>CM040124.1:138352824-140752824 GCA_022559845.1 Amorphophallus konjac
TTGGTGGGGAGTGAGAGTAAGCCCAAGGAGCTTGACGGTGTCGGGTGACACGGCATTAACACAACTACCACTATCCAAGATCACTTTCCTCACATGGTTCTCTATCTTGATAAAGGTGTGGAAGATTGAGGTTTGACGCCAATCCTCTTCTTGAGGTTGGGTGAGGATGCACCTAATGACTCCTAGATGGGAGTTGTTTGAAGGAGTGGAGTGATCTAGACCCGACTCTAGATATTGGGCTTCATACTCCTCTTCCCAATCTAGTGAGGCTTCATGTTCCTCAATGTCATTTTCTTGTTCATTTTGGGGTTGAACTTCTTCCTCAATAAGCAAACTAGATAACCCCTTACATGGACATTGTCCCGCAAAATGACCAAACCCTTGACACCTATAGCATTGTTGGCGCCCTCTTCCCGGGGTGGCTCCTACACTTGGTCCTTTGGGGTTGTCATCCTTCCGTGGGAGAGGATGACTAGGAGCGGGCTTGTTTGGAGTGATGGGTAGGGGAGGATTGTAGGACCTTAAAGGGGCATTCCCACTTGGGCTAGGAGCTCTCATGGGAGTGGGTGGAATGGGACGTGGTCCCAAGTTTTTGGGATCGGTTGGTCGGGGAGTGATAAATCGGGAACTCCTAGAAAACCTTTCCACATCTCTAGCTACTTGGTAAGCTAGCTCATGGTTGTCAACGTCTCTCATGAATAGTTCCCTCTTGATGTGGCTTTGAAGCCCATTCCTAAAGCGGGATAAGGTGACGTCCGGATCCTCATGGACTCCACACTTTAAAAGATAGGAGTCAAATTTTTCAATGTACTCTACCACGGTCTTCCCTTCTTGGGTGAGGCTTTGCCATTCATCTAGGAGCATTTGGTGGTAGGTTCGGGGGAGGTATTTGTTCCTAAGTTGGTTTTTCATATCCGCCCAAGTGTCAATAGGCTCTTCCCGCCTAACCCGTCTTAGACCCTCTTGGTTTAGCCAATAAGTTTTGGCCAACTTAGTGAGATGCATCTTAGCCAATCTAACTCTCCTTTGGTCGGACATGGGGTACCATTCAAAGTATTGGTCCATGGCGGTCTCCCATTCTAGGTAAACACTAGGTTCATGTGAACCATCAAAATTTGGGGCCTCTACCTTGATCATCCTTAAAAGGGGGTCATCCGGATCATCCCGTGGACGCCGGTCATGGTTTTGATGGGGGCGAGGCCTCTCATAGTCATAATAATGGTCATGGTCCATATCCTCCCTATAAAATTCAGCATGTGGGTGATGGGCTCTTGGGCCGTTGTTCCTTGGGTGGAACTCATCCCTATGAGGTTCTACATGTGGAGGGTGGACTCTTGGGCCTTGGTTCCTTTGGGGAAAACCATTCCTATGGAACTCACCATGTGGTGGAGGGGCTCTTGGCTCATTGATCCTTGGGTGAGGATGTAGCGACCCGGATTCCGGATACCCGGTGCACCCGGTATAAATACCGAATACACGTGATACCACATGGGACCCGCGAGGCCTCCCAAGCGCGGGAAAGCGCCGAAGGGAAAAAGGATTGTGTGGGAAATACATTGAAGCCAGCAGATATAACAGTAAGCAATTAAATTTCATTAGATTGGATTGCTAAAGTAGCAGAAATAAAATTACCTTTTATTAAACATTCAAGTTTTCAATTATACACCAGAGTCTAGCCCAAGGAAGACAACAAGTCTAGCACAGTACAGTATGACAGGAAGAAACGTACACAGAAGTCGGAAGAAGCCCGACCGCAGGTACAGCTGGCAGCTACAACAGCAAGCGAGCACTCCGCCAGGAACAGCAGAGGCAGACGGCGAAACCCACCTGAAAAGCAGCAGGGGTGAGTCTCAACAGAAACTCAGTAGGGGTCACGCGGATCCCCACTGGAAACCGCACAAAGCGAAGGCAACGGAAGCAGCAACAAACGTAGCAAGGACAGCAACGTAGCAAAGCAGGAAAGCTACACTACAAAGCTGTAAAGGAACAGACGGGAAGTAGGAGTAGGGAACACGCAGGAGAGGGGTAGGAAACCGCACCAGCCAAGCGGCTACCGAACTAACCTCGGTATCCCAAACTACTCCAGACAAAAAGGCAACAGATGGATGACCCTAAACTCACACAGAAGGGTACACCAGTCTGTCAACCAGCCCCAAACAAAGGCGAAGGCGAACGCCGACACCGGGAAACAGACAAAACACGACAGGGAACGTCGTGCACAAAGCCCCGCGCACGATCGGAACATCGCGCGGACGACAAACCACTGACCCCGAGTGCAGCCACGAACGGGCAACTCGCAAAGGTCACAACGTACAGGAAAACGCCGAAAGCTACGCGTCACGTGACGGAAGCACCCCCTTAAAAGCCAGCTGCGTCCACTGACGTCTGACGCCGCACCTCAAGTGTCTCACCTACAGTACTGCTGTAACAACAGCAGAGATGTAGACACCAGCTGAACCAAATAGTAACAGCAAAACAAGTAACTAGTCAGGGTCACGCCCGTCGACGTAAGTCCTAACCCCTGACCACGTGTGCACACACTGGCTATAGTCTAAGCCAGGTCCTCTAGCTAGTATTCTCCCTCGGCAGGACGCTACCGTTGACTAGGAGCCCGCGGAACTAACTAAAAACCGCTCACTGGGAAAAACCCTCCGCCATCCGCTAGCGGGTCGGCACCTCTCGGCCTTAGGTCACACAAGTGGAGGCTTCACACGACACAGAAGCTCAAAACACAAGCGCCGAAGTACTAACGGGCAACCACGCCCCTCAACACGCACTTCGAGGCACCAAGTGACAGTATCACCACTGCCGACAACTCAGGACAAGCACTAGACCTCCTACGTAACGATCCTGAGCCAAACGACTCAAAGGTAAGATCGTCACAACAGCGGAACAAGCCGCCAATCGGTCTAATCCTAAGCCAAAGAAACCACGCTCCGCAGAAAACGACACACGGAGACCGGAGGGAGACATCAAGAACCCTCAGCACACCTGGACACGCAAACCGAGGTAGAACAATACCTCGAAGCATCCAGAAGCAGTGTCTTAGGCAGGACAGAACCGCTAAGACACGCGCAAACAAGGTCACATGTCAACCACTGGGTCAGACCAGGTTGACCGAAACCCAAACAAGCACATGCAAAGGTAGGATAAGGAACCCTACCACAAGCAAGAAGACTCCTGGCTACCTTACAACGTAGTCTTAACCCTCATAGGACGTCAAGAGACATCCACGGGACAACGGGCAGACCACAAGGCCAAGCCAAGACACACAGAATCATCGGGCGGAAAACCAAGGCACAAGGAAAGTAACGCACCAGCTCTAGACCGCTACAAGCAAGCGACGGTCTAGGTTAGGGCCGTTATTTCCCAAACGACGGACGGACACCAGGCCGTCACTCACACCACCCTGATAACCTACAAACCACGCAAAAGCCAAGTAACGCACAGGAGCAGGGGCGTTACAAGCAAACGACGCACGGGGCACCCACCGTCACATTCAACGGTGCAGCAAACCCAAACCAAAGCGAAGTAACGCGCTAAGCCAGGCGCGTCACTCACGAAACAGCGCGGCAGGGGAGGGCCGTCAGAACCAAACGACGCACGGGGGACCCATCCGTTACTCACAGACGGCATGGCCACCCTCAACCCAACACCACAGCAAACAACGGTCGGAGGCATGCGCGTTACTCACAAACGACGCACGGGGTCCCCACCGTCACACCCAACGGTGCAGTCAACCCAACCTCGACCAAAAGAGAATGTAACGGCCAGGGGCAGGCACGTCACACTCAAACAACGCATAGGGGCACGACCGCTAGAGGCACCGCCTCAACGAGTCAACGTCAGTCAATTGGCAAGTAACGGCCTGGGCAAGGCGCGCCACTTCCATCTAACGCACTGGGTCAAGCGCGTTAGACTAACCGACTCAACCCCAACATAAAACGACGAAGGCGAAGTAACGCACTAACCTAGGCACGTTACAAGGAAGCGACGCGCCACTCTAGGGCCGTCACTCACCTAGAAGCCAAAAGCGCTAAAACGATGCAGACCAAACGACGGTCAGTCGTAGGGCCGCTAAAGACAAGTAACGGTCGCTGGCATGACCGCTACTTCGGTTACGGCGGGAAAACATAGGAATGGCCGGATCGGCCCGTTCCACGCCCCATTCACGCCGAAACGCAGGGGAAACACACCGCAACACCGAATAACAACATTCAAGGGCCAAAATGCCCACATGCAACACCAAAAACGCTCGATCCGGGCGATTTAGACAAATCCACCCTAAGTGGGTCACCGAGGTTCCCGGGCTTCTACCGGCCTCGAATGAACACCGAATCGCACGAAATCAACGTGGATGAGATTCTAACATCCCTGCGGTCATTTAGAAACTAACTGAACCGCAAACGGTCACCGTTTACCGGCCGACCCTAAAAACCACGAAAATCACGGTTTAGGCAAAACAAGCCCAAACACACTCGTTTCCTAGCCGAACGCCGTGCAATGGCAGGGAAAACGAAGGTGAAGAAGCAAGGATCCGTCACCCTACCTCCACCGAAGAAACCGTGCCCCGAAGGGACTAAACCACGCCGAAAACCACTCGCGAACCAATTTCACCGGCTTTGAATCCACCGTTCGGGATCGCGCCAGAATCGATCCGATCCTCGCCTCATCGCGCACCAATCCAGCTCCACGTCCTCGCCACCTCGCCCACCTACGCCTCCGTCTGCAGCCGGGGCCAAAGAGGGGGAGAAACGAGAGAGAACGGGAGAGAGAAACGGTCGCGGCCGAATGAGGGAAGAAAGAGAAAAAGAAAAGAAAAAGGAAAAGAAATTAGGAAATTTTCCTAATTTCCGAAAATTCCGAAAATGCGCCGAAAATACACAAATTCAGAAAAATACACAAAAATAGTCGAAACGACCGGCTCGACGAGTACATCGTCGCTGTAGCATTCACGAGTTCGAGAATTGACAAATAAACTCACCGTAGGGTTCCGTAACTAGTACGTGAGAAAAACCCACACGGCTCGTCAAACTCAATTCGGAAGCCACAAAAGCGAACCGAAACTCAACGAAACCAATCCGAAACAGATCCGAAAGATCCATTAAAGATCCTACGAGATCCAACGAGGTCCAGGGCATTACATCCTCCCCTCCTTCAAAGAATTTCGCCCCCGAAATTCAGGACTAACAAAGGAGAAGCAGGGAAGAACAACCCAACAGCACAAAACTCGGAAAACACAGCTCAGAGGAACACCGTCAGATCACAATTACAGGTACACACTCAGCTTCCAAGACAGCAAGTCTACAGCACGAGTATGGCACCAAAGTGAATACATCTGACACCTCCGAAGCAAGGGCAACGTCGTTTACGTCTCACCAGAAATAGAGACACGACAGCCACAACCACAAACAACCGAGAAAACACAATAACAACACGGCAAGCGGCAGCTTACACAAGGAACGCAGTCCCCACAGCTGACAGCTCGCAACATCATCGGCTCCAGTGCCAAAGGCAACAGGGAACACCTGGCACACAGGACACCAACGACAACAACAACGCTGCTGGACCCGAAACACAATCAAGTCAGTACTCACTCAGACATCACATCTGATCAAGTCGCAAGCTAACTCCACCAGGGAAAGAGAGCACAGCAAGCCAACTGACAAGACCATGGTCCAAGGCAGAGACACAAAATCATAAAGAAACAGCGCCAAAACAACACAACGGCAACACCTGCAGAATTCCGGCTCTACTTAACACGCAGAACCACGGAACACAACTGCAAGCAGGGTCACAACAAGGCACAAAAACAGCTGAACACACGACCACAAGAGACAGGTCACGCATCAGACTGCTCACCAAGAGAAAGACCCACAACAACGAAAAACAACAACAATGATCTCGGGGAATGCAACTCAAGGACTAGCAACACGCCTCAAGAGCACAACATCCAAGAAGAAGATACAGAGTAGAGGGTACTCAATCCGCAAAGATGCCGACAAATTCCCCAACACTCGCACAATGCCGATGCCAACACAAGAAAACCACGAACAACGGCACGGCAACAATCAAAGTCAAGGCACAAGAAGCCAAGACAAAGCCACATCGAGAAAGGAACAAGACCTCTCGACAAATGGGTAGCCAGCCCACACACTCCAGCTGTACTCTCAACAACGTGCACAGGCAACAGAACAACATCGATAATCGCATCTCAGCACACACCAGCGCCATCGCAATCAACAAGATCGCAATTCACACGCCACGAGCACCGATCACGCGAACAACCGATCACAAAGAGCCTAAGTGCAGCAAGAGAAGAGCACCAGCTTCAGCGCAAAGCACAAGGAAAGCATCAATCTCAGCTCACCATCACGTCCTGACACGATAAATGAGCCTTCACAACACATCGGCCGTTAGACACAGCACGACAACTACGGTACACAACAGCTCTTAACACCATCATGGAGTCCAAAGCTAAGCAACCGTACCACAAGGAGCAGATCAGACTCAAAACAAAGCTGTCTACACTTAAGCAGACACAGGACAAAGGCACAACCAAGACAGCAATTCCAAGGCAAACCTCGGAAAGCTTCACCAAAGAGGGATGAGAAGCAACAAGCTCAACAACAACAGCTCACCAGGAAGGGAAAATCCAAGGCTCGCTCGAGCAACTTCTCAATCGAGGCAACACGACAATCGAAGCAACCAAAACAACGAAGCATCAGGAGCTACACAAACTCAAGCTGGGACAACCCAAGCAACGTAAGAACGTGCGTGGCCATCACACCAACGCTAAAAGTCATAAGCCACCTGAGCAAAATACAGAAAATAGCTCGAACAAGGCACTGCAGGTTCATGCCAACCGACAAACACTGCAAAGTGCACCACGATCGAGACCAACTTCAAAACCGAACGAAGCACATCGTCTCATCTAGACGAGAGCAAAACCATCTCGCACAGTGCCAACCAAGCACGTACAAGACCACACGCAAAAAGCACCGCGATAAACCATCGCAACACCTACGCCAGCAAGAGACTGTACTGGGCCTAAAGACTCTGGTAACTGTATATCTGGATTTCCATGTATCTCACACGACAATGATCTGATAGCTCAGAAAAGAACTCCGAACATCTCAGAACACTGCTCTGATACCACCTGTAGCGACCCGGATTCCGGATACCCGGTGCACCCGGTATAAATACCGAATACACGTGATACCACATGGGACCCGCGAGGCCTCCCAAGCGCGGGAAAGCGCCGAAGGGAAAAAGGATTGTGTGGGAAATACATTGAAGCCAGCAGATATAACAGTAAGCAATTAAATTTCATTAGATTGGATTGCTAAAGTAGCAGAAATAAAATTACCTTTTATTAAACATTCAAGTTTTCAATTATACACCAGAGTCTAGCCCAAGGAAGACAACAAGTCTAGCACAGTACAGTACGACAGGAAGAAACGTACACAGAAGTCGGAAGAAGCCCGACCGCAGGTACGGCTGGCAGCTACAACAGCAAGCGAGCACTCCGCCAGGAACAGCAGAGGCAGACGGCGAAACCCACCTGAAAAGCAGCAGGGGTGAGTCTCAACAGAAACTCAGTAGGGGTCACGCGGATCCCCACTGGAAAACCGCACAAAGCGAAGGCAACGGAAGCAGCAACAAACGTAGCAAGGACAGCAACGTAGCAAAGCAGGAAAGCTACACTACAAAGCTGTAAAGGAACAGACGGGAAGTAGGAGTAGGGAACACGCAGGAGAGGGGTAGGAAACCGCACCAAACAAGCGGCTACCGAACTAACCTCGGTATCCCAAACTACTCCAAACAAAGGCAACAGATGGATGACCCTAACTCACACAGAAGGGTACACCAGTCTGTCAACCAGCCCCAAACAAAGGCGAAGGCGAACGCCGACACCGGGAAACAGACAAAACACGACAGGGAACGTCGTGCACAAAGCCCCGCGCACGATCGGAACATCGCGCGGACGACAAACCACTGACCCCGAGTGCAGCCACGAACGGGCAACTCGCAAAGGTCACAACGTACAGGAAAACGCCGAAAGCTACGCGTCACGTGACGGAAGCACCCCCTTAAAAGCCAGCTGCGTCCACTGACGTCTGACGCCGCACCTCAAGTGTCTCACCTACAGTACTGCTGTAACAACAGCAGAGATGTAGACACCAGCTGAACCAAACAGTAACAGCAAAACAAGTAACTAGTCAGGGTCACGCCCGTCGACGTAAGTCCTAACCCCTGACCACGTGTGCACACACTGGCTATAGTCTAAGCCAGGTCCTCTAGCTAGTATTCTCCCTCGGCAGGACGCTACCGTTGACTAGGAGCCCGCGGAACTAACTAAAAACCGCTCACTGGGAAAAACCCTCCGCCATCCGCTAGCGGGTCGGCACCTCTCGGCCTTAGGTCACACAAGTGGAGGCTTCACACGACACAGAAGCTCAAAACACAAGCGCCGAAGTACTAACGGGCAACCACGCCCCTCAACACGCACTTCGAGGCACCAAGTGACAGTATCACCACTGCCGACAACTCAGGACAAGCACTAGACCTCCTACGTAACGATCCTGAGCCAAACGACTCAAAGGTAAGATCGTCACAACAGCGGAACAAGCCGCCAATCGGTCTAATCCTAAGCCAAAGAAACCACGCTCCGCAGAAAACGACACACGGAGACCGGAGGGAGACATCAAGAACCCTCAGCACACCTGGACACGCAAACCGAGGTAGAACAATACCTCGAAGCATCCAGAAGCAGTGTCTTAGGCAGGACAGAACCGCTAAGACACGCGCAAACAAGGTCACATGTCAACCACTGGGTCAGACCAGGTTGACCGAAACCCAAACAAGCACATGCAAAGGTAGGATAAGGAACCCTACCACAAGCAAGAAGACTCCTGGCTACCTTACAACGTAGTCTTAACCCTCATAGGACGTCAAGAGACATCCACGGGACAACGGGCAGACCACAAGGCCAAGCCAAGACACACAGAATCATCGGGCGGAAAACCAAGGCACAAGGAAAGTAACGCACCAGCTCTAGACCGCTACAAGCAAGCGACGGTCTAGGTTAGGGCCGTTATTTCCCAAACGACGGACGGACACCAGGCCGTCACTCACACCACCCTGATAACCTACAAACCACGCAAAAGCCAAGTAACGCACGGGAGCAGGGGCGTTACAAGCAAACGACGCACGGGGCACCCACCGTCACATTCAACGGTGCAGCAAACCCAAACCAAAGCGAAGTAACGCGCTAAGCCAGGCGCGTCACTCACGAAACAGCGCGGCAGGGGAGGGCCGTCAGAACCAAACGACGCACGGGGGACCCATCCGTTACTCACAGACGGCATGGCCACCCTCAACCCAACACCACAGCAAACAACGGTCGGAGGCATGCGCGTTACTCACAAACGACGCACGGGGTCCCCACCGTCACACCCAACGGTGCAGTCAACCCAACCTCGACCAAAAGAGAATGTAACGGCCAGGGGCAGGCACGTCACACTCAAACAACGCATAGGGGCACGACCGCTAGAGGCACCGCCTCAACGAGTCAACGTCAGTCAATTGGCAAGTAACGGCCTGGGCAAGGCGCGCCACTTCCATCTAACGCACTGGGTCAAGCGCGTTAGACTAACCGACTCAACCCCAACATAAAACGACGAAGGCGAAGTAACGCACTAACCTAGGCGCGTTACAAGGAAGCGACGCGCCACTCTAGGGCCGTCACTCACCTAGAAGCCAAAGCGCTAAAACGATGCAGACCAAACGACGGTCAGTCGTAGGGCCGCTAAAGACAAGTAACGGTCGCTGGCATGACCGCTACTTCGGTTACGGCGGGAAAACATAGGAATGGCCGGATCGGCCCGTTCCACGCCCCATTCACGCCGAAACGCAGGGGAAACACACCGCAACACCGAATAACAACATTCAAGGGCCAAAATGCCCACATGCAACACCAAAAACGCTCGATCCGGGCGATTTAGACAAATCCACCCTAAGTGGGTCACCGAGGTTCCCGGGCTTCTACCGGCCTCGAATGAACACCGAATCGCACGAAATCAACGTGGATGAGATTCTAACATCCCTGCGGTCATTTAGAAACTAACTGAACCGCAAACGGTCACCGTTTACCGGCCGACCCTAAAAACCACGAAAATCACGGTTTAGGCAAAACAAGCCCAAACACACTCGTTTCCTAGCCGAACGCCGTGCAATGGCAGGGAAAACGAAGGTGAAGAAGCAAGGATCCGTCACCCTACCTCCACCGAAGAAACCGTGCCCCGAAGGGACTAAACCACGCCGAAAACCACTCGCGAACCAATTTCACCGGCTTTGAATCCACCGTTCGGGATCGCGCCAGAATCGATCCGATCCTCGCCTCATCGCGCACCAATCCAGCTCCACGTCCTCGCCACCTCGCCCACCTACGCCTCCGTCTGCAGCCGGGGCCAAAGAGGGGGAGAAACGAGAGAGAACGGGAGAGAGAAACGGTCGCGGCCGAATGAGGGAAGAAAGAGAAAAAGAAAAGAAAAAGGAAAAGAAATTAGGAAATTTTCCTAATTTCCGAAAATTCCGAAAATGCGCCGAAAATACACAAATTCAGAAAAATACACAAAAATAGTCGAAACGACCGGCTCGACGAGTACATCGTCGCTGTAGCATTCACGAGTTCGAGAATTGACAAATAAACTCACCGTAGGGTTCCGTAACTAGTACGTGAGAAAAACCCACACGGCTCGTCAAACTCAATTCGGAAGCCACAAAAGCGAACCGAAACTCAACGAAACCAATCCGAAACAGATCCGAAAGATCCATTAAAGATCCTACGAGATCCAACGAGGTCCAGGGCATTACAGAGGATCTTCTCTATGAGGCTCATCATGCGGAGGGGGAATTCTAGGCTCGTTGTTCCTTGGGCGGCACTCTTGGTCTTCTAACCGAGCAATTCGGTTGGTAAGGGACTCTAGTTGGGCAAGGATGGTTGTGAGGGAAGCATCTACCCTATCCATGGGGCCTTGGGGTTCCTCCCTAAGAACATCTTGGTTGAGTTGGTGAGGATTGGGATCCATTGGTGGGGCCGAAGACGATGAACCGAGTTTATAGCTAGCACCACTACGGGTGGACATGCAAGATAAAGGGCCAAAGTGGTTGGACACACTATGCAAAGGTCCTAGGACTTAGACTTGATAGAGACAAGTCAAGGACTTTCTCTGATACCAATTGACGTGACACAACCTCGGACTTAGGCAAGCAATCACAAATAGCATTCAAATGGGCCTTAATGGGCCACCGCTCTCCCGTCGCACTCTATACCCGGAGTGACTTGGCGATGCCAAGTGTGAAGTATGGGAATGGGCCCTTGCTGGTAGAGGGCCAGCAAGGCCAAGGTTTGACTCCCAAGGGTTGGATGCCCAATTCAATTGGGGCCGACAAAGTACGCAAAGGCACCGGTTCACACTACCCCACGGTGACCACTCTAAGTCATGGACTTGAGGATCGGGCGCTCCCTCACAAATTCAGTGGCGCATGAAGTAAATATTGAAAGAGCAACACTAATGAGCTAGGATGAGACACTTACTCGACCGGTTTGAGGAAACCGGTCTCGGTCGGAGACGAGGGCCAGCGGGGAGGCGGTGGCTCCCCACACGCCGCGACGGTGTCGCTTGACCTGCCCAAAGAAGTACAAGACTACACCTCACGCAGGAGGGGGATCTTGGGGTGGGGGTTAAAGTGTTACAACTAAAACTACCACCACGCAGGGTGGGGCCTTCAGCCGGCCAAGCGGGGAGGGGAGAAAAGCTCTCAATCACTAAGTGGCGTCCGGCGCGATATGAGCCTTGTTCTGGCCTGCACGATAGGGTGATGATGTTGTGGTCGCCACGGACTCGTACGGACTCTAAATTGAGCGAGACCACCTCCTAAAGCTTCCTGACTTGAAGAGGTTGACTCCAGAATTTTTGGGGATGCTCAGTGGGTCGGAGGTAGCAGCACCAGCATCTGGAAGGAGACCTCTCTGTCTGGCCGTAGGCTCTGCCTGGACTGGAACAACAGGTTTCAGAGATCACCGTTCGCACCCCCGAGCTCCGAACAGCACGAAACTGGCGGGAACGTTTTCTTGGTTGAAGTAGCTTTCAGCAGGAGGTGACGGGGCTGCAATCAGAGGTCGAGAGCGGTCGGTGTACCCTGAAGAGTGGGCACTGGTCGGAGCAGACTGCAGAAGATAGGACTGGAGAGCTTGGGGGAGAAAATTTGTAACTCCTTCCTCCGGTAGCCGAACGAGGTTCTGTTTCTTTATCTTGGAAGAGGACTGGCAGGGGGAGAACTTTGATGAAGGGGCTTCAGCCTGAATCTGCTGGGGTACATCGTGGCACAATGATCTTTCTGGTTCTGGTCCAGGATGAAGACCTCTCTGCGCAATCGTGGGAGAACGGCTCCTACAGCTGGCCCCGACCTCAGAACGAGTTGGTTCCACCTCGCCTGCGAAGAAGACAGAGGGGCCTTTCTAGTGATGTAGGCCGCGTCCCCAGAAGCTCCAAGATGAAGATGTGGATGATGCTGCAACTCGGTGCTGATCTGCAGGCCTGCACTGCAACAACCTGAAATTGAAAGGAGAGGGAGAGGGGCTTCTTTTGGTGGAGGGTTGATGTAGGGCGGCCTAGTGGTGAATGGGGGTTCTTGTGGGGTGATGGAGGGGGCTAATGGTGATGGGGAGTGAGGAGGAAGAGGGCTGGGGTCGCAGGATGCAGTTAGGGTAGGGTGAGGAGATGGTGTGAGAGGTGGAGTGGAGAATAGAGGAGGGGGGCGGACCTAGCTATGGGGGAGAGAGGGGGGGTGGCCAAAAGAAGTGGAGGGAGATGGATTTCAAATTTGAAATGGTCTTGAGAGTGGGGGATTGTGTGGGAACTAGGGGAGATTGTGTGGGAATGGGTGGGATTGTGTTGGAAAGTGGGAGATGCCTCCTTGGGACAATGGGAGTGGAGTAATGGCAACTTGGGGAAGTGGAGGGGTATTGAATGAGGTGGGTAGCTAGTGGAGGTGGTTGGGGAGGGGAGGAGAGAGAAGAAAATTCGAAATTGGGGTTGGAGGAGAGAGAAAGAGGGGTGAAATAGAGAGATTAAGAGGGGAATAGGTGGGGAATCTCTCCCCTAGGGTCTCTCACCCAAAAACTAGAGGAATCACTCCAATTTGAACTCAAATGGCAATTTTAACTCATTCATTCATTAACTTCAAATGAGGGGGAGTGGGGTCCTATTTATAGGCAACCCACTCTTTACAATAAGTCCCTGACAAAATAAGCAACTACAAATAACCAAAGGGGTGGGGCACCAATGGGCCTAGCCCAACGAATTGGGCCCAATAGCCTCATTAGACAACATGATGATACAAAAACATAGGAAAATAAGTGCTAGACCTAGGGAAATGACTCAAATAAAATGAAAATACATCAAAATGACACAAAGGAAAGCTACTAAATGGATAAGGGGCCTTAATAGAGTGAGGCCCAAACTCAACCAGCTCCCGAATGTGAAGAAGTGGACCCGAGCCAAAGGGAATCGTGGGTGATGCCTCCATCATTTTCTCCCTATGTCCCCCTTCTTTCTCACTACCATGCATACATCCACCCACGTTTTTGTCACCCTAGGGGTTTAAAACCCCCCAGGTATCCTCCTTTCCATTTGTTAATGTTCATCTCTTACCATTTTGACGATTACTACACTATCCAGTTCTAATCTAGGTCTTTTCTGTGTGTTTCTTACGTTGTTTCGCAGATCAGCAATCATCAGCACGAGGCCCATCCCCTCTGGCCGGTCGGAGAGGGTGGAGGTTGGACCCCTTGCAACTTACTGTGTGGTAGACTTGTGCGGTTTCATTATCGCCGTTCAACAGTACGTGCGGTTCATAGAGGGCCGTTCTTCCTGTTCATGCGGTCAAAATAAAGCCATTTTTTTCCTCCAGCAGTTGTTCCTCCCGCACCTTCTGCAGCGCACTTAGGCGGTCTATCGTAAGACCGTACACCGTAAGGCGGTTCTTAAGGAGCTGTTCATATACCCAGCGCTGCAACTTAGGCGAGTATTCTCCCCTCTTTCCAAGGTACGGCGTGTCCATCACGTACGGCACCTTGGTGGTGATCACGGGCTTTTGTTTTCTATTCTCCTCTGAACGTTGTTATTTGCTCATCGCATATTGTTCCATTCATGATGCATATTGATATTTAGTAGGAGGAGAAAAATATATCTACACCCCTCTTTCATGGCGATCACGGTGGGACGCCTAATGCCCATCGTGCTTTTGAGTTGCTGACCCCCCTTCGTTGTGCAAGTTTTCTTCTTGGAGTGACTTGCAGGTTGGATGCGTTTTTTGCCTCCTGGGACGTGCGCGGTTCTCCCAGAGCCGTCCATCTTCAAGAGCGGCTCATACTCAACCGTCCATCCCCTGCGACCAGAGCCAGTCCCGCTTCTGTTCCCTGTTTCGCACGGTGCCTGGTATACCATTCATCATTTTAAGCGGCTGGAATCTAGCCGTCCATCTCTTCGGCACAGGTATGCGTCACAGTGTTTCGATTGCAGGTACACAGTTGCTGGAGGATCGTTCAGGAGATTACGCGGTTGGTCACAGACCGCGCTTCTGGTATTTTCCTGTCACCGCTGCCTTGTATTTTCAGCATTTTGTGATCATTCTATTTTCTCCCTAGATTATACAGTCCCATACAGACCATTTTACTGTCTGAGCGGTCACATTAGGACCGTTCATCTGGTGCCACAGTGCACTCACGGTCTATTTTGATTGTCATATTCCATGCGATTTGCTGCTCGTGGTGCTGCTTGTTGATCTCCCCCCTGCTCTCTTACCATTGTTGCATTATCATTTTCTTTATTGCTTATATGTATGCTTGATCATTGATTGATAGTTGCTAGGTTAGATTGTGCATGCACTCCGGTGCGCATAGGAGCATCCATCTCTTCTCATAGTAGTTGCATTCCTACCGAGGTAGGGCTTCCTCTCGTCTCCATATTCCTTGGAGCCGACTAGGGACCTTGCCGAGGACCTCCGTAAGCCCCCGTGAGCCGTGGATTCCCACACGGACGCCAGGCAGGTTGTACCGCATCCACCCCCAGTCTAGGGTTTGCATCCGCGAGTGAGAGATCCTTGTAGAGTCACACAGTTCCTCAGTACCTACCCCAGTTAGGCACCTAGTGGTTGAGAGAACTTATACTTTCATTAACTCACAAAGGTTCGAAGAGGAAATCATAAGAAATTGACGAGCATCATTTAATAACTTGATTGCATAATTGGGTGATTCTGCTCTCATCTCTTCCTTCCATTGCATGCTTGTTATTTGCTTTGTAGGTTTGGTTGGTTAGTTTTGTTGGTCCTAGTCCTAGGTGTCTTGGTGTATGTGGGGTTGTCTCTTTCCCTCACGATCACCTCCTAGGGTTGGTTCTTATTTTCATTCATACTCCAACCCCTTGTTTGATTCATCATCTTCCATGTCGTCGTACGACTTCTCTCTGTCCCACGAGGACTCCCTTCCTCGTGGCCTTCTTGAGGACCCACCCAGGGTCGCCCACCTGCAGGGAGGAGAGGAGACTGCTCCTCCACTCCCGACCATTCTTGGCGAGGGTTCCCAACCCTCTCTTTCAAATCCATCCAATCAGAATTAAGCCAATCTAATCCTCAATATGATGGCCCAGCTGGACCCTACCCAGCTCCATCTCATCCGGCAGGCTTTGCAAGGGGCCGATGCACCGACCTCAATTCCTTCTCATGGCACGACTGTCGCTGCCATCACGTCTCCCGCTGTTGGGACCACCTCTGTGGCTCCTATCGACCTTACTCCTGTCCGCCCTCAGACCCTTCGCTATTCCAATATGGAAATGGGCCAGGCTTCCACCTCGGCCCATCAGCAGCTCGATAAGGGAAAGTCTCCAATCCCCTCTGTTCCTTACCTTGATCCATACGCCACAGTTTCTCCGTCACCGCAGGCCCTCGTAGCCCCGGCGGACTTCGTTATGTTGCAATCAGGGGCAGCCCAGCTGGCTCATGCGGATATGGGCCCTTCCTCGGCCCACTATCCGTCTTACGAGCCGCCCCCTCAATCAGCTTATCCTTTGGCCACCTACCCCGGTATTACTCCTCCTGCTTCTTCTCCTCCTTCCCGGGAATGGGAGATTCTTGATAAATGGGCTGCTATGCAGCAACAAATTGACCTTCTCCACAAACGGGTTGGCCCGCAATCTCTTGCTGATGTCCCTATCCCTAACTTCATGGACATTCGTTTTCCTTCTCAGTCTGAGCTCCCCATGTACCGCAAATATGACGGGAATGGCAACCCGTTCATTCATGTCCGGGAGTTCTTATATGAGTCAGCACAGTTCCAGCAAGACGATCGTCTGATGGCTTATTTATTTCGCCGATCATTGGAAGGGGTCACCCTGGAGTGGTTCTATACTTTGCCCATGGAGGAGGCCGAGAGTTTCAAGACTATTAAAGAAAGGTTTATTCAAAGATTTCAAGATCGGGTCGGACCCGAGTATTCTTGATGCGGGACGGGACCGAAACGGGCTAGGACCTACGAATGCAATGAAGTGCGGCCAGCACTCACACGCCAAAGGCAAGCCGGGCCGCTGACCTCCGTAGCGTTCCTCCGGGTGGAGGCGTCTCTCAACAAGAAATCCAAGCCCACAGCCGTCCCTATGAGGGAAGCGTAGGGATCTCAGCGGCTAAGGAACCGCCGTGCGCCTATGGGAATCTAGTCCGAGCTCGGCGCTCGACTAGGACCACGGAATGGGGCTCTCAACTCACAGTCACGCGGTGAATAACAAGCTAGCTAGGAACCTACACACACTCACGCGGCATGCTAGAAAGTATACTAGTAAAGCAAATGCCAACAAAGGGAGCGTCGCGCGTACCTCCACGCCTAGGCGTGGGGAAGAAACCCCGGCCGAGATCAACAACCCCGATACACACGATGAACATTAGTACAATGCCAACCAAAATGCCCACTCCTCGCAGGGAGATAATAGGCTACAATAATAGAGTCGGGGCTGCCGATGCACGGGCTGACGGGCGGCACTCGGTGAGGGGTTGGCCGCGAAGAGGTTCCCGAACGGTAATCTGCCGGTTCGCAGCAACGCGCGACTCGGCGGTGAAAGCTCCCACGACCTGATCCGGTGTCCGAATGAGGCGCCGTCAGCGATGCCGCGTAGCTGGGTCACGGGAGGAACCCTCGGCCAAAGGGGGCGCTCATATTTGCACCGAGGTGGCCGTGAGGTCATCTGCAAGTCGTGACTGGTTTCCTGCACACAGAACAGCGCGCTCGAGCGAGAAAGTTAATAACTTAAGGCTCCGGCGTGCGAATGTGATTCCGCCTGTGGGAGGACGAAGGGGACTTGTAGCAGAAACTTCTGATCAAAGGGCTTGAAAAGATTGCATCGAGGTAAGCCATGGTGGCTTCTGCAACATGTCGCTGGTACTGGGGTCGGACTGCACAGGATCAGTCTGCGCGGCCCCACGAGAATGAACGCCAAGCACAGCACGATCGTCGAAATGCGGCGAGACTTGCGGCGTTGGAAGGAGGACGAAAAGTTGTTCAAACCATCAGAAGATGAGCCTCATCAAGTCACCAGGATGAGCGCAATAGCAACAGTGGTAAGCTTCTGTCCTCTGGGCGAGCAGTCGGACAGAGGTACGATGGCCGTGGTGAAATTTTCTGAAACGAGGTCAGAATCTGACAAAACCACCTGGGTTGGTTCCGGGACGCCGAGGGATATAACTTTGAAGAAAAAGACTTGGGCAGAAAACGTATGGAGAAATCGTGACAGGAACAGCACCCAACTGCACCCTCTGGACGGGTTGATTCGAATGGAGTCTGCGCAGTCGTGGGAGAACGGGTGCCATGAACAGTGCCGAAGTCGAAACGAGGCGAGACCACCTCTGGATCGAAGAGGACTCAGGAGGAACAAACTCACAGAAGAACTCTCGGCCTGATTCGCAATGTGGACGTCGGGGTCGACTCTGCAATTAGGGCTTCAATTCTGCCTCGGATCTGCAGGGGTGCAGATTGCTTGTTCTTCACACTTGATGATGGAGATGGCGACGAAGGATGGCGATGGAGACGTGGATGAACGCGGAGGATAGATGCTTGGCGTCGCACCAAGGGGAAGGGGAGTCACACCCGGATTGATCCCGTCGCAGGAACAAGGAGGATGGATGCCTTGGCGTCGCACCAAGGGGATGGGGAGTCGCACCCCGGGGTTGATCCCGTCGCAGGATCAAAGAGGGAGAGAGATGGGGGGCGCAGCCACCATGGAGTCTTGCTCAAAATATTCTTCATTATTTTCCAAAGAAAAAATACAAGGCTTATATATGGTGAGGGGAGGTGCTAGGGTTGAAACCCTAGCCAAGAGGGAGGGGAGGGGGTGCGCACATGGCATGGGGGGAAAGGGTGGTACGCAACATGGCAAGGGGGAGAGGGGGGGTGCGCATCAAGGCAAGGGGGGAAAGGGGGGTGCGCACCACTCCTTGAATGTAGGAGTGGATTGGGGGAAGGGGGCGGCCAAAGGAGGGAGGGGGGGTGGTCGGATGGGGAAGGGAAAGGGGGGCGCACCCCTCTTCCTATAATCTAGGAGAGGGGGGGCGGCTGCCACCTTCCAAGAGGAGGGAAAGAGGTGGGGGCGCCCAAAACCCTAACCCTAGGTGGGCTAAGCATGGGAGTGGGCGGCCAGCCCGAATGGGCCAGTGATTGAACCAAAGAAGTGGCCCAATAGCCCTATCCCTCACCTAATAAGCACAAAAATGACCCAACTAAAGCCTAGTTGGCTCCAATTGGCCTACAAAGGTCCACAAGTAATAAAATTGTCCACGCAGGGACTAATCAAAGGCCCAGCATGGCCTAAAGCATAAAATAAATGAAGATAACTCCACTAGTCCGCCAAGTGATCGCCGAGCCAAAGGGATGCAGGCGAGATCCGTGTACTCCGTCGTGAAGTGTGGCGCGTGTCCTCACCAATTCTCTCCGGGTGGGAAGAACTCGACCCTGTCGAGTACGGGTCCTGGTCGCTCCAGTAGCGCTCCAGCAGGTCTGGGTCGATCCTCTCCAGCTCTCCACGTGTGATCCAGGCGTCGTCTGTCGCAGGGCACCCTCTCCAACGCACTAGGAAGCGTTGGTAGGCTCCGCTCCTGGTCGTGGTCACCTGCTCATCCAGTATACAATCTATATGCTCACGTTTCCGTAATGGGGCTGGAGGAGGTGGACGCTCAGAAGGTGTAATACTCTCAACAGGAGGGGAGGGCCCAAAAAGCTCACTGGGAATCACCGCGGGATCCCGATATGCCACCAGATCTGAGACATTGAACGTCGAACAGATCCCATAGTCGTCTGGCAGCTCAATCTCATACGCATTCGACCCAATTCGCTTCAAGACTCGAAAGGGTCCAGCATCGCGGGCCTGGAGTTTCTTCACGGCCCCCGAAGGAAACCGTTCAGGTCTGACCCTGATCATGACGTACTCTCCCTTACGGAACTCACGGGTGGGCCGATGCGTATCAGCTAAATCCTCATAACGTGCGTTGCTGGCCTCAAGATGGTGATGATGATGTAGACTTCGAACTAGCTGTGTGGACTCATACCTATATGAATGCAGGGGTGGTCCTGGACATCCAAATATGGATCTAATAGGCCTATGACATCTACCAGACTTGACAACTTGGAGAGGACCTGGACAACCAAAGTATGACCTATCATGCACATGTGTCCTACTAAATGTGGTAGACTCATGGGGACTAGATTGCCCAAACTCACTCATGACATTACCCCTATATGATGAGGGACATGGAGAAACATGAGAGTGAGACATGTGACCCTGGCCTCCTAAACTCTGGCGTCTGGAAGTATGCAAGGTGAGCTGTTGGCTAGCAGGTTTGGATAGGGTGTGATGATAGACCTTCTCGACAAGGTGGGGAAAAGAATACGATTCGAGAGGCTCACTAGGGAGGGGATCGAATGGGTCAAAGAAATGATGACCCCTCCCGACAGGTCCCTTCACTATACTTGCCCATGTGCGACATTCGCCCAAGTGCAGATGATCACCGTCAGGCGCTCTAATGTATGGGGCAAGAGGCTCATGAGGATGGCAAGGAAGGCAAGACTCCACCCTCGGGACCGTGATACCATAAGAGGGGACAAAATCAACCTCCACGGGTATGGGAAAGAATAAAAGGACCTCGGAGGTGATATGTCCTATGGTGTAGACCGAGGTAATAGACCCCAAAGCAAGGAGTGTAAAGCAATGACTATAGGGTTGGTCAGACCCTAAGGTCAACATATATGTCAACTCCCATTGACAATCTAAACTCCTAAGGAAGCCCTTCACATTTTCAAGAAAGCAGAAGGACCGAAAAGTGGTGTGAAAGGAGTCAAGGGGTACAATTGGGAGGGCTGGTCCCATGGGTGTATAGCAAGGAATGGAGACATCTAGAAGTGGACCCTCCCTTAGCCAGCTAGCTAAAGACTCTCCAATGATCAGCTCACCCTCGGAGTGTAAGAATGGCTCTATATGAGGGTCTAAGGGTGAAGCATCTCTCTCAGGAATGGAAACGGAGTCCTCTATGATGTGGATGGGATCACTCCCTAACTCCTCAACCTCAGCTAAGTACTCCTCAGCCAACTCCTGTTCAGCAACGTAAGTCACTGGAACAAACCCGGGTGGGGCATCCGCCGAACGTGTGTCCTCCAAGATAGGGGAACGTGAAGGACACTGGTCAGAGAACCGGACATTCCCACTACAGGGGGCCACAGGGGCGGGCTCTGGGGGAGGTGGCAGGCGTGAGCCTGGAGGCGGAGCGGACTGTGGGCTAGGGGAAATCGGTGATCCCATAGGAGTACCCATCCTTTCTAGTTTCTCCCTAAAGAGTTGCAAGAGTTCTGCGAGGGGGAGATCTCTCAAGTTAGGGGCATTCGGGGAGACTTGCTGGTAATCATGAGATTTAGTCTCGGGCCTAGACTCACACACAGGTGGCACCTTGCTCCTCCAACTATGATGTGCTCGGTTGGGAGTAAGAGGTGATGGGCGTTGCGGAGGTTGAGCCCTTAGAGTGGCCTTAGACTGACCGAGGGAGATAGGAGGAGTGGTAGTGCTCCTCGGGCTATGGGTCTCTGAGTAGGAGGCGAAGCATTGGGGAGCGTAGATCTTCCTAAGTTTTACCTTCATCTCCTCCCATGAGTGTATGGGCTCTTGCCTCCAACCTGCCCTAAGACCTACTATGTGATCCCACACTTCCCTAGCTTGAGGTGAAAGTTGTCCCCTGGCAATGTTGACTCTCTCGGAACCATATATCCAATTCTTCTCAAAGTATTTTCCCATGGTAGCCTCCCACTTTAGATAGGCTCTAGGGCTCGATCCATCAAAGCGAAGGTCCCCATCTACAATGATGTCCAGGAATAGAGGGTCGGTCGGACCCTTGTGGAGGATGTAAGGAGTAGCCATGATGAAGCACCTGAGGACTCTAAATACACATGCATGCCCTAGGACTATGGAAGGGACATGTAGGACAACTAAGGGATGGGACAAGACACAACTCAAAATGGTGAAGGAAACTGGGGAAGAATACGGACTCAAATGTATCTAAAACAAACCTAATGACTCACATGCAACTTAGACAAATCTAATGCCTCATATGACCTAAGACCCCAATTTGTTAGAACAAACTGGTTCCCTAAGCTCTGATACCACTTTGATGCGGGACGGGACCGAAACGGGCTAGGACCTACGAATGCAATGAAGTGCGGCCAGCACTCACACGCCAAAGGCAAGCTGGGCCGCTGACCTCCGTAGTGTTCCTCCGGGTGGAGGCGTCTCTCAACAAGAAATCCAAGCCCACAGCCGTCCCTATGAGGGAAGCGTAGGGTCTCAGAGGCTAAGGAACCGCCGTGCGCCTATGGGAATCTAGTCCGAGCTCGGCGCTCGACTAGGACCACAGAATGGGGATCTCAACTCACAGTCACGCGGTGAATAACAAGCTAGCTAGGAACCTACACACACTCACGCGGCATGCTAGAAAGTATACTAGTAAAGCAAATGCCAACAAAGGGAGCGTCGCGCGTACCTCCACGCCTAGGCGTGGGGAAGAAACCCCGGCCAAGATCAACAACCCCGATACACACGATGAACATTAGTACAATGCCAACCAAAATGCCCACTCCTCGCAGGGAGATAATAGGCTACAATAATAGAGTCGGGGCTGCCGATGCACGGGCTGACGGGCGGCACTCGGTGAGGGGTTGGCCGCGAAGAGGTTCCCGAACGGTAATCTGCCGGTTCGCAGCAACGCGCGACTCGGCGGTGAAAGCTCCCACGACCTGATCCTGCGTCCGAATGAGGCGCCGTCAGCGATGGCGCGTAGCTGGGTCACGGGAGGAAGCCTTGGCCAAAGGGGCGCTCAGATTCGCACCGAGGTGGCCGTGAGGTCATCTGCAAGTCGTGACTGGTTTCCTGCACACAGAACAGCGCGCTCGAGCGAGAAAGTTAATAACTTAAAACTCCGGCGTTCGAACATGATTCCGCCTGTGGGAGGACGACGGGGAGTCGTAGCAGAAACTTCTGATCAAAGGGCTTGACCAGATTGCATCGAGGTAAGCCGTGGTGGCTTCTGCAACATGTCGCTGGTACTGGGGTCGGACTGCACAGGATCAGTCTGCGCGGCCCCACGAGAATGAACGCCACGCACAGCACGATCGTCGAAATGCGGCAAGACTTGTGGCGTTGGAAGGAGGACGAAAAGTTGTTCGAACCATCAGAAGATGAGCCTCATCAAGTCACCAGGCTGGGCGCAATCGCAACAGTGGTAAGCTTCTGTCCTCTGGGTGAGCAGTCGGACAGAGGTACGATGGCCGTGGTGAAATTTTCTGAAACGAGGTCAGAATCTGACGAAACCACCTGGGTTGGTTCCGGGACGCCGAGGGCTATAACTTTGAAGAAGAAGACTTGGGCAGAAAACGGATGGAGAAATCGTGACAGGAACAGCACCCAACTGCACCCTCTGGACGGGTTGATTCGAATGGAGTCTGCGCAGTCGTGGGAGAACGGGTGCCACGAACAGTGCCGAAGTCGAAACGAGGCGAGACCACCTCTGGATCGAAGAGGACTCAGAGAGGAACAAACTCACAGAAGAACTCTCGGCCTGATTCGCAGTGTAGACGTCGGGGTCGACTCTGCAATTAGGGCTTCAATTCTGCCTCGGATCTGCAGGGGTGCAGATTGCTTGTTCTTCACACTTGATGATGGAGATGGCGACGAAGGATGGCGATGGAGACGTGGATGAACGCGGAGGATAGATGCTTGGCGTCGCACCAAGGGGAAGGGGAGTCACACCCGGATTGATCCCGTCGCAGGAACAAGGAGGATGGATGCCTTGGCGTCGCACCAAGGGGATGGGGAGTCGCACCCCGGGGTTGATCCCGTCGCAGGATCAAAGAGGGAGAGAGATGGGGGGCGCAGCCACCATGGAGTCTTGCTCAAAATATTCTTCATTATTTTCCAAAGAAAAAATACAAGGCTTATATATGGGGAGGGGAGGTGCTAGGGTTGAAACCCTAGCCAAGAGGGAGGGGAGGGGGTGCGCACATGGCATGGGGGGTAAGGGGGGTGCGCGACATGGCAAGGGGGAGAGGGGGGGTGCGCATCAAGGCAAGGGGGGAAAGGGGGGTGCGCACCACTCCTTGAATGTAGGAGTGGATTGGGGGAAGGGGGCGGCCAAAGGAGGGAGGGGGGTGGTCGGATGGGGAAGGGAAAGGGGGGCGCACCCCTCTTCCTATAATCTAGGAGAGGGGGGGCGGCTGCCACCTTCCAAGAGAAGGGAAAGAGGTGGGGGCGCCCAAAACCCTAACCCTAGGTGGGCTAAGCATGGGAGTGGGCGGCCAGCCCAAATGGGCCAGTGATTGAACCAAAGAAGTGGCCCAATAGCCCTATCCCTCACCTAATAAGCACAAAAATGACCCAACTAAAGCCTAGTTGGCTCCAATTGGCCTACAAAGGTCCACAAGTAATAAAATTGTCCACGCAGGGACTAATCAAAGGCCCAGCATGGCCTAAAGCATAAAATAAATGAAGATAACTCCGCTAGTCCGCCAAGTGATCGCCGAGCCAAAGGGATGCAGGCGAGATCCGTGTACTCCGTCATGAAGTGTGGCGCGTGTCCTCACCAATTCTTTTACTGACTTAGTAGCTGAGAAGATGAAGTCGGAGGAAGACTTTGCAGCCTATGTAGACCGATAGAGGCAGATGGCCTCGCGTGTGCCCGGGCAGATCCCGGAAGAAGAGAAAGTGAAGTTGCTGATCTCCAATGCCACGCCAACATTTAGGAATATCTTGGCAATGAATGACATTTCCAATATGCACCAGTTATACAGCAGGGCTCGGTTTATCCAAACCTAGTTCAAGGACTCCCCCATCCATTCTTTATTTGAGGCCCAGAAACCCAAAGCCGCCAGAAAGTCCCAGGGGCCCGTCACTGAGGGAGTACAAATTAATGAGCAGGTCCAGGCTGTTCAGTTCCCCCACCAGGCCGCTCCACCCCGCTTCCCCCAGGCTTCACGCAACCCCCAGTTTGCCACTCCACAAGTTCCCCAGCCCGCCTTCCAAGTCCCGCAATATCCGCAACAAGCACCTCCTCCACCCCAACAGCCTCAGCGGCCACCACAATACAACAATGTTCCGCCACCCACCGCCTATGGATCTGCTCGACCAAGTCCAAAGAGGGCCCATTACCCTCCTCTACCTGAAACTTTGCCCGATATTTTCTCTGCCTTAATGTATACTGGTGATCTTCAGTTGCCTCCTGAGCGTCCGAATTGGAATCCGGCCGTCGACCAGTCTCGATACTGCATATTCCATCGGCAACCCGGGCCCAGCTGATTGAGGATATCAAGCAGAGACAGTACAGGCTAGGCCGCAGCAGGCGGCGCCCCAATAGCAGCAGCAGTAGCAGCAACCCCAGTAGCAACAGCAACCCCAGCAGCAGCAACAAGACCTCGGGATCCATCAGAATCCCATGCCAGTACATCAACCCGCTCCTCAGCAACAACAACAGCCGCCGGCACCGGCTCCAGCACAAGTGAATATCATCCAGCACCCAGCCCCCAGCGCTGGGTGGACTTTTGATGATGAAACCCCCGCACACCTTTTGGCCTTCCACCACAATCATTCCCCCGCGCCTACTATTCCCGCCATCTTTAGGCCTGCCATTCTGACCACCACACCACTCATTGCTCCCTCCACATCGCCCATTAGACCCGTCACATTCCCCTCCGCTCCACCAGTCCTTTCGCCACCACCCACTGTGCCCTCCGTCATTACCCCTCCGCTTAACCCTTCACCCATTTCCCCTCCACCAGGGCCCATTAAACCCACTTCCGCCATCCTCACCCCCATTTCTACACCTTTCACCTACCCCACCGGGCCAAGCGGGGGTCCGTCTCAGGCCGTGCCGGCACCAAATTGTGCCCTTCGGAGCGGGCATCCCTTTCAGAGAATGTTTCCTCCTTCCGGTGCGTCGGCACCTAACCGCCAAATTCCTTCCTCCACAGTTGAGACAGAAGAGGTAGACCCCGTGCCGGGCACAAAATATGATTTATTGTAGCATTTGGACCGGATGCCGGCCAAAATCTCAGTCTTGGAATTGATCAAGAGGTCGCCACTACACCAGGACACCTTAAAGACTTTCCTGCAGAAGGTCATGGTGAGTGAGGACATGGCAGTGGATAGTTTGCCGTCGGTTTTGGCAACAATCACCAAGGGGCCTTCCATTTCGTTTTCTGAATCAGAACTAGCACCGCCGGAGGCACGGCAGATGTCATCATGCATTACCATTTCTCTGAACAAAATGGCCGTAGAATCTACACTTGTGGACACGGGAGCGTCAATAAATGTGTGTCCATTAAGTACCCTCCGCACCTGCAACATCTCAGAAGACATGCTCAAGCCAACACCGACTACAATAGCAGCCTATGATAATTCCAGACGTGCTTGTCACGGGGTCGTGACTGTACAGGCCGAGCTAGGGCCCTTAGTTATGGACGTGGAATTTTATGTGCTAGACATAGACCCGATGTTCAAAGCTATTCTGGGTCATCCATGGCTGAACAGTTTAAATGCCGTCCCCTCAACCGCCCACCAATGTTTGAAGTTCCTCTTTCAAGGGCGGGTGGTCAAGGTAAAGAGCATCTCTATAGTCCAGAATGTTGATGCGATAGCAGCCAAAATTCTGCCTACGTTGTGGCCAAGTAATAGGCCAGTTCTGTCAGTAATGGACTTGAATTATCCATGGGCATATGCGTCACGCAAGCCCGCCGCGGCACCAGTCAATGTGAAAGTCAAGTCCAAGATGAGAGATTCCAAAGGGTGGCACATGATTCTAAAATTGGGCTACCAGTCGGGCCTGGGTCTCGGCGCACAGTTACAGGGCCGGACCAACCCCGTTCCCAAAGGAAGGAAGATGGGCCGCCGAGGCCTCGGCTACCGTGAATCCTCAATGTCAGTACTTGGAGACTCTGGGCCATTAACATGGGACTACCGGCAACATTTTGTAAAAGGGCCGTTACAGCCGGGTACCTTGAAGGAATCGCCGTCTAGTCTCAAAGAAAAGGCAGATGAGGCCTGTGTTGTTGCTGATCCACCATCGTCGCTGCAAGGGCTGGTTGGTGACCTAGAAGATTTATCTAGTTGTTTTGAGAAGTTGTTTCAGGAAAGAGAAGGTCAGCCGAAGAAGAAGGAGACGCAGCTAGTGAAGCGGCCTCCGATGCCATTGGTCCGCCAGGGGCCACGGGAAGTGGGGAGCTCTGTCATTACTTATTCTATGTCCCCATCTCGTCTCGCCTCTTGGTTTCAACAGTTGGGGTTTGTTCCCCATTCTCCTCCGATCCTGGTCGAACCACACCTTACGGAGAGGCCTGAAATTCTGTTTGTTCCTTATGTTTGTGGGCATTGCCGGCCCATTGACCTTTCAACATTGTTTACTCCTCCTCCCCCCGGAGCTCAGCTCCATGAAATGTGGTTTTCTTCTTCTGATCCTTTCTTTGATTGCATATTTCCGGAATTGTTCCCTATGCAGTTACCTCCTCCTCCGTCTTCTTCCTCCTCCTGCTGCATGATCACCTCCGGCCTCCAAAAAAAACGTCAATTTCAAAACGGATGTCTCAATGGAAGATTACGCTATGTTCTGCTCAGGTTCCCAGGGGCACGAGACCCTTGTTTCTCTTCCAGTAGATTTCCTCTCTCCTAGGGTAGATGTACAGTGTGCAGAGTCTTCTAGGTTAGTCGAGTTAGTGGGAGTAGAGTCTAGCTCGAGTCTAGTCAGCCCATCCACGTCTGCGGCGCACCCCGTGATGCGTCATCCCAAAACCATTCCCGATAGGTTTCTGCAAGATCTGGCTGAAAGATGCCACGCCCTTCTGAAGTGCCCTGAATTTGTAGAAGCCGCGATTGTCTTGGAAGATGATGAAGAATTGGAGGGGGTATGGAGTAATGATGAACTAGGGGTATATGAAATCGTGAACGAGAAGGACCCAGCTGATGATGAGGAAAGTAAGGTGGGTGACACTGCTGATTTATACGCACAAGGCTTAAAGAAGTTTGACGAACCTTCCTCGACAGTGGATGAACCCACTAAGGAGATTAATCTCGGAACAGAAGAGGATCCCAGGCCCATACTTATTTCTGCTAACCTCCCTCCTCAGGTCGAAGAGGAGCTTATCAAGGTTTTGAGGGAGTACAGTGACTCTTTTGCCTGGTCCTATGAGGACATGCCAGGTCTTGACCCCGCACTTGTTGAACATCGATTGATCCTAAAACCAGGGGCAACACCCGTTAAGCAAAAAGCGAGAAGGTTTCACCCGCAGATGGCCTTGAGGATTAAGGAAGAGGTTGATAAATTGCACAAGGCCAGGGTCATTAGAGTTGTGCTATATCCACAATGGGTGGCAAACATAGTCCCAGTAATGAAGAAGGATGGTAAAATTCGGATTTGCATTGATTTCAGGGACTAGAATAAGGCATGCCCGAAAGACGATTTTCCACTTCCTCACATCGATGTCTTAGTTGACAATACAGTTGGATACGAAGCCCTCTCTTTCATGGATGGTTATTCTGGATATAACCAAATCCTTCTAGCTCCAGAAGACCAAGAAAAGACCTCGTTCATCACGCCTTGGGGCACATATTGCTATGTTGTCATGCCATTTGGATTGAAAAATGCAGGTGCCACTTATCAAAGGGCGATGATGGCCATTTTCCACGATATGATGCATGTCTACTTGGAAGCTTACGTGGATGATATTTTGGTCAAATCGAGGTCTCAAGAAGAACACCCTGCCATTCTAACCAAAGTGTTGCAAAGGGCTAGGGAGTATAAGTTAAAGATGAATCCAAAGAAATGTGTATTTGGAGTTGCATCGGGGAAATTGCTCGGGTTCATAGTTAGCAAACGGGGGATTCAGATTGACCCAAATAAAGCAAAGGCCGTTATGGAAATGTCGCCGCCAAAGAACATCACCGAACTTCGAGGTTTGATTGGGCATTTGCAATTTATTAGGAGATTCATATCTCAGCACTCGCAAAGATGCCGCCCATTTTATGAATTGCTAAAGGCTGGCGTGAAATTTGAATGGAATGAACAATGCCAGAAGGCCTATGAGGAGCTTAAGGTTTACCTTTCTAATCCCCCAGTTCTACAACCACCCATCCCTGGGAAACCCCTGATCTTGTACATTTCTGTGATTGAGGACTCCCTAGGAGCTGTCTTGGCATAGGTAGATGATGAAGGAAGGGAAAGGGCGGCATACTACCTCTCGAGGTTATTTAATCCCGCTGAATCCAAGTATACTGCCATGGAGAAGACCTGTGCAGCGCTAGTTTGGGTAGCTCAGAAGCTTAAACACTATTTTCTTACCCACGAGGTCAGGCTGATCTCTAGAATGGACCCCATTCGTTATCTCTTGGAAAAGCCTGTCCTTTCTAGCCGACTAGCTCGCTGGCAGAGCTTTCTTTCCCAGTTCGACATCACCTTCATCGTTCAGAAAGTAATCAAGGGATATGCTATTGCTGAGCACCTCGCTCATTCTCCTGTCCCTCGTACTGATTCGATCCAGGATGAGTTCCCTGATGAAAACTTGGCAGTAATTACTCATCTTCCTTTCTGGTCTCTTCATTTCGATGGTGCTCTCAATTCCCAGGGCAGCGGAGTTGGCGCCGTTCTTCTTACTCCGGAGGGAGTAACCATCCCTGTTGCTTATCAACTCTCATTCCCTGCCACTAATAATATAGCCGAGTATGAGGCTCTCCTTGCCGGTCTGAAGCACGCCTACCTCATGGGCACGCGGTACCTTAACATCATAGGAGACTCTCAATTGGTGTTGCGTCAAGTTCTGTCAACTTACCGCACCCGTGACCCTAAGCTTAAGCCCTATCAAGATCTGGTCACGCTCTTGGCTAGGCAGTTCCGAAAACTTATCTATATTCATACTCCTCGTTCTCAGAACATCTTGGCTGACGCACTTGCGTCACTCGCTTCTTCCCTCGCGTTTCCCCTCAGTAGTGCCACTGAGACCATGGTGGTCCAGCGGTTAGATGTTCCTTCCCCGCAGGATCCCTAGTTCGACAACCTTAGGAAGTCTATAGAGAAGAAGATAGAAAGGGAGGAGGTGAGAGAAGTATCATTGACTGAACTTGAGGAAATCATCGAAGAAGAAGAATTGCCATGGTTCTATAGAAATTGAGCAATATTGCAGGGATGGCATATTTTCGGAGGCTGCGAATGCTGAACAGAGAAAGGCCATTAGAAGAGTTGCTACAAGATATACGATTGTTGCTGGTGAGTTATATAGGCGGGCTCTGAACGGAGTTCTAATGAGGTGTCTAGATGACGAAGAGGCTTGAAAAGTAGTAGAAGTAGCTCACTCCAGCGAATGTGGAGGGCATGTGAATGGACAGGCGTTGGCAAAGAAGATTCTTAGGTAGGGCTATTACTGGCCGACCCTAGAAGAAGATTGCTCCACCTATGTCGTAGGTGTCTCCAGTGCCAGCTCCATGCTGACAAAATCCATGCTCCTGCTTCTTATCTTCATCCTCTTTCTGCTCCTTGGCCGTTCTCCATGTGGGCCTTTGATATCATCGGACCCCTCGGTGACCCGAATTCCGCAGTCAAGCAAAAATCCTTCATTTTGAAGGCTACGGAGTACTTCACCAAATGGGCGGAAGCTGAAGCTTATGCAGAGATCAAAGCCACCACAGTATTCCGCTTTATTATGAAGAACATCATCTCGCGGTTTGGAGTGCCATGCGACATCGTCACCGACAACGGCCCTCAATTCGTATCACAAGAACTCCGGGACCTTTGTAAGAAATTCAATATAGCTTTGCATCATTCATCACCATACTACCCTCAAGGTAATGGCCAAGCTGAGGCCACAAATAAAACCCTTCTCAAAATTATCAAGAAAACATGTGAATCGCATAAATTTGCTGATTGGGCCAACAAACTGATAGAAGCTCTATGGGCCTATCGCACCTCCGTCCGCACCCCTACAGGGTAGACTCCTTTTGCTCTCACTTATGGGATGGAGGCGATACTCCCGTATGAGATTTTGATCCCTTCCCTAAGAGTGCAGCTGGACAAAGAACTTAATCTCGACGAACGTCGAGAGGCGTTGCTAGTCCAACTGGAACTCATGGACGAGAAGAGGCTTAATGCGGCCAACCATGTTTCGGTTTATCAAAAGCGTGTCTCGTGGTATTTTCAAAAGAAGGTCATTGAAAGAAACTTTCAAGTGGGTAATATGGTTTTGAAATGCAAATTCATCAGATCAGTAGGTCCCAGGTCTAAACTGCAACCCAACTGGGAAGGGCCATTCGTAATCAAGGAAGCTTATCCGGGTAACGCGTATCATCTAATCAACGCGGAGGGTGAAGAATTGCCAAACCCGTGGAATGGATTGTATTTAAAACGTTTCTATCCATAGTGTCAAAACCAGCAACGGCTCGATGGCGGGGTGCACCCCACCTGACCGTGAAAGGAGGACCCTCGTCCAGCATCTCACACACTACACGGCCGCCCGTGGTTCGGTTTCCTGCTTTCCTGCCCGACACCGTTTCTCCTTTGGCCATGCCTAGGGAAAGTGAAGGTCCTTATATTTCCTCTCTCTCGACTGAAAATAGGGGCAAGTGGTGAATAAGGGGGCGAGAACTGACCTGGACCCCCCTCTAAAAGAGGTCTCAAATAGGGGTAGCCCGTTAAGACCTTATTCCGCAAAGAAAAGGAAAGAGAAAAGCAAAAACAAAAAAACAAAAAAAAAAGGGGGGAGGAAAGAAGAGGGGCAAAATCAAAAGTTAAGGCTCAGAGCACAAAGCTCGAAGCTCTCAAAATCCCCAAATAATACAACTAGGCATGGCAAGAGTGGAAGTACAGTTTTCCCGCGGGACATCATGAGCCCGGTCGTATGCGTGCCTAGAGCGGATGTAGGTTCGATAACGGACACAAAGGCCCGGCACAACAGACCGGATTCTTTGAAAGGGGGAGTGTCTTGGGAAGAACTCAAGCCCTAAAACCTCTACACCTACCACCAGCTTCACTACTCAATCTTTTTCAATTTTCCTAGGAACGAATCCCACCCCGGGTATGGCCTCGGCAGAAACACCGTTGAGCAAAGTTGACCCCGGCCACGGGCGGCCCCCTTTTCGCACGTGCTGGGTCCGGGAAGTCCATAGCTAGATGAGAGGGTCCCTGTTATTTAAGCTTGAGCTGGTTCCAAAACCCAAAAAAAAATCAAATATTTCAAAACCCAAAAAAAATCAAATATTTAAAAAATCCAAAAAAATTAAATATTTCAAAACCCAAAAAATCAGATATTTTCAAAACTCAAAGAAATCAAATATTTCAAAACCTCCAAAAAAGAATTTTGGTTTCTCATATCCATCGCATGCATTGCACTTTGTTATTGTGTCTTTTTTGCCTATGTTGATAAGGCTTGCCCCCTTGACCAAAATCAAGGATTGGTCACTCTCTAAACTTGCCGCGGGCAAGGGGTTAAGCCAAAAACAGATTTAACCTATTTTTCTTTATTCATTTTGTGTAAGCACAGGGGCAAACAGAAGATCGAAGATACAACCAAGCCATGGACGCACGCAATCACATCAGAGAATATCCAAACTCAAAAAAACATCTCAATCATCAATCTTATTCATTTTCATATCAAACTCTAAACATCCATAACCATATCATCATGAAAAGATAAAACAATCACTCTGGCCCCCGCTGGGTATCCCCGCGGGGACGTATCTCTCTCAGCTCCCTAAGGTAAGCTTGTCGTGTCTCTGGAACCTCCTCAACCTCTGCTGGTAGGGTGCGCACCCTGCTCACCTCCCACATAATCAGCGCGCTCCTGACCGCCTGCTCGTCCTCCTCTGTCCCGATCCTCCTCGCCTGTAGCACGGGAAGGTGGGGTAGCGTTGGTAGCACGGTCCGGGGTAGTCCAACCTGTAGGTAGCACCTGTGTGGGCTATACATCGCCAATGCAGTATCGCTCACGAGCCTCAAGTCCAAGCCCACTCTCCGAGGTAGCCTGATGGTGGTGTCGTGAAGGAAGTCCGGGCGCATCACAAATCTATCCAGGGGCAATCTGTGGAGGTACGGGTGACACTCGTCCCTGGTCTTCATCTCGGCCGTCCTGCACTCAACCTGTGGAGAGAACCTGAAGGCGCCTCCTATGAAGTAAAGGGGGTGGCTCCCGAAGATCATGCTGACAGAAGTAATATCCTCCCTCGGGATGAACTTCATCATGACTCCTATCTAGCACTCCAATAGAATCATAGAGCCAAAGAGAGGACCTCCTAGGGCCGCGGAGCTAAGACCCTCATACAAGTAGGCTAAGACAGCCTGGGAGATGGAAAGTGTTGGATTTTGTGTCTTCCCTAAGCGTTTTGATGATGAGCAACACTACGTTAATTGTTGTTATTTTTGATCAGATATCTTGCACTTGAATTATCCATGTTTTACAAGAAAAAAAGCTGCTAAGAGGTAATACTTCGTGTGTCCGTACTATTTCTGTCTTCGTGTTGGTTTCCCTGAACCTCATGACATTCTTGCTTCGTGTCCATACCTCGTGTCAGTGTCTGTCTTCGCCTTTGGATTAAATTCAGCTCGTGTCATTTTCATCTTCGAGGTGTTCTTCTACTTCCACCATTTCATCAGGTGTCGAGATAGGCATGTTGTCTTTCACTTCGTGCAGCCTTTGTGACTGTGTTGTCTCCATGTCATCCTTAGTTCATGTCGTGCTTTTGTATTTCTGTCTTCGAGTCATTTTTCGCTGGGTCTTTAAGTCGGTCTAGGTTCAAGTGTCGTTTCACTTCGAGTCGTTTCTTTGTATTCTATCTTCGTGTTGGTTTTTCGCTTTAGACTTCGTGTCTTTCTCGCCTTGACCACACTTCGTGTTGCTTTCCATAGACCTCGTGTCTTGCTTGTTTGCAACCACTTCGTGTCGGTTTCTGTTGTCAGCCCGTGTTGTCCTCGTGTTGTTTTTGCATTAGTAACCTCGTGTTGGTCTAGTATTTGTGTCTTTTTGTTGTTTTTATTTTCATGTCTTCGTGTTGCCTTTCCTAGACCTCGTGTCTCTTTTGGTTTATAATTTCACTTCGTGTCGTTCCCTTCGTTGTGTCTGATCTGTTACAGTGCATCTCGTGTCGTTCTTTTCTTATCTCGTGTAGTAGTCACGTCGTGTTGATATTATATACCTCATGCAGTTTTGGTTTTTGTGGCCATGCAGCGTGTTAATGGATTTAATCTCATTACAGGTCTGAGGAAGAACATTCCACACACCTGGGCTGCACGTGATCCGAGATAAGAGGAACCAATCTGATAAGGGCACATGGCAGGAAGATTCTGGATCAAGCGTGGGAGGCACACGCATTTTGTGCCCTATCCACCTGCTGTTGCTGCTATAAATAGAACCCTTCGTCCTCAGATGAAGGTGATCGAAGAAGTGAGGAATAGAAGAAAGAGCAGAAAAACAGAGAGTCCTTCGATCCAGGAAAAAGAAAAGAAAGAAGAAAGAATAGCAGAGAGAAAGAGAGAGCAGAAGAGTGATCAGAAGAGTTGTTCTAACTTGCGGATCAAATCCGAAGTCTATTGCTCAGTTTGAGCTACATTGTTTCCACTTTTTGGAATTTGATTTCTTTCGTTCGTGGTTTTCGTTTCTTGTTCTTATCTTTCTTTAACTATCCTTGTTTGTGTTTCCGATCCTCTGGACTGAGGTCGGGGTCCTCCTGTTAGATCAGGAGAAGGGAGATTCAATCTCCAGTTTGCAAGCAGCAAGTGGGCTGCTTGTGGGTTCCCTCCGGGTTGGGAGGAAGAGGGGTCTTCGACCTCTGGTTCACTAGTAGTGGGGCTGCTACTAGTGGGGTTCCCTCTTGGTAAAGAGGAAGAGAGACGTGAGTCTCTGGGTTCTAGTGACTGGGGGGTTGCTAGAGGTTCCCTCCGGGTAGGAGGAAGAGGAGAGGTTGTTCTCCTGGGAAGCTGTGTATCAGCGTTTGTTTGGCAAGCTGTGTTGCCCAGCCGTTAGTGAAGCCACACTCGGTTTGAGTGTGGGGTGGATGTAGGTCTGAAGGACCGAACCACCTTAAAATCCTCTGAGTCCTTGTGTGATCGATTATGGTGATTTTGTGGTGTGCCTTCTATTCACTCGAGCTATTATCTGCACTGCATCCTTTTTGATAGTTAGAGTTCGAGATTATTTACGTTTAGCGAAATACACTGCAGTAATTTTTAAATTCTTCGAAAAACAGTGATCTATTCATCTCCTCCCCTTCTAGATCACTTCATATTTTACTTATCAGTTGGTATCAGAGCAGGTTTTTCCCAGAATGTGGTCCAACGGCCAGGGAAACGGATCCACTGGTCCTCGCAGTTACATAGCTGATGGGCAGTCTATCACTCGTCCCCCTTTCTTTGATGGTAATAATTACTTCTTCTGGAAGAATAGGATGGAAGTCTTTATCAGGGCCCAAAGCCACAAGCTATGGAAAGTAATTACAGATGGTCCATACACCCTTCCACCGAACGAAGATATGTGGACAGAAGATCAGGTTAAACTCTCCGCACTGAATTGGACAGCTCTTAACATCATACAGTGCGCCGTCCACCCGGAAGAGTATTCGAGGATCTCAGCATGCAAGACTGCAAAGAAAATGTGGGATGAGTTGCAGTTAATTCATGAGGGCACATCTCAGGTGAAAGCTACCAAGATCAACATGCTTACAACTCAATATGAGTTATTTAAGATGAAGCCAGAGGAGTCGATCACAGAAATGTATGCCAGATTATCTGTGATCATCAACAGTCTGAAAGGCCTTGGAAAAGATATTCAACAAGAAGACATAGTCAGGAAGATCCTTAGGTCTCTAACTCCCATCTGGGATACTAAGGTGACTGTCATAGAGGAATCAAGAGATTTATCCATCATGACAGTAACCCAGCTGATTGGATCTCTCATGACCCATGAAATGAATTTCAAACAAGGAAACGATGGGCATGACATAAAGGGAAAGAATGTTGCTTTGAAGGTCTCACGACATACTAAGAAGAGCAACAGCAGCAGCAGCAGCAGTGATGGTAGCAGCGAAGGCTCTGATGGATTCTCAGAACTGGACAAGGACGAGCAAGCTATGCTCACCAGGCAATTCAGAAAGTTCCTGAGAACTAAAGAAAAAGTCTACAGGAGGAAGAAATTTAATGTTGCAAGGAAGTCTCCTGAACGAGAATTTGAGAAGAACCGGTTTGCTAAGAAGATCACTTGCTATCATTGTCAGAAACCCGATCACATGAAAAGTGAATGTCCAGAGCTACAAGCTAAGGCTCCAGGACACCAGAAGAAGATGGTGCACAAGAAGAAGAAGGCCATGCTGTGCACATGGAGCGATGAGGAGGAGGACCCAGAAGCCACTTCGTCCAGTGAAGATGAAGAGAAGACTTGCCTCATGGCCGACCATGAGAAAGAGGTAACAAACTTATTTGAGAATTTTACTTTGGATGATTGGGAGGACGCCTATGGCGACCTGTTAAGTAAATATAATTTTTTAACCAAGGAGCACAGAATGCTTAGACGTAAGTTTCATTCTCTTTCTGAGGAACACTCTACTGTTGTCACTGATGGCATGAAAACTAAGGAGATGGCCATTGAGCTAGACCAGGTTAAAGGTGAGATTGAGAGGTTGAGAATGGAAAGAGAGGAGAGTCTAGCTAGGATGAATGAGCTAAAGTGTAAAGCTGAAGAGAGTAAAGGAGAGATTAGACTGATGGGTGAAAAATATGAGACAGTTAGAAAAGTTAATCAGGAACTCCAGGACCAATGTAATGAATTTCAGAAGGAGATTGAGGACAAAGAAAAAATGCTTGAGAAGTTTACAGAGGGGAGAAACAACCTGAATGCCCTTCTGGGGTCGAGGGTAAACTTCAATAGGGAGGGATTAGGATACAATCGCACTAGTAAAAAACCCTTTGAATTTAAAACTACCACGTTCTGCCCCGCCAAAGGTAAAGAGAAACTAGAAACACCATCCAGTTCCAAATCTGTCTCTACAGTGAAGTTTTCGACTGGCAAATTCATTCAATCCACTGGTCAGCAACCTAAGTCAGGAAATCCTGAGACAAGAACTGCTCCTGTGCAAAAGGTGTGGAACAAGGGTTCTCACAGGACCAGTCCTATAGAGGTCACTAAAAGGGTGAAAATTTTTGCTAAGAAAGCTCGTCATGCTAGTTATCAAGGAGAGCATGCCAACATTCACCATTTTCAGCACAATTTTCATTGGAATAAAAATGCTTACATGAATTATACTCAACACACACGCATATCCTCTAAGAGGCCAACCAACAATGTCTGTGTTCAGAAACAGCATAGTTTTAATAGGAATAGGTTCATCCAACACCCACCAAGAAATACCAAAAGGGAAGAATCAACCCACATAAAACCACTGAAGAGAACAGTAAAACAAATGTGGGTTCCTAAGTGCTTTTTGCATAATCTGAAAACTGGTTTTGGACCCAATTTGAATTGGGTCCCACATTACTCTGTCTGAACTTTTGCAGGTCAGCCTGGCAGCTGAGTATAACAAGTGGTATCTTGACAGCGGCTGTAGGAGGCACATGACAGGAGACCGGTCCAAATTTAGCAAACTAAAAATGAAGTTTGGGGGCTTGGTCAAATTCGGTGGAGATAACAGAGGAAGAATTATTGGAATTGGTACGGTTGGTAAGTCCTCTACTAACTCCATTGAAGATGTGTACCTTGTAGAAGGACTTCAGCACAACTTGATAAGTATAAGTCAACTTTGTGACAAAGGACACAAGGTACTTTTTGACCACAATTCTTGCACGATTTTTGAGCTGAATTCTGATAACATCATGTTCAAAGGTCATAGAGTAAATAATGTGTACATCGTTGATCTGGATGATAATTCTGAAACAAACTTGTGTTTGTCTGCTAATTCTGAACAGGTTACTTTTGACTGGCATAGGCGTCTAGGCCATGCTAGTGTGTCTACTTTGAATAAACTGTCTAATCTTAACCTAGTTAGAGGTTTGCCCAGAATAAAATTCCAGTTAGGGTCCAAGCTCTGTGATGCTTGTGCTCAAGGTAAACAGACTCGTGCAGTTTTTAAATTGAGAACTGAGAGTCTCTCATCTAAACCGTTACAGCACTTGCACATGGACCTCTTTGGTCCTACTCGAGTACAAAGTCTGTCAGGTAAGAGATATGGTCTAGTCATAGTTGATGACTTCACTAGATTTTCTTGGTTGTTCTGTTTAGCAAATAAAAATGATGCTTTTTTTCACTTTGAAGAACTTTTCAATAAAATCAAACTGCAAGGTGAATATAATATCATTACAATTCAGTCTGACCATGGAGGAGAGTTTGAGAACTCTTCATTTTCTGAATTTTGCTCAAAAGAGGGAGTGACTCACAGATTCTCTTCTCCCAGGACACCGGAGCAGAATGGAATTGTTGAGAGAAGAAACAGGTCAATAATTGAAATGGCCAGGACTATGCTAATTGAGAGTGGACTTCCAAGGAGATTTTGGGCAGAAGCTGGAAATACAGCATGCTACATTTTAAATCGAGCTTTGGTAAGACCTACTCATAAGAAAACCCCTTATGAACTCCTCAAGGGTAAGCAGCCAAACATTTCTTACTTTAAAATCTTTGGTTCCAAATGTTTCATCCACAATAATGGTAAGAATGGTTTGGATAAGTTTGAAGCAAGAAGCTCTCCTGGAATTTTTCTCGGATATTCAGAAACCTCTAGGGCTTACAGAGTTTTCAATAAAGATGAGCAAACTGTTGAAGAAACACCTCATGTAGTGTTTGATGAGAATGCTCTATCTAACAAAATGATAAATGATGACAGGGAGCCATCTGATGAGGGAGATTTCCTGGAGAAAATTGAAGAAGAAGAGATGCAGCCAGCTGCTCAACCAAAAAACTTACAACAAGAAGGAGCAACTGAGGTAGGTGAACCCTCAGGTGAGGTAATATTTCACAAAGACCACCCTAGTGAAAATGTCAAGGTAATTTGCATGATCCCCCTAGGACAAGGTCTCATTTTAGAATTGTCCAAGAACAGGACTTAGCTGCTTTGACATCTCAGGTAGAACCCAAGACTGTGGAAGAAGCTTTAAAACATGATTCTTGGGTATCCTCCATGGGTGAGGAATTAAATCAATTTGAGAAAAATAATGTATGGAAACTAGTTCCTAGACCTGAAAACACTCATGTCATTGGTACTAAATGGGTTTTCAAGAATAAGATTGATGGAAATGGAGCTATCTCTAGAAACAAAGCAAGACTTGTAGCTCAAGGCTACAGTCAGGAATTTGGTGTGGATTTTGATGAATCCTATGCTCCAGTGGCTAGGATGGAAGCTATAAGAATTTTGTTTGCATTTGCATGCTCTAGAAACATTCGGCTACAGCAAATGGATGTCAAAAGCACATTTTTAAATGGGTTATTGAAGGAAGAGGTATATGTTGAACAACCTCCTGGGTTTAATTTCTCTGTTCAGCCTAACATGGTTTTTAGGTTGAATAAAGCCCTCTATGGATTGAAGCAGGCTCCCCGAGCCTGGTATGAGAGACTTTCTGAATTCCTTTTGAGCAAGGGGTACACTCGAGGTAAGGTTGACCAAACCCTCTTCACCAAAAATCTCGGAAAGGATTTAATAGTGGTCTAGGTATATGTTGATGATATCATCTTCGGATCTAACAATTCAAAATTATGTAAATATTTTTCTGAGTCTATGTCCCAAGAATTTGAAATGAGTTTAGTTGGCGAACTAAAATATTTTCTTGGGCTGCAGGTCAAACAGATGGATGATGGTTGCTTCATAAATCAAACCAAGTATACTCTGGAGATGCTGAAAAGGTTTGGAATGACCAACCTCAAGACAATCTCAACACCCATGGGTACCAGCTCCTCACTGGATTCAGACGAAAAAGGTAAAGAGGTGGATGCTAAATTATATAGAGGTATGATCGGGTCACTCCTCTACTTAACAGCATCCAGACCTGACATTCAATTTAGTGTAGGGATGTGTGCCAGATACCAGGCTAGACCTACTGAATTGCATCTGGCAGTAGTAAAGAGAATCTTTAGATACTTATCTGCCACCCATGATCAAGGTCTCTGGTATCATGCATCATGTAGTTTAGATCTCATTGCATACACTGATGCAGATTATGCAGGATGTAAATTGGACAGGAAGAGTACTAGTGGTCACTGCGAATTTCTAGGAGGGTGCTTAGTCTCTTGGGGATCCAAGAAGCAACACTCTGTAGCTCTCTCTACTGCTGAAGCTGAGTATGTGGCAGCAGGGAGCTGTGGCACACAGGTTATATGGATAAAACACCAGCTTCTGGATTACTCGGTTGAGCTAGGTTGCACTTCTATCTTTTGTGACAATACTAGTGCAATAAACATTGCAAAGAATCCTGTACTTCATTCTCGAACTAAACACATTGAAATCAGGCATCATTTTATTCGAGATGAAGTAGCTAGGAAGACTTTTGAGTTGATCCATGTTGGCACTAACTCACAAGTTGCAGATATCTTCACTAAGCCACTGGATACTAAAAAATTTAGCACTTTGCGCAGAGAACTAGGTATTTACAGAATTTCATTATTGAACAATTGATTTCTGAATACCATGTCATGTGTTCTTATGCTTATCATATTCATTGTATGTTGCTGAAAATTAACCTCATTATGAGTGTTTGCTGACTCACTTCGTTTGAATAATCTGTTCTGATATCATGGTGTTTTCTTTGAGGTGTTTTGAGGTTTGTCTTGGTTAAGTCTGTGTTGGGGTCAAGGTCTCAGGGGGAGCTAGATTTATAATAGGTGTCTTGTTCTTTGGCCTAATCTGAACATAATTTGAACGGCATCTTGCTGACATTAAAAGAGAATCAGGTTGAGTAGGTGTATAAAAGAAAGTGTTTGATGCTTTATCCTTTAAGACTGCTCATCTAATTTCTTGTTGGAATTTCAGCTGTTAGTCCCACTGAGATCAAAATCTGAGTTCAAAGATTATCTTCCTACATTGTAACTGTCTTCTGAACTAGCCTGTACAGCATACCTACTTAGTCAATGTTGAGTCCGAAATGAGGTATTTTGTGCTTTAGTCTGAATCACCTTGGATCTGGTGTATTGTTCTCAAACGGACTCAAGCTTAATCAACAAGGTTCTAAAAGCTGGTTAATGAAAAAAAAATTTCATAAATTTTATCAACCTTGTTAACTGCTCATTGAGAAACTGGGACTTTCATCAATGAAGTGAGAGCATCCCATGTCATGAGATGGCAGTACATATCTGGTTTTATTAGTTGTCTTGATCATACAGAGCTATGGTACATATCTGGTTAGTAACTGGGGTGTCTGGCCTCTGATAAAGGTGTCACCTTAATGTCAACACCAGTTAGAATACTATCTCTGTCCTTTTGTCAGAAGGGGTAATGTGGTCCTGCCACCGAGTAACTGGGGTTTCATGCCTCTAAACAAGGTGTCTCCCTAATGTCAAAGGTGTACTTGACAGACTTACCTTTGATCTTGACCATCTTTAAAGATCCTGCTCACTTGGAGTATAGCTCTTGGTTTGTTTGTTCTCAATACCACAGGTCTTTGTCTTCTGACTTTCTTACCTTATACTCTCTAAGTAAAGACTGACGCGGGACGGGGACCGACACGGACTAAGACTCACAAAAGACTCTAACTCAGGCCAGCAGTAGCACGCTCAAGGGTCGCCAAGTGGCTGACCACCGTGATATCCCACAGAATGAGGGACGTCTCTCAACAGAAACTCCGACCTCGGCCGTCCCAAGGAGGGAAGCGCACGTGTCTAGGCGTATAGTCGACCTCCAAAGACAAGGGGAGTCGAGTCCTAGCTCGGTGCTCGACTAGTGCTAGGGATGGATGCTCTCACTCACGATCCGCGGTGATGGCAATAAGTGGCTAGGCACCTACCCTCTCTCACGCGGCATAATCAATCACATACTAAAAGAGCAAGCAAAAGGAGGGGAGTCGGAGCGCGTACCTCCACGCCTAGGCGTGGGGAAGGAACCCCGGCCGTGAACCAACAACCCCGATACACCAGAGATCAATAAATACAACCCAATAACGGCCCACTCCTCGCAGGGAGGTAAAAGGCTACAACCAATACGTTCGGGGCTGCCGGACACGGGTTGACGGGCTGCACTCGGTGACGGGTCGGCCACGAGGAGGTTCGGGTGCAACGCTGCAGAAACCGGTGTCGCACGCGCCTGAGCGGAGGGGGTCTCACGGGCTGATACGACGCCCGTTTGAAGCACCGTCAGAGAGGACGCGTCGCTAACTGATGGAGGAACGCTCCGGCCAAAGGGGGCGCTCTGGATCCGCCGGTGGTGACCGTGGGCGCTGCTGAAAGTCAAATCAGGTTCTGTGGACACAGAACTGCGCACGCCGTCGGTAAAATCTGGAAATCGGCCTTCTGGTGCCCGAACAAGTCCGGGCCGGTTGGTGGTGACAGCTGATTGGCAGAGGTCGCCCTCGGCCAAATGGCGCTGGCTGACGACGCCGGTGCGAGCCGCAGGAGTCGTTGAAAGTCAGGACTGGTTTGCTGGGCGGACTGGGCAGACACGCTGGCGCAACCCCACGAGATCGACCGCCACGGACGGTGACGATGTCGAAACGCAACGCCGTCGGCGGCGTTGGAAAGTTAACTCGGAGATCCACGAACCCTGAAGAAACCAGCACAAAAGACGCAGCGTGGAGGCCTGGGGAAAATTCGCAATCAGGGCCTCCCCGCTGGGCGAGCAGAGAAAGTGGTGCTGGCGCAGGTCGGCGGAGAAAATCGGTACGGGCAGTGCCGGTCCCCGATTGATGCAAAACCGGCGCCGACGCGAAGCTGATCCGCAGACGTATCTCCAGAAAATAGATCGTGGCAAAACTCGTCCAAGAAGGGGGCGCGAGCTCTGCTACAAGTCGGGGCAGAAATCTGGAATCACGAACACGAACCGTTGAGGAAGAAGATGAGGATAAGAGGGAACCCCGGAGTCCACCGAGGGCTGAGGCGTCACACCCCGCCGTTCTCCCGTCGCAGGAGCAGAAAGAGAGAGAGAGAGAAGGGCGCAAAAAGCTTTGCACAATACTCACTTGTATTCAAATTCATGTGTAAACTGTAATCGGTACAAGGTGAGAACTACTTATAGGGGATGGGAAAACCCTAATCTAACTAGAAGGGAGGGGTGCGCCCAGCTCCAAGGAGAGAAAGGCGGCCCATATTTCAGCAAGCTTAGAAAATAGGAAAGGAATCTAAGTGGGATAAGGAAGGGGTGGAGTTGGGGAAAGGAGGAGAGGGGAAAAGGGGAAGGGAGAGGGGAGCGCCCCCCACCTTCCCTAGTAGAACTAGGAAGGGGGGGGGGCGGCTGCCTCCTCCTCCTCTAGCTGGGGAGGGGGCCGCCCCCTAACCCTAATGGGCCCTTTTTTAGTGGGCTTCAAACCCCAATAAGCCCCTGACCCCATAACACGATCCATTACCCCACAAAGCAACCCAATTGGCCACTATATGGCCCAATAAGTGCCTAAACAAGAAGATGTCCACGCAGGGACCAAAAGACAAGGCCCACAAGGCCTGAGCAAGTCCAGACTGAGGCCCAACATGGCCTAAACATGATGATGAAAAGATAACTAGAAGGTGCCGCCGTCGCCGAGCCACAAGGAGGTAGCGGTGTGCCGGGTGCTCCGTCGAGGATAGCGCCGTGTGTCCTCACCAATTCTCCCCGGGTGGGAAGAACTCGACCCCGTCGAGTAAGGGTCACGGTCGCTGAGGTACCGCTCCAGCAGGTCCGGATCGATCCGCTCCAGCTCTCCACGTGTAATCCAGGTGTTGTCCGACTCGGGGCGCCCTCTCCAACGCACTAAGAAGCGTTGGTAGGCTCCGCTCCTGGTAGTAGTCACCTACTCATCCAGTATGCAATCTATATGCTCGCGTTTTTGTAATGGGGCTGGAGGAGGTGGACTCTCAGTAGGTGTATCACTCACAACAGGAGGGTCAGGCCCAAATAACTCACTGGGTATCACCGCGGGATCCCGATAAGCTACCAGATCAGAGACATTGAACGTCGAACTGATCCCGTAGTCGTCTGGTAGCTCGATCTCATACGCGTTCGACCCAATACGCCTCAACACTCTGAATGGTCCTGCACCGCGGTCTTGGAGCTTCTTTACGGCTCCCGAAGGAAACCGTTCCGGTCTAACCCGGACCATGACGTACTCTCCCTCGCGGAACTCACGTGTGCGTCTGTGCGCGTCAGCTAACTCCTTGTAACGTGCGTTGCTGGCCTCTATATGACGACGGACATGGTCATGCAACTGTCTAATATGCTCCGCAAAAGACTCAGCTGACTCAGAGACTCGGGACTGAATGGGGGAGGGAATCAAATCAATCGGCTTCCTAGGTCTTCGACCAGTGACAATCTCAAATGGACTCAACCCTGTAGACCTATTGACCGAATCATTATATGCAAACTCTGCTAATGGTAAGACAAGGTCCCAATCTCCAACTCTATCACGCACTAAACACCTCAGAAGATCCCCTAGACTTCTATTGACTACCTCTGTCTGACCGTCAGTCTAGGGGTGGTATGCGGTGGAGAACTTCAACTGGGTGCCCATCATCCGCCAAAGGGTTTTCCAAAAATAGCTCGTAAAACGCACATCCCTATCAGAAACAATGGTACGCGGCAACCCAAACCTGGACACACAGTGGGTGAAGAACGACCTGGCAACTCTAGAGGCATCCGATGTCTTGGAACAAGGAATAAACAAGGCCATCTTGGAGAAGCGGTCAACCACAACAAAAATAGAATCATGCCGCCGTGCAGTACGGGGCAAACCAAGCACAAAGTCCATGCTGATATCCTGCCAAGGACTATCAGGGACAGGCAGAGGGGTATAAAGGCCAGTGTTCTGTTTCCTCTGCTTCGCTAGGGCACAAATACGACACTGGGCAACTATGCGGGCCACATCCCTCTTCAAACTGGGCCAGCAGAAACGGTGCTCAACAGCCTCTATGGTCTTGTTTCGGCCGAAGTGGCCGGCAAGACCTCCTGCATGAAGCTCCCACGTAAGAAAATCACGAACTGAAGTCCGTGGGATGCACAACCTATAACCTCGAAATAAGTGACCATCCTGAAGGACATACTCGCTAAACTCACGGGACGGTCCTGACTGAAGGGCAGAATAGATGGGACCGAAGTCCGGGCAATCAATGTAGGCCTCTTTCAACTTCTCTAAACCAACCACCTGAACATTCATGGTGGATATCAACATCACCCGCCGACTAAGAGCATCGGCCACCTTGTTCTCAGCACCTGCCTTGTGCTTGAGAACGAATGTAAACTCCTGCAAATATTCCACCCATCTACTATGTCTGGCATTCAACTTCTTTTGGGTGTGGAGAAATCTCAATGCCTCGTGGTCAGAAAAGAGCACGAACTCCTGGTGGAGGAGATAGTGCCTCCAATAGCGCAAAGCCTGGACAACTGCGTAGAATTCCTTGTCATAAGTAGAGTAACGCAGTTTGGCATCATTGAGTTTCTCACTGAAAAAGGCTATAGGGTGGGATTCCTGGCTAAGCACTCCCCCTATGCCTACACCTGAGGCATCACATGTAACCTCAAACACCTTAGAAAAGTCAGGAAGTGTAAGAACGGGTGCCTGGGTCATGCGATCCTTGATAGTCTGGAAGGCTGTGGCAGCAGCCTTCGTCCAGGTAAACTCGCCCTTACGGATGCAATCCGTGATCGGGGCGGTGATAGAACTGAACCCCTTAATGAAACGGCGATAGAATGTCGCCAGACCATGAAAGCTCCTAACATCGTGGAGTGAGCGGGGCTCGGGCCACTCCACTATGGCACGGATCTTCTCCGGATCAGCGGAGACTCCGTCACGGGACACAATGAACCCTAAGAAAGAAACCTAGTCAGTCATGAAGCTACACTTCTTAGGGTTGGCAAACAAGCTCTCCCGTCTCAGAACAACACACACCTGCCTAAGGTGGTCTAGGTGTAACTCCCTAGTGCGGCTATAAATCAAGATGTCGTCGAAGTAGACGACCACAAACACTCCAATCATAGGACGCAACACCTGCGTCATCACCCGCATGAAGGTGCTAGGGGCGTTAGTCAGCCCGAAGGGCATGACCAACCACTCGTAAAGACCATCCTTGGTCTTAAATGCAGTCTTCCACTCATCACCTGGTCTGATCCTCACCTGGTGATAGCCACTCCTAAGATCGATCTTCGAGAAAATCGTGGCTCCTGACATCATATCAAGCAAGTCATCTAGCCGGGGAATGGGAAACCTATACTTAACCGTGATTTTATTGATCGCACGGCTATCGATGCACATACGCCATGTGCCATCCTTCTTCGGTGCTAGCAGGGCGGGAACAGCACAGGGACTCTTGCTATCCCTAAGGGAACCCCTACTCATCAACTCATCAACCTGTCTCTGTAGCTCAGCGTGGTCCGCGGGACTCATCCTATAATGTGGAAGATTGGGCAAGGACGAGCCCGGGACAAGATCAATCTCGTGCTGAATGTCACGCAATGGTGGAAGGCCTTCGGGAAGGTCCTCCGGGAAAATATCAGCAAACTCTCGCAACATCTCAGCTAACTGAGGGTCTGTCACTCCCTCGAGACTGGGGACCACCTCACCCGTCTCCCTGACAACCACAGCTAAAAGAGGGACACCACTAGCAACCTCTCTCTCCATCTCTCGGGGACTGATGATCATCAACCTCCTAGTCGGAGGGGCCTCTATGGTGAGGGTGGGAGAGGGGGTGGAAACTGACACCGGAGGTGGTGGTGGTGGTGGGCTGACCTTCCCCTGGTGAGGGGTGGTCGTGGCACTAGGGCCGGCTGGTCCCCTAACAGTAGGGTCCCTAGGTGGGGCTGGGTGGAGGGTGATCCTGTGGCCGTTGTGATCAAATGTGCAAGTGTTTGCACGGCCCTGTAGGGTGGCATCCATGTCAAACAACCACGGCCTCCCTAAAATAATGCTACCTACCTCCATAGGTAGAACATCGCACCAAATTTCATCCTGATAGGTCTGGAACTGAAGGGGCACCAGGCAACGGAGCCTAACAGGAATGGAGGTAGAATCGACCCACGAAACCCTATAGGGGGCAGGGTGGTCAACTGGGGTTAACCCAAGGCGGGTAACAGTGCCAGTAGATATGGCGTTGATGCAACTCCCGCTATCAATGACAATCTTGCAAGCTTTACCCCCAAGCCTGCAGAAGGTGTGAAAAATGGTGGTGCGACGCCAGTCGTCACTCACCTGGGGCTGGGCTAGGATGCACCTAACTACCCCTAACTGTGGGTCACCCTGAAAGTGGCTACCCTGGGCACCATCCTGCTCTCCTTCGAGCAGATCATCGAAGAACTCCTCAACCAAGTCCTGGTCTACCTCATAACTAACAGGAATAGGCTCAGTGGGGGACTCAGTGGAAGTGGGGTCTGCCACGACAAGGGCCTTCCTCTCTCGAGTGGGGCATCTATCAGCAAAGTGGCCAAATCCGCCACACCGGTAACAAGTAGTACGTGCGCCCGCACTGGATGAGGCTCCAGCGGTCATAGGACTCTTGCCCTTGTCATCATGACGGGGCGCGGGGAGGGTTGAGAACGCGCAGGGTGCGCGGGAGGTGGAAGTGTAGGGCGTGTGGGGGGGGGTAGGGCGGCTGCTGGCGAGGTGGAGGGAACGGGTCCCTAGGAAGGGGTGGACGAGGCCTGGGACCAGTGGGGTCCTGGCGAAGAGGCTCCGCGGGCCGAGCCGCCGGATATCGACCATACTGGGTGGAAGTGGAGCGAGGGTCAAGACCCCGCTGACTAGGCATCCCCTGACGAAAGGTGGGGCCAAACTCCAACTCAAATTGCTCTAACTCTAGGGCAACCTGGTAAGCCAGCTCTAAAGTGTCTACCTGGCGACGGTAGAGCTCATACTGATACTCGGGCCTCAAACCACGGCGAAAACGCGAAACAGGCATGCCCTTCTCCTCATCAACTCCACATCGCAAATAATACTCATCAAACTCGGCGATGTACTCGGTCACGGACCGATCGCCCTGACTAAGGGTCTGCCATCGGTCGATGAGCCTCTGGCGGTAAGAAGGAGGGACATACTTCTCGCGGAGCTTACGCCGCATGTCAATCCAGGTTTCTATGGGTGGGTCCTGCCTCTGCAACATCAGGCTCTCGACATTCCTCCAGTAGGTCTGGGCTCTCCCCACGAGCTTCATCTTGGCAAATCGGACTTGCCGAAGCTCAGACATCTCAACCCATTCGAAATACCTATCCATGCTATTCTCCCAGTCTATGTAGACTTTTGGGTCAAGGGACCCCTCAAAAGTGGGTGGATCGGCACGGACGGTCCTAAGGATCCTATCATCCTCATCCTGATGTGGTCGACGACCACGGTACTGGCGCCCATTCCCCTCAAAATCATTCTCGGACCCATAGTCATCAAAGTCGGGGGCTCGGGGACGTCGCTCCTGAGCCCGAGGGGCTTGAGCGGCAGCAACTGGAGGGGCTCGATCGGCTCTAGGAGGGTCCTGGTGGGGCACTTCATCAACTCTCCCAATCCGTCCAACAAGGCCCTGGATGGTTAAGTCAGACACTCTGGCACGATCCTCAATGATCTTCAGACGGCCATCTAGATGCTCAGTCAACTCCTTGATGGACTGGTCGGACCTGTCCATACGGGTCATAAGTTGGGTAATCAGATCCTCTAGAGATGGGCGTCCCTGAGGTGGGTGTTGGTCACCCATGGCGTCCGGGCGATGGTAATCCGAACCACCCCGAGTGGGCATGCAAAGGAGACTAAGGGAAGGGTAGGCTGACACCCTAAGACCTAGAGGGACACGAATGCAAAGAGATGCAAGACTCAAACAAGACACGTCCAAAACCTAGACACGACCCTAAGACCCAACCTGTAAGGACAAGTTGGTAACCTGGCTCTGATACCAAATTTGACGCGGGACGGGGACCGACACGGACTAAGACTCACAAAAGACTCTAACTCAGGCCAGCAGTAGCACGCTCAAGGGTCGCCAAGTGGCTGACCACCGTGATATCCCACAGAATGAGGGACGTCTCTCAACAGAAACTCCGACCTCGGCCGTCCCAAGGAGGGAAGCGCACGTGTCTAGGCGTATAGTCGACCTCCAAAGACAAGGGGAGTCGAGTCCTAGCTCGGTGCTCGACTAGTGCTAGGGATGGATGCTCTCACTCACGATCCGCGGTGATGGCAATAAGTGGCTAGGCACCTACCCTCTCTCACGCGGCATAATCAATCACATACTAAAAGAGCAAGCAAAAGGAGGGGAGTCGGAGCGCGTACCTCCACGCCTAGGCGTGGGGAAGGAACCCCGGCCGTGAACCAACAACCCCGATACACCAGAGATCAATAAAATACAACCCAATAACGGCCCACTCCTCGCAGGGAGGTAAAAGGCTACAACCAATACGTTCGGGGCTGCCGGACACGGGTTGACGGGCTGCACTCGGTGACGGGTCGGCCACGAGGAGGTTCGGGTGCAACGCTGCAGAAACCGGTGTCGCGCGCGCCTGAGCGGAGGGGGTCTCACGGGCTGATACGACGCCCGTTTGAAGCACCGTCAGAGAGGACGCGTCGCTAACTGATGGAGGAACGCTCCGGCCAAAGGGGGCGCTCTGGATCCGCCGGTGGTGACCGTGGGCGCTGCTGAAAGTCAAATCAGGTTCTGTGGACACAGAACTGCGCACGCCGTCGGTAAAATCTGGAAATCGGCCTTCTGGTGCCCGAACAAGTCCGGGCCGGTTGGTGGTGACAGCTGATTGGCAGAGGTCGCCCTCGGCCAAATGGCGCTGGCTGACGACGCCGGTGCGAGCCGCAGGAGTCGTTGAAAGTCAGGACTGGTTTGCTGGGCGGACTGGGCAGACACGCTGGCGCAACCCCACGAGATCGACCGCCACGGACGGTGACGATGTCGAAACGCAACGCCGTCGGCGGCGTTGGAAAGTTAACTCGGAGATCCACGAACCCTGAAGAAACCAGCACAAAAGACGCAGCGTGGAGGCCTGGGGAAAATTCGCAATCAGGGCCTCCCCGCTGGGCGAGCAGAGAAAGTGGTGCTGGCGCAGGTCGGCGGAGAAAATCGGTACGGGCAGTGCCGGTCCCCGATTGATGCAAAACCGGCGCCGACGCGAAGCTGATCCGCAGACGTATCTCCAGAAAATAGATCGTGGCAAAACTCGTCCAAGAAGGGGGCGCGAGCTCTGCTACAAGTCGGGGCAGAAATCTGGAATCACGAACACGAACCGTTGAGGAAGAAGATGAGGATAAGAGGGAACCCCGGAGTCCACCGAGGGCTGAGGCGTCACACCCCGCCGTTCTCCCGTCGCAGGAGCAGAAAGAGAGAGAGAGAGAAGGGCGCAAAAAGCTTTGCACAATACTCACTTGTATTCAAATTCATGTGTAAACTGTAATCGGTACAAGGTGAGAACTACTTATAGGGGATGGGAAAACCCTAATCTAACTAGAAGGGAGGGGTGCGCCCAGCTCCAAGGAGAGAAAGGCGGCCCATATTTCAGCAAGCTTAGAAAATAGGAAAGGAATCTAAGTGGGATAAGGAAGGGGTGGAGTTGGGGAAAGGAGGAGAGGGGAAAAGGGGAAGGGAGAGGGGAGCGCCCCCCACCTTCCCTAGTAGAACTAGGAAGGGGGGGGGGGGCGGCTGCCTCCTCCTCCTCTAGCTGGGGAGGGGGCCGCCCCCTAACCCTAATGGGCCCTTTTTTAGTGGGCTTCAAACCCCAATAAGCCCCTGACCCCATAACACGATCCATTACCCCACAAAGCAACCCAATTGGCCACTATATGGCCCAATAAGTGCCTAAACAAGAAGATGTCCACGCAGGGACCAAAAGACAAGGCCCACAAGGCCTGAGCAAGTCCAGACTGAGGCCCAACATGGCCTAAACATGATGATGAAAAGATAACTAGAAGGTGCCGCCGTCGCCGAGCCACAAGGAGGTAGCGGTGTGCCGGGTGCTCCGTCGAGGATAGCGCCGTGTGTCCTCACCAAAGACTTACTCTGACCATACTGGTATCTTGTACCTCACTTGCTTAGAATCTAGTTCTGTGTATGGAGCGAATCCTTATTCACAGTTTTTGCACAGTCTGACTAACTGATCTTCAAAATCCTCACATAAAATTAATGGCTTTCTTAATTGCCTAAACATCTCAATATCTTCCATTTATCTGCCTTACTCTGTCCTGTTTTCTCTCTACAGTCAGCAATTTTCCTTTCTCTGTATCTTCAGACTTGCCCCTAGTTTTGATGATGTCAAAGGGGGAGAGAATAGTGTTGTTAGATTGCAGAGTTGTGTTGCCGAGGTTTTAAAGGGGTGTGTTTGCATGCCATTGTGTTGAGGGGGAGTTAAGTGTTGAGGGGGAGTTAAGTGTTGTGTTGAGGGGGAGTTAAGTGTTCAGGGGGAGTGTTCTGGTGTCGTCAGAGGAAGCAAGTGCGTTGAGAGTCTGCATTAAATTTCTTGCAATGATCTCTTTTGCATTTCATCTCTTATACTTAATATAGTGTTGCCATCATCAAAAAGGGGGAGATTGTTGGATTTTGTGTCTTCCCTAAGCGTTTTGATGATGAGCAACACTATGTTAATTGTTGTTATTTTTGATCAGATATCTTGCACTTGAATTATCCATGTTTTACAAGAAAAAAAGCTGCTAAGAGGTAATACTTCGTGTGTCCGTACTGTTTCTGTCTTCGTGTTGGTTTCCCTGAACCTCATGACATTCTTGCTTCGTGTCCACACCTCGTGTCAGTGTCTGTCTTCGCCTTTGGGTTAAATTCAGCTCGTGTCATTTTCATCTTCAAGGTGTTCTTCTAGTTCCACCATTTCATCACGTGTCGAGATAGCCGTGTTGTCTTTCACTTCATGCAGCCTTTGTGACTGTGTTGTCTCCATGTCATCCTTAGTTCATGTCGTGCTTTTGTATTTCTATCTTCGAGTCATTTTTCGCTGGGTCTTTAAGTCGGTCTAGGTTCAAGTGTCGTTTCACTTCGAGTCGTTTCTTTGTATTCTATCTTCGTGTTGGTTTTTCGCTTTAGACTTCGTGTCTTTCTCGCCTTGACCACACTTCGTGTTGCTTTCCGTAGACCTCGTGTCTTGCTTGTTTGAAACCACTTCGTGTCGGTTTCTGTTGTCAGCCCATGTTGTCCTCGTGTTGTTTTTGCATTAGTAACCTCGTGTTGGTCTAGTATTTGTGTCTTTTTGTTGTTTTTATTTTCGTGTCTTCGTGTTGCCTTTCCTAGACCTCGTGTCTCTTTTGGTGTATAATTTCACTTCGTGTCGTTCCCTTCGTTGTGTCTGATCTGTTACAGTGCATCTCGTGTCGTTCTTTTCTTATCTCGTGTAGTAGTCACGTCGTGTTGATATTATATACCTCATGAAGTTTTGGTTTTTGTGGCCATGCAGCGTGTTAATGGATTTAATCTCATTACAGGTCCGAGGAAGAACATTCCACACACCTGGGCTGCACGTGATCCGAGACAAGAGGAACCAATCTGATAAGGGCACGTGGCAGGAAGATTCTGGATCAAGCGTGGGAGGCACACGCATTTTGTGCCCTATCCACCTGCTGTTGCTGCTATAAATAGAACCCTTCGTCCTCAGATGAAGGTGATCGAAGAAGTGAGGAATAGAAGAAAGAGCAAAAAAATAGAGAGTCCTTCGATCCAGGAAAAAGAAAAGAAAGAAGAAAGAATAGCAGAGAGAAAGAGAGAGCAGAATAGTGATCAGAAGAGTTGTTCTGACTTGCGGATCAAATCCGAAGTCTATTGCTCAGTTTGAGCTACATTGTTTCCACTTTCTGGAATTTGATTTCTTTCATTCGTGGTTTTCGTTTCTTATTCTTATCTTTCTTTAAATGTCCTTGTTTGTGTTTCCGATCCTCTGGACTGAGGTCGGGGTCCTCCTGTGAGATCAGGAGAAGGGAGATTCAATCTCCAGTTTGCAAGCAGCAGGTGGGCTGCTTGTGGGTTCCCTCCGGGTTGGGAGGAAGAGGCGTCTTCGACCTCTGGTTCACTAGTTGTGGGGCTGCTACTAGTGGGGTTCCCTCTTGGTAAAGAGGAAGAGAGACGTGAGTCTCTGGGTTCTAGTGACTGGGGGGTTGCTAGAGGTTCCCTCCGGGTAGGAGGAAGAGGAGAGGTTGTTCTCCGGGAAGATGTGTATCAGCGTTTGTTTGGCAAGCTGTGTTGCCCAGCCGTTGGTGAAGCCACACTCGGTTTGAGTGTGGGGTGGATGTAGGTCTGAAGGACCGAACCACCTTAAAATCCTCTGAGTCCTTGTGTGATCGATTGTGGTGATTTTGTGGTGTGCCTTCTATTCACTCGAGCTATTATCTGCACTGCATCCTTTTTGATAGTTAGAGTTCGAGATTATTTGCGTTTAGCGAAATACACTGCAGTAATTTTTAAATTCTTCGAAAAATAGTGATCTATTCATCCCCTCCCCTTCTAGATCACTTCATATTTTACTTATCAGAAAGTCCCTGCCATAGGCCACTAATGGTGCTAAGCAAGGGGATCTCTAAAATATGGTCAACTGAAGGAAACAAGATGGCCCCGTACAAACAGATGGACGCAGCCTTGGCTATGGCTTCATCCCACCCACTTTTATTCTTGCAATGCTCCACTACCCACTGACTAAGAGGAAGGAGGTGAATGTGACGAGGGCCTACAAAGGTATGAATGTCTCTGCTATCTAGTATGAACCCGCCTAGGATGAGTTTTGGGTCTATAGGGGCAACGGTATGGCATATCAAGTCTTCCTCCCCTACCTTGGACCTAGGGAACCCGAAGTAGGTCTCTACCTTCTCTAATAGGATAGTGGCCTCAAAGGATGGGAAGAAGAAGGTATGGGTCTGAGGATGCCATGTTTCTATTAAAGCTGAGATGCTATGCCAATCTATGGAAAGCTTCGGGTAGTTCTGGCCTAGAACTAGAAGGGAATGTAGGTGCCAAGATTTGAGAAGGTAAGTCCCCCCTAGGGGCAATGCACGGATCATGGGAGCCACCCATTTCAAACCAGAATAGCACCTCGGGCCCGGAAGGAGCTGAAAGAACAAGAGAGAGAGCATAAGAGGAAGAGGAGATATAAGTGAAGTTGAGGGAAAAGAAATTGAATTAACTCATGATGAACTTACTTCTCTCATAGGAGCAGCACTGAGATGCCAAGGGATTGAGCTTAGCCGTTGAAGCACTTCCCGCTCCTTTCTGGCCAGTTTTGGCCCTTCAAAAGATGCTCCCTCCTTAGAACTTCCCTCTAGAACCCTCTTCATGATGATTTGATGGTGAGAATCAAAGGTTTCAAGGATTGGAAGGAAGAGGACGTGTGAGCTGCGAATTTAGACTCTTCTCCGGGCACCTCTTGCCAGGGCCGCTCTCGGCCGCCCTCGAGGATGGATGGCGGAGCTCCTCGACGTTCCTTCCAGCGGTCCAACTCCACTTCCTCCTCGCGTGATCGACAGTGCATGTTTGAGGATGCTGCTCTCCCCCCCGGTCGTTCTCTTCGGATCCAGTCTTCTTCGATGGTGCCCCCACCGCCGGCCGACTCTTCCTACACGAAGGTGCTCGATCACGATGGTTCGGAGGTTGATCCTCTTGATTGGCCTTGCTCTCTGGGTCGTCAGCGCGGTGTCCGCTCTGTGTTCTCCTCTGACTCTGAAGGGGTCTTCGACGAAGATTCATATTTGTAGGGGCTTTGTTACTTCTGTGGGTTCTAGGGCTTTGTTTCAGGCCACGCCTGGGTCTTCTAGGCCTTTTTATGCTTTCTTGGGCCTTTGGCCTTGTACGCCTCTTGCCCCTCTTTGGGCACTTCCCCTCCCCCCCTGTACCCCTTTCTTATTTTCTGCTTTCATATATGAAAATCGCTTGCCTGGTGGCCGGGATAGTGTTTTCATCTTCTTCCGCAATGAAGAGATGAACCCCCTCTCCCGCTCCCCCCCTTGCAAGTATCAACTTCAGTTAAAAAAAATTTAGACTCTTCTCCCACTTATAGGGATTGTTAGGAAGCCTAGGCCTCTTGAGATTGGGGTTGGATAAGTCTAGGATGGGTTAAGATGAGGTTTAGATAAGTTCAAATCGCCTTACCCTCGGGTTAAGGACTCCCCAGAGAGTCCCCTTTTTAGCTTACAGGGTATCCACTTGGACAGTCTTACGATAGACCGCCCATCCGTTTGTACGGTCCGTAGCGGACCGTTCATCTTCTTCTAGAGAACCCGGGCCTACTTGTCATGCGGTTCATATTGAACCGTTCACCATGCCGAACGGTTATTGTGAAACCGTTCCATTCCCCTTGGAGCGGTCTATTGTAAACCGTTTGTCTTCTTGAAGCGGCTCTCTGAGGACCGTCCATCTTGTCCGCCCTTTCTATCAACCTACCCAACTAATAATCATACTCCTATCTCACTCATTTGGCGCACTCTCCTATCTCACTCATTTGGCGCACTCTCATATCTCACTCAAGTCGGCGTGTAAGTCACTCCTCTCACTCAAGTCGGCGTGTACGTCACTCCTCTCACTCAAGTCGGCGTGTGTGTCACTCCTCTCACTCAAGTCGGCGTGTGTGTCTCTCCCTCACTCAAGTCGGCGTGTGCGTCTCTCCCTCACTCAAGTCGGCGTGTGCGTCACTCACCTCACTCAAGTCGGCATGTGCGTCCCTCTCTCAGGTCGTGCGCATCTCTCAATCTCACTTGTTTGCCTCTCCCTCTAGTAGCTAAGTCGCGTTCATTCATGCATACATTCATCCCACAAAGCAAAAATCAAAACAAAAGCACGCATATCACTATCATATCATACCACATCATGTACAAAAGTTGGGCCCAGTACAAAGTCAAACCTGTCCCTCTCCCTGGCCCCCGTCGTTGTCTCCACCGCCCTCATGCCTCTTTGGGGGAGGCATCGCTGAGGTCGCCTCATCACGCCGTCACCGGCGCCGCTCCTCCTCTTCATTCCTCCGGTGGCCGGAAGAACTAGTGAAGTAACTCCTCACGGAGCCGTGGGTGCCATGGCTACCACTCGCAGTCGCCCTACTGCGCTCCCGACACGCCTCTCTCATACCCTCCACCTTGACCTCCAACCTGGCAACCTGCAGCCGAGCCTGCTCTGCCTCAGTCCGATAACACTCCGCCTTGGTCCGGCACCGCTCTGCCTCGGCCCGATGGTGATCCGCCTCGGCCGCACCGGCCCGGAGTCGCTCCAGCTCGGCCTGGAGAAGTGCCGTCTCCAACGTGTCCGCCGGTCGGCTCCGCGTAGCCTCCTCCCGTACACGGGCCACCTCCTCTCTAGCCGCCACCCGGCTCTGCTCCAGCTCTGCCTGGAGGCGAGTCAGCTCGGCCGTCTGCATCCACATGGCATTGTTAGTCAGTTGCATAAGCATTCTATTCATAAGCATGAATAAGCAAAGGAGGTTTAGAGTTGCGTACCCTCTCGGTGAGCACCACCTCGGCCGCCTTGGCCCGCGTCACCATCCTGGCAAAGTCTGCATCTCTCCCAGCCCGGTCGGCCGGAGTCCGGGTCGTAGAAGAAGAAGGGGCGTCTGGTCCCGCCCTCTGAGCTCCCTCGGCGCGCTGCATCCAAATACTCCAGGTCGGTCACATGCATAATCATATAGAATTGCATAATTTAAAGAGTTTAGGGTTTAGAAAACTCACCAGTAAGGCCAGGGCCTACCGGGCCTCGTCTCTCTCCCTGATGGTAGAGTGCAAAAGTCCCTGCAAGTCCGCCACTCGTCCCGCGGGGTCGATCTGCATTCAGAAGTCCATGTGTCAGTGCATCATCATATAGGAATCATAAGCATAATAAAAAGAGTTTAAGTCTAGAAGTCGTACCGGTCGGTGAGCACCCCGGAAAACCTGGTCCCGGTAGTGCCGTGCGTACGCGGTGTAGTACGCGTTGTCGCCCTCGGCTCGGGCAGCCACCACTCGCCCTCGTGCGGTCCAGTCGGCGACCTGAGTGGCGTTCCTCACTGTCCAGTCAAACGCCTCGCGGAGTCCTCGTGTCATCCTCGTCACTCGCTCCCCCGCCTTCTCAGGCGCAGGGAACTCCACCACGGGCTGATGGACCCCGATGGTCCTCATCACCAACCTGAAGTGCAGTGGCTCCACCACATTCATGCAGTGAAGCCACACGTCTCGCCCGAAAAAGGCTAGAGCCTCAGCCACCCACAGCTGGCCCTCCTGGCTCTCCCCCGTATAGGGTGTCCACCGTACCTGCATAGAATAGAAAGTCTCATCAGCATCATAATCATATAAGAACTGCAAGAGTCTGAGTTTAGAAGCATACCGAGGTATACGGTAGAGCGTCCAGGTCATCCTGCAACTCCCGGACCTGTCGTCTCAGGGCTGCCATCTCCCGATGTGCTGTCCACCTCCGTGCAATCGGCAGGAGCCCAGGACGGGTCTCCTCACCTCTGCCCAACCCACGTAGGTATACGTAGGCCCACACCTGCATTGTATCACTGTGTCAAAATTTAGGAAACATGTAGATTCGCATAAATTAAGTCTAGGGCAAGAGTCGTACCTGGAGTAAGGGGGAGAAGCCCCCAAGCATCATCCGACGGGCCGTCGAACTCAGCGTGTCGAAGAGAAAGGCAAGAACGGCCGCTCCCCAGGCGTAGTCACCCACGTGCTCAATCTCCTGGAGGGAGGCGAAGGGTTGTTTTTTTCGAAGTTGCAGAACTTGCGCGGTCTAGCGATAGACCGTTCTATGTTTGTGCGGTTAGATCATGACCGTTTATCCTCAACGGTAAACTTCTTAAGTCGGTTCAAATTCCCTGGAATATACGGCTAGAATGTAACCGTTCCACTTTGGGCGGTTGGTTTTTAACCGTTCATTCTTGAATGTTGGTTGCACTTCAATTGATGAATTTTTGATATTATTGTGAATCTTGGTAACAATTTCATGTGCAGTAATCAAGACTTTCACCCGCCGTTTCACCTGCACAGTTAAGTCAGGTATGGATTTCTATCCCTACATCCCTTACTGCATTACTATAGGATACTATAATATATCATCTCGAGAACCAGTCGATTATCTACGTGTTCCAGGATCTGATGTTCCCCTTCAACAAAAATGATGATGATCCAGGTTCACGTATTTAATCTTTGGATAGGCCGTTAGGTTGGGATGTCACGGGGAGGACGGTTCTATCTTGCACGCTGTGGTTGCGGATGGTATCTTGACTCTGATGTTCCCAGCTTAGCAATATTATTCTCGAGTATTTTATATTTTAATCTTTCTTCGCATTTATTTTTACGATTTCTTTTATTTTAGCCCAGCATGCATCATACGCATCTTTTGAGCTTTCATGCCCCGTGGTTTGCTTGAAGAATGTCCCATCAGTGATGGTCAGCTGTATGTTCGAGTGCTCGAGTAAGAAGAACTAATTCCACTCTGAATTGGAAGGTTTTTTTTGGTCGATTCGTTTGGTTTGGTTGATTGAAGGGTCCCCGTCTGGAGCTTTAGCCTATTTTCTTTTGTGGCCCCCTCATTGGACCGCGGGATCGTGTCCCCCATGAGGTTGGTCTTGTCGATTTTTTTCATTTTTTAGTTTAGTTCCTCCAGATTGGCGTCACTTTTGGTCTAATCGTTCCTTACATTCGGTTCAGAGTTTTCCGGAAGATTCTCAACACTTGTTGGTAGAAACGGGTGTCGTTTTACCTTAACGCCCGCTTTTCCGGTCCACTCCGCTGCATTTCCACTCCACCTTCATGTTCCATGTCACCTCCGCTCACTCCCCTGCAAAGAGGACGTTAAGGAGGGGCATCTGTTGACACCCGTTTTATGCCGATACGCTGAGTCGTTTCTCTTACTCCCATTAGTTGATGCCCTAAGTTGTCCATCATTCGTTGGGCCATTTTTTGTGGCACGTCCTGGGCCCATTTTATCGGTAGCCTCCCTCCTTGGTAAAGTCCGTATCAATTCAGGGCTTATTGGACCTTGGCTTTGATTAATTGAACGTGTTGTACAAAAAATCAAGTGTCCAGGAGCATGCACGGTCCGACATCAGCCGTTCAGGACTTGGGAGGTTGAGCACAGACCGTTCATACATTTTTGGATAATTTCTGAGGATCTTCTGAATATTCACCGACAGGTTTTTGTGCGGCCCTATCAGTCCCGTTCAAACCAATGGACGGGTGAATTCCAACCGCCTATATCTCAGAGTCCTACACGTGCCAATTTTCTCAGATAATTATCTAATTATTTGAATTATCATCGACAGGGTTAGAACGGTCGCTGGTTGGCCGCTCTACATTTGAACGGTCTTATTAGAACCGTGCATCTTTGAGGGTCCAACGGCGGACGTTTCGGTCAGTTCGAGCGATAATTGGGCTAAATTTTTGATTATTTGAATTTCCACCAATGGGTTTGGACGGTCCAAATTGAACCGCCCATGCTTTTGAGCGGTCTATCATAAGACCGTTCATCCTGTCGGTTGGTGATTTTTAACAGTTTTTTATCCCTTTTATGCATGGTTTTATCCCCAACTTCTTTAATGGATATCTCCATGGATAATCAACCATTTTTGATGCCGTTTCGACTGGAAGAGAGATAATGATAATATCTACAATTTATCTTTTATAATCTTGACCTGAAAATAGCTCAAAACCCTATTTTCGGGGCTGACTTTCTAGGCTCTATAAATAGACCCTAATGGCCGGACTTGAAAAAGGGGGGAGATCTTGGTCGACGGTAGAGCCCTGCCGAGTTTTTGAGCGACCTAGCACCAAGGAGGGAGGCTTTCTACGTCCACATAAGCCTCCGGTTCAGGGAGTAGTTTGATTTTTGAGTCCTTTTGGTTTATAGTCTCAATTACGTTCTTCATTGCATGCATCGTTTTCTCCCTACGTCCCCCTTCTTTCTCACTACCATGCACACATCCACCCACGTTTTTGTCACCCTAGGGGTTTAAAACCCCCCAGGTATCCTCCTTTCCATTTGTTAATGTTCATCTCTTACCATTTTGACGTTTACTACACTGTCCAGTTCTAATCTAGGTCTTTTCTATGTGTTTCTTACGTTGTTTCGCAGGTCAGCAATCATCAGCACGAGGCCCATCCCCTCTGGCCGGCCGGAGAGGGTGGAGGTTGGACCCCTTGCAACTTACTGCGTGGTAGACTTGTGCGGTTTCATTATCGCCGTTCAACAGTACGTGCGGTTCATAGAGGGCCGTTCTTCCTGTTCGTGCGGTCAAAATAAAGCCGTTTTTTTCCTCCAGCAGTAGTTCCTCCCGCACCTTCTGCAGCGCACTTAGGCGGTCTATCGTAAGACCGTACACCGTAAGGTGGTTCTTCAGGAGCCGTTCATATACCCAGCGCTACAACTTAGGTGAGTATTCTCCCCTCTTTCCAAGGTACGGCATGTCCATCACGTACGGCACCTTGGTGGCGATCACGGTCTTTTGTTTTCTGTTCTCCTCTAAACGCTGTTATTTGCTCATCGCATATTGTTCCATTCATGATGCATATTGATCTTTAGTAGGAGGAGAAAAATATATCTACAATAGTGTGCTTGACACTTTGGAGCCTTCATGTGAAAATTGTGTTTTTCAGTGGATTGTCAAATGGACTGTTGAAATGTCTTAACTTGCTTCACATGAGTATTGAACTATTTTGGTTGAATGAGATTCATGTTTGCACTTGGTTGCATGATGCCCTTAACTTGCTTAAGTTCATGTGTGTTGATTATAGTGGTTTACAAATGTGCATCGACCTTTCATAACATGCACAGACCCTATCTACACACATGCATCGGCCTACTTCTCTAATGTGCATCGACCCATATAAATGTACGTCGACCTGTCTTTGGTGTTTTTCATATGTGCGTCGACCTGTCTCAATATGTGCATCAACCAGTGCTAGGTTGATTAGTCATGTGCACCGACCTGCTTCAAACATGCACCGACCCTGTCCCTACACATGCACCAACCTGTGTAGACTTGTTCAATACATGCATCGACCTTATTTCACATTTGCTTAGACATGCATTGTATATGTAAGTGTTGCTTTGGGCTTGCAAGTGGTTAGCCCTTTCCTTTTATCTAATCTTGGATTCCAGTGAAGAACATGTCTATACCTTATTTCATTAAGTGGTTATTTGGTTTTAATTCTCGATAAGGTATTTGGTGATTAAAGGGATTCATCATTCACTTTTCAGATCCTGTGATTTTTAAGTCAAGGTCTTTGAACATTTGGTTGATACTCTATGAGTTTTATATGAGAAACAACGATTTTTAAGTCAAGGTCTTTGAACATTTGGTTGATACTCTATGAGTTTTATATGAAATGTTTCTCTGAATGGTTATTCCCTGAAATGCTATAGCTTGCTGAAATTAAGCTTGTTTTAATGTCTTAGGACACTTGAGATATGAGTTGGACTAAATTTTCATTTCATGTGTGATTTGTTTGAATCAATTTGGAAATGGATTTTCCATGCTTAGGACTCAATCAATATTTGATATGATTTGTTGAAACTCAAATCTGGTGCTAATGTATCTACATTTGACATGTGAGCTTGTGGTGTGAATGAATTGAAAGACCATGTTTTATTCTCATAGATGAAGTATCACATGGGTTCTTGTAGCAGGTTGAAAGGAATGAGTTCAGGTTTCATTGGACTGAACTGGGAAGTTTTTGGACTGAACTTGATAGTCCTGGTCTGAACATCTAACTCATGAGAAGCTAGATGGCAAGGTGAACAAGGTATGATCTGAACTGGGAATGGCTCTGCATGTATGAAGCAATCTTTTGGATTGCAAGTTTGTGTTTGAAAAGGTTTGAAAGAATGTGAATCAAATCTCATGTGGTTCCATTTAAATATAGAATCATGCAGGATGAACTAGGTATGACAAAGGTTGAACATGAAAGTTCATCAAAGAAATTTCTAATTTGTATTGCTTTAAGATTGACTTGAGTGATTTGTTTATACCAAGTGCAGGTTCACACTGCCTTCAAATCAATGGATCCATGGTCAGATTTTATCTCTGAATTAGATTTATAGTTGCCATGAATGGGTTTGAAGTATTTTTCATGAATTGGGTTCTCAAGTGCCCTTCAAGCATGTTTTTCATGATAATCTTGTGGCAGCATCTTGCTCATTTAACTTCCCATAATTCTTATTGAATTCAAGGTTGAATGATGTTTGTAAGACCCTCAATAGCATGTCATTTTGATTGGTATATCAAGTTTTCAAATGGGGTTGAAGATTTCTCATATTGCATTAAACTGCCTTGGGCAATTTTTTTGTTCTCTGTCTGCAAGTGTCGACTCCCAGAGTCAACACTTGTTGGGCAGCTTGCTGCCTTGTTGCAGCAGGCAGCAAGTGTCGACTCTGTGAGTTGACACTTACAGGTAAGTTCTTTGGTTTTAACGTAGACAGAACACTTAGCAAAAAGTGTCGACTCTGAGAGTCGACACTTTCTGCTGTGTGTTCTTTTTTTGGTCTTTGGCAGAACACCCGCGAACAAGAGTCGACTCTGAGAGTCGACACTTGTCCTGGGCGGTCCGGATCGGGTTTCCGATTTTGGTTTCGAAATCCCCATTTTCTGATCCGTTTGGCTTGATCTTTTACACCCTTACCCTTAGGGTTTCTATACATGGTTAAGGGTTGTTTTGAGAGGGTTTTGCAAGGTCTATTGTCATCCTTTGTTCATCTTTATTGCTGCTATATATATCCTTGCGATTTTTAGATCGAAAGAAGAAAAAGGGCTAAGTGTTCTATTCTTTACGCAGAAGAAAGAAGAGAGGGGGTGGCCACAAGGTGGAGAGGAGAGGGCTATGAGAGATTCATCATTTTCTGGTGTTTGCAGGTGGGTTTGAAGCTTCGATCTAAAGATATTCATCTTGTACGAGCTGTGGTCGTTGCAGACAAGCCTGGATCTTCAATAAGGAGGATTGGCCGCTTCATCCTACTATAGATCGACCTCCCACCGTTGAGAGCTTCAAGGATGAGACATCCTCGGCCTTCATCCACAAGGAGATAAACTGAAATCTCTGTGATATCCCTCTTTATTGCTGCTATATTATCAATCCCATGTTGAGCATGTATTGAACATCCTTCTATATTTCTGAACTGAGAATATTTGTGTATGGATGGAGCTTCATCCCCGTGTACGATTTTAGTACGGGGTAAGATCCCCGAGTGTGTGAGTGTGTGCTGCGGTGGCAGTGTCTTGGGGGCCAGGCCCCGTGTGTGTAATTTGCTACAGAAGTAGCGTGTGTGGTGTTGGGGCTCATCCCCGTGTTGCTACGGTTCGTAGCGTGGTAGTGAAGCCTCACCGGGTTTCGGTGAGGGGTGGACGTAGGGAGCCCATCGTGGTCCCGAACCACCTAAAAATCTTCGTGTTCCGTGTGGCATGCCTGTATGATTATCTATTTCTTCTATCTCCATTCACAGGTCAACTTATAGATTTTTACTCACTACACCTTTACACATTGCTATGTCTACTATCTACCATCTGTCATTGTTCATATTTGGTCAGACATACTTTACGTGTGGGATCGATTAGCTTGAGAGAACATTAATCTCACTTGTGTTTAGGCTAATTAACGTAATTGATTTTAATTCCGCTGTAATTAGTTTAGATTGTTTTTAAAATTCATCATCTCAACTGGGGGGCAATTAAACCCCCCTTCTTGTTTGCCATCTATTCTGGGCTAACACCTCATATCTGATTCTTGAATGCAAAGGCTTTATTGAATGCAGAGGCTTCAATAGAGACAAGTCTGTGGACTTGTGTGACACTTTTGTTGGCAGAGGCTTCAACTAATTTTTTCATACTTTGCACATTGTTTAGTTTGCAGTTGAACTGGTCTCGACTTATCACCTTCTGGACTGAACTTAGGCTTTTGCAATTCTACTGAACTGAAGGCATTGCAACTTGTTATTCATGCATCAAGCTAAACTCTGAAACTCTGACAACATGAGTTCTGTAGGGAATTCTAACTTGGTTGAATGCAGAAGCTGGACTGAATGCTAGTACCTTGTGGATTTGCATCAGACTCAGTTGATCTTCCGATGACTGAGACGTAGAGATATAGCTGAGATATTAAGACTTGGTTGGCTGCACCTGAGACAACATTTGCTTTTCACACAATGCAAAGGTGTTTAGTTGACACCATCAATAAGCATGTAGACTCACCAATGAATCATAGTGCGTCATCATAAAACGTCACATTAATGACTCATAGTTCATCACTATCAAAATGTCATCATCAAAACCCAGGGGCACAACCTTCTCCCCCCTTTTGATGATGGCAACTATGAGTCATGAGGATAGGCATTACACAACTATTCACGTTAGAGTGCTCTTGGACCGGGCTGATATTAGATACGCAGTGACCGCGGCACTGTCGGGTACCCCTACTACACGGGGTTGATACAGGCACTGGTAGAGCGCTTCAACCGCCGGTGGAACACGGTGGCGACAGCAGAGGGAGAGACTTCACTAGATCTGTGGTCACTTTTTCGGATCTCTGGTTTGCCGATCGGCAGTGAAGGGTGCGAGGAGGTAGTGCTGGATGACCTCCACCGCAGCCACACTGATGGACAAGGATGATACCGAGTTCCCCACAGCTACCAGTATCTGCTGGAGACCTGGAGACACTTGGCTTTGGCAGTGAGAGAGAGAGCCGCACAGACTCCCAGGGTGCCGCTAAAGGTGTGGGTCCGTCACTTCTACAACGGACCCGTCTGCTTCTACCAGGAGTTTGCAAGAGACCAGACTCTTTGGGAGGAGTATACAAAGGTGGAGTTGAGGTTCAGAACCTACTCTAGGTACATATATGCGCCATGAGAGGGGTGGAACCCCCATGGGTTGCTGGACATGATGCACTTGGTGGTGTACTTACCTTACTGGCTGGCGACATTTGTGGTCCTGCATGGGGAGGATAGTTTGCTAAGGGTTGAGCTATTGTGGCCCGTGTGCCTGTTAGCAGAGGGGAGGAGGCTGTCGTTAGCTCTGGCAGTGCTGGCCAACATTTACCAAGGGCTGGGCGTGTGTTGGCACCCGAAATATAATCAGATGGCAATCATGCCTGAACGACCAAAGGATGAGGCCCGCCAAAGCGCAAAAGCCAAAGAAATTTAACAAAGAAGGGTCCTCTTGAGATGCTGAAGCTCCAGGTCACCTGACAAGAGCATCAGGGACTTCGCAACTCATTACCTCGGGACGTTCGAAAGAAGTCTGCAACAAACCTGCAATGTCGTACGGCCTACCCAACAAACCGACTTCGATTTGGTAGTGCCGAACAAACCCCATACTTTGTCCGATCAAGACGAGAATATACCTGGTGTTCCGCCACCTGATAAGAAACCCTCCCGAGGTTAAGAGACGTCTATGGTTCCTCAGAATAGGGTGTCGAGGGCCCTATCAGTGAAAACTCGAATGACTGAATTAAGAACACGGTCGGTGCTGAAAGTCATTATTCCCAAGTCTGATGGCCTGCAGAGCATTTCTCCATGATAGCCCAGTAAGGTCGAATTAATACGAGTTCGAAACAACCCCTGAAGCTGGTCTGGAACTCACAAATGGACTCAACCCGATCAAATGACATAAAATGAGGTTTAAAACAGCGTGGCCATATGAATCAGGCACCGGTTAAACCAGCGCGCAACACGCGGCATTCATTCCGGCAAGGTGCTTGGCACACTCAATTTCGGCGCGCCCATCGACCGCACAGTATTAACCATAGGGAGTCACCCTTCTATAAATGAGCTTGAATCGCTGAAGAAAGAAGGAGGGATTGGAGAGGAAGAAACCCACCATAGTGGCAACCACCCTCGTCTTCTCCCGAAGAGAGTCTGAGTGTGAGGAGAGAAGCCGGTTGTTCCGATACTCTGTCTTCGCCTGGAAGAACAGAGGTGGATTGTGAGAGTCTAATCTTCTTCCATATCCTCCTTTTCTCCAAATCTTTTGTGATGTGCTATGTATAAGGGGGTGATGATATGAGCCCCGTGGTTTTTTTTTCCTTTGTCTGAGTTCTTTCGCTTTTAATTTCTCCCCCATGCCTTCCACTGTGGATGCAGAGTTGCAATGCCCGACGGCCGGCTTCCAGGTGACAACGTCGAGCCGTGCTTGCGAATGTATCCCTGTAGCCATCTTTTGGCCATCTAATAGAGTTGTTTTTTTTCTTTTCTTTTTTTATTAATAAAAGGATGAAGAATACATCGTCACCGGGGCATACCCCTACAAGAACAAAGGAATACTAGCACAGATTGGAGTCCCCCTCCTACAAAAGACGCAGGGAAACAAGACCCAGTCGATCAATGACCAGAGGCCCAAAACAAGTCCTGGGCAGATCGGAGGAGGAGAAAACTACCACATTACGTTTATTAAGGCACGCAAAGGACGCAAGAGCATCCGCAACCTGATTATGATGTGGGACGGACACGCGACCTGAGACTCTAGCTCGCTATCATCCCTATGCGAGGGAAACGCTGGACCGTGCGCGGTTGAGAAACCAGCAGTGAGTCTCGGGTATCGACTTTTCCACGTAACTCGGATCGAGACACAGGACGGGTTACACTCACTCTCTCGTAGCGGTGATACAATTGATATAACGGGCTAATAACCTATCACATGCAGCGGCATTCAAAAATATACGGGTGAAGCAAATGCCTACGAGGGTGGCGAGTGTACCTCCACGCTCCGGGCATGGGGAAGACAATCCCGGCCAAGTACGGTAACTCCCGGTAACAATGGTTAAAAGTTAATTACAGCAGTGAATTATATTGCCCACTCCACGCAGGGAGGTAAAGGGCTACAAGTGGGCCCAGGAGAATCGATCTTGGTTTGACGGACAACAATCTAGAGGGGCGTTCGGAACGAACTCGGTCTGCTGGTTTGACTCGGTACTGTGCTGACTCGATACTGCGCCGACTTGGTTCTGACTCTGTGGATAGTAAGCCGTGGCCTCCAAAGGAACGTCATCTTCCTGATATCTTCTAAAGGCGGCGCTTGGCTGGGATGATGGTAGGATGTCCTTCATCGACTCCCTGAAGTAGCGGTTCCTAAAATTGAGCTTTGATATTTTATTGGGAATTATTTCCCAACACTTTCTTTCTGGCCTGGCTCAGATCTTCTCTGCGCACCTCCACGATATGAATTTTTGCGGTCAGATCCGATGTTTGATCGATGCACAAGAGGTACTGATGGATAGAGGACTCAGAGATCTAGAACATATATTTTTGACAGATCTATCAAGTGAATGAATTGAAAATGAAAATGACTGTAACACTGTTTATTTTTCTGACTCGGACTGACAGACACACAAGACATATTGAGTTTTCCCTAAAACTAAATTTTGGCCGGAGGGAAAATGAAATATCTAGACTCCATAAAAATTATGGTGGAAGGGGGGGGGATGTGAGGAACACTTGATAATTTTTGTGGATTGTTTAAAATTGGTGGAAAAAATAAGAAAAGAGAACACTGTCCCGCAGATCTGCAAACTAGCATATTACTGAGGGGAAGAACAAAATATGGGAAAAATAACAAACTAAAGCCAAATGGCACGAAATTTTAACGGGACACTAGGGGAGACAGGGAGAACAAGCCCTCAAAGTTTGGACTCGATCAGACAACAAGAGAAAAGGATAAAATTCTAGAGTTGAGGTTCTATCCTGATTTGGACAGAACTCCGACGTAGCGGCGGTGGCGGCGCGATGGCGGCTCAATGGCAATGGCGGCGGCGGTGCTGAGCTTCACACTCAGAGAGGGGGTAAAGGAGAGGCCTCACACCTCTGAAAATTCGTAGCTTTCAAAGTAGCTAGGGGGAGAGAGGGGTGCCCTTGGGCTTTGAGCAATAAAATGGCATTTTTCTTCATTCAATTGCTAAGTAATTATCAAAATACAAGGTATTTATAAGAAATGTAAAAAGACCTAAACTAACCTCAGATCTAAATTTGGGGAGGGGTATTTAGGGGATAGAACATATTTAATTCTCCATGTGATTTGTAACCTATTAAACAACTAATAAGAGTAGGGGCACCCCCTTGACTAAATGGGATGGCATCTTGGACAATTTTAACCCATTGTCCCCTTTGAATGGTCAAGCTTCTAGAAGCCCACCTTGGACCTTTGACTGGCCCCACATGGGTCCTAAGGCTTAGGTGGACCAATAGGGAAGGAGATGGGGGCCCCTTACTGGTCCTACTAGACTTTTACATAAAAACTCAAATAATCCTAGGGAATGACAAATTGGCTTATAAAGCCTTACAATTGCATACATGTTTTCCCAATGATATAAAAGCAAATAAAAGGACTCAAATGCAAAATAAAAAGTAAGTGATCTTGCTCTGATGTCCCCATCAATTCTCCCCGGGTGGGAAGAACTCGACCCCGTCGAGTAAGGGGTGCGGCTGCTCGTGACGTCGGTGGATCCGTCATCGTACCAGGAAGCGCGGAGTGCACTCCACTCTAAGTAATCGACACCTGCTCATCCCGTATAGATTCGATATGCACACGCTGCTGGGGTATGAGGCTAGAGGTGGACACTCTGGGGTGGGGTCACTCTCAAATGAAGGGAAGGTGACTCGAAGACTCACTGGGAATCACCGTTGGGTCCCTATATGTGACTAGATCCGATATGTTGAGGTAGAGCCGATCCCAAAATCCAACAAGTCTCGCACTCGAAAAAGGACTAACATCACGAGCGTACAAAGACCGACTTGACTTAATGCATGCAGACTCACTATGCACTCCTATTATGATGGACACATGCATGTACAGACATACAAGACCCTAGACACACCTACTGTTAGTCCGACCCATACACATGCAAGGGTGGACCAGGACACCCGAATGTGTGCCATGCATACACTAGAGGCAACCAGAGGTTGATGGAATGTGGAAGGCATCCTAAAGTGATCCATTCATGCATGGACGGCCTTTTAGATTTGGGAGGTTTCGGCGGGCCATCTTCTACATCACCCCGATATGTAGGTGTATCATGAACGGGCTTGGAGGTTGCAGATGGACTGGCCCGTGGAGAAGGGGTATGATGGTAGACTCCCTCGAAAACATGGAGTAAAGGTGGTGGGTCAAGGGGTCCACACGAGAATGGGTCGAAGGGATCAAAGAAAGTATGACCCCTTGGACTAGGCTCCCACAAATCACTGTCCCACATTTGGAAATGTTGAAGGTGTAAATGATCACCCTCATTCATTGTGAGAGGTGGGGCGGCGGTTATATGTAGAAAATAAGATTCCTCCCTTGGGCAAAAGGGAATGAAGTCGGGCTCGGCCGGCATAGGGAGGAATAGAAGAACCTCCGTGGTAACATGACCCACGGTGTACACAGAGGTAATGGACCCTAAGGCGGGATGGGTGAAGCTACGACCGGTGGGTCGGACGAAGCCGGGGGCCAACAAGTGCATAAATGTCAACTGCCGGTCTAATCCTTTACGAAGGTCATCCAATGTATCCACCTGGTGACTAGACCAGAAAGTGGTGTGAAATGAGTTGATTGGCACTAGAGGTAGTGTAGGGTCCATGGGTGGGAAGGGAGGTGAGACCAAGCCATGCTTGAGCCAACTAAGAAGTGGCTCGGTGATGAAAAGTGTTCTCGTTAGAAACACGGGTGGCTCGGATTAGGTGGCTCCAAACGAGATGGCTCTGAATAAGGATGTGAGGGTGGTGGCAGAGGATCTCTCATGGGTGAGGAAGGAATGTCCTCCCAGAGGGGAAGTGGTCCTTGGGACCCCGTAGGTGGGGCAGGGTTGGGGCTATGGGCTATGGCCTCCCTAGGCTCGGGTATGGCTACCTCCGATCTCGGAGGTGGGCAAGGGGAGACCAGCGACTCAAAATATGCACACCTCCTATCCACTCGATCCGAAATCATTTACACAAGTTTGACAACGGTATGGGTTGGAGTAGGGGTATCACGGTGGATTCGTACGTAATCAACCAGCCTAGGCTTGGGTACCTGAGGGGCTTCATGCCTCCGGATATGACCTACTTGGTTGGAAGTGAGTTGGTGGGGTTGGCTGGAGGTGTGACCCATGTGGTTGGAAGATAATGGGTGGGCGGGTTGGAAGGGACCGGATGGGGAAGGTAGACCCTTCTAAGCTCTCTCTTCAAGTCCCACCATGATTCGATGGGCCATTGCCTCCTAACCTCTCTCAAGCGCTCAATATGGTCCCACTTATCGGCGGCCTTGTGTAGAAGCCTCTCCTTGGCAAAATAGAATTATCTGGCTTCGGACATGGTATAACAATTAAAGTAGGTGTCCATGGTGGCCTCCCACTTGAGGTAGTCGTCAGGGTCATTGGAGCCATAAAAATCCGAGGCTTCGAGCCTACGGAAGTGGAGAGGATGGTTGCCAAGCCCATGGGTGGGCCAACGGTCATATAGCCTGGGAGACCGGGAGTCCATTGGAGACTGGGGACTACAAGTCGGACATGTCGACACCTGGACACGACACTAGACACGATTCTAAATGACAATGCAAGTTGGAATGCCGACTCGACTACCAACCCAGACACAACCAATAGACGGTACTTGGTGGAGCTAATCGATCCGAACATCCACTCACACAAGGCTACTACCTTCCCGATAGGCGTGACCTATCATTCCGGGAACACCTTTTGATATACCGAATAAAGGTATGCGATGCAACCTCGGACCGACTTAAACATAGACTCGACTTAGATGATTTTTTTTTTGTTGCGGACTTAGCCACAAAGACTACCCTAGACTCAACTGGCGCTCTGATACCAAATTGATGCGGGCGGACACACGACCTGGAACTCTAGCTCGCGATCATCCCTATGCGAGGGAAACGCTGGACCGTGCGTGGTTGAGAAACTGGCAGTGTGTCTCGGGTATCAACTTTTCCATGTAACTCGGATCGAGACACGGGACGGGTTACACTCACTCTCTCGCAGTGGTGATACAATTGATATAACGGGCTAATAACCTATCACATGCAGCGGCATTCAAAAATATACGAGTGAAGCAAATACCTACAAGGAGGGTGGCGAGTGTACCTCCACGCTCCAGGCGTGGGGAAGACAATCCTGGCCAAGTACGGTAACTCCCGGTAACAATGGTTAAAAGTTAATTGCAGTAGTGAATTATATTACCCACTCCATGTATGGAGGTAAAGGGCTATAAGTGGGCCCGGGAGGACCGATCTTGGGTTGACGGGCAGCAATCTAGAGGGGCGTTCGGAACGAACTCGGCCTACTGGTCTGACTCGGCACTGCGTCGACTCGGTTGTAACTCGCTGGACAGCAAGCCGTGGCCTCCAAAGGAACGTCATCTTCCTGAGATCTTCTGAAGGCTGCGCTTGGCTGGGATGATGGCAGGATGTCCCTCGTCGACTCCCTGAAGTGGTGGTTCCTAAAATTGAGATTTGATATTTTATTGGGAATTATTTCCCAACACTTTCGTTCTGGCCTGGCTCGGATCTGCTCTGCGCGCCTCCACGATATGAATTTCTGCGGCCAGATCTAATGTTTGATCGATGCACAAGAGGTACCGATGGATAGAGGACTCAGAGATCTACAAGATATAGTTTTGACAGATCTATCAAGTGAATGGGTTGAAAATGAAAACGATTGTAACACTATTTTTTTTTCTGACTCAGACTGACAGACACACAGGACATATTGAGTTTTCCCTAAAACTGAATTTTGACCGGAGAGAAAATGAAATATCTAGACTCCATAAAAATTATGGTGTAAGGGGGTACGTGAGGAACACTTGATAATTTTTTTGGATTGTTTAAAAATTTCTAAGGGGGTGGGAAAAATACGAAAAGGGAACACTGTCCCGCAGATCTGCAAACTAGCAGATTACTGAGGGGAAGAACAAAATATGAGAAAAATAACAAATGAGAGCCAAATGGCACGAAATTTAAACTGGAGACTAGGGGAGACAGGGAGAACAAGCCCTCAAAGTTTGGACTTGATCAGACAACAAGAGAAAAAGATAAAATTTTGGAGTTGAGGTTCTATCCTGATTTAGACAGAACTCCGACGTAGCGGCGGTGGCGGCGCAATGGCGGCTCGATGGCGGCGGCGGTGCTGAGCTTCACACTCAGAGAGGGGGTAAAGGAGAGACCTCACACCTCTAAAAATTCGTATCTTTCACCGCAGCTAGGGGGAGAGAGGGGTGCCCTTGGGCTATGAGCAATAAAATGGCATTTTTCATCATTCAATTGCTAAGTAATTATCAAAATACAAGGTATTTATAAGAAATGTAAAAAGACCTAAACTAACCTCAGATCTAAATTTGGGGAGGGGTATTTAGGGGATAGAACATATTTAATTCCCCATGTGATTTGTAACCTATTAAACAACTAATAAGAGGGGGGGGCACCCCCTTGACTAAATGGGATGGCATCTTGGACAATTTTAACCCATTGTCCCCTTTGAATGGTCAAGCTTCTAGAAGCCCACCTTGGACCTTTGACTGGCCCCACATGGGTCCTAAGGCTTAGGTGGATCAATAGGGAAGGAGATGGGGGCCCCTTGCTGGTCCTACTGGACTTTTTCACAAAAACCCAAACAATCCTAGGGAATGACAAATTGACTTATAAAGCCTTACAATTGCATACATATTTTCCCAAGGATATAAAAGCAAATAAATGGACTCAAATGCAAAATAAAAAGTAAGTGATCTTGCTCTGATGTCCCCATCAGATTAGCTTCTCGGTACACATGAGAGACAGTAACACCGGAGCCAAGGAGATGCTCATGAATTTCACGCCACCATCTCAATGACACCCATGCAGCAGCAACCCCTTAAAGTAAAGAAGTAGCCAGGACCATCAAATCAGTGCGGATGTTGGACAAGATAAGACCATCTCATTGGCGAGTCTGATTCCATCACACATGGCTCGGGTTTCAGCCACCAAGCTATTGCTGACGCCGTAAAAATAAGAGAAGGCCAAAACTAGCTTCCCATTGCTATCCCTAATGCAGCCACCTCCACCACAGTAACCCGAGTTCTCTTTGCTGGTGCCATCGACATTCTAACGCATTTGAATCTTGCTCGTGTATGTTGTAGTTCTCTAAATTATAACGCATAAATCACCCTAGACTACCCTAAGGGCTACATTAAACCCATCCCCCTCCCCGGGGTATCCTTGACGACTAATTGCATGATGGGGACATCGAAGCAAGACCACTCATATTTTGTTTGCATTTATGTCCTTTTATATTTGTATGTATACCCTTGTGTTATATGGGTACACAATTGTGAGTCTTAGTAAGTTTTTGTGCAAAATGTCAGTAGGACCTGCAAGGGGGCCCTCACTCCTTCCTCATTGGTCCAAGTGACACAATTTGGGTCCATGTGAGGCTGGTCAAAGTCCTAGGTGGCATCTAGAAGGTCAATTGGACACATGGGAGACAAGTGGTTAAAAAATTCAAAGATGCCACCTACCTTACACCTACCTAGTCAAAGGGGTGCCCCCCATTTTTGGTCCAAATTTAATTTTTGAAAAAAAATGCTATTAGAACTAATTAGTTCTATACCTTGTATACCCCTCCCCAATTTAGATCTGAGGGTATATGTGGTCATTTTCCTTTTATTATATAAGGCTTGTATTTCCTTTTTTCATGAATTAATGAAGAAGAAAATTTGAATTGAGCATTGGAGCTTGGTGCGCCCCTCCCCTCTCTCCCTCTGGTTCCTTCTTCCTCCCTCTGTATTTCAGGGTGTAGACCCCTTCTATCTTAGCCCCTCTATCTCTAGATTCATCTCTGGTGTCGCCGCCGCCGTTCGTGCCGCCTTCGAGCCGCCGCGAAACCGCTTCCGAAGTGCTGTCCAGATCTCTGTTCTGTTGGATAGACGTTTACTCCAGGATTTGTATCTCCCCACTCCGACATCATCTGGAGTAGATATTTTCAGGGTTGGTTCCCCACTTGATCCCCAACCTCCAGTAAAATTATCCCATCATTTTCCCTTCGTTTTATATTTTTCCATTTTCGTGTCTTTCTGTCTTCCAGATCTGTCCCTTTTCAGATCTGTGTAGCAGAAGCTTAGTTCTTCCCCATTTCGACCCCCTTCTTGATTTTTGTTTGAATCCCCAAATTTATTGGAGGTTTGGTCCACCATCCCCATCCTCCACAAATTTTCGTCGAATTTCAAAAGGCCTCTACCTATTTTTAGAAATTGTGTCTTTTCCCCAAATTTAGTTCTGTTTCTGTTGTCCAGATCCGACCCCGAGTCAGTATAAAATCCCCAAAAAATCGAAACTTTCGCCAAACCTTTCATAAGATATATCCCCGTTTTCCTCTCTTCACTCTCTACAAATTGCATGAAGGGCTGAAAAGTTGAATCAAATGTCTACATTGCGTTCAATGCCAACTCTCAGGAAAAATTAGTTTTGTCCTGAGTTTTCAGGTCCTGTCAACCAACAGATTGAATATTCGACAAAGGCCATCAATGGGAAATTCAATTTTCTTTCTCTGGCTATAGATCGAAGGATTTCGAGCTAGCTTTCCAACGGTACCTCTTGTGCGTCGATCCAACGTCTGGAGTGACCGCAGCAGCGGATTTCGTCTGGACGCGCGGGTCTGAAACAGCAGTTCAGATCTGTTGGCAGCAATTCCGACGAGTGAAGATCGGAGCCGCCCGGCCTCCGACCGGTGAACCAGCATACCGCCGTCCTAGGGAGCGCCCCTCCAGGCATCCCCACCACAGTGGTGCCACCCCGGTCCCACACGGCCCCTCAGACCAACACGTGGGTCCCACCACGTGTGCCGCCGAAGCTCCACAAGAAGCTGCCCGTCAACCCGAACCCGCTACTCCTGGGCCCCATTGTGTCGGCCTTTACCTCCCTGGGTGGAGTGAGCATTCATATTCATTACTGTAATATTTGTGTAATAACTGTTCCGGGAGTATCAGTTCGGCCAGGGTCGTCTTCCCCACGCCGAGAGCATGGAGGTATCGTGTTCGCTCCTTACTCGGCACTTTGCTTAGTTCGTATATGCTTTATATGCCGCTGCTAGAGAGCATGATAGGGTAACTTAGCTCGCTATTTATTATTATTCACTGCTGCGAGTGAGATAGAGATACCATCCCGTGACCTGATCCGGGTACGAATTTGTGAGTTGACCACCCTAGCTCTTTGTCTGTTTCTCAACCGCGCACGTCTGACGCTTCCCTCGTTAGGGACGATCGCGAGCTTGCTTAGAGTCCGAGGATCGCATATCCATTTGGAGTCGAGTCGCGTGTCCGTCCCGCATCACTGCATCAAGTTCTCTGCTCAATACCGGAGCTGGCTCCCTCATCACTTCCCCCTGCTCAGAATCATGGGTTGGGCGGTGTGCGGCCATTCTTGTAGCCCGGATACCTCGTGTTTACGCATCGGGATCTCTTTTAGCTTTTATGCTTATCAAATGCTTGGGTATATGCCTTATGCAATTTCATTTAGTTGCTGCCCTCTCCCTGGGAGTCTCGCAGTCAGTATGCTCTCCCAATTAACCCCTAACATTGATCAATTAACTTACATATGCTTGATTTATTATTGGTTTAATGATGATCGAACAATTCACTGTGTGCTTCTCTACCCTCGGAGGGGGTTGGGAGAGGGTCCGTCAGGATGACCTATCTCCCCCTTCTTGTTATACGGGTGATATATGAGTGTTACTATGAGCATCGTCCTTCCTATGTTGATGCCGATTCGCCAACCGGGGAGGGGGAACATTCCCCATCAAATGTTCTTGTCGCTGGTCTTTTTGCTGAATCGCCAAATATCCACAAGGCCTCGTCCTCTCATGACATGGAACGTAATGGGCCACTAGGGGGAATATGAATGGATCCTTTGATCTAACATTAAACCAAATCCACATTCCCCTGGGGTATTATGGTGGCCATGGGTTACGGAACCCCTTGTAGGCTAGCCCTTGGGGTCTCCTCCTATTCAGGCTATCCCATTGAGTTAATAATGGCCCACGGATCATCGGTGCCCCTCGTAGACTAGCCCTCGGGGTTTTCGTCCATTCAGGTTTGCCGGTCGCCATGTTGGCCTCTCGGTAGTTAGGAGCTTACCCTAGTCTCTATGGGTGGGTCTCCAGTTTTCCCCCGTAACCCTTTGGGTATGGGGAAGTGCTTTCCAATTTTTATTGGATTCGTCCAATTGAACTTTGCATAATCTGATCTATATAATGCATCAAGCATCACTTTGACTGAATGTCTGTGGGTTTGTTTCGGACTAAGACAAATAGTGCTAGAGTATTAACCTCGCACAAGTCTTGATTTATCAAACATACATGATAATTAGAAAACCCAAATCCACTTCAGATCCACCACAAAGTGTTAATAAAAGAGGCATTCTCTGAATTGAGTTATAATAAGACCTGAATAAGCCTTAACCAAATAAAACCTTTCAAAACGAATTTGGTTCCTAATTCAGCGTGGCCTAATCCGGTGCCCATACCCCCCGTGCAGATTAGTCCTCCTCTCAAAACCACAAATCCCCCAATCATGTCCAAACGGCGTGGAGGCTAATCCAGCGCGCCCTTCATACCCCCGCGCCAGATTCAACTCCCTTCACACCCCGCGCCGGGCCGAACTCCCTTCACACCCCGCACCGGATTAAACCATCATCATATCTTCACGCCGGTTTGAACCCTACTTGTACTTCTATCAACTCTTCCATCTGCCCCATATCTCTATCATACTTAACTCATGAACGCTTTATAATTAACTAATAAAATCATTGCTGACTCTCATCTATCGATTGCTTTGGGTTTGCTTACGCAATGCATCTATACATACATGCATGCATGCATGTCCATCATTGCTGCATATTCATCATCATTCCAAACCTAAGTATACCAAATGGCGATCTGCTGAAGGACAGATCAGGTCTGACTGAAAGCTGTCACTGTGCGTGAGGGTGGTCTTCAAACCTATGTCCTCCGCCACGTACCAAGGTCTCAAGATAACGAATGTGATTGAACCGCATGTTTAAGTTTATGTTCAGTTCTTGCACTATGTAATATCATTCTGTTGATCTACTTATGCTTATACATTTACTCAGCTGATGCGGGACGGGACGCGACTCGAAGTTAATTGATATGTAAGCCTTGGACTGTAGGCAAACTCACTATCGTCTCTAGTGAGGGAAGAGTGCGGATGTGCGCGGTTGAGAAACCGGCAATGAGCTAGGGTGGTCAACTCTCACTTTCGTGCCCGGATCGAGTCACGGGTCGGGCTCACTCTCTCTCGCAGCGGTGATTGAAATTTGAGCGAGCTAAGTTGTCCTAAAACTCTAGCAGCGGCATATAGAATTATATACGAAATAAGCAAAAATGCCGAGTGAGGAGCGGAAACGATACCTCCACGCTCCAGGCGTGGGGAAGACGATCCCAGCCAAAATCCGTGACTCTCGGTACAACAAATAAGGTTAATTACAGCAGTGATTTTCTTGCCCACTCTACGCAGGGAGGTAAAGGGCTACACAAAGATGCCGGGAGAACCGAATTTGGGTTGACGGGTGAAGAGGGGCGATCTCGCACTGCTCCTGAGCAGGGAAGAGGATGAGCACGTACCCTTGAAGTGTGAACTGCAAGAAGGGAAATGAGTCAGAGGTGCCCAGGGATAGATCCCCGGGGAAGACCCTCCGATGCTTAAGTCAGCAAAGTAGTTGAGCTCTGGCGCGAAGGGAATAGTTAGGAGGAAGATTGGAGCACGAGATCCCTCTCCACCAAAAGGTGAAGTGGTTCCTGCTCAGGGTTTTTGGCTCTTGCCTTGCTTACCTCCTCATAGTAGGGCTTTTCCAGTTTTAATAGTGGCCCGTTGTGTGAATGATCCCTGTAAGCGGAGGAGTCTTAGGGGGGTTACGTCCTTCATGCGGGCTCCTTATAGCACGCAGACTCTTGGTCTCCCCTATCCCCTTGACTTCCTGCCATTAAGGGACGCGCAACGGCCGTACCAATAAGCTTCCATCAGTGAGCCCGAGCGATAGGCACTTGCCCAGGAGTGGTCTCCCGAGCGATGAGTGCATGGTCGGGATAGGAAATAAGGGGCTCCGGGGGAGCTTTCACGATCGAACTGATGCTCGGACTTCTCAACCCGAAGGCCGCCTAGGAAGCGCTTGTTCCGAGTGAGTTTTTGGGCTTATAGTAAGTGGGCTTAGGGGCTATCATTTCGAGGAGTTGGGCCTCGTTCGGTCAGATTTAGACCTCGTTTGGCCTCTTTGTACCTGCGATGAGATTTCCCCTCTCCAACAGGCAGTAAGGTGGCGGGTTCCGGGCGGCAATGGGCAGCGGCTCCGATTCTGAAATTTGCTGGCCAGCAGGACAACGAACAATGGCCTCCAAAGGGACGATGACCTCCGGTAAGCTTCTAATGACGGCGGTTCACCGAGATGAAGGAAGAGGGTCCCTAGTCGACCCCTGGGAGTTTCTGCTGCTGAATCGACCCCGGCGTATTGTCCAAGGGATTTCTCCGGCGACCTTCTTTGCTGGCCTGTCTCGAACCAGAATGTGCGCTTCCACGAGAACGGCCGGTACGACCAGATCCGGTGTCAGATCGAGACACGGTTGGCACCATTGGAAAGAGGACTCAAAAATCTACGACATATGTTGGTTTCAGATCCATCCAGTGAAAGAATTGAAAATGAAAACGACTGTGGCACGGACTCTTTTCTGACTCGGAATCCAGATCCAGCGGAACAGGAGGGGAGCTGTCTAAAGATAATTTTTGACTGAGGGGTTGGCGGTGGATTTAGGGCTTGTGGAATTTATGGGTGGAATAGGACTAGGTGGGAGATGTACACAATTATTTTGGGAATTTTCAAAGGTGTTTTGAGGGCAGGAGAAATAGAAGGACATGACTCTATCCTGCAGATCTGCAACCAGGCAGATTGCGAGGGGTAGGAAGAATGACCTGGGAGGAGGGGCAAATGGGATCGGAATGGAACAAAATTTATATTGGTGGAAAGCTAACACGAAGGGGAACAACCCCTAAAAATCTCAGCTTGATCAGAGCTGTGGTTTGGGAGCACCAACCTGTTCTTTAGGTTGCTATTCTGGATTTCATGGTTTAGGATAGCAAGGTAGAGGGTGGCATGTGGGAGCTCGTTGGCAGCTCCGATGGCGGCGGCGGCGGCGGGGGCGGAGCTTCACACTCCAGGGAAGAGATAGAAATTGGATTCACTGCAATGTTTAGGGCTTCACACCCGAATCAAGAAGAAAGAAGATGAAGAACAAGAAGAAGGGAGAGAGAGAGGGAGGTGCGCCCCTAGGCCATTTCACAACATTTCATTCAATTTTTTTCATTTATTCTATGAAATGTGGAAATACAAGCTTATATAGAAATAGAGAAAAAACCTAAACTATCCCTAGATCTAGGGTTAGGGTGGGGCAAATGGGGGATAAGATATTAATCTCCCATGTGGTCAAATGACCATTAATAAAAAAGTACAACATGAATTAAATACTATAAAAGGGGGGTGCCCCTTTGAAAATGGGGTAACAATTTTGAATTTTCTTCTTTTTTGTCCCCTTGGTCCAAGTCCTCCCATGGACCAAAGACCAGCCCATAGGGCCCATGATCGTAGGTGGACAAATGGGAAAGAGGGTGGGGGACCCTGCTGGACCTACTGACTTTTTGCATAGAAACCCAAAGCTTCCTAAGGACTAACATATTGGCTTATAATTCCCCTACAATTGCAAATCAATTAACCCAAGGATATAAATGCAAACAAAAGGATACAAATGCAAAAATAAAATGTTAGTGCTCGGTGTTGATTCCCATCAATTCTCCCAGGGTGGGAATAACTCGACCCCGTCGAGTAAGGGGTGCGGCTGCTCGTGTGACTCTTGTGGATTTGTCACCATACTAAGTAGCATGGACTACGCTCCACTCCAAGTAATCGTCACCTGCTCATCCCGTATATATTCGATATGCATATGCTGCTGTGAAAATGAGGCTAGTGGTGGACACTGCGGGGTGGGGTCACTCTTAAAGGGATGAGACGGCTCAAAGACTCACTAGGAATCACCGCTGGGTCCCTTTATGTGACTAGATCTGAGATATTGTGGTAGAGCGGATCCCAAATTCCGGCAAGTCTACAACGTACGCATTTGATCCGACTTGCCTCACACTCAAAAGGGACTAACACTTGCGAGCTTGCATTAGACCGACTCGCATGCAGACTCTCACAGACTGTACGACAACAAAACTCACACATGACCCTAGGCCAACTTAGACACTCATAGTTATACTATGACTGACGCCAAACACACGGGACATACTAAAGAAGACTCATGGATGCTTGGGACACGGACAGACGGAGAGACAAAACCTAATGACTTCCTAGGACTGACGATAAGCGCATTGGACATTCTAAGGAAGCCCAGGTAAACATGTTGGACACCGTGTGCATACACTAGGTGTAAAGATAGACTGACCCACAACTTAATGTCGCACATTTCAACTCTCATCAACCGTCTCGGGTTGGAGAAGACTCACCCTCGGGTACAGAAATGTGTGAGGACAAGGAGGTGGGAGATGGGAAGGTAATCCAGACATTTGGTGTGGAGCATGGAAAGTGGGAAGTGCGAACGTTGTCACTCGTACGTGTGGCAGAAATCAAACCATACCGCGTCAACATAGGGTGTCGACAGTGGTACGGTAGTCACTAGCGGCAGCGCTACCGTAAGAGAGCCGGGTAACAGTGGGATGACTTGCTGCATGAGGTCGATGGATGGCACATCCACCGAGGACAAAGTGGGTGGGACAGACAGCTCCGAGACGACCGGTGGGGGTGGGGTGACTAACAAGATGGGGTCGTTGGGCGGCGCCTCACCCTGGCCCACTAGGCACTCTTTGGTATCGCTCTCTAGCCCCACAACCTCAGCAAGGTACTCCTCGGCCAACTCTTGGTCAACCTCATAACTCACTAGAATAAGCCCGGGTGGGGCTTCCTCAGAATGTTTGTCCTCTAAGATACGGGAATGTGAAGAACACTAGTTGGGGAAATGACTACTTCCACTATGGGTGGCCAGAGGGGCGGGCTGGGTAGCCAGCGCCTGAGGGACCGGATCAGCTCCGGGGAGCTCCTTGCGGGGGATCCTTCCCACACTCTCTAAGTTTCCAATCAGACCTTGGACAGATCGGTCGAAAGCCTCAGCATGGTCCTCCATGGCTTTGAAACGGCCCACCAAGCGGTCAGTATGCTCCCTACGAGTTTGGTCGGACCTCTCCATATGCTCCCTAAGAGCTTTGTCAGCCCTGTCCATGCGCTCCATGAGTAGAGTGAACAAGTCATCCAGGGATCGGCCTCCCTAGGTGGCACCTCGGGGTTCGCCCATAGTGTCAAGGTGATGGTACTGGGTACCAATGGGGAATTGGGAGAAGTTTGGGTGGGTTGAACATGCAGACACTCGGGACAAGACAACTGACTCCCTAATGGACTAGACACGACCCTAAAACAATAATACAAAGTTGGAAAGCAAACTCGACTAGAATCAGCCAGTATCCGGTACGGGGCAGAGGTTTGATCCGAAGATCGCACTCACGCAAGTGTGTCACCTTCCCAATAGGCGTAACCTATCGTTCCGGAGGCACCTTTTAATATACCGGGTAAAGGGTGCAATGCGACACCTTGGACAAAACTACCCTAGACTCAACCTTACGCTCTGATACCAATTTGATGCGGGATGGGACGTGACTTGAAGCCAATTGATATGCAAGCCTTGGACTCTAGGCAAACTCGCGATCATCCCTAGCGAGGGAAGCGTCCGGATGTGCGTGGTTGAGAAACCAGCAATGAGCTAGGATGGTCAACTCTCACTTTCGTGCCCGGATCAGGTCACGGGACAGGCTCGCTCTCTCTCGCAGCAGTGATTGAAATTTGAGCGAGCTAAGTTGTCCTAACACTCTAGCAGTGGCATATAGAATTATATACGAAATAAGTAAAAATGCCGAGTGAGGAGCGGAAACGATACCTCCACACTCCGGGCGTGGGGAAGACGATCCCGTCTAAGATCCATGACTCCCGGTACAACAAATAAGGTTAATTACAGCAGTGATTTTCTTGTCCACTCCATGCAGGGAGGTAAAGGGCTACATAAAAATACCGGGAGCACAAAATTTGGGTTGACGGGCAGCAAGGCGGCGGGTTCCGGGCGGTAACCGGTAGTGGCTCTGATTCTGAAATCTGCTAGCCAGCAGGACAACAAACAATGGCCTCCAAAGGGACGATGACCTCCGGTAAGCTTCTGACGGTGGTGGTTCACTGAGACAAAGGAAGTGGGTCCCTGGTCGACCCTTGGGAGTGTCGGCTGCTGAATCGACCCCGGTGTATTTTTTGAGGGATTTCTCCGGCGACCTTCTTTGCTGGCCTGTCTCGGACCAGAATGCGCACTTCCACGATAACAGCCGGTACGCCCAGATCCGGTGTCGGATCGAGACGCGGTTGGCACCGTTGGAAAGAGGACTCAAAAATCTACGACATATGTTGGTTTGAGATCCATCCAGTGAAAGGATTGAAAATGAAAATGACTGTGGCACGGACTCTTTTCTGACTCGGAATCCAGATCCAGCAGAACAGGAGCGGAGCTGTCTAAAGATGATTTTTGACTGAGGGGTTGGCGATGGATTTAGGGCTTGTGGAATTTATGGGTGGAAGAGGACTATGTGGGGGATGTACACAATTATTTTGAGAATTTACAAAGGTGTTTTGAGGGGCAGGAAAAATAGAAGGATAGGACTCTATCCTGCAGATCTGCAACCAGGTAGATTGTGAGGGGTAGGAAGAATGACCTGGGAGGAGGGACAAACGTGATCGAAATGGAATAAAATTTATATTGGTGGAAAGCTAACACGAAGGGAAACAACCCCTCAAAATCTCAGCTCAATCAGAGCTGTAGATTGGGAGCACCAACCTGTTCTTTAGGCTATTGTTCTGGATTATGTGGTTCAGGACAGCAGGGTGGAGGGTGGCTTGTGGCGGCTCGTTGGCAGCTCCAATGGCGGCGGCGGCGGCGGTGACGGAGCTTCACACTCCAGGAAGAGGTAGAAATTGGATTCACTCCAATATTTAGGGCTTCACACCCCGAATCAAGAAGGAAGAAGATGAAGAACAAGAAGAAGGGAGAGAGAGGGGGGTGCGCCCCTAGGCCATTTCACAACATTTCATTCAATTTTTTCATTTATTCTATGAAATGTGGAAATAGAAGCATATATAGAAATAGAGAAAAAACCTAAACTATTCCTAGATCTAGACTTAGGGAGGGGCAAATGGGGGATAAGATATTAATCTCCCATGTGGTCAAATGACCATTAAGAAAAAAAAATACAACATGAATTAAATACTATAAAAGGGGGTAACAATTTTGAATTTTCTTATTTTTTGTCCCCTTGGTCCAAGTCCTCCCATGGACCAAAGACCATCCTATAGGGCCCATGATCCTAGGTGGACCAATGGGAAAGAGGGTGGGGGACCCTGCTGGACCTATTGGCTTTTTGCAAAGAAACCCAAAGATTCTTAAGGACTAACATATTGCTTATAATTGCCCTACAATTGCAAACCAATTAACCCAAGGATATAAATGCAAACAAAAGGATACAAATGTAAAAATAAAATGTTAGTGCCCGGTGTTGATTCCCTTCATCAGCCCCGGCAGTTCATTATCTTGGCAATTAATCAAGTGTTTTCTTTCTTCTTGGAGGATATAATTAACGTCATAGCCTTTGTGATATGACGGACTGCCGGTCCCGACACGAACTTCACATTTGTCTGACCAAGTCAGATCGAGCGCATAATAAAAATTTTGTCACACATGTGACGGGCACGCCTACGCAATAAATAAATAAATCTAATACATTTAACAAATCCCTATTAATAAATTAACATATAAAGATGAAAGAAAATCTCATTCCCACAAGCTGGTACGCCCGGTGGGACCGATGTCTCCCTTCATTTCTTTGCCAAGATAAATGGGCCCGGGGCCCTCCCAAAGAATGCTGATTGTTTGCTTGTTTTTGTGAGTCCAGGAAACAACAATGGTTATTGGATTTGCCACACTATCTTTCGGCCCCACGATTGTGTCTGACCATGCCGTTCACGGGTACCTGGCAGTGCGAACTATCTTCGGCTCTTTTCCACCTGTGGTTGGCTTCTCAACTTCTTGGGGGTGGCCTTCATTGACATGCTAGAAGTGGAAGCGTCGAAACTAGCTGAAGGGAGCATCAACAAGAAGCCTAGGACTCACAGCACCTGGAGCTGCAAAGGCCTTCCAACAGGCTAGATTCAACTGACTGGCTACTGTTGTGCCTCTTAGGCACAAGCATGTGCTATGTTGCCTTGATGATAGCAATGTTATTTGGTTTTGATGATAGCAAGACAGTGAGTGCATTTGAGTGCATTTGATATTGTATTTTAATGATAGTAATGTTATTGTGTTTTGATGATTGCAATAAACAAAGTGCATTTCTATGCATTCTTACTCTTGAGCATTCTGCATATTGATAGTAACATGAATGATGATGTTTAGCATTGATGGCATTTGCTCTTTATATATGTGCATTTTATTATGTCAGATATCATGTCTTTGCATATATCATGGCTGGGTAGCAAAGTCTATTCATTGGACTCTCGTTCAAGCCTATGCATTGCATTGGCTAAGTATATACAACGTCAGTTCATGCATTGTCTTAGGCTATGTGTGTACAGCGTCTTAGGCAAAGTCTGTACAGCGTCAACGCGTGAAGTCTGTACAGCTGTGTCATATGCTCCTAAGTCTATGCATTACTGTTCATGCATCAGTCTTCATAAGTCTGTACATTGGACTGTCTCTTTCAGCATCTCATGGCATGAGGTCTGCACACTCGAATTACCCTTGATCTGGTCAAGTGTGTACACTCATTCACTATAGCTTTCACATATTCAAGTCTTAACATTGAAAGCCTATACATTGCTGGATGATCAAGTCTGTACATCCACAGTGGAACTTCGAAGTCTGTACAACGGCTTCACTCATTCAGGTCTATACATCCACAGTGGATCTTCGAAGTCTGTACACTGCTTCAGGAGCTTCAAGTCTGTACATCCACAGTTAAACTTGAAGTCTGCACACTAGTCTTCAAATCCAAGTCTGCACATTGGGCTTTTACATGAAGTCTATATATTGTTGTTTACAGTGCAAGTCCATACATTGGACTGTTCTTCAAAGTCTGTACATCAGACTGTTACAGTAAGTCTGTACATTGGCTTCACATCTTCAAGTCTGTACAGCCGTTTGCTTTGAATTTCAAGCCTAGACATTGCACTGTTGCATCCATCATCTTCGTGCTGTTTCTGCGTCTGAGTCTTCTTTGTTATTTCTATCTTTGTGTTGCCTTTCCTAGACTTCGTGTCGTTCTTGTTTTGTAACCACACTTCGTGTCGGTTTCTGTTGTTTCTGTGTTTATGTCGTCGAGTTATTTTTATGACTTCGTGTTATATCCTTGTTGTGTCTTCGTGTCGTTTCCTTATTGTGACTTCATGTTGTCTCCGTGTCGTCCTCGTCTTCGAGTCGTTCGTACGATCGAACAACTTAGTACTCGAGTTGTTACAGTGTATTTCGTGTCGTTTCATTTGTAGTGTTAGTGTCACTTACTGTTGTTCCTCGAGTCGTTTCTTCTTCTGGTTTCACTGCTTCATCACGTGTCGTGATAGCCGTGTCTGTTTTTCTGTCCTCGTGTTGTCTTCCTAGACCCCGTGTCTGTCTTGCTTTGTGTCCACACTTCGTGTCAGTTTTTGTTTTTCGTCTTCGAGTTGGTTTCAGTCCATGTTGTTCTCGTGCCGTTCTCTTTGCTGCTTATTATGTCGTGTTGTTTTTGTATTCGAGTCTTCGTGTTATTCTTGTGTTCATGACCTCGTGTCGTTCTCTTTGTAATATTTGTTTTGTCACCTTTGAACTTCGTGTCGTTCTCTGTGTAGTGTTTGTTTTGTCATCACTATATCTCATGTCGTCCTCAGTGCAGTGCACCTCTTGTTGTTTCTATACACCTCGTGCAGTTTTAGGTTCTATGGCCCTGAGTTTAATCCTGTTAATTCCTTGCAGGAGAAGAAGAAGGTGGTCCGAGGAAATATTCCTCAGTGACTGGGCAGCACGTGATCCGAGGCTGGAATGAAGCTGGCTGAGAGACTGCCACGTGGTCCGAATACTTAGGGCTGGAAATGTGGAGGTCACACGTCGGGGGTGCTGCTGCTGCTATATATATGAGCCTTCTTCCACAGAAGAAGATCGATCGAGTTGGCGAGAAGAAAAGTCCATACAGATAGCCACGATCTAGAAGAAGAAGAAGAAGAGAAGAAGAGCAGAAGGAGAAGAAGAGAAAGAGAGAGTTAGAGAGCTCGTGAAGAGCTCGTGAGGGCTAAGAGGAAGAGAAGTCCAGCAGAGAAGAAAGAGGAAGAGAGAGAGTGAAGAAAGAGAGTGAGATCGAGGGAGATCTGTTCTTGATGGACCGTGGATCAAATCCAGGCCATCCAGCTCTTTAAGAGCCACATTGTGTTTTACGTTTACAGCTTTCCGATACTGTTATCTTGTCTTTTGTTTTCCATTTTACATTTCCTTTCAAGCTGTTAGTCAGCGGTTTGCAGAGGAGGACTCCTCTGGACAGCAAGCTGTGTTGCTCAGCGGGCAGTGGAGGTTACCACTGGACAGCAAGCTGTGTTGCTCAGCGGGCAGTGGTGGATTCCACTGGACGGCAAGCTATGTTGCCCAGCGGTTGTTGGCAAGCTGTGTTGCCCAGCTGTTAGCGAAGCCACACTCGGGTTGAGTGTGGGGTGGATGTAGGTCTGGAGGACCGAACCACCTAAAAAACCCCGTGTGCATTGTGGTTTGATTTATCTATTTTTGCTTCCGCTAGATGATTGCATAGGGGCGCTCTAAGTGTTTGGCTTCTGATTGAGCAGAAGAGTTGATTAGTTTTTCTTAGAATATTTTAATCTATCAAGAGAGCGAAATTCCAGTTGAGCTTCAGATTGTCCAATCTGTCTTGTTATTATTCTAGTTTTTAATTGGGCGAAGGGTTTTTAAATGGGTTATATTCATTCACCCCCCCCTCTGAATACTGCACCGAACCCAACAATTAGTATCAGAGCGGGTCTCTGATCTATCAGATCTAACAATCTGCAGAGGATCCTGCTATTTTTTTGGTGTATTTCAGAGTGCGTTCTGTATTCGTTGTTTAGTTTCACTGAGTTAGTGCTTTGCCGTGCTTATCTGGTTGTGGTGTTTTCTTGTCGATTGCTTTGTGCTTTGAGTCTGCTTGTTATCTGCTTTGATGGCTAATCCTCCGATATTCAGAGGTGATGACCTTGGCCTATGGCTGGAAAAGTTGCATCGGTATGTAAGCACAACCGATCCTGACTTGTGGAAGGTAATGACTCACGGCCCACACAAACTGTCGAAGGATAAATCTAAATGGACCAAGAAGGACAAGCTGAAAGACTCTGTCAATAATAGAGCTGTAGTTTTATTAAAAGAATCAATTGACAGATCTCTAATTGAATGCATTTCATCTTGCAGGTCTGCCAAAGACATTTTGGATAAACTGAAGCTAATCAGGAATCACAGCGAGTGCTTAATGGCTGATCATAGAAATGCTGATGATGAAACTTCATCCGAGGTAAGTTCTGAATCAGAAGGATACTCTTTTGATGAATTGATAGAGATGTATGAAAACTTGTTAGAAGTTTCCAAGAAATTGAAATATGAAAATAAAAAGTTGAAAAAGAAGTGTGATAAAATAAATCTGAAAGATTCATGTGAAAACTGTCCAAATATGAAAAAGTCCTATGATGCTTGCATGCTAGACGTTAAGAATCTTAAGAAACAAAATGATTCTCTAAAAATGGAAAAACAAACATGGTTGGATAAAATGTCAGAAATAGAGAATCAGTTGAATGATGAGAAAAAGGAGCATCTAAAAGGCATGCAGGAACTCACTGAAGTTAATTCTGAATTGGACAAACTGAAATTGGAGAATGAAGATCTTCAAAAGAAGAATAAAACTTTTACGGTCAGAATGAATGAAATCAATGAGGTTTCACAGTCCTCTTCTGCTAAATCAAATTGTAAAATATGCTCAGCTTTAAGAGAACGTAATGAAGATCTCGTTAGTGAGAATGAATGGTTAAATAAACAAATTGCCTCACTTAAAGATGATCACAAAAATCTGCTCGCTGAGAAAATTAAAGCAGAAGAAAGAGAAGATGAACTGATTAAAAAATTGGAGCACATGTCTGGAAGAGAGAGATGTGCTAATAATAAAATTCAGGATAAAAATCTTGAGGAAGAAAACACTGAATTGAAAGCTGAAGTTGAAAAATTAAAGTGGTTGAACACTGGCTTGTCTGAAAGACTTCTCACTATAGAAAAAGGAAAAGCTGTCTATGATGGAAATTCAGAAATTTTGAACAGTCTAGAACAAGAAATTGAGAAGTATAAAACTGCAAACCAAGTTCTAAGCGAATGTGTTAATTGTAGTGAACAGGAAATAGCCAGTTATGAACTTCACATTGCTAGCTTGGAAGATAAAATTCATAATCTGGAAAATTCAGCTATTGAGTCTGCCAAGATTAAAGGAAAAATGAAAACTGTTGGGAAGAGGAAGGATGATAACTCTGAAGGGGGAACAAATTACTATTCTGATGTTAAGAAAATCACTAAAGACCAGTTATATACCACTTTTGTTCAAAGCACTGATGTAGCTGGTACGTCAAGGCAATCCCCAAAACAAAATAAAAATCAGAAGTCACCTTCAAAATCTGTCTTTCAGTTTAAAGCTCAAAAAATTGAAAAACAAACAAAACCTGTTGAGGATAATCAGAAATTGACAAGAAAGAGTCAAACAAAAAGGGCAAAAAATAATTCTGGTTATACTCTGAAATTTGTTAGCTCTGCTGAATCTGATGGGTCAATGCAAAATGCTCATGCTTCTTGTACTCATTCACATGCATCTGTGAATTCATCTGATAGAAACCATGCCCCTAGGAAATCTGATGCTTCTTGCTATTACTGTGGTAAGCATGGACATATCATGGATGATTGCAGAATATTAAAAGAGGATGAGCATACAAATAAAACAAGGCATTCTAGGAATCTATCTGGAAGAAACCATGCCTTCAAGAAATCTAATGCTTCATGCTATTACTGTGGTAGGTATGGTCATTTAATGAATGAGTGCTATGCTTTAAAATCTGATGACAGAATGCATGCCAGATACACCCCAAATCATCATGAGCACAAAAGAAATAAACTCAAATTTAATCAGCATATCATTTGTTTCACTTGCAACAAGCCTGGGCATAAGGCTAATGAGTGCTGGTCAGGAAATCATTGGGGTAAAAATGAATCAAGAAGCAAGCATCTTAAATGCTTTGAATATGGTAAGCATGGGCATGCAGTCAAAGATTGCTGGCATGCTCAGGGAAATAGATTAAACTCTAAATCTGTCAAATTCCCTGCTTTCTATGATTCTGCTAGAAATAACTTGAAAGATAAAAAGAAAAACTTTGCATGTTTTGAATGTGGTAAGCCAGGCCACAAAGCTGCCAACTGTCGGTTGGCTGAGCATGGAAAGAAAAATTTTCAAGTCAATAAAAGAAATACTCATGCTCATACACATAATTTTCATACTCATATGCATGCACATGGGGATCATGTTTCTGCCAACATGAAGAATAAAAACAAAAATTATGTGGCTTCATGTTATTATTGTGGAAAAACTGGACATTCAATGTTTGAGTGTAAACTGATGGCATATGATGATCATGTTGCTAAAAGATTGTTTAGAACACCTGTTAGGGCTCATACAGGACCCAAGGCAGCTTGGGTTCCTGCAAGATCATATTGATTGACATGTTGCAGGTGTGCCTTGGTAAGAGATATAAAAGGGGTAATTTAGCCAAGGCACTCAAAAAGGAAGCCCAGGATTCTACATCTCAGGTTAGTTCTGAACTTGTTGTTAAATTTCATCATCTGAAAATGCTGATTTGTCTGTTTGATATCTGAAATTGTTGAACTGATCGATTGATTTTTGATGTTCTCTCCATGTCTAGCTGATCAGTCTACTTTCCAGACTCAGCTATTGAATTCATTTCTGCATATACTTGATGCTCTTCTCTTGCTATATGTTGAACTGAAATTGAATGCTTCTTTAAGAGTATTTAGTTGATTCACTATATATGCTTTGTGTCAATGCATTGCATGCTTATATTTGAATGCATACTTGGACTGAATATGAATGGTTCATTTAGTGTACACAGTCAATGCATGTGTCTTATGTCTGCATACTTCATTTGCATGAATGTCAATGATGATGTTCAATGCATAATAGGGCTGCAGTGCACTGCATCATATGTTGAAAAATCTGAAAAAGGATAAAAATACTCATGACTTGGATGCATAAACCTGAATTGATTGCATAGCATATCTCTTGCATCATGATGTCAGGGGGAGCTGAGAGTTCTATTCAATTCATTGAATCCTATTCACTTCTCAGTGTTCTCATTCAAATGATTCATATTCTTTGACATCAGTTGCTCATTGAACCATTTTGCCAATTGCTATCCTTTCCCCATCATTTTCACTAAACAACAACTTTGCATCTGGTTTAGTACATTGAGTGGTGATTATTACAATTGTTCACTTATAAGAATCACACTTACAAATTGAAAGGAACTAAAGGTTTAACCTTTATAAATTGGAGAGTTAAGTGTCTGCACTTTAGAATTTGAGATAAAATAAAAACTTTTGTAGCTCTTAATCTTTGTCTCATGGTAAGATTAGAAAAAGTTTTTGTAATGCCTAATGTGTAGATCTGGAAATTTCTAGAAAAGGTGAATAAGAGTGTGTACTGTTTTTCAAACAATCACTCTAAAAGAGATAAGGGCAGCAGTAAATAAGATCATAAATGTTATGAACTGAACATAGTAACAGAGCAATGGCTGATTGCACTGAGAAACTGTGAACTCCTCCAAAGAAGTAGGAGAATTCACATGTCATGATGTGATTCAGAATATCTCTGTTCATAGGGTCAAATCTATAGGGGGAGTCCTTACCAAGTAACTGAGGGTACTGGCCTCTAATCAAGGTGTACCCTTAATGTCAAAAGTGAAGACTATACTTTGTGGGTTTTGATCTGAAATAGGTCTAGTAGTTTATGCCTAGTAACTGGAGGTACTTGCCTCTGATCAAGGTGTACACCTAATGTCAACAGCATAAATGCCACTGATCTATTTACTTAGTTCAGGTTCTGAAAAATTCAAAAGTGAAAATCAAACTGCTGTAACCTTTCGGAAAAATCACAAGTCAATGAGTGCAAATTGTTTTTATCAATATATGTTCAAGTTACCTCTCTTGAATTTCCTTATATAATCACAAAAGGGTATTATGTCTGACTTATCTATTAATACCATGTGCCCTAGATTCATTGCTATAAATGGAATCTATACACTCTTTATCAGGGGTCAGGTTCTTTACTCTAGATTTATCACTGTTAAACCTGAATTTTTGAAAATTGTATGTTGATGATTCTTATACCTTAACAGTTGTTTATAATCATGATTCCTTTCTGAACCTATGATTCAACTGTTGTCAAGTGACCCTCCTACCCTCTCTTCTTTTTATCTGTTCATATTCCTTCTCAAAGGGGGAGCTATTATTTAGGGGGAGAAATATTTCAGAGGAGTCTTACATTCAGGGGGAGAATGTTCTAGAGGATTTTGCATGCATAATGCACTTTGCACTCTTGTTTTTTACTGTTTTTCTCTTTTTGATCATGTCAAAGGGGAAGAAAATCTTGTGTGTGACTCACTGTCACATTGTGTTGCCATCATCAAAAAGGGGGAGAATGTTGTGCCTCTTAGGCACAAGCATGTGCTATGTTGCCTTGATGATAGCAATGTTATTTGATTTTGATGATAGCAAGACAGTGAGTGCATTTGAGTGCATTTGATATTGTATTTTGATGATAGCAATGTTATTGTGTTTTGATGATTGCAATAAACAAAGTGTATTTCTATGCATTCTTATTCTTGAGCAAATGCCATCAATGCTAAACATCATCATTCATGTTGCTATCAATATGCAGAATGTTCAAGAATAAGAATGCATAAAAATGCACTTTGTTTATTGCAATCATCAAAACACAATAACATTGCTATCATCAAAATACAATATCAAATGCACTCAAATGCACTCACTGTCTTGCTATCATCAAAATCAAATAACATTGCTATCATCAAGGCAACATAGCACATGCTTGTGCCTAAGAGGCACAACATTCTCCCCCTTTTTGATGATGGCAACACAATGTGACAGTGAGTCACACACAAGATTTTTGGTATCAGAGCATTATGTCAGATATCATGTCTTTGCATATATCATGTCTGGGTAGCAAAGTCTATTCATTGGACTCTCATTCAAGCCTATGCATTGCATTGGCTAAGTATATGCAACGTCAGTTCATGCATTGTCTTAGGCTAAGTGTGTACATCGTCTTAGGCAAAGTCTGTACAGCGTCAACGCGTGAAGTCTGTATAGCCGTGTCATATGCTCCTAAGTCTATGCATTACTGTTCATGCATCAGTCTTCATAAGTCTGTACATTGGACTGTCTCTTTCAGCGTCTCATGGCATGAGGTCTGTACACTCGAATTGCCCTTGATCTGGTTAAGTGTGTACACTCATTCACTGTAGCTTTCACATATTCAAGTCTTACATTGAAAGCCTATACATTGCTGGATGATCAAGTCTGTACATCCACAGTGGAACTTCGAAGTCTGTACAACGGCTTCACTCATTCAGGTCTATACATCCACAGTGGATCTTCGAAGTCTGTACACTACTTCAGGAGCTTCAAGTCTGTACATCCACAGTTAAACTTGAAGTCTGCACACTAGTCTTCAAATCCAAGTCTGCACATTGGGCTTTTACATGAAGTCTATATATTGTTGTTTGCAGTGCAAGTCCATACATTGGACTGTTCTTCAAAGTCTGTACATCAGAATGTTACAGTAAGTCTGTACATTGGCTTCACATCTTCAAGTCTGTACAGCCGTTTGCTTTGAATTTCAAGTCTAGACATTGCACTGTTGCATCCATCGTCTTCGTGCTGTTTCTGCGTCTGAGTCTTCTTTGTTATTTCTATCTTCGTGTTGCCTTTCCTAGACTTCGTGTCGTTCTTGTTTTGTAACCACACTTCGTGTCGGTTTCTGTTGTTTCTGTGTTTGTGTCGTCGAGTTGCTTTTATGACTTCGTGTTATATCCTTGTTGTGTCTTCGTGTCGTTTCCTTATTGTGACTTCGTGTTGTCTCCGTGTCGTCCTCGTCTTCGAGTCGTTCGTACGATCGAACAACTTAGTACTCGAGTTATTACAGTGTATTTCGTGTCGTTTCATTTGTAGTGTTAGTGTCACTTACTGTTGTTCCTCGAGTCGTTTCTTCTTCTGGTTTCACTGCTTCATCACGTGTCATGATAGCCGTGTCTGTTTTTCTGTCCTCGTGTTGTCTTCCTAGACCCCGTGTCTGTCTTGCTTTGTGTCCACACTTCATGTCAGTTTTTTTTTTCATCTTCGAGTTGGTTTCAGTCCATGTTGTTCTCGTGCCGTTCTCTTTGCTGCTTATTATGTCGTGTTGTTTTTGTATTCGAGTCTTCGTGTTATTCTTGTGTTCATGACCTCGTGTCGTTCTCTTTGTAATATTTTTTTTGTCACCTTTGAACTTCGTGTCGTTCTCTGTGTAGTGTTTGTTTTGTCACCACTGTATCTCGTGTCGTCCTCAGTGCAGTGCACCTCTTGTTGTTTCTATACACCTCGTGCAGTTTTAGGTTCTATGGCCCTGAGTTTAATCGTGTTAATTCCTTGCAGGAGAAGAAGAAGGTGGTCCGAGGAAATATTCCTCAGTGACTGGGCAGCACGTGATCCGAGGCTGGAATGAAGCTGGCTGAGAGACTGCCACGTGGTCCGAATACTTAGGGCTGGAAATGTGGAGGTCACACGTCGGGGGTGCTGCTGCTGCTATATATATGAGCCTTTTTCCACAGAAGAAGATCGATCGAGTTGGCGAGAAGAAAAGTCCATACAGATAGCCACGATCCAGAAGAAGAAGAAGAAGAGAAGAAGAGCAGAAGGAGAAGAAGAGAAAGAGAGAGTTAGAGAGCTCGTGAAGAGCTCGTGAGGGCTAAGAGGAAGAGAGAGAGTGAAGAAAGAGAGTGAGATCGAGGGAGATCTGTTCTTGATGGACCGTGGATTAAATCCAGGCCATCCAGCTCTTTAAGAGCCACATTGTGTTTTACGTTTACAGCTTTCCGATGCTGTTATCTTATCTTTTGTTTTCCATTTTACATTTCCTTTCAAGCTGTTAGTCAGCGGTTTGCAGAGGAGGACTCCTCTGGACAGCAAGCTGTGTTGCTCAGCGGGCAGTGGAGGTTACCACTGGACAGCAAGCTGTGTTGCTCAGCGGGCAGTGGAGGTTTCCACTGGACGGGTAAGCTGTAATCCCCAGTGGTTGCAGTGGTGGATTCCACTAGACGGCAAGCTGTGTTGCCCAGCTGTTAGTGAAGCCACACTCGGGTTGAGTGTGGGGTGGATGTAGGTCTGGAGGACCGAACCACCTAAAAAAACCCCGTGTGCATTGTGGTTTGATTTATCTATTTTTGCTTCCGCTAGATGATTGCATAGGGGTGCTCTAAGTGTTTGGCTTCTGATTGAGCAGAAGAGTTGATTAGTTTTTCTTAGAATATTTTAATCTGTCAAGAGAGCGAAATTCCAGTTGAGCTTCAGATTGTCCAATCTGTCTTGTTATTATTCTAGTTTTTAATTGGGCGAAGGGTTTTTAAATGGGTTATATTCATTCACCCCCCCCTCTGAATACTGCACCGAACCCAACAGCTACATGGTGCACCGTGTAGCTCCGGGGGCCCGCCCCATCTACCACAACAAGCCCGGGAGTCGTCGCCAAGGGAACTTCCAAAGGAAGGCTGCTACTCCCATCACCGGACGACTGTCGGCGTCTGGAAAATCTATCCTGATCGGCAACATCAGAGTCTTCTTAGATGGCCGCGACGCCCAAGTGATCCCAGATCGGGTGGTCCCTACTGTACCAACCCTCAACTCATTCCAGGCCCTGTCCAGGAGGAGAGCTAAGAAGGAAAAAGGTGGCCACTAGGGCCGAAGAGAGCTGGAACCGAGTCCGAAGATAGTTAAACTGGTGTAGGTCACTAAGAAGATCCAGCCTGCTCACCAAGGCACACCCAGCCACCACTATCCCAAGCCCATGGAGGCGAGGAAAAGGAATGAGAGGGGCGTGGCCCCAAGGAAAGAAGAGATGGTCGTGGACCCTCTGCGCCGTGCTGCTTTTAGGGCCTGCACCTGACAAGCCAACATCCCGACGGTATAGAGAAAATTTGATCAACTCGCTGGGAGAGCCCGGCTAGCTTATATCCCTCTGGTAGGAGGTCGACGATTATCCCCGATCCTCCACCAAGGACGGGGTCAAGAGGAAATGACCAATATGGTCAGGAGCTACTTCAGGGGCTTGGGCAACCCCTCACTAGGCCAACAGCGACTGCTCCAGGCAACTATAGCCGGAGAAGAAGATAGCTTGCCAACGGCAGTCAAAGAAGAAGAAGGAAGAGGAATAATGTCATCTGTTGATGACAATGGATACGAAGACGGCCTAGATTTCAAGGCCAATGAAGCCCCTCCCCAACCGGAGGAGAAAAGAAGAATCTCTGTGTTTGAAAGACTGACCTTCCCCGATCATACAAAGAGGAGGGTCTGCAAACAAAGAGAAGAAATGCGAGTCTTTGCTTGCATTATGGCCGGGGTGGCTAGCAGATATGAAGGTCTGCCTGAGGAGCCCCAAGAATTGGTCTGACTAGCCGAGAGGCCAGGGCCGAACACCAGAAAAACTGAAGCTGCGAAAGAGATGCTAAAAGCGGCAAAGGGAAAACAAATGTTGTTCGAAGATGTCACTATGCTAACTGCCAATGTAGTGACAGTTGAAGAAGATGAGACACTACTAACCACCTCGCCTGAAGGCGCTTCAGGAGAGAAAGTCGAGGGCATCCCCAGCACGGCAACCATGGATCTGTCAGTGTTAATGCTGCTATAGAATTACCAGTAGGAATTAGAGCTCCTGAAGAAATAGCTGCATGAAAAGGTGGAACAAGCCTCGGCTTCCATGCAGCCTGAAATGCAGGCTGAGTCATCACGAGGAGGTATTAACCCATGCGACTTTCCACCACTATACACTCTGCCCTATCCGGTAGAACACAGTCAGGCAGCCACCCAGTAGCGTCCACCTCAACCGTTGATGCCACCGGTACTGCCTCAGGTGCACCAGGCACCTCCGCTGTTGCGTCCTCCGCGACAGGTGACCACCTTGGTCACCCTGTATCTGCAGCCAGCACACTTCTACCCCGAGCCAGTTGATCCAACCACCGTAAACAGGCTGATGGTGGAAAGGATGATTGAATTGAAGCTCGCAGAGCAAAATGAAGGTGACTATGTCACGTTTGATGCTTACTGGGTACCATACCCGCCACATCATGTAGCCAAGCGGCTCCCTCTGGGGTTCAGCAAATCGCCCAAGTTTGACAAGTTCAACGGGAAGGGGTCCCCGAAAGAGCATGTTGCATACTACATGACCGTTATAGGCGACCTAGCCACAGATGAGTGATATCTACTGAAATTCTTTGGATCCTCACTAATGGGTCTCGCATTTGAATGGTACTCCAGCCTTCCGGCGGAGTTGATCAGTGACTGGTCGGACATGGAAAGGAAGTTCAGGGAGAGATTTCATGTCACCGAGAGGGAGGTCACGGTGGCTGAACTTTACTCAACAAAGCAAAGGTCGGATGAAATGGCCCTTGAATATATCAAGAGGTGGGGGAACCTCGGAATGAGATGCAAGCGGCCCCCGCATCAGGACGACGATGTATAGATTTGTAAACAGAATCTTAGGAGGAAGGTACTGGAAAAGATGATTGGCATGAAAATCTGATCGTTTGACCGCCTGAATAATGTGGTGGCCGAAATTGAAGCTTTTTTGGCAAGGCCTACCCCTACATCAGCCAATGTCACCATGCAGAAGGCAAAAGTAGTAGATCGGAGCTTAGCGCCTAAGGAAGCAAACACCCTTGACATCAAGGAGTTTGAATAGCAAAAAGATAAGGGCAAGAAGGCAGTCACACCTCAACCTGACAGAATAGAAGAAAAAAAGGAGGGTCCCTCACTCAGGGACAACATGAAAAAGGCCTACTCTTTTCCAAAGGAGAAGACCAAAGTTTTGTTTGACTGGGTCACCCAGTACAACAAGGTCACCCTGCCTGAGCCAAAAAGGCCGGAGGACCTGAAGAGAAGAGACAGTCCAAGATTCTACCCTTACCATTAGATGCTAGGGCACCCAATTGAAGACTACTATGTTTTCAAGGATGTCATCGAAGGCATGATAAAGAAAGAGGAAATAGAACTGGGGGAGTACAAAGTTGACCCTCCACAACCTCAAGAAGCACCTCTAAGAAGGGCTGCAGCCAATATGATTTCTCTATATCAGGCACTGCCTGAAGAAGTTGCAGAAGATAGCACTCAACACACTTATGAGGCATGCTTCTTGGCACCTATGACAGAGCAACAGGGATGGCAGCAGGTCCCTGCAAAGAATAAGAAGAATGTCGTGTCTCACCTAAAGGTAGGGGCTCATATCTAGGCGTCATGACATTACCTACTCCTCCAGCGCCAGTACTAATCTGGACCAGCCCACCTATAGTAATCAGAATACCCACCCACAACTAGAGGAGACGGATTCCGTTGCCGACAGTCAAAGAAATCAGTCTTGAGGTCCGGCGGCTTCAAGCCTACATAAATGGGTTAGACGAGTATGAACAGCCTAAACCGCAGCCCTTGCTGATAAGGGACCATGTCCCATGGGAAGAATTAGAACAGCTCTCCCTGGAACAAAAATAAGAAACCGACAAAGCAGTAGAAATGGATGATAGTCTGTTCTCGGGGCAGGTGCCATTAAAGAAAAAGCAAAAGAAGAAAAGAAAGGCCTACAAGGTCAAGAAGGAGACCGTACTCTCTTGCAATACTCTGTCTGCCCTCTTCAACCTACCCGGCGAGGAATATGAGGAGGAAATCTGCTTTACACCGGCAGCTGGGGCAAGCCAGGCCGAAGCCATGACCACTGCTCATGCAACCCGGTCAGGACAAAAGTGGGGATGCCAGTCGCTCGCCAACCACAACATTATTTTCAGGGGAGAGCAACCCTATAAAATACCCCTCCAGAGGTCAAAGGAGTTCAAATCCCTCCTCCTCCAGGGCTATACAATAAGAGTGGGGGCAGCAGTGGTGTCCTTTCCTTCCTCGAATTTCTAAAAATGTCTAAGGGCAAGCAACCATGTCAGGATGCCAGCTTTGCAGCAAGGGGCACTCTCCCGCAACCTCAGACACTCTCTAGTCCACCAGATGAAGAGAGAATCAAACCACCGACATGCACCGAAGAACAACAGTATGGCGTCCCACGCAACAAGAAGACCTAGGCCCAGAGTCTAAAGAAGCAGGCCCGTCAGGGGCTACAACACAAGGCTCTTCCAAGCCAAGATGGGTGGAGGAGATGAAGTTATCAAAATTCTGAGCTAGAAGTAGAATAATGAAGCTGCTGAAAAAAGCTCCCGGCTAGGTTCACCATCTGGGAGATCATCTCCCTGAGTGAAGAGACCCGACATGCAATAATCACAGCCTTACAGACGCCTGCCCAATACGATGCTTGTCTGGCTGAAACACTACTTGAAGCAAATGTGACCTTCTCTCAAGAGGACATGCTACTCTCCACCATCAGTCACAATAGACCACTGTCCATGGAGGGATAGCTGAATGGTCAAGAATTGAACAAAATTCTGGTAGATCCCAGAGCAGGCGTCAACATTCTTCCATATAGAATTTACCAGAGGTACTACTTTAATGTGTGCCTCGACAAAGTCGGAGATATGCATATCATCGACTTCAATCAAAAATTTGGAGTGCCGCTGGGAGTGGCAGAATTCACCCTTACTATGGCAGATTTCACCATGAGAGTGTAGTTAAATGTTATTAAATCCAGCACCTCGTAAAAAGCATTGCTTGGCCGCCCCTGGCTACATGAAAATCTTGTTGTGCCATCTACATTGCACCACTATATTAAATACAATCAGGAGGGAAAGGAGGAGAGGATATTTGCTGACCTCCATCTATTCGAAGTATTCTAATGTCATCTGCTCGATGCTTCTTTATATGTGGAGCAGTCACAGAAGACCTCTAAAGTGAACGCCCCTATCAGGGCACCAAGAAGCACATCCGGTGATGACTAGTTTCCACCACCACCGTCGGAATATGTGAATCCCAAGACGGTTTCACACATCGCTAGTACAGGGGACGTGGGCAGAGCTGCACCTCCCGCCACTTACCCCGAAGCCAAGGTTGACCAGCATTAGGGCCATATCAAGATCCCTGAGGGTCTTATCAAGCCAATACCCAGCCTCGATCATCTCACTGTCAAGCCTTTCAAGAGATTGGAGGTGGCACAGTCTGAAGGCCCCAACAGCTTATTTTATGCGGCTGAGGAATATGCTGTACAGGAGGATACTGACTGTCATCTCCCCGAAGACATAGAGAACCCTTTAGTCCCCATTCAAGGGCTAACATTCACAACAAACCGGGTTGCCAAGATGTTTCGGAAGCAACACATCCCCTCTGGCCAGCCTCGCAAAGAGAAAGAAGCGTTCAAAAGTCTTTGGTATCCTGCTGTCCTGGACAAAAAATTAAGGCGTGTCTCCCAACACCCGGGATTGGGCTTCACCCTTGAAGAATATTATTATAGTGGGCGCTATGAAGTGGACACCATCTCCGCTTTCTTTTCAACAAAAGACAGTCCACCAGGGGCAACTTATGATGAGTACCTGGTGGAAGTTGAACATACCAGGTCACCTCGACAGAGAGACCAAAAACCAGAAGCCACAATCTCCTGCAAATGCTGGGAGCAAGTGTACTATGAAGAGACGGCTTCACAAGCCAAATTTGACACGGCAAATGACAGTAAAGCCGAAGACACCGACGAAGGAGGGGCTTGCCTCTCCTGTAGCCTTCCCTTGTCAGTGATATTAGCACCCTTCATACCGATCGAAGAAGTTTTTGTCGAAGCCGATCGGATAGTACCTCCCCTTAAGGTCTTGACCAGAAAGGAGCAAGGCACTTCTACTGAGGATACGACGATTCAAAGCAACATGAAGACGGAGTCGTCCCTACCCATTGCAAAGTCAGAATGCTATCCCTCCGAGCCAGCCATGAACGAATGCCAGCCTCTCCAGGCTACTAACACACTAGCAGAAGCTGAGGCTGCAGAAGGCCCACTAACAGAATAATTCACACAACCGCCACCGGCTAAACTAGAACCTCCCAGGGAGGCCCGGGGGCAACACGATGAAGAGGTCGAAGTACTCGAACTTGAGGATGATGTTCCAAACTTCATCGACCTCCAACCGGCACCCACAAAAATTGAAGACGGAGGCCAAGCCACTATCGACGAGCTGATAGAAGTCAACTTGGGAAATGAAGATGATCCCAGGCCGACCTTCCCTTTCACGTCCCGAGCCTTTATGACAGCGGAAGACTCGCTCGAGGAACGCGAACAGTCGGCATGGTAAGCCTCTTGCAAGCAAGAATGATCAGAGCACAAGGCAATCACACATAAGAATGTAATCGCATAATAATTAATCAAACTCCAACTTTATTTCATTAATGATCAAAACATTCTTTTACAATAACTCTTCAACCATCTCTAATCCATCAGACTTAAGAAAAGGAAAATTTACAAAGACTCGATCTAAACAAGATTGACTTCCTAAGTCTTCACTCTCGTTTTGATATGGTTCTCATTCGCTCTCGGACCCGCTACTTGTATAACCCGAACCCGAATTCGAATCACTTTCATTTCCTGAAAAAGATTGGAAATAGGTATTGAGCACACTTGCCCAGTAGGTATCTTCACATCAACATGAATAGCACTATTAAAGTAATTAGCATTTTAGCTCTAAAGAATTTAGGTAAAATCATGCGAAATGCGATCAATCACGCAAGTAACCAAAGTAACAAAATGATCATGTAAGGTAGAATGAGAGCAAGAATGAACTAGCAAGAATGTAACAAGAATATGATACTGGCCTTTCATAAACAAGAATGTATCGAGAATGTACTAGCAAGTCACATAATCATCACTCTAGTATCTTTTACTTATGAGCAAGTATTTCATGAATTTCTGTGGAATATCAAACAAGAAGTCATGTACAAGAATGTCATATCGTGCCGTGGATTTTCACTTATTTATAAAGAAAGTACTCCCAGCGCAATGCGACGCCAGTAGCATCATACCCCATGGTTTATAATAGTATGTTTCCCACAATCAGCCGAGGGGACTAGCATAGAGCCCTTGAACACAATCAATGCTCGATCGCATCTTCAAGTATAAATCAAGTTACTTCCACGCATGTAACAATAAAGTATGACCAAGAATGTAATAAGTTCAATAAGTTCATGATAACAATAATCAATGAATGAACACTTCAATTTAGAATATGAGAGATCAAAAATGACTTATACTATGTCATGCTCATGGAAATAATTCGGCTGCATAATGGTATATTCCTTATTTTTCATAAATTGAATTAGGTATCTTGACTCAATTTGGTAAGTCCTAGACCATTATTAATCCATCTAGGAACCTTAGAAAATCAACCCGTGGGTCAAACCTTGGGTTAAAGCACTCAAACATTGTGACGGTCTTGTACTGGGCCGTTACATTCACGTGACGGTCGAGCCTTGATCTAATAATTGGACCCAGTTAAATGTGATGGTTGTATATTGGGTCGTTACATGAGCCTGACGGTCCAATATAGATCCGTTACATCGTTAGAACCAGAAAACACCGAGAGTGTTGTCTAATCAATTGGGTTTTAATAGTACAACCAACTCGGCGTCCTAGTGGGAATCCCAGGCTCACGGAGAATTACGGAGGCCTTGAAACAAGATTTCCTAGTCCATTGGAAGGAATATCCAATAGAGAGGTCCTCATGTTCAAGAATAATGTTCCTTTAGTGAAAAGTGTGAACTAATGGCCATATACCGGAATATATGCCATGTACTTAGAGAAAATGAGTCTATTGATAGAGAGAGAATGTGTAGCGACGTTAAACCAAGATAAAATTCCGTCCATACATCATTGAAAATCCATGATTTAAAATACAAGACAATAGAATTTTGGCACATGAAATTAACATAACTTAAAATAACTTAAGATGCTTGTAATCATGCAATTTCTATTATGAATCAGTAAATAAACTTAAAGTCATGATAACAGGTCCAAACTTAGCTATTTAAGCTTATTTATAAGTAAACTTAACTGGTTACCATTCTACCTCGGGCTGACAGAACACAGGGGTCTTATGATCTAACAAGAGCGCGTCACAGTACCTGTGACAATTTATCGAGGGGCCGTTACAGTAATGTAACGCTCCTGTTATGGTGCGTCAGAGACAACAGATGAATTAAAATGCAACAGAGGGTGTGACGGCTTATCGTAAGGCCGTTACAGTTTGTGACGGTCAAAGTATGATGCGTCAGAGTCCCTGCTAATAGTATAAAGAAATTAAAAGACTATGATTTGAAACCATGTCATGTTTTGAAAAGATTTAACTACCCTAATCATGATAAAATGAAGTAAAGGTCATCTAGATGCATAGGTTGCAGTGAATTGACAAGATAATATTTTTGATCTTTGATTAGGGCTAAGGATATGTATGTATGCATGAACCCACTAAAACATTAAATCATGATCTATAGTGCATGAAATCAAGCACAATCAGAGGGCTTTTATCCTAAAAAAAGATGTTTTTGCCAATCATGAGATAACCTACCGCTTAACTGGGCTTTAAACTTCTAATTTGAGTATGAAAGACATGCCCTAGTTCTCCCTTTCCAATGAGTTTCCAGCAACTTCTCGCTGCTCTAGCTCCTCAGCCTCTTGACCTAAGGATGTGAAATTTTGAGGGTAAGAAGATAAAACTAAGGTGAACAAAAAGTTCTAAATAACCGAACTCTAATTACCTTGTTTAGACGTCCTAATCTCTTGATCTTCAAGGGTCTTGCGTTCAGTTTCTTGAGTTGCTAAGGTCCGACCAGTAACTTTGGAAGCTTCAATCTCCTTGGTTGGTTGATCTCCTAGTACTAAATTTGGAGAGCTATTAGTCTAATATATTATAAACAAAAAGTTCTAAAGAACTTACCCGAAATTCTATCTCCTTACCTTGACTCTTCACGAGCCAAAAGTAAGGGTCGCTCAGTTCAGAACTGGGTTCTATTTATAGGGATTTAGCTAGGGTTTGAGGATTAGATCGATTCTAGAGTCCTTAGTTGGCCAAAACTTGATCCCTAAGAGTCCCTAGTAACCTTACATATTCTCCGAATTAGGTCTCTTGCAGATAGGATCCCAAAGATCCAATCTTTTTGCTCGTTCTTCCACTCACGGAACTGACAGAGGTGTAACGCATCAGGTCTAGTGCGTTACATGCTGTAGCGGTCGCCCGATAGACCGTTTCATCAAACGTGTATAGAGTTTCAATTTATTAAAACTCTTTTATTCGTTTATCCTTCTAATTATCTATATAAAAGAGTATTTTTTTTTAAAATTTGTGGATAGGCTAAATAACCTTCTAGAATATGAGCAAAACTTAATGGGCTTGGTCCTTAACCCTTTTGGATCATATTTTAGATAGGCTAGGTTAATTATTTTAACACAATTGGGCCTTATAATAACTTATTAATCTAATAATCCATTTATTAAATTATTTAGGCCTTTATAAATTCTAGAAAATTATTAAATAACCCAGAAATTACTTATAATTTTTGGGGCACTACACCCTCCCCCACTTAGAAGAATTTGGTCCCCAAATTCAATACATGGATTATGGAGAGTGTACTTACAGTTAAATAATTCTGGAAATCTTTTCCGCATAGCTTCTTCGGTTTCCCATGTTGCTTCATATGGCCATGCTTTCTTCCATTGAATCTTGACCATATGAATAACTTTATTTCTTAGTTGACGCATTTCCCGTTCCAGAACCTTTATTGGCATTTGCTCGTATGTCATATCCTTCTGAATCTCCAGATTGTCATAGGTGATGATATGGTCAGGATGATATACATACTTTTTCAGCATAGAGACGTGAAATACGTCATGAACTCCTGCTAATTGTGGAGGTAAAGCCAGTCTATAAGCTACTTCACCGACCATTTCAAGAATTTCAAATGGGCCAATGAATCTTGGAGTTAGCTTTCCTTTGATGCCAAATCTTCGAATACCACGACCCAAAGAAACTTTTAGATATACATGATCTCCAACCTGAAACACCAAATCGTGCCTTCGATTATCGGCATAAGACTTTTGCCTATCTTGTGCCATCTGCAATCTTTCTCGAATGAGCTTGATCTTCTTTGTAAAATCCCTGATAAGGTCGGAGCCTAGAAATTACCTTTCCCCTATTTCATTCCAACAAATAGGTGATCTACAGCTTTTCCCATATAACGCTTCAAAGGGCGTCATTTGTATGCTAGCTCGATAACTGTTGTTATATGCAAACTCTACCAGAGGCAAGTGATCATGCCAACTACCTCCAAAATCAGTAGCACAAGTCCTGAGCATATCTTCTACTACCTGATTCGTTCTTTCCGTCTAACCATCAGTTTGTGAATGAAAGGCTGTGCTCAAATTCAATCTAGTCCCTAGTGAGTTTTGTAGACCCTTCCAGAAATGTGATGTGAATCTAAGATCTCTATCAGATATAATAGTGATTGGGACACCATGTAATTTGACAATTTCTTTTAAGTATAATGCTGCTAGAATATCCACAGACCATCGACTTTTTATTGGTAGAAAATGTGCAGATTTAGTCAATCGATCTATGATTACCCATATACCATCGTGTCCTCCTCTGGTTTTAGGTAAACCCATGATGAAATCCATCCCTATACTCTCCCACTTCCATGTTGGAATGTCTAAGGGATGTAATTTACCGGCGGATCTAAAATATTCTGCTTTAACTTGTTGGCAAGTGAGACAGTGACACACGAAATCTGCTATCTCTCTCTTCATATTGGGCCACCATAAGTTTCTTTTGAGATCTTGATACATTTTTGTACCACCTGGATGAATGGTGTACTTGGACTTATGTACTTCTTCTAGGAATAATTTCTTCGTATCTTCATGATCTGATACACATACTTGGCCCTTAAATAGCAATCTTCCGTCATTGGAAATGGAGAAATCCGGCCTCTGATCTATGTTAGCTTTAATATCCAGTAACGTGGGATCATCATCTTGAAACTTGACCAGATCCTCTATTAATGTTGGTTGAGCTCGGATATTAGCCATGAAGTAATCCTCTTCCTTTGTGTCAATATCTAAATTCAACTGAGCAAACTGAGGAATAAGATTAGTCATACTAACCATAAGACTTGATAGCATTCCCATTGGTTTTCTGCTGAGTGCATCTGCTACAACATTAGCCTTGCCAGGATGATATTGAATAGCAAAATCAAAATCTTTGAGGTATTCTAACCATCTTCTCTATCTCATATTTAACTCCTTTTGAGAAAATAAATATTTCAAGCTCTTGTGGTCCGAGTATACTGTGAACTTTTCTCCATAAAGATAATGACGCCAAATTTTTAAGGTGAAAATAACTACTGCCAATTCTAAATCATGCACGTGATGATTTTCCTCGTGATGTTTCAATTGTCCTGAAGATTAGCAGATTACATTTCTATTTTGCATGAGGACACATCCTAAGCCAATACTAGACGCATCCGTATATATTTCAAACCCACCACCTTACATTTGTAGTGATAGAATGGGAGCTGTAGTAAGATGATTCTTAAGAGTTTGAAAAATCTTTTCACATTCCTCTGACCAGACAAAAGGATTTTCTTTTCTTGTGAGTCTAGTTAAAGGAACTGTAATTTTTGAGAAGTCCTTAATGAACCTCCTATAATAACCAGCTAGACCCAGAAAGCTTCTTACTTCTGATACAGTCGTTGGCCGGCTCCAATTCCTGACAGCTTCTACTTTCGAAGGATCCACAGTGATTCATTCCTTGGAAATAATGTGGCCTAGGAATGAAACTTCCTTGAGCCAGAATTCACATTTGTTAAGCTTTGCATAAAGTTTATATTCTCTAAGTGTTTGTAGAGCTATCCTCAGATGTTCTTCATGTTCCTCTTTTGTCTTGGAGTATATCAAGATGTCATCAATATATACGGTTCATCTCGTCAATCCAGTTCTATGCTTCGTCCGGATTAGAAGGGCCATAGAAACGCGGAGGGTTTAAACTCTGAAAATTACGATGTAAATCGCCAGCCCTTGCCCCTGCGCCAGCTTGCGCCATGGTTTGTAATGCCTGAGTAAGGTCGGCAACCGTTTGTTGCATGCCATTCCAATCTACGCGATGAGCCATGGTAATAATAAGGTACCTGAGAGAAATATAACAATTTGTTATTTCTATTGAAATTGGAAGAAAATCAATCTTAAAGCTAATTAACTATCTTATCACGGGCTCTACCCAATTCTCACATGGGTATGGAAATTTCTTCCTTAGTTCATAGGTAGGGGTCCTTAAACCTTGGACTTATCCTATGACATGATTCTTCTCCCTAAGTCCTGAGACTTAGGCTCTGATACCAACTTAACTGTCACGCCTCAAGCCTTTATGACAGTGGAAGACTCGCTCGAGGAACGCGAACAGCCGGCATGGTAAGCCTCTTGCAAGCAAGAATGATCAGAGCGCAAGGCAATCACACATAAGAATGTAATCGCATAATAATTAATCAAACTCCAACTTTATTTCATTAATGATCAAAACATTCTTTTACAATAACTCTTCAACCATCTCTGATCCATCAGACTTAAGAAAATGAAAATTTACAAAGACTCGATCTAAACAAGATTGACTTCCTAAGTCTTCACTCTCGTTTTGATATGGTTCTCATTCGCTCTCGGACCCGCTACTTGTATAACCCTAACCTGAATTCGAATCACTTTCATTTCCTGAAAAAGATTAGAAATAGGTAATGAGCACACTTGCCCAGTAGGTATCTTCGCATCAACATGAATAGCACTATTAAAGTAATTAGCATTTTAGCTCTAAAGAATTTAGGTAAAATCATGCGAAATGCGATCAATCACGCAAGTAACCAAAGTAACAAAATGATCATGTAAGATAGAATGAGAGCAAGAATGAACTAGCAAGAACGTAACAAGAATATGATATTGGCCTTTCATAAACTATAATGTATCGAGAATGTACTAGCAAGCCACATAATCATCACTCTAGTATCTTTTGCTTATGAGCAAGTACTTCGTGAATTTCTGTGGAATATCAAGCAAGAAGTCATGTACAAGAATGTCATATCGTGCCGTGGATTTTCACTTATTTATAAAGAAAGTACTCCCAGCGCAATGCGACGCCAGTAGCATCATACCCCATGGTTTATAATAGTATGTTTCCGACAATCAGCCGAGGGGACTAGCATAGAGCCTTTGAACACAATCAGTGCTCGATCGCATCTTCAAGTATAAATCAAGTTACTTCCACGCATGTAACAATAAAGTATGGCCAAGAATGTAATAAGTTCAATAAGTTCATGATAACAATAATCAATGAATGAACACTTCAATTTAGAATATGAGAGATCAAAAATGACTTATACTATGTCATGCTCATGAAAATAATTCGGCATCATAACAGTACATTCCTTATTTTCCATAAATTAAATTAGATATCTTGACTCAATTTGGTAAGTCCTAGACCATTATTAATCCATATAGGAACCTTAAAAAATCAACCCGTGGGTCAAACCTTGGGTTAAAGCACTCAAACATTGTGACGGTCTTGTACTGGGCCGTTATGTTCACGTGACGGTCGAGCCTTGATCCGTTAGAACGACTGAATCCAGAAACAATAATTGGACCCAATTAAATGTGACGGTTGTATATTGGGCCGTTACATGAGCATGACGGTCCAATATAGATCCGTTACATCGCTAGAACCAGAAAACACTGATAGTGTTGTCTAATCAATTGGGTTTTAATGGTACAACCAACTCGGCGTCCTAGTGGGAATCCGAGGCTCGCAGAGAATTACAGAGGCCTTAAAACAAGATTTCCTAGTCCATTGGAAGGAATATCCAATAGAGAGATCCTCATGTTCAAGAATAATGTTCCTTTAGTGCAAAGTGTGAACTAATGGCCATATACCGGAATATATGCCATGTACTTAGAGAAAATGAGTCTATTGATAGAGAGAGAATGTGTAGCGACGTGAAACCAAGATAAAATTCCATCCATACATCATTGAAAATCCATGATTTAAAATACAAGACTATAGATTTTTGGCACATGAAATTAACATAACTTAAAATAACTTAAGATGCTTATAATCATGCAATTTCTATTATGAATCAGTAAATAAACTTAAAGTCATGATAACAGGTCCAAACTTAGCTATCTAAGCTAATTTATAAGTAAACTTAACTGGTTACCATTCTACCTCGGGCTGACAGAACACAGGGGTCTTATGATCTAACAAGAGCGCGTCACAGTACCTGTGACAATTTATCGAGGGGCCGTTACAGTAATGTAACGCTCCTGTTATGGTGCGTCAGAGACAACAGAGGAATTAAAATGCAATTGAGGGTGTGACGGCTTATCGTAAGGCCGTTACGGTTTGTGACGGTCTAAGTATGATGCGTCAGAGTCCCTGCTAACAGTATAAAGAAATTAAAAGACTATGATTTGAAACAATGTTATGTTTTGAAATGATTTAACTACCCCAATCATGATAAAATGAAGTAAAGGTCATCTAGATGGATAGGTTGCAGTGAATTGACAAGACAATATTTTTGATCTTTGATTAGGGCTAAGGATATGTATGTATGCATGAACCCACTAAAACATGAAATCCATAATCTATAGTGCATGAAATCAAGCACAATCAGAGGGATTTTATCCTTAACAAGATGTTTTTACCAATCATGAGATAACCTACCGCTTAACTGGGCTTTAAACTTCTAATTTGAGTCTGAAAGACGTGCCCTAGTTCTCCCTTTCCAATGAGTTTCTAGTAACTTCTCGCTGCTCTAGCTCCTCAGCCTCTTGACCTAAGGATGTGAAATTTTGAGGGTAAGAAGATAAAACTAAGGTGAACAAAAAGTTCTAAATAACCGAACTCTAATTATCTCATTTAAACGTCCTAATCTCTTGATCTTCAGGGGTCTTGCGTTCAGTTTCCTGGGTTGCTAAGGTCCGACCAGCAACTTTGGAAGCTTCAATCTCCTTGGTTGGTTGATCTCGTAGCACAAAATTTGGAGAGCTATTAGTCTAATGTATTATAAACAAAAAGTTCTAAAGAACTTACCCGAAATTCTATCTCCTTACCTTGATTCTTCACGAGCCAAAAGTAAGGGTCACTCAGTTCAGAACTGGGTTCTATTTATAGGGATTTAGCTAGGGTTTGAGGATTAGATCAATTCTAGAGTCCTTAGTTGGCCAAAACTTGATCCCTAAGAGTCCCTAGTAACCTTACATATTCTCCTAATTAGGTCTCTTGCAGATAGGATCCCAAAGATCTAATCTTTTTGCTCGTTCTTCCACTCACGGAACTGACAGAGGTGTAACGCATCAGGTCTAGTGCGTTACATGCTGTAGCGGTCGCCCGATAGACCATTACATCAAACGTGTATAGAGTTTTAATTTATTAAAACTCTTTTATTCGTTTATCCTTCTAATTATCTATATAAAAGAGTATTTATCTTTAAAATTTGTGGATAGGCTAAATAACCTTCTAGAATATGGGCCAAACTTAATGGGCTTGGTCTTTAACCCTTTTGGATCATATTTTAGATAGGCTAGGTTAATTATTTTAACACAATTGGGCCTTATAATAACTTATTAATCTAATAATCCATTTATTAAAATATTTAGGCCTTTATAAATTCTAGAAAATTATTAAATAACCCAAAAATTACTTATAATTTTTGGGGCACTACATTCCTCAACGCCCAGCTTTCTCCAGAAGAACAAAAATTGTACATCCAGCTACTACAAGAGTTCCGGGACTGTTTCACCTAGAGCTACAAGGAGATGATGGGACTCAGTCCCGCAGTGTCGCAACATGAATTGGCTATAAGGCCCGAAGTGGAACTAGTAAAACAGTCGCCACGGCGCACGAGACCTGAGCTCATCACTCAAATATCCAAGGAAGTAGACAAACTCATTAATGTGAGTTTCGTCGAAGAAAATTAATACACCACGTGGCTGGCCAATACTGTACCCGTGAAAAAGAGAGATGGACAGATCCGGATATGTGTAGACTTCTGAGACGTGAATAAAGCATGTCCAAAGGATGACTTTCCGGTGCCGATTATGAAAGTCATGATTGATGCTACAACCGGTCACGAAGCCTTGTCATTTATGGATGGGTCATCTGGTTACAATCAGATATGGATCGCAGAGCATGACTGGGTCCACAATGCCTTTCGGACCCCCAAGGGCATCTATCATTACAAGAGGATGTTGTTCGGATTGAAGAACGCTGGTGCAACTTACCAGCGAGCGATGACCAAAATCTTTAATGAGCTACTCTACCACAAGGTCGAGTGCTATATAGATGATCTGGTAGTCAAGACTAGAAGAAAAGTATATCATCTACAGGACCTCTGGGTTATATTACAGAGGCTCAGGCAATATGAATTAAAGATGAACCCCATGAAGTGCGCCTTCGAAGTGTCGAGCGGAAAATTCTTGGGCTTTATTGTCAGATATCGGGGGATTGAAATAGACCCCGCAAAGATCAAGGCAATCCAGGAGTTACCTCCGCCAAAGAACCTCTCCGAGATGATATCTCTACAAGGCCGATTGGCTTATATCCGGCGATTTATATCCAACTTGTCAGGTCGGTGTCACCCATTTCACAAGTTGATGATGAAAGATGTTCCCTTTTACTGGGATGAAGAATGCCAAACAGCTTTTGATAAGTTGAAAGATTACCCAAAGACTCCCCCAGTGCTTGGCGCACCGGTGAAAGGGCGACCGCTGATTCTGTATATAGCAGCCATACATTACTCTCTGGAGGCAATGCTGGCCCAGAATAATGAAGAAGGAAAAGAACAAGCCCCCTACTATCTCAGTCAAAGGCTGGTCAGAACTGAGGAGAAATACACCTTCATTAAGGAGGTCTGCTTCGCACTGGTCTTCGCAGTCAGAAAACTTTGGCACTATATGTTGTCGCATGAGATAAAGTTGATATCCAAGGCGGATCTGCTGAAGTACATTCTATCCCAACCGACACTCAACGGCCACTTAGGTAAATGGGTGGTAATTCTCATGGAGTTTGACATCTTCTATGTGCCGCAGAAAGCTATCAAAGGCCAGGCCATCGTAGATTTCTTTGCCGCACACCCGGTGCTGGAAGACTATCCACTAGAGACGGAGCTCCCTGAAGATGAGACCCTGGAAGCAAACGAAGTGCAGCCCACCTTATGGCAGTTGTATTTTGATGGCAAATCCAGAATTGATACTCCGGCAACTGGACCTGCCAGAGTCAGAGCTCGCACAGGCATAGTCCTGAAGTCTCCCGAAGGGGATGTCATATATACCTCCTACTCAATAAACAAGCCATGCACGAACAATGAAGAAAAATATGAAGCCTTGATTATTGGTCTGCAGATTGCTTTAACCATGGAAATCCACATGCTTGAGGCATTCGGGGATTCCATGCTGGTCGTAAAACAAGTGGAATGAGAGTTCGATGTGTGGAAACATGAACTTCTCCCCTACCACCAATTGGCGCGGCACCTGATGGAGAAATTCTACTTCATCAAAGTTAAACACATCAATCGAGGACAAAATGCTCAGGCAGATGCCCTCGCAAAGCTGACCAGTTCCTTGGCAATCCCACCAGACACAAGCCTGAATATAACTGTGATCAATAGACGTCAGATTCCCAACATGATAGAGATCCTATCCAATGAAGAAGAAAATGAAGTAGTGACTGTGGAGGAAATACAACAGCCCGATTGGCGAGAGCACCTCCTGCATTGGTTCCAGCACCAGCAGCTACCAAAGGAGAAAGAGCAAAGAATGAAATTGCTCAGAGTCAAAGACTCTTATGAGATGAGGAATGGAACTTTGTTCCGAATAATGGCGGATGCCCAAAAGAAGATTCTACTCCGTTGCTTGTCTACAGAAGAAACATGGCAGGTGATGAAAGAAGTTCATGCCGGGTCAGCGGGGGCGCATCAGGCCGGTCCGAAGATGAAGATCGAAATAAAGAAATTGGGCTACTATTGGCCCACTATATTTGATGACTGATGTAAGTTTGCTAAGTCATGCCAGAAAGGCCAAGAGCATGCCACCGTGCCCAGAAGGCCACTGGTGCCATTACATCCCACTATCCCAAGTTGGTTGTTTGCCCAATGGGGCACGGATGTGGTGGGACCTTTGCCAGCATCTTTATCAGGATGCAAATATATTTTAGCAGCCACTGACTACTTCTCTAGATGGGCGGAAGCTGTGGCACTAAGAGAAGTGACAGGGGAGCTGGTCGCCAGGTTCTTTCGTCAGGACATAATATTCCAGTTTGGGGTTCCCAGTCGAATTATTTTTGACAATGGCAGCCATTTCAGAAACCAGAAGGTGTACAGGCTAGCCGACAAGTATAAAATCGATTGGAGGACATCATCCTCCTACAATCCACAAGCCAACGGACTTGCAGAGGCATTCAACAAGACTATCTGCACCCTGCTAGCCAAGACTATCAGCTCTAGTAAGAGAGACTGGGAAGAGAAAATGTACGAAGCACTATGGGCTTATCGCACAGTATACAAAACTCCAACCGACTGCTCACCATTCTCCTTGGTATACGGGTCAGAGGTAGTGGTGCCAGTAGAGTTGGAAGTGTCGTCACTGTGAGTCGCTATACAACACGGCCTGACAAGCGGCGAACAAACGAACATCGAAAGAAGATTGGAGGAGCTTCCTGAGCTCGAAGGAAGGCGCCTCCGAGCATAACAAAACATTCAACTATACCAAGCTCGCATGGCCCGTGCTTTCGACAAGCTGGTCAAAGGGCGAGAATTCAAGAAAGGCGACCCAGTGATGGTCAACAGAAGAGAATTAATGGCCTCCAATCCCAAAGGGAAGTTGGTTAAAAATTGGGTTGGACCTTATGTTGTCCACCGAGTCTATGAGGGCAGTGCCTACATTCTCGTTGACCATAAGGGGATAGTTGGTGAGGACACCAGAGTTAGCCGTCGGTACCAGACACGTAGCACGACTCGAGCGACGCCGACATCCTTGTGGCTGTGTGACAGTATAGAGTCTCTACCTAAGTTTTGATATTTCTCTGTATTTATTTTGAGTGTATTGGTGTGTATTTGTATTTTCAGCTTTAATATGGGTCAAGAGTGTAATATGGGCTAAACTTCATGTAAGGGGTCCAATTTCCAAAATGGGCCTCAAGACCTTTAGGAGCCCAATTGGGCCATCCCTCCCTTGTGGGCCTCCATTCATAGAGGGCCCAATATGATGGCCCATGGTTGCCAATGTTGACCAAGGGAGGGGGCGCCCCCTTGTTTGTCCCCATGTGGAAATGTCTTTAGTCTTTTTTATTCTCCCATCTCCATTATGCCCCCTTGACCAAGGGCATCTTAGGTCATTTGTCCTAGGTCTAGGGTTTAGTATATATTATCTTTTGTGTCATTTATGCAAAAAATTAATGAAGAAAATTTATGTGAATTGGCCATGGGCGCCCCCCCCTCTCTCTCTTGTTCTTCCTAGTTCTTCCTTCTTCCTCCTTGTAGCAGCAAGATCCACAGTGTGAGGCCCATTCTTGGAAGTGATTCCCAACTTTATCTCTTCCTCTGGGTACCAGGTTCGATCACCGCCGCTGCCGCCTCCGTTCGTGCCGCCATCAAGCCACCACAACTTCTCCGAGCTACTGTCCTGAGCTGCGACCTGCAAATCTGAAGGTTGAAGAAGAAGCCATAACTCCAGATCCGACCTTTCAGATGGAGCTGATTTTTTTAGGTATGGTTCCCCTATGTCTCCCCTACTCCCAGTTTAAATTCCATGCAGATCCGAGCCCGTTTGAGTCCCTTCCAAGTCATTTATTTCTCCTTCTCACAGTCTACTTGTGTGTAGATCTATGAGATAGTCACCTAGTCATCGATTTTTCCTACCCCCAACACATTGTCAGAAAAATAGAAAAAATTTATGTGCGTGATCATCCCTCTTCCCCCTCTCTCCAATAAAATCCCCAAGTCCTAAATTCTTCATTTCCAGTTCGGTCAAACCCCAAGATCAGGCAGAACCTGATCTGCCCTGTCAGATCTGTATTCCGAGCTAGCAGTAGTTAGTGTGTTGAAGGAGTTTTCATTTCTGATCCAGCCGTTGGATGGATCTGAAATCTATTATGTTGAAGATCTCTGAGTGCTCTTCTCAACGGCATTACTTTTATCCCGATCCGACACCGGATCTGGGCATGGCGACTGTTTTCGTGGAGGCGCGCATTCCTGCTCCGAGCCAGGCCAGTAAAAAGGGGTTGCTACTTAAATCCTAGGAAAATACGCTGAAGTACTTACAGCAACCACCACTCCCGACGGTCGACCAGGGACCCTCTGCCATCGTCCCGGTGAACCACTGCCCTCAGAATCTCGCCGGAGGCCGACGTCCCTTTGGACGTCCTTGTTCGCTATCCTGCCAGCCAGCAATTCGCAGAACCGGAGTTGCTGCCCGCCGCTGCCCGGAACCGCCACTTTGCTGCCCGCCAACCCAAGATCGGTGCTCCCTGAGTCATTGTGCAGCCCATACCTCCTTGCATTGAGTGGGCAATAAAAATCACTGCTGTAATTAAACTTTTACTGTTGTACTGGGAGTCATGGGTCTTGACCTAGATGTCTTCCCCATGCCCCGAGCGTAGAGGTACATTCGCCTCCCCCTTGTCTTATTTGCTTGTTTAGTATGAGTTCTATATGCCGCTGCATGTGATTAGATTATTTTCCTAGCTAGTTCATTTTTAAACACCGCTGTGAGAGTGAGTGCGAGACCCATCCCGTGACTCAATCCAAACACGAGAGTGAGCTGACCACCCGAGACACAAAGCCGGTTTCTCAATCGTGCAGATCATCACGTTTCCCTCGCTGGGGACGATGGTGAGTGAGTACTTCTGTTTGGGGCACGTTCGCCTCTTCGAGAACCCGCTTAGGTGTAGAGTCGTTAGTGTCGCTGCTGGTCGCGTCATCTTTTTAGTCGTGTCGTCTCATAGAGTCCAAGGTTCGCATCTAATTGGTGTCGAGTCTCATTGTCGTCCCTCATCAATAGTTCAATTTTCCCCTCTCAATGGGAAGCACCTGAAGCTATATCATGCAGCCCTACCCGCATCCGAAGAAGCGCCAAAATGTAACTTGGTCTAGTGACACTCCGCCCTGAACAGGCTCTCCTAGACATATCCACCCAACTCACGCCAACCCCTGGCGATTGGCCCGCATTACGAAAGCCCTCCAATAAACACAAACACCAAGGGTTCTGAAGACCCCGCATAGCGCCACTCGGTTAACATACACATTGCCACCATGTCGGACCTTACGTCTGCATCGGTGCATAAACCATTTCCTTTGTGCTGGAGTTATCCCCGCGGCTGTGAATACACAGTTTCGGCGCAAGGATTTATGCCCTAGCAATTTCCTTTACGATGGCGTTATCCCCATGCCTGCAAATATACAGTTTCGGTGCAAGGCTTTATGACCTAGCTGATATCCACATTATCGCCATTGGGGACCCTACATCCGAATTGGCGCATAAACTCTTTCCCTTGCATCGGCATTATCTTCTTGCCGACAAATAAACCTTTTCCGACGCAAGGCTTCAGGCCCTAGCCAATATCCACACATTATCGCCATTATAGACCCTACGTCCGAATCGGAGCATAAACTCTTTCCCTTGTGTCGGCATTATCTTCTTGCCGACGAATAAGCCCTCTCCGGTGCAAGGCTTCATGCCCTGGCCAATATCCACACATTATCGCCATTGCAGACCCTACGTCCGAATCGGCGCATAAACTCTTTCCCTTGCGTTAGCATTATCCTCTTGCCGACGAATAAACCTTTTCTGACGCAAGGCTTCATGCCCTAGCCAATATCCACACATTATCGCCATTGTAGACCCTGCATCCGAATCGGCGCATAAACTCTCTTCCTTGCATTTGCATTATCTTCTTGTCGACGAAATAAGCCTTTTTCGGCGCAAGGCTTCGTGCCCTGGCCAACATCTACATGTTGCTACCACACAAACAAATTAAATTGTCCGGATCGAGCACAGCACGCCAGCCCGTTATCTCCTTTCAAAAAAAATAAATAAATATGAATGATGAAATGATGAGGCTTAAAATAGAGGTGCCTCGCCATACTTATCCAGATATTCTGGGTAATGACAAAAATGGCTATAACCTGGCTGTGGCGAAAACCCGAAAGGGCACTATAGGCATAATCGGGTACCCCATCACGTGAAAACCCGAAAGGGCACGTGGGTAAAAGCAAGAGGGGCCTGGCTCCGGTGAAAACCCGAAAGGGCACTTGGGTCAATAATGTGGTAACCAAAAAATTTTCTCTACCTTCATCTCTATGAAACTCCGAATAGGGCATTCATCACAAGTCCCACCGGAGGTCTGCCTCTCTCAAACCATCGACTAGGACCTTTCATCCCCGTAGATAAATAAACCTACCTTTTGATTCAACATTTAGCCAATGTCGATGAACAAACCAACGTTGATTCCTGTCATCATCGGCAAGATCAGTCAATGAACCGTTAACCCGGACATTTTGTCCTCGTTAATGACTAAGCCTACTTTTGCTTAGACATTTAGCCAATTCCGATGAACAAACCAACGCTGATTCCTGTCATCATCGGCAAGATTAGTCAATGAACTGTTAACCCGGATCTTTCGTCCTCATTAATGACTAAACCTACTTTTACTTTGGTATTTACCCAATGTCGATGAACAAACCAACGATGATTCCTGTCATCATCGGCAAGATCAATCAATGAATCGTTAACCCAGACCTTTCATCCTTGTTAATGACTAAGCCTACTTTTGCTTCGGTATTTAGCCAATACCAATGAACAAACCAACGTTGATTCATGTCATCATCGACAAGATCAGTCAATGAATCATTAACCCAGACCTTTCATCCTCGTTAATGACTAAGCCTACTTTTGCTTCGGCATTTAGCCAATGTCGATGAACAAACCAACGTTGATTCCTATCATCATCGGCAAGATCAGTCAATGAACCGTTAACCCGGACCTTTCGTCCTCGTTAATGACTAAACCTACTTTTTGGTGCGGACACCGGAACAAGCGAGTAGCACGAACCGGCGAGCCGACGGTACCATACGCGGAGCACCAATCGGACTACATCGGCTTTCCTTTGAAATGGAGGCAATTTGGCTTGAGTTTAGATATTTTTAGCTTTTGTTTGTATGAAATTTGGGCTTGTAATGCGTCTTTGTACTTGGGTTTTCATATTGGGCTGATTGTAAGGCTCTTAAAAGCCATTTGGTTTAAAGCCCCTTTAGAATCCATTAAGGAGGAGTGGCCTTGGACCATTATGATGGATCCATAAACCATGTAAGGTCTAATTGGGCTTCCTTCCTTCATGGGCCATCTAGATGGGAAAGGTCTTAAGCCATACATGGTTGAGTGGGCTTAAGGGTGGCCATGGACCAAACTTGGCCCAATGTTGGCCCATGAAGGGGGCGCCCCCTTCTTTGGAAGTATTAGGCTAGTTGTTTTGTTTTCTTTTCTTCCCTCCCCCATTTACCACATGGGAACAAGAAAAATGGCTTCTGGTCCAAAATTATGGCTGCCACCTACCCCCCTTCCCTTTGAAATTCAAAGGTAGGTGAAAGTTAGGCAAGTCTAGTGTTCCCTTGTCCCCCTCTCTTAGTCAAAGGGGCGCAGCCCCCTCCCCTTCCCCTTGTTCCATCAAACTCCTCAGCCCCCTCCCCTTACCAAACCACTATAAACACTTGTATTATGTTAGTGCAAAGGTTAATGAAGTTTTTGTGAGAGAAATTTGCAATTAGAGAGTGATTCTCTTGTTTCCCCCTTGTGTGTGATACCCTGCCCAGTCCTGTGACGGGACTGATCTTGGGCGTGTGACTCGCCCCCATATCCTCTCCATCCTCTTATCATCTGCTTCCACCAATATTCTCAGTGATACTTCATCGAGTCAGGAAGATTTGAGAGGTGGTTTCACGTCGATCGGAGTTCTGGATCGCCTGCAGTAATTCGTTTTGTGACGGCGCGCAGATCTGCCTCAGCCTGCTCTCCAGATCTGGAGTTTCCTAATTACGAATTTCCTCAGATCTCCTCTCAAGCCTTCTGGAGCTGCCTTTTGGAGTGGTTGTAGGATTTTGAGTCCTCTTCGCACTGCCGCTGATCTCGTCTTGATCCGAGATGTGTGCTGATCGTGGCGATGATTCTCGTGGGATCACGCGAGCTGATCTGTGCAGACCCGACTCAGAACCAGAGCCGACTTCCAGAGTCTGCCCCACCTCATCCGTCTAGATCTGTGCGAGATATTTGGAGTACTTCTTCCTCTTGATGTCGCCAATGAGCTCCCACAAACGGCACCTCGATCCGACATCGGCAACCAATTTTCCCATAATTATTTGTCTTCCTGTGCAGTTCTGTGAGCACAAAACCAGAAGCTCAAATCAGTCACTGCTGCGCCCAGATCTGAAGGCATCTGTTCGTGCCCTTCGGAGTGGACAAACTACGTCTTGTCGCCGACGTTCTCCAACAAACAGCGCTCCGATCTGCCATCGAATCTCGGTGTACCGACCTCTGCAAGTTTGCTGCGCAGGGTGACCAGCGCGGGCAGAACCGAGTCGGCTTCCATTCGGCTCACCCGATCGGCTCCGACTCGCATCCCTCGCCTCCTGCGAGTGTGGCCCGTCAACCCGGGTTCCAGCAACCCCAAATTTAGTGTTTGTAACCCTTTACCTCACTGTGTGGAGTGGGCACTAAGTTCTGAAATTGTAAACTTAACACTTGTGTGTATCGGGGTTGTTTGGATTCGGCCGGGAATTCTTCCCCACGCCTAGTCATGGAGGTATGTGCTTCGTTCCTCTCTCACGTTGATGGTTTAGTATATTATCATATATGCTACGTTTGTGAGAATAGGGCCATTAGCTAGTTACAAATCACCGTGATTGTGAGTTGTGAGCGCCCGTTCCTTAGCACCGGTCGAGCACCGAGCCCGAACTGGATACCCCTAGGCAACGGTGGTTCCTTAACCGCTGCGATCCCCACGTTTTCCTCGCAAGGGATGATCGTCGGGCTACCTAGTGTTGCTGTTGAGAGACGTCTCCATCCGGAGAATGCCACGGTGGTCAGCCGCCCGACTTGCCTTTAGTGTGTTAGTGCTGGCCGCACATCGAGTCCGTCGTACGTCTTAGCCCAGTCGTCATCCATCCCGCATCAAATTGGTATCAGAGCGTCGTTTGAGTCTAGGGTGTTTAAAACAAAAAAAAGGGTCGTTTAAGTCGAGTCTAAGTCTAAGTCGGTCTAAGTGTCACATTTGCATACCATTAATCGGTATATCAAAAGGTGTTGTCCGAACGTTAGGCTACGCCTATCGGGAAGGCCGCATACTTACGCAAGTGATCTTCAGATCGATTAACTCCGCCACGTACCGAGTCTTGGTTTAAGTCTAGGTTCCTAGTTAGTGCATTCCAACCTTCGCGTCTTTGCATGCCCACCCGGCGTGGTACCCAATACCATCGCCCCGCATCTATGGCTAACCCATGGGATGCCCCCCCGGGAGACTTCCACTCCTTACATGAGGCAATGATGGCCATTATGGCTCAATTGGACCAATCCGAGGCTACCTTTCGGAATTTCTCCGATAATATGGATGGTCGCCTTAGGGCCATAGAGGGACGCATGGAGACCTCCGACAGGTCTGTCCAAGATCTAGTTGGACTGTTAGATAGAATGTCACACGGGGACTTCCCGGGAGCGGCTCAAGGCCCACCTGCACCTCCTCCCGCGGTGGCCCAAGGCCAACCCGCTCCCATGGCCCAAGTCCAGGCCGCTCCCGCGGCCCAAAACCAGCCCCCACCCGCTCCTCAAAACACCCAGCAACAGGTCATCGAACCACAACGTCGTGACCTTGGTCTAGAAGACTATGGGTCCGATAATGCGTATGGGGGGAATGGCCGACGCCGTCATGGCTTTCATCAGCCAAGAGATGATGAGGATTATAGAGTCCTTAGGATCGTGCGAGCAGACCCTCCCACTTTCAACGGGTCTTTGGACCCAAAGGTCTATCTCGATTGGGAGGCCGGCATGGATCGGTACTTCGAGTGGTTCGAGATGACGGACCTCCGGAGAGTCATGTTTGCAAAAATGAAGTTGTTAGGGCAAGCGCAAACTTATTGGCGCAATGTGGAGAGCTTGCTCTATTAGCGTCGAGAGCCCCCGGTAGAGTCTTGGGATGAAATGAAAGATAGGCTTAGAACTAAGTATCTTCCCACCTCGTACCATCAACGGCTCATTGATCAATGGCAAAACCTCACCCAAGGTGATAGGTCCGTGTCCAAGTATATCACAGAGTTTGATGAATATTTTTTGCGATGTGACATCTCGGAAGAGAGCACGATGCCAGTTTCTCGCTTTCGTCGTGGTCTGCAGCCCCACTATCAGTACGAACTCTTTCACCGCAATGTGACCACCCTAGAGGCCGCCTACCAAGTTGCTCTCAAATTAGAGCAGTTTGAGTCAGATTTTGCTCCCGTCTAACGACCGGGAACCATCCCTCAGCGTGGGTCCGACTCTCGGACCACACCTAGTTCCTATAGCCGATTTTCGGTGGCTCGTCCTCCGGAACCCCCTCGCCAGGACCCCTTTGCTCTCAGGCCTCGGCCTCTCCCTCCAAGGGACCATCTCCCTCGCCCACAGGCACCAACCCCCACCCCACACCCCCAATAGCCCATATTGCCTACCCGACCTTAGCTCCCACCACCCTCGGCCCGTCGAGAAGACAAGGGAAAGGGGCCGATGACTGGTGGAGCATCTTCTAGCACAGGGCCACGTGACCAGTGCTATAGGTGTGGTGGAATTGGCCACTTTGCGGCCAAGTGTCCCACTCGGGAATCATTGGCTATTTCAGACACTCCAGTCCGTGACTCCACACCGGAGCTAGTGGAGGTCATCTATGAGGCAGACCCTGAACTTGAGAAGGAGTATTTTGATGCACTTTTAGAAGAGCATGGTGCCGATCCGGGTACCCAGGGCAATGTGCACTTGGGTGTGATCCTCCCGAACCTCTGAACCCCCATTTAGAAGTCAGTAGGTTCTTGTTAGATGTCTAAGAGTCTCCTGCTTTTGGTTGCATTGTTTGTTTGGTGTCTAGGTTTGCCTAAGGTCATGTGTGTATCTGTTTGTTTCTACAGTTTGTTTTCTTTCATGCATATGGTTTGTATTAAGTCGTGTCCCAATAAACGGCCAGCCATGCACGTATAAGGAATTAGCTGATACATGCTACATGTCCGTGAGTTCAAAAGGGAGAGTATGTCATGATCAGGGTCATACTTGAACGGTTTCCTCTTGGGGACCGTAAAGCAACTCCAGGCCCGCGATACCCGCCCTTCCCGAGTCACGAGACAAGTGGGTTCAAATGCGTACGTTATTGAACTATCGGATGACTATGGTGTCAGCTCGACGTTCCATGTTTCTAATCTGGTAGCATATCGGAACCCGCGGTGATCCCTAGTGAGTTTCGGGCTTAATCCTTCTATTGTGAGTGACACACCACCCGAGAGTCCACCTCTTCCAGCCTCAACGCAAGCATATAGATTTTATACTGGATGAGCAGGTGATCATCACAAGGAATGGAGCCTACCAACACCTCTTAGTGCGTTGGCGAGGATGCCCCACGATGAACAATGCCTTGATCACATGCGGAGAGCTCAAGCTTCGGGACCCTTACTCGACGGGGTCGAGTTCCTCCCACCCGGGGAGAATTGGTGCCGACACCGGAATGAGCGAGTAGCACGAACCGGCGAGCCGACGGTACCATACGCGGAGCACCAATCGGACTACATCGGCTTTCCTTTGAAATGGAGGCAATTTGGCTTGAGTTTAGATATTTTTAGCCTTTGTTTGCATGAAATTTGGGCTTGTAATGCGTCTTTGTACTTGGGTTTTCATATTGGGCTGATTGTAAGGCTCTTAAAAGCCATTTGGTTTAAAGCCCCTTTAGAATCCATTAAGGAGGAGTGGCCTTGGACCATTATGATGGATCCATAAACCATGTAAGGTCCAATTGGGCTTCCTTCCTTCATGGGCCATCTAGATGGGAAAGGCCTTAAGCCATACATGGTTGAGTGGGCTTAAGGGTGGCCATGGACCAAACTTTGCCCAATGTTGGCCCATGAAGGGGGCGCCCCCTTCTTTGGAAGTATTAGGCTAGTTATTTTGTTTTCTTTTCTTCCCTCCCCCATTTACCACATGGGAACATGAAAAATGGCTGCTGGTCCTAAAGTATGGCTGCCACCTACCCCCCTTCCCTTTGAAATTCAAAGGTAGGTGAAAGTTAGGCAAGTCTAGTGTTCCCTTGTCCCCCTCTCTTAGTCAAAGGGGCGCAGCCTGTTAAGGTGCTAGGCTCGGATACAGGGGGGGTGAATGTATCCTTCTATGTATAATGGCCAAATAAAAACTAGGATGCTAGAGATAGACACAGAATAGAACCAATTCGATTCAACTCAAATACAAACACTTGGAGCGTGCCTATTCAAGCATCTAGCGGAAGCAAAGCAAACAATCAAACCACTGCACAATAGATTTTTAGGTGGTTCGGTCCACAGACCTACATCCACCCCTCACTCCCAACCGGAGTGAGGCTTCCACTAGCACAAGCTAGAACCTACAGACTCAGTCTGCAAACAAGGTGCTGCCACACAGCTTGACCAGGGGAACAACCTCCCCTCTTCCTCCCAACCGGAGGGACACCCCAAGTGACTCCCAGCCACTTGGAAACTAGAGGTCAAAGACCTCTCTTCCTCCAGACCCGGAGGGACCCCTGGACTTGCAACCCACAAGCCCAGAACCGGAGACAAGTCTCCCTTCTCCTGAATCCACAGGAGGAACCCGATCCCCAGTCCAGAGGATCGGAAGTACAAAGGTAATCAGAAAACAAAGGAAAATAATAAACGAAAATAACACAGCAATCAGAAAGCTGTAAAAGATGAAAACATAGATGTGGCTCTCAACGGAGCTGACTGGCCTGGATCTGATCCACGGTCCAGTAGGAACTAGTCTTCAGATGAAGCTTCTTCTTTCTCTTCCTTTTTCTTCTCTGCTTCCTTCTCTCACTCGCGAGCTCTCTCTCTTTCTCTTTTTACTTCTGCTTCTTCTCTCACTCTGCCACTCCTCTTTTTCTTCTTCTTCTCTTCTCACTGGATCGAATACTCTCTGCTGCTCTCAGACTTGATGTATAGACTTTGCTCCTTTTCTATCGATCAGCCTTCTTTAGTGGAAGAAGGCTCGTATATATAGCAGTAGCAGCAGCAGCTCCTGGGCACGTGGCTTCCACGTTTTCCCGCCCAAGGAATTTGCCAGAACTGAGGCAGCTGCATCCACGTGTCAGCATCTGTATACCTCGTCCTCCTGGGATCACGAGCCAGGTCATCAATCTCGGTAAGAATCCCTGTCAGACATAGCATCGGATAAGTCATCAGTTTAGGTCTGAACACCCTATACAGACTCTGTGAATGCAAAGCATTGTATAGACTTCAGAAATCAATATAGCAAGTGTGTACAGAGTGAGGGAGTGTATACACTTAGAAGTCTTCATGCGTGCTCAGTGTATATACTTGCTGAAGAGTGCATTATCATAACAGGAGAGTGTGTAGACTAAGGCCTTCTGTTCGAGACAAAAGCCAATGTACAGACTTCATGCTGTACAGACTTGATGTTGATCAAGACACCTTTGGATATCAGCCCAAGGCGTCAACGCATCCAGTGTCAGCGTCGACGCAGTGAACAAGACAGGTGATGAACAATGTGTAAACTTCATGAGATGCAAATGCAAACTCTGTACATACTTGGTCGTGTAAGGCGACTCTAGCAATGGCTGTATATACTTTACTCAATGTATGGACTTCACATAAGAAGCCAACGGCTGTACAGACTTAGGCAACCTTCAACTCACTGCGATGTACAGACTCTGAAGAACAGCAGCCAATGTATGGACTTGCTTAGCCATAGACTTCAGCTCAAGGCCAGTGTATGGACTTGATGAGACACTCACGAGTGTATAGAGTTAGTTGAGTGAGCATGCAGTGTATAGACTTGACATAAGAAGACATCCGCTGTTCAGACTTGAAGAGCATTCGGTAATGTGCAGACTTCATGATGTATAGGCTTGTGAATGCAAATGCAATGTACAAACTCTCTAGTGTATGGACTTCAAATATGTGAAGCTATGCGATGTGCATACTTTGAAGAACAGCAAGTGAGTAAGTGTGTACACTGAGAGAGTGTATAGACTTGGATATCTTCATGCGAGCATAGTGTATAGACTTGCAGTTAAGTGCATTAGTTAACCAAGTGTGTAGAGTGTATACACTTGAGAAGCTTCAAGCTTCCTCGGTGTACAGACTTGTAACAAGCCTATCGGATGTGTAGACTTCATGAGAGCAAAGCATGAGCACCCAAAGTACAGACATCCTGTCCTTGCAGCTGAACGACCCCAGTGTATAGACTTAATGAGGGAGAGATTGTACAAACTTGAAGTGATGAAATCACGATGTGTAGACTTACCAATTATAGCTGATCGATGTACAGACTAGAACGCGTCAAGGTCTGTATAAACTTGAAGATCATTCAGCGACCAATGTATAGACTTTCCAATGGAAAGGCTGTACAGACATGAAACAATGGAAGACATCGAGTGTATAGACTTTGGCAAGGTAACGTTGGTAAAACTGCCAATGTGCAGACTTTCAAAGCTGAACGTAGGTAAAGAACCCAATGTGCAGACTTGAAAGTGCAACGTAGGAACAGATGCCAATGTACAAACTTTGGCAAATAACCATGTACAGACTTGCACAGTTCCAACTGAAGAATGTATAGACTTTACCCATTAAGTGTGGTTGTACAGACTTGGAGAGTTGAAGCCAATGTACAGACTTGTTGATATCAAACCGATGTACAGGCTTGCAGATGCGAAGCCAATGTACAGACTTTATGATATGAAGCCAATGTACAGACTTGCAGATGCGAAGCCGATGTACAGACTTTAAAAGGTGTGAACAATAAGGAATGCTGTACAGACTTTATGAGCACTGTCCAGTGTATAGGCATGATGCCTCGAAGGCGATGTATATACTTTGATGCCCAACGCCAATGTACAGACTTTGAAGAGAAAACAAATGTATGAACTTTGACGGAGTGAGATAATGTTTAGACTGTGAAGATACACTGTGGATGTACATACTTGGAAGATCATGGAGTGTATAGACTTGAAAGTCTGAAGGCGATGTATAGACTTGCCTAAGACGCAGCATGAGATGCTGGCTGAGACGGACGCTGTACAGACTTGTAAGAGTAGTTCAATGTATAGACTTGAACGAATGAGGCCGATGTACAGACTTGCCTAAGACGCAGCATGAGACGCTGGCTGAGACGGACGTTGTACAGACTTTAAATGCACTAAGACGCTGAACAAGACGGACCGATGTACAGACTTCTAAGTGCTGATGAACTATGTATGGACTTGGCTTGAGATGCTGCATGAGACGGTGCAGGATGTATAGACTTGCTTGAGACAGTCAGTGAGACGCTCAGCAATGTATAGACTTGAAGGAACTCCAAGCGATGTATAGACTTTGAAATGCTTGAAGAGGATGTACATACTTCAAGAGATGCAGCATGCCAATGTATAGACTTCATGAAGAAACACATGATGCAATGTGTGGACTTGGTGACACATGCAAACAGATGAGTGTACAGACTATGCCAGCAAGCTACACGATGTGTAGACTTAGAAGTGCCTGCAGCTGTGCAATGTGCAACCAGTGTATGGACTTGTCGTGCCTACACAGGGCATTGTACACACTTGCTGCCTGATGCAAATGTGCAGATTCTATTAATGCATATCAATGCTTTATGCAGCAGATAATCAGTCTGAACTTCAAATGCAATGACTCACAGTGTAAGCAGATAAACTGACTGAACATATGAAAGACTAAATGAACATTTGAATGACAGACTGAATATAAGAATGACTGAATGAAACCATGGTGACTCACAGTGATTAACTCACATTAAAACCAATCATCACAAACCCCTAAAGCCAATCATCAAAACCACAAGCCACAGGGGCCAGGGGCACAACACAGCCCCCTCCCCTTCCCATTGTTCCATCGAACTCCCCAGCCCCCTCCCCTTGCCAAAACATTATATAAACACTTGTATTATGTTAGTGCAAAGGTTAATGAAGTTTTTGTGAGAGAAATTTGCAATTAGAGAGTGATTCTCTTGTTTCCCCCTTGGGTGTGATACCCTGCCCAGTCTTGTGACGGGACTGATCTTGGGCGTGTGACTCGCCCTCATATCCTCTCCATCCTCTTATCATCTGCTTCCACCAAAATTCTCAGTGATACTTCATCGAGTAAGGAAGATTTGAGAGGTGGTTTCGCGTCGATCGGAGTTCTGGATCGCCTGTAGTAATTCGTTTCATGACAGAGCGCAGATCTGCCTCAGCCTGCTGTCCAGATCTGGAGTTTCCTGATTACGAATTTCCCCAGATCTTCTCTCAAGCCTTCTGGAGCTGCCTTTTGAAGTGGTTGTAGGATTTTGAGTCCTCTTCATGCTTCCTCTAATCTCGTCTCGATCCGAGATCTGTGCTGATCGTGGCGATGATTCTCGTGGGATCGCACGAGCTGATCTGTGTAGACCTAACTCCGAACCAGAGCCGACTTCCAGAGTCTACCCCGCCTCATCCCGTCCAGAGCTGTGCGAGATCTTTGGAATACTTCTTCCTCTGGACGTCTCCAACAAGCTCCCATAAACGGCGCCTCGATCCGACATCCGCAACCAATTTTCCCATAATTATTTGTCTTCCTGTGCAGTTCTGTGAGCACAGAACCAGAAGCTCAAATCAGTCACTGCTGCGCCTAGATCTGATGGCATCTGTTCGCGCCCTTCAGAGTGGATAAACTACGTCCTATCGCTGACGTTTTCCAACAAACGGCACTCCAATCCGCCATCGGATCTCGGCGTACCGACCTCCGCAAGTTTACTGCGCAGGGTGACCAGAGCGGGCAGAACCGAGTCGGCTTCCATTCGGCTCACCCGATCGGCTCCGACTCGCGTCCCTCGCCTCCTGCGAGTGTGGCCCGTCAACCCGGGTTCCAGCAACCCCAAATTTAGTGTGTGTAACCCTTTACCTCCCTGCGTGGAGTGGGCGCTTCATTCCTCTCTCGCGTTGCTGGTTTAGTATATTATCATATATGCTACATTTGTGAGAATAGGGCCGTTAGCTAGATACACCAAGTCCCACCGATATAAGCCTTACGCCTTTGCCGTAACAAATCCTTTGCCTCGACATTTGACCCACGCCGATGAACAAACCTACCGTCGATTTTCATCATCATCGATGAAATCGATAAACAAATCGTCGACCTGGACCTTTCATCCCCGTCGATAAACAAATCCTTTGCTTCGGCATTTGACCCACGCCGATGAACAAACCTACTGTCGATTTTCATCATCATCGATGAAATCGTTGAACAAACCGTCGACCCGGACCTTTCATCCTCGTCGATTAACAAATCCTTTGCTTCGGCATTTGACCTACGCCGATGAACAAACCAACCGTCGACTTTCATCATCATCGGCGAAATCGATGAACAAACTATCGACCCGGACCTTTCATCCCTGTCGATAAATAAATCCTTCGCTTCGGCATTTGACCCACGCCGATGAACAAACCTACCGTCGATTTTCGTCATCATCGGTGAAATCGATGAACAAACCGTTGACCCGGACCTTTCATCCCCGTCGATAAACAAATCCTTTGCTTCGACATTTGACCCACGCCGATGAACAAACACGTCGTCGATTTTTGTCATCATCGGCAAAATCGATGAATAAACCATCGACCCGGACCTTTCGTCCCTGTCGATAAACAAATCCTTTGCTTCGATATTTGACCCCTGTCGATGAACAAACCTACCATCGATTTTCATCATCATCAGGGAAATCGATGAGCAAACCGTAGACCCGGACCTTCTGTCCCCGTCGATAAATAAACCTCGTAACTTCGACGTTTGACCCGTGTCGATGAAAAAACTTGCCGTCGACTCTCGTCTCCATTAGTGAAGTCGATGAATTAGCCTTTGACCCGGCTCCTTCGTCCCTGTCAAGAAATAAACTCACTCCTTATTTTCGGCATTCAGACACACCGACAAGTTTGTCGTTGCAAACCTCGTCACCATCAGCGAGGTCTATGAACAAACTATTGACTTAATCCTCTAGCCTTATCGATGAATAAACCCCCTTTTATCCTTCGGCACTCAACCGATGATATTCCTTACCCATGCTAATCAAACCTGGGCCTCGGGAGAAGTTGCACCGCGGTGGAGCGAACCCCTCATACCTTCCCTGAAGGCGTGAGCGCTCTCCTGCCCTAGCAGCTAATATGTCACGGGCTAGATGAATTAGCTATACGCCTATGTCCGAATTGGCCGAAGGAAAAAGAGAAAGAAAGGAAGGAAAGTTGTAACTCAACAATAAATATGCAAGGCAGATAATGACGAAATTTCATTGCACCAAAAGAAGAGTACATAGTCCTCGGGGTATCCCCCGGGATACATGGAGATTCACAAAAAGGGGAAACAAAAGCTATTGCGACGGACGTCTGAAGATGTCCTCAAACTCCGAAATCCCCAGAGAGGGGTGATGGCTCAGCTCCTATAGGCGAGACTCTTCAACCTGCAGCTGTGTTAATTTATCCTCGAGGGACGCGGCTTGCCCTTCCGCCAACTCCGCCTCCTTTATATCCTGGACTTGCAGATGTTCAGTCGACTCTAGTTCTACTTTGGCCCGGGTGAGTTTGGCACATAGTTCAGCTATCCAAACCATTAAAGAAGTGCAGCATTGAGTAGAAGCGTCAGCGACACCCCGCATTTGTCAAGAAATTCCCCTCAGTGACTCAAGGGTGGTTTGACACTCTGCTCACTCAAATTTTATGGCCGTCAGCTGGTCTGTTAGACCATGGCCTCCCTTCTGTTTACATACTTCAAAAGTAGAATCACTTGATGCGTCCAGTCCTCCATGGGGAAGCCGAAAGCTAATAGTGTGTGGGAGAGGTGCTCTACTAGTCCGTTTAGATGCACATAAGACAAGTCCTGACAAGTTGTCACGGTCTACTTCAGCGTTTCCAAATATTGCCATACCAGGTCACTCGATGACTGCAGACCGAGAGATGGCGTATCTGGAAGATGGAATTCCACGCGACTGTCAACCGTGGCCCAAATATCATCGCTCAGCTTTGAAGACAACGATGGCATGTCCTACATGGCACCCGCACTGGGACTAGCCCCTGTGGTTGGCGCAACAGAGGGAGTGTCAATAACGGCAATCTCTCTTCCAACCTCCGGCGAAGGCGTCGTGGCTTGAGCCTCAACAGCAGGAAGTGTTTGTTCACTATCTTCGGTTCGGCCAGCCTCTGTCAATGCCACTTTGATAGAAAATGCCAGAGTTGTGGAAACACCGGCAGCTTCTTCTGCAATGTCTCCCGCTTCTATTGTGGGAATATCTTCTTCGCCCTGAAGTGGTTCATCACCAATACCGAGTTGTGGCTGCCCCAAAGCCATGGTCAGCTGGTCAGACCCGGAAATTACTCCTGGCACTTCCAAGCCCGATGTCGTGATATAATCCTTTGGATATCGCAAGGCTATGGGCCTCAAGATAGGTGGGAACATTGGTGGATCCACGCCGAGAGTTGGAAGGGGTATCTTCACAGTTACAGCCGGCAGGGTCACCTCGGTTGGAATAATGGGAGCCTTTAAAAGGAATATGCATAGAACATTTCAGAGGACCAATATAATAATGAAAATGAGCACAAGACTAAGGAGAGAACTCTTACGTCAGCTGGCACCAAACTCAAATCTCCGGCAGCGGAAACCACCGTCTCCATCATTGTGGCCCCGTCTTCCATGGAGGGACCAAGTGACCCAAGGCCACTCCATGTTAGCCATGGTGGGCTGAAGGTTGTGAAGTAGCTTTCATAAGTGGAAGAAAGTGCGGCATCTTCAGTTTCTGTCTCTGCCCTAGGAGACTCTTAACCACTGGAGCCACCACTATAATCAATCTGCTCTGTTGAGGATGGACTTTGTTCTCGCACTAGACTTTTCCCTCTAGAAGCAGACGGCCCTTCGACAAGATGGCTTACAAGGGGAACATCTTGCTCAATAGAAACCTACTAAGCCAGCTCCGCAGCGGGAACGATAGATGAATGAGCTTCGGGAATAGACTGACTCCTTGATAGAATGCCTTGCTCGGCAGAAGTTCCCTCGGTCAGCTCTGCAGTATGAGGAGAAGGTGGCCGGACTTCGACTGAAGCTGAAATAGGAAACACTCATGTGAGCCCAAGGCATGATGAATTGTGTGAACTCCAGAGGACGGACCACATATTACCTTCTATCTCATGGCTGGGCATGGGAGAAGGCAAATTTTCTTCAATAAGGGGAGCTGTTGGTGCTCCATCTCCTCTTTCTTCAGCTCCCACAAAGGTGGCAACCTCTTGCGCGACCATCGCGGGTGAAGTAATCGCAACTGCAATATGAAAGTTAGCTCATATGGCCAAAATGTAAATGAGGCGCAGGGGAGGATATACCTTCGGTTGGGCGCGCCTGGGCTTGAGAAGCCTCAAATTCTTCGAAGGTGACCATGACTAGGGGAGTGACTGTTGGCTCTGTGATGATAGTCTTCTTCCTGCGGGCTCGCTTCGCTCAAGTAACCGCCTCTCTCACTTGGGACCTCGTCCGCTTCCGCGAATCACCTGGTGGCAAAGGCGTAGTGGTCGGAGCCGCCTCTGGGGTCTCAAAATATTATGGCTTTTGAGCCTTTATAATCAGCTCCTTAAAATGCTTAGTCTCCTCCGAGGTGAGCCGAGCTGCGCAGGCACAAGGGTGAGGGTGATGCATAGTGCAACAAAAGGAGAAAAGAAAAATAGAGGTTGAGATCGATAAATGAAGGATACCTGTTGGCCCCTTGTACAGAGGAGAAAGTGGCCAGTAAAATAGCAAAGGCTCTTTGTTCCTCGAGGCGGCCTAGCGAATAAGCCAACAGATATCCCCTATCAACTCACATCGCTCGGCCAACGACGCCAAGTCCAAATGGCCGCGATAATACAAATAGTGGTAAAGGCTGAGGTGATATAATCCCCATCCATCGGCATACTTGAAAGAAATGTGAAGGGGTTGGCTCAGAATGGCCTCACTAGGGCCACCCACTGAAAGTTCTTGGGAGCGGAGCAATGCAACAACCATGGGGTATCCTCACACGCCTCTTCTCTCCTGGCTTTTGTGCTTCCCGGATATCGTACCACTGCGAGACCATAGTCACATATCTCAGGTCACCATGACTTTTGAGGGGCTCCCTTCATCCCAAACAATCAAGGAATTTGTTAATTCTGAGAACTATGGGGCTGCTATTCCCCAGTGTCAAGCAGAATCTGTTGCTGAATTGCCTCTTATCACACCATAAGAGACAACTCTAGCTATCAGACAGGACATTGCTAAGTTAGCTACTATTAACAACGCTCGAGTCATGCACAAGGAGCATTCTGGAGTTATTACTAGATCTATGCAGAGGGCAGGATCCATGGTTAACCTTCCCAATATTTCCAACCAATAATGTCTATTCTTATTTGGAATATCCGAGGCATAGGGAATGACATTTCCCAGGGTTGAGTTAAATTTCTCCTGAAAGCACATAATGTTCTTTGTCTTGTGATATTGGAACCTAAAATTCATGCTAGTAACTTGGACAGAATTTGTAAAAAACTGGGGAGGGACAAGACTTTGGCAAATAATGATGATGCAGCCCATATTTGGGTTCTGTGGAAAGAGCCATTGGATTTTTCTCTGATTAATAGGGATGATCAACAAATTTCTCTTCTTCAAACATCCTCTTCTCTACCACAGCTTTACCTCACCTTCATTTATGCCAAATGTTACATTAGTGAAAGGCATTCTCTCTGGTCTTCTTTGGCAAACTGTCATGCTCAGATGAATGGCCATTGGCTAGTGGCTGGTGACTTCAATTGCGTCTTGGATATTGATGAAAAACTAGGAGGTAATCCTCCTAATCTGGTTTCTATGTCTGATTTCAAGGACTGCATTAAGGATTGTAATCTTCTTGATGCTGGATACTTGGGGTCTAAATATACTTGGCATTATAATCAGTCTAGAAGTAGAGGCATTTGGGCTAGACTGGATAGAGTTCTGATTAATGCTGAATGGCTAAACATTTTACCTATTTCTGTGGAGCACCTATCAAGAGAAGCTTCAGATCATGCTCCTCTACTTCTTAAGATGCTTTTTTTTAGCAAATTCAAGAGTAGGTTTATATTTCAGAAGATGTGGACTCTGCATGAGAATTTTATTCAAGATGTTGAGTTGTGTTGGAACACCAGCCCCTTGGCAACCTCACCGATTACTACTTTATATCTAAAACTAGAATATCTCAGGAACATGCTTATGGGTTGGAACAAAAATGTTTTTGGAAATGTGCATATGAATCTTGTTGCTACTTAAGATCAGGTTCTGAAGGCCGAATACACTTATGACTTGGACCACTCACCTTCAAACCTAGTTGTACTAAATAGAGCTAAGACCACTCTATCCAATAGTCTGCTTCAACAAGAAGTATTTTGGAGACAGAAATCCAGAGTCAAATGGCTTCGTGAGGGTGACAAAAATACAAAATTCTTCCATATGACTACAATGGCTAATAGAAGAAAGCACATCATTTCACAGCTTAACAACTCTGATGGTATTCTTGTTTCAGATCATGAGAAAATGAAAGACATTGCAGCTGATCATTTCAAACAGGCCTTTACTTCACAGGATCATCATATTGATATCAACATCCTCAACTGCATTCCTTCACTGATATCACTATCGGATAATCAGTCTCTATGTGTAACTCCATCTGAAACTGAAATTCATGATACCATTTTCAAAATGTCTTCGGACAGTGCACCTGGGCCTGATGGGTTTTCAGGTGCTTTTTATCAATGTGCTCGGTCCATCATTGCCAGAGAAGTAGTGATTGCTATTCAGTATGTTTTCAATAACAAATTGCCACTACCTAGAAGTGTCACTTCGGCTCTCATTGCCCTTATTCCTAAAAAGAGTAATGCTACTGATATTTCAGATTTCAGACCAATAAGCCTGTTCAATTTTTTCTTCAAGATAATCTCCACAATTCTCAATAACAGATTAGCAGGTATTCTTCCTAAAATCATCTCTAATCAACAGTTAGCCTTTGTGAAGGGGAGAAACATTGTGGAGAATATTGCTCTGGCTCAAGAACTTGTGCAGGAACTTGGAAGGAAAACTAGATGTCAGGAATTTATTTCAACTTCTGAAGGTCTATGAGCAGGCTTCTGGTCAGTTGATTAGTATTGGCAAGAGTGGATTCTTCATTCACCCAAATGCCAAAGATTCTGTTTCAAAAAATATATAGGACATTACTGGTATTTCTAGGCACTCCTTTCCTCATAAATATTTGGGTTTTCCACTGACTCTTGGCAAGAGGAAAAAATTGCATTTTGCTGGCATTCTTTCCTCTATCCAGGAGCGCGTTCATAGTTGGCTGGCCAAGTTCTTATCACAAGGAGCTAAGCTTTGTTGAATTAAGCATGTTCTGACTACTATTCCTATTTATTTTCTGGCTTCTTCACCTATTCATGTGGGCACCCACCAATCTTTGGAGAGAAGCCTTGAAAATTTTTTCTAGGGTTCATCAGATCATGGTAACAAGAGGCATTGGAAATCCTGGTCAACAATCTGCAAGCCAACTTCCCAGGGTGGACTAGGTGTCATGTCTCTTCGGCAAATGGAGACTGCTATGAGAGTCAAGATGCTTTGGAAAGCCACCCATTCTGATTCTCTGTGAGCAGAGTACTTTAGAGCTAAATACATCCGTGGATGTCATCTATCTGCTGTTCAATTCAGAAACATGAAAGGTTTTGCAAGGAAAAGCTGGCTACAAGCTAAAGAATTAATCATCAAATACAAGTTAATTATTCTGGGTGATGGCATCACTACCAGCTTCTGGAATGATATTTGGCTTGGCAATCAACCCATGGCTTCCTATGTCCCTGCTGCTTTGATTCAGAATCCTAATATATCAGTCAAAGATTTCCACTCTTAGTCTAATACTGATCATTGTACATTGCTTGACAGATTTCTTCCTCTCAACATCAGGACTGCTATTCAACGTGTTAGACTATCTCAGGACAGGGATAAGGAAGTATGGAGCTTATCTTCCACAGGTGACTGCACAGTGTCCTCGATTTGTAAGAATACCCTTTATGATCACAACCAGTGCAGTACAAAATGGAATAACCTTTGGTTTAATTGGCTGCCCTCCAAAATCTCCATTCACTTATGGAAGATTATGCATCAATGCATTCCTACTGATGACAGAATTAAAGCAACTGGTATTTCCATTTGTTCCAAATGTTACTGCTGCAATAATCCAACTGAGGAAGATTCCAATCATGTATTCTTCTCTAGTGAAAGTGCATTATATATTTGATCTTCCCTCCAATCCAAGGGGCTTCAGATTCATGGCAGAACTGCTAAAGATCTTTTCTCTAACACTATTCAGAATCTCAGCCGAAGCTCCAAACTTGATTGTTTTACACTTGCTATCCTTGGATATGGGTTGTGGGAATTATGGATCACAAGGAATTTTGCTAAATATGATGGGACGAAAGTCTCCAAACATGGTATTCTTTACAGAATCATTACTCAAGCCAACGAAGTTATTTCTTTTTCTAGTCTCAAGGAGAACTCACATAGCAGTCGACTGATCTTGGCAGAATTTGGCATTCAAGTTGCTGCTAGAGACTGTCCTCCAATAAAAATCATCAAATGGTTGTGTCCTCCATGGCCTTTCATCAAATTAAACACTGATGGAGCTTGCAAATCCATAGGAATTTTAGGTGGTGGTGGGGTCATCCGAGACTCATCTGGCAATGTCCTACTAACTTTCTCTCACTTCTATGGCAACTCCAATAGTCTTATTGCAAAAGCCAGAACTTTATATGGTGGTCTTAAATATCTCCATACTATCTCTGACCGGCCAGCTTATATTGAATGTGACTCTAAGGTTTTAATTCAGAGTGTTAAAAGAGAAATCTCCTGCCCTTGGGTCATTCTCACATATGTTAGAGATATCTGGCGCATCATCTCTACAGCAGATATTTTTTCGCACATTTACAGAAAAGAAAATGTTGTTGTTGATTCCTTGGCATCTTTAGCTTGTAGCACTAAGTGCAATTCTTTCTTTGTTTACCATGAGCGACCTAATGTTGTCAAAGGTGCAGCTCAATTGGATAAGCTAGGAATGCCTTGCATCCGACTGATGTAATTGACTTTATTCATTTAGTTATCAATAAAATTTACCTCCTAGGTTTGGGTGGTGGAGTGGCTATTCTCCTTACCTCTGGCAAGGGGTGCACTCTCCCACTCAACTCTAGGCAGGGTTCTCCCCCCCCAAAAAAAAGAACGACAAAGAGTACGATACGCCTTCATCAGATAGCGGTAGGGGAACCCAATCAAATATCACCCCTCACCGTTAGTCTGGCCCTTCAGCTAGTCCGGTGACAACAAACTTCTTCATACGGTTCACCGTCAATCGGGAGACCACTCAGTTGTGAAAGACTCCAAAGGTCTAAAGACGTTTCTCCTTCTGAAGTATAAATGGTGTTGTACTCTGGACAGAATATTTCAATTATACCACAGCAGATGTAACACCCCAGAATAAATAATAGGGAACCCAATTATTTTTCTATGAATAAACATATTCAAAATAAATTAAACTTGCATAAGAAGGCCAAATAGAAATAAATTAATCATATATATGCACTTAATGGGCTTTAACCCATAAATTATCTTCTTTCATTAACACAATATATACAAAGTCTTAGCCAAAACAACCCACATATACATATAAACCTTGGCCCACAAAGAAAACACAAAATAATATAACCCATGTATATAAATACACCCTAAATGGGCTTCATGATGAGAAACCTACGTAGAGAGTTTTCTAATGGGGATTTGGCTTGGGGATATATATATATATATCCCACATAAAGAAAACAATATAAGAACTTTGGAAAAACCTTAAAACCCAATAGGAAGAAGGCTCTTCGTGGGTGCATAGGATTAAAAGTAAATGGGTTATAAAAGGGGCAATGCCTGACACATAAAATGTGATATGTATATATATTAACAATAGGTTTCTAAAGGTCAACCCTTATCACGTCACTAGGTGTATGAAGCTTTAGGGTTTTCTGATAAAGGGGGATGCGGCAGTGGTTTTAGTAGGTTGCAGCTGGTGATGGAAACTCAAAATCTATTAGGGTGAGTACGTGGGAAACATAAATCCCACTAGGATTCATAAAATAAGTAGGACTCTTAGAGCACATTAACCTATAAATATATCCCTCGTGAACAAGCGAAGCCATTGCTGCTGCTGCCATGCTTGTTCATTGGGACTGCTCCCTGCTGCATCTCACTCTCCTTCCTCCATGCGATTATGGCTGAATAGTTGAAGAACGTACGTCTTCTTCTACTGTCATATGTGAAGAAGGATTCTTATTCACTGCATCTACTTCCTCTTCATCCTTCTGTTGTGTAGTGGACAGCGGATCTAGAGGGGAGGGGTGAATAGATCAACCCCACTTTTCGCAATGTGGCCCTCTAAATAGCTAGTTAAAATGAATTACAGCGGAATAGAAACTAGCTTCCAAGTGCGTTATGATTTGCTTAGCAAGATAAGCAAGATATATAACAATTCGATCCTAAGCATGCACCTAGAATGAATCAATCACACAAGCAAACCACACTAGATAGGATTTTAAGATGGTTCGGACTGAATCCTCAGCCCTACGTCAACCCCTCACCAAAACCCGGTGAGGCTTCACTTGTGCAGCGCACAGAACCGCAAATCGGAAACCACCGATTGCCTTCCTACTCACCACCTAGTAGGGATGTCAACCGCAAATTGGAACACCCTCCACTTGCCTTCCTACTAACCACCGATAGGGATGAATCACACTTTCAATGTTTAAACAATAATGAAAATGAAACAAATGTGAATGAACTAAGACAAGAGATTGAGTTATGAGTGAAAATGAATTGGCCCTTGTATGAAATGTTGATCAGCAACAAGGCTCCTCTTGGCTTAAACTCAATCTTCTTGATTCACCCTTGATTGGATGAATGTTCTTCACGGAGTACTGTTCACGTGAACAGTACCTCTTCCTTCAATTATTCTCTCTTGATCTTCTCTTTGAGTTTCTTTGAATGAATGAAGGAGATGATGAAGCTACCTTGAACCTTGATTGCTTCTTTAGCTTCTAGGAGTTTGAATGCTTGAAATATCACCTTGAATGAGCTTGAAAGAACTTGAATGGATGAAGATGATTTCCTTTGAAGAACTTGAATCAAACCAGCTTCCTTGGATCACTTTGATAGCCTTGCTTTGATGTAATCTTCCTTGAGGTTTGCTGGCTTTGATTTGAGCTTGATTCCCCTTTGATTGGATGAAGAACACCTTCACGAACTACTGTTCACGTGAACAGTAGCTCGTCTCCAAGCTCTCTTGCAGCCACCCTAGATCTCACAAGAAGCCCCTTGAAGCATTAGGGTTTCTAACCCCTCATGTGTTAGTTTTATAACCCTTGAATGGTCCATAGATGCCCCCTAGACCAGATCCACAAATCATGGAAGATTAGGTAAGGTTTGATTAAACAAATCCATGGAAAGGGGCTAGCCACGAGGTTGATTTCGAAGTCAAACAAGGCTGCATCGGGGCTGGCGGTCGACCTAAGGCTCCTGGCGGTCGACCGCCACAGAAACACCTGCAAACGGGCGATCCCTGGGAAATCCGGTCGACCGCCACTGGCTGGCGGTCGACCGCTACTGAGAAAGCCTGTAGACGGTGGAGTCCTGGCTGGGGCGGTAGACCGCCCCTGTGCTGGCGGTCGACCGCCAGCTGGGCAGACCCGGTCCAGCCCGGGTCGGTCCGTTAGCCGCTTCAGCTCCGCCGCTTGACTTCTTTAGCAGCCCGTTCATGTCCGTAAATCTCCCTTGACAGTCTTGAAGATTTTATTATTGAGTCTTCAATCAATTTTGTTCCAGGGGCGCGACCTGACCGCGCAGGTCGATCCGCGTGCGAGGGCGCAACATTCAGCGTTCACTTGTCCATTTATTTGCATATCTGTCATGAACACAATAACATATATGTTAGTCATATAAGAGTGAAAAATAACAATGACTAATAGTGTTAAGCCATTATCAAAACCAAGAATACCACAGAACTCATATGACTATAGAATGATGTCGAATGACCCAAGTGACCACAGAATGACTCAAATGATCTCAGGGACATAACATTCTCCCCCTTTTTGATGATGGCAACACTGTGAGTCATTATGTGATATGAATGTCTAAGAATGGCACAAGTTATAACAAATGCAACATATGTAGCTCAAGATTCATGATAGTAATAGCATGTGAATGCAATTATGAATGCAGATATGAATGCTATGCTATGTGACATGTGCAGCTCAAGGTCCATGAATTAAAGCATGTGAATACACATATGACATGAATGCGATGAAATTATGCAAACCCCATCACATACACAAACGCACGCACAAAGGTTCTCTCCCTTGGACTCTCCCTTGTCCACAATGCACTCTCCCCCTTTGACAACACTCAAAGCAAGTATGCTCTCCCTTTTGACAACGCGATAACACATAGCTAACGCGACAAAGGACTCACACAAAGAATTCTCCCCCTTTGCCAACAGCAAAAATGAGTGATAAAGTGAAAGGTCGGTGAGACTAGAGCTGAAAGGAGTGAAGAGCAAGCCATTATATGCAAACTTGAAACAGACCGTAAGCAACATATATGGTTCAAAACTAATGAATTCTGAATTCATCAACAGAGTTCGAAAAGAAGCTACATCCAAGATTTAATAGAAATGAACCAAAGGTGCATATCATGGCAATGTTGAACCGTCCCTTGTCTTACATATCCTTATTCAAGAACTACAAAGAGAATAACACAGAAACGAGTATTGAGGCTAAACAATCATGACTAGAGCATGGAATTGTATGATTGAAGCAAGAGGTGTCATAGTTTAATTTTCAATATATTTAGTATTTGAAGGCACATGACTCATATTTTACGAACAATCAAGTCTAGTACATGCCTCCTAGCCGTAAGAATACACGTTGTTTAGACGCCAGTATTCCCAGGTATTTGGCAAGACTGACTGTCATGCTTCAAGATGAACAGAGATAGCAAAGTCACGTCATGACATATCCGAACTCATTTCATTGATGAGAAGATATGTTTCTCAGCAATTATGCCATTGCTCGGCCTAGAGTCCATATGAATGAAGACAGAGATAACAGAGGCACATCATGACATATCATTCGTCACTTGACTTGATGACAGGACATATTTCTCCGTGCAACACTATCATTGCTCTGCAAATTGATTTTCAAGAATTCCAGCTCATCAAGATGTTTAGAAATAATACTGAGCTCTATAGTATCACCAAGATTGTCATGAACTTGGAATTTTTAGATTTCAGGATAGTCATTCAAAGCATAATATGCAAGCTCTAGTTAAGGTCTATTAAATCCACAGAATATAGATGATTTCAAATGATATATTTCAGAACGTCAAGGAGATCATTAATCCTGAACCATTTTCATTGAATGGACAATCATTAAGGCATATAATAGAAAGCTCTTACACCATATGTTCGTCTGTCTCATGGGCTCATTTTCAGACTGTAAGTCAAGAAGAGAAGTATAGATTGCAATAGGTGAAGAGAATCAGCAAAACTCCCCCTAAAGATATGCAATGGATGCGCGAAGGAGTTATATTTGCAATCAAGTTGAATGACAAATGAGGTTGGCCTAGTCACTCATGAAGGTGGCAGAAATGAAATGTGTGACCCAACCCATGGTTGTACACTTATGAAATGCAACAGAATGAAGATGAAATATATGCATGAATGCTGCACAAGGACAACTCCCCCTTACTATATGGCCTATATGCGACATTGACGCATGGTACTTGGCGGAGGTGAAATCTCACGTATATTGAGTGCTTCGTGACAAGCATAACTTGCCCTTCCATACATCAACATTTGATATACCATGGTCATGCGAGAATGATGCTACACAAACCATACAATGCATTATGAACATGAACTCAATTCATTATTATGCAACTACATGCAATGCGACACCATATGCAAAAAGACATATTGACATATAAACAATGCATGAATGCAAAACACACGACTAATTGAACAAGATTATCAATTCAAATTCTTATTGGCCGGAGGTCGGCAAAGACCAAGCTCCCTTCTTAGTGTTGAAAACCTGTCATTACACAAGGGCTTGGTAAAGATATCAGCAATTTGATTCAATGTATCAACAAAATGCAGTTCAAAGTTTTTCTTACCGACCTCATCTCTAATGAAGTGATGCCTAATCTCAATATGCTTAGTCCTAGAGTGCTGGACTGGATTTTTGGCAAGGTTGATAGCACTAGTGTTATCACACAGAATCGGGACACAACCAAGATCGACTAAGTAGTCTTGGAGTTGGTGTTTAATCCACAACACTTGGGTGCCACAGCTCCCCGCAGCAACATATTCTGCCTCCCCGGTTGAGAGGGCAACCGAGTGTTATTTCTTAGAGGCCCAAGAAACTAAACACCAGCCTAAAAAACTGGCAATAGCCACTAGTACTCTTACGATCCAGCTTGCATCCAGCGTAATCCGCATCAGAATAAGATATAAGAGATAAATCATATGATGACGGATACCACAATCCCAAATCTTGAGTGCCGGCAAGATATCGAAGGATACATTTGACGGCAGTCAAATGGGATTCTCTAGGACTAGCTTGAAATCTAGCACAAAGGCAAACACTAAACTGGATATCTGGTCGAGATGCAGTCAAGTAAAGCAAAGAGCCAATCATACCTCTATAGACCTTTGCATCCACCAATTTACCATTTTCATCCGAATCTAGTGAAGTTGAGGTGCTCATAGGAGTTGCAATGATTTTGCTGTTTGCCATGTCAAATCTTTTCAATAGCTCTTTAATGTATTTGGCTTGACTTATGAAGCACCCATCGTCTCCTTGGTTGACCTGCAAACCGAGAAAGAATTGAAGTTCTCCCATTAGGCTCATCTCAAATTCGCTAGTCATGAGGTTACCAAATTCCTCACACATTTCAGATTTTGTAGAACCAAACACAATATCATCAACATAAATTTGAACAATCAAGATGTTCTTACCTTGCTTCTTGGTGAAGAGTGTTTGATCTACCTTACCTCGTGTGTACCCTTTTTCAATGAGGAATGAGCTTAGCCTTTCATACCAAGCTCTTGGTGCTTGCTTAAGTCCATAAAGCGCCCTATCTAGCTTGTATACAAAATCTGCATTGTTAGAGTTCTCAAAGCTAGGGGGCTGCTCAACATAGACTTCTTCTTTGATCAAGCCATTCAAGAAAGCACTTTTAACTTCCATTTGATAAAGCTTTATTCTAAGGGAGTATGTAAAGGTAAGTAAAATTCTGATGGCTTCGAGTCTAGCAACTGGGGCGTAAGATTCATCAAAGTCGACCCCAAACTCTTGATTATACCCTTGAGCCACCAATCTAGCTTTGTTTCTGATTATCTTGCCTTCCTCACTTAATTTGTTCCTAAAAACCTATTTAGTGTCTATGACAGATTGTGATGAAGGTCTAGGAACAAGATGCCAAACTTTATTTCTCTCAAACTGGTTTAACTCTTCTTGCATGAAATTTATCCAGTTTTCATCTTTTAATGCTTCATCAATATTTTTGGGTTCATGCTGAGAGACAAGAGCAAGTTGATCTAGTTCTTCCACAATTTTAAAGTGTGACCTTGTTCTAGGTGGGTCATTCAAGATGCCAATGACATTTTCCAAGGGATGATCCTTAAGAATTCTAATGTTTGTAGAATCATTACCTTCCCCTGGAATTTGATCCCTTGCATTGCTTGAATCAGCTAGGTCACCATTTTCTTTTATTTCATCTTGTGGAGGATCACTCTTGTCCTTCATGCTTAGGAATTCCCCATCTTTATCATTTTTCCTGCAAGAGTTATCATTGTTAGAATCATGATATTCATCAAAAGAAACATGGGGTGATTCTTCCACAGTTTGACTCTTGATATTGTAAATTCTATAAGCTCTAGATCTATCAGAATATACAAGGAATATACCTTCATCACTCTTGGGCTCGAATTTATCTAAGTCTCTTTTGTCATTGTTGTGGATGAAGCATTTCGATCCAAACACTTTCATATGTGAGAGAGAAGGATTTTTACCTTTTAGCAACTCATAAGGAGTCTTTTTGGTGTGTGGCCTTACCATAGAGCGGTTGATAATGTAACATGCCGAGTTTACCGCTTCAGCCCAAAACCTCCTTGGAAGTTGCCGTTCAGCAAGCATGGTTCTTGTCATCTCTACAAGTGTTCGATTTCTCCTTTCAACTACACCATTTTGCTCCGGTGTTCTTGGTGAAGAGAATCGGTGTGAAATGCCTTTAACCCTGCAAAGATTATAGAAATCAGCATTTTCAAATTCACCACCATGATCAGATTGAATCTTGGAAATTTTAAACTCACCATCCTGTTTTATCTTCATGTAGAGTGCCTGAAACTCATCAAAAGCATCATTTTTATGTGTGAGAAAGAAAACCCATGTGAACCTAGAAAAGTCATCCACCAAGACATATCCATATTTTCTATCACTCAAGCTAGCAGTTCTGGTTGGGCCAAATAGTCCATATGAATTAGCTCGAGTGGTTTGGATGATGTATTTTCATATCTTCCTTGAATGATTTTCTTGTTTGTTTACCTAGGGAACATGCATCACACAACTTATTTTCTTGTTTAAATGATAGTTCAGGCAACCTTTCACCATTGAATGCTTAACAGTTTATGCAAGACATTGTTGCTAGTATGTCCTAGTCTACGATGCCATAACCAAGCAATATCAGATTTTGGTGCAGCAAGACAAAGATTTAATGAGCAGGATCATCTAAGTCAATCATGTAAACATTGTTGACTCTCTTACCAGAAAATTTTACCTTGTCAGATTTTGGTTCAAAGATTTTACATTCATGAGAATCAAACAAAACTTTGTGACCTTTATCACACAATTGACTTATGCTTAGTAGGTTATATTTCAAACCTTCAACTAGCAACACATTTCCAATGGAGTTGGAGAGGTTCTTACCTACATTACATGTTCCAATGATTTTTCCTTTGTTGTTCCCTCCAAATGTGACATGTCCTCCTTCCTTTTCCTCCAAGAGAAAAAATTTTGATTTGTCTCCGGTCATGTGTCTTGAACAGCCGCTATCAAGGTGCCACCTGTTATGTATGGCTGCAAGACACTCCTGCACAAGCAATTAAGCAAATGTGTTTGTAACCCAACCAAATTTGGGTCCCATCATACTCTTCAGATTTTCAAAGCATGAAACCATTTCTTTTGGAATCCAGACTTTTCTAACATTCATGTTTTATTTGCTTAGAGCAGGGATTTGGCTTTTCTTTTCAACTTTGACATTCATTTTCTGTTTGGAGGTTCTTGGTTGGAATTTGTGAAAGTTTGATGAAGTTGGCTTCTTAACCCATTGTGGCCATTGGTTATTTTGGGGTTGAGAGTGATTGTTCTGCCACCTATGGGATTGATGAACACAGAAATCACAATTGTCTCAAAGATATGGTGATGCTGGCCTATATGAGTGCGCAATCCAATTGTGGTGAAATCTGGAAGGTTGAGCATGCGATGGCCAAGGAAGTGTTGACCTATGCTGCAGGGAAGGTCGACCGTTCTTAGGCTTTTGGACAGTCTTTTTGGGAAGTTCAGTGGCTGCTTCTTCAACCTTTTCTTTCCCTTTTTCCTTTTGTTTTTGCTGGTTTTATGTGGGAGTTGTGTTTGAGGTGGAAGCTTCGGAAGATGAAATGAATGTAACAGTTTTGAGCCCAATTGGCCTTTTATTTGTTGGTTCAAAACCTAACCCTTCCTTGTTGAAGTTCATTCTAGTACCTAGCAATGCATCTAGGTTTTCTCTTCCATCCACAAATTTTTCTAAAGATTGTTGTTTATCCTTCAACTCCTTTTGTAGGTTTTCGATATTTTGAAAAAGTTGAATGTTGACTTGTTTGACAGCTTCATACTTTTCATTGCTCAATTTACTATCTTTTTCATAGCTTTGCATTTTAAGCTTCATGCTATCAATTTCATTTCTCAAATCCTCATTTTCAGTTTCCAAGTCAGCCATTTCTTTTCTTCCTTCCTCCAAATCCTCAATCATCTTCTTAAGATCTTCAATTTCAGTCTCAAGTAGAGCATTCTTATCATTCATATTATGATCATGCACAAATGAGTTAATTTTTTTTTTCAATGATTTATTCTCCTTTTTGTACATTTCATATTTTTCCATGAGTTGTATGTATGCATCCTCCCAATCATCAGTTGTATAATTTTCAAATGGAGAATTTACCTCAGTTTCTTCATCACCTTTGGCCATAAGGCAGAAATCTTCTTTTTCATTGTCCGAGGAGCTAGTTCCATCATCACTTTCCTCTTCATCACTCCATGTGGACACCATGGCCTTGTTCTTCTTCTTGCCCTTCCATTTGTTGGCCTTTTTGAATCTGTCGGGACAATCATTCTTGAAATGTCCTGGTTTATTGCAAGAATAGCAAATGATTTTATCAGGTTTCTTAAAGTTTTCAGAATTAGACTTGAAACCATTTCTTACCATTGACCTTCCTCTCATGAAGCTTTTACCTTCCTTTCTCAGGAATTTCTTGAACTTACGTGTGAGCATGGCTACATCATCCTCTTCTTGCTCACTTGCCGAATCCTCACCTTCATCGGAAGAGCCTTGACGGCTGGGTCCTGCTTTAAGAGCTAGGGACTTTTTCTTAGGTGCCTCAGCCTCTTTGTTCTTGAGGTTGATCTCATAGGTCATCAATGACCCAATGAGTTCATCTACCTTGGTAGTTGTGAGATCTCTTGATTCTTCAACCACGGTAGCCTTTGTGTGCCATGCTAGAGTCAGTGATCTGAGAATCTTTCTAACAATTTCCTGTTCTGAATATTTCTTTCCCAAATCAGTCAAACTGTTAGTAAGCACAGTTAATCGAGCATACATATCTTGAATTGATTCGTCAGGCTTCATGCGGAACATTTCATATTCAGAAACTAAAATGTTGGCTTTTGTTTCTCGTACCTGAGACGTTCCTTCGTAGATTACCTCTAACTTATCCCACATTAGTTTTGCAGATGCGCAGGTAGCCACTCTTGAGAATTCTACTGGATGGAGTGAGCATTGCATGATGTGTTTAGCATTCCAATTGACAATGGATTGCCGTATATGTTCTTTAGTCCACAAGTCCTCATTATCTGTTAGCTCATACGGACCTTTGCTGATCACTCGCCAAAGTTCGTAGTCTTGGGCACGAATAAACACCTGCATGCGATGTTTCCAATAAGGATAGTTAGTTCCAGTAAAGTAAGGAGGCCTATTCACAGCATGTCCTTCGGGTAGAAAACCCTTGGATGCTGATCCACCATTTCCCTCAAGGTCGTTGGACCCCATAATGAGAGATTAGGCTCTGATACCACTTGTTGTGTAGTGGACAGCGGATCTAGAGGGGAGGGGTGAATAGATCAGCCTCACTTTTCACAATGTGGCCCTCTAAATAGCTAGTTAAAATGAATTACAGCGGAATAGAAACTAGCTTCCAAGTGCGTTATGATTTGCTTAGCAAGATAAGCAAGATATATAACAATTCGATCCTAAGCATGCACCTAGAACGAATCAATCACACAAGCAAACCACACTAGACAGGATTTTAAGGTGGTTCGGACTGAATCCTCAGCCCTACGTCCACCCCTCACCAAAACCCGGTGAGGCTTCACTTGTGCAGCGCACAAAACCGCAAATCAGAAACCACCGATTGCCTTCCTACTCACCACCTGGTAGGGATGTCAACCGCAAATTGGAACACCCTCCAATTGCCTTCCTACTAACCACCGATAGGGATGAATCACACTTTCAATGTTTAAACAATAATGAAAATGAAACAAATGTGAATGAACTAAGATAAGAGATTGAGTTATGAGTGAAAATGAATTGGCCCTTGTATGAAATGTTGATCAGCAACAAGGCTCCTCTTGGCTTAAACTCAATCTTCTTGATTCACCCTTGATTGGATGAATGTTCTTCACGGAGTACTGTTCACGTGAACAGTACCTCTTCCTTCAATTATTCTCTCTTGATCTTCTCTTTGAATTTCTTTGAATGAATGAAGGAGATGATGAAGCTACCTTGAACCTTGATTGCTTCTTTAGCTTCTAGGAGTTTGAATGCTTGAAATATCACCTTGAATGAGCTTGAAAGAACTTGAATGGATGAAGATGATTTCCTTTGAAGAACTTGAATCAAACCAGCTTCCTTGGATCACTTTGATAGCCTTGCTTTGATGTAATCTTCCTTGAGGTTTGCTGGCTTTGATTTGAGCTTGATTCCCCTTTGATTGGATGAAGAACACCTTCACGAACTACTGTTCACGTGAACAGTAGCTCGTCTCCAAGCTCTCTTGCAGCCACCCTAGATCTCACAAGAAGCCCCTTGAAGCATTAGGGTTTCTAACCCCTCATGTGTTAGTTTTATAACCCTTGAATGGTCCATAGATGCCCCCTAGACCAGATCCACAAATCATGGAAGATTAGGTAAGGTTTGATTAAACAAATCCATGGAAAGGGGCTAGCCACGAGGTTGATTTCGAAGTCAAACAAGGCTGCATCGGGGCTGGCGGTCGACTTAAGGCTCCTGGCGGTCGACCGCCACAGAAACACCTGCAAACGGGCGATCCCTGGGAAATCCGGTCGACCGCCACTGGCTGGCGGTCGACCGCTACTGAGAAAGCCTGTAGACGGTGGAGTCCTGGCTGGGGCGGTCGACCGCCCCTGTGCTGGCGGTCGACCGCCAGTTGTGCAGACCCGGTCCAGCCCGGGTCGGTCCGTTAGCCGCTTCAGCTCCGCCGCTTGACTTCTTTAGCAGCCCGTTCATGTCCGTGGCATCTCCCTTGACAGTCTTGAAGATTTTATTATTGAGTCTTCAATCAATTTTTGTTCCGGGGGCGCGACCTGACCGCGCAGGTCGATCCGCGTGCGAGGGCGCAACATTCAGCGTTCACTTGTCCATTTATTTGCATATCTGTCATGAACACAATAGCATATATGTTAGTCATATAAGAGTGAAAAATAACAATGACTAATAGTGTTAAGCCATTATCAAAACCAAGAATATCACAGAACTCATATGACTATAGAATGATGTCGAATGACCCAAGTGACCACAGAATGACTCAAATGACCTCAGGGACATAACACCTTCTTCCTCGTTCAAACACAAACCGAAGTAGGTGTTCTCAATACTCAAGCAAAACCCTATTAACCACTAAATTCATGCATTCATGTCCTCGTTCCATACTGAGTTTTAATATTGTTGGTTTTATATGAAATAATCAACGTAACACATGGTTAAAATTTCATAATCATGTAAACATCTAAACATATACCTAAAATTTTAGATATAAATTTATTCTTGGGATCCCCATGTTTTTATCTTAATTTTCGTGTCCTTATATGATATAATTAACTAGTTAAATAATTTAATAAATTTTATAATAGGTTTTATAGAGTTATTCGGCTAATCATTAGCTTTACAGTAGCACGTTAGTTATGATTTTTACTTTGACGATTTATTTATGGGCGTCGGGACGTCTTTTGACCATGAAAATTTATGGGTGTACTATTGGGATGGAGACGGAGGTAGTGAGAGTGGTTGCACCGTTTTCCGTACCTCCTATCTCAAGATCCCCCATCTCTCGATGAAAAATTATTTTGAACGTCTGGTTAGGTAGAGTTTTTCGAACCCGTCATTTCGGTATATCATAAGCTCGATTCCGACGTAGTTACGTCGAGAAACGAGAGGACTAAAGAATTGACAATTTATGAAATGACGACATATGTATTGTCGTCAAATCCTTTTGATGACATAATTGATAGTCGTCATATTCTTAATATATATATATATATATATATATATATATATATATATGTATATTGTAAGTATATCTTTAAAAATCCATATCTAATAAACTATGCGACATAAAATTATAAAAAAATATATTTTTGGAATCCTTGAATTTTTCTCCTCATTATCATATATTCTTTTTTTCCTGAATTATTTAAATAAATAAATATATCTTTGAATATATATATTTGAAATTATTCGATTAAATAGATATTGAGATGAATTCTTGTTAAATAATTAAGTTAAAAATCATAGAATTAACGTCTCTCCAAGTGGACGCTAATTAATAAAGGACACTACTCACGGACGTCAATTAAAATAAGTTTATTTAATTATAGTTAATTATAGAATTGGATTGACGTGAATTCTATAATTAACGCATTCATGTCCTCACCGTTTTCTTCCGGTTTTGACCCATACCTCGGGTCTTTCGGCACTCTCATCTCATGTCCGTAGATGGAGTCATTGTTTCATGATTGGTTCACGTTATACACCTTAACTCTCGGTGACATACGAGTCCTCTGTTGGACATTCCGTTCCTTCGGACTGACAAGTTAGTCATTGAGACCTCCGTAAGTCTCCGCTAGCCTTGGATTCTCTCAAGGCAGCCGAACTGGTTGTACCTTAAAAACCCTAGATCCGATCCGTGTCACTTTAGTTTTTCGTTAGTCTTGACACTCTACTCCTTTTGGAATCTTCTTGTCATCAATTTGAGAACATAATCCTTTGACTCTGTATTTGGCCAAATCTGATTCTGAAACATTAAGGGCTGTGGGTCCGCGACTTTTCAGTGCCAGGTAGGACGGAAGTCCAATTCTGTAAACCATGGTAAATTCTGGGTGTGGCATTGCACCAAAGGCTATACATCTGTTATATTCTGTTATTCTGTTATATCTGTCATTCTGCAAATTCTGTTAATTCTAGAAGTTCTGTTATTCTGATATTTTGTTGTTCGGTTATTCTGATAATTTAGATATTCTGCTAGATTGTTTAATTCTGCTTATACTTATTGAAACTCTGTTATATTCTGGCCAATTCTGAAGTTATGTTCATCCGCGTATCTGTCCTTGTTATATTCTAATAGCTTGTCCTTGACTCTGCATGGGAATTCATCCCTGTTTCTCTTGAGCTCGTAATGGCCTTTTCATCTTTCCTGTTAGATTGATCGTCATGATTTTCTAGTTCCATGTCTTGCATCGTCATGAACATGTTAATTGGCGAATCACTTATATTCTGCTTGATGAGAGATGTAATTCCTACTGAGCGTTTCGCTCACCAGCCTATCTTTAATATTTTTCAGGTAACGACATTGAAGATAGTCCATCAGATGGGGAAGGGCAAGAGTGTTGAGCGTTGTGGAAAAAGCAAGCCGGTGTCTTTAGTTTTCTTGAGTCTTATCTTGTCCTTGAGTCTTTTCCCTTTATAAAGTATTTGAGTCTTTTCTTTTTCCCATATAAGTGGAGTCCAGTTATGTAATTGACATTTGATTATCAATAAAGACTATATTTTGTCCATATTATCTTGCCTTAGAAATTTTGTGTCTTATGTATGCTCTGATTATTCACAACTGTATCGCTGCCACGTTCCGACCAATACGTTCCGCTGCTATCGGATCGGGGCGTGACAGAAGTGGTATCAGAGCCTAGGCTTATTAAATCCTAGGTCTTGACTATAGGTTGCCATAAGTTCTAGGTTCAACCCCATTATTGCCCGGTGAGATTGGGTAGAACCTTGGGTTAAGAACTAAAAGGAAATTAAAATACTAATAAGATTAGTTTATGAAGATAGCTTAGTAAAATTTCACGAGAATTACTCGATAATCTTACATGAATTATTTGTGTCTTGTAGAACTAGATACCCCACTAATATAATGGAAATGTATTTCATATGAATTTGGGGACCAAATTCTTTTAAGTGGGGGAGGGTGTAACACCCCGGAATAAATAATAGGGAACCCAATTATTTTTCTATGAATAAACATATTCTAAATAAATTAAACTTGCATAAGAAGGCCAAATAGAAATAAATTAATCATATATATGCACTTAATGGGCTTTAACCCATAAATTATCTTCTTTCATTAACACAATATATACAAAATCTTAGCCAAAACAACCCACATATACATATAAACCTTGGCCCAAAAAGAAAACCCAAAATAATATAACCCATGTATATAAATACACCTTAAATGGGCTTCATGATGAGAAACCTACGTAGAGAGTTTTCTAATGGGGATTTGGCTTGGGGATATATATATATATATATATATATATATATATATATATATATATATATATATATATATATCCCACATAAAGAAAACAATATAAGAACTTTGGAAAAACCTTAAAACCCAATAGGAAGAAGGCTCTCCGTGGGTGCATAGGATTAAAAGTAAATGGGTTATAAAAGGGGCAATGCCTGACACATAAAATGTGATATGTATATATATTAACAATAGGTTTCTAAAGGCCAATCCTTATCACGTCACTAGGTGTATGAAGCTTTAGGGTTTTCTGATAAAGGGGGATGCGGCAGTGGTTTTAGTAGGTTGCAGCTGGCGATGGAAACTCAAAATCTATTAGGGTTAGTACGTGGGAAACATAAATCCCACTAGGATTCCTAAAATAAGTAGGACTCTTAGAGCCCATTAACCTATAAATATATCCCTCGTGAACAAGCGAAGCCATTGCTGCTGCTGCCATGCTTGTTCATTGGGACTGCTCCCTGCTGCATCTCACTCTCCTTCCTCCATGCGATTATGGCTGAATAGTTGAAGAACGTACGTCTTCTTCTACTGTCATATGTGAAGAAGGATTCTTATTCACTGCATCTACTTCCTCTTCATCCTTCTTCCTCGTTCAAACACAAACCGAAGTAGGTGTTCTCAATACTCAAGCAAAACCCTATTAACCACTAAATTCATGCATTCATGTCCTCGTTCCATACTGAGTTTTAATACAGTTGGTTTTATATGAAATAATCAACGTAACACATGGTTAAAATTTCATAATCATGTAAACATCTAAACATATGCCTAAAATTTTAGATATATATTTATTCTTGGGATCCCCATGTTTTTATCTTAATTTTTGTGTCCTTATATGATATAATTAACTAGTTAAATAATTTAATAAATTTTAGGGTTTTTTGCATGAAAACCATTGTTAAAAGTGAATTTACAAAAAAAACCATTCCTAAAAATGCATTAGCAGGTATATCACTGAGTTAATTCAAATAGTGCATAAATACCATTTAAGCGTGGTTTTCTTGTAAGTTGTTGGTAAAAAGAAGTGATATGCATGCAAATAAATATGGCATTTTTGCACAATTCAGATTACACAGTGATATACCTGCTAATACATTTTTAGGAATTATTTTTTTACAAATTCACTTTTAACAATGGTTTTCATGCAAAAAACCCTAAATTTTATAATAGGTTTTATAGAGTTATTCGGCTAATCATTAGCTTTACAGTAGCACGTTAGTTATGATTTTTACTTTGGCGATTTATTTGTAGGCGTCGGGACGTCTTTTGACCATGAAAATTTATGGGGGTACTATTGGGATGGAGACGGAGGTAGTGAGAGTGGTTGCACCATTTTTCGTACCTCCTATCTGAAGATCCCCCATCTCTCGACAAAAAATTATTTTGAACGTCTGGTTAGGTAGAGTTTTTCGAACCCGTCATTTCGGTATATCATAAGCTCGATTCCGACGTAGTTACGTCGAGAAACGAGGACTAAAGAATTGACAATTTATGAAATGATGACATATGTATTGTCGTCAAATCCTTTTGACGACATAATTGATAGTCGTCAAATTCTTAATATATATATATATATATATATATATATATATATATATCTTGTAAGTATATCTTTAAAAATCCATATCTATTAAACTATGCGACATAAAATTATAAAAAATATATTTTGGAATCCTTGAATTTTTCTCCTAATTATCATATATTTTTTTTCATAAATTATTTAAATAAATAAATATTTCTTTGAATATATATATTTAAAATTATTCGGTTAAATAGATATTGAGATGAATTCTTGTTAAATAAATTAAGTTAAAAATCATAGAATTAACGTCTCTCCAAGTGGACGCTAATTAATAAAGGACACTACTCACGGACGTCAATTAAAATAAGTTTATTTAATTATAGTTAATTATAGAATTGGATTGACGTGAATTCTATAATTAACGCATTCATGTCCTCACCGTTTTCTTCCGGTTTTGACCCATACCTCGGGTCTTTCGGCACTCTCATCTCACGTCCGTAGATGGAGTCATTGTTTCATGATTGGTTCACGTTATACACCTTAACTCTCGGTGACATACGAGTCCTCCGTTGGACATTCCGTTCCTTCGGACTGACAAGTTAGTCATTGAGACCTCCATAAGTCTCTGCTAGCCTTGGATTCCCTCAAGGCAGCCGAGCTGGTTGTACCTTAAAAACCCTAGATCCGATCCGTGTCACTTTGATTTTCCGTTAGTCTTGACACTCTGCTCCTTTTGGAATCTTCTTGTCATCAATTTGAGAACATAACCCTTTGACTCTGTATTTGGCCAAATCTGATTCTGAAACATTAAGGGCTGTGGGTCTGCGACTTTTCAGTGCCAGGTAGGATGGAAGTCCAATTCTGTAAACCATGGTAAATTCTGGGTGTGGCATTGCACCAAAGTCTGTACATCTGTTATATTCTGTTATTCTGTTATATCTGTCATTCTGCAAATTCTGTTAATTCTAGAAGTTCTGTTATTCTGATATTTTGTTGTTCAGTTATTCTGATAATTTAGATATTCTGCTAGATTGTTTAATTCTACTTATATTTATTGAAACTCTGTTATATTCTGGCCAATTCTGAAGTTATGTTCATCCGCGTATCTGTCCTTGTTATATTCTGATAGCTTGTCCTTGACTCTGCATGGGAATTCATCCCTATTTCTCTTGAGCTCGTAACTGCCTTTTCATCTTTCCTGTTAGATTGATCGTCATGATTTTCTAGTTCCATGCCTTGCATCGTCATGAACATGTTAATTGGCTAATCACTTATATTCTGCTTCATGAGAGATGTAATTCCTACTGAGCGTTTCGCTCACCAGCCTATCTTTAACGTTTTTCAGGTAACGACATTGAAGATAGTCCATCAGATGGGGAAGGGCAAGAGTGTTGAGCGTTGTGGAAAAGGCAAGCCGGTGTCTTTAGTTTTCTTGAGTCTTATCTTGTCCTTGAGTCTTTTCCCTTTATAAAGTATTTGAGTCTTTTATTTTTCCCATATAAGTGGAGTCCAGTAATGTAATTGACATTTGATTATCAATAAAGACTATATTTTGTTCATATTATCTTACCTTAGAAATTTTGTGTCTTATGTATGCTCTGATTATTCACGACTGTATCGCTGCCACGTTCCGACCAATACATTCCGCTGCTATCGGATCGGGGCGTGACAGTAGAGGCCCTTGGAAATAGGGTAACGATACCTCGATACATACACGCTATGGTACACACCGGCTTTGATCATAATCGGAGCATAATGCTCCAAGACATAGTCGGTGAATTCCATAGCTCCTGCTCGGAAGGCATGGGCGTCAGTAGCCTTCATGTCAGCAAACCAGTCCACAGAAATTTGGTGCTTAAAGCGCACGACTAAACAATCCAGCAAAAATGGCTCTTCTCTGTACCCCCACTTCAGCGGGGCTAAGAATAAGCTGAAAGATGGCTTCTCGCGGTCGACACGACCTTCAGCTTCATTCCATCTGGCCGAGATAAATTTAGGGGCTCTTGTCAATAGCCCGTCCTGTGGAGTTAGCTCCTGTAGTCCGAGCACGGCACTCCACTTCCTGGGCTCACCTGGCAAATATATGGGTCTTCCCCGCACGATGAAGTCTGTTAAACTGTCTCGTTCAGCGAGAAGCGCCTACTCAGATTTCTGAACAAGGAACAAGTCCCACTTCCCCTGAAGGTTGAATCACCTCATAAAGGACATCAGGTGCTTATCTTTGGGATGGTCCATTCTGTAGCCATCGCGGTGATCATACTTGAAGGAGTCACTCCCAATGATTAACAGACGACCAGTGTCTACTGTGTCAGTATCTTAATCAGAAGACTCGATGACTATGGCTAGCCGATCATGCTCTTGGTCCAAAGAACCAACATCCCCCCAAGTCACCACAGCACGGGAAGAGGAGGGAGAGCCAAACGCCATAGTGTGTGCATCAAAAGAGACACAAAAGAAAATAACAATGTTAGAAGGCGGCTTTCGCAAAATAAAATTCTGACAAAATTTTGGCAGATCCTCCCCTAGTCAGGGAGCATGCCAAAAGAAAGTAGGAGCACGTCCATTAAGAGACGGTCCCTAAATAGGCCGTGGGTATCACACCGAGGCCAAATAGGACACCCGGGGGTGTAGCTCCAAGCACCAGCCTACTAGGAGCCTCCCGGGGCCTGGAATGAACGGGTTTAACTCCCTGAATCAACCAACACAAAGCTATTGCCCTCACCACGATCGTTGCCGCTGCTGCCGTCACGAGCGCGAGGGGATGCCACCGTCGTCGCCAAAGAATAGGGGATGGCTGGAGCTAGGGCTTGAGTGAGATGAAATGAAGAGAAGAAGAGGAAAATGGGATTTTATAAGGCGTCGCGAGCCATTTAATCCGGCGTAAGGGAAGGGCGCGCCGTTTTAGCGCCCTCCCACGCCGATTCTATCAGTTTTATGCATCGGATTCGGCCGCACCGAATTAAAGTATCCCACACCATTTTAACAACGTTAAGCACTTCGCGCCGTCTTAAGGTCATTATGAAGCCACGCCGTTTTACGACTATTAATACCCCATGTCGCTTCATCGACACTACAGATACACCGAATCAATGGCCCACGCGGATCAAAATGAAGAATGTACGTAGCCAAGGCACATCCACCGGTCCCACGTTGCTCGTTCCTCACTAGCAGCACCGGCTGCTGGGGGGCATTTGTTTGCACCCAAAAGATAATTAGATGGCAATCACGCCTGAACGACCAAAGGATGCGACCCGCCAAAGCATAAAAGTTGAAGAAATTCAAGAAAGAAGGGTCCATTCGGGCTGTTGAAGCTCCAGATCACCTGACAAGAGCATCAGGGACTCCGCAACTCATTACCTCGAGACATTCGAAAGAAGTCTGCAACAAACCCGCAACGCCGTACGGCCTACCCAACAAATCGGCATCAATTTGGTAGTGCCGAACAAACCCAATACTTTGTCCGATCAAGACGAGAATATACCTGGTGATCCGCCACCTGATAAGAAACCCTCCCGACGTGAAGAGACGTCCTTGGTTCCTCAGAATAGGGTGCCAAGGGCTCTATCAGCAGAAAACTCGAATGAGTGAATTAAGAACACGGCCTGCGCCCAAAGTCATTATTCCCAAGTCTGATGGCCTGCAGGGCGTTTCTCCATGATAGTCCAGCAAGGTTGAATTAATACGAGTTCAAAACAGCCCCTGAAGCCGGTCTGGACCTCACAAATGGACTTAACCCGATCAAATGATATAAAATGAGGTTTAAAACGGTGTGGCTATGAATCTGACGCCAGTTAAACTGGCACGCGACACGTGGCATTCATTCCGGCGCGTAAGTTGCTTGGCACACTCAATTCCGGCTTGCCCATCGACCGCGCCATATTAACCATTGGGGAGTCACCCTTCTATAAATTGGCTTGATTCGCTGAAAAAAGAATGGGGGATTGGAGAGGAAGAAACCCACCGGAGCGAGATAACTCCCCAGAGCGGCGACCACCCCCGTCTCCTCCCGAAGAGAGTCTGAGTGTGAGGAGAGAATCCTATTGTTCCGATACTCTGTCTTAACCTGGAAGAATAGAGGTGGGTCGTGAGAGTCTAATCTTCTTCCCTCTCCTCCTTTTCTCCAAATCTTTTGTGATTTGCTATATATAAGGGGGCGATGATATGAGCCCCGTGTTTTTTTTTCTTTTGTCTGAGTTCTTACCCTTTTAATTTATCCCCCCTGCCTTCCACTATGGCAGCGGAGTTGTAATGTCCGACGGCTGGCTTCCAGGCGACAATGTCGGTCCGTGCTTGCGAATATATCCTTGTAGCCATCTTTTGGCCATCTAATAGAGTTGTGATGTGAATATCTCCGTGCATTTGAATCTTGCTCGTGTATATTGTAGTTCTCTAAATTCTAATGCATAAATCACCCTGGACTACCCCAAGGACTACATTAAACCCATCCCCCCTCCTCGGGATATCCTTGACGACTGAGTGCAGCGAGTTCTCTATTCAATACCGGAGCTGGCTCCCTCATCACTTCCCCTAGCTCGAAATCATGGGTTGGGCGGGGTGCGGCCATTCTTGTAGCCCAGATACCTCATGTTTACGCATCGGGATCTCTTTTAGCTTTTATGCTTGTCAAATGCTTGGGTATATGCCATATGCAATTTCATTTAGTTGCTGCCCCCTCCCTGGGAGTCTCGCAGTCTGTATGCTCTCCCAATTAACCCCTAACATTGATCAATCAACTTACCTATGCTCAATTTATTATTGGTTTAATGATGATCGAACAATTCATTGTGTGCTTCTCTACCCTGGGAGGGGGTTGGGAGAGGGTCCGTCAGGATGACCTATCTGTTTGGCCTCCTCTGGGATTGATCAGTAGTGTGTGTACAGCTGCATGTGCTGAATGTGTTTTGATTAATTGGCAACAATTGAGTTGACTTGGTTGACTTTGATTACCTTTCCTTGACCATGAGGATGTTGTGTATTTTGATGAGTCTTTCATAAATGTCAGATAATTATTAGTCACCTGCATTAAAACTTCTATGCACCTTCATGTTGCATTCTCATTATAAGTCAGTGCAAGCTCCTGACGAACTGCACTCATACTTAGTGCATGTCAAATACTGGTATGAATTGAGTCGGTGCAATTCCTAGCTTATTTCATAGTGAGTCTATGCATGTCCTTCATTCGTGTGTGTAGGGTGCAAAACAGAGTCGATGCATTGTATTTATCGTCAGTGCATTTCATTGCTTAAAGTCAGTGCACGTCACTGTTCATATGCATATAGGTCTATGCATTCATGATCGTGCACATTCTGCCTGTGCACGAATAAGGTATGTGCTAGTTGGTCTAGGTTGTCTATGAGGTCCGTGCATAGTCATGCATTATGTCAATCCAAGGCAGTGCATGTTTCAAGGCTTAGCATATATCAGGTCCGTGCAAGGTTGGTACAAGCCTTGCGTAGTGCACGATAAGGTCCGTGCATGTTTCTATAGCACATTAAATGCTGAAGTCGGTGCACAGTTGGGGGAAACTTCAAAAGGTCATTGCCTACCTTGGCATCAGCAAGGCCAGTGCAATGTTGTCCCTAGCTCAACCAAGGATGATGCAATACACTATAGAAGTCAGTACAATGCCTTCCTCAAGCACGTGCAAGTTCGTGCAATATGCTGTATCAGTCGGTGCAGTATGCTGTAGCAGTCAGTGCAAAGCCTTCCTCGCATAAGCCCATCGGTGCATACCCTCATATTGCTCGAATGAAGTCTGCGCATAACTTACTGAATGCACTTCTGAGTCGGTGCATGTTTCTTGTATGAGCACAGAAGGTCTGTGCAATCCCTTTTCCCTTGCAAGCGCAAGGTATGTGCATGATAGGTCTATAGCTTGTTGACTCAGTGCAATCGTTGACTCTTGCACACATAATGTCTGTGCATGATTCTCTTACAGCCTAATAAAGTCGGTGCACGTTATAATTCATGCATATTTGAGTCCGTGAACTTTTGCTCTCACGCTCTATTATGTCTGTGCAATTCCTATGATTGTCTAACTATCTTATACTGACTGAGTGTCTAACATCTTGACAGGACACTTGTTCGTAAAGTTTAAGGAGGGCACGTGATCCAAGACTTAAAGCTGAGCTATGCTCATGACACGTGGAAAGTTGTTAAGCCCAGATGTTGCCACGTGGGCCTTGGTCCTCAGATCTGGACAAAGAACTTGGGCGGGAAATGTGTTTTCCTCACACCCTCTTCCTGCTGCTCATATAAAAATGAGAATCTATTCATGCAGAAGATGAGACAGACAGAAGAAAAAGAAGCAGAGAGGACAACAGAAAATACAATCTAGGAAAGCCAGTGCATGCAAATTTAGAGAGAGCTGAGAGAGAGAGAGATTGGAGAGAAGAAGCAATTGAGAGTCTCAGTCATCGGTCTCTTGGTTCAGAACCAGAGCTGATTTGCTCATTGTCTTGAGCTACATTCTCACTGTGTTTTTGGTTTTCAATTTTCCTTTGTTTTATTTTGAAACACTGTTCTTCAAGCTGTGTGTCAGCGGAAAGATGAAGCTGTAAGCCTCAGCGGCATTGGAGGATTCCTCTGGTAGCAAGCTGTGAAGCTCAGCGGGTGTAGGGATATAATCCCCGAAGCTGTGGATCAGCGGTGAGAAGCTGTGAATCAGCAGTAAGCCACACTTGGTTTGAGTGTGGGGTGGATGTAGGCTTGTGCCGAACCACCTAAAATCTCTTGTGTCATGTGCGATTATTGTGTGATCTCTGCTCAGTAGCTTGCATGCTTTGTGCTTGTGTTTTCCATGTTTTGGTTCCAACAGCGTATAGTCTATTATATAGAACCTAATCGCTTTCCTTCGCATACATATTCTTCTTTAGGTTGAACTTAATTCCACAGTAGTAATTCTTTCATTTCCGCATCTGCTTACTTACTACAGTTAAACTTTAGAGGATATAATTTTTTTTAAAGGGTAGATCTATTCACCCCCCCTTTAGATCTTAGAGTTCATTCATTCCCAACACGTGGTATCAGAGCTAGACTCTCCTGTAGGGTTTCACATCCCGGAGAGAAGAGATGGATTCTAAAGGAATGGTTGCTGAAGGGCATTCTACGAGTAAGCCACCATTCTTCAATGGTAGCGATTATGCATATTGGAAGAACAGGATGCAAGTATTCCTATGTGCTAAGGACTACGAGATCTGGAAGGTAGTGAGTAAAGGACCTTTCAATTTACCTCCAGATGAGAAGTTCTGGACTAAGGAGCATATCCGTAAGTCCACATTAAATTGGGGCACAATTAACGCGATACAATATGCACTCCATCCCACTGAGTTCTCCAGAGTCTCATCCTGCAAGACTGCAAAGGAGATGTGGGATACGCTTGAAGTAATCTACGAGGGGACTTCCCAGGTCAGAGAGACAAAAGCGAATATGCTTGTCTCTGAATATGAGGCTTTCAAGATGAAGCCTGATGAGACTGTTTCAGATATGTATGCTCGTCTGAATGTTATCACCAACAGTCTGAGAAGTCTGGGAAAGGTCTACAGTGATTATGAATTGGTTAGAAAGATTATGAGGTCCCTGATGCCTATTTGGCACACCAAGGCCACTGTCGTTGAAGAGTCAAGGGACCTGACCAAAACAACTGTAGATGAACTTATAGGTTCTCTCCTGACGTATGAGCTGAACCTCAAGAAAACTGATGAGAGTGAGAGGAAGAGAAAACCCCTTGCCCTTAAAACTAATTCTAGCAAAGGGTCATCCAGTGAATATAGCAGCACGAGTTCTGAGGAGGATGCTGATGAGTTTGCTATGCTCACCAGGAAGTTTAAGAAATTTTTGAGGAAAGAAGGGAAAGGGCTGAGAAGAAAGTATTTCTCAGGAACGAGACAGCCCAAACATAAATCAGAACCTGCAAAGAAAATTGACTCCATTGTTTGTTATAACTGCAAGAAAGCGGGACACCTCAAGGCGGACTGTCCTGAACTCAAGAAAAAGCAGACCAGGTGGAAAAACAAAAAGGGAAGAGCAATGGTGACCACCTGGAGCGATGAGGAAGAGGAAAGTCAGAGCAACTCCTCTGAAGATGATAAAGATGAGAAGATTTGCCTGATGGCAAAAGGTGACGATGAGGTAACCTCCCCGTTTGATAATTTCACTCAAACCGAATGGGAAAATGTTTATGATGAACTACTTGAGAAGTATGAAGACATGCGTAGGGAGAACCGACACCTGAAAAAGAAAGTAAATTCCTTAGTCAATGATTCTACCATGTCTGATAAACTTGCATGTCTAGAAGCTGAGAATTTAAATTTGAAAAACTCTATTTGTGAAATTGAGAATGATAAAACTATTTTGATTGATATGAGAGCTAAAAATGAGAATCTAGAAAAGACAATTGATGATCTCAAAACAAAAATTCATGAATTTTAGAATGAAACAAACATAGCCACTGAGAAATACAATGCTGTTAGTAGTGTAAATAGTGAGCTGAAGAAAAAGATAGAAAATCTTGAAAAAGAAAACAAAGATAAACAAAATACCCTTGAAGGCATGGCACAAGGCACTGAGAATTTGAATGCCATCCTTGGAACAAAAAGTAACTTCAGAAAGGAAGGATTGGGTTTTGGAGAGGGGGATTTCTGCAGCCCAATTAAGAGCAGCCAAACTAGGCCCATCAGGACCGAACGAGGCTCAGCTCATCCAAGTGACAGCCCTCTACGGCCCACTTCGGTAGAAAAGCCCAATAAAGATCACTCGGGATCCCATCCTTCCTCGGTGGCCCTTAGGCTCGGAAGGCCCGAACGACAGAATGGAGGAAGACCCACGCCCGAGCCATCCCTCATCGGGATGAAGGGCAAGCGCTCCGCGCCCACTCCGATCTGACTGCATCCGAGCTATGCCTATCGCCCGGACAGGGCTGGCACTTCTCATGCTCGGATGGACTGACAAATATTTATCCATGCATCCGTTGACAGTCCTTTATGAGCAGGAGTTCAGCGAGATAAGGGAGCCACGATCCTCCATGGTCATGAAGAGCCCACGATGAGAACGTAACGATCCCATGATGATGACATAATGATCCCATGATGAGGACGTAACTCCTGCCTGAAACTCCTCAACTTATGGAACTCATCAGGGGAGCTCACTATATAAACCAGGGACTCCCTCCGGCGGCAAGTAAGGCAGATATAGGCCTAATACTCCCTGAGCAGGAACCACTTCACCATCTTGGTGTTGGGGAATCTCGCGCATCTCTTTCTACCTCCCTCAATACCTTCCACCATTGCTCTACTGACTTAAGCATCGGAGTGTTTCCCCAGGGAACCATCCCTGGGCCCCCTGATTCGTTTCCCTTTCTCTGCAGTTCACTACCCGGTGATCATCCTCCCAGCTCAGGACCAGCGCGAGATCACGCCCCTTCATCTGGCGCCATCTGTGGGAAACGACCAAAGAGCTAGTATGGTGAGAAGAAGTTCAGGGAGAAGGTCCGCCGGCGGCAGGGGAAAGCCCATGGAGGCGGCAGGGGAAGGCCCCTCACAAGCCTCCCAAAACCCCCCCTCCGGTGCCAGCACTCCCGCCGACGGACTGCCCCCTCCGCCTGCGGCCGGGCTGCCGCCCGCTCCTCCCATTACGGTAGGGCTGCCACTCAACGGCGGCGCCGACGCCTTCCAAGCCCTCAACGCTAAACTGGACGTCCTCGTAGAACTCATGAGGACCCATGCGGCCAGGGATGGAAGGTCACGCGCCCCTCCGGAGAGCCCTCCCTATGAGAATGTGTCCCAGCACACCACCGGAGGTCGCTTCACCCTCCGAGGACAGTAGCTCATCCGCAACAAAGTAGGAGGACCCTCGCAAGCCCCCCCTCCGGAGCAAGAGGCTTCCTCCATGCCGAAGTGGGGCAGGCATGGGGCACGCCATCCCCTCTCGGAGATCAAAGTCCCCAAGGAGCACCAAGACAGCCTGCCTTCATGCCCCCTCAGCCCTACGGCGCAGCGGCAGCCGGAGCTATCCCTCCGACCACGAGAATTCGAGAGGCGTTTCGCAAAGCAGGAGCGCGCCCTGCGAGCCCTGCAGAAGACCTCTCCACCAAAGGACGAGGAGAGATCCCTATTCTCCGACCATATCCTAAAGGCAGAGGTATCTCCCCGAACCTCTATCCCGACCTTCAAGCCCTACGATTGCCAGGGCGACCCGGCCGACCACTTTGATAGCTTCGACGCTCTGATGACCCTTCACGGAGCAACCGACGCCATCAAGTGCCAAGCCTTTGCGACCACCCTGGTCCAAGGCGCCCAAGCATGGTTCCGGGCCCTCGCCCCCGGATCCATCCGAGACTTCAAGCAGTTCGGGCGAGTATTCAAGGAGAGTTTCACCGGTAGCGGCCCCCCTAGGTCGATAGCGGGGCTTTTGGCCCTCAAACAGGCGCAAGGGGAAAAACTTCGGGCCTACATCCTCCGATTCAAATCGGAAGCCTTGAGGATCCCCCGCCTGGACGTCGCCTCGGCAATAACCGCTGTGACCGGGGGCACCCGCGACGAGAACCTCCGCCGCGAGCTTGTCCTCCACCCTCCCTCGACCCTTGCTGCGCTAGTGACTCTGGCATTGCACCACGCCGAGTGCGAGGAAGTACTCAGTGCCTGCCGAGACGCAACCGGCTCGGGTCGGGAGGGGGACAAGAAGCGGGCACCCGAGCCAAGCTCGGGCCAAGGAAAAAGGCGGAACTGAGATGGGGAACGCAAGGAACCGTCATGAAAGTACGAGTGGTACACTCCCTTAACCGCTCCAGTATACGAGATTTATGAAGACATCAAAGGATCGGGCCTCCTCCGCCAACCCGAGCCAATGAAGTCAAAGAACCGCAGTCGCAGCAAGCATTGCCTGTTCCATAGCGACCATGGGCATCATACCGGCGACTGCCACCAGCTCCAAGATGAGATCGAGCGTATCATCCGTCAGGGGCACCTCTCCCGATTCGTGGCCGGGCGCCAGGAAGACCGAGGCGCCCCATAGGAGATCGACAACGCCCCCCGAGGGGTCCACATCAATGTCAACGTCGAAGGAGCTGCATCAGGAGGAGACAGCGGCCAAGGAAGGAAGCGTCACGCTGAGCGGGTGAGCCGAGCCATCGAGCCTCCCAGGGCCCCGCCAAGCGAACCCCAGGTCATAATCTTCTCCGACCAAGACCTAGAGGGGCTAAGCACCCCGCACGACGACGCCCTGGTGATATTGGCCACAATAAACCATTGTAACATAGACATGATTCTGGTTCACAATGGAAGTGCCCCTGATGTATTATCCTACGAATGTTTCCTTAAGATGGGAGAGGATCCGTCTAAACTCCGCCCGATCCAGACCCCCCTATGCGGGTTCAATGGCCAGGCCACCTATCCCGAGGGAGCCCTAAGCCTGCGGGTTACTCTTGGCACCCCACCCAAGACTGTTACGGTCATGGTGGACTTCATAGTGATCAAAGGTATGATAGCATACAACGCAATCTTCGATCGAGGAATCCTCTGCCGAACGAAAGCGGTGCCTTCTACCTATCACCAAAAGGTGAAGTTCCCCTCCAAAAATGGGTTGGGGGAAGTCCGAGGTAACCAGGAAATTGCCCGAAGGTGCTACAATATCTCGGTCGAAGCCACAAGGCCGGACGGGAAAAATAAGGGCTCCCGGGAAGTCGAGGAAAAATCCGCAACTGCAGAACCTGGAGGCGAATTGCTAGCGGTTTTCCTAAACGACGACCCGACCCTAGGAGTAAAGATCGGAGCCGACCTAACATCTGAGGTTCAACAGCAATACAAAGAGTTCCTTCCCGCGTACATCCGGGTCTTTGCATGGTCTAATGATCAACTCCCCGGGATACCGGAAGAGACGATGGTGCATAAACTTAACCTCGACCCAACCATGAAGCCCGTGCAACAACACAGAAGGAAGCATGCGCCGGAGAAGCAGACGATTATCAAGGAGAAGATCACCAAGGGGCAGAAGACTGGCCTTTTTAGACCGGTCCTGTACCCGACGTGGCTAGCTAACGTAGTCCTGGTGCCGAAAGCTTCGGGAAAGTGGCGGATGTGCGTGGACTTCACCGACTTGAACAAGGCTACTCCAAAGGATTGCTATCCCTTACCGAGCATCGACCAACTAGTTGATTCAACCTCGGGCAATGAGATACTCAGCTTTCTGGATGCCTACTCAGGTTACCACCAGATCAGAATGCACCCCGAAGACATCAAGAAGACCGCCTTTATCACCGACTTCGGCGTACACTACTACACCCGGATGCCTTTCGGGTTGAAAAATGCCGGAGCCACGTACCAAAGGCTCGTCAACCATATGTTCGAGGGACAGCTCGGTCGAACGTCGAGGCCTATATTGATGACATGCTCGTGAAGATCCCCAAGGCCGAGGACCACTTCGCTGACCTAGTAGAAACTTTCAACACCCTCCAACATGAAGCTCAACCCCGCTAAGTGCGCCTTCAGAGTAAAGTCTGGGAAATTCTTGGGCTTCTTAGTCACTCAGCGTGGGATTGAGACCAACCCCGACAAGGTCTAGGCCATCCTGGACATGCGCCCACCCACCTGCATCCAAGACGTTCAACGCCTTACCGGGCGCGTCGCTTCGCTCAGCAGATTCCTGTCCCGCGCGGCTGAACGATGCCTACCCTTCTTCAAACTATTGAGGGGGCCCAAAATGGCATCTGCCACATTCGCATGGGATGAGGAATGCCAAAGAGCGTTCACCGAGCTTAAGGTGTTCCTGGCTTCGCCCCCAGTGCTTTCCAAGCCCGTCCCAAGGGAAACATTGTATCTCTATCTCTCGGTAACTCCATCCACAGTTAGCTCGGTCTTGGTCAAAAATGACTTGGGAATCGAGAGACCCATCTACTACACAAGCAAGGTGCTCAACGAGGCTGAGAAAAGGTACCCCGCAACCGAGAAACTCGTGCTAGCATTGGTTACCTCGGCCAAGCGCCTCCGACCCTATTTCCAAGGGCACTCCATCACCGTGCTGACCGGCGAACCATTGAAGAAGATCCTCGCTCACCCTGAAGCCTCGGGATGCCTCGTCAAGTGGGCCATCATGCTCGGGGCCTACGACATATCGTATCAGCCTCGCTCGGCTATCAAAGGCCAGGCGCTCGCCGACTTCATCGTCGAGAGCACCATCCCGACTGAAGAAAGATCTCCGTCCGCACCCGGGCCGACCTGGGAACTGTTCATTGACGGATCTTCCAATTCAGCCGGGAGCAGTGCCGGCATCTTCCTGAAGTCCCCCGAAGGGGCAGAGCTACAGTACGCCCTGAAGTTCAACTTCCAAGCATCCAACAACACTTCTGAGTATGAGGCCCTCATATCGGGAGCCCGCATGGCCCGGCGGTTAGGGGCTGAGCGAGTCAAGATTCACACCGACTCCCAACTAGTCGCTAGCCAGGTCAACGGTGATTATGAAGCTTGGGAGGCACCGATGATCAAATACCTCCAACTGGTCAAGACTGTGGCTCAACAGTTCAAGGGTTTTGAGGTAGTCCGGATAGCTCAGGAGGAAAACTCCCGAGCGGACGCCCTCTCTCGGCTGGCCTCCTCTCTTCACCCCGAGGGTACTCGATCGGTCCTTCTCGAAGAGCTAGAGCGCCCGAGCATTGATTCGGAACTCCTAGCTGTTGACTCATCCTCCCCAGGTGACTGGCGTGCCCCCTACCTGTCGTGGCTCCAAGACTCCCAGGAGCCTCCCGACCCTCTAGAAGCCCGAAGGTTGAAATACCAAGCTCGGCGATTCGTCACTCTGGATGGCTCACTTTACTGGAGATCCTTCTCTGGCCCCCTTTTTAAGTGCCTCAGTACCGACGAAGCCAACCGAGCGATCGAAGAAGTTTACGAAGGTCTGTGCGGAGCGCATTTGGGGGGAAGGTCACTCGCCAGGATCTTGCTACGGCAAGGTTATTGGTGGCCCACCCTACAGCATGACTGCTCGACCTACACACAACGTTGTGACCGTTGCCAGCGATTCGACCACTTGGTCCATCAGCCAGCAACGGAGCTCGTCACCCTAGTCGAGCCTTATCCTTTCGCTCGCTGGGGAATCGACATCCTCGGGCCGTTCCCCACGGCCCAGGCCCAGAAGAAGTTCATTATCGTCGCCATCGACTACTTTACTAAGTGGATCGAGGCCGAAGCCACTGCAAGGATCACCGAGACAGTCGTCTGGAATTTCATCTAGAAGTCGATCATCCGTCGCTACGGCATCCCCCGGGTGATAGTGAGTGATAATGGTCGGCAATTTGATTCTCGGTACTTCCGAGACAGATGCGCCAACCTCAATATTCGCAATCACTTCACTTCGGTCACCCACCCTCAGGCTAACGGGCTGGTCAAAAATGCCAACAAGGCTATCTTAAAAGGCATCAAGACTAGGCTCGACAAAGCCAAGGGCAGCTGGCTCGAGGAATTGCCAAACATACTCTGGTCGCACAGAACGACTCCCAGAATGACAACCGGTGAAATCCCTTTTCAGCTAGTATACGGTACCGAGGCCGTGATCCCGTTGGAAATTGTCAACCCCTCCCTCCGAGTCATCTGCTTCTCGTCCGAGGCAAACGACCAGAAACTGCTCAAAAATCTCAACTTAGCAGATGAAATCAGGGAGGTTGCCAGCATCAGAGCAACGGAGTACCAACGTCGCCTCACTCGATACTACAACGCCAAAGTCCGAGACAGACACTTCCAGTCGGCAGACTTCATCCTCAGGAAAGCCGAAGCCTCTCGACCACTTGAGGCGGCGGGCAAGCTATCCCCTAACTGGGAAGGCCCCTACCGAGTGGTCGAGACGCTCGGAAAAGGAGCATACCGTATGTCTACGATGGAAGGAGATCCCATCCCTCAGACCTGGAATGCAACTACATTACGCAAATTCTACTCCTGAGTACTGAGTATTGTGCAAACGACATAAGATAAGACAAAAGGCTCCTTTCTTTTTATTCAAACAACCCGTTTGTACATCAGGAAGGCCGAAGCCAATAGAATACATGTCAAAAAAGCAAAAGATCCACCTAGTGCCGTCGTATGAGCCCACCGCTCGGCTGACTCGGATGACCTTCCTGCGTCCAGCCACTGACTCTGCCTAGTGTAGAAACTGGCTCGGATAAAGGATAGTTGACCCCGTTGGCTCGGGCAGCTCGAGACAAAGGTGACAGAGGGATTAAGAAAGAGAAGGCTACCTTCCAAGTTGAACTTGGAAGAGAAGGGGGAGAGGGAATGCATATGAAAGCATCTTCCCCGCCAAACTGCCAACTCTTTGGAAGAAAGAGAGTGCATGCACCCTCCGAAGAGTGAAAGAAAGGAGGAGAAGAGCAGAAGAGGGAAAAAGAGGCAGGGGAAGGCCCAGAAGGGATGAGGAGGCCGAGCTGGATGAGGAGGCAGGGGAAGGCCCGGAAGGGATGGAGCTTAGTTGGCTTCCTCCTCCCATCCGTGAGGCGAGCAGGAAGGGACGGGCAGCATGGATGTCTGATGCCCCCATCCGTCCTCCATCTCGCCCCCATGCAAGTGCCGCACGAACTGATAAAGGGAAAATGGCGTGCCTCTACGTGTCGGCTCCTTTTCAAGTCTGCCCGCCGGCCGTCGACTCCTTTTCAAGTCTGGAGCAACAGGAACTCCCTGCCCCCCGTCGTCGACAGCCTCCTCACCTGGAGCTTCCTCCATGCTCCGAATACAACGGCACAACGCTACGTGAAGAAGGAATGAGGAAAGACTGTCAGAGAAAACCCTAAGTGGTGGAGAGGAAGGGACGCCCTTCAGTCCTTCTTATAGGCGAAGGGAGGCTACTTACCTTAAATGATTCCCCCCCCCCTTGAAAATACGCCAGAAGGATTTCTCCCTACGAACGGTCACCTCAAACTTCTCATCTTCCGCCCCAGCGGGACACATGAAGCGGCCAGGCATTTAAAGCGTGGGAAAACGGAAAGACACCCTGTCAGACGCTCACCCAACCATTATGCGAGATTCACGCAGAAAATATCGGTTCTTTCCAACCACCGCACATACGATGGATAGAATACGGTAATGGCGATATGAAACAGATAAGTCTTCATCACAATGCCACTGCCTTATTTATTTCTACACAAAAAAGGGAGTCTTTTCTTTCAAGAAGGGAAAAGATATGCAAAAAGAAGAAGCGAAATAGATACATCAGGCCTCTGGCCCACCTTGAAAACCGGAAGTAGAGGGCTCTAGCGGTCTGCCCCAGGCAGCCTCGACGACGGCCAACCCTGGCACCTACCCCACCGGCGTGGGAACTGCCTCAGTTGCGTGCCCTCCCGCGGCATCCGGAGTTGGCGACCCTTCGGGTGATGAGCCCTCGGGATTTTCTTCATCCTACGCCGAAACAGAGGAACTAGAGGATGACAAGTCCAAGTCATAACATTGACCGGATGAGAAGTCAACCACTCCGGACGCCTGCTCCTCGGTGTAAGAAATGGCCCGGTCGTAGCCCTGCTGGAACCCCTTGCGGATGCCCCGGTGGAGTCCTAGCTCGTAGTAGGGGAGGGCAGCCTCCTTAAGGTCGAACTGGTAGGCCTCTGAGCTCTTGTATTGATCGAGAGCCTCCGCCCCGGCCGATTCCACCCTACCGGCGAGCTCGGCCTCCCTCTGCTCTGCCTCGGCTGCCTTCCGCTCGGCCTCAGCAGTCCGCCCTTCGGCCTCCGCCACCTACTTCTCCACCTCAGCTCGATCAGCCTCGGCCTCCCGCCGAAGACGCTCGGCTTCCTCCGCGTGGTCTACTAGCTCGGCACGCTCGGTCTCCCACCAGCCATCCAGCTCAACGCGTGCTAAGCGCTCCTTTTCGAGAAGCCGGCTCTTCCTCTCGAGTGATTCACGAGCCTTAGCCAGCTGCTCGGCTAGTGCCTGGGTCTCCACTTGGCTCGATCGTACCAGCTCCCTGATTGAGGAGAGCTCCTGCCGAAGCCCGTCACGCTCCTCGACGAGCCAAGTCAACCTCCTGTCCGACCCACCGAGGGTCCAGGCCAGGTTCGCTCGCTCCCACTCCGATCGAGCGTACGCTTCCACCAGAACCGCCCCCATCTGGGCCAGGGCCAAGCCGCCCTCCATAACCCCGGTGAGAGCCGTGGACGGAGAGTGCTGCCTACCTCCCCCCCTCACCTTCGCGGATATACCAAGACACACCTGGTGCAGGAGGCCCGAGATACCTAGCCTTTCCAAGGCCGCTGAAACGGAGAACCCCCCATCACCCGACGCCCCACCGTATGGCCCAGATCGAGCCCCAGCCTCGGCCGCCTCTCGCGTCCCGGCCGTTCCTGCGGCCTCTCCTCACGGATCGGCTCGGCACTGGCATCGCCACCTGGAGCGCCAGCTTCGGCCACGGCCCCTTCAGCTCCAGCCGAGGGGAGAGCCGGGTCGGCCCCGCTATCGGTTGCAGGAGCCCCCTTGGCCCCCTCGGTCCCAGCCAAAGGAGGAACCAAGCCCGCATCATCGCCGCCCGCAGGGGCAGCCCCGACCTCCTCGGCCCCCTCTGGCTCGGCTGGTGGGAGAGCCCGCCCGGTAGGGTCGGCCCCACTGTGCCCCGCGGAGGGGTGAGCCGCGGTAGGGTCACCTTCAACCGTGGGTACGACCCTGGCCTTCTTGGCCCGCTTTCTGGCCCTCGCAGCGGCCCGGATCATACCCTCCACAGGGTCCTTGCGCTTGGGTCCCCGCGGTCCGGAGGATTCACGCTGGGCCACTCCCTTGCCCTTATCTTTGGTCCGGGAGCGACCCACGGGAGCAGTCGGTTCGTCGGCAGTCGAGTCATCTCCAAGCTCGATCACCTCTGCGGCCTCCTTCAAAGGCTCCCGCCTGGTGTCTGCACAAAGAAGAAGACGTATTCAGGAAAAGAAAGATGACCCTCACATCCAAAGGAAAATCTAAGTTGTGGCACCTGAGCCCGACGGGTGCAGCCGCATAAGAAGACACCGCTCGATATTCTCTGGTGTCACCAGTTCCTCGGTGGACTGGCATTTTTCAGCAGGGTGGTTGCGTACTTCTCCACGTGAGGGGGGAACTCATCCTGCCTAGGAGGGATATTAGGGTGTAAATTAGGGATTACCAGGCACCTCAAGGTTTCCTCCACTGAAAAAATCTTCACACAGAAGAATTGGGTTTTCCACCCTTTATGCGAAGAATCCTTCACCGCCAAAAAGATACAACTCCTATTCCGCCTCGCCTGGATGAAATAGAAGCCCTTCCCTGCCGAAGGATGCGCTTTCAACTCAAAGAAAAAGTGGAAGAGGTCCATGGAAGGAGGGACTCCGCACTGACGACAGAGAATATGAAAGGCGGAAAAGAGGAGATAGGAGTTGGCTACCAACTGAATGGGCGCCAACCGAAAAAAATTAAGAAGTTGAAAGATGAAAGGTTCGAAAGGAAGGTGGAATCCACCCTTCCACGACAGAAGAAACATATAGATGTGGCCTGTACGAGAGTCCAGGCTCATCTCGTATGGGGTAGCAACGGCAAAACTGAACTTGTGGGGCAGGCGGTACTGGTGCTCCAGCCTCCTCACATCCGCCTCCCCCATTTCACTGCAGTTGGGGACCGGCGCCCTCGCCACCGGCTCGCCCTCCCACTCCTCAACATCTGGGCGCTGGCCCGCCATGGAGTCAGAAGAAGACTCTGAGGGAAGACGATCCCGAGACCCTGAAGATTCCAGGGGAGGAGGAAGCTACCGGACGGCCTCCGCGGTTATCGCCGCCAACTCCTCAAATGCCGCCGCACGCCTCTGCTCCTCCGTCGTGTACTCACGGCGCATCGAAGAGCCCCAAAAAATGGGAACGAAGGAGAGCCAAAACCCAAAGATACGGAGGGAGTCTGGAATGACAACAAGCGCCCAACGCCTATAAACCCACCCGGAAGGCGGCGCGTCGTTCCGACCTCCGAGGAAAGGGGGCCCCTTCAGTTCAAATCTGTCAGGATCATCATTAACACGGGCACAGGTGACCACGACACGTGGCTTCCTAAACACCACCAGATTTCCACCCACCTGAGCCACGCTAGTCCGAAACCCCAAGCAGCTACTCGACCGAGCTTACTAAAGCTCGGCAGTAGGAGGGGGACAAGTGGAGAGGGGGATTTCTGCAGCCCAATTAAGAGCAGCCAAACTAGGCCCATCAGGACCGAATGAGGCTCAGCTCATCCAAGTGACAGCACTCTAGGGCCCACTTTGACAAAAAAGCCCAATAAAGATCACTCGAGATCCCATCCTTCCTTGGCGGCCCTTAGGCTCGGAAGGCCCGAACGATAGAACGGAGGAAGACCCACGCCTGAGCCATCCCTCATCAGGATGAAGGGCAAGCGCTCTGCGCCCACTCCGATCTGACTGCATCCGAGCTATGCCTATCGCCCGGACAGGGCTGGCACTTCTCATGCTCGGATCGACTGACAAATATTTATCCATGCAGCCGTTGACAGTCCTTTATGAGCAGGAGTTCAGCGGGATAAGGGAGCCACGATCCTCCACGGTCATGAAGAGCCCACGACGAGAACGTAACGATCTCATGATGAGGACGTAACGATCCCATGATGAGGACGTAACTCCCGCCTGAAACTCCTCAACTTATGGAACTCATCAGGGGAGCTCACTATATAAACCAGGGACTCCCTCCGACGACAAGTAAGGTAGATATAGGCCTAATACTCTCTAAGCAGGAATCACTTCACCATCTTGGTGTTGGGGAATCTCGTGCATCTCTTTCTACCTCCCTCAATACCTTCCACCATTGCTCTACTGACTTAACCATCGGAGGGTTTCCCCAGAGAACCATCACTGGGCCCCCTGATTCGTTTCCCTTTCTCTGCAGTTCACTACCCGGTGATCATCCTCCCAGCTCAGGACCAGTGCGAGATCACGCCCCTTCAGGTTTTAACCCAACAAATAAAAAGAGGTTTGATGTGAGAACTACCTCTTTTGTGATTGAAAAGGGGACATTTCAACCCCTGATAAAAATGACTTCAGGTGGAAGTCATGATGAGAATAAGAATAAAAATATTAACACAATCAAGCCCAGCGCCAAGGACAAAGGCAAAGGGAAGATAGGGGTGGCTGGTGAGTCATGTTCATATGCTTGTACATTCAAGACTAAAACTAGCAAACTTCCATAAATGGGTCTGGGTAGAACCACCACTGGTCAAATGCACCACAAGACTGGACCCAATTACTCTGCATTCCACAGTATAAATCATCAGATAAATTAGAAAAGTCAGAGTTACATGAGACCCATGCAGTACTTCCCAATGTATCATAATCAGTGGCAGCAGTCTCACCCTAGGAACTCCTACATGTAGACTGTGAATAATAACTTCAGGAGTCAAAACTCCTATGGCTTTGCTGATTTCATGACTGGTCAGTCCAAGGTCTACAGGTCACCTACAACTCCCAATACCTATTGGACCAGACACTGGCGAAGAAATTCTAAAAATGATTTGAAAAAGAAACAAAATGCCACACATAAGAAGCAAGGTCAAAAGAATGAAACTGGCAAGAAAAGGCAGTCCAATCTTAAAAGCAAGAAATCCACAATTCCCAGAAAGACACCCAAACAAATGTGGATACCTAAATATCTTGCTTGTTATCTGCATGAGATGAGTTCATTGGGACCCAAGAAACTCTGGGTTCCAAATCCTTCTACTTAATTCCCTTGCAGGTATGCCTGGAAGCCAATCACAATAGATGGTATTTGGACAGTGGCTGTTCCAGGCACATGACCGGAGACAAAGCTAAATTTTGCACGTTGGTAAAGAAAGATGTTGGTCATGTTACTTTAGGAGGTAATACCAAGGGTAAAATAATTGGCTCATGTATGGTTGGTAAGTGCTCTTCATCCTGCATTGAGGAAGTTTTATTAGTTGAAGGGCTAGCTTACAATCTTTTGAGCATTAGTCAATTATGTGATAAAGGCCATAAAGTTGTTTTTGATTCTCTTGCGTGCACCATATTTGAACCAAATTCAGAATTTGTGAAATTCATTGGCAGGAGAATTAATAACATCTATATGGTAGATTTGGATCATGTAGCTCACACTAATCTCTGTCTCGGTGTAAATAAGGATGACCTAGCCTTTCTGTGGTATCGTAGATTAGGTCATGCCAGCTACAGTGTTCTTCACAAACTGAATAAGCATAAGTTAGTAAAAGGGCTTCCTGAAATTTCATTTAAAAATGACAATAAAATTTATGAGGCATGTACTCAATGTAAACAGATTAGAAATTCCTTCAAATCTAGAACAGAAAACCTATCTTCTAAACCGCATGAACTAATTCACATGGATCTATTTGGACCCACAAGATATGTTAGCTTATCTAGTAAAAGATATAATTTTGTGCTTGTTGATGATTTTTCTAGATTTACATGGGTTTTCTACCTGTCTCACAAAAATGAAGCTTTTAAAGAGTATCAGGAGCTCTTTTAGAAAATAAAACAGTCTAATAATCATGGCATTTTGAATATCCTTTCTGATCATGGTGGTGAGTTTGTTAACTCACAATTTGATGACTTTTGCAGGGTGAATGGCATCACTCATAGACTCTCCTCGCCAAGGACTCTAGAGCAGAATGGAGTGGTGGAAAGGAGAAATCAAACTCTGGTGGAAATGGCTCGGACCATGCTAGTGGAAGGTAACTTACCAAGGAAGTTTTGGGCAGAGGCTGTCAACACAGCATGTTACACAATTAATAGAGCCCTGGTAAGATCCAAAACTCAATTAACTCCTTATGAGATTCTAAAAGGTAAGAAGCCTTCTCTAGCTCACTTCAAGGTCTTTGGCAATAAATGCTTTGTTCATATTAATTCAAAAAGAGACCTTGATAAATTTGAACCAAAAAGTGAACCTGGAATCTTTCTAGGTTACTTAAATCAGTCCAGAGCCTATAGAATTTTTAATCTCAAATCAAACACTGTTGAAGAATCTCCTCACATTGTCTTTGATGAGTCTGCAACTAAGTCTGATATTGACTTGTGCAGGAACAAAAGTGATGGAGAAATTTTAAAGAATGATGAAAAACAAAATGAAGAGTCTGCTGAGGAAGGTGAAGTAGAGGCTCCAACTACTTAGGGGGAGGTAAATGAGAATTCAGGTAATCAAGTCATTAATCTTAAATTTCTTAGAGATCATCCCCTTGAGAACATTATTGGTGATGTAAATGATCCAATGAGAACTAGAGCACATTTAAGAATTAAAAATGAATTAAATTTAGTTGCCCTAGTATCTCAGACTGAACCCAAAAACATAGATTGTGCCCTTAAAGATGAACACTGGATTAATGCCATGCATGATGAGCTTAGTCAATTTGATAGGAATAAAGTCTGGCATTTAGTTCCTAAACCCTTACATGGTAACATAATTGGCACAAAATGGGTTTTTAGAAATAAATCTTATGAGCAGGGTAACATCATAAGAAATAAGGCTAGACTAGTAGCTTAGGGGTACAACCAAGAATTTGGTATTGATTTTGAAGAATCCTTCGCCCCTGTAGCTCGGCTAGAAGCCATTAGAATTCTTTTAGCAACTACATGTAGTCTAAGAATAACTTTGAAGCAGATGGATGTCAAATCTGCCTTCTTAAATGGAGAAATAAAAGAAGATGTTTATGTTAAACAACCCCCTGGTTTTGAATGCCTTGATTTTCCTGATCATGTCTATAAACTTGATAAGGCATTATATGGGTTGAAATAAGCTCTCCGAGCATGGTATGAAAGACTGAGCAATTTCCTCTCAGAAAAGGTTTTGACAAGAGGTAAGGTTGACCAGACATTATTCACAAAGGTATGGGAAGATAAAATTCTGATTATTCAAATCTATGTAGATGATATAGTGTTTGGATCAACTAATTCATTAATGTGTGAGGAATTCTCAGCTCTGATGACTAGTGAATTTGAAATGAGCTCGATAGGAGAACTGAAGTTCTTTCTTGGTTTGCAGGTTAATCAAACCAAAGAGGGAACTTTAATAACTCAAGAAAAGTACTTGAAGGATCTGTTGAAGAAATTCAAGATGAAAAACCTCAAAGCAATCATAGCACCAATGGGGACATCTACCTGCCTTGATTCTGATCTGTCAGGTAAAATGGTAGATCCCAAATACTACAGAGGTATGATCGGATCCTTACTATATCTTACTGCATCTCGTCCAGACATTCAATTTTCTGTATGTTTGTGTGCTAGATTTCAAGTATGTCCCAAGGATTCACACTTAATTACTGTAAAACGGATCTTTAGATATCTATCTGGCACCCTTGACCTAGGATTATGGTATCCTACTAAGTGTGAACTAGACCTTCTAGCGTACACTGATGCAGATTATGCTGGGTGTAGAATTGATAGGAAAAGCACCAGTGGACATTGTCAATTCCTTGGTGGGTGTCTAGTCTCTTGGGCATCTAAAAAATAGCACACTATAGCCTTGTCCACTGCTGAGGCAGAGCATGTGGATGCAGGGAACTGTGCTGCCCAAGTCCTCTGGATCAAACACCAGTTATTTGACTATCATATAAATCTTGGTTGCATCACAATTATGTGTGATAACACTAGTGCTATTTCCTTAACTAAAAATCCAGTTCATTATTCCAGAACAAAATATATTGAAATCAAACATCATTTTCTTAGAGATGAAGTCAGTAAGAAGGAAATTGAACTTGAATTCATTGAGTCTGAAAAATAAATTGCTGACATTTTTACAAAGTCTTTGGGTAATGAAAGATTTAAATTCTTAAAAAGAGAATTAGGCTTGTGTAAATTTCATCATGATGAATGACTCAGAATTCTTGCCCGAATTGATGTTCATAGCTTCTCTCTGAATAAATAATTTCTGAATTTTTGAATAAATGTTGTGCATAAATGCATCATTAAATAAAACTGCATATAGATAGGGGGAGTCTTTCCTCTAGATCACACATCAGTTGAGCTTGCCATATGCACTACTAAGGTCGGTGCAGGTCTTTGCTATGAGCAGTTGAGTTCGATGTGTGTTTTTGCACCGAGTTTATGTCAGTGCATGTCTTGCACTTGGTCGATGCATAGTGTGAGCATTATGCATACAAGGTCAGTGCACGCCCTTGCCTTACAACATGAAGGTCCGTGCGTCTTGTGTCTTACACATAATAGATCGGTGCATTTGTATTCCATAAGCATGCATAGTCGGTGCATTGCCTACTTTATGCATGTTAAGGTCGGTGCATTATGATGTCAGGAGGTGTTCAGTCATTCTGATTTTGGTATAACCTTTTCAAACCCTCTCTTCACTCTCAAAAGTGTCATCACATGGCATCAATTGCATCAAATGGACCTTGGTGGGAACCACTTCTATCACATTGTATCTTGGTCACTCTTCTTGATACTCCTTATGAGCTGCTTCTGTGCTTTATCGACTATTCCCTCATTCTGAAAGGATGACAGTTCTGTATTTGGTTCATTATTTTGAGCGGCAATTATTACAACTCTTCTATTATAAGAATCACATTTGCTCCTTGAATGAACTGATGGTTTAATTTTAATAGACTGTAGAGTTTAAAGACTGCCTTCAAAAGAATAAGGTGGTAGAAAACCTTTTATAGCTCTCAACCTCTCTTTCATAACTATGATAGATAAGATCTTCATAGTATCTGAAAATGACAGTCTTAATGAAGTCTAGGCTGAGAAAATCCGAAAGTGTATTGTCTTTAAACAAGTCACCTTGAAAATTAAAAAGGGCAATAATAATAAAATTATCAGTAAAAGAAATGAATAAAGTGGCAGAGCAATGGCTGAATTACACTGAGAAACTGAACCCTCCATCAAAGAAGTGGAGAGGACTTCATGTCATGAAGTGCGTCATGTTACCTCTGTTCATATGGTCAAATCTATAGGGCTTGTTTCACTGAGTAACTGGGGGTACTGACGTCTGATAAACGTGTTCTCTCAATATCAAAGGTGTAAATCATCTGTGTAGTTTTTGATTAGAAACAGATATGTTATTTTATGCTTAATAACTGGCGGTACTTGCGTCTAATCCACGTGTGCCCTTAATGTCAACGGTATAAATGACACTTGTCTGTTCACTGAGTTCAGATTCAAAATCTGAAGTGAAAAAGATTTGATGTAACCCTTGAAATTCAAAATTCACTAAGCGTCAATTGTTTAACCCCAATACATATTCAGGTCACTCTCTTAATACTCATTGATTCTACAATCAGTAGGATACAGTCTTGACCTAGTTTATCATAATTATATGACTTAGGTTCATTGCTATAAACTGATTCTATAACTCTATTTCAGAAAGTCAGTGAATTCAATCTACCTTCTATAACTCTTAAACCTGACATTTATCAAGCTTGCACAATGATTGATTCTTATATCTAACGAATTGTCCAATAACTTGCTTATATTCTAAACCATTGCACAGAGTGTCATTCTGTCTCCTATTTCTTCCTGCCTCCCTTCTTGCCTTCCTCTATCTCCCCCACTCCTTGTTTGCTGATGGCAAAGGGGGAGAGATCATGTAGGCGTCTCCTTCTCTATCCCTCTCTATTCTAGATCGAAGGGGGATAGATTAAGATTCTTAAGATAGACTATGCTTATAGGGGGAGAGATTCTAATGGCTACAGGGAGAGAGAAGGGAAGAGAAAGACCTCAGTATTATTTGAGCAGTCCTTCATTCAGGGGGATTTTTGTTTTTGTTAATAATATCTGACTGTGCTTGTCAAATGCTTGGGTATATGCCATATGCAATTTCATTTAGTTGTTGCCCCCTCCCTGGGAGTCTCGCAGTCTGTATGCTCTCCCAATTAACCCCTAACGCTGATCAATCAACTTACCTATGCTCAATTTATTATTGGTTTAATGATGATCGAACAATTCATTGTGTGCTTCTCTACCCTGGGAGGGGGTTGGGAGAGGGTCCGTCAGGATGACCTATCTGTTGGGCCTCCTCTGGGATTGATCAGCAGTGTGTGTACAGCTGTATGTACGGAATGTGTTTTGATTAATTGGCAACAATTGAGTTGACTTGGTTGACTTTGATTACCTTTCCTTGACCATGAGGATGTTGTGTATTTTGATGAGACTTTCATAAATGTCAGATAATTATTAGTCACCTCCTTTAAAACTTCTCTGCACCTTCATGTTGCATTCTCATTATAAGTCGGTGCAAGCTCCTAACGAACTGCACTCATACTTAGTGCATGTCAAATACGGGTATGAATTGAGTCGGTGCAATTCCTAGCTTATTTCGTAGTGACTCTGTGCATGTCCTTCATTCGTGTGTGTAGGGTGCAAAATAGAGTCGATGCATTGTATTTATCGTCAGTGCATTTCATTGCTTAAAGTCAGTGCACGTCACTGTTCATATGCATATAAGTCTATGCATTCATGACCCTGCACATTCTGCCTGTGCGCGAATAAGCTCTGTGCTAATTGGTCTAGGTTGCCAATGAGGTCCGTGCATAGTCATGCATTATGTCAATCCAAGTCAGTGCATGTTTCAAGGCTTAGCATATATCAGGTCCGTGCAAGGTTGGTACAAGCCTTGCGTAGTACACGATAAGGTCCGTGCATGTTTGTATAGCACATTAAATGCTGAAGTCGGTGCACAGTTGGGGGAAGCTACAAAAGGTCATTGCCTACCTTGGCATAAGCAAGGCCAGTGCAATGCTGTCCCTAGCTCAACCAAGGACGGTGCAATACACTGTAGAAGTCAGTACAATGCCTTCCTCAAGCACATGCAAGTCCGTGCAATATGTTGTATCAGTCGGTGCAGTATGCTGTAGCAGTCAGTGCAAAGCCTTCCTCGCATAAGCCCATCGGTGCATACCCTCATATTGCTCGAATGACGTCTGTGCATAACTTACTGAATGCACTTCTGAGTCTGTGCATGTTTCTTGTATGAGCACAGAAGGTCTGTGCAATCCCTTTTCCCTTGCAAGCGCAAGGTCTGTGCACGATAGGTCTATAGCTTGTTGGCTCGGTGCAATCGTTGATTCTCGTACACATAATGTCTGTGCATGATTCTCTTACAGCCTAATAAAGTCGGTGCACGTTATAATTCATGCATATTTGAGTCCACGCACTTTTGCTCTCATGCTCTATTATGTCTGTGCAATTCTTATGATTGTCTAACTATCTTATACTGACTGTGATGGGGACATCGCTTACCACTTCCCATTTCTCCAAGGGTCCCGATGCTCGCCATTGTGTTCATCTTGATTTTCTGAGTCTAGCTATGTAATTTTCATATCTTTCCTTGAGTCTTAACCATGTAATTTTCCTTTTATTGAGTCAAGTACCTAAGTTAGTGAGTCATCTATCTAAGTCTAAGTATCATTAGGTGGCCTAGTGGGTTAACGGGCCCACTTCAATGGGCTTGGCCCATGGGCGCCCCCTTCCCCCCCTTGGTCATTTGTCAATAGTCCAAAAGGTAAGGACTTTTTGTAAATTGAGGGTTTCCTATAAATAGGACCCCAATCCCTCCATGGAAAACTAATGAATGAATGAAGTATTAAGTGAAAATTTTCACAAGAATTGTGTCTCTCTCTCTCTCTAAGGGGTGGATTCCCCCTCTCTTTTTCTCTCTCTCTTCTCTCTCTCTCTAAAGGGGGGCGAACCCCATTCTCTCTCCTCCCCACCCCCAATTTCAAAATTCACTCTCTCTCCTCCCTATTCACCTCTCATTAAGACCCCTCCCCCTTCCCCATACCTCCCATTTAATTCCCCTCCAACCCCTAGGTGGAATCCCCTTCTCCTAGGCACCTCTCCCTCCTCCCAAGCAACCTTTCCCCTTCCCCATACAACCTCTCATTTTCCCAAGGGAGAATCCCTTCTCCCAAGCACCCCTTCCCCTCCCCAAGGCAACCCTTCCCATTCCCTAGGCCCCCATTAACCCCTCCATTAACCCACCATTCAAACCAAAGGAGAGATCTCTCCTCCCTCTCTCCTTCCCAACCCAAATTCGCAGCTCCCCCTTCTTCCACTTGCTAGACCACCTCCCAGCCCCCTTTCTGTCCCTCCCACACCTTGAATCACCCCCTAACAGACCCCCACATAGTCAAGTGTCACCCCCACACCCATCCACCCCATTTCCCACCCCATCTACTCCATCTCCCATCACCTATCATCACCCTATTCATCTCAGTCCGCAGGAAGCAGTTAAGGGTCGAGTTGCAGAGTCAACCACATCTTCACCGCACATCTTCTGGAGGCGTATCCTACATTGCCGGAAAGTTCTTCTAGTCTTCTTCGCAGGCGAGGTGATCCCTCCCCAATTCGATTTTGGAGCTGTCCGGGAGAGCCATTCTTCACCGACTGCGCAGAACCAGTCCGGCCAGAAACCAAAGCTGCCACTCAGAAGCTACTGTGACCACACCGGTGCTCCACTTGGTGCGCCACTTGACCGGGGGGAAGATCCACCAGTCCTCTATCCAACACAGCAAGCAGGACCTCGTTTGGAGTCCGGAGCTCCCCGTTCCGAATTATTTTCCCCAGGTGCGCAGGTCAGTCCTGTCAGGGACTGATCAGACCCCCTCTCACTCTTCAGGTTCCACCTCCCTGCTCCGACCTCGTCTGGTGCCCATCTTGCTTTCTGATCGAAGAGGATTCGACCACGATCGTAACCGTCCTGATCCCGTCTCGATTGGATCACGGGATATATTGTGGTAAAGTCGCCAACCTGCTGCAACAACCTAAACTCAGTCCAAGGCAGAGCAGAGCAGCGCCGGTCCAGCATCTGTCCCGGCCAGCGTCGATAACTTATGGCACCAAAAAAATTCAGGCTTCATCCCAGGTCAGTCACCAACATTTTTGCGCTGGTCTCGTTCACTTTCAAGTCCGGGAGCGATCACAGCGGAGTCGACAACGAGTTCCTGTCAGCGGGCAGAACCGGCGAACAGAACCCCGGGAGGGCAATCCGGCTCCGTTCTTAGCTTCATGCCCCTCCCCGCCTGGCCAGCTTACCGCCCCTCCCTGCGTGGAGGTAGTGTTTGTGTGTAATCCACTTTTCCCCACCCCGAGATCCACCCTCCTACGTGAGGCGTAGTGCATGTAAATAATTAGCAGGGATCAAGCTTCATCGACGCAGTGTGCGGGGAACCCACACTTCCCCGCTCGCCCTCGTCTCCGAACGGGGTTGGTTTCTTCAAACCAACCGGGTAAGCTCTATCCCTTGCTCTCATATCAGTAGTTTGTTCATATAATATCCGTGGAATTGCTCTGTTGACGATAAGAGAGCGCCCGACCCCGGAGCTCCCAGTTTACGAGTGGTCATCGTGGGATTGTGAGAGAGCGACCCGGTGCCCTTTCAGCACCTAGCCAGCCCTTTGATTGTGGGCACCGTACCCTCGGGAGGGCGACCATAGCTTTGCTGGTCCTCTACCAGCAAGGACTTTATTCCACTACCTCCACTTGGCATCGCCGAGTCACCCGAGAATCGTGTGCGCAACGGTGGTTTGGCAACTTGCGTAATTCTCTACTCTTGTGCGTTGTGCTTGCTTGGTAAGTCCAAGGACCCTCGGTCTAGTTGCTGCATTCTCTAAGTCGGTGTCACATCAACTTGGTATCAGAGCAAGTTCTAGGCTTGTCTCTACTAAGTCTTGTCCTAGGGCCATTGCATGCATCACCCTTGTCCACCATCATGACTACCTCATACTTGGCATATTCGCCACTCTTAGGCCCATTAGAAGCCTTTTGTGTTTGATGGATCCCGCCCTAGCATATATCTAGAATGGGAGAAGTCCATAGACCGACACTTTGGGAGGTTTACCCTGTCAGGACCTATCCAAGTCAACTATGCCAAGAGTTTACTCTGGCGCCAAGCTAGGAAAGAATAGGAGTACATTGTAGGTTTGAGAGAAGCCAAAGGGGAAGCACCCATTGAATCTTGGGTTGAAATGAGGGCCGATCTTAGAAATATCTACGCACCCCAATCTGGACCTCCTCAACCAACCACTTTTCCACCCCCAACTCCAACCCAAGGACTTCCCCTATCAATCCCAACCCAAGCCCGTCCGTGTTCACCACCCCGGGAGTACCATGAGCCGGCTATCTCCACTCCTCCACCAAAAGACCCATTCCTCCCCTTGGAAGAGGAGCCCATGATCCAAACACCTGATCCCTTGGAAGTAAACACCTCTTCCCTTGGAAGTAAGACTGACCTAGACCCCCTCCCGACCCTCGAGGAAACCCAAGCCTACACCGTTGAGGAGGAGGAGCCACAAAACTTACCCACCCCTCCTAGTCCGGGTCCTCATGAGCCGCACACCGTCACCATAGATGAGTCCATACTCCAATGGCTCAAGCAAAGTCCCACCCTCCTGAGATCACCACCATTGGGATATCAATCCCAAATTGTTCCCACCCGGTCTCCCCATGTCACCTTACAAACCTTCTACTTCACGGGAGACTTGGGAGACCTAGTGGATTACCTATATTGTCAAGTCCACTTGACTGGCTTGCTTACCATGGGACCTTCGGAGCCTAGCACCATTAACTTTGCCCACCCCACCATTGGCTCCATCACTTCCGTTTGCACGAGTGGGCATTGCACTATTGAGATTCTTCTATTTCTCCCCTTGGAGGAAGAACCCACTCCGGTCTACTCCCCACCCATTGAGACCCCAAATGCCTTAAACGATCAACTCACTAGAGATCTTGGACCGATCACTTTGGAGGAGGATGACTCACCACCTTGTAAAGACCTTGGGGACATGGAGTTCCTCTCTTTAGGTAGCCCTTACCATGATCCCTTTGACCCATTCCAATGGGAGTACGGATACCCAAGTGGCTCAATCACCTTACCCACCACCCACCTTTCCCTACCCCAACCAACCATAATGGATCAAATTCACCCCTTCCTAGACTCGGGTTACACCATAGGGGCCATGACTTTGGGTAATATTCACAAAGGGATTAAGGAAGCGTCTCACTCCGTGCTATCACCTTCTTAGATCCCTTCGATCCTCTCAAATGGAAGCTCAAAGGTCATCCCACAACCCCTCACATAGAAATCATCTTTGGAGTAGGAATGCCTCTGTCTTGGCACCTCCCACCACTTGACATGATTAGTAGGTTGGGTCCTTTCATTTATAACACCCACATGTCAAGTTGGAAACATAAGTGGTCCATATTTGGGTGTAACGGTCCTCCTTCATTCATCATGGGTAATAGGCATGATAGGAGCATTCATGGATGTCCGGGTCCCCCGGCATTTGTCATCCCCATGCATGATTGGATTACATATGGATGCTCAGGCCCTCCTAAGTCCACCAAAGTCTACACGGCATCATTGCATGATAGGTCCACTTATGGATGTCCCGGTCCTCCCAATTCCATCAAAGTCTTCTTGGCGTTAAAGCATGGCTGGTCTACATTTGGATGTCCCGGCCCCCCTAAGTCAATCATTATGAGGTCAAAGTATGAAGGAAGCATTCATGGATGTCTGGGACCCCCGACATCCAACACCCCTTTGCATGATAGGTTCATCTATGGGTGCTCCGGCCCTCCTAAGTCCACCAAAATCAATGTAACACTTGATAGGGCTAAATTTGGTTGTCCAGGCCCTCCCTTCATCCCTAGAGGATCATCATTTATGACATTGCATGGCAACCCTCGCAAGCACATCAACAAGAGCAACGAGGTGAACAAACAATTAGCCAACTCTCACCGCTGCCACCAAGAATTTTGGTTTGGTGATTCCGTGATGGTGAGGACTGAGAGACTATCATCTGAGAACGTCTCAAAACTGAGGTCTCGTGAAACAGGTCCCTTCCAGGTCCTGAGATACATCGGCACTAATGCTTATGTGTTAGACCTCCCAGAGGAATACAAAGTAACCCCCACTTTCATCGTGGCTGACCTGGTGCCATACATGGGTCCCACGGTGACACCCAGTGAGGAAATTGAGCTCATCCCCTCCCTTGAGAGAGCACCTACCCTTGAGAGAAGTCTACCAGCCCAGAGAGACCAGCATGAGCATGTTGAACGGATATTGTATGAACAGGTCACTATCATCTAGAGCAAAGGGTATGGGCGCTACCTCGCTTGGTGAAAGGACCAGCTACCTTTGGTAGACTTGTGGGCAACCCCGCCATGGCTCCCTCCGCATACGATGGATCTTTACTAAACAGAGTCGAGTTCTCTGCACCCCGGGAGTATGATGGGGACATCGCTTACCACTTCCCATTTCTCCAAGGGTCCCGATGCTCGCCATTATGTTCATCTTGATTTTCTGAGTCTAGCTATGTAATTTTCATATCTTTCCTTGAGTCTTAACAATGTAATTTTCCTTTTATTGAGTCAAGTACCTAAGTTAGTGAGTCATCTATCTAAGTCTAAGTATCATTAGGTGGCCTAGTGGGTTAACGGGTCCACTTCAATGGGCTTGGCCCATGGGCACCCCCTTCCCCCCCTTGGTCATTTGTCAATAGTCCAAAAGGTAAGGACTTTTTGTAAATTGAAGGTTTCCTATAAATAGGACCCCAATCCCTCCATGGAGAACTAATGAATGAATGAAGTATTAAGTGAAAATTTTTACAAGAATTATGTCTCTCTCTCTAAGGGGTGGATTCCCCTCTCTCTTTCTCTCTCTCTTCTCTCTCTCTAAAGGGGGGCGAACCCCATTCTCTCTCCTCCCCACCCCCAATTTCGAAATTCACTCTCTCTCCTCCCTATTCACCTCTCATTAAGACCCCTCCCCCTTCCCCATACCTCCCATTTAATTCCCCTCCAACACCTAGGTGGAATCCCCTTCTCCTAGGCACCTCTCCCTCCTCCCAAGCAACCTTTCCCCTTCCCCATACAACCTTTCATTTTTCCAAGGGAGAATCCCTTCTCCCAAGCACCCCTTCCCCTCCCCAAGGCAACCCTTCCCATTCCCTAGGCCCCCATTAACCCCTCCATTAACCCACCATTCAAACCAAAGGAGAGATCTCTCCTCCCTCTCTCCTTCCCAACCCAAATTCGCAGCTCCCCTTTCTTCCACTTGCTAGACCACCTCCCAGCCCCCTTTCTGCCCCTCCCACACCTTGTATCACCCCCTAACAGACCCCCACATAGTCAAGTGTCACCCGCACACCCATCCACCCCATTTCCCACCCCATCTACTCCGTCTCTCATCACCTATCATCACCCTATTCATCTCAGTCCACAGGCAGCAGTTAAGGGTCGAGTTGCAGAGTCAACCACGTCTTCACCGCACATCTTCTGGAGGCGTATCCTACATTTTAGGAAAGCTCTTCCAGTCGTCTTCGCAGGCGAGGTGATCCCGCCTCAATTCGAGTTCGGAGCTGTCCGGGAGAGCCATTCTTCACCGATTGCGCAGAACCAGTCCGGCCAGAAACCAGAGCTGCCACTTAGAAGCTACTGCGACCACAACGGTGCTCCACTTGGTGCGCCACTTGACCAGAGCGAAGATCCACCAGTCCTCTGTCCAACACAGCAAGCGGGACCTCGTTTGGAGTTCGGAGCTCCCCATTCCGATATATTTTCCCCAGGTGCGCAGGTCCGTCCTGTCAGGGACTGATCAGACCCCCTCTCACTCTTCGGGTTCCACCTCCCTGCTCCGACCTCGTCTGGTGCCCATCTTGATTTCTGATAGAAGAGGATTCAACTACGCTCGCAACCGTCCTAATCCCGTCTCGATTGGATCACGGGAGCGATTGTGGTAAAGTTGCCAACCTGCTGCAACAACCTGAACTCAGTCCAAGGTAGAGCAGAGCAGCGCCGATCCAGCATCTGTCCCGGCCAGCATCGATAACGTCTGGCACCAAAAAAATTCAGGCTTCATCCCGGGTCAGTCACCAAGATTTTGGCACTGGTCTCGTTCACTTTCGAGTCCGGGAGCGATCACAGCGGAGTCGACAGCGAGTTCCTGTCAGCGGGCAAAACCGGCGGACAGAACCCCGGGAGGGCAATCCGGCTCCGTTCTTAGCTTCACGCCCCTCCCCGCCTGGCCGGCTTACCGCCCCTCCCTGCATGGAGGTAGTGTTTGTGTGTAATCCACTTTTCCCCACCTCGAGATCCACCCTCCTGCGTGAGGCGTAGTGCATGTAAATAATTAGCATGGATCAAGCTTCATCGACGCAGTGTGCGGGGAACCCACACTTCCCCGCTCGCCCTCGTCTCCGAACGGGGTTGGTTTCTTCAAACCAACCGGGTAAGCTCTATCCCTTGCTCTCATATCAGTAGTTTGTTCATATAATATCCGTGGAATTGCTCTGTTGACGGTGAGAGAGCGCCCGACCCCGGAGCTTCCAGTTTACGAGTGGTCATCGTGGGATTGTGAGAGAGTGACCCGGTGCCCTTTCGGCACCTAGCCAGCCCTTTGATTGTGGGCACCGTACCCTTGGGAGGGCGACCATAGCTTTACTGGTCCTCTACCAGCAAGGGCTTTGTTCCACTACCTCCACTCGGCATCGCCGAGTCACCCGGGAATTGTGTGCGCAACGGTGGTTTGGCAACTTGCGTAATTCTCTACTCTTGTGCGTTGTGCTTGCTTGGTAAGTCCAAGGACCCTCGGTCTAGTTGCTGCATTCTCTAAGTCGGTGTCACATCAGACTGAGTGTCTAACATCTTGACAGGACACTTGTTCATAAAGTTTAAGGAGGGCACGTGATCCAAGACTTAAAGTTGAGCTATACTCGTGACACGTGGAAAGCTGATAAGCCCAGATGCTGCCACGTGGGCCTTGGTCCTCAGATCTGGACAAAGAACTTGGACGGAAAATGTGTTTTCCACACGCCCTTCTTCCTGCTGCTCATATAAAAATGAGAATCTGTTCGTGTAGAAGATGAGACAGACATAAGAAAAAGAAGCAGAGAGGACAACAGAAAATACAATCCAGGAAAGCCAGTGCATGCAAATTTAGAGAGAGCTGAGAGAGAGAGAGATTGGAGAGAAGAAGCAATTGAGAGTCTCAGTCATCGATCTCTTGGTTCAGAACCAAAGCCGATTTGCTCATTATCTTGAGCTACATTCTCGTTGTGTTTTTGGTTTTCAGTTTTTCTTTGTTTTATTTTGAAACAATGTTCTTCAAGTTGTGTGTCAGCAGAAAGATGAAGTTGTAAGCCTCAGCGGCAGAGGAGGATTCCTTTGGTAGCAAGTTGTGAAGCTCAGCGGGTGTAGGGATATAATCCCCGAAGCTGTGGATCAGCGGTGAGAAGCTGTGAATCAACAGTAAGCCACACTTGGTTTCAGTGTGGGGTGGATGTAGGCTTGTGCCGAACCACCTAAAACCTCCAGTGTCCTGTGCGATTGTTGTGTGATCTCCGCTCAGTAGCTTGCATGCTTTGTGCTTGTGTTTTGGTTCCAACAGCGCATAGTCGATTATATAGAACCTGATTGCTTTCCTTCGCATACATATTCTTCTTTAGGTTGAACTTAATTCCGCAGTAGTAATTCTTTCATTCCCGCATCTGCTTACTTACTGCAGTTAAACTTTAGAGGACAGAAATTTTTTTAAAGGGTAGATCTATTCACACCCCCTTTAGATCTTAGAGTTCATCCATTCCCAACACTATCTCCCCCCTTCTGGTTATACGGGTGATATATGAGTGTTACTGTGAGCACCGTCCTTCCTACGTTGATGCATATTTGCCAACCGGGGAGGGGGAACATTCCCCATCAAATTTTCCAATCGCTGGTCTTTTTGCTGAATCGCCAAATATCCACAAGGCCTCGTCCTCTTATGATGTTAAACCTAATGGGCCATTAGGGCGAATATGAATAGATCCTTTGATCTAACATTAAACCAAATCCACATTCCCCTGGGGAATTGTGGTCGCCATGGGTTACGGAACCCCTTGTAGGCTGGCCCTAGGGGTCTCCTCTTATTCAAGCTGTCCCATTGAGTTAATAATGGCCCACGGATCATCGGTGCCCCTCGTAGACTAGCCCTTGGGGTTTCCATCCGTTCGGGTTCGCCGGTCACCGTGTTGGCCTCCCGGCAGTTAGGAGCTTTCCCTAGTCTCTATGGGTGGGTCTCAACTTTTCCCCCGTAACCCTTTCGGTATGCGGAAGTGCTGTCCAATTTTTATTGGATTCGTCCAATTAAACTTTGCATAATCTAGTCTACACAATGCATCAAGCATCACTTTGACTGAATGTCTGTGGGTTTGTTTCAGACTAAGACAAACTGTGCTGGAGTATTAACCTCGCACAAGTCTTTATTTATCAAACATACATGATAATTAGAAAACCCAAATCCACTTTAAATCCACCACAAAGTGTTAATAAAAGAGGCATTCTCTGAATTGAGTTATAATAAGACCTGAATAAGCCTTAACCAAATAAAACCTTTCAAAATGAATTCGATTCCTAATTCGGCGTGGCCTAATCCGGCGCCCATACCCCCCGCGCCGAATTAGTCCTCTCAAAACCATAAATCCCCCAATCATGTCCAAACGGCATGGAAGCTAATCCGGCGTGCCCTTCATACCCCCACGCCCCATTCAAGGCCCTTCACACCCCGCGCTGGGCCGAAATCCCTTCACACCCCCGTGCCGGATTAAACCATCATCATATCTTCAAGCCGATTTGAACCCCACTTGTACTTCTATCAACTCTTCCATATGCCCCACATCTCTATCATACTTAACTCATGAATGCTTTATAATTAACTAATAAAATCATTGCTGGCTTTCATCAATCGATTGCTTTGGATTTGCTTACACCATGCATCTATACATAGATGCACGCATGTATGTCCATCATTGCTGCATATTCATCATCATTCCGAACCTCGATATATAAAATGGCAATATGTTGAAGGATAGATCAGGTCTGACTGAAAGCTTTTGCTATGCGTGAGGGTGGTCTTCGAACCGATGTCCTCCGCCACGTACCAAGGGCTCAAGATAACAAATGTGATTGAACCGCATGTTTAAGTTTATGTTCACTTCTTGCACTATGTAATATCATTCTGTTGATCTGCTTATGCTTATACATTTACTCAGCCCCGGCGGTTCATTATCTTGGCTATTAATCAAGAGTTTTCCTTCTTCTTGGCGGATGTAAGTGATGGGGGACGGGGACCGACACGGACTAAGACTCACAAGGACTCTAACTGAGGCAAGCAGTAGCACGCTCAAGGGTCGCCAAGTGGCTGACCACCGTGATATCCCACAGAGTGAAGGACGTCTCTCAACAGAAACTCCGACCTCGGCCGTCCCAAGGAGGGAAGCGCACGCGTCTAGGCGTAAAGTCGATTTCCAAAGACAAGGGGAGTCGCGTTCTAGCTCGATGCTCTAATGGTGCTAAGGGATGGGTGCTCTCACTCACGATCCGCGGTGATGGTAACAAAGTAGCTAGGCGCCTACTCTCTCTCACGCGGCATAATCAAAAGCATACTAAAAGAGCAAGCACAAGAGAGGAGTCGGAACGCGTACCTCCACGCCTAGGCGTGGGGAAGGAACCCCGGCCGTGGACCAACAACCCGATACACTGAAGACCAATAAAATACAACCCAATAATGGCCCACTCCTCGCAGGGAGGTAACAGGCTACAAACAAAGCATTCGGGTTGCCGGGCACGGGTTGACGGGCCGCACTCGGTGACGGCACGATGCTGCAGAATCGGTATCGCGCGCGCCTGGACGAAGATGGGTCCCACGGACTGAGGCGACGTCCGAATGAGGTGCCGTCAGGGAGGACGTGTCACTGACTGCTGCAGGTACGCTCCGGTCAGAGGGGACGCGCTGGTTCGGCCGGTGGTGGCCGTGGGCGCTGCTGCAACTCAGGTCTGGTTCTGGGGTCGCAGAACAGCGCACGCCGACGGTAAAATCCGGAAAACGGCCTTCTGGTATCCGAACAGGTCCAGGCCGGTTGGAGGTGGAAGCTGACTGGTAGAAGTCGTCCTCGGTCAAACGGCGCGGGCAGATGACGCCGGTACTAGTCGCAGGAGCCGCTGGAAGTTGGTGTTGATTCGCTGGCCGGACTGTGCAGGCCCGCCGGCGCAAGCCCACTAGAACGACTGCCACGGACGGTGACGACGTCGAAACGTGACGCCGTCGGTGGCGTCGGACAGAGGACCTGGAGATCTACGAACCCTGAAGAAACCAGGGTAAAAGGCGCAGCGTGGAGGCCTGGGGAAAATTCGCAAGAAGGGCCTCCCTGCTGGGCGAGCAGAGAAGGGGGTGCTGGCGCAGGTCGACGGAGAAAATCGGTACGGGCGGTGCCGACCTCCGATTGACGCGAAACCAGCGCCAACGCGAAGCTGATCCGCCAACGTATCTCCAGAAAATAGGAGGGAGCCAAACTCGTCCAAGAGAGGGGGCGAGATCTGCTGCAAGTCGGTGTAGAAATCTGATCTTCCGCACACGAACCGTAGACGAAGAAGAAGAGGGTAAAGGGGAACCCCGGAGTCCACCGGGGGCTGAGGCGTCGCACCTCGCCGATCTCCCGTCGCAGGAGAAGAGAGAAAGAGAGAGGGGGGCGCAGCCACCTTCAAGCACAATCTTCAAAATTCATTCATTCATTTAATTCTCACAAAAGGAAATTACATGCCTTATATATCGGGGGAGGGGAATTAGGGTTTCACCCAGCCAAGGGAGGAGGGGTGCGACCAGGACCTTCCCCATTCAAGGGGGGGGGCGGCCAAGCCTCCTCCAATCAAGGAGGGATCAAGGGGAGGGGGGCGCCCAAAGAAGAAAGGTGAGGGAGGTGGAATGGGAAAGGGGTGTGCCCAAAAAGGAAAGAAGAGGAGGCAAGGTGGGGAAGGTGGCGCAGCCACCTTGGATGGGGAAGGGGGAATGCGCCCCAAACCCTAACCCTAATCCAAACACTATGGGCCAAGGCCAAGCCCAGTAGTAAAAGAAAAAAAAGGACCCATTATCCCTACACATAGTCTGATAGCAATAAAACTAGATAACATGTCCACGCAGGGACTAATCCAAGGCCCACATGGCCTGAGCAAGCAGAGAAGATAGCTAGAAGATGCCGCCATCGCCGAGCCACAAGGAAGTAGCGGTGTGCCGGGTGCTCCGTCGAGGATAGCGCCGTGTGTCCTCACCAATTCTCCCCGGGTGGGAAGAACTCGACCCCGTCGAGTAGGGGTCACGGTCGCTGAGGTACCGCTCCAGCAAGTCCGGATCGATCCGCTCCAGCTCTCCACGTGTAATCCAGGTGTTGTCCGACTCGGGGCGCCCTCTCCAACGCACTAGGAAGCGTTGGTAGGCTCCGCTCCTGGTAGTAGTCACCTGCTCATCCAGTATGCAATCTATATGCTCGCGTGTATGTAATGGGGCTGGAGGAGGTGGACTCTCAGTAGGTGTATCACTCACAACAGGAGGGTCAGGCCCAAATAACTCGCTGGGTATCACCGCGGGATCCTTATAAGCTACCAGATCAGAGACATTGAACGTCGAACTGATCCCGTAGTCGTCTGGAAGCTCGATCTCATACGCGTTCGGCCCAATACGCCTCAACACTCTGAATGGTCCTGTACCGCGGTTTTGGAGTTTCTTTACGGCTCCCGAAGGAAACCGTTCCGGTCTAACCCGGACCATGACGTACTCTCCCTCGCGGAACTCACGTGTGCGTCTGTGCGCGTCAGCTAACTCCTTGTAACGTGCGTTGCTGGCCTCGAGGTGGTGATGATGCAAACTCCGAACTAGCTGTGTTGACTCATACCTATGTGAATGCAGTGGTGGTCCTGGACATCCAAACACAGACCTAGCATGCCTATGACTCCTACATGACTGGACAACACGGGGAGGACCAGGACAACCAAAGTTGTATCTATCATGCATGGGTGTCCTACGGAATGTGGTAGACTCATGGGGACTAAATTGCCCAAACTCACTCATGACATTCCCTATATGAGACAAACCCCTATATGATGGTGGACATGAAGAAACATGGGGAAGAGACATGTGTCCCTGGCCTCCTAAGCTCGGGCATCTGGATGCCGGTAAGGTGAGGTGTTGACTAGAAGGCCTAGGTAGTGTATGATAGTGGACCTCCTCGCCAAGGTGGGGAAAAGAATATGGGTCGAGAGGCTCACTAGGGAGGGGATCGAAAGGGTCAAAGAAATGATGACCCCTCCCGACAGGTCCCTTCACTATACTTGCCCATGTGCGACATTCGCCCAGGTGCAGATAATCACCTTCAGGCACTCTCATGTACGGGGCAAGAGGCTCATGAGGAAGGCAAGGAAGGCAAGGTTCCTCCCTCGGGACCGTGAAACCATAAGCGGGGACAAAATCAACCTCCACGGGTATGGGAAATAATAAAAGGACCTCGGATGTGATATGTCCTATGGTGTAGACCGAGGTAATAGACCCCAAAGCAGGGAGTGTAAAGCTATGACTATAGGGTTGGTCAGACCCTAAGGTCAACATATAAGTCAACTCCCATTGACAATCTAAACTCCTAAGGAAGTCCTTCACATTTTCAAGAAAGCAGAAGGACCGAAAAGTGGTGTGAAAGGAGTTAAGGGGTACTACTGGGAGAGCGGGCTCCATGGAGGGGTAGTAGGGAATCGAGACATCTAGATGTGGACCCCTCCCTAACCAGCTAGCTAGGAACTCCCCAATGACAAGCTCACCCTTGAGAGGTAGGATCAACTCTAGATGTGTGTCGAAGGGTGAAGCATCTTCCTCAAGTGAGGGAAAGGAGTCCTCTATGTCGTAAATGGGACTTTGGTTCTCTATCAAGGGTGCTAGGCTGAGAGTGTCAGCTCTAACCTCCATAGGTTCAGGCACGACCGAGAGTTCCATGGGGTCACTCTCTAGCTCCTCAACGTCAGCTAGGTACTCCTCAACCAACTCCTGTTCAGCCTCGTAACTCACTGGAACAAACCCAGGTGATGACATGGAGGTGGTCGGCGTAACGCCGTCATGGAAGACAAACTCACCGGGAAGGTGAGATGGGTGTAAGGTGCAGGTCCTCACTTTGATGGGGGACAATATGCTCTGATACCAAAATTTGATGGGGGACGGGGACCGACACGGACTAAGACTCACAAGGACTCTAACTGAGGCAAGCAGTAGCACGCTCAAGGGTCGCCAAGTGGCTGACCACCGTGATATCCCACAGAGTGAAGGACGTCTCTCAACAGAAACTCCGACCTCGGCCGTCCCAAGGAGGGAAGCGCACGCGTCTAGGCGTAAAGTCGATTTCCAAAGACAAGGGGAGTCGCGTTCTAGCTCGATGCTCTAATGGTGCTAAGGGATGGGTGCTCTCACTCACGATCCGCGGTGATGGTAACAAAGTAGCTAGGCGCCTACTCTCTCTCACGCGGCATAATCAAAAGCATACTAAAAGAGCAAGCACAAGAGAGGAGTCGGAACGCGTACCTCCACGCCTAGGCGTGGGGAAGGAACCCCGGCCGTGGACCAACAACCCGATACACTGAAGACCAATAAAATACAACCCAATAATGGCCCACTCCTCGCAGGGAGGTAACAGGCTACAAACAAAGCATTCGGGTTGCCGGGCACGGGTTGACGGGCCGCACTCGGTGACGGCACGATGCTGCAGAATCGGTATCGCGCGCGCCTGGACGAAGATGGGTCCCACGGACTGAGGCGACGTCCGAATGAGGTGCCGTCAGGGAGGACGTGTCACTGACTGCTGCAGGTACGCTCCGGTCAGAGGGGACGCGCTGGTTCGGCCGGTGGTGGCCGTGGGCGCTGCTGCAACTCAGGTCTGGTTCTGGGGTCGCAGAACAGCGCACGCCGACGGTAAAATCCGGAAAACGGCCTTCTGGTATCCGAACAGGTCCAGGCCGGTTGGAGGTGGAAGCTGACTGGTAGAAGTCGTCCTCGGTCAAACGGCGCGGGCAGATGACGCCGGTACTAGTCGCAGGAGCCGCTGGAAGTTGGTGTTGATTCGCTGGCCGGACTGTGCAGGCCCGCCGGCGCAAGCCCACTAGAACGACTGCCACGGACGGTGACGACGTCGAAACGTGACGCCGTCGGCGGCGTCGGACAGAGGACCTGGAGATCTACGAACCCTGAAGAAACCAGGGTAAAAGGCGCAGCGTGGAGGCCTGGGGAAAATTCGCAAGAAGGGCCTCCCTGCTGGGCGAGCAGAGAAGGGGGTGCTGGCGCAGGTCGACGGAGAAAATCGGTACGGGCGGTGCCGACCTCCGATTGACGCGAAACCAGCGCCAATGCGAAGCTGATCCGCCAACGTATCTCCAGAAAATAGGAGGGAGCCAAACTCGTCCAAGAGAGGGGGCGAGATCTGCTGCAAGTCGGTGTAGAAATCTGATCTTCCGCACACGAACCGTAGACGAAGAAGAAGAGGGTAAAGGGGAACCCCGGAGTCCACCGGGGGCTGAGGCGTCGCACCTCGCCGATCTCCCGTCGCAGGAGAAGAGAGAAAGAGAGAGGGGGGCGCAGCCACCTTCAAGCACAATCTTCAAAATTCATTCATTCATTTAATTCTCACAAAAGGAAATTACATGCCTTATATATCGGGGGAGGGGAATTAGGGTTTCACCCAGCCAAGGGAGGAGGGGTGCGACCAGGACCTTCCCCATTCAAGGGGGGGGGCGGCCAAGCCTCCTCCAATCAAGGAGGGATCAAGGGGAGGGGGGCGCCCAAAGAAGAAAGGTGAGGGAGGTGGAATGGGAAAGGGGTGTGCCCAAAAAGGAAAGAAGAGGAGGCAAGGTGGGGAAGGTGGCGCAGCCACCTTGGATGGGGAAGGGGGAATGCGCCCCAAACCCTAACCCTAATCCAAACACTATGGGCCAAGGCCAAGCCCAGTAGTAAAAGAAAAAAAAGGACCCATTATCCCTACACATAGTCTGATAGCAATAAAACTAGATAACATGTCCACGCAGGGACTAATCCAAGGCCCACATGGCCTGAGCAAGCAGAGAAGATAGCTAGAAGATGCCGCCATCGCCGAGCCACAAGGAAGTAGCGGTGTGCCGGGTGCTCCGTCGAGGATAGCGCCGTGTGTCCTCACCAGTAAGTAACGCCATAGCCTTTATGGTATGATGAAGTGCCGGTCCCGACACGAACTTCACATTCGTCTGACCAAGTCAGATCAAGGGCATAATAAAAAATTTGTCACACATGTGACTGGCACACCTACGCAATAAATAAATAAATATAACAAATCCCAATTAATAAATTAACATATAAAGATGAAAGAAAATCTCATTCCCACAACGTGTTGGTGGCGCATCCTGCGCCACATGAGCGGAGCTTGCTTCTGTCGACCCACTACCTCAGCTTGTGGGCCGATTTGTTGTTTCCTGGACTACTGACGCGGGGGACGGTGGCGAACCCGGCGGCGCCCTTACTGTTCAGCTTTACTGCCCAACCGGACAGGGACACGGTTGCGCAGCTGGAGGGGGCTAGGAGGGCCCTATCTTACCTACCCAGCAGGGGCGAGGATGGACTTTCTTTCGACAGTGCTACGAGGGATTCCCGTGTTATTGTAGTACCTTCGAGCGATGGGCTGGCCTGTGCCCTTCCTTACTAGCGAGAGCCGAATGCAGCACTGTACATAGAGTGGGTGATCAGCACCCGACCGGCGGTGCTGGTGCTACACCGGTCTGCCACGAGTTTTCTGGAGCCGTACTACCAGCACCGGTTCGCCTGAAACTTCGGGTATGACCAGGGGATCCCGCCAAACCAGGAATTCCCCGTGGTGAGCAGGTTGTATAAAAGCCGGGAGAGCCATCTATTAGTAGCTGCCTGGTGGGACTTTTACTGTCGTAGGGTGCCAGAACGATTACCAATGTCGGGGTTGGACCGCCACGGGATATTTGATGTCCACTATGCTAAGTGGTGGTTTAAGCACAGCCACATGTACCGCCAGAAGGCTTCGGTGATCCGGAAAGCTGAGGAGAGTCAACTTTTGTGACAGGATCTGCCCTCTATTTCACTAGATGATGAGTATCTGAGGACTCGCTTCTCCCGGATCCACCGAGAGGTGGAGCGGCTAGCACAGCAGTGGCCCCGGAGTAACCAGGGTTCTTCGTCAGTGGGTCGAGGTTGCAGCGGGCAGGCCGGTGCAGGCTGCGCGCCTACGGGAGTTGGAGCTAGGGCATCCCGGTCGAGGGTGCCGAAGACTTGGTGGACCCAATTCCAAGCCGATTATGGCTTTGGGGTTCCCTGGACCAGGTGGTCCCAGAGGGGAGCTTCGCTGACACCACGGTTGATGATTGGAGACGCCACATCGCCCATGCGATAGGGTAAGCTAGACCAGTGGAGTTTGTCTCTCACATCGAGTGTGCCTACACACTGAGAGACGTCAGAGAGGCAATTGCGAAGGCTACCCAGGTGCTGGGGTTGAAGTCGGAGCAACTGGTTCCTTTGTCGTTGACTCCTTTTGTGGCCTCAGGTAAGATACTTTCTTTAGCATATCATCTCAGTCTTGTTGTCTTTCGATGTATATGACTGAGATGTTGTGTGTTGTTGTGTTTCTTCAGCGGGCTCTACAGCGGAGAGGGATCATCCCTCTACGGAGACGTCTTCCGGGAGAGGAGATGGAGGCCTTCAGCCTAGGCGGAAGCGACCTCGAGTAGACACTGGAGCGGTGGAGGCTGGTGAGTCCTCACAAGGACTCCGGGTTGATGAGCATATAGAGGTGAAACCAGCTTTGAGTAAGCACCATGTTCACCTTTTGTCTCTTGCTGGCTTAACCACCGTGGTTGACTACCCTGGCATTGCTTGACTGGGTTTTTTTTTTGTAGCTCCATTGGAAACTGGGGCGGAGGCGGCTTTCTCGCCACCCCTGGAGGTCGATCCTTTGCCCGGTGAAGGGGTCGAGTGTGAGATCGACGTGGAGGCGTTCCCCACTTGATGGATGAGGTCGCCCCTAATGTCGATACGTTCCCTGACTTAGAGTCATGGAAGGCCTCGGAGGATGCCCGGGACTTGTGGGACTGGGCACGTTCTAGTCGTGGCCTGTGCTTGCTTTTGGAGACTGACATAGCCACTTGTCTTATGCAGAAACGGCAGGGACGGTGGGGACGAAAGCCCCTCCTGAGGCATAGGGTGGAATGCCCCTCCCGGTCGAGGAGCATGAGCCCGCAGTAACCCGAGACGGCTCGGGTAAGTGTCGAATTGTTGTAAAGGGGGTTGCCCTCTATTTGTTGGTTGTTTGATAGGCTGGGGTTGTTCACTATGTTTATGGTTTTGTTTGCCAGGTGAGGACCCATCTACTACTTTGGAGATGATCCAGGAGCTGATTAGCACTGGCCCGTCGTGGCTGGTAGCCTGGTCGCGGCTGCTACCAGGGACGCATATGGATCGCTATCACAGCTGTTGGCGGGGGAGCCGCTCCCTCCTTTGTCAGCCGTTGTCTTTGCTTGCACGGTGGGGGTGGTGGGGTCTTCTACCATGGGACCCTCAGGTACGTGACTGGGAACTTAGCCATTTTTGGTGGGCTTTTTGTTTCACCCGTTAATGCTAAGCTTCTTTTGGCATTTGTCACAGGTACTTACTCCCCCTTGGAGGAGGGTGAGATTCCTTGTGACCTGGTTGGAGTGGCAGGGGGAGAGCCTACAACGGCGACTCCGGCTGGGGAAGATGAAGAGATCATCGATACAGAGAGGATCTCCGATGGGAGCGCCCCGACTAGTGAGCCTTGTATAAAGCCCTGAATTGGATAGTTTTCTTTATGTGAGGTCAGGTTGTGTGCTAACCCTATTATTTTATTGATCCGCAGGGGCTTCTAGTTCCACCACCTCCGGAGGCTCATCGGAGATGTTTTCAGGCTCCCCGAGTAGCAGCTTCATCATGGAGACGGAGGAGAGCTCAAGCTCTTCCTCTTCTGGGACCTCCTCCATCGAGGGGGCTGAGACAGAGACTACATCTGGTGGTACGTGGGGGTCTTTGCTTCCCCTCTTTAGCACTGGTTTATGTTTTCTGGCAGAATACTGATGCTTTTGTATGGTGTGTAGTGCTGGAGTCAGGCGAGGAGCGTGTGCCAGCTCCTACCGCCGATGATCAGGAAGAGGTCCCTGACCTTCCTGTAGCTTCTGGAGGGGACAGGATTATGGGAGAAGGCTCCCGAGTCATTGAAGAGTCTCTGCCTTCTCCAACCCCGGCGGGTGATGCCGTAGGTCTGGAGGAGTTTGCTTTGGGTAAGGAATGTAAACCTCTTTTTCTCAGATTTTCCACCTTATTTTTCATGGAAAGTTTCATGTGTATTTCTCACTTTTTCTTTTGTTGTTTATGGAGCCTCCACTGGTGTGCTAGCAGGGATAGGCGACTCCTCTCTGAGTTTGGAGGTCGAGTGGCCCACTTCCGCCGCACCGCCAGAGCCATTGGTGGACGTGAGTGTGGGTGCCTCCCTGCTTCTGCGAGCACAGGGCTACCTATAGAGCGACCCCCTCATGTCTCTGGAGGATCTGAGGCAACACCTGACAGAGTGCTCCCGGGGCTACCACATCCTTGGCTTCCCACGTGAGCTTTGGATGTCCAGGCTGGCCGGGATATGGGCAGAGTACCTACGGCTTCGCGAGGCGTAGGAGCAGAGGGCTCAGAGATGGGCAGCCATTAAGGAGGAGCGGGAGCGACAGGCTCGACTTGCGAAAGTCGTAGCCGAGCAGAGGGGCCACATCGAGGCAGCTGAGTCCTTCTTTCGAGGCTGAGTTGTTCAGCTGGAGGAGGCCGAGAGCAGGGCTAAGGCCTTGAGGAAGGCCTTAAAGGAGCAATTATCGACCATAGAACGCGCCAGGGCTGAGTGGCAAGCGGCTGGGAGCACAGTCGAGGCCAATACTCAATTCTTGTCCACTCTTGAGGCGGAGCTTGCGGCTTTACAGTCTCACCTATCGACACTGGAGGGGAGCAAGCTGTGATCTGATTATATCTCTTGTCCCCTTTTGTTATGGTGCCGGGTTGTATGTATTTTGTCACCCCAAGGGCATGTCTTGGGCTCTTTTTATACAGTATATGAATGACAAGCTTCTGAATTTCTTGATGGGGACATCACTTACCCCTCTGATAAGTACAATATGAAGTGATCTAGAAGGGGAGGGGATGAATAGATCACTATTTTCGTAGATTTAAAAAAATTATTGCAGAGTATATTGCTAAACGGAACTAACCTCGAGCTCTGACTATCGTAAAAGATGCAGTGCAGTTAATAGCTCAAGCAAATAGAATGCATACCACAATATTATCACGATCAATCACACAAGGGCTCAGAGGATTTTAAGGTGGTTCGGTCCTTCAGACCTACATCCACCCCACACTCAACCTGAGTGTGGCTTCACTAAAGGCTGGGCAACACAGCTTGCCAAACAACTGCTGATACACAGCTTCCCAGGAGAACAACCTCTCCTCTTCCTCCTACCCGGAGGGAACCTCTAGCGATCAGCAGCCACTAGAACCCAGAGACTCACGTCTCTCTTCCTCTTTACCAAGAGGGAAACCCCACTAGTAGCAGCCCTGCTACTAGTGAACCAGAGGTCGAAGACCCCTCTTCCTCCCAACCCGGAGGGTACCTACAAGCAGCTCACCTGCTGCTTGCAAACCGGAGATTGACTCTCCCTACTCCTGATCTCACAGGAGGACCCCGACCTCAGTCCAGAGGATCGGAAACACAAACAATAACGGTTGAAGAAAGATAAGAACAAGAAATGAAAAATACGAACGAAGGAAATCAAATGCCAGACAATGGAAACAATGTAGCTCAATATAGAGCAATGGACTTCGGATTTGATCCGCAAGTCAGAACAATTCTTCTGATCACTCTTCTGCTCTCTTTCTATTTCTCTCTGCTATTCTTTCTTCTTTCTTTTCTTTTTCCTGGATCGAAGGGCTCTCTGTTTCCCTGTTTTCTTCTATGCCTCTCTTCTTCGATCACCTTCATCTGAGGACGAAGGATTCTATTTATAGCATCAACAGAAGATGTGATAAGTACAATATGAAGTGATCTAGAAGGGGAGGGGATGAATAGATCACTGTTTTCGTAGATTTAAAAATTATTGCAGAGTATATTGCTAAACGGAGCTAACCTCGAGTTTTGACTATCGTAAAAGATGCAGTGCAGTTAATAGCTCAAGCAAATAGAAGGCATACCACAATATTATCACGATCAATCACACAAGGGCTCAGAGGATTTTAAGGTGGTTCGGTCCTTCAGACCTACATCCACCCCACACTCAACCTGAGTGTGGCTTCACTAAAGGCTGGGCAACACAGCTTGCCAAACAACTGCTGATACACAGCTTCCCAGGAGAACAACCTCTCCTCTTCCTCCTACCCGGAGGGAACCTCTAGCGATCAGCAGTCACTAGAACCCAGAGACTCACGTCTCTCTTCCTCTTTACCAAGAGGGAAACCCCACTAGTAGCAGCCCTGCTACTAGTGAACCAGAGGTCGAAGACCCCTCTTCCTCCCAACCCGGAGGGTACCTACAAGCAGCTCACCTGCTGCTTGCAAACCGGAGATTGACTCTCCCTACTCCTGATCTCACAGGAGGACCCCGACCTCAGTCCAGAGGATCGGAAACACAAACAATAACGGTTGAAGAAAGATAAGAACAAGAAATGAAAAATACGAACGAAGGAAATCAAAAATGCCAGACAATGGAAACAATGTAGCTCAATATAGAGCAATAGACTTCGGATTTGATCCGCAAGTCAGAACAATTCTTCTGAGCACTCTTCTGCTCTCTTTCTATTTCTCTCTGCTATTCTTTTTTTCTTTCTTTTCTTTTTCCTGGATCGAAGGGCTCTCTGTTTCCCTGTTTTCTTCTATGCCTCTCTACTTCGATAACTTTCATCTGAGGACGAAGGATTCTATTTATAGCATCAACAGCAGATGGATAGGGCATGAAATGCGTGTGCCTCCCACGCTCGATCCAGAAGTATCCTGTCACGTGCCTTTATCAAATTGGTTCCTCTTGTCTCGGATCACGTGCAGCCCTGGAGTGTGGAATGTTCTTCCTCGGACCTGTAATGAGATTAAGTCCATTAATACGCTGCATGGCTATTAAGACCAAAACTGCATGAGGTATAGTAACAACAACACGACGTGACTATTTCTCGAGATGTCATAAGAACGACACGAGAAATTCTGTAACAGATCAGATATACAGAAGATAATGACACGAGGTGAGGTTATACGCAAGAGAGACACGAGGTTACGAATGCAAAAACAACACGAGGACAATACGGGCTTACGACAGAAGCCGACATGAAGACTAAAACGAGAGACCAACACGAGGACAGAGTATAAGGAAACGACTCGAGGTGAAAAACAACACGAAGTGAAGTTAGACACGAAGTAAGAAGCAACGACACGAAGTATAGTGGTGACAAACACACACTACACAGAAAAACGACACGAATCATAAAAATAATGCTAAGTGAAGACAGTAATCGACATGCAGTGAGAACAACACGAGGATAGTGAAAACAGCACGAGATGAAAGCAACACGGGCTGATAACGACACAAGGTCGAAACAGTAAATGACACGGGATAACACTGCACGAGGTAAAAACGACACGAAGACTTAATAATAAAAACGACACGAGGTGGCAATAAAAGAGAACGACATGAAAACAACATGGACTGTAACCGAAACTGACACGAAGTCAAACAGTACAACACGAGGTGTTGTAACTAAGACGAAGTGCCAATCGACCACGAAGACAGTATGCAAAGAAACGACTCGAAGACAGGAATACAAAGGATGACATGGAAACAACACAGTAATCAAAGACTGCACGAGGTGAAAGAACAACACTCAAACAGACGACAACATGGCTAATTCGACACGAGGTGAAAACGCGAAGCAAGAACTACATGATGTTTGAGGAAAAACAGCACGAAGACAGAACATGAACGAACACACGAAGTGTTACCTCTTTAGCAGTTATTTCATATAAAACCATGGATAACTCAAGTGCAAGATATCTGATCAAAAATAACAAGCTCAATTAACATAGTGTTGCTCATCATCAAAATACTTAGGGAAGACACACAATCCAACAATCTCCCCCTTTTTGATGATGGCAACACTATATTAAGTGTGAGAGATAAGTTCAAAAGAGATCAATTCAGGATATTTAATGCAGACAACTTAAAGCATACTTGCTTCCTTACTTCCCTTGATGAAACCTGAACACTCCCCCTCACCTGAACACTCCCCCTCACTCCCCCTGAACACAGCAACAGTTTACCTCAGACTTGATAACTAACTCAATTCTCTCCCCCTTTGACATCATCAAAACTAGGGTCAAATCTGAAGATACAGAGAAGGGAAAATTGCTGACTATAGAGAGAAAACAGGACAGAGTAAGGCAGATAAATGGAGACTATTGAGATGTTTAGTCAATCAAGAAAGCCATTAATTTTATGTGAGGATTTTTGAGGTACAGTTAGTCAGACTGTGCAAAAACTGTGACTAAGGATTTGCTCCATACACAGAACCAGATTCTAAGCAAGTGAGGTACAAGATACCAGTTTGATCAAAATAAGTCTTTACTGAGAGAGTATTATGTAAAACAGCCAGAAGACAATGACCTGTGGTATTGAGAAAAAACAAATCAAAAGCTATACTTCAAGTGAGCAGGATCTTTAAAAATGGTCAAGATCAGAGATAAGTCTGTCAAGTACACCTTTGACATTAAGGAGACACCTTGTTTAGAGGCAAGAATCCCCAGTTACTCGGTGGCAGGACCACATTACCCCTTCTGATAAGAAGACAGAGATAGTATTCTAGCTGGTGTTGACATTAAGGTGACACCTTTATCTGAGGCCAGACACCCCAGTTACTAACCAGATATGTACCATAGCTCTGTATGATCAAGACAACTATTAAGACCAGATGATTACTGCCATCTCATGACATGGGAAGCTTTCACTTCATTGATGAAAAACCCAGTTTCTCAATGAGCAGTTAACAAAGTTGATAACCCTTTTATGAATTTTGTTTTTATTTACCAGCTCTTAAAACCTTGTTAATGAAGCTTGAGTCCGTTTGAGAACAATACACCAGATCCAAGGTGATTCAGACTAAAACACACAATACCTCATTTTGGACTCACCATTGACTAAGTAGGTATGCTGTACTGACTAGATCAGAAGACAGTTACAGTGTATGAAGATTAATCTTGAATTCAGATTTTGATCTCAGTGGGACTAACAGCTGAAAATTCCAACAAGAAATTAGATGAACAGCCTTAAAGAGTAAAGCATCCAACATTTTCTTTTATACACCTAATCAACCTGATTCTCTTATGATGTCAGCAAAATGTCGTTCAGAGTATGTTCAAAATAGGTCAAAGATCAAGACACCTATTATAAATCATCTCCCCCTGAGAACTTGACCCCAATACAGACTTAGCCAAGACAACCCTCAATGCACTTCAAAAAGAACACCATGATGAATATGATAAGCATAATAACACAGGACATGGTATTCAGAAATCAAATCTTCAATCATGAAATTCTGTAAATACCTAGTTCTCTGCGCATAGTGCTAAATTTTTCAGTATCCAGTGGCTTAGTAAAGATATCTGCAATTTGTGAGTTAGTGCCAACATGGATCAACTCAAAAGTTTTCCTTGCTACTTCATCTCGAATAAAATGATGCCTGATTTCAATGTGTTTAGTTCGAGAATGAAGTACAGGATTCTTTGCAATGTTTATTGCACTAGTATTGTCACAAAAGATAGAAGTACAACCTAGCTCAACCGAGTAATCCAGAAGCTGGTGTTTTATCCATATAACCTGTGTGCCACAGCTCCCTGCTGCCACATATTCAGCTTCAGCAGTAGAGAGAGCCACAGAGTGTTGCTTCTTGGATCCCCAAGAGACTAAGCACCCTCCTAGAAATTCGCAGTGACCACTAGTGCTCTTCCTGTCCAATTTACATCCTGCATAATCTGCATCAGTGTATGCAATGAGATCTAAGTTACATGATGCAGGATACCAGAGACCTAGATCATGAGTGGCAGATAAGTATCTAAAGATTCTCTTTACAGCTGCCAGATGCAATTCAGTAGGTCTAGCCTGGTATCTGGCACACATCCCTACACTAAATTGAATGTCGGGCCTGGATGCAGTTAAGTAGAGGAGTGAACCGATCATACCTCTATATAGTTTAGCATCCACCTCTTTACCTTTTTCGTCTGAATCCAGTGAAGAGCTGGTACTCATGGGTGTTGAGATTGTCTTGAGGTTGGTCATTCCAAACCTTTTCAGCATCTCCAGAGTATACTTGGTTTGATTTATGAAACAACCATCCTCCATTTGTTTGACCTGCAGCCCAAGAAAATATTTTAGTTCCCCAACTAGACTCATTTCAAATTCTTGGGACATAGACTCAGAAAAATCTTTACATAATTTTGAGTTGTTAGATCCGAAAATGATATCATCAACATATACCTGGACCACAATTAACTCCTTTCCGAGACTTTTGGTGAAGAGAGTTTGGTCAACCTTACCTCGAGTGTACCCCTTGCTCACAAGGAACTCAGAAAGTCTCTCATACCAGGCTCTGGGAGCCTGCTTCAATCCATAGAGGGCTTTATTCAACCTAAAAACCATGTTAGGCTGAACAGAGAAATTAAACCCAGGAGGTTGTTCAACATATACCTCTTCCTTCAATGACCCATTTAAGAATGTGCTTTTGACATCCATTTGCTGTAGTCGAATTTTTCTAGAGCATGCAAATGCAAACAGAATTCTTATAGCTTCCATCCTAGCTACTAGTGCATAGGATTCATCAAAATCCACACCAAATTCCTGACTGTAGCCTTGAGCTACAAGTCTTGCTTTGTTTCTAGAGATAGCACCATTTTCATCAATCTTATTTTTGAAGACCCATTTAGTGCCAATGACATGAGTGTTTTCAGGTCTAGGAACTAGTTTCCATACATTATTTTTCTCAAATTGATTTAATTCTTCACCCATGGAGGATACCCAAGAATCATGCTTTAAAGCCTCTTCCACAGTCTTGGGTTCTACCTGAGATGTCAAAGCAGCTAAGTCCTGTTCTTGGACAGTTCTAAAGTGAGACCTTGTCCTAGTGGGATCATGCAAATTACCTATGACATTTTCACTAGGATGATCTTTGTGAAATATTACCTCACCTGAGGGTTCACCTACTTCAGTTGCTTCTTCTTGTTGTAAGTTTTCTGGTTGTGCAGTTTGCTGCATCTCTCCTACTTCAATTTTCTCCAAGAAATCTCCCTCATCAGGTGACTCCCTGTCATCATTTGTCCTTTTGTCAGATAGAACATTCTCATCAAACACCACATGAGGTGTTTCTTCAACAGTTTGCTCATCTTTATTGAAGACTCTGTAAGCCCTAGAGGTTTCTGAATATCCGAGAAAAATTCCAGGAGAGCTTCTTGCTTCAAACTTATCCAAACCATTCTTACCATTATTGTGGATAAAGCATTTGGAACCAAAAATTTTAAAGTAAGAAATGTTTGGCAGCTTACCCTTGAGGAGTTCATAAGGAGTTTTCTTATGAGTAGGTCTTACCAATGCTCGATTTAAAATGTAGCATGCTGTATTTGCAGCTTCTGCCCAAAATCTCCTTGGAAGTCCACTCTCAATTAGCATAGTCCTGGCCATTTCAATTATTGACCTGTTTCTTCTCTCAACAATTCCATTCTGCTCCGGTGTCCTGGGAGAAGAAAATCTGTGAGTCACTCCCTCTCTTGAGCAAAATTCAGAGAACGAAGAGTTTTCAAACTCTCCTCCATGGTCAGACTGAATTGTAATGATATTATGTTCACCTTGCAGTTTGATTTTATTAAAAAGTTCTTCAAAGTGAACAAAAGCATCATTTTTATTTGCTAAACAGAACAACCAGGAAAATCTAGTGAAGTCATCAACTATGACTAGACCATATCTCTTACCTGACAAGCTTTGTATTCGAGTAGGACCAAAGAGATCCATGTGCAAGTGCTGTAGTGGTTTAGATGAGAGACCCTCAGTTCTCAACTTAAAAGTTGCACGAGTCTGTTTACCTTGAGCACAAGCATCACAGAGCTTGGACCCTAACTGAAATTTTATTTTGGGCAAACCTCTGACTAGGTTATAATTAGACAGTTTATTCAAGGTAGACACACTAGCGTGGCCTAGACGCCTATGCCAGTCAAAAGCAACCTGTTCAGAATTAGCAGACAGACACAAGTTTGTTTCAGAATTATCATCAAGATCAACGATGTACACATTATTTACTCTATGACCTTTGAACATGATGTTATCAGAATTCAGCTCAAAAACAGTGCACGAGTTGTGGTCAAAGAGTACCTTGTGTCCTTTGTCACAAAGTTGACTTATACTTACCAAGTTGTGCTGAAGTCCTTCTACAAGATACACATCTTCAATGGAGTTAGTGGAGGACTTACCAACCGTGCCAATTCCAATTATTCTTCCTCTGTTATTTCCTCCGAATTTGACCAAGCCCCCAGACTTCATTTTTAGTTTGCTGAATTTGGACCGGTCTCCTGTCATGTGCCTGCTACAGCCGCTGTCAAGATACCACTTGTTATGCTCAGCTGCCAGGCTGACCTGCAAAAATTCAGACAGAGTAATGTGGGACCCAATTCAAATTGGGTCCAAAACTAGTTTTCTGATTATGCAGAAAGCACTTGGGAATCCACATTTGTTTTATAGTTCTCTTCAGTGGATTTATGTGGGTTGATTCTTCCCTTTTGTTATTTCTTGGTGGGTGTTGAATAAGCTTATTCCTATTTGAACTATGCTGTTTCTGAACAAAGACATTGTTGGTTGGCCTCTTAGAAGATGTGCGTGTGTGTTTAGCATAATTCATGTAAGCATTTTTACTCCAATAAAATTTGTGCTGAAACTGATGATCGTTGCCATGCTCTAATTGATTATTAGCATGATGAGTTTTCTTAACAAAACTTTTCGCTCTTTTTGTGGCCTCTATAGGACTGGTCCTGTGAGGACCTTTGTTCCACGCCTGCTGTACATGAGCAGTGCTTGTCTCAGGATTTCCTGACTTAGACTGCTGACCAGTGGAGTGAATGAATTTACTGGTCGAAGACTTCATTGTAGAGACAGATTTGGAACCGGATGGTGTTTCCAGTTTCTCCTTGCCTTTGGCGGGGCAGAACGTGATAGTCTTAAATTCAAAGGGTTTTTTACTAGTAGGATTGTATCCTAATCCCTCCCTATTGAAGTTTACCCTCGACCCCAGAAGGACATTCAGGTTGTTTCTCCCCTCTGTAAACTTTTCAAGCACCTTTTCTTTGTCCTCAATCTCCTTCTGAAATTCATTGCATTGGTCCTGGAGTTCCTGATTAACTGTTCTAACTGCCTCATATTTTTCAGCCATCAGTCTAATCTCTCCTTTAGACTCTTCAGCTTTACACTTCAGCTCATCTATTCTAGCTAGATTCTCTTCTCTTTCCATTCTCAACCTCTCAATCTCACCTTTAACCTGATCTAGCTCAGTGGCCATCTCCTTGGTTTTCATGCTATTAGTGACAATAGAAGAGTGTTCTTCAGACAGAGAATGAAACTTACGTCTAAGCATTCTATGCTCCTTGTTTAAACAATTATATTTACTTAACAGGTCGCCATAGGCGTCCTCCCAATCATCCAAAGTAAAATTCTCAAATAAATTTGTTACCTCTTTCTCATGGTCGGCCATGAGGCAGGTCTTCTCTTCATTTTCACTGGACGAAGTGGCTTCTGGGTCCTCCTCCTCATCGCTCCATGTGCACAGCATGGCCTTCTTCTTCTTGTGCACCACATTCCTCTGGTGTCCTGGAGCCTTAGCTTGTAGCTCTGGACATTCACTTTTCATGTGACCGGATTTCTGACAATGATAGCAAGTGATCTTCTTAGCAGACCGGTTCTTCTCAAATCTTCGTTCAGGAGACTTCATTGCAGCATTAAATTTCTTCCTCCTGTAGAATTTTCCTTTTGTTCTTAGGAACTTTCTGAACTGCCTGGTGAGCATAGCTCGCTCATCCTTGTCCAAGTCTGAGAATCCATCAGACCCTTCGCTGCTATCATCACTGCTGCTGCTGCTGCTGTTGTTGCTCTTCTTAGTATGTCGTGAAACCTTCAGAGCAACATTCTTTCCCTTTCTGTCATGCCCATCGTTTCCTCGTGTGAAATTCATTTCATGGGTCATGAGAGAACCAATCAGCTGGGTTACTGTCATGGTGGATAAATCTCTTGATTCCTCTATTACAGTCACCTTGGTATCCCAGACGGGAGTTAGAGACCTAAGGATCTTCCTGACTATGTCTTCTTGTTGAATATCCTTTCCAAGGCCTTTCAGACTGTTGATGATCACAGATAATCTGGCATACATTTCTGTGATCGGCTCCTCTGGCTTCATCTTAAATAACTCATATTGAGTTGTAAGTATGTTGATCTTGGTAGCCTTCACCTGAGATGTGCCCTCATGAATTAACTGCAAATCATCCCACATATTCTTTGCAGTCTTGCACGCTGAGATCCTTGAATATTCTTCCGGATGGACGGCGCACTGTATGATGTTAAGAGCTGTCCAATTCAGTGCGGAGAGTTTGACCTGATCTTCTGTCCACATATCTTCATTCGGTGGAAGGGTGTATGGACCATCTGTAATGACTTTCCATAGCTTGTTGCTTTGGGCCCTGATAAAGACCTCCATCCTGTTCTTCCAGAAGAAGTAATTATTACCATCAAAGAAAGGGGGGCGGGTGATAGACTGCCCATCAGCTATGAAACTGCGCGGACCATTGGATCCGTTTCCCTGGCCGTTGGACCACATTCTGGGAAAAACCTGCTCTGATACCAACTGATAAGTACAATATGAAGTGATCTAGAAGGGGAGGGGATGAATAGATCACTGTTTTCGTAGATTTAAAAATTATTGCAGAGTATATTGCTAAACGGAGCTAACCTCGAGTTTTGACTATCGTAAAAGATGCAGTGCAGTTAATAGCTCAAGCAAATAGAAGGCATACCACAATATTATCACGATCAATCACACAAGGGCTCAGAGGATTTTAAGGTGGTTCGGTCCTTCAGACCTACATCCACCCCACACTCAACCTGAGTGTGGCTTCACTAAAGGCTGGGCAACACAGCTTGCCAAACAACTGCTGATACACAGCTTCCCAGGAGAACAACCTCTCCTCTTCCTCCTACCCGGAGGGAACCTCTAGCGATCAGCAGTCACTAGAACCCAGAGACTCACGTCTCTCTTCCTCTTTACCAAGAGGGAAACCCCACTAGTAGCAGCCCTGCTACTAGTGAACCAGAGGTCGAAGACCCCTCTTCCTCCCAACCCGGAGGGTACCTACAAGCAGCTCACCTGCTGCTTGCAAACCGGAGATTGACTCTCCCTACTCCTGATCTCACAGGAGGACCCCGACCTCAGTCCAGAGGATCGGAAACACAAACAATAACGGTTGAAGAAAGATAAGAACAAGAAATGAAAAATACGAACGAAGGAAATCAAAAATGCCAGACAATGGAAACAATGTAGCTCAATATAGAGCAATAGACTTCGGATTTGATCCGCAAGTCAGAACAATTCTTCTGAGCACTCTTCTGCTCTCTTTCTATTTCTCTCTGCTATTCTTTTTTTCTTTCTTTTCTTTTTCCTGGATCGAAGGGCTCTCTGTTTCCCTGTTTTCTTCTATGCCTCTCTACTTCGATAACTTTCATCTGAGGACGAAGGATTCTATTTATAGCATCAACAGCAGATGGATAGGGCATGAAATGCGTGTGCCTCCCACGCTCGATCCAGAAGTATCCTGTCACGTGCCTTTATCAAATTGGTTCCTCTTGTCTCGGATCACGTGCAGCCCTGGAGTGTGGAATGTTCTTCCTCGGACCTGTAATGAGATTAAGTCCATTAATACGCTGCATGGCTATTAAGACCAAAACTGCATGAGGTATAGTAACAACAACACGACGTGACTATTTCTCGAGATGTCATAAGAACGACACGAGAAATTCTGTAACAGATCAGATATACAGAAGATAATGACACGAGGTGAGGTTATACGCAAGAGAGACACGAGGTTACGAATGCAAAAACAACACGAGGACAATACGGGCTTACGACAGAAGCCGACATGAAGACTAAAACGAGAGACCAACACGAGGACAGAGTATAAGGAAACGACTCGAGGTGAAAAACAACACGAAGTGAAGTTAGACACGAAGTAAGAAGCAACGACACGAAGTATAGTGGTGACAAACACACACTACACAGAAAAATGACACGAATCATAAAAATAATGCTAAGTGAAGACAGTAATCGACATGCAGTGAGAACAACACGAGGATAGTGAAAACAGCACGAGATGAAAGCAACACGGGCTGATAACGACACAAGGTCGAAACAGTAAATGACACGGGATAACACTGCACGAGGTAAAAACGACACGAAGACTTAATAATAAAAACGACACGAGGTGGCAATAAAAGAGAACGACATGAAAACAACATGGACTGTAACCGAAACCGACACGAAGTCAAACAGTACAACACGAGGTGTTGTAACTAAGACGAAGTGCCAATCGACCACGAAGACAGTATGCAAAGAAACGACTCGAAGACAGGAATACAAAGGATGACATGGAAACAACACAGTAATCAAAGACTGCACGAGGTGAAAGAACAACACTCAAACAGACGACAACATGGCTAATTCGACACGAGGTGAAAACGCGAAGCAAGAACTACATGATGTTTGAGGAAAAACAGCACGAAGACAGAACATGAACGAACACACGAAGTGTTACCTCTTTAGCAGTTATTTCATATAAAACCATGGATAACTCAAGTGCAAGATATCTGATCAAAAATAACAAGCTCAATTAACATAGTGTTGCTCATCATCAAAATACTTAGGGAAGACACACAATCCAACAAGATGGATAGGGCATGAAACGCGTGTGCCTCCCACGCTCGATCCAGAAGTTTCCTGTCACGTGCCTTTATCAAATTGGTTCCTCTTGTCTCGGATCACGTGCAGCCCTGGAGTGTGGAATGTTCTTCCTCGGACCTGTAATGAGATTAAGTCCATTAATACGCTGCATGGCCATTAAAACCAAAACTGCATGAGGTATAGTAACAACAACACGACGTGACTATTTCTCGAGATGACATAAGAACGACACGAGATACTCTGTAACAGATCAGATATACAGAAGATAATGACACGAAGTATAGTGGTGACAAACACACACTACACAGAAAAACGACACGAAATAAAAATAATGCTAAGTGAAAATAGTAATCGACACGCGGTGAGAACAACACGAGGATAGTGAGAACAGCACGAGATGAAAACAACACAGGCTGATAATGACACAATGTTGAAACAGTAAATGACACGGGATAACACTGCACGAGGTAAAACGACACGAAGACTTAATAATAAAAACGACACGAGGTGGCAATAAAGGAGAACGACATGAAAACAACATGGACTGCAACCGAAACCGACACGAAGTCAAACAGTACAACACGAGGTGTTGCAACCAAGACGAAGTGCCAATCAATCACGAAGACAGTATGCAAAGAAACGACTCGAAGTGAGATGAGAACAGAATGAAACAAAGAAGACGACACGGAGTGCATAAAACCAACACGAAGACGTGGACTACTATAGTAACCGCACGAAGTGTGGTTACTAAGCAGGAATCGACACGAGGTCTACAGAAAAACTACTCGAAGTTCATCAGAACCTTTTAGAGCAGCTTCAGGAACACGACACGAAGTCATGAGAAGAGAAAAACAATCACGAAGTGAAACGAACACTTGAACTTAGACTGACTTAGAGACTCAGCGAAAGGACTCGAAGATAGGAATACAAAGGATGACATGGAAACAACACAGTAATCAAAGACTGCACGAGGTGAAAGACAACACTCAAATAGACGACAACATGGCTAACTCGACACGAGGTGAAAACGCGAAGCAAGAACTACATGATGTTTGAGGAAAAACAGCACGAAGACAGAACATGAACGAACACACGAAGTGTTACCTCTTAGCAGTTATTTCATATAAAACCATGGATAACTCAAGTGCAATATATCTGATAAAAAATAACAAGAACAATTAACATAGTGTTGCTCATCATCAAAATACTTAGGGAAGACACACAATCCAACAATCTCCCCCTTTTTGATGATGGCAACACTATATTAAGTATGAGAGATAAGTTCAAAAGAGATCAATTCAGGATATTTAATGCAGACAACTGAAAGCATACTTGCTTCCTTACTTCCCTTGATGAAACCTGAACACTCCCCCTCACTCCCCCTGAACACAGCAACAGTTTACCTCAGACTTGATAACTAACTCCCCCTGCAACAGTTTACCTCAGACTTGATAACTAACTCCCCCTCAACTCAATTCTCTCCCCCTTTGACATCATCAAAACTAGGGTCAAATCTGAAGATACAGAGAAGGGAAAATTGCTGACTATAGAGAGAAAACAGGACAGAGTAAGGCAGATAAATGGAGACTATTGAGATGTTTAGTCAATTAAGAAAGCCATTAATTTTATGTGAGGATTTTTGAGGAACAGTTAGTCAGACTGTGCAAAAACTGTGAATAAGGATTTGCTCCATACACAGAACCAGATTCTAAGCAAGTGAGGTACAAGATACCAGTTTGATCAAAATAAGTCTTTACTGAGAGAGTATTATGTAAGACAGCCAGAAGACAAAGACCTGTGGTATTGAGAACAAACAAATCAAAAGCTATACTTCAAGTGAGCAGGATCTTTAAAGATGGTCAAGATCAGAGGTAAGTCTGTCAAGTACACCTTTGACATTAGGGAGACACCTTGTTTAGAGGCAAGAATCCCCAGTTACTCGGTGGCAGGACCACATTACCCCTTCTGATAAGAAGACAGAGATAGTATTCTAGCTGGTGTTGACATTAAGGTGACACCTTTATCTGAGGCCAGACACCCCAGTTACTAACCAGATATGTACCATAGCTCTGTATGATCAAGACAACTATTAAGACCAGATGATTACTGCCATCTCATGACATGGGAAGCTTTCACTTCATTGATGAAAATCCCAGTTTCTCAATGAGCAGTTAACAAAGTTGATAACCCTTTTATGAATTTTGTTTTTATTTACCAGCTCTTAAAACCTTGTTAATGAAGCTTGAGTCCGTTTGAGAACAATACACCAGATCCAAGGTGATTCAGACTAAAGCACAAAATACCTCATTTTGGACTCACCATTGACTAAGTAGGTATGCTGTACTGACTAGATCAGAAGACAGTTACAGTGTATGAAGATTAATCTTGAATTCAGATTTTGATCTCAGTGGGACTAACAGCTGAAATTCCAACAAGAAATTAGATGAACAGCCTTAAAGAGTAAAGCATCCAACATTTTCTTTTATACACCTAATCAACCTGATTCTCTTATGATGTCAGCAAAATGTCGTTCGGAGTATGTTCAAATTAGGTCAAAGATCAAGACACCTATTATAAATCATCTCCCCCTAAGACCTTGACCCCAACACAGACTTAGCCAAGACAACCCTCAACGCACTTCAAAAAGAACACCATGATGAATATGATAAGCATAATAACACATGACATGGTATTCAGAAATCAAATTTTCAATCATGAAATTCTGTAAATACCTAGTTCTCTGCGCATAGTGCTAAATTTTTCAGTATCCAGTGGCTTAGTAAAGATATCTGTAATTTGTGAGTTAGTGCCAACATGGATCAACTCAAAAGTCTTCCTTGCTACTTCATCTCGAATAAAATGATGCCTGATTTCAATGTGTTTAGTTCGAGAATGAAGTACATGATTCTTTGCAATGTTTATTGCACTAGTATTGTCACAAAAGATAGAAGTACAACCTAGCTCAACCGAGTAATCCAGAAGCTGGTGTTTTATCCATATAACCTGTGTGCCACAGCTCCCTGCTGCCACATATTCAGCTTCAGCAGTAGAGAGAGCCACAGAGTGTTGCTTCTTGGATCCCCAAGAGACTAAGCACCCTCCTAGAAATTCGCAGTGACCACTAGTGCTCTTCCTGTCCAATTTACATCCTGCATAATCTGCATCAGTGTATGCAATGAGATCTAAGTTACATGATGCAGGATACCAGAGACCTAGATCATGAGTGGCAGATAAGTATCTAAAGATTCTCTTTACAGCTGCCAGATGCAATTCAGTAGGTCTAGCCTGGTATCTGGCACACATCCCTACACTAAATTGAATGTCGGGCCTGGATGCAGTTAAGTAGAGGAGTGAACCGATCATACCTCTATATAGTTTAGCATCCACCTCTTTACCTTTTTCGTCTGAATCCAGTGAGGAGCTGGTACCCATGGGTGTTGAGATTGTCTTGAGGTTGGTCATTCCAAACCTTTTCAGCATCTCCAGAGTATACTTGGTTTGATTTATGAAACAACCATCCTCCATTTGTTTGACCTGCAGCCCGAGAAAATATTTTAGTTCGCCAACTAGACTCATTTCAAATTCTTGGGACATAGACTCAGAAAAGTCTTTACATAATTTTGAGTTGTTAGATCCGAAAATGATATCATCAACATATACCTGGACCACAATTAACTCCTTTCCGAGACTTTTGGTGAAGAGGGTTTGGTCAACCTTACCTCGAGTGTAGCCCTTGCTCACAAGGAACTCAGAAAGTCTCTCATACCAGGCTCGGGGAGCCTGCTTCAATCCATAGAGGGCTTTATTCAACCTAAAAACCATGTTAGGCTGAACAGAGAAATTAAACCCAGGAGGTTGTTCAACATATACCTCTTCCTTCAATAACCCATTTAAGAATGCGCTTTTGACATCCATTTGCTGTAGCCGAATTTTTCTAGAGCATGCAAATGCAAACAGAATTCTTATAGCTTCCATCCTAGCTACTGGTGCATAGGATTCATCAAAATCCACACCAAATTCCTGACTGTAGCCTTGAGCTACAAGTCTTGCTTTGTTTCTAGAGATAGCACCATTTTCATCAATCTTATTTTTGAAAACCCATTTAGTGCCAATGACATGAGTGTTTTCAGGTCTAGGAACTAGTTTCCATACATTATTTTTCTCAAATTGATTTAATTCCTCACCCATGGAGGATACCCAAGAATCATGCTTTAAAGCCTCTTCCACAGTCTTGGGTTCTACTGAGATGTCAAAGCAGCTAAGTCCTGTTCTTGGACAGTTCTAAAGTGAGACCTTGTCCTAGTGGGATCATGCAAATTACCTATGACATTTTCACTATGATGATCTTTGTGAAATATTACCTCACCTGAGGGTTCACCTACCTCAGTTGCTCCTTCTTGTTGTAAGTTTTCTGGTTGAGCAGTTTGCTGCATCTCTCCTTCTTCAATTTTCTCCAAGAAATCTCCCTCATCAGGTGACTCCCTGTCATCATTTGTCCTTTTGTCAGATAGAACATTCTCATCAAACACCACATGAGGTGTTTCTTCAACAGTTTGCTCATCTTTATTGAAGACTCTGTAAGCCCTAGAGGTTTCTGAATATCCAAGAAAAATTCCAGGAGAGCTTCTTGCTTCAAACTTATCCAAACCATTCTTACCATTATTGTGGATGAAGCATTTGGAACCAAAGATTTTAAAGTAGGAAATGTTTGGCAGCTTACCCTTGAGGAGTTCATAAGGAGTTTTCTTATGAGTAGGTCTTACCAAGGCTCGATTTAAAATGTAGCATGCTGTATTTGCAGCTTCTGCCCAAAATCTCCTTGGAAGTCCACTCTCAATTAGCATAGTCCTGGCCATTTCAATTATTGACCTGTTTCTTCTCTCAACAATTCCATTCTGCTCCGGTGTCCTGGGAGAAGAAAATCTGTGAGTCACTCCCTCTCTTGAGCAAAATTCAGAGAATGAAGAGTTTTCAAACTCTCCTCCATGGTCAGACTGAATTGTAATGATATTATGTTCACCTTGCAGTTTGATTTTATTAAAAAGTTCTTCAAAGTGAACAAAAGCATCATTTTTATTTGCTAAACAGAACAACCAAGAAAATCTAGTGAAGTCATCAACTATGACTAGACCATATCTCTTACCTGACAGGCTTTGTATTCGAGTAGGACCAAAGAGATCCATGTGCAAGTGCTGTAGTGGTTTAGATGAGAGACCCTCAGTTCTCAACTTAAAAACTGCACGAGTCTGTTTACCTTGAGCACAAGCATCACAGAGCTTGGACCCTAACTGGAATTTTATTTTGGGCAAACCTCTGACTAGGTTATAATTAGACAGTTTATTCAAAGTAGACACACTAGCGTGGCCTAGACGCCTATGCCAGTCAAAAGCAACCTGTTCAGAATTAGCAGACAGACACAAGTTTGTTTCAGAATTATCATCAAGATCAACGATGTACACATTATTTACTCTTTGACCTTTGAACATGATGTTATCAGAATTCAGCTCAAAAATAGTGCACGAGTTGTGGTCAAAGAGTACCTTGTGTCCTTTGTCACAAAGTTGACTTATACTTACCAAGTTGTGCTGAAGTCCTTCTACAAGATACACATCTTCAATGGAGTTAGTGGAGGACTTACCAACCGTGCCAATTCCAATTATTCTTCCTCTGTTATTTCCTCCGAATTTGACCAAGCCCCCAGACTTCATTTTTAGTTTGCTGAATTTGGACCGGTCTCCTGTCATGTGCCTGCTACAGCCGCTGTCAAGATACCACTTGTTATGCTCAGCTGCCAGGCTGACCTGCAAAAATTCAGACAGAGTAATGTGGGACCCAATTCAAATTGGGTCCAAAACCAGTTTTCAGATTATGCAGAAAGCACTTGGGAATCCACATTTGTTTTATAGTTCTCTTCAGTGGATTTATGTGGGTTGATTCTTCCCTTTTGTTATTTCTTGGTGGGTGTTGAATAAGCTTATTCCTATTTGAACTATGCTGTTTCTGAACAAAGACATTGTTGGTTGGCCTCTTAGAAGATGTGCGTGTGTGTTGAGCATAATTCATGTAAGCATTTTTACTCCAATAAAATTTGTGCTGAAACTGGTGATCGTTGCCATGCTCTACTTGATAATTAGCATGATGAGTTTTCTTAACAAAACTTTTCGCTCTTTTTGTGGCCTCTATAGGACTGGTCCTGTGAGGACCTTTGTTCCACGCCTGCTGTACATGAGCAGTGCTTGTCTCAGGATTTCCTGACTTAGACTGCTGACCAGAGGAGTGAATGAATTTACTGGTCGAAGACTTCATTGTAGAGACAGATTTGGAACTGGATGGTGTTTCCAGTTTCTCTTTGCCTTTGGCGGGGCAGAACGTGATAGTCTTAAATTCAAAGGGTTTTTTACTAGTAGGATTGTATCCTAATCCCTCCCTATTGAAGTTTACCCTCGACCCCAGAAGGACATTCAGGTTGTTTCTCCCCTCTGTAAACTTTTCAAGCACTTTTTCTTTGTCCTCAATCTCCTTCTGAAATTCATTGCATTGGTCCTGGAGTTCCTGATTAACTGTTCTAACTGCCTCATATTTTTCAGTCATCAGTCTAATCTCTCCTTTAGACTCTTCAGCTTTACACTTCAGCTCATCTATTCTAGCTAGACTCTCCTCTCTTTCCATTCTCAACCTCTCAATCTCACCTTTAACCTGGTCTAGCTCAATGGCCATCTCCTTGGTTTTCATGCTATCAGTGACAATAGAAGAGTGTTCTTCAGACAGAGAATGAAACTTACGTCTAAGCATTCTGTGCTCCTTGTTTAAACAATTATATTTACTTAACAGGTCGCCATAGGCGTCCTCCCAATCATCCAAAGTAAAATTCTCAAATAAATTTGTTACCTCTTTCTCATGGTCGGCCATGAGGCAGGTCTTCTCTTCATTTTCACTTGACGAAGTGGCTTCTGGGTCCTCCTCCTCATCGCTCCATGTGCACAGCATGGCCTTCTTCTTCTTGTGCACCACATTTTTCTGGTGTCCTGGAGCCTTAGCTTGTAGCTCTGGACATTCACTTTTCATGTGATCAGATTTCTGACAATGATAGCAAGTGATCTTCTTAGCAGACCGGTTCTTCTCAAATCTTCGTTCAGGAGACTTCATTGCAGCATTAAATTTCTTCCTCCTGTAGAATTTTCCTTTAGTTCTTAGGAACTTTCTGAACTGCCTGGTGAGCATAGCTCGCTCGTCCTTGTCCAGGTCTGAGAGTCCATCAGACCCTTCGCTGCTATCATCACTGCTGCTGCTGCTGCTGTTGTTGCTCTTCTTAGTATGTTGTGAAACCTTCAGAGCAACATTCTTTCCCTTTCTGTCATGCCCATCGTTTCCTCGTTTGAAATTCATTTCATGGGTCATGAGAGAACCAATCAGCTGGGTTACTGTCATGATGGATAAATCTCTTGATTCCTCTATTACAGTCACCTTGGTATCCCAGACGGGAGTTAGAGACCTAAGGATCTTCCTGACTATGTCTTCTTGTTGAATATCCTTTCCAAGGCCTTTCAGACTGTTGATGATCACAGATAATCTGGCATACATTTCTGTGATCGGCTCCTCTGGCTTCATCTTAAATAACTCATATTGAGTTGTAAGTATGTTGATCTTGGTAGCCTTCACCTGAGATGTGCCCTCATGAATTAACTGCAAATCATCCCACATGTTCTTTGCAGTCTTGCACGCTGAGATCCTTGAATATTCTTCCGGATGGACGTCGCACTGTATGATGTTAAGAGCTATCCAATTCAGTGCGGAGAGTTTGACCTGATCTTCTGTCCACATATCTTCATTCGGTGGAAGGGTGTATGGACCATCTGTAATGACTTTCCATAGCTTGTGGCTTTGGGCCCTGATAAAGACTTCCATCCTGTTCTTCCAGAAGAAGTAATTATTACCATCAAAGAAAGGGGGGCGGGTGATAGACTGCCCATCAGCTATGAAACTGCGAGGACCATTGGATCCGTTTCCCTGGCCGTTGGACCACATTCTGGGAAAAACCTGCTCTGATACCAACTGATAAGTACAATATGAAGTGATCTAGAAGGGGAGGGGATGAATAGATCACTGTTTTCGTAGATTTAAAAAATTATTGCAGAGTATATTGCTAAACGGAACTAACCTCGAGCTCTGACTATCGTAAAAGATGCAGTGCAGTTAATAGCTCAAGCAAATAGAATGCATACCACAATATTATCATGATCAATCACACAAGGGCTCAGAGGATTTTAAGGTGGTTCGGTCCTTCAGACCTACATCCACCCCACACTCAACCTGAGTGTGGCTTCACTAAAGGCTGGGCAACACAGCTTGCCAAACAACTGATGATACACAGCTTCCTAGGAGAACAACCTCTCCTCTTCCTCCTACCCGGAGGGAACCTCTAGCGATCAGCAGCCACTAGAACCCAGAGACTCACGTCTCTCTTCCTCTTTACCAAGAGGGAAACCCCACTAGTAGCAGCCCTGCTACTAGTGAACCAGAGGTCGAAGACCCCTCTTCCTCCCAACCCGGAGGGTACCTACAAGCAGCTCACCTGCTGCTTGCAAACCGGAGATTGACTCTCCCTACTCCTGATCTCACAGGAGGACCCCGACCTCAGTCCAGAGGATCGGAAACACAAACAATAACGGTTGAAGAAAGATAAGAACAAGAAATGAAAAATACGAACGAAGGAAATCAAATGCCAGACAATGGAAACAATGTAGCTCAATATAGAGCAATGGACTTCGGATTTGATCCGCAAGTCAGAACAATTCTTCTGATCACTCTTCTGCTCTCTTTCTATTTCTCTCTGCTATTCTTTCTTCTTTCTTTTCTTTTTCCTGGATCGAAGGGCTCTCTGTTTCCCTGTTTTCTTCTATGCCTCTCTTCTTCGATCACCTTCATCTGAGGACGAAGGATTCTATTTATAGCATCAACAGAAGATGGATAGGGCATGAAACGCGTGTGCCTCCCACGCTCGATCCAGAAGTTTCCTGTCACGTGCCTTTATCAAATTGGTTCCTCTTGTCTCGGATCACGTGCAGCCCTGGAGTGTGGAATGTTCTTCCTCGGACCTGTAATGAGATTAAGTCCATTAATACGCTGCATGGCCATTAAAACCAAAACTGCATGAGGTATAGTAACAACAACACGACGTGACTATTTCTCGAGATGACATAAGAACGACACGAGATACTCTGTAACAGATCAGATATACAGAAGATAATGACACGAAGTATAGTGGTGACAAACACACACTACACAGAAAAACGACACGAAATAAAAATAATGCTAAGTGAAAACAGTAATCGACACGCGGTGAGAACAACACGAGGATAGTGAGAACAGCACGAGATGAAAACAACACAGGCTGATAATGACACAAAGTTGAAACAGTAAATGACACGGGATAACACTGCACGAGGTAAAACGACACGAAGACTTAATAATAAAAACGACACGAGGTGGCAATAAAGGAGAACGACATGAAAACAACATGGACTGCAACCGAAACCGACACGAAGTCAAACAGTACAACACGAGGTGTTGTAACCAAGACGAAGTGCCAATCAATCACGAAGACAGTATGCAAAGAAACGACTCGAAGTGAGATGAGAACAGAATGAAACAAAGAAGACGACACGGAGTGCATAAAACCAACACGAAGACGTGGACTATAGTAACCATCACGAAGTGTGGTTACTAAGCAGGAATCGACACGAGGTCTACAGAAAAACTACTCGAAGTTCATCAGAACCTTTTAGAGCAGCTTCAGGAACACGACACGAAGTCATGAGAAGAGAAAAACAATCACGAAGTGAAACGAACACTTGAACTTAGACTGACTTAGAGACTCAGCGAAAGGACTCGAAGACAGGAATACAAAGGATGACATGGAAACAACACAGTAATCAAAGACTGCACGAGGTGAAAGACAACACTCAAACAGACGACAACATGGCTAACTCGACACGAGGTGAAAACGCGAAGCAAGAACTACATGATGTTTGAGGAAAAACAGCACGAAGACAGAACATGAACGAACACACGAAGTGTTACCTCTTAGCAGTTATTTCATATAAAACCATGGATAACTCAAGTGCAAGATATCTGATCAAAAATAACAAGAACAATTAACATAGTGTTGCTCATCATCAAAATACTTAGGGAAGACACACAATCCAACACCCTCCACATTGTAAGGCTTTATAAGCCAATGTGTCATTCCCTAAGGATCTTTGGGTTTTTGTGCAAAAGTCTAGTAGGACCAGCAAGGGGCCCCCATCTCCTTTCCTATTGGTCCACCTAAGTCTTAGGGCCCATGTGAGGTCAGTCAAAGGTCCAAGGTGGGCTTCTAGATGGCTTGACCATTCAAGGGGACAATTGGATTAAAAAGTCCAATATTCCAACCCTTAAAGTCCAAGATGCTTTCCCCTTATAATATAGTTTATCCCATGTTGAATTTTTTATTTTTTTTGGTCATTTGACCACATGGGAAAGAAAATCCCCTCTCTCCCACAAAATTCCCAGCCCCCCACCCCTTGCCATTCTCTATATAAGTCCATGTATAGTGTCATTAGAGAAATTAATGAAGAGAAAAAAAATTGTGAAATTTGGTCGGAACCAAAGAAGGGTGTGCCCTCCTCCTCTCTCCCTCTCCCATCTTCCTCTGGTTCATCTCCTTCCTCCAGCCCTCCAGGGAGTGAATCCCCTTCTCCTTAGCCCCTATATATTCCCTTTCTGCTGCCGCCATTCGTGCCGCCGTCGCGCCGCCACCGCCGCTACATCGAAGTTCTGTCCAAATCAGGACAGAACCTCTCCTCTGAAATTGTATCTCTGGTTTGTGTTGTCTGATTGAGCCCTAATTTTGAGGGTTTGTTCTATCCATCTCCCCTAACCTCCAGTTAAACTTTCGTGTCATTTGGAGTCCATTTGATATTTTCCCCGTATTTTTGTTTGTCCTCTCAGTAATCTCCACTTTTGCAGATCTACGGGATAGAGTCTCCTTGTCGCAATTTCCCCACCCACTTAGAAAATTTTAAAAAATTCACAAAAATTCCCTAGTGTTCCCCACGTATACTCCCTTCCACCATAATTTTTGTTGAATCAACAAAAATCATTTAGCCCTCCGTCAAAGGTCTGTTTCAGGCAGGTTCATCTCTACCCTTTGTGTCTATCAGTCCGGGTCAGAAAATAAAGGCAGTTTGTAGTCATTTTTAATGTTAATCCATTCTGTGGATGGAGCCACCAAAAATATATGTTTTATATTTCTGAGTCCTCTATCCGTCGGTACCTCTTGTGCATCAATCCGACATCGGATCTGGTCGTAGGGATTCTTTTCGTGAAGGTGTGCAGAGCAGATCCGAATTCAGCCAGCACAACTCAGTCCGGGAGAAAATTTAGAAATAAATATCAAAGTCAACTTCAGGAGTCGCCCCTTCATGGAGTCGATCAGGGACATCCCGCCACCGTCCCAGTCAAGCGGCGCCTTCAGAAGATCCCAGGAAGGTAGCGTTCCTTTGAAATCCATACCTTGCTGCCCATCGAGTCAGCAACCGAGTTGGCGCAGCACCAAGTTGTAATAGTGCCAAGTCAGACCAGCAGGCCAAGTTCGTGCCGTACGCGCCTCCAGATTGCTGCCCGTCAACCCAGGGTCGGTCCTCCCGGGCCTCACTTGTAGCCCTTTACCTCCCTGCATGGAGTGGGCAATGGAATTACTGCTGTAATTAAATTTTTTAACTGTTGTTACCGGGAGTTACCGTAACTGGCCGGGAACGTCTTCCCCACGCCCGGAGCGTGGAGGTACACCCACTCCCCACTCTTTATCGCATTTGCTTATCTTGTATAGCTTTGAATGCCGCTGCGAGTGTAGGTTTCTAGCTTGTTATTCTATTATTACCGCTGCGAGAGAGCGAGATTGAGTGTACCGTCCCGTGAGTCGATCCGAGTTAACGCGGAAAGGGCGATACCCAAGACTCACCGCCGGTTTCTCGACCGCGCACGGTCCACATCTTCCCTCGCATAGGGACGATCGTGAGCTAGAGTCCCAGGTCGCGTGTCCGTCCCGCATCAATTTGGTATCAGAGCACCAGTTGAGTCTAGGGTGTCTAAAATCAAAAAAAAAGTGTCATTTACGTCTAGTCATCGTCTAAGTCGGTCTAAGGTTGCATCCGCATACCATTGTTCGGTATATAAAAAGGTGTCACCTGATCGTTAGGTTACGCCTATCGGAGAGGTGATTCACTTGCGAGAGTGATCTTCGGGTCGATTAACTCCGTCGCGTACTGAATCTTGGTCGTGTCTAGGTGTGTAGTCGAGTCTCATTTCAACTTTGCATTTGTATCACATTCTAAGTCGTGTCTAGGTGCTTGCTGATGGGAATCAAGCAAGCTGCCAGGCCAAAGCTGATCGTGGAAGCTGCTGGGCCGAAGATGAACGCGCTACCTTTGGGTAGCGCGACCTAGATGAAGGCGCTAGGTTCCCCTAGCGCGATCTCAGACAGAAACCCTACTTCAGACGGTCCAACTTCTCGGCGCTGAAACTCACAAAAGTCTTCAATGTTTGCTATTTTCCATGGTTGTAATCGATGTTCTAGCGTCGTTTTGTCTTCCCCTTCCCCTATATATGTATCACATCTCGTTTGATTAAACATGAAGCAATGAATCTATGAAAGAGTTTATGAGTGTAGCAATGGCTATCTCCCCCAATCTTTGGAAACCTCCTTCCTCCTCCTCTCTCCGGGTGCGATGCCCAACCTTCTTCTCCTGATCCTCTCCCTTTCCCCTTCAATGGAGGATGATCGAAGCCCCGGGTGTACCGGCTCTAAGACGGGGTCGAGTGTGAGGCTCCATTCGGAGCTTCGTTCTTCTTCCACCAACGTTCACCTCCCCTCACCACCGCCAAGGATGTTGCTAAGGTTAGGATGGAGTTCGGCTGCACCGTCCCTACGAAAGGTTCGAGTGAGAGGCCCCAGCCAAGCTTCCTCACGACCCTAGCATCATCTACACCCACCTTCCTTCCCCGCCGCTCACCCCCACATCCACCTTCACCAAATTTATCCTAGATAGTATTAGGTTGGTTTGATTTCGATTTTAGTGTTCCCCGTGTGTTGTCCATCATCCCGTGTGCTTTCCCCTTGTGTTTTGAACCGCCGGAGTCATCCACGGGAGCCCCAACGTCGAGGTTCGTCGTTCTACCAACTTCTGTGAACGCACTAGGATGATATAGCACGTTCTTCAAGAAGGCGCTAGGAGGCTATAGCGCGACTATGGGCAGAAAGAAGAAGACCCCCCACTTCTGTCCCGCATCACTTGCATTAGTTGGCATAACATTTCGCTTATAAAATAAAAACAAAAAAAAATGGCCTTGCATATCCATTCCTAGGGGATCCAACCCCATCTTGGCCACCATGGCCACACCCCGAGTCCATAGTCCCGATGAAGTGGCCGGAATGTTCCGAGCCATTATGGGAGCAATGAAGGGGTTGAGTACACGCCTAGATCGGATGACTACAGGGGTAGATCGGTTGACTACCGGGGTAGATCGGATGGAAGGGTACATCTCGGTGCCACACCAAGGACCCCTTCTCCACGAGGAGGACATTCCTTCATCACCCATGAGAGCTCCATTACCGTCAACCTCATCTTCCGATCTTATTTCGGAACCATCTTATTTGGAGCCACCAAGGTCTGAGCCTCCCGTGTTTCTAACGGGTATGCTATACATAGCCGAGCCGCTTCTTAGTTGGCTCAAGGATGGCTTTGTCCCACCTCCTTATCCATCCATGGACCCCACCTCACCATTAGTGTCGGTCAACTCATTCCACACTACATTTCGGTCTAGTCACCATGTTGATACCTTGGATGATCTTGTTATGGGATTAGATTCACAATGGAAGTTGACGCACTTATTGGCCCGAGGCTTCGACCAACCCACTAGTCGTAGCTTCACCCATCTAGCCATAGGGTCCATTACCTCCATGTGCACCGTGGGTTGTGTCACCACGGAGATTCTTCTATTCCTCTCGATGTCGGCCGAGTCCGACTTTGTTCCCTTTTGCCCAAGGGAGGAATCCTATTTTTTAGACATGACCGTCGTCCCACCGATCACAATGTATGACGATGATTATGAATTCTTAACTTGGAACCGAGTCATGGGGGAACCCACTTCATGGGGTCATACCTTCTTTGACCCTTTTGACCCCTTCACTAGTGAACCTCCCGAGCTATCATATCCACTCCACTTCTTCCAAGGAGTTCACTATCCCACCCCTACCCCTCGGTCTAGTTGGCAAGCCGTACCTACGTCTAGGGGTAATGACGAGGGTAGTTTTGGATCTCCTAGCCCTTCCCCACCCAAATCCAAAGGGCCGTTCATGCATGACTAGGTCATACTTGGGCGTCTAGGTGTTTCCCATACCACCAACCTTCGGGTACATAAGATGCATGCATGGCACATATTCGGATGTCCTGGTCCGCCGTCACCCATGTATGGGTCGGACTAACATTCAGTTTGTTTAGGGTCCTTATGAGACTTTGTTTCGTTTGTTTGTCGAGTGCATTGTGTGTCTGTGCATACGTTGAGTCGAGTCAATTTTGTACGCTCGCGTTGTTAGTCCCTTTCGAGTATGAGACTTGTCGGACTATTGGGATCGGTTCTACTCCACATATCGGATCTAGTCACATAAGGGACCCGCGGTGATTCCTAGTGAGTCTTTGAGCCGCCTCCCTCATTTGAGAGTGACCCCACCCTGGAGTGTCCACCTCTAGCCTCATTCCCATGGCAGCGTGTGCATATCGAATCTATACGGGATGAGTAAGTGTCGATTACTTGGAGTGGAGCGTATTCCGCGCTTCCGGGTATGTTGACGGATCCGCCGGCGTCACGAGCAGCCGCACCCCTTACTCAACGGGATCGAGTTCTTCCCACCCGGAGAGAATTGATGGGAATCTACACTGGGCACTAACTTTTATTTTTATATTTGTGTCCTTTTAGTTTGCATTTATATCCTTGGGAAGTAGGTTTGCAATTGTAAGGCTTTATAAGCTAATTTGTCATTCCTTAGGATTCTTTGGGTTTTTGTGCAAAAGTCCAGTAGGACCAGCAAGGGGCCCCCATCTCCTTTCCTATTGGTCCACCTAAGTCTTAGGGCCCATGTGGGGTCAGTCAAAGGTCCAAGGTGGGCTTCTAGATGGCTTGACCATTCAAGGGGACAATTTGACGGGATCGTCAATCAACTTGGGCAACTATCAAACTATATTTGCTATTTTAAGTGTTTTGTGTTAATGGGCCATATTAGTGGGCCTAGATGTGTGTTTTCTTTTGTAGTGGAAATAAAATATCCACATCATGTAGTCTTTTTTTTAGGTGTCTTTTAGTCTTCCCACTAGAGATATAATGAGTCTTATGTGTTAGGTGTTAGTTGAAGTTTAATAAGTGTCTTTTGATTTTCTCTGTGGAGTCTATAAAGGTGACATGTAACCTCTCTTTAATAGAGAATGAAGAAAAAAAGAAAATTTTGGAAACCACTATCCTACATGAGGTGAGAAACCTTGTGTTCTCTGAGAAGGAGATGGGGCGAGATGCCCCTGTCCAATGGGTGAGAAGCCTTTGGTCATGAGAATCGGCCCCTATCCTTTCCCCCTCCCACGGTCACGGTTTCACCATCTTCCCATTCCACCTTCCCGACCTCGTCGGCCACCAATACCCACCTTTGGTTTGGCCTCCGCTAACAGCCACAATCTCTTCTTATTCTTCCGTTTTGCCATATGAGAACCCAGACCCCCTCTTCACCTACCCCTTGTCTTCCTCTTCCCCACAGCCCCAACACCCATTGGATGTTGCAGAACTCCAGCTGATCCACCCCTCCCACGCCATGGCCGCCGCCATCCGCATCACCAACATCCCAACACACCCCACCCCTCTGTGGCAGGGATGTCCACGCCCACGCCTCCCACCCGACGCTCCACCACCTGACCACCGGGAGCAGCATGACCAAGCACCCATGCCCAGGGCCCGTCAATCCCCATCACCCTGCCCCGTTGCTTCTCCACCGCAACCCCGCCTCCTCTTCTAAACCCAGCCGCTGAGTTCTCCACACCCTCCACAGTTGCCCAACAACTGGTCTGCCCCGCCCGTGGACTCCTGCCGTTCTGGGTGGGCAGTCCGCCACCGCCAGCACGCCGGGATCATATCACCGGACCCTGCCCTGCCGACCCTCGCCAACGGACCAAGCACACCAGTAGTGCGAGCATGCCGTGACTCACGGTCGAAGCACGGTGATCTTCGCAGCCACGCCAGTGCCCACGTCGCACCCACGACGCCGTTGTCGTGCCACCATGAGCCCACCGTCCTACCACCATATCCGTTGTCGCTGTCGGCTGTCTTCTCGTCACCCCGACAGGTGAGCCTGACGACCGGGCCCGGACATGCAACCCCACGTCCGATCACGTCTGCCTCCCCTCCGAGCAAGGCTTCCCCTTCGAGCAAGGTGGCACCCACGAAGGCGGAGAGCACGGCACCCACTTCCCCCCGACCGAGCGTGGCATGGAACGAGCACGGCATCCAAGCCACCTGTGTCCACGTCCAGGCACGCCGGCTCACCTCTCGCGTCGCCTGAGCATGGCTGCATCGCCCCTCCAAGCTAAACGCAGAACTCCCACAGGCCGCTCCCCTCCGTCGCTCTGCCAACAAGATGCCCTGGCCATCCTCAAGCACAGCATTCTTCCCATTCGCTCTGAACACGCCTAAGGACCGAGCCACCATCATCTCCCCTACCCCTACACGCCTCCTCCACACCTCACCTAGCTCGGCGGTAGGAGGAGCTCGCCGCGTCTCCCCCCCCCATACGGCCATGCACACCTCGCGGGAGCGACCCCCCTCCTTTGTCTCTAACCCTCTTTCTCTCACTAGCCTCCACCACCCCTCCCTCTCTAACACTCGCCATCCCCATCACACACACCTTGCCCCTTGCGTACACTCCCCTTTCTCTCCTCAACCCCCTCCCTCTCTCTGTACGCGATACTATCTTGGAAAAAAATGCAGAACTCTCCCCTCTCTCTCTCTTGAGAGGTTCTGTGAAAAAAAAATTACATGCAGAGCCAGGCCACAACCCCTCCACTTGCACCCTTGTCTGCAACCCGCTGCACCCTTGCCCGCCTACGTGAGCTTCCATTCTCCATCGGAACAACAACGGATTTTGTGGGGTTTAAATTGAGTTGCCATCACAGCCACCTGGATCTTCACAGCCATGGAGCGAGAGTGAGGGCAGAGAAGCATGGTTCCCATGGGAAGCAGCAATAGTCGGAGGCTTGCTGTCATATGTAGTTCTACAATAGGAATAGGGAGAGGGAAGAGAAGACAACGAGAGAAGGAATAACGGCCGGCCGGCAGGCCCCACACCAGCCTCTTCCGAGCACGATGCCGACGAACGTAGGGGCTTCTTCTCTCCTCGGAGCTCAGCCGCTGCCAACCCCCTCCATCCCTTCCGAACGCGGCATCGTCTGGGCACGTCGGCAACATTTCCCTGCTCTCCGGACCGGCGCCCACGCGGCCACTGTCGCCCCTCCCACATCTCACGCATTCTCTCTCTCTCTCATTCTCTATCTCTCTCTCTTCTGTTGTTGTAACTGTGAGTAATATATATATATATATATATATATATATATAGGAAAGCACAGCCCCTCCCTCCTCGTTTCTCTCTTTCTCACTCTATCATTTCTCCCCTTCCCCTCTCCCACTCCCTCATTTTTCTTTAGCCACCGTATTAACCCAACAAAACAAATGATAGAAAAAAAAAAGGTGTAAAGAAAGCAATTACGTGAGGTGCATGTGCATGGCCTCACGTCACCCTCTTATCCTCTATATCTCTCTTTATATCTCTATCGTTATGTCTTTTTGAGAGTGAAAAAAAATGACAGAAAGAGGTGGCGGAGAAGGTTAAAAAAAATGAAAAGAAAAAGAAAATGGGGTGATGAATTTTGAGAGGTTCTGGAAAGAAAAGGAAATAGAAAAAGAAAGATTAAAAATGAAAAGAAAGAAAAGGGAGAAAATGAAGCGAAAAGAAAATTTCAAATCCGGATGCTTTTGTTTCACATCAAATGGTATCAGAGCTTAGGGAACCAGGCTGTTCTCACAGACTGGGATTTTGAGCTACAAGGTTCGAGGACGAACCTTCCCAAGTGGAGGGGTTTGATGGGAATCAAGCAAGCTGCCAGGCCGAAGCGGATCGTGGAAGCTGTCGGGCCGAAGATGAACGCGCTACCTTTGGGTAGCGCGACCTGGAAGAAGGCGCTAGGTCTCCCTAGCGCGATCTCAGACAGAAACTCTGTTGCTGTTGGTCCAACTTCCCGGCGCCGAAACCCCCAAAAGTCTTCAATGTTTGCTGTTTTCCATGGTTGTAATCAATGTTCTAGCGTCGTTTTGTCTTCCCCTTCCCCTATATATGTATCACATCTCGTTTGATCTAAAAAGAAGCAATGATTCTATGAGTGTTTGATTGAGTATAGCCATGGCTATCTTCCCCAATCTTTGGAAACCCCCTTCATCCGTCCCTCTCTGGGTGCGAGGCCCAATTCAGTTTCCCTGATCCTCTCTCTTTCCCCTTCATTGGAGGACGATCAAAGCTCTGGATGCACCGGCTCTGAGACGGGGTCGGGTGTGAGGCCCCATTCGGATCTCCGTTCTTCCTCCACCGCCGTTCATCTCCCCTCACCACCGCCAAGGATGCTGCTAAGGTTAGGATGGAGCTCGGTTGCACCATCCCCGCGAAGGGTTCGGGTGAGAGGCCCCAGCCAAGCTTCCTCACGGCCCTAGCATCATCTACGTCCACCTTTCTTCCCTCGCCGCTCACCCCACATCCGCCTTCACCAAAGTTATCCTAGCTAGTATTAGGTTGGTTTGATTTCCATTTTAGCGTTCCCTGTGTGTTGTCCATCGTCCTGTGTGCTTTCCCCTTGTGTTTTGAACCCCCAGAGTCATCCACGAGGCCCAGAATTGAAGACCCGTCGTCCTGGGTTGCTGTCTGTGAACGAGCGTAAACGATATAGCGCGTTCTTCAGAACGCGCGTAAACGATATAGCGCGACCATGAGCAGAATGAAGAAGACCCCCCCATGTCTCGCATCAAAATTCTTTTTAGTGGGGGAGGTGTAGTAACCCGATAAAACATATAACCTTTAATATGAATAATAAATGATCTCAACTGTTAACTATTAAAAATTTGCCCAATTAGTTAAATAGGCTAAATGGGTTTCAATCGTTAATTCCATCTAAAACTAATTAGTGGGCTTGTTGAATGGGCCGGCCTCCATAGGTCGACCGTAGGATCCCTATTGAGTTAGGGTTCTTGAGGATTGGAGTCGATCAAAGGAGGGATAGCGGCTTCGTTTGAGGAAAGGATATGGATTTAACGTGGAAGGTTTGGGTTTTAATAGAAGTAAGATTTCTTAAACCCCTAGTAGGATTCGTAAGGGTAGAAACCTTATATATAGGACTCCCCCTGTGATGGCAGAAGCTATTGCTACTACTGCTGTTGAGATCGAAGATAGGCGAGCGGAGCTGTGTTGTAGAGAACCCGTAGGAGCGTAGCATTGTTCTTCTTACTCTTCGTCGTTCTTCTTCTTCTTCCCAAAAGGTAGGTTGTCTCTCGGGGCAAAAATAACTAAATACCTCATGGTTAAGTAGGCATGCATGCAGTCACATGATTCCATCGTGTTATTTCTTCGTAATCCATGCTAGTTTTGAGGTTTATAGCGTTCTGTTTCCCTTCTGTTTTAAGAAGAATTTGCGACCAGAGCAGTGGATGCGTTTTAATCTACGTCTTTTTACGCAGACGCTGATTCTTGAATTAGTGTCAGGTTTATGGATGCGTATTAATACACGTCGACCATTAAGAAGCGAATTTCCTAGATAATTAAATATTGCATCAATGTTTAAAAATCAATATCCATTGAACCATGCTAAATAAAATTATGATGTGCATGTTTCTAGGATCCCTAGATTTTTCCGCTTATTATCATGCCTTTAGTTTTGTTAAAATCCTTGTAGTTTAGAAGTGCTACTGTTTATCCTATTAGAAAGAAATGAATAGTGTCATTGAGCCTATGGTTGTATATACCTGATGCAATTTGAGTTGTATTTGTGAATATGCGTCTCCTTGTAAGACGCGGATTTCACGTTAAATTAGCGTCCATTATAGTAAACGCATATTCTTGAATATGCACCTCTCCAGAGAGATGCGTATTAATTTGCATTTACTACCTCGACACCAATTCATAATGAAATATTAAATTAATCTTGAAAAGTATAGGAATTGATGTCCAATAGCTAGACACATATTAAAGATTTTACGCCTCTCTACAGAGACGCATATTAATATGTGTCTGCCCCTTTGACGTTAATTACTATTTAATTTTTATAATTCTGTAAATTTAATGGAATCAACGTCCTATGCAGTGGACGCTATTTTAAAGAAATAACGACAATTGGTTCTGACACGAATTTATCCACTACAGTTTTATCGTTGTTTTGATACAATACTGTGGATCCTTGGCACCGTTGTCTCACTACCGAGACATGGTCCATGTTTCTTGTGTTTTCACATTACACCCTATTTCTTGGGGAAGGAAGGACCCTCCATCGGGAATCCCTCTCGTCAGATTGGAAATTCTTTCTCTAAGGCCTCCGTAAGTCCCGACATCGAAGGATTCCCTATTCGATCACTGGGCTGGTTGTACCCTAAAAACCCTTAACCCTATTTTTAGTCATGTCACTCTGAAGAAACATGACATCTAGCCATCATAGAGCGCCAAAACTTGGGTGTTCTGTGAAAGTCCAGGCACTGTCCAGAAGCTATGAAATTGGCGACTGGGACAATCGACGCAAATTCTTGAATTAGTGTCCATGAGAGTGACGCGAATTCATCGTGCCTTTACTGTTCACAGGAATTAGCGACAAGGTCAGAAGATGTGAATTTTTCAATTCACGGCGACATGAGTGGACACCAATTCTTCCCAGATTCTCGCATCTCAATGGTTTTAATGACCAATTTCTTGGTATATTTTCCCTACACATGGTTCTATCCTTGAAATCCAATTATCTTTTCGGATCTTCCAAAGTTATTCCTACAATGTTTAAATCCTTGGAACTCTATTGGCTATTAAATAAAGTGGATGTCTAGATACACGTGGGATCTTTGATCCATGACCTCAATGCCTGGCGTTAATGGGGCCCGGTCTGGTCCTAGGAGGAGCACTCGAAAGTACTTGTGCCCATGGGAGATATTATTGACTATGGTGTGGCATTGCACCAAAGTGCTTGACTTACTAGATTGGTCTACGGCATTTCACTCTTGACTTGATATTATTTAATAACTTGATGTGATCGACCCGAAAGCGATATTTGCTTGTACATGAATAGCCAATTTTCCTAAAAGCGAACTTGCTAGATATTCTCCATGTTCTTATTTCCATAACGTTCCTTGTCTGTTTATTTTATCTTGAGCATTGTTCATGCTTAGCTAGAGCAGCATTTCATATAATGTGTTAATTACTTTAAGCAAGCCTGATTGATAGAGATGTAATTCCTACTGGGCTTTCGCCGATCCAGTGTTTTATCCTATTTTTCAGGTAATTCAGATGAGGATATCCAATCTGACGGGGATGGCCAAGAGTGAAGAGAGTAGAGCCAAACCCGAAGTCTTATGCTTCCAAAGAGTCGTGTCTTGCCTTTATCAGCTTTGTAATTTTCCTTTATTGAGTCTAGTGAAGTGGAGTTGTTAAAGTTGGAATTATTGATTGTAAAGTTAAGTATTGTGGAATGAAGTATATTTATTGTTTCTTTTAGTGTACTCTATCTTGTGTACATGATCGATATAACAGTTTCGTTCCGGGTTCCTTCCGCTCTCGGGGCGTGACAAGAGGTCCATGGGCAAACACATTAAGTGGATAAGTGGTTATTTAATTTGGACCTTACGAATGCAAGGAGAACCTCCCATTGTCCCACCTGTTATCTGGCCGTGATCTATTTATTTTTTTGCTAAGCACCTGACTGTGAAAAAATTGATATAAACTTATTTTACAAGATTTTTCGCGAGCGTTGATCATGCCTTGACTGGTAATTCATTCTCTTTATTGTCTTAATGTTGTTGAACATGATGTCTTAAATCATCCTTGAACTTCTCTTATAAACTACATTTGTTCTTCATACTACATGTCTTTGGAAATGAAATTTTTGCTAGATCTATACTTTAGCCATAAACTACCATTTGGAAGTGTAGGAGCTAAGTGCCATGCGGGGTAAAGTGCTACGTTATGAGAGCCACCTCTTGAGGTTGGAATGGCGCAAAGTGCTACATGACGGAAGCCACCTCTTGATCCTGTAGGGGCCACCTCTAGAGTCCTCCATAACTAAATGTCTAGTTGTGCGCTATACTACACTTCATAAGCTTTTCTTGAAACTCGGATTGGCCATATTTTAAATAAATTATTCTAAAAATTACATGGGACTCTTGGTCCACCTGATACTCAATGCCTGGCAAACATGGGGGCCCTGATCTGGTCCTAGGTGAGTAAAGCCTAAAAGTACTTATGCCCGAGGGAGTTGAATGATTAGGTGTAGCATTGCACCAACTGACATGCAAGATTGAACTAGACAATTTACTTGTTACATACTTGACTCGTTACATGCTTGACTTTCTGTACATGACATTTTTGACCGGATGTGTTAATATTCCTGTTACATGGCCAAATTTATAATTCTATACTTGTTAGTGATCTTCATGCTTACATTTGAGTTCTACAATATCTATTCTTGAAGTTTTTGACTTCCTGATCTTGTTCTCTACTATACATGTCGTTTGTTTTATTGCTTATTTTATTTCGAGAGCATATAGATGATTCAAAATGTTAATTACTTAAAGTGACCTAGTGAAGAGATATAAGTCCTATTGAGCTTTCTAGCTTATCCTGTGTATTGTTGTCAATTTTCAAGAAATCCCGAAGATGACGAGAATGAGCTGGAGTGATGAGAGTGCTAATAATTTTTATTAGATTTTTTCCCAGTCTATCTACTTAGAAATGAATGTATTGAGTTTGAATCGTATCAAAAGTCCTTGAAGGATATATGTTGGAAATGTCAGATTATGAAATAAATATATGATTTTATCCATTTGTTGTTCATACTCATCATCTGAGTCTCTTGATCGTCGTTTAACTGTTCATGCCTTGATAGTTCTGCCTTGTTCGGGGCATGATAGTTTAGTTGGTATCAGAGCTAGGTTAAAAAGAGTCTAGGACATCAAGACATAGTTATTGAAAACCCTAGGTTCTTCACACTATAGGTTAAAGGTTAGTTGTACTTGAACCGTGAGATTGGGTAGAGACTTGGGCTAGATATTAAGACATATATAGTTAAGACATTTCATCCCCATAGCTTATTTTATAGAAATTCTTAGCTATTGAAAATGGCCGCTGAGCGTGCTCAATGGAGAGAAATGCAATGGACTATCCATGGGCTAACTCAAGCCCTACAACAAGTGGCTCAAGGAGGAGCTAATCACCATGGTGCGGGAGACCTACACCGAAACTTTAGGAACATGAATCCCCCGAGATTCAATGGTTCCACTGACCCGGATGAAGTCGAACATTGGGTCAAGGAGATAGAAAGAATATTTCGAGTCATGCAATGCTTGAACCAAGATAGAGTTTTACTTGCGACTTTCGAACTGGAAAGGGATGCAAAAGCTTGGTGGGAATCGATGGAGGCAACCTTACCCGATCCCCAAATCACTTAGGAGGAATTTCTAGAATATTTCAATGGCAAGTATTTTTCGAAAAGAGTCTAAGAAAGGAAGGCAACGGAATTTGCCACTCTTAAGCAAAGGAGCCTCCCTATAGCCGAGCACGAGGCCCAATTTTCCTGACTGGCCTATTATGCTCCACATCTTATTAATACGGAGAGGATGAAAGCCAAGTGATTCATGAATGGGCTAAGCCCCCAATATATTCCCCAACTGGTGCCCATGGACATCCAAACATATGCCGAGATGGTCCGGAAGGCCCAACTATTAGAAGTTGCCATGGAGATGGTGGATAGAATTAAAGGAAGAGTCGTGAAAGAGCAAGTCGTTGGCGCCGGAAACTTTAAACCAATATTTGGAAAGAAGAGGCCAAATGAAGGAAGAACCCCTCAACAAGACAAAAGGCCTCGAGATGAAAACATGCAAGCCATTCCTACTGCACCTTCATCATCAACAAAAGATATCTGCAAGTATTATGACAAGGTTGGCCATAAAACTGAAGAGTGCTGGAGAAAGAAGGGAGCATGCTTGCGTTGTGCAAGTAGGGATCATTGGATTTCCGATTGTCCCCTTATGAAGGAATCTCTGTTGGAGAAGAAAAGTCAAGAAGGACCAAGGCATCAAGGAAGACTCCAAGTTCTGATAGAACCTACACCTATTGAAGAAGGAGGGGTGGTAGAAGCTACTCTCACCATCAATTGTAGAACTACTTTTGTTCTATTTGATACTGGAGCTACCCATTCATTCATATCCTAAAATTTTGCTACCACCTTACATGAAAAAACTTGTTCCTTTGAAAATTAAACTTTTCATTTCCACACCTTTAGGAGCAAGCACTGAGCTTAAACATTATTTTCCCTCTAGTGAAGTATTGATAAGTGGCCGTAACTTAGCCACTGATTTGATATGTATGAACATGGAAGGTTATGATGTAATTTTAAGTGCTGATTGGTTGGCCAAGTATAATACTAAGGTGGATTACAAGTGAGGTAGGGTAACCTTTGGTGAACCGGGATACCCTGAACTCTCTTTCTCTAGAAATAGCCATCGTAGACACCCTATTCTCATCTCTATCCTTCAAGCTCAAAAAATGATGAAGAAAGGATGTGTTGGGTTCTTGGCTTTTGTCCTTATAATCGAACCCAAGAAACCCATTCTGGAAGAAATCTCTGTTGTTAGGGAATATCCTGATGTATTTCTGGAGGAGTTACCTGGCATACCACCCAAGAGATAAGTTTCATTCTCAATTGATTTGATATCGGGAGCAGCCCCTGTATCCAAAACTTCTTATAGAACGTCACCTACGGAGTTGAAAGAACTAAAAGAGCAATTCATGGAATTGTTGGAGGAGAGATTTATCAGACCTAGTACATCACTTTGGGGAGCACCTATTCTCTTTGTAAAGAAGAAAGATTGAACTATGAGGTTATGCATTAATTATAGGCAGTTGAACCAATTGACTATCAAGAATAAGTATCCTCTACCAAGAATTGATGAATTGTTTAATCAAATCTCTAGAGCTCATTATTTCTCCAAGATTGACCTCAAGTCTGGTTATCATCAACTGAGAATTAAGGAAGAAGATATTTATAAGACAACATTCAGGAGTAGATATGGGCACTATGGATTTGTTGTCATGCCTTTTGGAGGTGACTAATGCACCTGCAGCATTTATGCAACTCATGAATAGTGTGTCCTGACCCTATTTAGATCAATTTGTGGTAATATTTATTGGTGAAAGTCAGGATTTTTCATGTTTCTATAGTATAATCGGTGCAAAGTTGCACAGTAGAAGCGTGGTGGGCCCATGACCCACAGGCTCCAAGATCGGATACGCGGTGTCGAATGGCATGTGTTTCAATGGTAAGCTAATCCTAGAGTTTTTGTAACCAGCTGTAGAGAGTTGCCTTTGGAAGTAAGGCTGTGTTGGCCGTGTGAGTGGCCTAGATTGCCAGGAGTCGGCGGCAGTATCATGTTGAGTGGCACTAGCAAAATTGAAAATCGGGGAGCTCAGCTATGAGAGTTGTTGCATGAGGATAATTATGGCGTCCATCCTTTCCATAAATTGTGTCGCGTGGCTTGGAATTGAGTCACTTAATGATTGGTATTATGGGTAGGTTAGGGCCATTTGGACTGGTATATGGCCCTAGTGTGTGTTGCTCATAGTTGAGACAATGATTCAATCGACCTTGGTCGGTGTGGATGTCCCAGGGGTGGATCCGAGGAATGAGAGGTGTTGGTGTTGAGAACGAGACCCTATATGGATGCCATGATGAGTAGTCGAGAGAGCTACTTGAGTTGCTTAAGCACCCTGATGATATGTTGTTTAGTGTGCCGATTTGTTCAGAAGACATGATATTCAGGATCGGTTAAGTGATATGGCGATTGTGGATGAAGAGCTCGGTTGTGACAAGACTTGAGAGAGTTTAGAACTCGGTGCATCTTATAGTTCCGCTGATTGGATTGTAGTGCTAAGGTTAGAGGCTTCCCCTTGGCTCAGAAAGAGCTGTGCAAGGGGACTGTGTATGAAGCAAGAGTTTGTCTGATCCAGATGGTGTGGCGTTCGTGTGGGTGCTGGGAGTTGGTCGTTGTAGGTCAATAGTTTAGGTGGAACTGTGGAGTTGGTAAGTGTGGATTGGTCAATTGTAATGCAGAATAGTTGTCTCCTTGACGAAAGAATCTCCCGAAGTGTGAATGTTAGATGGGAGCCCCGTCATTAGGAAAGGAGTTAGAGGTGGTGTGCCCTGGAATGGTGTGCTTGAGGAGTTTGAGGTTCGCGCGAGTGACCTCATTGTTCTTTCCCCTCTCGAGAAGCTCGAATTGGCCGGATGGTCAGGGAAGACCAAGATGGTGCCAAGCATTATGTGGCTAGTGTTCGAAGGAACTGATTGGTGGCCCTGCAGAGAAGTAGGAGAGGAATTGTGGTCATGGTCAGAGAACTTTTGGTCGATGTGTGATCGGCGGCTAATTGATGGTTTTCTACAGCCGATGTGTGCCCAGTGAGTTGATTTTGTGTGTTGTTGATTTCAGACTATGACGTCCCAGGCGGTCAATTGTAATGGGTCCCACGGGTGTTGTTGGTGACTGGTGAGACATTAATTTTGGGACCGAAGTCTATCAGTGAGCACCTAAGGTATTCGACTCTGGATCGTGTGCTACTGGCTATGAGGAGCTGACGGAAGAGTTGTAGCCAGTCGAGTTTAGCGGTGAGATTGTCATCCGGGAATGAAGTGTGATTGTGCTCCTTGTAAGGAGTACTATGTGTCCAACAGTTGGAGAAGATATTGACCTAAATAGGTGGCTAAGGGTGGTTTCCCTGTGAGGGTTGTGTGTTTTCTCTGCGTGCGGGATGTATCGGACGTTGTCCGTGCCCTTGAGAGTTTCAAGGAAGTTGAGGTGATGCCAGACTTGTCGATTTTGTGTACCTCGATCAGTCTAGGGTTCGGCGTGAAATGTCATGATAGAGCAAGAAGGCTTTTATTGGTTGTTTTTGTAACACCCCTGATTTTTTTTTTGATTTCACCGTATCGGGATCCATGAGTTCGGAGCGCCTTGGTGAGTCCAGGGGAGTGTTTTTGGGCTTTACGCGTGTTTTTGCCTGTCGGACCTTCGGAACTCTGTGTAGAGTGAACCGATGTGTTTTCTGACTCCGAGATGTTACCAGCATGTTGTGCATTTTTCAAGAATCGTGGGGAGTATTTTTCCCTATTTTTACATTTTTCGGATAGCGGAATTTCCGCGTGGGTTTTCTATTTAAACCATCCCCCCTCTCTCTTCTCTCATTCTCTATTTCACTCTCTCTCTCTCTTCTCTTTCTCTCCCTCTCCTCTCCGGGCGGCCGACGGGGTGGGGCAAGGGTCAGATGGAGATGTTGCGAGGGTGTGGAGCGAGGACGGGTGGAGGATTAAGGGTCGGTGGCGCGGTGGAGGTGGTTCGCGGTTTCACGTTCCCGGTGGCATTCTAATAGTGTTTCGCGACGGAACGGCGTCCACGGCACGTCGAATCTTTGGTGGAGGTAGGGGGACGGATCCTTAACCCATGTACTTCAATTTTTGTGGATTTGGTAGGCCATGGTGAGCCGAGTGGGTTTATTTCACGCCGAGGGTTAAAAATCATGTTTTAGGGTGTGTGACGGTTTCGACCGATCGAACGCCGTTTTACCGCTATCTTCCTTCCCATATTGGGTTTTGGGACCCGGGGATTGAGCCCCGTTGTTTTCCCCATCACCTGGGGGTGATTGGGGCGTGGAATCGGACCCCTAGGTGGGGATCTGAGGGTTTGCTGTCGTAATCGGTCGACTGACTCGGGCAGTTCGGTCGATCGATCTGCGTTCGCCACGGAGGGGTTCTCGCCTCAGTTCGGTCGACCGACCGGCCTGGGCCGGTCGACTGACTTGGGTGCCCCCCCCCTGTGCGTGAGTGGTCGACAGGCCAGCCTGGGCCGGTCGATCGACCCTGTTGGTCGACCAACCCCAGAGGTCTGGTCGGCCGAAATGCAGTAGGCAAGCCCGTTTTTGGCCACGGTCGGTCCGGTTGAGACCCAATGATCGACCTTTGGCCCCGTGAGTGTCCCGGACACCCCGTGGGTATCGTGACCATGTTTTTGGGTGTCTGGAGGTACCATTTTACCTCGATTAGCATGCCGTGGGTTTAAGAGTCTGGGTGACCCTCTTGTGTTCCGGGCTCGTGTACTTTCGCTAGATCGAGTCGCCACGGGTTGGCATGAGTGCGGAGGGTTATTTCCACACGTCGTTAACTTCTCTGGAATGTGGTTTCCGTGTGGGCTGTCCGTATGGCCTGTTGACTGTGAGTCCAATTACCCAGCCTAGAGCTGGAGGGTTTTCTTAGCTTCCCTTTGGAAGGGATTGGTTTGGCGGTTACGTCCCGCCTTAAGACTTATATTGGACCGAGGTTTTTGACCTAGGGATAGGCCAGATTGACGGCCTGGGGCTATCCTGTACAACGGTCTTGACCTTGAGTCCTGTGACTCAAGGACCATTGGTTTAGTAGGTTTAGCGGACTGCCTGGAGTCCGGTGGCACGGTGCCACCTATGTTCCGAGCCACGTGCGACAAGGCTTGTGAGTAGCCTTTCCACGTTCTAGTGGTTTCCGCCGACAGTCTTTTCTGTGGTGACCCCCACTGGTAGTAGCTTCCTGGGCACGCTTGTGCCAACCCACCTAGGAGTAGGTGGAGAGCTATAGTGGCTTGCCTGGGCACGCGTGTGCTAACCCACCTAGGGGGTAAGTGGAGAGCTACACCCGTTAGAGATGATTTTTAGGCTGGTTACCTTAGGGCCTCCCCTATAGTGACTCGAGTCCGAGCCGGGAGGAAAACCAGCTAGAGCGCCTGGCGGTATACAGTCTGTTAGTGTGTGCACACATTGTCAGGGGCTTCGGACACATGTTGACGAGCACGATCTCGACTAGACCCTTGTTTCTACTATGGTCTGTGTTGTGTCTCGGTTTCTGCCTGGGGTGAGAGAGACACCTGAGGCATGGAATAAGTCATCGGTGGATGCTTCCAGCCGTGCTTTGAGTGGGTAGGTGCCCCTGTCATGGGATGAGAGTTTCCGTGACCCGCGAGTCCATTTCTTGACTGTGAGGCGTGGTCTCCCAGACCGTTTCCATGTGTTTTCCGAGGTTGAGGCCATAGACGCTCGGTAGGATTACCGGGGCTTCATCCCTTTGCTAGGTGGGTTTCACGACAGCGAGGTCGTGACGGTACCCGTGGATCGGGTGGTCCAAGTTAAGCCCCGTCTTTGTGACAGGCCTCCACGGCAGAGTTGCAGTGGATATTTCCTTCGGTAGCTATGGTGTTAGGTAGTCCGGTCCCCCGACTGTGAAATCGGGGTGTGTTTCTCGGTACAGTAGGAGTAACGGTTGTGCCGAGGTTTTACCGGCCGTCGTGATTGTTGTTCCTGCTGTTGTTGCTATTTCCGCTTGCGCTGCTTGTTACCGCCATTGTTTATAGTTGGGGTTTCATGGGACCCCTATTGAGCCAGTGATAGGAGCCTCACCCCTGCTTTTCAGGTGAGGCGATTCTTCCTCGAGGTTCGAGGATGCTGCGCGGAGGTTTCTAGGTGCCAGCTTACCGTGCCGAGTGTTAACTCAGCATTGGATACGTTTTATTTCTGTAGACTGTACTTTTTGGGCTACACTATGTAGTTAGTTTATTATTGTTATTTCTTGCGTTATTTCTTATTCATGTATACTGCCACTCACACACACCTTTTAGCCCTTCCGAGCCCTCCGGCTCGTGGGCGGCAGACAAGGATTCGAATGGTATTGGGTCTTTTCCTGGTATCTGAATCTTGGGTCGTTATAGATGGTATCAGAACAGTGTGTTTGTGGAGTGTACATGGGAATTTGAGATAATTGCAGTGATCAGAGTCCATAAGGTCAAGTACAGTCGGCAGTTGGCATAGGGTTTTGTGTTTATTTTTCATTTCGCTTCTCGCGTGAGAGCCCGAATGTGCTGCGTTGGCGCTGTGAAGGCGGCGGTTGCTAGTTTGCTGGACTGTCGGTGTGGGGCCCGAGGAATGAGATAGAGAGATTTCTTCCCGATGGGTTGTGTCCCCAGTGGTGCTGCGTTGGGCAGAGGTTACCGGCAGGTGCGTTGCCGTGGTGCTACATTCGAGGAATTCACGGCAAGGTCAGGTGGCTGACGAGGATTGTTCATGGTTAACTGGCCATGAGAATGCTCCAAGGGAGTTATTGTCAGCTTTGGCCACCCTAATTTGAGGTTTACCCAGCCCCTGAGGCGTTGAGATTGTGGTTCAAGGTGTCAGAACGGATGTTCTGATCAAGAGATGTGCTCAGATGAGTGGAAGATCTTCCGGATGAGCTGTTGATGGTCAAGCCCGAAGTTCTTGTTATGCTCTGTGGCGTCAGAAATGATGTGCCGGTCTCGAATATTTTGTGGAATTCAAATCAAGATTGGGTAGAGATGTCCCAGGGTGCTCTAAGTCCTGCATTTCTGCGGGTGAATGGACACTCTTAGTCCTGGATTTGGTCTGAGATTGTATGGCGGTGGCTTGGTTTTGGCCCAGATTGTGGAATTTGGGGCCATTGTGCACTACCTTGGATGCGCTATGCTAGGCTGCAGGTGAGATGTGAAGGCTCTGCGGCAGATTTGGGACTGAGTATGAGTGTTGGTAGGTGCCGATCGTGATTCGTGTCGTGGCTCTTGGCGTGGTGGTCCACGCGGTGGTAGCTCAAAAGATGGATATTTGTGAAGATCCGAGTATCGAGAATGGATCGGTGTTAGCATAGACAGATTCGAGGAAATGATGTCCGGTGGCTAGAGGTGTAGTAGCGTTCGAGCCTGGCGTCTTTTATGGCTTCTTCGCCCCTCGGTAAGTGTTTTGGCGTGTTAATGGTTCCGAGATTGGAGGCTAGCATAGGTGAGGAGCGTGTGCTAGCGGCTAGCTCAACCGCTGTGGCAGTGTGTGGCTAGTGATCAGTAGAGTCAGTGCTCGAGGCGTGGCAAGTTGCAGCTCGTGGAATTGCAGTGGAGGTGCATCGAGAGATGATGTGATCGTGGTCTGACGAGACACTTGGCGAGTGTTGTCAGAGGAGCTGACCTGACGATGGTAATGGTTTTTTGGTGCTGGGGAGGTATTCCCAGCATGTGCAAGGTTCGAGGTCAGGTCGAGCGTGGAGACCTTCCGTTTGGTTAGAGGTATGCCAGTTTCTCCTTGGTTGGAGAGATCACATTTTGTCAAGTTCGTCATCTTGCATTTTGCGTTCGGATTGGTTGGCCTCTCTGGTGTGCCATGAAGTTCGTGCGAGACGTGTTCGATGTTTCGGCAATGAGGTTTCCTATGATAAGTGTTGCCCATTCTCTTGAGGCTTAAGGGTGTAGGCATTATTCCGGAAGGATGTGTGCCGTTTGGGCAGTGCTCATGAAGATCCTTGGCTGGTGTGGTGGTTCTCGATGCATTGGATCGGAGCATGCAGAGTTGCATAGGATTGCCAGATTAGGAGAGAGAATCTGTGCTCTGGGTTCAAGATAATTGAGTTCTCCTCACCCTATTTTCTGGTGTTGGCCAGCCAAGTTGAGGGTCGCCGGGAAGGTGGATCCCGAGTCATTGTTATGGTGCCTGTGCACGTGGATCAGAGTGCACAGCATAAGCCTGGTGGGCTCATAAACCCACAGGTTCAGGATCGTAGCGTTGGTTGCTATGGGCGGATTCCGGAGGATGTATCGTGCATCGGAGGATTGGATCCTCGATGTGAGATTATCTCGGGCTGTGTAAGACGTGTTGTTGCCATGCCGTTGCTTGAGCTATTTTGGGTTGTGGCATTGGAAGCTGGAGAGTTGGGGAAATATGTTGGCAAGTTTGCCACATGAGTACCCTATCCATGAATTGGAAGTCGTGTCAGGCATTTGGGTTCTAGACCTGAATAAGGTTGCTAAGGTATCGCCTGACAATGGTCGAGGATATGAGTCTAGAGTCGGTGGCTTGGTGCCCGACTTGCGTTGGAAGCTGTGTCCTCGGCTGAGATCATAATTCTCAAGAAGTGATCTCTGAGAGATTGTGGGTCCTATTTGGTAGCTGTGAGCGGCTGGTAATGCTAGCCGTGTGATCGACTATAGTAGGGTCTGTATTGTCAAGAGGCCCTGTTGAGTCCAAGAGTTTCAGAATGATGTGGAAGAGGACTCAGCGGTGATAAGAACCCGTGAGGTTTGGGGACCCGTGTGCATTGGTCGCGGCGTCGTCGACCAGGATGCTGTGGTGGCAGGCGACACTTGTCTGTTCTGGAGGCATGTGTCGAGGATTGTTCAGGTGTTGTCCTGTGGCTCTGTGATGAGAGCGGAACCGAGGATTGGCAGGCATCCATTAGGTGTAATTGAGATGAGATAGGAGGATGGACGATGCCTGCGTGTGGAGAACCCTTGAAGACGTTGGCGGTGGATGGTGAGCCTTGGTCTTGTGACCAGCATGGGAGGTTTTTCTTATAAGCTTAAGTCGAGTGAGGTGAAGACCAAGGATCCCAGAATCTTGTCTTTTGGTTCACCGTGCTCCCCTCAGAAGGTAGAGTTGGCATGGGGATAGGTCTAGATGTAGCGTTCGAGCGAGGTTCGGCTAGAGTTGCAGTGATGGTCTGTGCGAGAGTCAGCAGATGGCCTCAAGAGTTGTAATGTGCTCATCGAATCTGGTGGAAGACCAGAAAAGAAGGAAGAAGTTGAACAAGCGGAGGTTTCCCATTGATGAATTGCTGGTGACTAGTAGATGGTAGTTGTAGCGAGTCGAGAATAGCGAGAGCCATGTGTAGTGAGGCCTTGGGTGGCCGATTATGAGATGTGCCTTTTCCTGGATGGGACCTGGGCTTTTTCGAAGTTTGAGTTCTGATAGAGTTGGTCGCGTGTTGTTATGGGCGTTCGGCTTGCGAGGTATGAGATGGTTCATGGCGTAGAGCTGACGGAATTGTCGCACTCAGCTGAGATGATTGTGTGAGCTGGTTGAAGCTCAATGGTGGTCATCCCTTGACCTAGGCGTGACAGTAATCAGTTGGTAGCGGAGCTGACGTGTGATTGGTCCACCGAGCAAGAGATTTTATTGGTGGTTGTCTCTCGTAACGAGGATTGTGTTTCCTCGGTGAGCGAGATCGTGGCAGCGGTGCCACGATTGGATTTTCGTTATGGCTGGGGTGATGCCAGACTTGTGCCTTTTTATGGTATGCTTGCTCTGATGATCGGTGTGTATTGTGTATGGAGCGAGGCATGTTGATTGTGATCAAGGTGGTTGTGTCCCTTAGGATTTGTGTTCTCGCGAGTGCTGAGGTTTGGCTGGAGCTCTGGGAGCGTTGCCAGCTGGGTGTATAGTTCTTCCCTTTGAGATTGTAGTTGCCTCAAATTTTGAGGATGAAATTTCTATAAGGAGGGGAGGACTGTAACACCTCGTATTTTTTTTTGATTTCTCCGGATCAAGATCCGTGAGTTCGGAGCGCCTTGTTGAGTCTCGGGGAGTATTTTTGGGCTTTACGCGTGTTTTTGCTTGTCGAACCTTCGGAACTCCGTGTAGAGTGAACCGATGTGTTCTCCAACTTCGAGACGTTACCAGCGTATTGTGCATTTTTTGAGGATCATGGAGAGTATTTTTTCCCATTTTTACATTTTCCGGATCATGGAATTTCCGCGTAGGTTTTCTATTTAAACCACCCTCTCTCTCTCTCTTCTCTCATTCTCTCTTTCACTCTCTCTCTCTCTCTCTTCTCATTCTCTCCCTCTCCTCTCCGGGCGGCCGACGGGGCGGGACAAGGGTGAGGCGGAGATGCTGCAAGGGCATGGAGCTAGGACGGGTCGAGGATTGAGGGCCGGTGGCACGGTGGAGGCGGTTCGCGGTTTCGCGTTCCCGGTGGCATTCTAACTGCGTTTCGTGATGGAACGGCGTCCACGGTGCGTCGAATCTTTGGTGGAGATAGGGGGACGGATCCTTAACCCATGTCCTTCAATTTTCATGGATTTGGTAGGTCGTGGTGAGCTGAGTGGGTTTATTTCGTGTCGGGGTTTAAAAATCATGTTTTTAGGGCGTGTGATGGTTTTGGCGGTTCAAACGTCGTTTTACCTCTTTCTTCATTCCCATTTTGGGTTTTGGGACCCAGGGATTGATCCCCGTTATTTTCCCCATCACCTGGGGGTGATTGGGGCATGGAATCGGACCCCTAGGTGGGGATCCGAGGGTTTTTTGGCGTAATCGGTTGACCAACTCGGGCAGTTCGGTCGACCGATCGGCGTTCGCCATGGGGGGGTTCTCGCCTCAGTTCAGTCGACCGACCGGCCTAGGCCGGTCGAACGACCTGGGTGGCCCCCTCCCCTGTGCGTGGGCGGTCGATCGCCCAGCCTGGGCCGGTCTACCGACCCTCTTGGTCGACCGACCCCAGGGGTCTGGTCGACCGAAATGCAGTAGGTAAGCCCATTTTTGGCCCTGGTCGGTCCCGTTAAGACCCAATGACCGACCTTTGGCCCCGTGAGTGTCCCAGACACCCCGTGGGCATCGTGACCGTATTTTTGGGTGTCCGGAGTGTTTGAATCGGTGGTGCTCTGAAATAGATCAAGAGGAGGGGTGAATGGATCTTTCTGCAAAGAACTACCCAATTAAAACATTGCTCTCTTGAAATGAAACATGTGCAAACACTACGGTTCGAATGCTCAACACGCACTGCACACCAACCGGAAAACGTGCTAACAAGTAAGAATAATTTTCCAGCACTTGGTGTGTGGAAATGTATGCACAACAATAATAGAAAACCTTACACCAGACAACATTAGTTGATACCCAAATAAAACTTACAATGCAAGGACTTTGATCTTAAACAAACCTGTGAAGGGAAGGAAGAAGATAAGGAGCAAACTCACGAAGCAAACCACGACACACTGGATTTTTAGGTGGTTCGATCTCAACCCAAGATCTACGTCCACCCCTCACTCAATCCGAGTGAGGATTTCCTTGCTCCAAGCAAGAAACAGACTCAGTCTACAAACAAACGCTGCCTAACAGCTTGCCCTGAGGGAAACAAATCTCTCAACACTGATCCTGCGACCCACAGGATCTGAAACCTGACCTTGCCACCCATAAGATCAGAATCGGAGGAACAATCCTCTCTTCCTCTGACACCCAGAGGGAAACCGTGAGTGACACCCCGTCACTCACAACTGGAGACACCAGTCTCCCTTCTCCTGTTCGCACAGGAGGAACCCCGATCCCAGAACATGGAATCAAAAAACTCTAGGAAATGGAAAATGAAAACAACAAAGAAAAATAAGACTGATGGAAACCAAAACCAATGTAGCTCACGCAGGAGCAATATACTGACGGAAACCAAAACCAATGTAGCTCACGTAGGAGCAATATTGTTCTGGATCTGATCCAAGAAAAGACGAATACAGATTTTCAATGATGACTGGCTGCACATTCTTTTTTCTTCTCACAATCTCCTTCTATGAACTCTCTCTGTCCCTCTATTCTATTCTTTTCTACTCAGATGTTGGCTCTCCACTTTCTTCTCACTCTTTTTGCGACAAGCTCTCCTTTCTGCTCTTATCTCTCCACTTGCTCTTTCAAAAAAAATTTTCTTCACAGCTGCTTTGCTCGGAGGAAGATATCTCCTATTTATACCAAAAAATACAGAGCCTCCAGAGAAGCTTTCTGGATAAAGCAATTTAATTACCTTTGTCTTTCATTGGCCCACATGGCAGGAGACGAGAATGTTCCTCAGCCAGACTGGCCTTGGATCACGTGCCTATCACAGATCACTTGGGTTCACGTGCCATTAACCTAATGTTCCAATGATTGGTCGAACTCACGTGTCTGCCTTGAGTTTGCACGCTGTCACTTAGGTGTCGCTGCTGCCAACCCAGAGTTCGCTTGGGCATTTCATCAAGCACTTCTACTTCTTCAATGGATTTGACTTATCTGGACAAGGGAAACTATACATAGCTTTTCTTATGCCTTCTCATGTTAATCCAGCTTGTAAGATTGCAACCAAATTCATCTAGCTTGATTAGAGTATTCTGCGTGCAAGTGTAGACTAAAATCTTATTGGAGATCATTTGCTGAAATGCCACCCTCAGTAGCTTAAGATCTTTTGCTCTTTCAACTTGTACCTCTGTTGATGCTACCTTGATGAGCTGCCAAGAGCCCCACAAGCTTGTTGCTGCTGTGGATCTTTCCATGGATCATGGTTGCTTTGAGTTTACACATTGTTACCAGAGTGTCGCTGATGCCTTCCTTGTTTTCACCAGATTGCCAACCTTGGCTGCAGGAAGATATTCTCTGAATCTTCTCTTATACTTTCCACATACGTGGAAATCCCAGCTACCTCTACTGTATCAAGGCAATAACTAGGTGCATCGACCTTTCAGACCATGCAACCAAGCCATCTGCTTCGATCAGTCCTTTGAGTGCTCAGACCTTCACATTTCTTCTACTTTGACCTGACTCTCTCAATTGCACCGACCTTACTTGCCACAAGCTAACTGACTATAGAACAGTAGCATCGACCTTATGATCATGAATCTATTCAGCTGCACTGACCTTATAAGCAAGGATATATGCATGTGGACCAACCTTGATATGCAAAATATATGCATGTGCACCGACCTTAATATGCAAAGTATGTGAATAGACTCTACACGTACACAGACCATGAAATCAGCATGTGCACATACCTTACTATGCATGTGTACAGACTTTAGACCTCAGACTATACATGTGCACAGACCTATGCTATGCATGTGCACAGACCTTAGACCTCAGACTATATATGTGCACAGACCTCAGGGTATGCATGTGCACAGACTTCAGACAGCATGTGCACAGACTTTATGCTTCACGCTCAGGCAACTAACATCGACCTTACTATGCATGTGTTCTACATTAGCATCGACCTTAGTGTAATGTGCACATATTTTATGCATCACGCTCAGGCAACTAACATCGACCTTACTATGCATGTGTTCTACATTAGCATCGACCTTAGTGTGATGTGCACAGACTTTATGCTTCACGCTCAGGCAACTAACATCGACCTTACTATGCATGTGTTCTACATTAGCATCGACTTCAGTGTGATGTGCACAGACTTTATCCTTCACGCTCAGGCAACTAACATCGACCTTACTATGCATGTGTTCTACATTAGCATCGACCTTAGTGCAACAATGCTAAGCACCATCAAACCATAATGAAACAATGCAACTTGAACACATATGACATCATCAAAATAGACATCATCATCATGAACACAAGATGAGTCATAGTGTTTGATATCATGACATCATCAAGATGAGTCATAGTGTTTGACATCAAGACATCATCAAAATCACAGGGGTACAACAATCTCCCCCTTTTTGATGATGGCAACATTATGAGTCATAAAGAAAGATGCTGACTCATAATCAAACTATTCTCCCCCCTTGACTTCATCAAAAAGGAAATAATAGTTTGATAAAATCAGTAAAGATAAATACAAGGCATGTATGATATGATATGAACCTGAAATGTAGAAATCAGACAAGTCTCCCCCTTAGTGCCTGAAGGGATGCTGAGAAGACACTCTCCCCCTTTGACAAAGATAAATAAATAAATAGAATGTATCAGCAAAAGCACAGGGGCATTTTGATAGTGCAAGCAGTGAGAAGTGCAATCAAGAATTAGTGCAGTCCGAAGAATCTGAAACGATGCAATGAATGAGTGAATGAGAACAAGCCAAGAGTTTCAACAGTGTAAGGTTAAGCATAAGAAATCAGATTGGCAGTGCAAGCATAGAATGTATAAGCAAAAGCACAGGGGCATTTTGACAGTGCAAGCAGTGAGAAGTGCAATCAAGAATTAGTGATGTCCGAAGAATCTGAAACGATGCAATGAATGAGTGAATGAGAACAAGCCAAGAGTTTCTGCAGTGTAAGGTTAAGCATAAGAAATCAGATTGAAGGCTCAAAAGATCAAGTGATTCAATAAGAGTGATTCAAGAAGGTTTTCAATGAGATATCAATGTCATAAATCTAATTATGAATATTTCAGATTCTTCTACTATAAAGGCTTATGACGTGATCGTAATTGGACAGCATGGTTTAAATATGATGTATGCAGAGTTTGTTATTAAAGTCCAATACTCATATCTGAAGTCAGATTTTAATAAAAAAGAACCTAACCTTTCATATCAAGAATCTTGTTTAACCTCCTTCCTTCTTACTCAGTCAGTTTTCAACACTTCCTTTAGGAGTTACTAACAGTAGTATTGAGATTAAACAACATGAACACGTTTGAATTTGTCCAGGTATCCTTTAGATTTTTCTTTTGCAAACATTTTCAGATTTTTCTTTTTCTCAACAACTAGCTTTTCCATGAGTAATTTTGGTTGAATCAACACCTTTATACGTGAGGCACAACACGTCTGAGGTGAAGTGACCCAGTTACTCAGTGTGACGACCATGTTGCCTCTCAACCAGAGAACAGAGTTAGCAATAAAAGTGTCTTTTTACATGAGGAGACACCTTGGTTAGAGGGAGGAATCCCCAGTTACTCAACACTCCATGCCATTGCTCTGTCATAAATTTCATATATTTTTCAATACATTTTTTAACAGAGTTAACTATGGCACTTCATGACTCAATCCTTTGGACATGGTTTCTTGGTTGCCAAAGTCATTGCTCTGTCTTCATTTTTCTTTTTGGACATTTTTCAGAATATACAGATGTTTAAAAACAATACTCACATCGTATATCTCAACCAAATAAGGTGATGATATCAAATTTTTCAGATTTTCAGAAGATTTTACAAGCCATAATATGAAACAGTTGGTTAAGATTTATTAAAAAATTGACTCAGATATTTTCAAGTTATTTATATCCAAACTTAATGACTACATTAAAATTTAAACCACTTTGATCTTTCAGACAATCAAAAACCTATATATTAGAAGATTCTTCATTCAGATGTTCTTAGATTTATGATCAGGATATGCACATTGAAATCTTCATGAATTTTCAACCAAATACAATATTCCAGAAGCAGCCAACATATCCAGAAATAGAAATAATGGCATCAGGAAGCATGCAGCATATGAAATGATTTCAGAAGGTCTGATCACAAAGTTCAGCCATAGAAGTCGGTCAAGCAGCTAATGGTGATAGAGAAGACAATACGTCAGCCAGAATGATTTCCAAGGACTAGGTCGATCTGGCAGAGTTTAAAGAATATCATTGCACAGCAGCTGTCATCTATTAGGAGTATGGAGTTCAAGATAAAAGAATTTCTGAAGCAGTCAATTTCAACAAGCAGCAGATAGCACTTTAGCAAGAGTGTGAACACTGATGTAGCAGCTGAGTGAAAAATAATAGGTAATCAGTAAGAAAGAATGATAAGCTCAAAGAAATTGCAGAAGAACCAGCAGACCTTCAAGTAGATTGAATCTCAGACATCCATCTCCCCCTCAATAAATGCAAGGTATTAATCTTTAAAAAAATATGCATGAACCACCGGAATGACCTCGGCTGACTCCCACTATCTATATGCATATATTAACTGGACTCTGAATGCAGCATATGCAGAACATTAGAAACATAAGGAAATATGCTCATGAATAACTATACTGCTCTAATATGCAACTTGACCTATGGTACCAGGCAGAGGACTTGGTCTAAAGACCACCTCACACATAGTAAGAACTTCCAGATAGATCACATCTACCTTTCAGTAACTCACCATTTTATATACCATACAGGTCATGCATGACAATGTATTACAAATGCAGTCCTATATGCATCTCAATTTTTGATGAAAATTTATCAACCACATGTGTATGTAGATGAAGAATGTATGCAACAGTTTTTCAGTGATTGCGTGCTCAGAATTAGTTGATGTGTCGATGTGGTAACTGTGAAAGATATGCTTCATAACACATGCAAGCATCAGACACATGCAATCCATCCTCAAACCAATATGTACATAGTTTATTCACAATATGCATTGACAGACTTAAGTACAAATGACAGATGCAAGTGTAAACTTGTGTACATGAATTTTCAGCAGACATAGTTAGCATGATTGTGCAAATTTGCAAGCAGAAAGTTATTGTATGACAACGTCAAAACATTGTATGCAAAGACTCCTATTGAACAGATAAGATATGCAACTTTTCAGACAGGAGATTATTTACAAATAGCAACAGTAAACGGCAAATCATGAATGGGGTTTTTACCACTTATGAATGCCTTGGTTTATTCAACCCCCTTTTTATTCCTCTTTCCCAAGGCACTCCTACAAAGCACATACTCATTTTGCAGATTTAGGCACCCAAGAGTTCTTGGGTTCTGCAGTGTTAGTAGCACCAATGAAGGATTCCTTCCCCAACTTCCTGGCAGATATATCATCAAATTTCATCACTAAACAATTGTTCATGGAATGTCCATGCCGTCCACAATAATCACATGAACCATTTGGCCTTAAATTCTTATTATGCATGTAAGCATGTGCATGGAATTTATGAGCATGAATGTTTTTGTTTTTAGCAAAAGTTTGTCTCTTATAACCAGCCAACCAGCAACTAGCAGCATTGTGATCTGGTTTACCACTTTCAAGACAGACAGAAGATTTTCCTTTAAAAATGAATTTATTTCTATCGAAAACATTCTGTTTTGCAGGGAATCTAACAGATTTAGAGTGGACCTTTTCCTGGGCATGCCAACAGTGTTTGACTATGTGACCATGCTTTCCACAATGGAAACACACAGGGTGCTTACTTCCAGAACCAAATCCATTTCTATCAAAAACATTTTTATTAATAGAGAGATTAACAAATTCAGAATTAAATTTCCTTCCCTGAGTATGCCAACATTGAGCAGCAATGTGGCCTATCTTGCCACAATGAAAACAATGAACTTTCCTATTTTGAACAGTAAGAGATTTCCTAACATGAAAATTTCTAGCATGCATCCTACCAACATTTTGTTCATCATTTTTCATTATTAGGCAATCATGCATCAAATATCCATACTTCCCACAATAGAAACAAGAAACATAGTTTTTTTTGAAGCATGGGGTTTTGCATAGGAGTTCTTGGTATGCATGGTAGACTTGCTGAAAGTCTTTTTCTGAGTTTTATTATTCAGTTTCTGAACTTTCTTTTGTTCTTGTATTTTCTGATTTTCAGGCTGCTTCACTTGTGATGTGGTGGCTACATTTGAGACTTTGACAAAAGATGTTGTCAGTTTATTTTCAAAAGATTTCTTCTTAATCGTCTTGTATCCCAACCCTTCCTTTTGAACATTTACCTTAACTCCTAGCAGCCTATTCAAATTTTCTTGGCCATTAACAAATTTTGACAGATAATTCTTCAAATCCTGAACTTCATTTTCTAAAGAGGCAATGTGTATCTCAAAACTGGCAATCTCTTGTTCACTGCAATTAACGCATTCATTCAACACTTTGTTTGCAGTTCTATAATTTTCAATTTCTTGTTCCAGATTGCGTAATTTTTCAGACTCATCTATGCAAATAGATTTTCCTTTTTCTAGGAAAAGGAGCCTCTCAGACATAGCAGTGTTCAACTGCTTTAGTTCTTCATTTTCTTTTATCAATTTCTCAATTTTCTCATCATGTCTTTCATTACTGGGCATTGAGTCCAGTCTTTCAATTAGTTTCTCCTCTCTTTGTTCAGATTCAAGTTTCTCATCCAACAGATTTTTATTTTCTTCTCTAAGAGAAGCAATTAAGTCTTTTAGCCTATCATGGTCCGAGAGAAGAGCTTGATTTAATTCTTTCATGAATGAGCACTTATCACAAACAGAGTTGTCAGAATACAAGTTGTCTGCTCCTTTTCCTAGCTTTCTATTTTGATTTTCAGCTTCATCAAGATTTTTCTGAAGTTCTGCATTTACAACTTTAACAGCTTCAAGTTTTTCAGAAATCAGGTCAATTTTCTTCTCATAATTTTCAAGTTTCTTTTCTGCCTGTTCAATTTGATTTCTGAGATCATCATTTTCAGATTTCAAAGTTTTCCAGCTTTCATTATTTTCAATGTGTTTCTTAAGGTTTTCTTTTTCAGATTTCAAATGATCTAGTTCTGAAGTAATAGAATCAAGATCTTTTAGTTATCTTATAAATATGTCATTTTCTGTTTTCAGGATTTCAATGTCCTCACCTCCAGAGTTAGCATTCAAAAGATTATTTAACTTCTTTTTTAGGGATTTATTCTATTTTCTCAATTTTTCATGGGACTCTAGCAAATTAGCATATGCATCTTCCCAGTCCTCTAGAGTAAACTTAACGAAAGGGTTGTTTACCTCTTCTGCATCCTCGCTCTCATCGCTTCCTTTAGCCATCATGATTTATTTTCCTCCTTTCCATGGACTGCCATGATTTTGTCTAGAATTTCCTTTCCGGATGTGCATCTGTGTACAAAAGGACATATGTCAATATCAACTGTAGCCATTAAGGTGTTAAGAACTATAGCATTTTCGCGATCCTTCAATCTATCCTCATTAGACCACTTGGCCTGATCATGAGATAGTTTATGTGGGCTATAAGAGACAAAATTCCATAGTTTAGGATCAATGGAATTCATATAAATACATAGGCCGCCTAGCCATTCATTGAGATTGGAACCATCAAATACAGGTATATAATCCATTCAATAAAATTTAGAGGAATGACTTAAAGAGATATAGCACCAAGTAAAATAGCAGGATCCTCTGCAGATCGTTGGATCTGATGAATCAGAAACTTTCTCTAAAACCACTTGTTAGAATCAGTGGTGCTCTGAATAGATCCAAAGGGGGGGTGAATGGATCTTTCTGCAAAGAACTACCCAATTAAAACTTTGCTCTCTTGAAATGAAACATGTGAATACACTACGGTTCGAATGCTCAACACGCACTGCACACCAACTAGAAAATGTGCTAACAAGTAAGAATAATTTTCCAGCACTTGGTGTGTAGAAACGTATGCACAACAATAATAGAAAACCTTATGCCAGACAACATTCATTGATACCCAAATAAAACTCACAATGCAAGGACTTTGATCTTAAGCAAACCTGTGAAGGGAAGGAAGAAGACAATGAGCAAACTCACGAAGCAAACCACGGCACACTGGATTTTTATGTGGTTCAATCTCAACCCGAGATCTACATCCACCCCTCACTCAATCCGAGTGAGGATTTTCTTGCTCCAAGCAAGAAGCAGACTCAGCCTGCAAACAAACGTTGCCTAACAGCTTGCCCTGAGGGAAACAAATCCCTCAACACCGATCCTGCGACCCACATGATCTGAAACCTGACCTTGCCACCCACAAGATCAGAACCGGAGGACCAATCCTCCCTTCCTCTGACACCTAGAGGGAAACCGTGAGTGACACCCCGTCACTCACAACCGGAGACACCAGTCTCCCTTCTCCTGTTCGCACAGGAGGAACCCCGATCCCAGAACATGGAATCAGAAAATGCTAGGAAATGGAAAATGAAAATAACAAAGAAAAATAAGACTGACGGAAACCAAAACCAATGTAGCTCACGCAAGAGCAATACTGTTCTGGAACTGATCCAAGAACAAACGAATACAGATTTTCAATGATGACTGGATGCACATTCTTTTTTCTTCTCACGATCTCCATCTCTGAACTCTCTCTCTTCCTCTATTCTATTCTTTTCTACTCAGATGCTTGCTCTCCACTTTCTTCTCACTCTTTCTGTTGCTATCTCACCTTTCTGTTCTTATCTCGCCACTTGCTCTTTCAATTTTTTTTTCTTCGCAGCTGCTTTGCTCAGAGGAAGATATCTCCTATTTATACCCAAAAATACAGAGCCTCTGGAGAAGCTTTCTGAATAAAGCAATTTAATTACCTTTGTCTTTCATAGGCCCACGTGGCAGGAGACGAGAATGTTCCTCAACCATACTGGCCTTGGATCACGTGCCTGTCACAGCTCACTTTGGTTCACGTGCCATTAACCTGCTGTTCCAATGATTGGCTGAACTCACGTGTCTGCCTTGAGTTTGCACGCTGTCACTTAGGTGTCGTTGCTGCCAACCCAGAGTTCGCTTGGGCATTTCATCAAGCACTTCTACTTCTTCAATGGTTTTGACTTATCTGGCCAAGGGCCAATGTACATAGCTTTTCTTATGCCTTCTCATGTTAATCCATCTTGTAAGATTGCAACCAAATTCATCTAGCTTGATTAGAGTATTCTGCGTGCAAGTGTAGACTAAAATCTTACTAGAGATCATTTGCTAAAATGCCACGCTCAATAGCTTAAGATCTTTTGCTCTTTCAACTTGTACCTCTACTGCTGCTGCCTAGACGAGCTGCCAAGAGCCCCACGAGCTTGTTGCTGCTGTGGATCTTTCCATGGATCATGGTTGCTTTGAGTTCACACACTGTTACCAGAGTGTCGCTACTGCCTTCCTTGTTTTCACCAGATTGCCAACCTTGGCTGCAGGAAGATATTCTCTGAATCTTCTCTTATACTTTCCACATACGTGAAAATCCCAGCTACCTCTAGTGTATCAAGGCAATAACTAGGTGCATCGACCTTTCAGACCATGCAACCAAGCCATCTGCTTTGATCAATCCTTTGAGTGCTCAGACCTTCACATTTCTTCTGCTTTGACTTGCCTCTCTCAATTGCATCGACCTTACTTGCCACAAGCTAACTGACTATAGAACAGTAGCATCGACCTTATGATCATGAATCTATTCAGCTGCACTGACCTTATAAGCAAGGATATATGCATGTGGACCGACCTTGATATGTAAAATATAAGCATATGCACCGACCTTAATATGCAAAGTATGTGCATAGACTCTACACATGCACAGACCATGAATTCAGCATGTGCACAGACCTTACTATGCATGTGTACAGACTTTAGACCTCAGACTATACATGTGCATAGACCTATGCTATGCATGTGCATAGACGTTAGACCTCGGACTATATATGTGCACAGACCTCGGGGTATACATGTGCACAGACTTCAGACAGCATGTGCATAGACTTTATGCTTCACGCTCAGGCAACTAACATCGACCTTACTATGTATGTGTTCTACATTATCATCGACCTTAGTGTGATGTGCACAGACTTTATGCTTCACGCTCAGGCAACTAACATCGACCGTACTATGCATGTGTTCTACATTAGCATCGACCTTAGTGTGATGTGCACAGACTTTATGCTTCATGCTCAGGCAACTAACATCGACCTTACTATGCATGTGTTCTACATTACCATCGACCTTAGTGTGATGTGCACAGACTTTATGCTTCACGCTCAGGCAACTAACATCGACCTTACTATGCATGTGTTCTATATTAGCATCGACCTTAGTGCAACAATGCTAAGCACCCTCAAACCATAATGGAACAATGCAACTTGAACACATATGACATCATCAAAAATAGACATCATCATCATGAACACAAGATGAGTCATAGTGTTTGACATCATGACATCATCAAGATGAGTCATAGTGTTTGACATCATCAAAACCACAGGGGTACAACACGGAGGTACCATTTTACCTCAATTAGCGTGCCCATGGGTTTAAGGGTCCAGATGACCCTCTTGTGTTTCGGGCTCGTGTATTTTCGCTAGATCGAGTCGCCATGGGTTGGCATGAGTGCGGAGGGTTATTTCCGCACATCGTTCACTTCTCTGGAATGTGGTTTCCGTGTGGCCCGTGTGTATGGCCTGTGGACTGTGAGTCTAATTCCCCAGCCTGGGGATGGAGGGTTTTCTTAACTTCTCTTTGGAAGGGATTGAGTTGGCAGTTATGTCCCGCCTTAAGACTTATATCGGACCGAGGTTTCTGACCTAGGGATAGGCCAAATTGACGGCCTAGGGCTGTCTTATACAACGGTCTTGACCCTGAGTCATATGACTCAAGGACTGTTGGTTTAGTAGGTTTAGCAGACTGCCTGGAGTTCGGTGGCACGGTGCCACTTGTGTTCGGAGCCACGTGCGATAGTGCTTGTGAGTAGCATGTCCGCGTTCCGATGGTTTCCACCGAGAGTCGTTTCTATGGTGACCCCCACTGATAGTAACTTCATGGCCACGCTTGTGCCGACCCACCTGAGAGTATGTGGAGAGCTACAGTGGCTTGCCTGGGCACGTGTGTGCTAACCCACCTAGGGGGTAGGTGGAGAGCTACACCCGTTAGGGACGGTTTTTAGGCTACTTACCATAGGGCCTTCCCTATAATGACTCGAGTCTGAGCCGAGAGGAAAACCAGCTAGAGGGCCTGGCGTTATACAGTCTATCAGTGTGTGTACACATGGTCGGGAGATTCGAACGTGTGCTGACGAGCACGACCCTGACTAGACCCTTATTTTTGTTGTCCATGTAGTTTTGATGATGTCAAACACTATGACTCATTACGAGTCTGAGTGTGAATGTCATCATGAGTCTAAGTGTGAATGTGGTTTTGATGAAGACTTATGTGTTGATGTTGCATTGATGCACTGTGACTGTGATACATTACCTTTTTGATGTCATGATTGCTCCTATGATGATCTTATTATACATGGAAGATGTGTGTTGTATATGGCTAGAACAGGCTCTGAGGATAAATCAAAAAGTCATGAAGAGATAGACATTGCAGTCATGAATAAGAGATCAGTGAAGCTACAGAGTTAATAGGTCGACACATCAAGTGATGTTGTGCAAATGGCTCGATGCATCAAGTGCTATATCGTTGGTCGGTTTGCTGCAATCATCAGCCGCGTCGATGCAGCAAAACAGAGAAGCTGGATTACATACTGGAAAGAAGAGGACAAGTCGATGCAATGGCTAAGGGTGAGCACGGTTTGGTTTGGTTTAGTTTGAAGAGAATTTTTCTCAAACCGAACCGAACCGAATTAAGGCTTCAACCCGAATCAAACCAAACCAAACTAGTTTGAAACCGAACCAAACCAAACCGAATTAATTCGAGTTGGTTCGGTTTGAACCATATTCATCTTCCCTTTTATAAATTAGATTGGATTCAAACAACATTAGAGAAAGGTAGGGTAAAAGAATTTCTACCAAATAAAGTAAATATTAAAAAAATAACATAAAAAGTTGTAACTTGTAAGAACAAGGTCCATAATATTTTCACATAAAAAACTAAGAACTTCGATTACAGTAAAATAGAAGGTTATTTGAAACCTATTTCATAAAGTCGGAAACCCCATATTAGGATGGCGGGAATTAGACTTTTTAAATTAGGATTTATAGTTACATATACATTTATATTAATTTGATAAAAATATTCTTAAATTCGGGTTATTCGGTTCTGTTTGGTTTTGTTCGGTTTCTTGAACTTCAAAACCAAATCAAACCAAATTTTTTAATACGGTTCGGTTTGAACCCCAACCAAAATATTTTAAATTTCAACCCAAACCAAACCGAACCAAATCATTCGGTTCGGTTTGATTTTCGGGTTGAACCCGAATAATGATCACCCCTAGCAATGGCACAGCTAAAGGTCATCAGGTCAATGCAACTCAATTCTACAAGACCAACAGGTCGATGCTAAAAGGATCTTGAGCCAGGACAGGTCGACGCAATCAAGAGCCGTGTCGACGCACCAAGGCTTCTATGAGATCAGGTCGAAGCAGCTGCCACGAATGTATGGGGAGATAGGTCGATGCAACAAGCAACTGCGTCGATGCACTGAGGGTGGCACCAGTCGCTGTGTCTACAAATTCAAAGTATCCAGGAGTTTTGCACCAACGCATAAAACTCATCAGGTCGATACAACAAAGTTAACTGGGTGACTCAGGTCGAGGCATTAGAGCAATTCATAGCCAAAAAGGGCTGAGCACTCATTATCAGGTCGATACAGCAGTTCGTCCATTGCTTGGACAGGTCGGTGCAGAAGCTTAAATCTTCTGCCCGAACAGAGACAGGTCGATGCATCTTGCTTCTACACATGCCTAAGGTCGATGCAGTAGAAGTAGTTAATGTCTCCAGTGAGATTATAGTCTACACATGCATGCAAGCACATTCTAATCAAGCTAGATGAAACTAGATGCAATCTTACAAGCTGGATTAGCATGAGAAGGCATATGAAAAGCTATGTTCAGTGGCCCTTGCCCAGATGAGTCAAATCCAATGAAGAAAAAGAAGTGGTTAATGAAATGCCTCAGTGAGCACAACCAAATTGCATCAACCTCACAATACATTGAGTCAATGCATGCGAGACACTGTGCTTGGGTTTAGAAGATAATTAGCTTAACAAGTGTTGACTCTTCCAACAAAGTAATCAAGAGTTATCAAGAGAAACTCATGGGCTTAAGCAGCCAAGTCCTATGGTCAGATTAGCAGCAACAACAAGCTCATACAGTCGAGCAGTTTAACAGAGCAGCAGCAGTAGTTCAAGATGAAAAAGGGTCAACAGACCTTAAGCAGCTGAGGTTGACAAACGACTGAACACTGAGTTGGCAGCAGCGCCACTTAAATGGAATCGTGAGAACTCAAGGCAGTCACGTGAGTTCAACCAGTTATTGGTACAGCAGGCAAGTGGCACGTGAACCCAGGTGAGCAATGATGGGCACGTGATCTGAGGTTCGATGTCAGAAATATTCTTCTCTATCCTGCCACATCGATGAATGAGAAATGAAATGTAAAGAATCATTCTTATCCCAAGTGGCTCCAGAGGCCCTGTTTTGTATATAAAAAGGGACTTTCATCCCTCGAGCTAAGTGCAGGGTGCAGAAGAGAAAGGGGATTGTCCAGGAAAAGAAAAAGAGTGATCATCTGAGAAGAAAAAGGAGAGCTAGTGAGTGAGCAGAATAGAAGAAAAGAGAGAGAAAGAGAGAAGAACTGAGAAGAGGATCAAGAGAAGAGGAGAAAGTTCGAGTCAGAGCAGCCGGTCTCGATTGTAGATCTGTGTTCATCAGTTCTTAGATCAGATCCAGAACTGTCCTTGCTCCTGCAAGAGCTACATATGCTTTTGAGTTTTGTTTGTTTAATTTTCCTTGTTCATTTCTTTGTTTTCATTTTCACCTTATTCTTTCGAATCCCTGATTGAGGATCTGGTGTTCCCTCTGAGTGTTTCAGAGGAAGGGAGAGTTATCTCTGGTGTTCCTTCTGAGAGATCAGAAGAAGGGAGGTGTTCCTCCGATTGTCCCCTCTGTGGCTTTAGAGGAAGGGAGATCTCGATCTCCAGGTGGTGAGTGACTGGGTGTTACTCACTGGGTTCCCTCTGTGTCTTAGAGGAAGAGAGGACTGGTCCTCTGGTTTTTACTAACTGGGTGTTACTCAAGTTTCCTTCTGATTCGATCAGAAGAAGAGATGAGAGTGTTCCTCTAGGGCAAGCTGTTTGGCAGCATCTTGTCACAGACTTAGTCTGCTTCTTGTAATTTGCAAGGTGAAGCCTCACTCGGATTTGAGTGAGGGATGGACATAGGTTTGTGAGTAGCAGACCGAACCATCTAAAAGATCATGTTCATCGTGGTTTGCTCTGTGCGTTCTTTCCATATCTTCTTTCCCCCTTTCACAGGTTGGTCATGAGCTGAACTTCAAGCCTGATACAGTGTAATATTGTGGATGTTCGATTTGTGTGACTGGCAAAGTTCATGTCACCATACATATATATATATATATATATATATATATATATGTGTGTGTGTGTGTGTGTGTGTGTGTGTGTGTGTGTGTGTGTGTGTGTGTGTGTGTGTGTGTGTGTGTGTGTGTGTGTGTGTAATACCCTGAGTTATTAAATAATAAAAAATTATGTGAAAATTAATAAGAAATTCCTTAAGAATTAGGATATGTGAAAATTCGACGATTTTTATAAAAATATAGAAAAAATTAGAATCTCGTAGAGGATAAAACGTTTAACAAAAGTGTCTTCTATGACCGACCCAAATAAAATTTGTAAACAAACTGAATTAACTGATTAAGGCCCAAATTTCACTTAAACCTAATTGGACCTTAAAATGTGAAATTGGAGCCCATTACCTAATCATTTAGGCTGAGATCGGATCCAAATGAAAGGCTAGGATGAGAGGATCATTTCCCCTCTTAGTTTTCCCCGAAACCCTAACCCTAGAGAGCGAATTTTGGATTAGAAGGCGACGGTTAACCCTATCCGCGCGGTTCGCGCACGTCCAACTTGATTGGACTCTATCTCCGCGAATAAAAGACTCTAGACCTTGTGTGACCTATATAAATGACCCTTAGGAACCCTATTTTCGTTTGGGTGTTGTGGCGGCCGACAAGAACTCTGGTGGAGGGAGCATTCCGGCGATCACCGGCGGGGTGTCCTTAGCGCGTCGTCATCCCCTCTTCTTCCTTGTTCCTTCGTTTAAGGTAGGTTATAACGAGCCAAACCTTAAGTACCCTATATGGTTAGAACCAGCATCGAGTACTCTCTCTTTTGAATGTAAAAGCCCTAAAAGTGGTTTAGTATCCTGTTAGAATTTTAGCGTTTAGTGGAAGCATGTTACATCTAGGGTTATACCTGTTCTATCTCGTTTTAAGTAGAGATTATAAGCACAAATCTTAAATTGTTTATGTTATCTTGTAGAGTTTTTCATGCTCTTTCTTTTAAGTCCGAAAGCCCTAATTTTCATGTGTTGAATTTAGAAATTTTAATCCTTTATTGAAACCCTAGCCAACCCGCTGGAGGCGGGCAGGGCGCATAAGAACTGTAACAATGTTGACTTGCGCGGCCTCGTGATAGACCGCTCATCATGGATGGACGGCCAGTCGTTGATCACCCATATGTTGTACCTTCCATCATTTTTTAGCGGCAGATACCTAACCGCCCTTCTCTTTAAGTGGCCTGTTCTAGACCGTGCATGATCCCCAGCGGCACATTACAGACCGCTCAACCCTAGCAGGCCTTCGGGCTGAAGGAGGGATGAACGGCCTGTCATGCGACCGCCGAGGTGATTGAGCGGCTGTGACAGAACCGTCCAACCCTTCAGAATTGGTTTGGCATGATTTCTCTTAATAGATTGACGGATAATTTGATAAGCTAGCAACCACATGATAATTGGAACATATTGAAGTAAATAAATCTCGAATTTTACTAATTTCTTTCACTTGATCTTGTTTCATCATGGCCTTAGTTATTTCATTATGTAAATTCAAACATGACATCTTAAATGCTATTAGGATTGTTTGACAGTCGTTCTACTCCGGTAGGATTGACTGACCGTCATACTGGTTTCCGTAATTTTATTAGCTCAATTCCTTGTAATGTTTGGGACTCTCCGCCGGATATTCCTTCCGTCGGACTAGGACCTTCATTACGAGGCCTCCGTAAGCCCTCGCGAGCCTGGGATTCCCACTAGGATGCCGGGCAGGTTGTACCATCAAGACCTGAACCTGTGTACGCGATCGAATCGCTTGGATTATTGTATTGTGAGTCATGGCTCGACTTGGACCCCCTGAGAATTGAGTGGCCCGAAAGGGACCGTTTATCTCATTGGGCGACCCATAATGAACTATTTATCTCTGGCCAAGTGCCATTTATATTGGTCGTTTAACCTTGATCTATCTTCGACCAAATCATGTTTGGATCGACCCAATAAGCCCTAGGTTGACTAGTGGTGAGTGTGCTGGACCCTGGTTCAGTTCTGCCCCACTAGTGATAGCCCGGAGCCCATTTGGGTAGATTTCTAGTTGATTAAATTGAACGGACCGATTAGAACCGCCCACTTTATAGAGCGGATCTTATTGGACCGTCTTTCCATTGAGCGGCTCTATAAGGACCGTTTATTCTGTTCTTGGGCCTTTAGCTCTGTTAGCCGTGAGCGGCCCATTATTGACCATCCAATCCTTTGAACGGCCCAAGATGGACCGCGTATCTTTGACTCCGGGGAGGCTGATCCTCAGCCCCTTTCTATTCTGAACGGTCCAGTGCAGACTGTGTAATGCTCGAGCGGCCCAGTTCTGACCGCTTATCATCCAAAAGTGATTTCCGTGATTATTCGTGTGTGAATCCAAGGACCTGATTGGTTCTTGATAACTTGAACTTTTTGGTCAAAGTATCTCTTCAACGTACCCTTGGAATCCTCCGAGGTGAGCTATACCTTGATATCATTGGCCATTAACTTGATTAATGTCTAGACATAACTTGGGATCTTGGATCCAACAAATCAATGTCAACGCATCATAAGGGCCCAGTCTGGTCCTGGGAGGAGCGCCCGAAAAGTACTTGTGCCCCGGGGAGTTTGAATGACATGGTGAGGCATTGCACCGAGTGCATGACTAGCGTGATGTCTATGACAATAATCTAATACTTGAATTTCTCTTGACTTGGTTAGTTCTTGCTTGTTGGCCAATTTCAGTTATATCATGTTCTTGCCTTCCTTTCATTATTTTGTTACATAGTCATTTCCTTTCGTTCTTTATTTACGCGCTCAAACATGCAATTAATTGGTTAATTACTTAAACTTACCTGTTATTACCTACTGAGCGTTCGCTCACCCAGTTGTTTCTCCCATTTTCAGGTAGCTCAGGTGAGGACTCACAGACTGATGGGGACGGGCAAGAGTGACAACCATGGAGCGAACTAGCCAATCGTGGTTGATTATGTCTAGTGGTGTCTTAGAATGTTTTGGAAGAGTTGTAAAATTTTAATTTCCGTAAATGTAATAGTGTTAAGTGGATGTTGTTGAAGGATATGTTAAGTGAGATTATTGTGGTTTGGAACATGGATTAATTGTATGTTATTTAATGAATGGAGTGTTTCTATTTATGGTGATGTGTGATCTTTTAGCTTTAGCATATCGTGTCTATAAATCAACATATTATTATTACTTGTTTCTACTACGAGTCCCGATATTCTGCGTTGGGGCGTGACAGTTAGGTGGTATCAGAGCCTAGGTTTCCTAATATTCCTAGGTTATCTAAGTTCTAGGATTCTAAGTGTTTGTCGTAGAACCTTACCCTTGTTATGAGTCAAAGGGCCAAACCTGGTGAGAATTTGGGTAGAGACCTGGGTTGAGTTAATAATCAACTCTAAACTCTTTCTCTTAAAGGAACTTAAGATAAATTATTTTCGTGCAGGACGTTCCGATGGCAGCTGAGCGTGCGCAGTGGCGGGACATGCAGCGAACTGTCCAAGGACTTACGCGGGCTTTGCAACAGGTGGCCCAAGGTGGAGCGGAAAATCATGGTGCTGGTGATCTACACAGGAGTTTTGGTGGGATGAATCCCCCACGTTTTGGAGGCTCAACTGATCCTGATGAAGCTGAGCATTGGCTTAAGGAGATGGAGAGAATTTTTGAAGTTATGCAATGCAGCGACCACGAGCATGTGCTTTTAACAACTTTCCAATTGGAACGAGATGCTAGGAATTGGTGGGAGTCAGTAAAGACGGCCCTCGGTGATAGGCAAATTTAGTGGAAGGAATTCGAAAAAAATTTCAATAACAAGTACTTTTTCGACAGAATCCAAGGGAAGAAAGCGGCGGAGTTTGCTGCTTTGAAGCAGCGAAGTCTATCTATAACGGAGTACGAAGCGCAGTTTTCTAGACTCTCTCATTATGCTACTCATTTGATTTCCACAGAGAAGATGAAGACGAAACATTTTCTTAATGGGCTGAAGTTGCATTATATTAACCAGTTGGCGCTGATGGAGATTCAAACCTATGCAGAGATGGTAAGGAAGGCCCAAGTTCTAGAAGATACCCTGGAGATGACGGAGAAAATTCATGGGAAGAATGTCAAGAAGGAGCAATCTACTGGTTCTGGGAGTGCTAAACCCAGGAATGGCAAGAAGAGGCCCAATGGTGGGTCTGGTTCATGGAAGGGGAAAATATCAAAGAATGAAGACAAGAAGCTGGCCCTATTGTTCCATTCAAGGGCGTATGCAAGTATTGTGACCGTCCTGCTCACAAGATCGAAGAATGCTGGCGCAAGCTGGGCGCCTGTTTACCTTGCGGAAGTAGGGATGACCGCATTCCAGAGTGTCCTCTTTTATCCGAGCAAGCTACCCAACGAAACCTTAAGGCAGCAAGAAGCAGCAGAGCAAGCTCCAGGCCCTACAGGAAGATGATGCAGGCACCACCAAGGAGGGTCGACTCGTTGAAGGTACCCTTATTGTTCATGGAAAGCCAACTTTTGTTCTTTTCGATACCGGTGCTACTCATTCATTTATCTCTCAAAAATTTGCTAAGACATTAGCTGTGAAGCCGGTTTTGATGGATTCCCTATTAGAGATATCAACTCCTATTGGCTCTAGATCAGCGATTAAGTATTTTTATCCTTCTAGCAAGGTTATGGTTAATGAACAGAATTTGCCGGCCGATCTGGTTTGCATGGATATGAATGACTATGATGTAATTCTAGGAGCAGATTGGTTGGCTAAGCATGAGGCCAATGTCCATTATAGTTCCAGTTCTGTGTCTTTTTCTAGATACCCGGGACTTTCTTTCATAGGGGTTAGGCACCATATGTCTGTGCCACTTATTTCGGCCATCCGAGCCGATAAGTTGATAAGGAAAGGGTGTCAGGCGTTTCTAGCCTTTGTTTATGTGACCCCTGAGAAGAAGATTGAGAATAAGGACATTTCTGTTGTCCGAAATTTTCTGGATGTTTTTCCTGAAGAATTTCCAGGACTTCCACCGGAGAGGGAAGTTGTATTTTCTATTGATTTAATTCCTGGCGCGACCCCTATTTCTAAGGCTCCTTATCGTATGTCTCCTACGGAGCTGAAGGAATTGAAGCAGCAGTTAATGGAATTACTTGAGAAGGGGTTTATTCGTCCAAGTACATCCCCGTGGGGAGCCCCAGTATTGTTCGTCCGGAAGAAGGATGGTTCGATGAGGTTGTGTATTGATTATCGGCAATTGAACCAGCTGACTATCAAGAATAATTATCCATTGCCGAGGATTAACGAGTTATTTGATCAGATAGTAGGAGCTCAGTATTTCTCTAAGATTGATCTTCGATCAGGCTATCATCAGTTGCGGATTAAAGAGGAGGATATTTATAAGATAGCTTTTCGAAGCAAGTATGGGCACTTTGAATTTGTCGTAATACCTTTTGGACTAACAAATGCACCTGCAGCTTTCATGCAGTTGATGAACGATGTATTCCGGCTCTATCTTGATCAATGGGTCATGGTGTTTATTGATGACATTCTAATTTATTCTAAGAATGAGGAAGAGCATGCCGAACATCTTGGGATGGCGTTGCAGATATTGAGGGATCATCAGTTATACGCCAAGTTTAGCAAGTGTGAATTTTGGCTGCAGGAGGTATCCTTTCTAGGGCATATCATTACGAATGAAGGTATCTCAGTTGACCCCTCGAAGGTAGAGGCAGTGAAGAATTGGGATCGGCCTACTAGTGTAACAGAAGTTAGAAGCTTCCTAGGCTTGGCAGGATATTATCGAAGGTTTATTAAGGATTTCTCCAAGATTGCGGTACCCTTAACAAGATTAACCCGCAAGGAGAATAAGTTTGATTGGTCGGAGGATTATGAGAGAAGCTTCCAGACTTTGAAGGAGTGTTTAACGACTGCCCCTATTTTAGCTTTACCATCTGGATAAGGAGGCTTCGTGGTGTACACCAATGCTTTGGGAATTGGTTTAGGCTGTGTGCTGATGCAGCACAGGAAAGTGATAGCCTATTCTTCTAGGCAGTTGAGAAAGCATGAGGAGAATTATCATGTCCATGATTTGGAACTAGCAGCAGTAGTGTTTGCCTTGAAGATATGGAGACACTACTTATATGGAGAGACATTCACAGTATTTTAAGACCATAAAAGTTTGAAGTATTTATTTTTTCAGAAAGAGCTCAATATGAGGCAGAGAAGATGGTTAGAATATTGAAAGGATTTTGACTTCTCCATAGAATATCATCTGGGGAAGGGTAATGTGGTGGCTGATGCCTTAAGTCGCAAGCCAATGGCTAAGTTGTCAAGTCTCATGTTGCAAGAATGGAAACTATTGGAGCAATTAGCCAGTTTGGATATTAATGTTGACAAGGACCGAGTTATGATTGCTCAGATGCAGCTTAAACTAGAATTTTTGGTAGAAATCAAGTCCTTGCAAAACAATGACCCATAGTTGGTAGAAATCAAGGAGAGCTTGGGTAGCAGACCTGACTTCATGCTCACTGGTGACGGCAGATTGTTGTTTCAAGGAAGGACTTGTATGCCTGATGTGGCTGAAGTTAAGAACAAGATCCTCGAGGAACCGTACAGATCCAGATATACTATTCATCCTGGAGGTACTAAGATGTTTAAGGATTTAAAGAGATCTTTCTGGTGGCCGAATATGAAGAAAGAAATTGCAGAATTCGTGAGAAGATGCTTGGAGTGTCAGCAAGTTAAGGCTGAGCATTTCAGATTTGCAGGGAAGTTGAAACCCCTGGATATACCTCAATGGAAGTGGGAGAGTATTGGCATGGATTTCATTATGGGTCTACCTAGGACTCGTAGTGGACTTGATGCGATTTGGGTTATTATTGACAGATTGACAAAGTCTGCTCATTTCTTATCTATTAAATCTAAGTGGACTGTCGATGTTTTAGCAGCTTTGTATATGAAGGAAGTTGTGCGACTCCATGGTATTCCGGTCAGTATTGTGTCCGACAGAGACCCCAGATTCACCTCGCACTTTTGGAAGGGATTGCAAGAATCTTTGGGAACCCGTCTGAATTTCAGTACTACGTTTCATCCACAAACAGACGGACAGACGGAAAGAACCAACCAGATAGTGAAAGATATGTTGAGAGCCTGCATGATTGATTTTGGAGGCAGTTGGAGTGATCACCTGGCCTTGATTGAATTTGCTTACAACAACAGTTATCAGTCCAGTATTCAGATGGCTCCATTTGAAGCTTTATATGGAAGAAGCTGTCGATCCCCATTATGTTGGAACGAGGTAGGCGAGAAGCAGTGGCTGGGACCAGATCTGATTTCTGAATCATCAAAGAATATTCGTATTATCAGAGACCGATTACAAGTAGCACAATCAAGACAGAAGAGTTATGCAGACAACAGAAGGAGGGACTTAGAATTTCAGGTTGGTGAACATGTGTTTCTAAAGGTTTCTCCCATAAAAGGAATCTGAAGATTTGGCATTCGAGGCAAGCTGAGTCCAAGATATGTTGGCACATTCAAGATTCTAGAAAGAGTGGGGGAGGTTGCGTACCGTCTGGCACTACCACCTCAGTTATCTGGAGTACACAATGTCTTCCATGTGTCGATGTTGAGAAAATATGTGTATGACCCCACTCATGTCATTCAGCATGCGGATCTGGAGTTAAGAGAAGATCTGACTTATTAAGAGAGACCTGTTAAGATTCTGGATCGTAAGCAGCAGCAGCTCAGGAATCGTTCTATACCTCTTGTTAAAGTGCAATGGAGTCGGCGTGGAACCGAAGAAGCAACTTGGGAGTCAGAAGATGCTATGCAAAAGCAGTATCTCGATTTGTTCTCGGTGAGTTTCCACTCCCCATCGTGTTAAGTGCAGTGAATTTGGAGGACCAAATTCTTTGAAGTGGGGGAGGGTGTAATACCCCGAGTTATTAAATAATAAAAATTATGTGAAAATTAATAAGAAATTCCTTAAGAAATAGGATAAGTGAAAATTTGATCATTTTTATAAAAATATAGAAAAAATTAGAATCTTGTAGAGGATAAAACATTTAATAATAGTATCTTCTATGACCGGCCCAAATAAAATTCGTAAACAAACCAAATTAACTGATTAAGGCCCAAATTACACTTAAACCTAATTGGACCTTAAAATGCAAAATTGGAGCCCATTACCTAATCATTTAGGCTGAGATTGGATCCAAATGAAAGGCTAGGATGAGAGGATCATTTCCCCACTTCGTTTTCCCCGAAACGCTAACCCTAGAGAGCGAATTTTGGATTAGAAGGTGGCGGCTAACCCTATCCGCACGGTTCGCGCACGTCCAACTTGATTGGACTCTATCTCCGCGAATAGAAGACTCTAGACCTTGTGTGACCTATATAAATGACCCTTAGGAACCCTATTTTTGTTTGGGTGTTGTGGCGGCCGACGAGAACTCTGGTGGAGGGAGCATTCCGGCGATCACCGGTAGGGTGTCCTTAGCGCGTCGTCATCCCCTCTTCTTCCTTGTTCCTTCGTTTAAGGTAGGTTATAACGAGCCAAATCTTAAGTACCCTATATGGTTAGAACCAGCATCGAGTACTCTCTCTTTTGAATGTAAAAGCCCAAAAAGTGGTTTAGTATCCTGTTAGAATTTTAGCGTTTAGTGGAAGCATGTTACATCTAGGGTTATACCTGTTCTATCTTGTTTTAAGTAGGGATTACAGGCACAAATCTTAAATTGCTTATGTTATCTTGTAGAGTTTTTCGTGCTCTTTCTTTTAAGTCCGAAAGCCCCATTTTTCATGTGTTGAATTTAGAAATTTTAATCCTTTATTGAAACCCTAGCCAACCCGCCGGAGGCGGGCAGGGCGCATAAGAACTGTAACTATGTTGACTTGCGCGGCCTCGCGATAGACCGCTCATCATGGATGGACGGCCAGTTGTTGACCGCCCATATGTTGTACCTTCGATCATTTTTGTGCGGAAGATACCTAACCGCCCTTCTCTTTAAGCGGCTTGTTCTAGACCGTGCATTATCCCCAGCGGCACATTACAGACCGCTCAACCATAGCAAGCCTTCGGGCTGAAGGAGGGATGAACGGCCTGTCATGCGACCGCCGAGGTGATTGAGCGGCTCTGATAGAACCGCCCAACCCTTCAGAATTGGTTTGGCATGATTTCTCTTAATAGATTGATGAATAATTTGATAAGCTAGCAACCACATGATAATTGGAACATATTGAAGTAAATAAATCTCAAATTTTACTAATTTCTTTCACTTGATCTTGTTTCATCATGGCCTTAGTTATTTCATTATGTAAATTCAAACATGACATCTTAAATGCTATTAGGATTGCTTGACAGTCGTTCTACTCCGGTAGGATTGACTGACCGTCATACTGGTTTCCGCGGTTTTATTAGCTCAATTCCTTGTAATGTTTGGGACTCTCCGCCGGATATTCCTTCCGTCGGATTAGGACCTTCATTACGGGACCTCTGTAAGCCCCTGCGAGCCTGGGATTCCCACTAGGATGCCGGGCAAGTTGTACCATCAAGACCTGAACCTGTGTACGCGATCGAATTGCTTGGATTATCGTATTGTGAGTCATGGCTTGACTTGGACCCCCTGAGAATTGCGTGGCCCGAAAGGGACCGTTTATCTCATTGGGAGACCCATAATGAACTGTGCATCCCTGGCCAAGTGCCATTTATATTGGTCATTTAACCTTGATCTATCTTCGGCCAAATCATGTTTGGATCAACCCAATAAGCCCTAGGTTGACTAGTGGTGAGTGGGCTGGACCCTGGTTCAGTTCTGCCCCACTTGTGACAGCCCGGAGCCCATTTGGGTAGATTTCTAGTTGATTAAATTGAACGGACCGATTAGAACCGCCCACTTTATAGAGTGGATCTTATTGGACCGTCTTTCCATTGAGCGGCTCTGTAAGGACCGTTTATTCTGTTCTTGGGCCTTTAGCTCTGTTAGCCGTGAGCGGCCCATTATTGACCGTCCAATCCTTTGAACGGCCCAAGATGGACCACGTATCTTTGACTCCGGGGAGGCTGATCCTCAGCCCCTTTCTATTCTGAACGGTCCAGTGCAGACCGTGTAATGCTCGAGCGGCCCAGTTTTGACCGCTTATCATCCAGAAGTGATTTCCGTGATTATTCGTGTGTGAATCCAAGGACCTAATTGGTTCTTGATAACTTGAACTTTTTGGTCAAAGTATCTCTTCAACGTACCCTTGGAATCCTCCGAGGTGAGCTATACCTTGACATCATTGGCCATTAACTTGATTAATGTCTAGACATAACTTGGGATCTTGGATCCAACAAATCAATGCCAACGCATCATAAGGGCCCAGTCTGATCCTGGGAGGAGTGCCCGAAAAGTACTTGTGTCCCGGGGATTTTGAATGACATGGTGAGGTATTGCACCGAGTGCATGACTAGTGTGATGTCTATGATAATAATCTAATACTTGAATTTTTCTTGACTTGGTTAGTTCTTGCTTGTTGGCCAATTTCCAGTTATATCATGTTCTTGCCTTCCTTTCATTATTTTGTTACATAGTCATTTCCTTTCATTTTTTATTTACGCGCTCAAACATGCAATTAATTAGTTAATTACTTAAACCTGCCTGTTATTACCTACTGAGCGTTCGCTCACCCAGTTGTTTCCCCCCTTTTCAGGTAGCTCAGGTGAGGACTCACAGACTGATGGGGACGGGCAAGAGTGACGACCATGGAGCGAACTAGCCAATCATGGTTGATTATGTCTAGTGGTGTCTTAGAATGTTTTGGAAGAGTTGTAAAATTTTAATTTCTGTAAATGTAATAGTGTTAAGTGGATGTTGTTGAAGGATATGTTAAGTGAGATTATTGTGGTTTGGAACATGGATTAATTGTATGTTATTTAATGAATGGAGTGTTTCTATTTATGGTGATGTGTGATCTTTTACCTTTAGCATATCGTGTCTATAAATCAACATATTATTATTACTTGTTTCTACTGCCAGTCCCGATATTCCGCGTCGGGGCGTGATAGTGTGTGTGTGTGTGTGTGTGTGTGTGTGTGTGTGTGTGTGTGTGTGTGTGTGTGTGTGTGTGTGTGTGTGTGTGTGTGTGTGTGTGTGTGTGTGTGTGTGTGTGTGTGTGTGTGTGTGTGTGTGTGTGTGTGTGTGTGTGTGTGTGTGTGTGTGTGTGTGTGTGTGTGTGTGTGTGTGTGTGTGTGTGTGAGTGTAGCTTGCACTCCTGCATAGTCATCTACAGCGTCGACGCGGTGAGCCTTCTGCTCTTGATCTCTTGTAGTTTTTTTGCTACAGTTTATTTTAGGATTTCATTGTTCGAAAACTAAAATTGGGCTATAATATTTAGTTGGATCCATTCACCCCCCCCTCTGGATCCCTCCGTGCACCTATCTCCTTTCTATCAATTGGTATCTGAGCGGGCTCTGATCCATTAGATCCAACGATCTGAAGAGGATCCTGCTGGTTTTAGGTGCATTTCTGTTTGTGCTTGGTCTATTGCTTGAATTGTGTTTGAACTACATCCATGGCTCATCCACTGGTTTTCAATGGTTCTACTTTTGATTCCTGGCTCAGTAGCATGCGCAGGTATGTTAGATCGATTGATCTTGACCTATGGAAGCTAATTTTACATGGTCCACACAGATTACCTAAGGATAAATCTAAATGGACTGATAGTCATAGGTCTAAGAATGCTATTAATCTTAGAGCTCTAAATTTAATGAAGGCTACTATTGATTCTGACTTACTCCCTTATTTCTTTGCATGCAGCACCGCTAAAGGAATACTGGAAAAACTAACAGTTGTCAATGAGAGAGGGCATGATAGATGCATGATGGCTGACGAAGGTGATCATAGCAGTGATCAAAATGAGATTGAAGAAGAAGTAAGTAACCCTTTCGAAAATTATTCCATGGAAGACTGGGTGAATCCATATGGTGATTTACTTGAATCTCATGAATTGCTAAGAAAATAACACAAGATGTTGAAAAATAAACTGAATGCTAGCATGAATACCTGCTTAGAGAATGATGATTTAGAAACTTGCAAAACTGAAAATGAAAAACTGATAAAACAATTGGAAGCCTTCGGAAACACTAAATCAGAATTGAATGCAATAAGATCTGAAAATAAAACTCTTAAGAATCACATTGCTAAAAATGAAGAAAGACTCAAAAGAGTTCAAGAAGAAAATAAACTAGTTTCTGAAAAGTTTATGGCAGTTAAAACAGTTAATCAGAAGCTTCAGAAAAATATTGAAAATCTACAAAGAGAATCTGAAACTGTAAATAATCAGTGAGCATTACATGAGGATCAAGTGTTAATAAATGAGTTAATTCAAAATGACAAACTCAAGGAAGAGATTGAAAAATTATACCATTTAAACACTACAATGTCAGACAGATTGATTGCTTTTGAAAAGGGTAAGTGTATACTGTCGGACAGTTCAGATGATTTGGAAAGCTATAAAACTGAAATTCAAACTCTCAAATCTGTCAATACACCATTGAATGAAAGACTGGCTGAGAGTAAAGAAGGAAATGCAAATTTTGAATTGTTAATTGCCTCTTTAGAAAATGAAGTCCAGGACCTGAAAATTTCATTGTCTACATTTGTTGATGGTCAAGAAAATTTGGACAAACTGTTGGGAACAAAGGTTAATTTCAGAAAAGAGGGATTGGGCTACAATCCGGTTAATAACAAATCTTTTGAAAATAAATTGAAGACATCTTTTGTCAAAGCATCCAATGTAGCCACCACATCAAAAGTTAAACAACCCACTGTCCAGAAAATTCAGAAACAAACTAAAAAAGTGAGAAAGAATGATCACTTGCAGCAAAAGTCTAGAAACACTCATGCTAGAACTATGCATATTGTAATGCCCCAAAATTTTATATTTAATATTTTAGAATTTTTTAGATTTTATTTAGATTTTTTAAGATTTTCTAGAGATAAATGGACCATTAAAAGAAATTTGGGTTAATTCAAAACCAAATAATGAGGCCCAATATTTATCAATTAACCTGGCCTTTTAACTAAGACCAATTAACCAGCCCATTTAAATAAACCCAAAGGACCCAAAACCAAGCCCACAAGGGTTGGCCCACATTCTAGAAACTTAAATTAGTGTATTTACGGACTTTAAGGGATAAATACTCCCTAAACGGATAAATAATAGGAAGAGTTAGAATTCAATCAAATTCGGCATCCAAAGTCAAAAATGGTCTATCGGGCGACCGCTTGAGGGTGAAAACGGTCTAATACTATACCGCTACTAGCTGCAGATTCCGTGAATGGAAGAAGGTATAAAAAGATGAGAACTTTGGCATCCTAATCACCTAGGATCGATGCTATCTCTTAGATAGATGAGTCTGGAGTGCTTGAGGATCGAATTGGTGACCTAATTTAGACTCTAAGTTCGTTCTAATCCTCAAAACCCTAGCTAAACCTATACATAGACCCCAGAACTAACATGCGCGACCCTTACGTTTGGCTAGCGTGGAACGATGGTAAGGAGGACGAATTTGAGGTAGGTTCTTTAGAAGAATTTGTTCATACTACTAAGGTCTAACTACCCTCAAAATTTTGTTCTAGGAGATCAAGCCCACGAGGAGTTAGAAGTCTGTAAAGTCGCTGGTTCGGTACAAGCAACTCAGGAACTTGTGCAACCGGGCTAGATTGATCAGCAAGTTATGAGCCCTAAACGAGATAATTATATAGGGGTTCTTTAGAGTTATTTATTCTTTTTAGTACCATCTTGTTACCCTCCAAATTTCATGGTCATAGGTGAAGAGGATCAGAAGTTAGAAGGCCACTAAGTTACTGGTTCAGTTCAGGACGAGCAGAACTAGGGTCAAGTTCCAGCCCAAAATTTGAAGTTTAAAGCCCAGATCAGAGGTAGATTATCTCATGAATGGCTTAAACATGATCTTAGGAATAAAAGCCCTCAAATTCCAGTTGATTTCATGCATTGCACGAAGAGTATTTTATGTTTTATTAACTAGTTCATTTTTCATGCATGAGTCTAACCCTTTAATGAAAAGAATGTAATTCTTACTTAATTTACATTCCCCTATGCATATTCTTGGCCCAACTTTCTTTTGGCATGTTTTATTACATGTTTTAACGTCATTTTCCATGCATTCATTTACCTTAGAGTAGCCATATTTCGGTTTTATTACTATTTACCGTAAACAGGAAGAAACGATCTTCCTGAAGACCGCCTGGAATTACTAGTGGCCCTGCGATAGACCGCTAGGCCCGATAAAACAGTCCTCACATGACTGTTTGCATTTTTTGAGTTCTGTAATTATGTTAACTCGAAACATAATGCAGAGTAGTCTTATTTATCTTATGATAAGCCTAGATAATTAGGTTTTATTCCCTATTTTAAGTGCCACATTTGTAAATTCTGTTGTATTGGTGGATTATTCCCGTAGGTTGCAGGTTTCACATATGCATGGAAATTATTTTAAACTTATGTTAAATTTAAGCCAAAACCATATACTCTTATAATTACATTAAATTTCACATGGTTCATGACTTGTCTAGTTTTAACTTGATCACTATTTTATCACGATCTTTTCTTATCTCTGAGTCATTTTCTTAAGTACATGGCATATACCCCGGTATGTGACCATTAGTTACACTTTGCACTTATAGGCACACTTTCTTGGACTTATGAACCTCTCTGCTGAATATTCCTTCTGTCGGACTAGGAGATTATGTTTCAAGGCTTCCGTAAGACTCCGCGAGCCTGGGATTCCCACTAAGACGCCGAGCTGGTTGTACCATTAAAGCCCAATTGTCTAGAAAGCACTTACCGGTGTTTTATGTATTCTGGACTCTAGCGGCCCTATGGACGACCGCTAAACGGCACCAAGCAGCCATTCACTAGACCGCGAAGCTCCAGAAAGTGTTTTTCATGCGTCGACTCTAGTCATGAAATGGTCTAGACTCTGACCGCTTTCTTCATGAAACGGTCCAGTAAACGACTGCTTTATCTCTGAACATGTCTAACCCGAGGTTTGACCTCTGGGTTGATTTTCTTGAGTTCTTAGATGGTATTAGGATTATCTGGAGTCTCAACACGTGTTTAACAAGTCAGAGTTAAGATATGAAACTTAATGAAGATACTGTTATGCTGCCGGAATGCCGCCGGAGTATAATATTCTTTTAATTCTTCTTTGATATCTCATATCAATTTTGGTACATTCTATACCTTGGTTACTTGGTCATGAAACTTATTATTTGAAATTGAATTATTGGCCGATATCTCGTGAAAGTAGCTGGATTTATAACTTGAAGATGCAAGACCAGGCACGGATTGTGTCCAAGTGCTCCATGCTAGACCCCATGATCGATGGTCGGAAACGTGCTATAAACCATGGGGTACGATAATACTGGCGTCGCATTGCGCTGGGAGTACTTTCTCTTATAAATAAGTGAAATTCACGAGGCTCGTTATGGAAATTACATGCTTGTTAATGACTTTCTAGTACATACCCTTTACAAGGTTGTGTAAAGTACTTTCTAGTTACATGCTCGTACATTCTTGTTCATGAAAGGCCAAATTTATTTCTACATGATTAATTCTTGTTTGTTCATGGTCCATACTCGTTCACATCTACTTGCTCAGTTATTTCGTGATTCTATATTCTTGGTTGTCTTGGTTTATATCGTTTGTTTATCGCATTATTATTTTTACCTTAAGATCTAGAGCTAAGATATTAATCATTTAAATATTACCTTCATGTTGATGCGAAGATACCTACTGGGTAAGTGTGCTCATACCTATTTTCTTATCTTTTTAGGAAATACTAGTGGATCGGATTCGGATTATGCTAGTAGCGGATCGGAGAGCGATTGAAGGTCCATTGGAATGAGAGAAGCCCTAGTTATTTAGTGTCGAGTCAAATCAGATTGAAATTTTTTATTTTCTTGAGTCATAATGGGAAAGGATGTCAAGTAGTGACTTTATGTAATTTTGATTATGGTTATGAAATAAAGTTGGAAATTTGGGAAAAATTACTTGTGCAATATCTTCTATGTGATTGTCTTGCGCTCTGATTTCTTACTTGCGAGAGGCTTACCATGCCAGTTGTTCACGTTACGATATTCCTTCCGATGTATTAAAAACTCGGGGCGTGACAGTTAGAGTGGTATCAGAGCCTAGGCCTAGAAGTCCTAGGAAAAGATGTCATGTCATAGGTTAAGTCCAAGGATTAAAGACCCATGCCTATGAAACAAGGAAAGAAAATTCCCAACCCATGAGAGAAATTGGGTAGAACCTGGGATGAGCTAGTAATTAGAAATTATCTTTTAGGATTAACCCATAAATTCCATTAAGATTTACAAATCCATTACTCTTCTCAGGTACATTACTCCTATCATGGCTCACCGTGTTGATTGGGGTGGAATGCAACAAACCGTTGTGGGTCTCACTCAGGCTTTGCAACATATGGCTCAAGTTGGCGCGAGGGCAGGAGTTGGTGATCTACACCGTAATTTTTAGAGTTTGAATCCTCCGTGATTTAATGGTTCTTCCAATCCAGACGAAGCGGAGAACTGGATTGACGAGATGAATCGTATCTTCGAGGTCATGCAATGTGCTGACCAAGAGAAGGTTCACCTTGCTACATTCCAGCTTAACAAAGATACGCGTACATGGTGGAAGTCTGTACCTACACCACCTGCAGATGCACCACACACTTGGGAAGGATTTCTCACGCTCTTTCGAGCTAAATATTTCTCCGAGCATGTCAAGGAGAGGAAGGCGGTAGAGTTTGCTTCATTGCGTCAAGGTATGATGATGGTGGCCGAGTACGAATTACAATTTTCTCGTCTGGCACCTTATGCTCAACATCTAGTGAGCACGGATCTTCTCAAAGCAAATCGCTTTATGGACGGGTTGTGACCCATTTTTATCCAGCAACTTGGCCCACAAAACATTCGGACCTATGCCGAGATGGTCTAACGGGCACACCTATGTGAACGGACCTTGGAGAAGGTCGATAAACTCAAGGGCAAAGTGAAGGAGCTGAGTCGAAAGTCTGATCGGCGAGGTAAGAAGCAAGAAAAATTCAGCATCACCTATAACTCTCGGGATAGCAAGAAGAGATCCCGGAATGGGGACGGCAAGGATGATCGTCGGAACAAGAAGGCTAAAGAACAAGATAAGCAAGTCATGGAGACTTGCTCGTACTATGATAAATTCGGTCATGCGACCGAAGAATGTTGGAAGTGTTTCGGCGCATGCCTAAGATGTGGAAGTTGGGAGCATCGCATGTCTGACTGTCCTCTGATGAAAGAGCAATCATCTACAAGGAGCAATGGTGGATGGAAGCGGCAAGCTAGATTGAATGCCGTATTAGAGGATGAACCAACCAAAGAAGGTGAGCTCATTGAAGGTACAATCCATATTCTTTCCCATCCTGCTTTTGTGTTATTTGATACAGGTGCTACTCATTCCTTTATTGCTAGTTCCTTTGCAAAAATATTGCCTATTTCACCTGTTCCCTTACCATTGGATTTAACCATAGTCACTCCTTTAAGGTCGGGAATAGAATTGAAAACATATTTCCCCAATAATGAAGTTATTGTAGAAGGGCATATTCTTCCTGCTAATCTCGTATGCCTTGATATGGAAGGCTACGACGCCATATTAGGAGTTTATTGGCTTGTAGACCATGACGCCTATATAAATTGTCACAGTAGGATAATTTCCTTTCGAAAACCAGGTCTTCCATGATTTTCCTTTCTTGGCATCAAATACCAGAAGCATCCCTCTCTTATTTCATCTCTTTATGCTTGCAAACTCATCTCGCAAGGATGTGAAGCTTTTCTTGCCTCCGTAGTAGTTACCGAGTCTAAGGAAATTCAGATAGAAGGAATCCCCATAGTTAAGGAATTTTCTGATATTTTCCCTTCTGAGTTACCTAGCTTACCGCCCGAAAGGGAGGTTAACTTCACCATTGAACTCACACCTGGAGCAGCACCAGTGTCAATAGCTCCTTACAGGATGTCCCCCACAGAACCGAAGGAACTAAAGAAGCAACTACAAGAGCTGCTAGAAAAAGACTTCATTCGACCCAGCACATCCCCTTGGGATGCGCCAGTCTTATTTGTCAAGAAGAAGGACGGTTCCCTCAGATTATGCATTGACTACCTGCAGTTGAATCAACTCACCATCAAAAACAAATACCCATTGTCGCGTATTGATGAGCTGTTTGACCAACTTTCTAGCGCGGAATACTTCTCCAAGATCGATCTCAGGTCAGGCTATCATCAACTGAGGATCAAGGATGAAGACATTCACAAGACTGCTTTCCGAAGCCGATACGGACATTATGAATTTGTGGTTATGCCATTTGATTTAACTAATGCACCTGTTGCATTCATGCAATTAATGAATAATATGTTCCGGTCTTATCTTGACCAATTTGTAGTCGTATTTATTGATGATATTCTCATCTATTCAAAGACAAAGGAAGAACACGAGGAACATCTAAGGGTTGCCTTGCAAACCTTGCGGGAACACCAACTTTATGCTAAGTTAAACAAATATGAATTTTGGCTTAAAGAAGTCTCTTTCCTTGGCCATATTATTTCTAAAGAAGGCATTGTAGTAGATCCTTCTAAAGTTGAAGCGGTTAAGAACTGGAGCCGACCGAACACTGCATCTTCTGGCTAGTTATTATAGGCGATTTATCAAGGATTTCTCCAAAATCGCCGCTCCTTTAACAAGACTCACCAGAAAGGAGAATCCTTTCGAGTGGACAAAAGAATGTGAATAAAATTTCTTAGTCCTTAAAGAGCATCTCACCACGGCACCTATACTGGCATTGCCTGTAGAAGGTGGCAGTTTTAAAGTTTATACCGATGCATCTGGCATTGGCCTAGGTTGTGTACTCATGCAAAATGGCAATGTGATTTGCTATGCTTCAAGACAGTTAAAGCAACCTGAGGAAAATTACCCTGTTTATGATCTAGAATTGGCTACTGTTATATTTGCCTTGAAGATTTGGCGTCACTACCTTTATGGAGAGAAATTCACAGTCTATTCGGACCATAAGAGCTTGAAATATCTATTCTCTCAGAAAGAGCTAAATATGAGACAAAGGCGATGGTTGGAATACCTTAAGGACTTTCATTGTGCCATACAATATCATCCTGGCAAGGCGAATGCTGTTGCTGATGCGCTCAGCAGGAAACCGATGGGAAAGCTATCAAGTCTCATGAAAGGTATGACCAATCTTATTTATAATTTGCTCAGTTGAATTTAGATATTAATATGAAGAAGAAAGAGGATTGTTTTATAACCAATATCCGGACACAACCCACATTAATAGAAGATCTAGTCAAACTCCAAGAAAATGACCCTGTGTTATTGGAGATCAAAGCCAATATGGAGTAACGGCCGGATTTCTCTATTGCAGATGATAGAAGATTGTTATTCAAGGGACGAGTTTGCATACCAGATCATGTGGATACTAAGAAATTGATCCTAGAAGAAGCGCATAAATCTAAGTTGTAAGACCTTGAGTCTTTGGGATCTTTATCGAGAAGTTTTGGATCACTTTTGTGGGCCCTGAGTTGCGTTTTATAATCCACGTGAGTTTTTTTATCGTACAAGTTACGGAATCCCGTGGTGAGTTTATTGTTGAGTTCATCGACTCGAGGACGCTACAGTTACGTTGCATTCTTTCTGAGGATCGTTTAGACTATTTTTCATATTTTTCCGAATTAGTGTATTTTTAGGCCAAAAATCGAATTTTACGGAAATTGTAAAATTTCCTAATTTTCTTTTCTATTTCTTCTTTCTTTCTCCTTCCTCTCTCCTCACGGCCGATCACTTCCTCTCTCTCATTCTCTCTCCTCTCTTCTCCTCTCTCCGTGGGGCGCACGATCGTGGCGAGCTGGGCGAGGCAGGGACGTTGTGGAGTTGACCTGGCGCGTGATGGTGTGACGGATGGAGCGTGGCATTGGCGCGATCCCTCGGTGGATTCAAAGCCGACGTGACAGATTTGTTTGATCGATTTCGGCATGGTTTAGTCACTTCGGCGTGCTAGAACTTCGGTGGAGGTAGGGAGATGGACGCCTTACTCTTCTTCTACGTTTCCTCACGATTTGGAGCCAAACGGTGCGCGTACGAGCGGGTTTGGCTTCGGTTTGGGTGAAGCATGCCTTGGGGGGTGTGAGACGTGTTCGCCTTTCTCGACGACGGTTTCTAGCCAAATTAGTTATTTCAATCCCTGGCATGTCAGCATTCCATTTCCGCTGGTTTCATTGCGATTGGTTGTCATTTGGGACCGGTGTGAGCCCGAGAACCCATGTGGCTCAATTAGGGTCGATTCGGTAGAATCGCCCGTTTCTAGTGTTTTTGGTGTCATTTGGACCCATTCCGATCTGTGGAAGGCTTGTATGACGATTAGGGTAGTTTCCCCTTCGTTTACAAACGAACGGGGCGTGGAACGGACGAGATCGGCCAATCCCCTATTTTTCCCGCCTTAACGATTTAACGGTCTTACCAGAGACCGTTTTTAGGGCTTTAGCGGTCCTTGGGTGACCATTTCTACTTTTTTCATAGTAGGTCGGTTCAGGTCTTCGCAGTTGTGTGATAGACCGTTTCTTCTGGCTCACGGTCGAGTGGATGACCGCTACTCCCTGTCAGCGGTCGTACGATAGACCGCTAAGGGGGGCTGTATGTCGGTTTGGCTATGCGGTCATGCGATAGACAGCTAAGTTGGGATTGGCGATCTAAGAGATGACCGCTAACCGTTGTTTATGTCGGTTCAATAGATTTTAAGTCGGTTCAGGCTAGCGGTCCTAGCCTTGACCGCTGTGTGTTCTTAGCGGCCCTATGGGAGACCGTTAGGTTGTTTGACTAGTTTATGTCGGTTCGGGGGTTGACTGGTTTAGCGGTCATATGGGCGACCGCTACCGTCTCCCTTGCGGTCCTGTGATAGACCGCATGCCTCTATGTTCTGTAGTTGGTTGGCTAGCGGCCCTTGGGCTGACCGCTTAGTCTTCCTGGCGGTCAGGCAGGTGACCATTTAGTCCCATTGTTCTGTTTTCCCGATGTTGGCCTCCAATTATCTTCGCTTGACCTTGTGGTTTGCCCGTAGTCCCGTGGATGTCTTGGATGTCCTATGAGGGTGATGACCATGTTGTAGGTGGCCAAGGAGTGCCATTATATCGAGTGGTCTTCCGTACTATTTCATAGTCATTATTGGTGTCTGGTCAATCCGGTGTGATCCAGTGGTTGACATATGACTTTGTGGTTGTCTCGTCAGTCATGTATGGATCGAGACGTGGTTTTGGATGCCTGGAGGTATCATCTTACCTCAGTTTACATGTCCACGTGCTTTGAGGGTCTTGGTGATCCCTCAGATCTCCGTGGTTTGTGTTGTGCGGAGGTGTGGATCAGGTGATCCAATGTCGTTTCCTTTATTGGTGTTTTATCGTGCTTTGGCTTAGGGATTAGATCGATTGGCGGCTTGTTACCGCGTTGTGCGACGATCTTGACCCCGAGTCGTGAGACTCAAGGATCATTGTGTTAGCAGGTCTAGTTGTTTGTTCTGAGTCTGGTGGCAGTTCGGTATGCTACCCTATGTCAGGTGCTTCGTAGTACGTACGATAGAGCGTGCTCAGCCTGTCCGCGCTCCAGCACTGATGTTTTGGAGTTGTTGTGTCTAGTGAGCCTCCACTAGTCGTAGCCTGACGACACTTTCTTTTGTGTCGGCCCACCTAGGAGTGGTAGCGGGGCGTGTTCCCGATATACGGTTTGTAAGCTAGTTTCTGTGGGCCCCCTTGCCTTGTAGTAGCGTCCTACTGGGGGGAAAGCTTGCTAGGGGCCTGGCTCAAGGCATTGAGCTTGTGTGTGCACACGTGGTCAGGGGCGTTTGGACGAGCGTCGACGGGCGTGACCCTGACTAGTCACTCGTTACTGTGGTACCTTGTCCTTAGTTCTGTGGTACCGTTGCTCCTAGTACTTGTATTGTTGTTCCTCGTACTTGGTTTTGTGAGTATCTCAGTTACCACCGTTCTTGGTGTGTGGGAGATACTTGTGGGGCAGTGTAAGTCGTCAGTGGACGCATATGGCTGTTCTTCTAGTGAAAAGGTGCCCCTATCACTTGACGCACGATCTCGTGACTCTCGTGACTTGTGTTTGTGACCGTTTCCCGTCATGATTGACGTGACTTGTCGGGTAGTCTGTTCTTGGCTCCACCTGCAGGTCCAGTCTTGTGTAACGTACACGACGATCTAGTTGTGTATGTTCATGCCTTTGACTGTGTAGGTCTTTTAATAGGGCTTTTCACCTGTTTTGGTAGGCTTAAGCTATGGAGCTTGTGCTCGGTCGACGGATCGGTAACGCCTGACTTTGTGAGATCAGGGTTCACCTTTCTGTTGCCGTTTGGAGTAGCTTAGGGAGTCGTGGTTTGGTCGACGGCCGTGTTTCTGGTTAGTATGGCTTTACTCTTTCTTTAGCTGTTCTTACTCTTGCTTACTCATGCTTTATTGTTTAGCGTTGTTTAGCGTGTTACTGCGTTGTTTCTAGTGGAGATCCACGTGACCCCTACTGAGCCAGTGACACGAGGCTCACCCCTGCTTTTCAGGTGTGGTCGTTCCTCTTCTTCATGGTTCGTGGCACAGTGTGTCAGTTCGTAGTTGCCAGCGTTGCCAGCGTTCTCTGCGTTGGGCTTCCCCCGATTTCAGTGTACATTTTCCTTTCTGTTGGATTGTACTTGTCTTTTTTGGACTGGACTTTGTTAATTTAAACTATTAATTGAAAAAGTAATTTTATTTCTGCTACTTTAGGAAATCTGATCATGAAATATTAATTACTTACTGCTTTGTCTGGGACTTCAATATACTCCACACACACTCCTTTTATCCCTTCGGAGCTTTACCGCTCTTGGGAGGCCTCCCAGAATCCAAGTGTTATCGGGTTTACCCGGTATCCGGAGCCTGGGTCGTCACAGGTGGTATCAGAGATGTGTTGTGTGTAAGGTACATGGGAATTCGAGATATTGCAGTATTCAGAGTCCTTAAGGTCCAGTACAGTCGGCAGCTGGCACAGGTTTTGTGATTGTTTGTCGCTTTGTTTCCATTTGTGGTCTTGTGCGTGCTGTGTTAGCACTGTGCGAGATGGTTTTGCTCTCGTCAGGATGTGACGGAGTGCTTCCCTTCTGTTGTGGTGTTTTTCTCGGTTATGCTATACTTGGCAGATTTCGCCGACAGGCGTGAATATGTGGTGCGGTGTTCGAGATGCTTCTGTAATTTGTTCAGGTGGCTGGTGACTTTCTCGTTGGTGTGATGGCCGTGCACATTCCTATGTTGCTTTGGTCATCCCAGTTTGAGATTTGTTCAGCCCCTGAGGTGTTAAGCTTATGTCATGGTGGTCGATTAGATGCCTTGTTTGGAAAAATGCTCAGGTGAACCTAGGATTTTCCTTCCTGGTGAGCTACTATTGATCGAGCTTGATTCTTCTCACCCTGTTTGGTGGCGTCTTTTCGAGGTAAGCTTTGGAAGTGCTGTCTTGGTGAAGCCTTTGTCCTGTGTCTGCTTAAGTGTGGAAAGTGCTAATTCTGAACCTGATTTACCTTTCTCTGACGGTTGCTTGGCTTTTGGCCCAGACTTTGTGTTTGGGGGGCCGTTGTGCACCGTGTTCGATGTGCCGTGTCTAGCGACTGTTGTGCTTTGAAGGTTCAGTAATCATCCCAGGACGTAAGGATAAGCTGAGATAGGTGTCCTTTGTGCTTTGTGCTGATGCTGATGCTCTTCTTGGTTTGCACTTTGGCCACTTGTGATCGGTTGTTAGCAAGATCAGTACTCGAGGCTTGGTATGTTGCAATTTCATGTATTGCGATGGCGCCGAGGGTGTACTGAGATGTAGATGCCAAGTTATCCTGATGCCTGTGTGCGTGTGTTGAGCGTGCAGCGAAAGTGTGTGGGCTGACAACCCACGGTTCAAGATTGTGAAGTTGGTAGATTCTGGTTCACCGAGAAGTTGTTTCCTCGGTGTATCATCGTCTTGGCTATGTGTATGCCTTGATGATGTTGCTTGTTGTGCCATTGCTGGAGGCATTATGGTTGCTGGCACTGGCTTGTTATGAGGATTAGGGGAATCTGTCGGCATAATTGCTGGTTGAGTACCCTTTCCTTCCTTTATATCTTTTCTTGGATGTTGTGCTCTCGGGACGTGATCGTGGTCCTCGAGATGTGTTCCCCAAGATTGCCGTTGTTGTTGTTATGGGTCCTTGATCGGTGAGCTACTTGTTTCATGGATTGTGCATGTTAGCCGTGTGTTTAGCTGTAATTGTGCCTTGATGTGACCCAACTTGCAGTTGTATTCAGTGGTTCTGTGTTCAGTACGGAGCCGGGATTCTGCGAGTGCTGCTGTTGTTGTTGTCGTTCGTCGGTGGTTGTGCTCAGCTTGGGAGGAGTTCCCTGTGAGTCTGATTTGGCATGGTGTGGACCGAGGTCTTGTCAGTTGGTTTTGCTGTACTCTTCTGTCATGGTAGAGTTGGCATGTAACTCGAATCAGATGTAATGTCTGAGTGAGGACTGACTTGATTATGCTCGTGGTCCAGTGCTGTCATTGGCGCTCTGCGTGCCAGATTTTTTGTTCTTGGCGCGGAAGCCGATGTTGTCGAGCCATCAGCTGAGGACTATGTTTCCTTGTTTAAGTCGATGCTTGTTGTGTTTGTCGAATGTTTTGTCGGTAATTGCTTTCGTGGCATGAGTCGTGTCTCCTTTCCCTGCGAGACGGAAGTGGCGTTGCCTTGTTTCGGAGGTGTCAGACTTGTGTTCACTTGGGTGCTGTGGTCATTATTTGGATCGATTTGCCTTGAGATCCAGAGCGTGTGCCTGTGATTGTGGTCTGGCAGTGTCCCTCTGAATTGTGTTTTTCGAGATTGAGTTGCCATGTTCTAGGTGTTGGTGTTGGCTGATGCTAGGAGAGCGTAGCCAATGTTTGGGTTTATTCTTCCCTGCTTCTTCTTGCTAGCTCCTTTAATTTCGAGGATGAAATTCATGTAAGGAGGGGAGGACTGTAAGACCTTGAGTCTTTCGGATCTTTATCGGGAAGTTTCGGATCGCTTTGTGGGTCCTGAGTTGTGTTTTACGATCCACGTGGATTTTTCTCTCGTACAAGTTATGGAACCCCGTGGTGAGTTTATTGTTAAGTTCATCGACTCGATGATGCTGCAGTTGCGTTGTATTCTTTCCGAGGATCGTTTAGGCTATTTTTCTGAATTAGTGTATTTTTGGGCCAAAAATCAGATTTTACGGAAATTGCAAAATTTCCTAATTTCCTTTTCTATTTCTTCATTCTTTCTCCTTCCTCCCTCCTCACGGCCGATCACTTCCTCTCTTTCGTTCTCTCTCCTCTCTTCTCCACTCTCCACGGGGCGTGTGACCGTGGCGAGCTGGGCGAGGCAGGGATGTTGTGGAGTTGACTTGGCGCGTGATGGTGTGACGGATGGAGCGTGGCGTTGGCGCGATCCCTCGGTGGATTCAAAGCCGACGTGATGGGTTCGTTTAATCGATTTCAGCGTGGTTTAGTCGCTTCGGCACGCTAGAACTTCGGTGGAGGTAGAGAGATGGATGCCCTACTCTTCTTCTGCATTTCCTCGCGATTTGGAGCCGAACGGTGCGCGTACGAGCGGGTTTGGCTTCGGTTTGGGTGAAGCATGCCTTGGGGGGTGTGAGACGTGTTCACCTTTCTCGGTGATGATTTCTAGCCTAATTAGTTTTATTTCAATCCCTGGCATGTCAGCATTCCATTTCGCTGGTTTCATTGCGATTGGTTGTCATTTGGGACCGGTATGAGCCCGGGAACCCATGTGACTCAATTAGGGTCGATTCGGTAGAATCGCCCGTTTCTAGTGTTTTTGGTGTCGTTTAGACCCCTTCCGATCTGTGGAAGGCGTGTATGATGATTAGGGTTTTTTCCCCTTCGTTTAGAAGCGAACGGGGCGTGGAACGGTCGAGATCGGCCAATCCTCTATTTTTCCCGCCGTAACGATTTAGCGGTCTTACTAGAGACCATTTTTAGGGCTTTAGCGGTCCTTGGGTGACCGTTTCTACTTTTTGAACAGTAGGTTGGTTCAGGTCTTCACGGTCGTGCGATAGACCGTTTCTTATGGCTCGCAGTCGAGTGGATGACCGCTACTCCCTTTCAGCGGTCGTACGATGGACCGCTAAGGGGGTGTGTATGTCGGTTTGGCTATGCGGTCATGTGATAGACCGCTAAGCTGGGATTGGCGGTCTAAGAGATGACCGCTAACCGTTGTTTATGTTGGTTCAATAGATTTTAAGTCGGTTCAGGATAGCGGTCCTAGCCTTGACAGCTATGCGTTCTTAGCGGCCCTATGGGAGACCGCTAGGCTGTTTGACTGGTTTATGTCGGTTCGGGGGTTGACTGGTATAGCGGTCTTATGGGCGACCGCTACCATCTCCCTTGCGGTCCTGTGATAGACCGCATGCCCCTATGTTCTGTAGTTGGTTGGCTAGTGGCCATTAGGCTAACCGCTTGGTCTTCCTGGCTGTCAGGCAGGTGACCGTTTAGTCCCATTGTTCTATTTTCCCGATGTTGGCCTCCAATTGTCTTGGCTTAACCTTGTGGTTTGCCCGTAGTCCCGTGGATGCCTTGGATGTCCTATGAGGGCAATGACCATGTTGTAGGTGGCCAAGGAGTGCCATTATATCGAGTTTCCATACTGTTTCGGAGTCATTATTGGTGTCTGGTACTCTGGTCAACCCGGTGTGATGCAGTGGTTGACATATGACTTTGTGGTTGTCTCGTCAATCCTGTATGGATCGACACGTGGTTTTAGACGCCTGGAGGTATCATCTTACCTGGATTTACGTGTCCACATGCTTTGAGGGTCTTGGTGATCCCTCAGGTCTCCATGGTTTGTGTTGTGCGGAGGTGTGGATCAGGTGATCCTATGTCGTTTCCTTTATTGGTGTTTTATCGTGCTTTGGCTTAGGGATTAGACCGATTGGCGGCTTGTTACCGCGTTGTGCGACGATCTTGACCACGACTTGTGAGACTCAAGGATCGTTGTGTTAGCAGGTCTAGTGATGGGAATCGACGCCGAGCATTAACTTTTATTTTTACATTTGAGTCCTTTTATTTGCTTTTATATCCTTGGGAAAGTATATGTACAATTGTAAGGCTTTGTAAGCCAATGTGTCATTCCCTAGGATTATGTGGATTTTTGTGCAAATGTGTAGTAGGTCCAGTTAGGGGGCCCCCTCCCCTTCCCCATTGGTCCACCTCATCCATGTGGGGCTGGTCAACCATCCTAGGTGGTCATCTAGAAGGTTTGAATGCTAATTGACCACATGGGTGACAAAGGGGTTAAAATTTCAAAGGTTGGCCACCTACCTTACCTACCTAGTCAAAGGAGTGCTCCATTCATATGTAATTTATTTTTTTTGAGTTTTGACCACATGGGGGAAGAAAATGACTTATTTCCCATGAAATTCCCAGCCCCCCACCCCTTGCCATTTTCTATATAAGCCTATGTATAGTGTCATTAGAGATTAATGAAGAAATGAAAGTGAAAAAATCATTGTGCAAGAACCCCTCTCTTGGAGAATTTCGACCTCTCCTCTCTCTCTCCCTAGTTTCTTCATCCCCAACCCCCATTCTAGAGTGATATCTCCTTCCCCCCCACCTCCGGTGATCATCGGTGCCACCGCCGCCGCCGTTCGTGCCGCTATCACGCTGCCGCGGAGCCGCCTTCGGTGTTCTGTCCATCCTGGATAGAGGCTTCTTGTCCGAATATCTGCTCTCCACCACATGAAGATCTCAAGCTGCAATGTTTATGGTGTGTTATTCCCTTGTATCCCAAGCTCCACCTAAATTTTCACGCCCAAATTCCATCGTTTAGTATTTTCCCATTTTCGTGCATCTTTCATTTCTAGTTCTGTTTTGTCTCTGTCTACAGTGACAGCTGCCCTATGTTTCCCACCTCCGGCCATCTTTTTGATTTGTCCAAACCCTCCCACTTTTACTGGGAGTTCTGTCTATCACCCTCTACATCCACAAATTTTCTTAATTTTTTATCAGCCTTCTATCTATTTTTAGAAATTCGTGTTCTTCCTCAGCTACAGTGTTGTCAGTCAGATCCCAGATCCGACCACCCTCCACTTCCAAAATCAGAATAAATCACCACCACCTCCAAATCCAGATCCAAAAATAGTCCTGGTTTCCTTACTAGATTTCCTACAACTTTCATGAACAAGTCGAAGTCTTAATCTGAGATCTTCATATCGGTCAAAGGCAATCCACAGGAAAGTTCTCTGCTGACCTGAGATTTTAGGAACTGTACAACATGAACTTGGAAATTCCATAAGTCCAGATCCATGTAGATCCAGGCCAGATCTCCAAGCCTAGATTGAAGGATTTGAAGTTATCTTTCCAACGGCGCCAGTCTCGTGTCGATCCGACATCGGGGCTGATCGCAGCGTCCGTTCTCGCCGAGACGCGCGCTGAAAATCAGAAGTTGCAGCCCGTGGCCGGTTATTCCGACCGGTGCCGATCGGAGCCGCCCGGCATCCGGCCGGTGAACCAGCACGCCCACACTCCAGGGAGCGCCCTTCTAGGCATCCTCCACTACAGCGGTACCACCGGGTCCCACACGGCCCCTCCGGACAGCACGTGGGCCCCACAGTCACGTGTTCGGGTGTTGCCGAAGAGACGCGAGAAGCCACCCGTCAACCCGAATTCGGTCCTCCCGGGCCCGTTTGTGTAGCCCTTTACCTCTCTACGTGGAGTGGGCAGTAATTCATTTGCTGTAATATGGTGTATTAATTGTCCCGGGAGTACGAGTTTCGGCCGGGTCCGTCTTCCCCACGCCGAGCGCGTGGAGGTATCGTTTTCGCTCCCTTCTCGGCATTTTGCTTACTTCATATATATTTATTTATGCCGCTGCTAGAGAGCATGTGTAGGGATATCTAGCTCGCTTTATCTATTCATTACCACTGCTACGAGAGAGTGCGAGACCGTCCCATGACCCGATCCGGGTGTTGTGCATCCCTTGGTTTTGATGATGACAATAGGATATGTTTGATTAATCAAGTTCTATCTTGTTTCATAACAAATACAAGTGGTTTGATTGTTCCTTCAAAGTATTGGACTCATTCAATTTACCTCTGATAAGTTAAGTAATTTCAGGTCCACTGAAATCCAAGTGGAATCAACAAATCAGAAGAAGTGTCAAAGGCCGCTTGTCGACCAGGGAAGTGGTTATGGTCGACCAACGAACTCAACCAGAAAAGCATCAGATCATCTGTCTTCTGGAAGCATCTTGGCTGTCGACCAAAGCCCCGCCTCTGGTCGACCACAGAAAAGACAGAAGCAACAGACAGAACTGCTGGCCATCTGGAAACTGCCCCCTGTCGACCTGCGACCAGGCTGTGGTCGACCAACGGGCGACGTGAGTTTCAGCCAGAAGAACCGGCCGTCTGGGGACTGCCCATTGTCGACCAGCGACAGGGTCATGGTCGACCACGGGTTTATATATCGTCCAAAACCGAACTCTAACCGAATTCTGTTTTGGTTCCTTAAAACCTGCAGATGGTTGTTGCAGGTTGTTGGGCTGCTCAGGAGATAAGCTTCCGCACGGGAATCAAGGAAACAATCTTGCTTAGAAGTGGTCAAACTCGTTCTAACGATTGGATTTAAACCGATCCCTGTTTTCTAGCAGATTGGCGCTCGATCTGAAAATTGAGCGGGAAGAACTTTATTCTTGAAAATAAAAAGTGCTATATGAAGAATATAAGGCAACTAATCACGAAGAAGGAAGCGGTGAGAGAGCACGGAATAGAAGCCAAGGAAGATACACACAGAAGAGGAAGAAGGAGCTCTCCACCAATCAAAAATCTGCAGAAAGGTTAAAGGCAATCTCGTTGCTGCAGAAGGAAGACTTAGCTCAAGACTGTGTGATCTCCAGCAGCAGAACAATCGAAGGCAACTGACTGAAAGATCAACAGGGAGTCTAGGCTTCTTCATAAGCGTGATCAAGTCCCAGGCTGAACACCTATTCTTCTACACACGCCAATATTCAGTCCTGTCTTTCATCACCTGTTCTTATCATCTTTTCATTTCTGATTACAATTATTGTCAAGCTGTGAGGCAGCATAATCAAGCTGTGTGTCAGCAGGTACAAGCTGTGTGTCAGCTGTGTTTTGGTTGAGATCAGAGATTCTCATAGTGAAGCCTTGCTTGAGTTAAGCAAGGGGTGGATGTAAGTCTCAGGAAGAGACTGAACCACCTTAAAAATCCTTTCTTGTGGTGTGCTTGTGTGTGTTTGATTTCCTATACGTATGCTTGCATCTTTACTATCCGCATTAGTTCTATGATTCATTAATTACCAGTAGCTCATCTGGTCGATAGTCAGTAAATTATCAAAAAGGGGAAAAGATCTATTCACCCCCCCTCTAGATCTATTCAGTCCGTATCCAACACGTGGTATCAGAGCAGGTTCTCCAAAAATGTGGTCTAACAACCAGGAGAGACCGGGCGGACTGAACTCTAAAAGCCTCATAGCTGAGGGGCACTCTGTAACTAGACCTCCATATTTTGATGGAACTGATTATTCTTATTGGAAAAATCGTATGCAGGTGTTCTTACGTGCGCAAGACCACGAGATGTGGAGGGTAGTGAGCAGCGGACCTTTTGAGCTACCGGAAGATGAAGAAACCTGGACCAGAGAACAGGTCAGGAAATCAACTGTCAACTGGGGAGCCATGAACGTGATGCAGTGCTCACTACACCCCACAGAATTCTCAAGAGTTTCCCAATGCGCAACAGCCAAAGAAATGTGGGATCGTCTAAAGGTAATCTACGAAGGTACTTCCGAGGTAAGAGAGAAAAGCAAATATGCTAGTCTCAGAATATGAGATGTTTAGGATGAAAAATGATGAAAGTATTTCTGAGATGTATGCCAGATTAGTACAATTGACTAATGGCTTGAAGAGCTTAGGGAAGACATACAAAGAGCAGGAATTAGTGAGGAAGATTTTAAGGTCTCTCACATCGATGTGGCATACCAAGGCCACAGTCATTGAGGACTCAAAGGATCTCACAACAATGACAGTGGATGAGTTAGTAGGATCCCTGATGGCCTATGAGGTCAATCTGAAGAGAAAGGAAGATGAGGGCAAGAAAAAGAAGCAACTTGCCCTAAAGACTAAGACAAGCACCTCTGAGGTGTCTGACAATGATGACTCATCTAGCTCAGGTGAAGAATCTGGTGAGCTAGCCATGCTTACAAGAAAATTTAAAAAATTCCTGCGGAAGGAAGGTAAAGGATTCAGAAATCCAAAGGGCATGGTAAGGAAGTCATCCCAGTTTAAATCTGATAAACATAAGGCTCCTTCTAACAAACTCATTTGCTACAATTGCAGGCAGCCTGGACATATGAAGGCTGAATGTCCAGAAGCTCCTAAGAAATCAAGCTTCAAGTGGAAAGGCAAGAAACCCAAGGCGATGATTAGCACTTGGAGTGAGGAGGAAGAGAGCAGTGAAGAGGAAACAACTTCCGAGGAAGAAGAAGGAAAGCTCTGTCTGATGGCCAAGGGAGACAACAGTGATCTTGAGGTAAGTTCCCCATTTCAAGACTTCTCTAGTTCGGATTGGGAAGAAGTATATTCAGAATTGCTTGATACTTATGAAAGAATAAGAAAGGAAAATAAACATTTGAAGAAGAAGATCAGTCAACTGAATAAAGACAGCAATTCAATGGAAAACAAAACTGAACTAGAAATGGAAATCAAGTCACTGAAAAACAAGCTGAATCAAATGGACTTAGATGAAGAAAACCACAAGAGAATGTCCGAAGAGAATGAAATGCTAAAAAACGACATTGATGAGTTAAAACTAAAGACTCAAGAATATGAACAGGAAACTAAGTTAAGTCAAGAAAGAAACAATTCACTCAAGGAAGAAAACAACCAACTCCTAAGAGAAATAGAAAGAATTAAGAGTGACCTGAAAAACAAACAGGAGACCTTGAAAAAATGACTCAAGGTCAAGAAAACTTAAATGCTGTCTTGGGAATAAAAGTAAACTTTCAAAAAGAAGGGTTAGGATACAATCCTACGGCTAAAAAGGAATTCCAAATAAAAACCGTAACTGAGATTGCTGACTCAAAAGGAAAAAGGCCCCTGATTAATCTATACCAAGATAAACAAGAGGATGTAGCTGAATGCTCCTCCAAAAGGAACAATGTCACCAAGGAAGAGAGAAATTTTAAAGAGAAAACAGTCAATCAATATAAGATTCAAAATAATAAACAAGAAACCCAAATTCACAGAAATCACCAAACAAACCAAGGACTAAACCAAGTTAAAAGACATAAATCTGGAAAACAAGATGTCTGGAGACAGGCTGGTCGACAACAGACCCTTCATCTGTCGACCAGAGGATCTGCCAGAACAGGCGCTGAGTTCTGGAGACGCGATGGTCGACCACAGACATACCAAAAGTCGACCATGGCCAGACAAGCAAACAGAAATCACAGGTTTTCTCGGGTAAAACAAAATGAAAACTTGAATACACAAAGGTGGACTCAGATTAAAGAAGCTTTAGAACAAAAGCAACCCAACCTGAACAAGTTCAGAAATAAAAATTTACACTGCTCTAACAGAATCTGGGTTCCCAAAGGATTACTGCAGCAATTTCATAATTTCACAAGCTATCTTGGACCCGGGTACCATTGGGGTCCAAAAGTTTCTGTGTAACTTGTGATGCAGGTGTGTTTGGCAGCTATACACAACAAGTGGTACTTAGATAGTGGCTGCTCAAGACATATGACAGGGGACAAGGCAAAATTCTCCGAGCTAAACTCAAAAGATGGAGGACATGTGACATTTGGAGGAAATAACAAAGGCAAGATCATTGGGAAAGGTAAGGTAGGTAAGACATCTACAAATTGCATTGAAGATGTACTGCTAGTGGATGGCCTGGAATATAATCTTCTAAGCATCAGTCAGCTATGCGACAAAGGCCATCAAGTAGTCTTTGATTCTAAGATCTGTAAAATTCTTGAACCAAATTCGGCTAAAGTTAAGTTTATGGGCAAGAGAGTAAATAATGTCTACATGATAGACTTGGATGATCCAGCCCACTCCAACTTGTGCCTCACCGCCAAGAAGGAGGACCTGACTTGGTTGTGGCACCGAAGGCTAGGGCATGTTAGCTACAGGGTGCTGCACAAATTGGTTAAGAATAAAATGGTTTCTGGTTTACCTGAAATTTCGTTTGCTCAAAATGTCAAAGTATGTGAATCATGTACCCAAGGTAAGCAAACAAGAAAATCATTCAAAGGTAGAACTGAAAGTCAATCTTCTAGACCACTAGAACTTGTGCACATGGACCTTTTTGGCCCAACAAGAACTGCTAGTCTTAGTGGTAAGAGGTACGGTTATGTACTAGTTGATGATTTCTCTAGATTCACATGGGTAATGTTTTTATCACATAAAAACGATGCCTTTCATGAATTTCAGGATTTTTACAGAAGAATGAAGCAGGATGGTAAGTCCAAAGTGTGTTCAATAATATCTGATCATGGGGGAGAATTTGAAAATTCAGAGTTTGATGAATTCTGCAGGAACAAAGGAATAAATCACAGGTTCTCCTCACCAAGGACGCCAGAGCAAAATGGAGTGGTGGAAAGAAGGAATCGCACACTTGTTGAAATGGCCAGAACCTTGTTAGTTGAAGCCAATCTTCCAAGAAGATTTTGGGCTGAGGCGGTCAATACAGCATGTTATATTGTAAACAGGGCAATGGTAAGACCATCTAGTGCGAAAACTCCATATGAGGTGTTCAAAGGTAAGAAGCCATCTCTAGCTCATTTTAGGATCTTCGGTGTAAGGTGTTTTATTCATAACAATGACAAGAGATCATTGGACAAATTTGAACCAAAGAGTGACCCAGGAATCTTCTTGGGATACTCTGACCGATCAAGAGCCTATAGAGTCTACAACACCAAAGATCAGCTAGTTGAAGAATCCCCACATATCACATTTGATGAAAATAATGACTTTGACAAAACTGGACAGGTAGGCAAAGATGAAGATGGGGAATTTCTGGAAGGCAAAGAGGAACCAATGGAGACTGAAGCAGAACCAAAGCAAGGTGATTCCAATGATCAACCCGAAGGAGAGATCATCCCAGGTAACAATTCTGAAAATCTGAGATTTCTCAGAGATCATCCTCTAGATAACATCATTGGAGGAATTAATGAACCGAGGAAAACTAGATCTCAGCTTAAAACAGTTGATGAATTAGATCAGCTAGCCCTTGTATCTCAAGTTGAGCCTAAAAATGTAGAGGAAGCTTTAAGAGATGAATCTTGGATAAATGCCATGCATGAAGAATTAAATCAATTTGAAAGAAATCAGGTTTGGAAACTTGTTCCCAGACCCTCATCTCATCCTGTTATTGGAACCAAATGGGTTTATAAAAATAAGCTTAATGAAGAAGGAGTTGTTATGAGGAACAAGGCTCGGTTGGTGGCTAAGGGGTATAACCAAGAATTTGGAGTTGATTTTGAAGAATCATATGCTCCAGTTGCAAGGTTAGAAGCCATTAGAATATTGTTAGCATTTGCGGCGTCCCATGGAATTAAATTGCAGCAAATGGATGTAAAAAGTGCCTTTCTAAATGGCTTTGTAAAGGAAGAAGTCTTTGTGGAACAACCCCCTGGTTTTGAAAATGATGATCTTCCTAATCATGTCTTTAAACTGCATAAGGCTTTGTATGGTTTAAAGCAGGCTCCTAGGGCATGGTACGACAGACTGAGTTCATTCCTCACCAAAAAGGGCTACACAAGAGGTAAAATTGATCAAACATTATTCTCCAAGACCCAAGGTAAGAATATACTAATTGTGCAAATCTATGTGGATGATATTGTGTTTGGATCCACTGAAGCTTCATTATGTACTGAATTTGCAAATCTAATGACCAATGAGTTTGAAATGAGTTTAATGGGTGATTTACAGTTCTTTCTTGGATTGCAGATTCTACAATGTAGAGAAGGCTACTTCATAAATCAATCCAAGTACATAAAGGAGATGCTGAAAAAGTTTGGCATGGAGAGCTGCAAACCAATAGAGTCACCCATGGGGACAAATGCAACATTGGAGGCTGATGTAAAAGGTAACATGGTAGATGCCAAGAAATACAGAGGTATGATCGGATCCCTACTATATTTAACTGCCTCTAGGCCAGACATTCAGTTCAGTGTATGCATGTGTGCTAGATATCAATCTAGCCCTAGAGATTCACATTTAGGGGCTGTCAAGCGTATCCTTCGTTACCTTGCCGGTACCCAAGAATTGGGTTTATGGTATCCTACTTATTGCAAACTAGATTTAATTTCATATTCAGATGCTGATTATGCTGGTTGCAAAATTGATAGGAAGAGTACTAGTGGTTATTGTCAAATATTAGGTGGATGTTTAATATCATGGGCTTCTAAAAAACAGCATTCTGTGGCACTCTCCACTGCTGAGGCTGAGTATGTCGCAGTAGGGAGCTGTGGTACACAGGTTTTGTGGATAAAACATCAACTCCAAGACTACAATGTAGATCTTGGATGTGCACCTATTTTCTGTGACAACACTAGTGCTATTAATTTGTCTAAAAACCCCATTCAACACTCTAGGACAAAACACATTGAGATCCGTCATCACTTTCTAAGAGATGAGGTCTCCAAAGGAAATTTCATGCTTCATTTTGTAGAAACTGAAAAACAACTGGCAGACATTTTCACAAAACCCCTTAACAATGACAGATTTTCAACTCTAAGAAGGGAGTTAGGAATTTGTAGAATTTCTCCTGAAAATTCTTGAAATAATCATATTCATGTGTTCACTGCATAGATTCTGTCATTTCTGTCTAAGTTATGTCAACTAGGTCTCTAGTACTGGTCAAGTTTTTGAGTTTGGAAAGTCTTGTGTCGGGTGCTACTTCAGCAAGTTCTACAGAATACTGGTTCTCTACGGCTCATCTCTTGTGGTCGACCACAGACAAGGCGCTGGTCGACCAAGGCATCAGGACAGGAAATAGTTAGCTCTGGGAATTCACAGCTGTCGACCACAGGCGATCCAATGGTCGACAACAGGTTTGTCAGAACGCAGTCTTCTCAACAGGCAGGTTCTGTGTCAGCACAAAGGTCGACCACAGGCCACTCCATGGTCGACAAAGGACCTGAAAAAGGGAAATTGGATCTAATCAAGCTGCTGGCTTTGGTGGGAAATCTTCTGAACTTTTTGGACTCTGAGCTCAGTTTTGCTTTACTCACTCATCCTTGTTCACACTTCCTATTCCTTGTGTCTCTATATCTCTTTGTGGCCAACTTATTGTTTTCTATCTTCAGCAAGGACTCACAAATTGAGGGGGAGTAAAAAGTGTAAACTCATTCCTTAATAAATCATTGAACAACCTAACCATATCTTACAAGAAAATCACCAAAGTCATCAATGAGAGTAAAGGTTAAGTGTAGTAATGAGAATTTGACCTGTACTACTGCAATAAATTCAAACCATAACTATGACTCTGACTCAAGACTATTGAGAACTTATGTTTTTAGTAATGAGACTGTTTCTCTACCTGTGCCTGTGTTGGACAGTGAAAATAAACGCTGCTATAGCATGAATGTATATGGAATACGCCATAATTCTGCCTTCTTGGTAGAGCAATGGACTGAGTTCTGAGAAACTACTGTTCTCTATCACAAAGCAAAATTGGCTGAAAAATTAAGTGGGAGACATGTATGTCATGAAGACTCAATCTACCTCTGCCACTCTCAAAATTATTAATTGGGCATCCTGAGTAACTGGGGATATTGGCGTCTGATAAACGTATATCCTCACGGATAAAAAGTGTGTCCCAGTTAAAAATGGAATGGTTAGGCATGCTAAGTAGCCGGGGTTTCTGGCGTGTAAAAAGCGTGTCTCCTCGTGTGGTAAAGCATGTGATAAACCTGACCACAGCTCTTAAATATTTCAAAACGAAAAGGCAACAAAAATGGTTGACCTAATGCACTATATGCAAATAGAGGCATAAAACACTGTTCAGCTTGTTCAGCTAGTAAAATTATCTCATGAACAATATTATAAGTTTAAGGAGCCGTGAGTAAGAAAGTGGATATGGGGAGTCAATTTATTGGGGCAATACTTTCAAATTCTTTGAACCACAAGACCCACTCGAATTTGTCACAAGGTGGTCTTTGAGAAAGGGAGGAAAGGTTACTTAATTGTCTTATTAAAGAAAGGGGGTACACTTCAATAATTTCCCAAAATATGAGTTATGCTGATTAATCGTGACCGCTCGTTCTTTGCATCGCGATGGTTCACTGTCCTCCTCAGAGGGATTGTTCAAATGATCTTCTTTTTGCTGTTGACAAAGGGGGAGATAGGACTTTATGTGTCATTGTGTGTCTAGTTGTGTGTCTAGATGTGAGTCTAGATTGTCAAATTTACTTTGTCTACGTGTCCTCAGTGTCTTTATCCTTTTTTGAGTCTCTCATGTAATTAGTGCTATTGTTTTTGAAAGACACATCAAACGAATTGACTGAATGAAATCTGTGCTATGATAGTCTTGCATGCAATATCAAATGAATTTTATACTCTGTTGTTTGTCACAATGACTCATGGTTGTCATCATCAAAAAGGGGGAGAATGTTGTGCATCCCTTGGTTTTGATGATGACAATAGGATATGTTTGATTAATCAAGTTCTATCTTGTTTCATAACAAATACAAGTGGTTTGATTGTTCCTTCAAAGTATTGGACTCATTCAATTTACCTCTGATAAGTTAAGTAATTTCAGGTCCACTGAAATCCAAGTGGAATCAACAAATCAGAAGAAGTGTCAAAGGCCGCTTGTCGACCAGGGAAGTGGTTATGGTCGACCAACGAACTCAACCAGAAAAGCATCAGATCATCTGTCTTCTGGAAGCATCTTGGCTGTCGACCAAAGCCCCGCCTCTGGTCGACCACAGAAAAGACAGAAGCAACAGACAGAACTGCTGGCCATCTGGAAACTGCCCCCTGTCGACCAGCGACCAGGCTGTGGTCGACCAACGGGCGACGTGAGTTTCAGCCAGAAGAACCGGCCGTCTGGGGACTGCCCATTGTCGACCAGCGACAGGGTCATGGTCGACCACGGGTTTATATATCGTCCAAAATCGAACTCTAACCGAATTCTGTTTTGGTTCCTTAAAACCTGCAGATGGTTGTTGCAGGTTGTTGGGCTGCTCAGGAGATAAGCTTCCGCACGGGAATCAAGGAAACAATCTTGCTTAGAAGTGGTCAAACTCGTTCTAACGATTGGATTTAAACCGATCCCTGTTTTCTAGCAGATTGGCGCTCGATCTGAAAATTGAGCAGGAAGAACTTTATTCTTGAAAATAAAAAGTGCTATATGAAGAATATAAGGCAACTAATCACGAAGAAGGAAGCGGTGAGAGAGCACGGAATAGAAGCCAAGGAAGATACACACAGAAGAGGAAGAAGGAGCTCTCCACCAATCAAAAATCTGCAGAAAGGTTAAAGGCAATCTCGTTGCTGCAGAAGGAAGACTTAGCTCAAGACTGTGTGATCTCCAGCAGCAGAACAATCGAAGGCAACTGACTGAAAGATCAACAGGGAGTCTAGGCTTCTTCATAAGCGTGATCAAGTCCCAGGCTGAACACCTATTCTTCTACACACGCCAATATTCAGTCCTGTCTTTCATCACCTGTTCTTATCATCTTTTCATTTCTGATTACAATTATTGTCAAGCTGTGAGGCAGCAGAATCAAGCTGTGTGTCAGCAGGTACAAGCTGTGTGTCAGCTGTGTTTTGGTTGAGATCAGAGATTCTCATAGTGAAGCCTTGCTTGAGTTAAGCAAGGGGTGGATGTAAGTATCAGGAAGAGACTGAACCACCTTAAAAATCCTTTCTTGTGGTGTGCTTGTGTGTGTTTGATTTCCTATACGTATGCTTGCATCTTTACTATCCGCATTAGTTCTATGATTCATTAATTACCAGTAGCTCATCTGGTCGATAGTCAGTAAATTATCAAAAAGGGGAAAAGATCTATTCACCCCCCCTCTAGATCTATTCAGTCCGTATCCAACACCGGGCACACGAGAGAGCCGACCACCCTAGCTCACTGCCGGTTTCTCAACCGCGCACGTCCGACGCTTCCCTCGTTAAGGGACAGTCACGAGCTTGTCGTGTCCGTGGTCTCGTCCCGCATCAATTTGGTATCAGAGCGAGTTTGAGTCTAGGGTGTTTGCATTCACAAAAAAAGTGTCATTTACGTCTAGTCATTGTCTAAGTCGTGTTTAGGGTCATCATTGTTTCAAAACAAAAAAAAGTGTCTTTCTGTATTTACATCCCTTTACTCGGTATATCAAAAGGTGTTGTCCGAACGTTAGGCTACGCCTATCGGGAAGGCCGCACACTTGCGCAAGTGACCTTCGGGTCAATTATCTCCGCCACGTACCGAGTCTTGGTTTACGTCTAGGGTCCTTAGTGTGCATGCATTCCAACTTTGCATTACTTAGGGTCGTGTCTAGTGTCTTGCCCAAATGGCCTTGCATATCCATTCCTAGGGATCCATTCCCGTATTTTGGCAACTATGGCCAACCCATGTCGACCCGTCCAAGGTGATAGGTCCGTGTCCGAGTACATTCGGGCATATCATAAGTACTGGTTGGAACATGGCTTGGGAGAGGAGAGCAACACGGCCGCATTTCAGTTCCGGAGAGGTTTGCGCCTTCACTTCCAATTGGAATGTCTTATCCGCAATGCATTCTCTCTAGCGGAATCCTATTCGGTCGCTCTAGTGGTCGAACCATTTGAGTCACACTTTTCTCGGTATGGTGGCTTTCGACAAGCATCCACCTCCCAGCCGCCTACACCATGGCCTTCACCACTCGAGAGAGTTCCAATGTCATCCATCTCTATTTTTGAATTTGATTCGGAATCCTCTCATTTGGAACCACCAAGGCCCGAGCCACCCGTATTTCTAACGGGTACGCTTTTCATAGCCGAGCCGCTTCTTAGTTGGCTCAAGGATGGCTTGGTCCCACCTCCCTTCCCATCAATGGACCCCACACTACCACTAGTGTCAAGCAACTCATTTCATACCACCTTCCGGTCTCGTCACTATGTGGACACATTGGACGACCTTCTTAAAGGGTTAGACCGGCAGTTAACCTTTACACATTTATTGGCCCGAGGCTTCGACCAACCCGCTAGTCTTAGCTTCACCCATCCGGCCTATGGGTCCATTACCTCCGAGTGCACCGTGGGTTGTGTCACCACGGAGATCCTCTTACTCCTTCCCTTACCGGTCGAGCCCGAATCCATACCCTTTTGTCCGAGGGAGGAATCATACTTCTTGCTTACGGTCCCCGTCCCACCCATCACAATGCAAGAAGGTGACTATCCACACCTTCAAAACTTCTACACGTGGGACCGTGACTTGGGGGAGCCCACCACAAGGGGTCATACCTTCTTCGATCCCTTTGACCCATTCCTTAGTGGACCCCATGACTCACCTTATATAGTTCATTTCTTCAAGGGAGTCCACTATCACACTCCTACCCCACGGGCCGGGTCATTTACACTCACCAAGCCCGTCCATGATACAACAACATTCGGCCCTCCTAGCCCTCTCAAGTCCCCCAAATCCAAAGGGCCGTCCATGCATGACTGGGTCATACTTGGATGTTTAGGTGTTCCCCATACCACCCATCTCCGGTTACATAACATGCATACATGGCACACATTCAGGTGTCCTGGTCCGCCGTCACCTATGTACGGGTCGGACTAACAATAGGTGTGTCTAGAGTCATGTATGAGTCGGTTTCTTATTTGTGTGGTTTGCATATGTGTGTTAGTGCATGGTGAGTCTGCATATGTCGTGTGCAAGCTCGTCGATGTCAGTCCCTTATGAGTGTGAAAGCGAGTAGACTCACTCGAGGAGTTTGGGAACGGTTCTACCTCAATACCCGGATCAGTCACCTATAGGGACCCAGTGGTGATTCCTAGTGAGTCTTTGAGCCGCCTCCTCCCCTTTTGAGAGTGCCCCACCCGGAGTGTCCACCTCTAGCCCGTAGCAGCTTGTACATATCGAGTATATATGGATTGAGCAGGTGACGGTCACTTGGAGTGAAGCATACCCGCGCTACTCGGCACGGTGACGGATCCGCCGGAGTACTCGAGCATCCATACCCCTACTCGACGGGGTCGAGTTCCTCCCACCCGGGGAGAGTTGATGGGAATCGACGCCGAGCATTAACTTTTATTTTTACATTTGAGTCCTTTTATTTGCTTTTATATCCTTGGGAAAGTATATGTACAATTGTAAGGCTTTGTAAGCCAATGTGTCATTCCCTAGGATTGTGTGAATTTTTGTGCAAATGTGTAGTAGGTCCAGTTAGGGGGCCCCCTCCCCTTCCCCATTGGTCCACCTCATCCATGTGGGGCTGGTCAACCATCCTAGGTGGTCATCTAGAAGGTTTGAATGCTAATTGACCACATGGGAGACAAAGGGGTTAAAATTTCAAAGGTTGGCCACCTACCTTACCTACCTAGTCAAAGGAGTGCTCCATTCATATGTAATTTATTTTTTTTGAGTTTTGACCACATGGGGGAAGAAAATGACTTATTTCCCACGAAATTCCCAGCCCCCACTCCTTGCCATTTTCTATATAAGCCTATGTATAGTGTCATTAGAGACTAATGAAGAAATGAAAGTGAAAAAATCATTGTGCAAGAACCCCTCTCTTGGAGAATTTTGACCTCTCCTCTCTCTCTCCCTGGTTTCTTCATCCCCAACCCCAATTCTAGAGTGATATCTCCTTCCCCCCACCTCCGGTGATCATCGGTGCCGCCGCCGCCGCCGTTCGTGCCGCCATCACGCCGCCGTGGAGCCGCCTTCGGTGTTCTGTCCATCCTGGATAGAGGCTTCTTGTCTGAATATCTGCTCTCCACCACATGAAGATCTCAAGCTGAAATTTTTATGGTGTGTTATTCCCTTGTATTCCAAGCTCCACCTAAATTTTCACGCCCAAATTCCATCGTTTAGTATTTTCCCATTTTCGTGCATCTTTCATTTCTAGTTCTGTTTTGTCTCTGTCTACAGTGACAGCTGCCCTGTGTTTCCCACCTCCGGCCATCTTTTTGATTTGTCCAAACCCTCCCACTTTTACTGAGAGTTCTTTCCATCACCCCCTACATCCAAAAATTTTCTTAATTTTTTATCAGCCTTATATCTATTTTTAGAAATTCGTGTTCTTCCTCAGCTATAGTGTTGTCAGTCAGATCCCAGATCCGATCACCCTCCACTTCCAAAATCAGAATAAATCACCACCACCTCCAAATCCAGATCCACAAATAGTCCTGGTTTCCTTACTGGATTTCCTACAACTTTCATGAACAAGTCGAAGTCTTAATCTGAGATCTTCATATCGGTCAAAGGCAATCCACAGGAAAGTTCTCTACTGACCTGAGATTTCAGGAACTGTACAACATGAACTTGGAAATTCCATAAGTCCAGATCCGTGCAGATCCAGGCCAGATCTCCAAGCCTAGATTGAAGGATTTGAAGTTAGCTTTCCAACGGCGCCAGTCTTGTGTCGATCCGACATCGGGGCTAATCGCAGCACCCGTTCTCGCCGAGACGCGCGCTGAAAACCAGAAGTTGCAGCCCGTGGCCGGTTATTCCGACCGGTGCCGATCGGAGCCGCCTGGCATCCGGCCGGTGAACCAGCGCGCCCCCACTCCAGGGAGCACCCTTCCAGGCATCCTCCACTATAGCGGTACCACCGGGTCCCACACGGTCCCTCCGGACAGCACGTGGGCCACACCGTCACGTGTTCGGGTGCTGCCGAAGAGACGCGAGAAGCCGCCCGTCAACTCGAATTCGGTCCTCCCGGGCCCGTTTGTGTAGCCCTTTACCTCCCTGCGTGGAGTGGGCAGTAATTCATTTGCTGTAATATGGTGTATTAATTGTCCCGGGAGTACGAGTTTCGGTCGGGTCCGTCTTCCCCACGCCGAGCGCGTGGAGGTATCGTTTTCGCTCCATTCTCGGCATTTTGCTTACTTCACATATATTTGTTTATGCCGCTGCTAGAGAGCATGTGTAGGGATATCTAGCTCACTTTATCTATTCATTACCGCTGCTGCGAGAGAGTGCGAGACCGTCCCATGACCCGATCCGGGCACACGAGAGAGCCGACCACCCTAGCTCACTGCCGATTTCTCAACCGCGCACGTCCGACGCTTCCCTCGTTAAGGGATAGTCACGAGCTTGTCGTGTCCGTGGTCTCATCCCACATCATCTAGTTGTTTGTTCTGAGTCTGGTGGCAGTCCGGTATGCTACCTTGTGTCTGGTGCTTCGTAGTACGTGCGATAGTGCGTGCTTACCCTGTCCGTACTCCAGCACTGATGTTTTGGAGTTGTTGTGTCTAGTGAGCCTCCACTAGTCGTAGCCTGAAGACACTTTCCTGTGTGTCGGCCCACCTAGAAGTGGTGGCGGGGCGTGTTCCCGATATACAGTTTGTAAGCTAGTTTCCATGGGCCCCCTTACCTTGCTGTAGCGTCCTACTGGGGGGGAAAGCTAACTAGGGGCCTGGCTCAAGGCATTGAGCTTGTGTGTGCACACGTGGTCAGGGGCGTTTGGACGAGTGCCGACGGGCATGACCCTGACTAGTCACTCGTAACTGTGGTACCTTGTCCTTAGTTCTATGGTACCGTTGCTCCTAGTACTTGGTATTGTTGTTCCTCGTACTTGGTTTTGTGAGTATCTCAGTTACCACCATTCCTGGTGTGTGGGAGATACTTGTGGGGTAGTGTAAGTCGTCAGTGGACGCATATGGCTGTTCTTCTAGTGAGGAGGTGCTCCTGTCACTTGACGCACGATCGCGTGACTCTCGTGACTTATGTTTGTGACCGTTTCCCGTCATGATTGACGTGACTTGTCGGGTAGTCTGTTCTTGGCTCCACCCGCAGGTCTAGTCTTGTGTAACGTACACGACGATCTAGTTGTGTATGTTCGTGCCTTTGACTGTGTAGGTCTTTTAATAGGGCTTTTTACCTATTTTTGTTGGCTTCAACTATGGAGCTTGTGCTCGGTCGACGGATCGGTAACCCCTGACTTTGTGAGATCAGGGTTCACCTTTCTGTTGCCGTTTGGAGTAGCTTAGGCAGTCGTGGTTTGGTCGACGGCCGTGTTTCTGGTTAGTATGGCTTTACTGATGAGGGCATCTCACAGCGCTCACTTTGGCTCGGATCACCTGCATCATTTGGATGAAGCCCGGCTATGTGTTCACATGTTATTTTCCTTTTCTTTGAGTCATATCTTATGTACTTTCCTTTATTGAGTCATGTTATCTTAGTCATTTCCCTTGTTATGCTTATTTGGGCCCAAGGACCTTAGTTATGGGCCCATAGGAGTGAGTCTATGATATACTCAGTCTTTTGTCCAAATGTCAAGGGTACTATGGTCATGTAAAGAGTGGATGCCTATATATAGGCCCCATCTCCCCTCATGTACTCAACTTTTTGATGAATGAATTTGACTAGAATCATTTTCCACCTCCACTCTCTTCTACCAAAGCTATTCTCTCTCTCCCTCTCTCTCATTATCTCTCTCTCTCTCTCTCCAAGAAGGGGGCGAACCCCTCTCTCTCTTCAAGAAGGGGGCGAACCCCTCTCTCTCTCCTCCTTCTCCCACCTGCCACCTAACTCCCCTCCCTCATTCAAAGTCCTCCCCAACTACCCACCACCCCCATAAACTCACCCCAGCCCCAAGGCACCCTCCACCAATCCAAGCCCCACCTCCCAACCACCACCTATCCCATCCACTTCCCTAAGCACCTCCCCAAGGCTGAAGGAGCTACTCCCAAGTCCCATTTTTGAATTTCCCTCCCATCTTCCACCCCCCCATAGCACCCTTGGTCGCCCAACACTAGCCCCAACCCAGCCAAGGTCGCCCCCCCCCCACTCCCCTCTCCATTGTCCACCTTATGCAGCCCTCCCCCTCCCCTCTCACCCACAGCCAGCTACAGCCCCCTTCACCCACCCCCTCCTTGTTTCTCCAGCCACCACAACAGCCCTCCATCAACTTCCTCCACTCCCCACAACCTCCAGCCACCCCATTTCCCCTACTAAACCCCCACCACCCCTCCACTCATATCCATTTCCTTTGCAGATCAAGTTCTGGTTGCAGGTAGCATATTGGCCGCAAGTTGCATAGGCCACCCCGTCCTCCCCTGGGAGCTTCTGGCTACCTACCTTACATCGTTGGAATTGTCCCCGAGTCAGCTTTCCAATGGTGGTGGTCCCGCATCTATCAGAGCTCGGAGCTGATTGGAGGAGCCGTTCTCGCCAGACTGCGCTTTCCGACTCCGGCTGGTGATCTGAGGCTGAGAACAGAGGCCGCCACGACCTGTTCGGGAAAGCTCTGGGTGCCATTTTCGGAGGAGAGGAACTACGACCAGTCCCCTTTCAGTATGAGTAAGAACGAAGTCAATCGCCCTCCCGAGCTCTCAGTTCCAAATTTTGCCGTCGAAGTGCGCAGGCTTCCCTGCTGTTCCAGGTTGGACCACCACCTAATCTTCTGATAAGAAGTTTCTTCTACGACCTCTTTTTGGAGTCCCGTTAGTTCCTGCTCGAAGCTACTCCAGCCACGGTCACATCAACACCAATTTTGTCTCAATCGGAGTTCGGTAGCTTCCGTCGCATCATCTGCAACCAACCTCATCAGTTCTGCACCAGACAGAGATAGAACCACTCAGTCCGGTTCCAGACTCTGCCCCGGCCAGCAACGACTTCACGAAGCTCACCCAAAACTCATATTCTAATTCTATTAGATTAACCATTTAAAATATTTAATTACCAATAGATGCTTTAGAAGATGCCAAATTATATTTTTAGAAATGCCAATTTATATTTTCATAATTTAGAAATTTTCATATTTCAACTTTTACATTATATAATTATTTTAAAGAAATAATGGTATATAGATGAAGTGTTAAAGGATAAATATAATTTAGAAAGTGAGAAAGGGTATATAGACAGTTTTAGTTAGTGCAGAGTGAATACAAAAAAACCTCCATTCAAAATAACGACACATGCTAAGTCGTTATTTCCTAAACATGAATAGTGATGTAAATAGTGCCACTTTTTATTTAAAAAGAATTTTTCAAAAAACATTATATGTAAAAATAGAGAAAAATGTAAGGGCCTCACCCCTGAAATTTCACAAACAAATTCCCTCAATTCTTAAAGATAAAAATCTTTGAAGTTAACATGAAAATCTTAACTTATGAAATACGCAACCTACTAGTCTTAATAAAATCCTAGTCTCACAAAACAACTTTAAACACAAGGGGCCATGTTGTACGTAAGTGGACTTCCACTTTGTCCACTTAGTGAATGAGGGGCGTCAATTTCCAAATTGAAGGCCAGGATGGAGGCGTCATTTTTAAGAGGACCCCATTCTAATAAAATATTAATATATGTACAGAACACCTTTAAACATATGGGCCATGGATAGTACGTAGTGAGATTCCTTTCCATCACCAAATGAATAGACGCCCCTCACTAGGGCGTCAATTTCAAAATTAAAGACCATCATAAAGGCGTCAATTTGAATAGCATAAAATATTAATATATATGTGTACATATTGATTGTCAACACGTGAGTGGGGCATAGTTGTCTAACAAATGACGCCCTCTTACAAGGCGTCATTTCCATTAATAATGTCACAATAATGCTACCTAAATAAATGACGCCCTCATGCAAGGCGTCATTTATTAAATGAACGACCCTTTACACGGGCGTCATTTAAATATGTGATTCTAGAAGATTGAGACACGAGCAACCCATTCGAGCTGGCAAAAATAAATACCCACTCATCATGACCCACAAGGCATTAACCAATGCCTTATCATTCCCTACAACTAACCCCATCCGTAGCACTGTCAGAGGCTACTACTGTGCTGCAGAAGCGTCTTCCTCCCGAGGCTACAACCTGCTGCGATCTTGCTACAGCTCTGAACCTCGTGTCACACGTCAAAAGGTAGGTGTTCTCAAATCCTTGCCTAACCAGTAGCTAAATAGGTTTAATATTACATGCTTAGAGTCCGTTTAACTCATCAACCATGCTATAAATCATGTATATACCATGTTATTTTAATAGCATGTCACATATTACTGTGATCTTTATGATTTTGAACTTAGTTTGTTAGCATGATTTTCATGAGTTTTTAATCATATTTTATCACATTATTTACAGTATTAATAACCATATTTTTTAGTCCTGTTAAAAATAGCGCCCGTGGCAAGGGCGTCATTTTAAAAATTGAAGACTATGTACACAGTCCTCAATTAATTAACGACATGCCTCATGTCGTCAATTTGATTTCTAGAATTTTGAGTAACGGATAATTCAACACATTCAAAAATCTATAACTATCAAACTAAAGCACTAAATTTTTGCATGAACATGTTTCTGAAATCCTGACATTTTTCTGGACATATTCGTATAATTACTTCCTGATTTAGAATATTTTTATACGGATGAATAGTGCATGAATAGTGTATGAATAGTGAAATATTTTTATAAATGATGCCCCTGACCAGGGCGTCAATTATCAAATTAAAGACTATTAGAACAGTCGTCAATTAAATGGACCCCATGACCAAGGTCGTCAATTTAATTTCTTGATTTTGAGTAATTGATAATTCAATACATTCAAAAATTCATACCAATTAAACTAAATCACTAAAATTTTGCATGATCATGTTTCTGGAATCCTGACATTTTTCTCGACATATTGGTATAATTACATATTGATTTAGAATTTTTTTTTACTGATGAATAGTACGTGAATAGTGAACCACGGTAAATGACGCCCCTGACCAGGTCGTCCATTACTAAATTGACGACTGTGAAAACAGTCGTCAATTTTCAAATTGAAAATATGAAGAATATTTTATTTTTTTACTGGTGAATAGTACGTGAATAGTGAAGCAGGGTAAATGACGCCCCTGCCTAGGGCGTCAATTACCAAATTAAAGACGGTGCAAATAGTCGTCAATTATAAAATTGAAAACATGACCCATGTCGTCAATTTTATTTCTAAAATATTAGTAATTGATAAATTACCATTATATGTAAATGACTCCCCTGACCAGGGCGTCCATTTATAAATTGAAGACTATCAAAATAGTCGTCAATTAATCGAAGACATATTTTAAAAAAATATATTACATGAATAGAATATTACAGTGAAACAATTTGTAAATGACGCCCCCGACCAGGGCGTCAATTACAAAAGTGACGACTGTACAAACAGTCGTCCATTAATTGAAGTCATGACCCATGTCGTCAATTGAATTTCCTGGATTTTGAGTAATTAATAATTTAACACATTCCAAAATCCATAACTATCAAACTAAATCACGAAATTTTTGCATGAATATGTTTCTGGAATCATGACATTTTTCTCAACATATTCGTATCATTATTTCCTGATTCAGAATCTTTTTACACGGATGAATAGTTCATGAATAGTACATGAATAGTGACACAGTTTTGTAAATGACGCCCCTGACCAGGGCGTCAATTACAAAAGTGACGACTGTGCAAACAGTCGTCCATTATATAACGACAGGACCTATGTCGTCAATTCATTTGCTGAAAATTTAGAAATCAGTAAATCAAAACATTCAAAAACCTATAACTAATAAATCGGACCATAAAAATTTTGACTGAACATATTTCTGTGACCTTGATATTTTTCTCTACATGTCCATGTCATCGATTCCTGATTTACTGGAAGAATTAAAAATGAATAGTGTTTAAATAGTAAACTGTGACTCATAATATAGAGCCACCATGTTCAGACAATTATAACATTTTTAACCTGATCACGAAACTCCTTCATGAACATGGTTCTGGAACCCTCATATTTTTCTCTATTTAACCATCTAATTAATTCCTGATTTATTGAAAGTACTAAAAATGAATAGTGTTTGAATAGTGTTTTGAGTCACAGAATGTATCTTCACGGCGTAAATCACCCCAATTTATTAAATATCAAAATCCAACAATTTCGCATGAGTATGATTCTGAACTCCCGAGAATGTCCTCTACCTATCCATATCCTTACTTTCTATTTTTGAGAAATTTTTACCGTATGAATAGTGTATAAAAGTCACTATTTCAATGAATAGTATTACTTCTCCAAATAAAAGAATTTTTTTGATATAGACACGTAGATATGTAGAGAAAAATATAAGGAATCTAACGGTATGCCCATGCATTAGATTAGGTATCATGATTCACATTTATTAAATTTTTCACATGGATGATTAATATACTAAATGATTACTATATACTTAAACTTAGAAATGACGACTGTTAAAATAGTCGTCATTCACAAAAATGACGACTCATTGAAGGTCGTTATTTTGTGTGAATAGTGTAAATGAATAGTAAGTGAATAGTAATGAATAGTAATGAATAGTATTCGTAAATAGTAAACTGGCATAATTGCATAATAGCCCTTATAAGATGTTCTAACTTTTGTTTAACCTTACTATAGAGTTACCTAGAGTTTTTGTTTTGGAAAAAGTATATAAATTGATAATTTTTCTCTCATTTCTAGCGTGGTTTGTATAGACGCAACCCTAAGTCATTTTCTTGCATATTATGAGTCCTTGAATTCCATTCTATAAAAATCTACCTTATATATCCTACTAAGGTAACCCTTGAAACTCCATATTGGCTATAAATGAGAGTGGATGTCAAAGGTAATACATGAAATACTATGCATATAGGGCCCGGTCTGGTCCTGGGAGGAGCACCCGAAGGTACTTGTGCCCATGGGAGTTTATTGACCATGGTGTTTAGCATTGCACCGGAGTACTTGCTTGACTTGAGACACTCCACCCTACTCTCTTTTTACTCACTTGACTTGACTTGCGTGGCCCGGAACGGGCAATACTTGACTTGTGGCCCGAGAAAGGGCGAAATACTTGCTTGATTGAAATAGCCAATTCTACTGATACGTACTTACCTTTACTGGCTTGAATTAAATTTTGCTCACTCGTACCTGAGATATACTTGTACATGAGTACATACTCGCACTTGAATTCGTAATCGTACATGAATCCTTGCTAGGCCCGAAGTGGCATTTACATCTATAATTCTTGAAATACTGCTTGTCAAATACTTGAAATCTTGATATACTCTCTGTATACAGCTCTTGATCTCTTATTGTTCATCATGTATAGATATACCTGCATACCCGATTCTTTTATACGTACGTCATGCATAGCAATACTGATAATACTTGTAAATTGTAATTCACGTAAAGATTGCTCGAATTTGAGATGTAATTCCTACTGAGCGATTCGCTCATCCAGTTACTTCCTAACATTTTCAGGTGATTCGGATAGCGACAAGAATGGGGTTGACACCGAGTGAAGAGTGCTAGAACGCCAGTCACCTATCATTAGCTAGTCGCGTCCTTGAATTTTATTTGAGTCCTACTTTGTATTCCAGTATGTCAGTTGAATTGTCCGAACCATGTTAAGGCATTTAGCCTAGTGTTGTCTTTTAAATTCAGAATTTGTCATAAACTATCTTTAATTCATTTGGTTAATAAAATAAACATCACTTGGTTTATTGGAAATTATTAGATTGTATTAGTCTTTTGCGCACTCCGAAATTATGTATATCAAAAATTTTATCGATCCAATGACACGATTTATATAGACATGTCACGCATCCGAGTATCTTTCGCGCTCGGGACGTGACACTTCATATGTGCACGGACCTTATAATAACGTGCACAAGCTATGTGTGTTCCTTAGCCAGAAGTTGCACCGACCGTGGTGTTGCACTGGTGATGACTAATTCACGAACATGCACAGACTTTACTGTGTTAAGCTGTTTTGACCATTTGTGTGCTTCAACCTTGTCAGTAATGTTGCATCAACTTTCCTTTGCTGAGGAATGGCTGTGGTGTCGACACTTCTCTTGAAATACCTTCTTTCTTCCGTATGTGCACCAACTTCAGTAGCTGCACTGACCTGACCTGACATGATTCAGCCTTGATTCTTGTGCAACCTAATGCCTCAATCTTTGTGCCTTACTTGGTTTCTTTCTATCTTTGCAGACACACTTTATTGTCGGTGTGGGCTTGTCCTGAAATGCATGAGTGTTTGTCGCTATCAAATGCAGGTCAAACTATATTAATGAATCATAGTCAGACATCATCGAAACAAAAGTATGTTATACACAAGCCCAACATACATAGTCAGACATCATCAAAATAATAGAGTTACACATGTTATACACATGCCCAACATTCTCCCCCTTTTTGATGATGGCAACTATGAACTATGAGTCATTATGATATCCATCTTTGAGTCATTATGAGTATATTGAAAGTTTAGGATTAAAAGGATGTAATCGTGAATAACAACACAAAGACCTTCAATGATTTTCTTTCCAGATAATTTTCTCCCCACATATTCTTATGCAAGTATTCAAGACTCTCTCCCTTATGCATTACTTTAATGACACATACAATTCTCCCCCCCTTTGACATCTTCAAAAAGCACACGAGAGAGAATATATGGCATAATTAGGAAGGTAGGAGTGAAGGAAATTGCAGCACACCAATTGTTGGAAATTATTAGCACAGGATGTATAATGTAAAAGAGATACATGGAGGTAGCAACTTAAAGTGTAGCAACATGAGATACCTTTCTGAAGGTGCATAAAACTCTCCTCCTTTCGGATGCCAATTGATGGAAAGATATATCTTTCGTAGGCAAATTATGGGCAGGTATGATCACAAGCAGTGCAGTCGTTATTCCAGAATTCCAGAAAATGATGTGAAAATACATGCCAATGGTTGTACACTTATTAAAGTTGACAAGATAACCGTTGTGAACAACCAATCTTGGAAAGTTAGTTTTAGGACTTACACCAAAGAATGATATGGATTTATCGAACATGGCTAATTGTTAGAATCAATGGTATTCTCCGTTGGCTTGACAAAGATAGTTGTAATTTGAAAGGCATGGTTGCAGCAGTATGATGCAATATAGCAGCCAAAGAGCACATTTTTTATTTCAGATTTTTCAAGATTTTTAGTGATTTTCTATTTTATAGACTTTTTGAGTTTTCTATGCAATGCATGGGAATGCAGAATGCAAGATATGTGTGTACAAAGTTGAAGAATGCAATCCACCCAATTGCATAAAAAATTGAAACCAGTTGAATTGTAACCATAATGCCAATGATGCTATGACTTATGCCAGATGCCCATGGATGATGATTCCAATTGTTATGTCCAAGGGATGATTACAAAGTTATACACATGCATCAATGCTAGCAATGACTGATGCAAATATGTTTCATGCAAGGCAAACACCAAGGAGCATCAAGATATGATATTTTAGGAAGGGATGGCATGCTCTAACATTAATTGATAGGAATGTAATGATTTCTAATGTTAGAAGTCATCAAAGAGCATTGATACCATTTGTCTAGAGAGGGCAAAGATCAGGGGATATAGAAAGACAGCTTGTCTTTATAGAAGATGAAGGTTCTTTAACCTGAGACCAAGTTCATAAATCAGAGTTATGAAATTTTTAGAATTTTCAGTTATAGAACCCGAATGAACTAGCCCTTACACTGAGATTGATTTAATGTTAATGAATCCTGGCCGACTCAGTAGAATCACATGAAAACATTTGTATTCAAGTTTTATAGAGATGAACCAAAAATTCATATCAAAGTCAGATTAATCTCCTCTTATCTTACTCATTCATTTCCATTGGCTCCTTTGAGAGAAACTCTTAAAAAGTATTGAAATTAAACAAGCATGAAGACTAAATGGAATTTTAGAATTTCAATAGATGTGCATTTAGCTTTTGCAATCTCAACCATAATATTCATTGAGTACAGGAGAAGTTTTTATGAGCATTTAAGTCTAGTGCATGCCTCATATCCGTAAGGACCCACGTTGTTTAGACGCAAGTATCCCTAGGTAATTGGTAAGACTGACTGTCATGCTTCAAATAGAACAGAGATAGCATTGTCACCTCATGACATATCGTACCACATATTCTTGATGAGGGGACATGTTTCTCAGCAACTTTGACATTGCTCTGCCTCATGATATACCTTATAACACAGCAGAGTTAACAATGGCACTTCATGACATGTCTCATCTAAATTCATTTATGAGGAGACATATTTCTCAGTGAGCCAATGTCATTATTCTAACGATTTTTGCCATTAGGAATCCCACAAAATCAGATTGTTTAAAAATAATACTTAGACAGAAGTTTCTCAATCATAAAAGCCTTTGTACTTAAAATAAACTTTCAGATTTCAAAAGGCATAACTGGTCAACAACATGAGAAACTGGTTTGAGTCTATTAAGCCCGAACACAAACATTTTCAAGATGTTTAGACTTCAAGACACAAGAAATCATTAACGTTAAACCAAAATCATTCATGTTCAAGGCAGTTACAAATCTCTATAAAAGAATATTCTTCTTGAAGATTTACTCTGATAAACAATCTTAATAACAGATAGAGAATCCTCCGAGAAGTTCAGGACAATTGAATCTCAAGTTGAACCACAAAAGGATTTTAGCAATATGGTGCAGTGGCTTGGTATAAAAAGAGAGTGTTGTATGAGTGGAAAGCTAGAATAGATGATGAACACTCCCCCTGAGGTTATGGATTGAGCTCAGATTGGTATGAATGAGATATATACAGCATATGCACGGAAGTGTTGACACTTGCACCGGATGGTGTCCACACCTGAGCTCAGGTAGGAGGCATTTTTCAGTCAGGCTGAACTGAGAGGTCGACATGTCAGTGTTGTGAGGTCGACCTGCTTGACTGTAGAACAAAGTTTTGACGAATTTTCAAGAAGAATACAACTCCCCCTGAGCATGTGCATGGAGTATGCAACCTGTGTTTTAAGTGAGCACATGATGCATGAAAAATGATGCCATTTTTGGGTCCTTTTTAACATTGAATGTATGAGACCACAATATGATGCAATCATGGATTTTCTGAAATGCATTCTGAATAGACATGCAAGTTGGTAAACCATGAAATGCAAGAACTCCCTCTGACTTTGTGCATAGAGTGTCTGAATACTGAGTGCATCACATGCAATGTTATCAATGCAGGAAATTTGATGAATTATTCATTTGAACATCTAGACTGTTCTAATGATGAGTTGACCTTTGGTACCTGGTGGAGAACTGAAGTCTTAAGACCACCTCACGCATGATGTGGGTTTCCAGACAGAAGTGATTTGTCCTTCTCCCAGCTTACCATTTTATATACGAAGAGGTCATGCAGAGTTGGGTCCCTTGATCATAAAATGCATGATGTGGCATGAAATTTCAAGTTGATGCTCAAGGACCACAGCACATCCATATGCAATGCATTTCTTCCCTTAGGTGCAAACTCTTAAACTCCCCCTCTGTCCAATGCTCATGGAAGTTGAGGCAAACAATCAGCATGTCATTTGTTCATGAGAGTGATGATTTGAGATATATGCAGCCATGGAAGGCATCATCAGTAATAATGATCATGAATGCTAAGCAAGAGGTTCACATGGCTGTTAAATTATAGAAAGGATCAATTAGCAACTCAATCATCAATTTTATCAACATGACAAATTTTTCATGGATTGTAAATCTGAATTAACTGATCTATGGTACAAACACCATTCAACCGGTGAAAGCAGGTAATCTAGCTGAGATGTTCATCTCACACCATGGGGGATTTTTGAGCAGTTCAAGGAGACAATTTCTTGCATGATTTATTGATAACGAGATCACTTTACAATGCGATGACTACGATGCAAGCCTATCATGCAAAGGTTGAACACATAAGGATTATTTACATACCTGTGCCTTGAGCGTTTATTCTTTTGACCATCCATTGTTCTGCTCCAAGGCACCCTACATTCAAAATTCTCATTCAAAATTTTTAGGTACCCAAGCTTGCTTGGGACCTTGTTGGTTAGCAATAGTTCTAGCAATTGATCTTCTTTTCTTTGATGCCTTATGGTCACCCACTCTCATCCAGGGATAATAATTGGATGTATGTCCATATTCACCACAATAGAAGCAACGCACAGGTTGTTTACCATTTTTTTTGTGCACATGTGCATTGTTCCATTGCGAGTGAGCATATAAACTGTTATGTTGATCATGAGAGTAGCTCCTACCTCTCAGTCGCCAGCAATCCTAGACTATGTGGCCATTCTTTCCACAGTGGTAACAGCAAGGAAGGTGATTTCTGTAGAAGACCATGGGGAATGTCGACCTGTCCGAATGGAAGTGTCGACTCTTCTGATTCTTCATGTGGTTCAGTGCAGAGTTCTGCTACATACTTCCTCTGCCAGAGTTGACCTATCTTTTGCCCTTGATTTTAGCGGTAATTCTTGAATCCTTTCCTGTGCTTAGTTCATCATTTTTCAAGGTGAGACAGTCATGTACAGTGTGACCAAGCATGCCACAATGAAAGCAATAAACATTCACTTTATTAGAGGCATGGTAGTCATCATGGCTTTTCCTGTTGTGCATGTCAAGACTAGCAGACTTATGTTTCTATTTTTGCATGAGAGCCTTCCCTTACTGCTTACCAATACGTTTTTGGTTTTTCTGAGCAGCATGTTGTAATGGAAGGTGGTAAGAAGTGATGGCTTCATTCTTACCCTTGACAGAAGTGATGTAGGCCTTGCTTCCGAAGGATCGTTGGTTTTCGGATTTGTAACCCGAATCTCCCTCATGATGACTTAGTCTTGTTTCCAAGAGTCTGTTCATGCTTTCCTTATCCTGCATACACTTAGACAGAGAATCATTTAAATCTTTGATTTCATTCTCCAATGAGGAGACGTGCAGCTCGGTTTCAGCGAGGTCCCCCTCACACACAGCCAATTGCTCATTGAGCATAGCATTAACCCCCTTGTAATTTTCAATCTCCATTTGAAGTTCATTTAGTTTTTCAGAACTGTCATGGGCAATACCCTTGCCCTTCTCATGAATGGACAGTCTTTCAAGCAACATGTCGTTTTGTTCTTTTACCATTTTTATTTCTTCAATCAACCTTTTATCAGGGATTAGCTTGTCCGACATGGTTTGTTCATTAGAGATTGATTAAGGTTGGTTTTGAAGTTGTCTTATGATTTCTTCCAACCTAGTGATTTCAACTGAAAGGATTCATTTTCATCTGTTAGGCATGTAATGGTTTGCTTATTCACATCCAAGTCGGAGGTGAGAGTGTCAGTTAGCTCTTCAAAAGTTGAACAATTGTTACAGAAGGAACTTTCATTCTGACGGATTGGTTGGATTTTAAGTTTTCGAACAGTCTCTTCCAACCTTATGATTTCTTCCTGAAGGATTTTGATTTCATCTTTTAGATAAGCAATGTTTTGTTTGTGCAAATCCAAGTCAATGGTAAGAGTATTGTTTAGTTCTTCAAAATTGGAATAGTTTTCACATGCATGACTCTTACCTTGACTATTCTTCTTCAAGTCCTTTTTCATTCTTTTGTTTTTAGATTTCATCTTTTTGTATTGTTCGATCAACTGATCATATGCTTCCATAAGCTCTTCAAAAGTAAAGTCTTCAGAATCAGAGCCTACCTGTGATGAGGATGGATTGCTTGACTGCTCTGATCGGTCAGCCATAAGGCATTGATGCTCTTGATCTTCTTTCTCATGAAAGTTCATCAACACCTCCAGAACTTGCTTAGTTGTGCTGTAGGTAGACACAAGATCAAGTAATCTGTTAACAACCGTAGCTTTGATTAAATTGAGTGCAGCAAGGTTATTGTTATGTTTGGTCTTATGTTCAGCTGACCATTCATTTGAATCTGATGGTAGCTCATTTGGACCAATGTATATAAGGTTCCACAATTATGGATCTGTGAATTTGACATAGACGTACATTCCTTTCAGCCATATTGAAAAATCTGAACCATCAAACATAGGCGGAGAAGCCTTCGAAGCATCTATAGTAGATGAAGCTATTTTCTCAAAATGCACTGGGATGTTTCCCTGCATATCGTAGGATCTAGGAATAGCATAGCAAGGCTCTGATACTAATTGTTAGGTCCCACGGAGTGCAATCGGATCTAGAAGGGGGGGTTGAATAGATCCTATTAATAACTTTGGCCTATTTAAATCTTGACTCGTAAAAACATAAACCACTCTTATAAGGTAAATGAATCACTTAAGCATACAGAGCAGCAGAAAGATAGGAATGGAACAAGTAATGACGTTAAACTCCAATGCTCAGTTCAGACAGGTTGACACTCCCAGCGGGCAGGTCGACACTCCTTTAGCAGGATCCAGCTATGAAGTGAGCTGGAGTCTGCTCTTCAGGGTAGTGAGGTCAACACCTCTAACAGATCAGTCCAGACAGGTCGACACTTCTCAAGAGAGAGGTCGACACTTCTTCACTAGCAACTCAGATCCGAATGAGATGTAATCCAATACACCATAGAGATCTTGAAACAGAAAAGCTAGGTTAAATGACTATCTTAGGTGGGAAAGCTATGATGATCAGCTAAGATGAATGAGTGTTCAGCGAGGTGAAGTTCCTTGGGAAAGCTTTCACCTTGGTCCCTGTTTGCAAGGGTGCAGCATGCAACCTAAGGCGCAAATGCAGTTAGATACACAAGGGAGAAAGCTGCTCACACACCGTGATAACTTCCTCTGCTTGGGAGATGCTCCAAAGTGTCTGTAAGCAAGAGTGCTACAGACACCTGAGAAGATCCATGTTAGCTACGATAGTAGGGGGATCGAGATGAGACTGTTGTGCAAGCTGAACGCTTGAGTGTGTAGATAAAATAAACAGCGTAAGTAGCACACGAACCTGTGAAGTAGGGATAGAGGATATGGAACAAGCTCACAAAGTATACTACCCACAACACAAGGATTTTAAGGTGGTTCGGTTGTTAGCCCACAACCTACGTCCACCCCTCACCAAACTCGGTGAGACTTTCCGGCTAACACATAGCTTGATCCGCTGAGCAACACAGCTTGCTTACACAGCTGAGTAGCACAGCTTCCTTTCTGCAGACTAACAGCTTGAACCATCCAGAGGATCTGATCCTCTCTTCCTCTGAAATCACAGAGAGAACCCGGTCCCTAAATAGGGGATCGGAGAAGCTAGATGTTTTGGTGATAGACGAACCGTAACAAATAGAAACTAAATACTGCAAGTGCAGTGGAGAAAGTATAGAGACAATATAGACACCAGTTGAAAGAATGAATCAAGACATCGGAGCTGGTGATTACAGCTACAAGATTGGATCTAAGGATCCTTTTCTTCAAGCACCGGTAGACTGCAGGAATTATCTTCTCTCTCAAGGCGGCTCTCTCTTCTTCTTCTTCTTCTCTCTTTCACAGCACTGGACTAAGTCCCATAGGTGTTGTGGCTGCTCTCACTCTACTTAGGAATATTCTTCGTAGATAGGTCTAGGGCGTGGCACTTTTTGGATGGCAGCAGCAGTAGCTTCTTCAGTTGAGGAAGCTTAGTATAAAAATGAAGACCAGTTGAGAATATTGCACGCCAAGAAGTCTTCCTTTGGACCAGTGGATCAACGAAGTATTCCCTCCAAATCTTCCTTGAAGCGTGCGCCAGAGGGTGAGAGCTAGAGCATCTTCTAGAGCGAATGCCATGTGTGATGGTGATAATCAATAAGAGGAAAGTGATCTGTTGGGTCCCGTGAGGTGTAAACGGATCTAGAAGGGGGGGTTGAATAGATCCTATCAAAAGCTTTGGCCTATTTAAAAACTCTTAGCTAGCGGAAGCTTAAACCACTCTTATAAAGTGAATGAATCACTTAGGCACAATGCACAGCGGAATTAAGTAGAGTGGCTCAAATGAAAAGACTTGAATTACAAGCTATGAAACGTCCACACTTCTTTAAGTGAATTACAAAGCATAACACATAGATGAACATGCAATAGCTTGCAACAACCGTGTGTGTGTGTGTATGCTATGTTGATCACTCAAAGTGCATATGTGTGTGAGCAATATAACCAAGTGTGGAAGCACACGAACCTGTGAATGGGGTTAGAAGATATAGATCAATCACACACAATAAATAACCCACAACACAGAGATTTTTAAGGTGGTTCAGTTGCAACCCTGCAACCTACGTCCACCCCTCACCAAAACCCAGTGAGGCTTCCTTGCTGACTCACAGCTTTACCCGGGGACACGCCCCAAACCACAGAACAGAGAAAACTCTCTTTCTGTCTTCCTACACACAAAGCCGGCAGGGACGGCTACACCGCAGATCGGAGAACTCCCGATTGCCTTCCTACTAACCACCGATAGGGACGTCAACCGCAAATTGGAACACCCTCCAATTGCCTTCCTACTAACCACCTGGTAGGGACGAATCACAACTTCAATGTTTAACAATATTGAAAGTAAAACAGATGTGAAGGAATTAAAACAAGAGATTGAGTAAGAAGGAATTGGCCCTTGTATCAATATGCTTTGTTGATCAGCAGCAGGGATCTCTTCTTCTTGCAAATCAATCTTCTTGTAATCACCCTTGAATGGATGATTGTTCTTCACGGAGTACTGTTCATGTGAACAGTAACTGTTCTTCCAATCTCCTCTCTTGATCTTCTCTCTTTGATCTCTTTGATTGGATGAAGAAATGAATAGATGCTACATTGATCCTTGCTTCCTTCTTCACAGATCTTGGAAGATGATTTCTTTGATATGAGCTTGAATACCTTGGATTGGATGAAGATGTTCTTCACGGAGTACTGTTCACGTGAATAGTAACTCGAACTCCTCTTGCTTTGAACACCCCTTTGAAGCCTCCTTTGATCTTCCCTCTTAGCCTTACTTGCTTCTACTCTTTCTTGGAGGATGCTGGATTGAGATATGAGCTTGAATCACCTTGAATTGATGGAGAGGATATTGGATGTAGCTTTGATCTTCTCTTGATCCTCTTGAGTTGATGAAGCGGTTTATGGATGCAGCTTTGATCACCTTTGAGAGCCTTGAATGCTTCTTGCTTCCTTGGAGATTGAGATAGCTTCAGATCTAGGCTTGAATCTCTTGGAAGGATGAAGATGTTCTGCTCGAAACACTGTTCACGGAGGTGCTACAGTGCTCTCGAAATGGCCTCCCTTGATTCACTTCATCAACTCCATCAACTAGGGTTTCTAACCCTCTTGTAATGGTTTTATAGACTTTGAATGGTCTATAAACAAGCCCCAGACCAGATCCACAAATCATGGGAAGTTAGGTGAGGTTTGATTAAACAAAACCATGGAAAGGGGCTGGCCATGAGGTGGATTTCGAAGTCAAATAAGGTTGGCTCGGGGCTGGCGGTCGACCTGCAGCTCCTGGCGGTCGACCGCTACTGTAAAACTTGAAAACGGGGGATCCCTGGGACTAGCGGTCGACCGCCACTGGCTAGCGGTCGACCGCCACTGGCTAGCGGTCGACCGCCAGCTGCCAGAACTGCAGCTGGGCGGTCCCTGGCTGGGGCGGTCGACCGCCCCTGTGCTGGCGGTCGACCGCCAGCTGGGCAGAACCGGGTTCACCCCGGGTTGGTCCGTTAGCCGATCTAACTCCGCCGCTTGACTTCTTTTGCAGCCCATTCATGTCCGTGGCATCTCCCTTGATAGTCTTGAACGTATCAACGCAGTCTTTAGCTTTGGATTCTCTTGGCTATACTTCTTTGTGCATTGACCTTGGATTTGGAACATGTAAACCAAGTGTTTGAACCTTGATCATCTTGGATGAATGCTCGGACCTTGTAGAAGCTTGCTTCCTTTCTTAGACGCGTTCCTCTCATCGTGCCAACTTCATTCCAGTCATTCACCATCCAATGGTTTATCACATGACAAGAGTTCTTCTTCCTTAGCTTTCACCTTGACATCTTCACTCCATTTCTTTTGACTTAGCTCAACGAGCTTTCACCTTTGACATATAGCTTATCTTGTTGAGCTTCTATCTTGCTGAGCTTCCACTTTGTATCTGAGCTTCCACTTTGTATCTTGAGTGATCTTTTGCACTTGCATCTTGAGTCTTGAGTGATTTGTTGCACTTCCTTTCCACTTTGCATCTTGAGTGATCTTGGCGCCTTTGGATCTATCTTGATTTCTGTGCGGCCAATTGGTTAAGCGTTGCAAGCCATTCTTGATATGTTGAATTGGCGATATGATGACCTGAAATTGTATGCAAATGGACTTTATCAAATGCATAGCAAATGCATAATGAATAGCAAATTGACTCTAAAGACTGACATCATCAAAACACTAGAAATGAGTCATAGTTGAGTCATAGTTGGAATCACATCAAAACAATAGAACCATTCATGATATGAGTCATAGTTGGACATCATCAAAACAATAGAAACACTCACGTTCCACACATGCCCAACGTGAGCACAACATTCTCCCAACATTCTCCCCCTTTTTGATGATGACAACTATGAGTCATAAAAAGATTCAAGAACATTCAAGAAGACTATGACATGCATATGGCTCAACCAAATCGACTCTACAAAGAATACCAAAATCTTTGAAATGGCTCCATCAAATCTTCTCCCTCTTTGCCATCAGCAAGAAGGGATCAGCAAGAAGGAATCCAATCTTTTCCCTTTTTGGATTTGTGAGACTAATGAAGGATATGAAGTATGCCAACATGGTCCAACACGGAATAGATAGATAAGACAGCCAGAAAGTAATTTTGATTTCAGATTTTTCAATTTTTAGGGGTTTTCAAGATTTTAGCTTTTTATGGTTTTCACGGTTTTTCTATGCAATGCATGGGAAGGCAAGATGCAAGCCACATGTATGTATGAGCACAAAGTGATTTTTCCCAATTATGTATGCATGAGTGAACACAGATATGCATAGATGAAGTAGAGCATGTGAATGCAAAGAGTGCAATGTGTGATATGCTCTAAAATGAATGAAACCATGCTATGCAATGGCAATGAATTTTGAAGTTTCAACACATACTTTGCAATGAATCATGAAAACATGCTTTACACATGCTATGCAATGACAGATGAACATGTTATGCTATGACATGAATCATGAAAACATGCTACCCCTTTGACAATGAAATGCTCACAAGATGGCATGATCTTCTCCCCCTATATGACGCTCACCAAATCACATATGCAAACACATACAAGAAACATTCTCCCCCTATCAGAATGAATGACTACCAAGCCATCAAACCTTCTCCCCCTATAGAAATGAATGCAACCTTTCTCCTCCTATCTAAATGAATGAATAAATTATGTAGGAAGCTGAGAGAAAGAGGAGTATAGAGCAAACCATTATAAGCAACTAGAAACATGCCGTGATGAATATGTATGGTTCAAAGCTAATGAATTCTGAATTAACAAGAGAATTTGAAAACCAGCTATATCCATGGTTTAATAGAAGTGAACCAAAAGTGCATGCTCTAGCAATGGTAATCCTCCATTATCTTACACAGCCATATTCATAATCGTCATAGGGAAAAGCACAACTTGTATTGAGGTTAAACAACCATGACAAATATACGGAATGCTTTGATTCAACATATTTTCCATAATCTTCTGCAATGAAAGTCATATCATTAGACTCATATTTTACGAGCAATCGAGTCTAAGTCATACCTCCTAGCCGTAAGAATACACGTTGTTTAGACGCCTGTATTCCTAGGTATTCTGTAAAACTGACTGTTATGCTTCATAGTGAACAGAGATAGCTGAAATCACCTCATGACATATCTGATCTCATATCTTTAATGAGGAGATATATTTCTCAGCAATTTAGCCATTGCTCTACCTTGAGTCTAAGCTATAGATAACAAAGATAACAAAGGTACTTCATGACATATCTATCCTCATTTCCTTGATGAGAAGACATGTTTCTCGGTGACCTAATATCATTGCTTTGTCTAAAATTTTACCTTTATGAATTCCACTATGTCAAGTTGTTTAAAAACAATACGAGACTGTAGCAACTCAACCAACTTGACTATGACATTTGAATTTTCAGATTTCAGAAAGATCATTCAAATCACAACATGCAACCTCTAGTTAAAGTCTATTGAAGACTACGTGACATAGATGATTTCAAAAACATATTTATCGGAATTTCAAAGAAATCATTAAATATGAACCATTGTTATTTGATGGACAATCATCAGTGCATATAATAGAAGGCTCTTACACCATATGTTCGTCAGTCCCATGATCTCATATCCAGACTGTAAGCCAAGAAATGCAGATTGCAAAAGGTTAAGAGAATCAACCAAACTCCCCCTAAGGATATGCAATAAATGCACTCAAGGGGTTGTATAGGCAGTCAAATAGAATGACAAATATCAAGGAGAGGTTTACTTGAACCATGCAGGGGTTGACCTGATCAAACATGAAATGCATGAACCAACATAATGCATGATTTTACACTTATGAAATGCAACATAATGAATATGAACCATATGCACGAATGCCTCAAGAAGACAACTCCCCCTAGCTATATGGCCTATATGCGACAGTGACGCATGGTACTTGGCGGAGGTGAAACCTCACGCATATTGAGTGCTTCAAGGCAAGTATAATTAACCTGTCCTTCCATACATCAACATTTGATATACCATGGTCATGCACGAATGATATGATGTAAAGTGATTCAAGCTAGGTTGATGTTGACTCCCCCTGAATACATGCAAGGGTTGGCAATGAACTATGCATCCTAAGAGTTATATGAATGCACAACGCAATGAAGACGCTGTAAAATGATTGTGTATTAAGATATGTGTGATTACAAGATGATGCAAACACAAATCATTCACAATTGATTTTGAACTGAATGCAATATGATGATGATGATGCCAATAGACTCCCCCTTTGAGCAGTGCTAACATGAATAATGAGTTGAAAATGCAGCCATGGTACGCATCATCAAAACCAAAGTCCAAGAATTGCAAGTGGCTGATATCAGGTAGCAAACAACTCATCATCACATCAACTTCATCAGCATAACAAGTTTTTCATGAGTTAAATAGCTGAAATCAAGTATGGTGTGAGCAAATTATCTAGCTCAAAAGTTCATCTCACACCATGGGGGTTTTGCATTTCAAAGAGCAATTCAATTTGCAGAATTTAATGACATTTGGCAGACTTATGATGCACTATCTACATGTTAGGACTAAACATGCAAGATGATTGAAATTAAAAGGTTTATGTACATACCTGTGCCTTGAGCTTTTATTTACCTGACCATTCATTTGTTCAGCTCCAAGGCATCCTGCACCCAAAATTCTTATTTAGAATTTTTAGGTACCCAAGCTTACTTGGGTCCTTGTGGGTTAGCAACAGGTTTAGCATCTTGACTCATCTTTTTCAAAGCAATCAAATCATCTTCCCTCATTGTATGACAACCATACATCTCATGCCCATTTTTACCACAGTAGAAACAACGCACAAAAGATTGATTATCCTTTTTATGTTCATGTGCATGTGCATGTGGACTATACTTTTGTGGGCGAGCATGATTCTTACCCTTCATGGTATGAGGGTGATGCTTTCCCTTCAAGTGCCAGCACTCTTGAACAGTATGGCCAGACTTATCACAATGAGAGCAGCAAAGAGAAGCATTTCTTTTGAAGGCCATGGGGAGTGTCGACCTGTTTGGATAGGAATGTCGACACTTCTGATTCTCCATGTGGTTTTGTACAGAATTCTGTTGAGCAAGCCCTCTGCCAATGTTGACCTATTTCTTTCCTTGCTCTTTCACTTGATCTCCTGCTCTAAGCTCATCATTTCTCAAGATAAAATAATCATGCACAGTGTGACCATGTTTACCACAATAATAACAATTGACATTCATTTTGTGGAAGGCATGGTATTTAGCATTGGACATGTTATGGTGCATGTTTGGATGAGAATGCTGAATTTTACTTTTCTTTCGAGCAGTATGCCCTTTTTGGTGACCACATGAAGTGGTGGCTTCCGGTGAGCCAAAATCTTGGATTTGGGCAAACATTGACAGGAAATCATTCAAACCTTGAATTTCATTTTCAAGTGAAGAAATATGCTGTTTAGACTCATTAAGACCCTCTTCACATGCTTCCAATTGCTCATTGAGCATGGTATTTACAGCTTTAAGATTTTGACTTTGTTGTTCTAAAGCATGCAATGTTTCGGAGTGATCATCAATGATAGATTTGCCTTTTTCATGTGCAGCCAATTTTTCATACAATTCTTCAACTTTTTCACATTCAATTTTCTTTTCCAACAACTCTTTATTCTCTTCCTTTAGAGAATCAATCAAAGTTTGTTACCATTCAAGATCATCATGGAGACCAGCATTTATGTTTCTCAAGAATGAATATTTTTCACATGCAAAATTAGCAGAGCATGAAACAGAATTTTTATTTTCTTCAATCAACCTCTCATCATGAATAAGCCCATCGGCCATAGTTTGATCATTAGAGATTGCCTTAGGTTGGTTTTGAAGTTTTATTACAATTTCTTCCAACCTAGTGATTTCATCATGAAGATTTTCATTTTCATCTCTTAGACATGCAATGCTTTATTTATGTGTGTCTAGATCAAAAGAGAGCTCTTCAAACGTAGAACACTTTTTACAAATCAAGCTTTCATGTTGGTTACTTTTCTTGAGATCCTTTTTCAACTTTTTATTTTCTGATATTGTCTTTTTGTATTGTGTAAACAACTCATCATAGGATTCCATAAGTTCTTCAAAAGTGAATTCCTCGGAATCAGAATTTACCATTGATGAGGATGGTTTGCTTGACTCTTCTGCACGGTCGGCCATGAAGCATTCTTGTTCTTGTTCTTTTCCTTCATGGATTTTCACCAACTTGTCCAACACTTGCTTGGCTGTGCTGCAAGAAGACACAAGATGAGTTAGTCTTAGATCAACTGCAGATGTAATTAAGTTATATGCAAGATGATTATCATTGTGTTTGGTCTCATGTTCGGCTAACCAATCAATTGAATTTGATGGCAGCTCATGAGGACCATTATATATAAGAGTCCACAATTGTGGATCTATGGAGCTAACATAGATGAACATTCTCCCAACCCATGTAGAAAAATCTGAACCATCATAAATGGGTGGAGAAGCCATCGAAGCAAGTGTAGAACGTGAATCCATCTAAATAATAAACACCGGGATCTTTCCCTGCAGATCGTTGGATCTGGGAATGACAGAGCTTAGCTCTGATACCACTTGTTGGGTCCCGTGAGGTGTAAACGGATCTAGAAGGGGGGGTTGAATAGATCCTATCAAAAGCTTTGGCCTATTTAAAAACTCTTAGCTAGCGGAAGCTTAAACCACTCTTATAAAGTGAATGAATCACTTAGGCACAATGCACAGCGGAATTAAGTAGAGTGGCTCAAATGAAAAGACTTAAATTACAAGCTATGAAACGTCCACACTTCTTTAAGTGAATTACAAAGCATAACACATAGATGAACATGCAATAGCTTGCAACAACCGTGTGTGTGTGTGTATGCTATGTTGATCACTCAAAGTGCATATGTGTGTGAGCAATATAACCAAGTGTGGAAGCACACGAACCTGCGAATGGGGTTAGAAGATATAGATCAATCACACACAATAAATAATCCACAACACAGGGATTTTTAAGGTGGTTCAGTTGCAACCCCGCAACCTACGTCCACCCCTCACCAAAACCCGGTGAGGCTTCCTTACTGACTCACAGCTTGACCCGGGGACATGCCCCAAACCACAGAACAGAGAAAACTCTCTTTCTGTCTTCCTACACACAAAGCCGGCAGGGACGGCTACACCGCAGATCGGATAACTCCCGATTGCCTTCCTACTAACCACCGGTAGGGATGTCAACCGCAAATTGGAACACCCTCCAATTGCCTTCCTACTAACCACCTGGTAGGGACGAATCACAACTTCAATGTTTAACAATATTGAAAGTAAAACAGATGTGAAGGAATTAAAACAAGAGATTGAGTAAGAAGGAATTGGCCCTTGTATCAATATGCTTTGTTGATCAGCAGCAGGGATCTCTTCTTCTTGCAAATCAATCTTCTTGTAATCACCCTTGAATGGATGATTGTTCTTCACGGAGTCCTGTTCATGTGAACAGTAACTGTTCTTCCAATCTCCTCTCTTGATCTTCTCTCTTTGATCTCTTTGATTGGATGAAGAAATGAATAGATGCTACCTTGATCCTTGCTTCCTTCTTCACAGATCTTGGAAGATGATTTCTTTGATATGAGCTTGAATACCTTGGATTGGATGAAGATGTTCTTCACGGAGTACTGTTCACGTGAACAGTAACTCGAACTCCTCTTGCTTTGAACACCCCTTTGAAGCCTCCTTTGATCTTCCCTCTTAGCCTTACTTGCTTCTACTCTTTCTTGGAGGATGCTGGATTGAGATATGAGCTTGAATCACCTTGAATTGATGGAGAGGATATTGGATGTAGCTTTGATCTTCTCTTGATCCTCTTGAGTTGATGAAGCGGTTTGATCACCTTTGAGAGCCTTGAATGCTTCTTGCTACCTTGGAGATTGAGATAGCTTCAAATCTAGGCTTGAATCTCTTGGAAGGATGAAGATGTTCTGCTCGAAACACTGTTCACGGAGGTGCTACAGTGCTCTCGAAATGGCCTCCCTTGATTCACTTCATCAACTCCATCAACTAGGGTTTCTAACCCTCTTGTAATGGTTTTATAGACTTTGAATGGTCTATAAACAAGCCCCAGACCAGATCCACAAATCATGGGAAGTTATGTGAGGTTTGATTAAACAAAACCATGGAAAGGGGCTGGCCATGAGGTGGATTTCGAAGTCAAATAAGGTTGGCTCGGGGCTGGCGGTCGACCTGCAGCTCCTGGCGGTCGACCCCTACTGTAAAACTTGAAAACGGGCGATCCCTGGGACTAGCGGTCGACCGCCACTGGCTAGCGGTCGACCGCCAGCTGCCAGAACTGCAGCTAGGCGGTCCCTGGCTGGGGCGGTCGACCGCCCCTGTGCTGGCGGTCGACCGCTAGCTGGGCAGAACCGGGTTCACCCCGGGTTGGTCCGTTAGCCGATCTAACTCCGCCGCTTGACTTCTTTTTCAGCCCATTCATGTCCGTGGCATCTCCCTTGATAGTCTTGAACGTATCAACGCAGTCTTTAGCTTTGGATTCTCTTGGCTATACTTCTTTGTGCATTGACCTTGGATTTGGAACATGTAAACCAAGTGTTTGAACCTTGATCATCTTGGATGAATGCTCGGACCTTGTAGAAGCTTGCTTCCTTTCTTGGACGCGTTCCTGTCATCGTGCCAACTTCATTCCAGTCATTCACCATCCAATGGTTTATCACATGACAAGAGTTCTTCTTCCTTAGCTTTCACCTTGACATCTTCATTCCATTTCTTTTGACTTAGCTCAACGAGCTTTCACCTTTGACATATAGCTTATCTTGTTGAGCTTCTATCTTGCTGAGCTTCCACTTTGTATCTGAGCTTCCACTTTGTATCTTGAGTGATCTTTTGCACTTGCATCTTGAGTCTTGAGTGATTTGTTGCACTTCCTTTCCACTTTGCATCTTGAGTGATCTTGGCGCCTTTGGATCTATCTTGATTTCTGTGCGGCCAATTGGTTAAGCGTTGCAAGCCATTCTTGATATGTTGAATTGGCGATATGATGACCTGAAATTGTATGCAAATGGACTTTATCAAATGCATAGCAAATGCATAATGAATAGCAAATTGACTCTAAAGACTGACATCATCAAAACACTAGAAATGAGTCATAGTTGAGTCATAGTTGGAATCACATCAAAACAATAGAACCATTCATGATATGAGTCATAGTTGGACATCATCAAAATAATAGAAACACTCACGTTCCACACATGCCCAACGTGAGCACAACATTCTCCCAACATGATCATGTCCCATAACATTTAATGCGTTGCTTGCTGTGCTCTTCCTATTGGCTGGCCGCAGTTTTAAGTACAAGGATAGGTACGATGGCAGACTGTGTGAAGGAGCAGACCAGATCTCCTTTTAGATAGCATCAGATTTTTACAATAACTCTCCCCCAAAAATGCATTCTTCTCATTCTGCTCAAATGTACTCTTCTGCGTACAATGGCTGGTTGGACAGCCCATTGGTCAACAGCAAGATGATGGCATACTACGGAATGTTTTATTTCCAGTAGCAGACAGTCTGGACAGGCATATAGATAAGACTTACATCGCGGCAGACAGAAGTGGCTCTTCCAGCTGGATTTCTGACAAAACCATCTCCAAAAGGTAGACAAATGAGTGATAAGATGGTAAAGCAAGGGTCAGACCTCGGGCCGTGGTCCAGACCCCAAAATCCTTAATTTTATTGATTTACGGTTCCTTTTTCTTTCTCTGGATGGCCCACTGATCTGATAGTTTATTGGCTTGAGGATTCTTGGAAGAACAAGGGTGTCGACCTCCTGCATGAAAAGAGTCAACACATCTTAGTAGGATATTCAATAGAGCACTTCCTGGAAGTATAAGGGTGTCGACCTCCTTCGAGGTAAGTGTCGACACAACATAGTGAGATAGCCAGTAGAGCGCTTCCTGGAAGAATCCAAGGTGTCGAGACAAGTTCCCCATAGAGAAGTGAGGCATGAAGTGTGTCGACACTTTTTACTCAGTGTGTCGAGACAACCTTTGAATATCTTGAAGGCCCATGACAGATGTGTCGAGACTTCACAAGACTGTGTCGGGACATATATGTTTGGTTCCGATATGTCACCAAGACTGTGTCGAGACATTGATTAAACCAGAGGCCAGACAGAACGGTTTCAGCTTGATTTCTTCTAGAGGTGTTGAGACATTTGTCAGATGTGTCGACACATGCTTTTATGCCGGTGCTTAACCGTTCGAAATTCAACACAATCTCTTCAAGATGTGTCGGGACATCACAAGGTGGTGTCGAGACAACACAAGAGAATTTCTTCTGTATTTGTTCGAAGGAGGCATTGCACAGACCCTTATCAACGTGCTTTAGACTTTGTCTTCATATGTGCACAGACCTTATAATAATGTACACAAGCTATGTGCGTTGCTTAGCCAGAAGTTGCACCAACCATGGTGTTGCACTAGTGATGACTAATTCACGAACATGCACAGACTTTACTGTGTTAACCTGTGTTGACCATTTGTGTGCTTCGACCTGTTAGGTTCGGTGTAGTATTCAGAGGGGGGGGTGAATGAATATAGCTCGTTTAAAAATCTTTCACCCAATTAAAAACTAGAATACTAATAAGACTTTCACTCAATATAAAATTTCGCCCAAACTAGAACTATGATGCTAACTAGACAGATTTATCAAATCTGAAAGCTAATCAACTATTCTGTTCTACCAGTTAGCAAACACATGGAGCGCCCCTATGCATTCATCTAGCGGAAGCACAAATGAACAAATCAAACCACAATGCACAAGGGGTTTTTAGGTGGTTCGGTCCTCCAGACCTACATCCACCCCACACTCAAACCGAGTGTGGCTTCCACTAGCTCACGCTAGAAACAGCAGACTCAGTCTGCAACAAATGCTACCAAACAGCTTGACCAGGGGAACAGCCTCCCCTCTTCCTCCCAACCGGAGGGAACCACTAGTGACACCAGTCACTAGCAAACCAGAGACACACGGTCTCTCTTCCTCCAGACCTGGAGGGAACCCCTGGACTTGAATCCACAAGCCCAGAACCAGAGACAAGTCTCCCTTCCTCCAAACCGGAGGGAACCCACAAGCAGCCCACCTGCTGCTTGCAACCGGAGATATCAATCTCCCTTCTCCTGAACTAACAGGAGGAACCCCGACCTCTCTACAGAGTATCGGAAACACAGCAAACAAAGGAAAAATAATAAACGAAAATAACTTTAGCAAAACAGAAAGCTGAAAAATGAAATGCACAATGTGGCTCTCAACGGAGCTGACTGGCCTGGATTTGATCCACGGTCCAGTAGACGGATCTTCAGATAAGATCTTCCTTCTTCTCCACGAGCTCTCTCGCTCACTCTCTATCTTTCTTTCTCTTTCTTCTGCTCTCCTCTCACTCTCTGCTTCTTCTTCTCTTCACACTCTTCTCGAGCTCTCTACCTCTCTTCTTTTCCTTCTGCTCTTCTTCTTTCTCTTTTCTTTTTCTATCTGGATCGTGGCTCTCTGTATGAGCTTTTCTTCTCACCAACTCGATCGAGCTTCTTCTGTGGAAGAAGGCTCATATATATAGCAGCAGCATCATCATCAGCCACTACGTGTGACCTCCACATTTCCAGCCCTAATTATTCGGACCACGTGGCAGTCTCTCAGCAGGCTTCATTCCAGTCTCGGATCACGTGCTGCTCAGGTGTGTGGAATGTTCTTCCTCGGACCTGCAAGGAGATGAAAAGCCATTAAAACTGAGGGCCACAATAACTAGATCTGCACGAAGTATGTAGTAGCAATACTAGATGCACTGAGAACGACGCGAGATACACACTGTAACAGAGATAACACAACGAAGAGAACGACACGAAGAAGATGAAAAACAACACGAGGTAATAAGAAGAACGACACGAGATACATACGATGACTACAGCACGAAGTAAAGAAAATGACACGATGTAATAAACATTAAAGAGAACGGTACGAGAACAACATGGACTGGCAACAGAAACCGACACGAAGTGGTTGCAAACAAGCAAGACACGAGGTCTACGTAAAGCAACACGAAGTGTGGTCAAAGCGAGAACGACACGAGGTCTAATGAGAAAGACCAGCACGAAGACGGTGAAAACAGCACGAAGTGAAGAACAACGACACGAAGTATAGTGGTGACAAAAACACACACTACACAGAGAACGACACAAGGTGGTGGCACAGAAAGCAACATGAAGTGCTGCAATGTTCTGCACGCAGTGGAACAAAAACGACACGGAGTGAAAAACGACACGAAGATGAAAACAACATTTAAGGCGAAGTTGACACGGAGTGAAAACGACACGAAGTCTGGGAGACACGACACAAAGTCACAAGAACGACAGTAACCAACACGAAGTGTGGTTACGAAACATGAACGACACGAAGTGTGGAAAACATGACACGAAAACGACACAAGGTCTGGAACCATGACACGAAGTCACAGAAACAACAGTAACCAACACGAAGTGTGGTTACGAAACATGACACGAAGTCACAGAAACAACAACACGAAGTTATGAGAGGAAAAACGATACGAGGTCATGAAAACACAAGACAAAGACAAAAGATGAAATCGACACGGAGTGTAGGAACAACACGAAGACATAACAGTGATTTGACACGAAGTGTGGTCAAGGCGAGAAAGACACTAAGTCAAAAACGAAAGACCAACACTAGGACAGAAACATAAAAATAACACGGAGACGTAGACACTAAAACAACACGAAGATGAAGACAAGGGAAACGACACGAAGTCTAAACTCATACAAGCTTTCCTGTCACGCATGGAAATCAACACGAAGTGTGGTAAGCTCATACGACACGAGATCTTTTCGTGTTAGTGAGGGGAAACAACACGAAAGCTCAAGTACAGAAACAGCACGAAGATTGAGTCAAATCTGATGTACAGACTTGAAGAACAGTCCAAAGTATAGACTTGCACGAGCGAGCTACAGTGCCAAAGTATAGACTTCATGCTGTACAGACTTGGAAGACCAGTGTTGAATGTGTAGACTTGTAGTTTATCATGAAAGAAGGCCAGTGTACAGACTTTGGCAAAGCAAAAGGCTGTATAGACTTGGAGACCCAAAGCCATTGTGTAGACTTTGTCTAAGACAAGGCATGAGCTGACGTTGTATATACTTAGCCAATGCAAACCAGTCCGATGTATAGACTTTAAGGAAATGCATGCTACAGTGCAATGTCTAGACTTGCGATGTGTTCGCCAAATGCACACTACAGTCCAATGTATGGACTTAGACGAATGATGCATGAGACGCTCAATGTATCGACTTTGAGCTTGCTGTGCAGTGAATAGACTTAGGGCATAAACCCCACGAAGCACTGTATAGACTATGCACATAACATAAGTCTATCATAAACAATATATCAGTTGTACCAGTCACAGTCATGATGCAATCATCAAGGCACAATGTCATGAAAACACTATATCATTGCTATCATCAAAATACAATATCAATCATCAAAACCACAGCAATGAATGAATGCTTTATGCATCAGTTTAACATGTAACAAGACTGAACATCAAATATGTTAATCTAAACTGAGCAGCAAGATGACTGAACATTTGATAAACTCACATCAACAACCAATCATCAAAACCATCATCAAAACCACAGGGGCACACAACAATCTCCCCCTTTTTGATGATGGCAACACTTTCAATACATTGAGTCATTCTGATGATGTGAGGCATTCTGAAGACTCAAATTATTCTCCCCCTTTGACTTCATCAAAAAGAAAAATAATTTGAGAAATTATAGCATGTATAAGAGTTCAGTCAATTTCTCCCCCTTTCAAGAACATGATTCTCCCCCTTTAATAGTTTCAGCAAAAGCATGAATTAGAGAAGATCAAAAGAAATCTGCATGCACTGATTGAATGATATTCTCTCTCTTTGGCAAACAATCTCCTCCTTTGGTGTAATCAAAATAAACCATGGGAAGGGTTAAATGCAAAAATGCAGATGCAACACGAAATGCAATACTCCCCCCTGAGTATATGAATGCAAGGTCACAAATGATATGAACATGATTCAGCATGACAAGGAATGCTCCCCCTGAAGAGATGCCAATTGATATGCAAGTGATGCATGACATGGAAGCTCCCCCTCAATAAGTGGACTCTTATGAGAAGGAGACCACAGGGGCAAACAAGAAGAAGTTCAGGTTAATGAGTCAATACCATGAGCAGAAGAGTTTCAATTAACAGATTTTTCAAGGATGTTCCAAACACAAGAAGTTCAGCCTGATTTTCAAAGAGATATCGATCTCATAAATCTAAAGCATAAGTTTTCAAAGTCTTCTATCATAAGGGCTTATGAATGACATTTATTGAACAGCATGGTTTAAACATGATGTATGCAGAGTTTATCAATAAAATTCTGTATTGATATCTAAAACCATGGTTTAATAAATATGAACCAAGCCCTCATATTTATCTTGATAAATCTCCCTTTCTCTTACACAATCAAACTTATTGACTTCTTTCGCAATTACATGCATCTGTATTGAAATCAAGCAATTATGAAGTCATATGATTTTGTCTAGGGTTGTAGCAATTTGATTTTGGCATCAATATTCAGATATTTCAATTTATTCAACAATTTTCCTTGCTACAAATTTTACGTGCACTCTAGTTCAGTACACACCTTGTAACTAGAGGATATACCTTGATCAGAGGCCAATATCCCTAAGCCCTTAGTGTGACTAACTGTCATGCCTTATGTGAACAGAGTCAACATTTACACATCATGACACACTACAACTCAATTTTTAATGAGTGAATTATATTTCTCAGTGTGCATGCCATTGCTCTGCCTGATTTTCAATTAATTCTTACAGAGTTAACTAAGGCACCTCATGACACAATCCTTTGGACATGTGTTTCTCAGTGACCAAGGTCATTGCTCTGACAATTACTTTACCCTTTAGACAATTCAGAAACATTCATTTGCTTCAAAACAATATTAATCTCATGTACTTAATCAAATAAAGTCATGTATTCAAAAGTGCAGATTTCAGATGTTTTTGCAAGACATAGTATGAAACAGTTGGTTAAGATTTATTAAACATGATTCAGATATGTTAAGAGATTTTGAAGTTAAACTCCATGAATACATTAAGCTTAAACCACATGAGTTATTTCAGACATTCATAAAAGCGTATAATAGAAGATTTCTAGTTCAAGATTTTTTCAGATTTATGATCGAGATAGCCCATTGAAATTTTCATGAAGGACTGAAATAATTCTGATATCAAATGATACCAATTGTTACCAATTGATAGGAGAGATTTTGAAGCTCAGCGTTTTCAAATTATGATCATGGTTTGGTCAAATAGAATCAATGAAAGGGATATACACACAAGGCAAGATATCAGGAGGTCAGGCAAGTTCCAGGATGTTCAAAGTTTACATGCAATGAACTCTGACATAAATGTATGCACATGACTGCTTTCATGCATTGTATTGACTCCTCCTGACACTATGCATTCAATTATCCTTTTTGGTATTTTCAATGCAGTAAAATGCAATACAATTAACTATATGCATGCAAAGACTCAACACTGAATGTTATGCAAGGACATGCAATTAACTCCCCCTGAAAGCATGCAATGTTTACATTGAAAACTGAACATATGATTTTGATTCATGCATATTCAGACTGTCCTAACCAGCAAGGTGACCCATGGTACTAGGCGGAGCACTTGGTCTAAAAGACCATCTCACACATAGTAAGAACCTCCAGACAGACTTCCCTGCCTTTTGATACCTTACCATTTATATACCATTGTGGTCAACCATGATAATTCAACATGGGCAACATGCATGGATCGAATTTCAGCTAATCAGATTTTTCAGAATGCAATGGACAGATTTTCAATGAGCAATGCATCAGACAAATTTCAAGCCTCATACATATGCAGTTTTGATTTTTCAGAATGCAATTTGTTTTCAGAGTTTATGCATTTCAACAATTACCAAACAACTACAAGTGGCAGATTTGCAAGAATACATCAAATCAGATATGCAATTAATTTCAAAATGAGAAATGCAGAGAGATTACCTGAACAGTGTGGGAGTGGGGCTTTCATTCTTGAGTGCCTTGGATCATTACCCCTTTTATTCCAGTCCCAAGGCACACCTGCAAAACAAAGTTTATTTTGCACAAACAGGTACCCAAGAAGTCTTGGGTCCTGACATGACATTATCACTCCTAACAGGTTTTCTCAGTATATTTTTAACTTGATAGCCATTAAATTTCATCAGAGGATGACTATCCATCAAATGTCCAGATTTGCCATAATGATGGCAAGAGACAGCAGTTTTCAAATCTGATTTATGCACATACTTGTTAGCATGAATTCTATGTGCATACACATGAGATTTTCTGTTAACAGAATAAAAATTCTATTTACCAAAACCAGTTTGGCTTTGGTATCCTGCCAGCCAACAGGTTGTAGCCCTGTGACCTGGCTTCCCATAGTTAATACATGCAGGAATCTTTTCCTTAAAAATAGATTTATTTCTGCCAAGACAATTTCTATTTTCAGGGAATTTATCAAATTTGGAATTAAAATGTTTTCCCTGAGCATACCAGCAGTCCTTGACTGCATGCCCACACTTGCCACATTCAAAACACCTTGGGTGCTTACCTCTTGAGCCATTATATCCCCATGAAGTCCTAAACCAACACTCAACAGCTTTATGACCACGTTTGTTACAATTATAACAAATGATGTGTTGGTTTGAAGCATACATGTTTCTTTTGGGGTGATGATGAACAGAAGACCTAGCATGCATTTTATCATCTTGTTTCATGATGAGACAGGCATCCATGAAATGACCATGCCTACCATAGTAATGACAAGATGTATCAGACTTCCTAGTGGCATGATTTTTACCAAATGAATTTCTCGAATGCACTGTTTCACTTGCATGTCCATCTTCAATCAACAATCTGCAGTCATCCATTACATGGCCTACCTTGCCACAATAATGGCATGAAACACTCTTATCAGATCCATCCGGATAATTAATTGAGCTATGAGCAGTATGCATTGAGTCATCAGATGCAGTATAGGTAGTAGATTTAAAGACACAAGTAGGGACATGTTTATCCTTGTTTTTCTTACCATTTTTGCTCATTTGTTTACCCTTGTTCACAACTTTTATTTGTTCTTCATTTTTCTGGGCCTTGAATTGGAAAACAGATGATGTAGTTGTTTTAGGAGGCCCAGAGCAGCTTGCAATGTCAGAGCTGCGAACAAAAATAGTGTACAACTTTTTCTTAACAGATTTTTCAATTTGGGATTTGCATCCTTGCTCTCCACTTGATTTACTGGCGTTATCACACAAAGGAATATTCATTTTCTCTTTTCCCTTGATAGATTTAGACATGGAACGAACAAGTTTACTTATTTCAGATTGGAGAGAACAAATTTTGAGTTCTGAATTAGTTATGTCTTCCTCACATGTGATAATTTGTCTCTGCATGACATCATTCAAATTTTTAACTATTTCTAGTTCCTGTTTCAGTTTCAATTCATTCTCAGATTGAATTTCCTTATCAGCAGATTTTTCTTTTTCAAATGACAACCATTTTTCAGAAAAGACAGTATTAAGAACCATTAGCCTTTTATTTTGATCTTTTAGATGAGAATTTTCTTCAATCATCTTATTTTCAAATTCTTCTTTCAATTTCAGTTCAGATTTTAGATTTTCATTTTCAGCCTTTAGACTTGTGATTTCAGCATTTTTCTCTTTTCTTAATTTTCTCTTTTCTGACTTAACTCTTTCATATTTTTTAAGTAGATGCTCATGCATGGCAACTAAATCATCATGACTAATATCCTCGGTCTCAGAGTTTACCTGGGATGAGGACTCATCTGATTGATCACTCCTTCTTGCCATGAGACATTCTTCTCCCTGTTCCACGTGTGTTGTAGTCACTCTATCAAACATTTCCTTTGCAGTGCTACAATCTGAGAAAGAGGAAAAATCATCAGAACCGATTGCAGCCTTCATTAAATTTAGAGCTCTCACATTATCATCATTTTTCAACTTCTGGACATGAGTCCACTTGGACTTATCCTTAGGAAGTTCATGTGGACTGTGAGAGATAACCTTCCACAATTGTGGATTAATAGAGTTAACATGCTTGTGCATACGATATAGCCAGAATTGAATATTTGAATTACTGAATAGTGGAGGATGAGCCATGACAGCACAACAGATTAATGCAACAGGAATATTGATGCACTAAAAACAAATTAGCACCTAAGACCGCAAGATCGATCTGCAGGTCGCTGGACCTTGTATGCAGACACCGCTCTGATACCAATTGTTAGGTTCGGTGCAGTATTCAGAGGGGGGGGTGAATGAATATAGCTCGTTTAAAAATCTTTCACCCAATTAAAAACTAGAATACTAATAAGACTTTCACTCAATATAAAATTTCGCCCAAACTAGAACTATGATGCTAACTAGACAGATTTATCAAATCTGAAAGCTAATCAACTATTCTGTTCTACCAGTTAGCAAACACATGGAGCGCCCCTATGCATTCATCTAGCGGAAGCACAAATGAACAAATCAAACCACAATGCACAAGGGATTTTTAGGTGGTTCGGTCCTCCAGACCTACATCCACCCCACACTCAAACCGAGTGTGGCTTCCACTAGCTCACGCTAGAAACAGCAGACTCAGTCTGCAACAAATGCTGCCAAACAGCTTGACCAGGGGAACAGCCTCCCCTCTTCCTCCCAACCGGAGGGAACCACTAGTGACACCAGTCACTAGCAAACCAGAGACACACGGTCTCTCTTCCTCCAGACCTGGAGGGAACCCCTGGACTTGAATCCACAAGCCCAGAACCGGAGACAAGTCTCCCTTCCTCCAAACCGGAGGGAACCCACAAGCAGCCCACCTGCTGCTTGCAACCGGAGATATCAATCTCCCTTCTCCTGAACTAACAGGAGGAACCCCGACCTCTCTACAGAGTATCGGAAACACAGCAAACCAGAAAACAAAGGAAAAACAATAAACGAAAATAACTTCAGCAAAATAGAAAGCTGAAAAACGAAATGCACAATGTGGCTCTCAACGGAGCTGACTGGCCTGGATTTGATCCACGGTCCAGTAGACGGATCTTCAGATAAGATCTTCCTTCTTCTCCACGAGCTCTCTCGCTCACTCTCTATCTTTCTTTCTCTTTCTTCTGCTCTCCTCTCACTCTCTTCACACTCTTCTCTTCACACTCTTCTCGAGCTCTCTACCTCTCTTCTTTTCCTTCTGCTCTTCTTCTTTCTCTTTTCTTTTTCTATCTGGATCGTGGCTCTCTGTATGAGCTTTTCTTCTCGCCAACTCGATCGAGCTTCTTCTGTGGAAGAAGGCTCATATATATAGCAGCAGCATCATCATCAGCCACTACGTGTGACCTCCACATTTCCAGCCCTAATTATTCGGACCACGTGGCAGTCTCTCAGCAGGCTTCATTCCAGCCTCGGATCACGTGCTACTCAGGTGTGTGGAATGTTCTTCCTTGGACCTGCAAGGAGATGAAAAGCCATTAAAACTGAGGGCCACAATAACTAGATCTGCACGAAGTATGTAGTAGCAATACTAGATGCACTGAGAACGACGCGAGATACACACTGTAACAGAGATAACACAACGAAGAGAACGACACGAAGAAGATGAAAAACAACACGAGGTAATAAGAAGAACGACACGAGATACATACGATGACTACAGCACGAAGTAAAGAAAATGACACGATGTAATAAACATTAAAGAGAACGGTACGAGAACAACATGGACTGGCAACAGAAACCGACACGAAGTGGTTGCAAACAAGCAAGACACGAGGTCTACGTAAAGCAACACGAAGTGTGGTCAAAGCGAGAACGACACGAGGTCTAATGAGAAAGACCAGCACGAAGACGGTGAAAATAGCACGAAGTGAAGAACAACGACACGAAGTATAGTGGTGACAAAAACACACACTACACAGAGAACGACACAAGGTGGTGGCACAGAAAGCAACACGAAGTGCTGCAATGTTCTGCACGCAGTGGAACAAAAACGACACGGAGTGAAAAACGACACGAAGACGAAAACAACACTTAAGGCGAAGTTGACACGGAGTGAAAACGACACGAAGTCTGGGAGACACGACACAAAGTCACAAGAACGACAGTAACCAACACGAAGTGTGGTTACGAAACATGAACGACACGAAGTGTGGAAAACATGACACAAAAACGACACAAGGTCTGGAACCATGACACGAAGTCACAGAAACAACAGTAACCAACACGAAGTGTGGTTACGAAACATGACACGAAGTCACAGAAACAACAACACGAAGTTATGAGAGGAAAAATGATACGAGGTCATGAAAACACAAGACAAAGACAAAAGATGATATCGACACGGAGTGTAGGAACAACACGAAGACAGAACAGTGATTTGACACGAAGTGTGGTCAAGGCGAGAAAGACACTAAGTCAAAAACGAAAGACCAACACTAGGACAGAAACATAAAAATAACACGGAGACGTAGACACTAAAACAACACGAAGATGAAGACAAGGGAAACGACACGAAGTCTAACCTCATACAAGCTTTCCTGTCACGCATGGAAATCAACACGAAGTGTTGTAAGCTCATACGACACGAGATCTTTTCGTGTTAGTGAGGGGAAACAACACGAAAGCTCAAGTACAGAAACAGCACGAAGATTGAGTCAAATCTGATGTACAGACTTGAAGAACAGTCCAAAGTATAGACTTGCACGAGCGAGCTACAGTGCCAAAGTATAGACTTCACGCTGTACAGACTTGGAAGACCAATGTTGAATGTGTAGACTTGTAGTTTATCATGAAAGAAGGCCAGTGTACAGACTTTGGCAAAGCAAAAGGCTGTATAGACTTGGAGACCCAAAGCCATTGTGTAGACTTTGTCTAAGACAAGGCATGAGCTGACGTTGTATATACTTAGCCAATGCAAACCAGTCCGATGTATAGACTTTAAGGAAATGCATGCTACAGTGTAATGTCTAGACTTGCGATGTGTTCGCCAAATGCACACTACCGTCCAATGTATGGACTTAGACGAATGATGCATGAGACGCTCAATGTATCGACTTTGAGCTTGTTGTGCAGTGAATAGACTTAGGGCATAAACCCCACGAAGCACTGTATAGACTATGCACATAACATAAGTCTATCATAAATAATATATCAGTTGTACCAGTCACAGTCATGATGCAATCATCAAGGCACAATGTCATGAAAACACTATATCATTGCTATCATCAAAATACAATATCAATCATCAAAACCACAGCAATGAATGAATGCTTTATGCATCAGTTTAACATGTAACAAGACTGAACATCAAATATGTTAATCTAAACTGAGCAGCAAGATGACTGAACATTTGATAAACTCACATCAACAACCAATCATCAAAACCATCATCAAAATCACAGGGGCACACAACAATCTCCCCCTTTTTGATGATGGCAACACTTTCAATACATTGAGTCATTCTGATGATGTGAGGCATTCTGAGGCATTCTGAAGACTCAAATTATTCTCCCCCTTTGACTTCATCAAAAAGAAAAATAATTTGAGAAATTATAGCATGTATAAGAGTTCAGTCAATTTCTCCCCCTTTCAAGAACATGATTCTCCCCCTTTAATAGTTTCAGCAAAAACATGAATTAGAGAAGATCAAAAGAAATCTGCATGCACTGATTGAATGATATTCTCTCTCTTTGGCAAACAATCTCCTCCTTTGGTGTAATCAAAATAAACCATGGGAAGGGTTAAATGCAAAAATGCAGATGCAACACGAAATGCAATACTCCCCCCTGAGTATATGAATGCAAGGTCACAAATGATATGAACATGATTCAGCATGACAAGGAATGCTCCCCCTGAAGAGATGCCAATTGATATGCAAGTGATGCATGACATGGAAGCTCCCCCTCAATAAGTGGACTCTTATGAGAAGGAGACCACAGGGGCAAACAAGAAGAAGTTCAGGTTAATGAGTCAATACCATGAGCAGAAGAGTTTCAATTAACAGATTTTTCAAGGATGTTCCAAACACAAGAAGTTCAGCCTGATTTTCAAAGAGATATCGATCTCATAAATCTAAAGCATAAGTTTTCAAAGTCTTCTATCATAAGGGCTTATGAATGACATTTATTGAACAGCATGGTTTAAACATGATGTATGCAAAGTTTATCAATAAAATTCTGTATTGATATCTAAAACCATGGTTTAATAAATATGAACCAAGCCCTCATATTTATCTTGATAAATCTCCCTTTCTCTTACACAATCAAACTTATTGACTTCTTTCGCAATTACATGCATCTGTATTGAAATCAAGCAATTATGAAGTCATATGATTTTGTCTAGGGTTGTAGCAATTTGATTTTGGCATCAATATTCAGATATTTCAATTTATTCAACAATTTTCCTTGCTACAAATTTTACGTGCACTCTAGTTCAGTACACACCTTGTAACTAGAGGATATACCTTGATCAGAGGCCAATATCCCTAAGCCCTTAGTGTGACTAACTGTCATGCCTTATGTGAACAGAGTTAGCATTTACACATCATGACACACTACAACTCAATTTTTACTGAGTGAATTATATTTCTCAGTGTGCATGCCATTGCTCTGCCTGATTTTCAATGAATTCTTACAGAGTTAACTAAGGCACCTCATGACACAATCCTTTGGACATGTGTTTCTCAGTGACCAAGGTCATTGCTCTGACAATTACTTTACCCTTTAGACAATTCAGAAACATTCATTTGCTTCAAAATAATATTAATCTCATGTACTTAATCAAATAAAGTCATGTATTCAAAAGTGCAGATTTCAGAAGTTTTTGCAAGACATAGTATGAAACAGTTGGTTAAGATTTATTAAACATGATTCAGATATGTTAAGAGATTTTGAAGTTAAACTCCATGAATACATTAAGCTTAAACCACATGAGTTATTTCAGACATTCATAAAAGCGTATAATAGAAGATTTCTAGTTCAAGATTTTTTCAGATTTATGATCGAGATAGCCCATTGAAATTTTCATGAAGGACTGAAATAATTCTGATATCAAATGATACCAATTGTTACCAATTGATAGGAGAGATTTTGAAGCTCAGCGTTTTCAAATTATGATCACGGTTTGGTCAAATAGAATCAATGAAAGGGATATACACACAAGGCAAGATATCAGGAGGTCAGGCAAGTTCCAGGATGTTCAAAGTTTACATGCAATGAACTCTGACATAAATGTATGCACATGACTGCTTTCATGCATTGTATTGACTCCTCCTGACACTATGCATTCAATTATCCTTTTTGGTATTTTCAATGCAGTAAAATGCAATACAATTAACTATATGCATGCAAAGACTCAACACTGAATGTTATGCAAGGACATGCAATTAACTCCCCCTGAAAGCATGCAATGTTTACATTGAAAACTGAACATATGATTTTGATTCATGCATATTCAGACTGTCCTAACCAGCAAGGTGACCCATGGTACTAGGCGGAGCACTTGGTCTAAAAGACCATCTCACACATAGTAAGAACCTCCAGACAGACTTCCCTGCCTTTTGATACCTTACCATTTATATACCATTGTGGTCAACCATGATAATTCAACATGGGCAACATGCATGGATCGAATTTCAGCTAATCAGATTTTTCAGAATGCAATGGACAGATTTTCAATGAGCAATGCATCAGACAAATTTCAAGCCTCATACATATGCAGTTTTGATTTTTCAGAATGCAATTTGTTTTCAGAGTTTATGCATTTCAACAATTACCAAACAACTACAAGTGGCAGATTTGCAAGAATACATCAAATCAGATATGCAATTAATTTCAAAATGAGAAATGCAGAGAGATTACCTGAACAGTGTGGGAGTGGGGCTTTCATTCTTGAGTGCCTTGGATCATTACCCCTTTTATTCCAGTCCCAAGGCACACCTGCAAAACAAAGTTTATTTTGCACAAACAGGTACCCAAGAAGTCTTGGGTCCTGACATGACATTATCACTCCTAGCAGGTTTTCTCAGTACATTTTTAACTTGATAGCCATTAAATTTCATCAGAGGATGACTATCCATCAAATGTCCAGATTTGCCATAATGATGGCAAGAGACAGCAGTTTTCAAATCTGATTTATGCACATACTTGTTAGCATGAATTCTATGTGCATACACATGAGATTTTCTGTTAACAGAATAAAAATTCTGTTTACCAAAACCAGTTTGGCTTTGGTATCCTGCCAGCCAACAGGTTGTAGCCCTGTGACCTGGCTTCCCATAGTTAATACATGCAGGAATCTTTTCCTTAAAAATAGATTTATTTCTGCCAAGACAATTTCTATTTTCAGGGAATTTATCAAATTTGGAATTAAAATGTTTTCCCTGAGCATACCAGCAGTCCTTGACTGCATGCCCACACTTGCCACATTCAAAACACCTTGGGTGCTTACCTCTTGAGCCATTATATCCCCATGAAGTCCTAAACCAACACTCAACAGCTTTATGACCACGTTTGTTACAATTATAACAAATGATGTGTTGGTTTGAAGCATACATGTTTCTTTTGGGGTGATGATGAACAGAAGACCTAGCATGCATTTTATCATCTTGTTTCATGATGAGACAGGCATCCATGAAATGACCATGCCTACCACAGTAATGACAAGATGTATCAGACTTCCTAGTGGCATGATTTTTACCAAATGAATTTCTCGAATGCACTGTTTCACTTGCATGTCCATCTTCAATCAACAATCTGCAGTCATCCATTACATGGCCTACCTTGCCACAATAATGGCATGAAACACTCTTATCAGATCCATCCGGATAATTAATTGAGCTATGAGCAGTATGCATTGAGTCATCAGATGCAGTATAGGTAGTAGATTTAAAGACACAAGTAGGGACATGTTTATCCTTGTTTTTCTTACCATTTTTGCTCATTTGTTTACCCTTGTTCACAACTTTTATTTGTTCTTCATTTTTCTGGGCCTTGAATTGGAAAACAGATGATGTAGTTGTTTTAGGAGGCCCAGAGCAGCTTGCAATGTCAGAGCTGCGAACAAAAATAGTGTACAACTTTTTCTTAACAGATTTTTCAATTTGGGATTTGCATCCTTGCTCTCCACTTGATTTACTGGCGTTATCACACAAAGGAATATTCATTTTCTCTTTTCCCTTGATAGATTTAGACATGGAACGAACAAGTTTACTTATTTCAGATTGGAGAGAACAAATTTTGAGTTCTGAATTAGTTATGTCTTCCTCACATGTGATAATTTGTCTCTGCATGACATCATTCAAATTTTTAACTATTTCTAGTTCCTGTTTCAGTTTCAATTCATTCTCAGATTGAATTTCCTTATCAGCAGATTTTTCTTTTTCAAATGACAACCATTTTTCAGAAAAGACAGTATTAAGAACCATTAGCCTTTTATTTTGATCTTTTAGATGAGAATTTTCTTCAATCATCTTATTTTCAAATTCTTCTTTCAATTTCAGTTCAGATTTTAGATTTTCATTTTCAGCCTTTAGACTTGTGATTTCAGCATTTTTCTCTTTTCTTAATTTTCTCTTTTCTGACTTAACTCTTTCATATTTTTTAAGTAGATGCTCATGCATGGCAACTAAATCATCATGACTAATATCCTCGGTCTCAGAGTTTACCTGGGATGAGGACTCATCTGATTGATCACTCCTTCTTGCCATGAGACATTCTTCTCCCTGTTCCACGTGTGTTGTAGTCACTCTATCAAACATTTCCTTTGCAGTGCTACAATCTGAGAAAGAGGAAAAATCATCAGAACCGATTGCAGCCTTCATTAAATTTAGAGCTCTCACATTATCATCATTTTTCAACTTGTGGACATGAGTCCACTTGGACTTATCCTTAGGAAGTTCATGTGGACTGTGAGAGATAACCTTCCACAATTGTGGATTAATAGAGTTAACATGCTTGTGCATACGATATAGCCAGAATTGAATATTTGAATTACTGAATAGTGGAGGATGAGCCATGACAGCACAACAGATTAATGCAACAGGAATATTGATGCACTAAAAGCAAATTAGCACCTAAGACCGCAAGATCGATCTGCAGGTCGCTGGACCTTGTATGCAGACACCGCTCTGATACCAATTGTTAGGTTCGGTGCAGTATTCAGAGGGGGGGGTGAATGAATATAGCTCGTTTAAAAATCTTTCACCCAATTAAAAACTAGAATACTAATAATACTTTCACTCAATATAAAATTTCGCCCAAACTAGAACTATGATGCTAACTAGACAGATTTATCAAATCTGAAAGCTAATCAACTATTCTGTTCTACCAGTTAGCAAACACATGGAGCGCCCCTATGCATTCATCTAGCGGAAGCACAAATGAACAAATCAAACCACAATGCACAAGGGGTTTTTAGGTGGTTCGGTCCTCCAGACCTACATCCACCCCACACTCAAACGGAGTGTGGCTTCCACTAGCTCACGCTAGAAACAGCAGACTCAGTCTGTAACAAATGCTGCCAAACAGCTTGACCAGGGGAACAGCCTCCCCTCTTCCTCCCAACCGGAGGGAACCACTAGTGACACCAGTCACTAGCAAACCAGAGACACACGGTCTCTCTTCCTCCAGACCTGGAGGGAACTCCTGGACTTGAATCCACAAGCCCAGAACCGGAGACAAGTCTCCCTTCCTCCAAACCGGATGGAACCCACAAGCAGCCCACCTGCTGCTTGCAACCGGAGATATCAATCTCCCTTCTCCTGAACTAACAGGAGGAACCCCGACCTCTCTACAGAGTATCGAAACACAGCAAACCAGAAAACAAAGGAAAAATAATAAACAAAAATAACTTCAGCAAAACAGAAAGCTGAAAAACGAAATGCACAATGTGGCTCTCAACGGAGCTGACTAGCCTGGATTTGATCCACGGTCCAGTAGACGGATCTTCAGATAAGATCTTCCTTCTTCTCCACGAGCTCTCTCGCTCACTCTCTATCTTTCTTTCTCTTTCTTCTGCTCTCCTCTCACTCTCTGCTTCTTCTTCTCTTCACACTCTTCTCGAGCTCTCTACCTCTCTTCTTTTCCTTCTGCTCTTCTTCTTTCTCTTTTCTTTTTCTATCTGGATCGTGGCTCTCTGTATGAGCTTTTCTTCTCGCCAACTCGATCGAGCTTCTTCTGTGGAAGAAGGCTCATATATATAGCAGCAGCAGCATCATCAGCCACTACGTGTGACCTCCACATTTCCAGCCCTAATTATTCGGACCACGTGGCAGTCTCTCAGCAGGCTTCATTCCAGCCTCGGATCACGTGATGCTCAGGTGTGTGGAATGTTCTTCCTCGGACCTGCAAGGAGATGAAAAGCCATTAAAACTGAGGGCCACAATAACTAGATCTGCACGAAGTATGTAGTAGCAATACTAGATGCACTGAGAACGACGCGAGATACACACTGTAACAGAGATAACACAACGAAGAGAACGACATGAAGAAGATGAAAAACAACACGAGGTAATAAGAAGAACGACACGAGATACATACGATGACTACAGCACGAAGTAAAGAAAATGACACGATGTAATAAACATTAAAGAGAACGGTACGAGAACAACATGGACTGGCAACAGAAACCGACACGAAGTGGTTGCAAACAAGCAAGACACGAGGTCTACGTAAAGCAACACGAAGTGTGGTCAAAGCGAGAACGACACGAGGTCTAATGTGAAAGACCAGCATGAAGACGGTGAAAACAGCACGAAGTGAAGAACAACGACACGAAGTATAGTGGTGACAAAAACACACACTACACAGAGAACGACACAAGGTGGTGGCACAGAAAGCAACACGAAGTGCTGCAATGTTCTGCACGCAGTGGAACAAAAACGACACGGAGTGAAAAACGACACGAAGATGAAAACAACACTTAAGGCGAAGTTGACACGGAGTGAAAACGACACGAAGTCTGGGAGACACGACACAAAGTCACAAGAACGACAGTAACCAACACGAAGTGTGGTTACGAAACATGAACGACACGAAGTGTGGAAAACATGACACGAAAATGACACAAGGTCTGGAACCATGACACGAAGTCACAGAAACAACAGTAACCAACACGAAGTGTGGTTACGAAACATGACACGAAGTCACAGAAACAACAACACGAAGTTATGAGAGGAAAAACGATACGAGGTCATGAAAACACAAGACAAAGACAAAAGATGAAATCGACACGGAGTGTAGGAACAACACGAAGACAGAACAGTGATTTGACACGAAGTGTGGTCAAGGCGAGAAAGACACTAAGTTAAAAACGAAAGACCAACACTAGGACAGAAACATAAAAATAACACGGAGACGTAGACACTAAAACAACATGAAGATGAAGACAAGGGAAACGACACGAAGTCTAACCTCATACAAGCTTTCCTGTCACTCATGGAAATCAACACGAAGTGTTGTAAGCTCATACGACACGAGATCTTTTCGTGTTAGTGAGGGGAAACAACATGAAAGCTCAAGTACAGAAACAGCACGAAGATTGAGTCAAATCTGATGTACAGACTTGAAGAACAGTCCAAAGTATAGACTTGCACGAGCGAGCTACAGTGCCAAAGTATAGACTTCACGCTGTACAGACTTGGAAGACCAGTGTTGAATGTGTAGACTTGTAGTTTATCATGAAAGAAGGCCAGTGTACAGACTTTGGCAAAGCAAAAGGCTGTATAGACTTGGAGACCCAAAGCCATTGTGTAGACTTTGTCTAAGACAAGGCATGAGCTGACGTTGTATATACTTAGCCAATGCAAACCAGTCTGATGTATAGACTTTAAGGAAATGCATGCTACAGTGCAATGTCTAGACTTGCGATGTGTTCGCCAAATGCACACTACAGTCCAATGTATGGACTTAGACGAATGATGCATGAGACGCTCAATGTATCGACTTTGAGCTTGCTGTGCAGTGAATAGACTTAGGGCATAAACCCCACGAAGCACTGTATAGACTATGCACATAACATAAGTCTATCATAAACAATATATCAGTTGTACCAGTCACAGTCATGATGCAATCATCAAGGCACAATGTCATGAAAACACTATATCATTGCTATCATCAAAATACAATATCAATCATCAAAACCACAGCAATGAATGAATGCTTTATGCATCAGTTTAACATGTAACAAGACTGAACATCAAATATGTTAATCTAAACTGAGCAGCAAGATGAGTGAACATTTGATAAACTCACATCAACAACCAATCATCAAAACCATCATCAAAACCACAGGGGCACACAACCCGACCTTGTCAGTAATGTAGCGTCAACTTTCCTTTGCTGAGGAATGGCTGTGGTGTCGACACTTCTCTTGAAATACCTTCTTTCTTCAGTATGTGCACCAACTTTAGTAGCTGCACTCACCTGACCTGACATGATTCAGCCTTGATTCTTGTGCAGCCTAATGCCTCAATCTTTGTGCCTTACTTGGTTTCTTTCTATCTTTGCAGACACACTTTGTTGTCGGTGTGGGCTTGTCCTGAAATGCATGAGTGTTTATCGCTATCAAATGCAGGTCAAACTATATTAATGAATCATAGTCAGACATCATCGAAACAAAAGTATGTTATACACAAGCCCAACATACATAGTCAGACATCATCAAAATAATAGAGTTACACATGTTATACACATGCCCAACATGTTATTCTTTTGTCAAGCCACAAAACTAGTCTCCTCCTCTATTTTTGAGAAAGCCCATGCTTAATCAATTTCCTCCCAATCCGGCCCCAACTGAGTCTGTTATCAATACTCTCCTTCATAAGATTGCTAGCATGGAGGAGCAGCTCAAGAACATGTCTATTCCTAAAGATGCTCCGGAGGTCACTGTCCCCACACTGCCAGTTTTCCACTTGCTTCCGTCGTAAATGCCAAACATCCGGTGCTATAACGGAACGGGCAATCCGTTCATTCAGTTGAAAGATTTCATGTATGAAACATTCGTTTGTGAGAACAACAAAACATCTTTGGCCTACCTTTTTAGAAGGTCCCTTGACGACCCGACCCTCGAATTATTTTACTCTTTGGAGCCGGCTGAAGCCGGTGATTTTGATATTGTTCAAAGGAAGTTCTTGCAAAAGTATAGAGATCGTGTGGGCCTCTTTGTCGGTTACTGACTTAGTTGTTGAGAAGATGAAGCCTGAGGAAGACTTCATTCAGTTCGCTGACAGATGGAGGTCAATGGCCGAAAAGTTGAAAGATACGTTGTCGGAAGCAGAGCAAGTTAAGATGATAGTTTCCAATGCTACTCCTCAGTTCTGTCACATCCTGGCTATGCAAAAGTTAAGTACCATGGAGGAGCTTTATGAAAGGGCGAGATATATTCAAACTCAGATGAAGGACTCACCCATCATATTCATGTTTGAACAGAAGCCAAGAGTACCTAGGAAAGCAAATGCCACGAGTATCTTGGTGTTGTTTTTTTAACCCGTGTCGATTACTGTTTCGACTTCGTGTTGTTTTCAACCTGTGTCAATTACTGTTTTGACTTCGTGTTGTTTCCAACCCGTGTCGATTACTGTTTTGACTTCGTGTTGTTTTCAACCTGTGTCAATTACTGTTTTGACTTCGTGTTGTTTCCAACCCGTGTCGATTACTGTTTCGACTTCGTGTTGTTTTCAACCCGTGTTGATTACTGTGTCATCTTCGTGTTGTCTTCACCTCGTGTCGTTTTTTCATCTCTTCATATCGTTTTTGTTCCATCGCGTACAGGACATCGCAGCACCTCGTGTTGCTTCCTGTTTCACTTTCGTGTCATTTGTCTTGTTGTGTCTTCGTGTCATTTTTACTCTTCCTAGTCCTCGTGTCTCTCTTGTGTTGAAACCATACTTAGTGTTGGTTTCTGTTCTTGTCTTCGCGTCTTCGCGTTGTTTTTCTGTCTACCTCGTAACATTCTCTTAGTAATGTTCATTGTGTCACCACTGTATCCCGTGTCGTTCTCTGTTTTGTGTATCTTTTTGTCGTGTCCACTAACCTCATGCAGTTCTAGCTCTTATGGCACTCAATATTAATGGTTCTTATCTCGTTGCAGGTCCGAGGAAGAACATTCATCAGTGTCTGGGTGCACATGATCCGATACTGAAGGAACAAATACAAAAAGGGCACGTAGCAGGAAGGTTCTGGATCGAGCGTGGGAGGCACACGCGTTTAGTGCCCTATCCATCTGCTGCCGCTATAAATAGAATCCTTCGTCCACCGATGAAGATTGATCTGAGCCAAGAAAGAAAAGGCAGTGTTACAGAGAGCTCGATCCAGCAGAAGAAGAAAAAGTGAGAGAGAGAGATAGTGCTCGTGTGAAAGAGGAAGAGAGTGTAAGAGAAAGAAAGAGAGATAGAGAGTGAGTGAGAGAGCTCATGGAGAAGAAGAAAGAAGTTTACCTGAAGATCTGTCTTCACTGGACCGTGGATCAGATCCAGGCCAGTCAGCTCTGTTAGGAGCCAAATTGTGCATTTTGTGTTTCAGCTTCTGTTTGCTGAAGTTATTTTCGTTTATTGTTTTTTCCTTTGTTTTCTGGTTTGTTGTGCTTTCCGATCCTCTGGTCTGAGGTCGTGTTCCCTCCGGTTAGGAGGAAGGGAGATCTGATCTCCAGTTGCAAGTAGCTGGGAGCTACTTGTGGGTTCCCTCCGGCTTGGAGGAAGGGAGACTTGTCTCCGGTTCTGGGCTTGTGGATTCAAGTCCAGAGGTTCCCTCCGGTTTGGAGGAAGAGGGGAGGTTGTTCCCCTAGTCAAGCTGTGTGGCAGCAACTGTTTGCAGACTGAGTCTGCTTGGTTCTAGCGTTCGCTAGTGAAGCCTCACTCCGGTTGGGAGTGAGGGGTGGATGTAGGTCTGAAGGACCGAACCACCTAAAAATCTATTGAGCAGTGGCTTGATTGTCTGGTTTGCTTCCGCTAGATGCTTGAATAGGTGCGCTCAATGTGATTGTATTTGAGTTGAATAGAATTGGTTCCATTCTGTTTCCTTATCTAGCATCCGGTTTTTAAATTTAATCCATTATTCGTAGAAGGATTCATTCACCCCCCCTCTGTATCCGGGCCAAGCACCCTAACAGTTGGTATCAGAGCGGGTGTCTGCTTACAAGGTCCAGCGACCTGCAGATCGATCTTGCAATCTTAGGTGCTTATTTCTTTTTAGTGCTTCAATATTCTTGTGCGTTAATCTGTGTGTTCTCATGGCCCATCCACCGATCTTCAGTGGTACGCATTTTGATGCATGGTTCGCTGTTTTGAAGAGTTATGTTAAATCTGTGAATCCAGACCTGTGGAAAGTAATTTCACATGGTCCTCATGAACTACCTAAGAAAAAGTCCAAATGGACTGACAGTCACAAATCCATGCATGAAGAAAATCAGATAGCAATAAATTTAATGAAGGCAGCTACTGATAGAGCTTTTCATTCATGTTTCTTTGAATCCAGTTCTGCTAAAGATATTTTGGATGCACTGAAGCGAACTCAGGAGATAGATGTGGACAGATGCATGATGGCCAACAGAAGAAATCAAAGTGCCAGCGATCAAGGCAGCAATCAAACTAAAGAAGATGATGATGATGAGGTAAATATCTTCGAGAATTTCTCTCTAGAAGATTGGGAGAATGCATATGCTGAATTATTTGAATCTCATGAACTGTTAAGAAAACAGTATAAAAAGTTGAAAAAGAGTATTCGGGTAGATAGTTCTAGCTCTCCATGTAAAAATTGTTCAAGTACGAAGAAATCTCATGATGCATGTCTGTCTGATAATCATATGTATAAAAACCAGAATGCAGAACTGAAGAAGGAACTTGAATGTGTTCACTCTGAGCTGAACAATTTAAAATCTGAAGATGACTTCCTCAGAAAGCTCTCTAAGGAAAATGATGAACAACTAAAGAAACTTAAACAAGAGAATGAGTTGCTGTTTGAACAATTTAACGCCATAAAATCTGTAAACATAGAATTACAGAAAGATTTTGAAAAACAACAAAAGGAATTGAGGGAGTTTGAAGCTAGGAGAGAAAGCATGGTTAACTCAGAAGATCAGCTTCTAATAAATGAGCTAGTTCAAAATGATAAGCTTAAAGAAGAAGTTGAAAAATTAAAACTGTTAAACAGTGCCATGTCTGAAAGACTTCTCACATTGGAAAAAGGAAAAGCTATCTGTACAAACGAGACTGAAGAGGTAGATGAGCTAAGAAAGGAAATTGAAGAATACAAAACAGCTAACAAGGTTTTGAATGAAGCTGTCAATTGTAGTGAACAAGAGATCACTAGTTATGAAATACACATTGCATCTCTTGAAAATGAAATTCGGGATTTGAAAGCTTCCTTGTCTAAATTTGTTGATGGGCAGAAAAACCTAGACAAGCTGCTAGGTGTAAAAGTCAATGTCAAAAAGGAAGGGTTGGGCTACAATAATCTCAATAAGAAGGCCTTGCAGAACAAAGTAATGACATCCTTTGTAAATACTTCAAATGTAGCCACTACATCAAAAGACAAACAGCCCATTGTTCAGAAAATACTGGGAACAAAGATTAACTTTAACAAGGAAGGACTGGGTTACAGTCCAGTCATGAGGAAGGTTGATGGAGCCAACCTGAAAACTGTCTTTGTCAAATCCTCTGAACAGGAAAAGCCTTCTATCTCATCTCCATCTCAGTACAAGGCTAAGAAAACAGATAAACAAAATAAAAATCATAAAACATCAAAAATTCAAAGGAACAATCTGCATGCTAAGAACTCATCAGATAAATGCCATGTTTTAAAGAAATCAAGTGGCTCATGTCATTATTGTGGTAAGTATGGACATCTTATGAGTAACTGTTTTGTGATGGAAAAAGATGACAACAAGCATGTTAGAAAATCTGTGTCTGGTCAGAAAAGGAATGTCAAATGTTCTAATTGTGATAAAGTAGGACACACTACTACTCATTGTTGGTTTGCAAGTAGTAAGGAAAAATCATGCTCATATCATACAAAACACTCTGCAAATCAGCATGTCTATAACAAGAACCAGCACATTATATGTTTTAATTGCAACAAAATTGGTCACAAGGTCTCTGAATGCTGGTCAGGGTCTTTTAAAAGAAATTCTATCTCATGCTTTGAATGTGGAAAGTATGGCCACAGGGCCATTGAATGTTGGCATGCTCAAAGGAAAAATTTCAGTTCTGGAAAGTATAGATTTCCTGCTAGTACAAATGCTCTTAGAAAGAACAAAGTGGTTTTCAAAAGGAAAAACTTTGAATGTGTTGATTATGGAAAACAGTTTGGTAATGCAAATAACAGAAATTTCCATGCTAATGCACATACAATTCATACTCATAATAATGTGCATAACCCAGATCTGAAAACTACTGCTCCTTACTATCAAGTTAAAAATGTGCTAAGAAAACCTGCTAGGAGTGATAATGTCAGGACAGGACCCAAGACTTCCTGGGTACCTGTTTGCGCAAAATAAACTTTGTTTTGCAGGTGTGCCTTGGGACTGGAATAAAAGGGGAAATGATCCAAGGCACTCAAGAATGAAAACCCCATTCTCACAATTTTCAGGTAATCTCTCTACATGTCCCATTTTGAAACTTACTGCATATCTGGTTTGATGCATTCTTGCATATCTGGCTATTTCTTTGGAAATCTGAATTGCTTATAGGACTGTTGAGGTTACCCTGTTATCCATGACCTCTTTGGTATATCAAATGGTAAGCTACCAAAAGACAGAGAAATCTGTCAGGAGGTTCTTACTATGTGTGAGGTGGTCTATTAGACCAAATGCTCCGCCTAGTACCATAAGTCATTCTGCTGATCAGGGGAGTTTGTTTATGCATAACTCATAAACACACTTGTTTAATTTTCGTGGCAAACACTGCATTCTTTAAATAATTAACACTTCCAAGAGTCGTGTGTGAGTTGTCCTTGAGTGGGATGAAGAGGAGCTTGTCAGGCTATTTGGTTTCTGAAGATCTTTGTCAGCCGATGCAGTTAATATGGTTTTAAGATCAGTCATCTCAAGAGGTTGCAGTCTGTTGCCCAAGAGTTACTCTGGATGTGAGACTGAACTACTTCAAAAATACTATATTTGGATATGACCTTAGTGCCTAATGTCTTGAGTGATCTCTCACTTGCTGGCTTGCTGATAGGAGTGCTGCTCATCTCATCTCATCTCTCTCTATTCGATCAGCCACCTCCTTATCTCTCACCTATCACTCTTGGTTCAGATTCTCTCTCGAAGAAATTGTGGGTGCAGTCTTCTTGCTCTTATCAGATATGATCTGTATACCTTAAACCACCCAATATCTAGTGTAACAATTTACACCTGTTAATAAAGAACTTCAATGTTTGGGGGTTATATTTGGTCCTTGATCCTTCTAAGTTATCTTCTCAAGTGTTGGTCAACATATTATAAAACTTTCTGTTAAATGAGAAAAACTTATTGAGGATCTCGACTTAACTGAAACTTATGTAAAGAGAGCTCTAAGATAAAATTGTGTTAAGTAAGATTTCTGATTTTGTCTAAAATCATGAGAAGTGCCTCCAGGGAATACGCCACTCTTTGTGGCAGAGCAATGGCTTTTGTGGAGAAATAGACACTCTTGATCAAAGAAGTCCAGAGCTTCTGTCATGATACAACTAGCTATCTCTGTATAGAAATGTTAAAAAAAAAAAAAGGGGGGGGGGGAAGTCCTCAAAAGAAAAAAATATATCATTGGCATAAAGGTAGTCCGTCCTGAGTAACCAGGGTTTCTGGTGTCTAATAAACATGTCTCCTTGTGTAAAAAGGGACTATTCTACCTTGTGTTCAACAAATTGGTTGACCCTGTATGCCTTCTCGTCCATTAAATGAAGAAATGAAATCTGCTTGACTTTGATGTGTTATTTCGTTGCTTGACAAACATAAGGAGCAATTTAATCGTGTCTCTCTCTAGGTTAAGCAACTTTAACAGCTAATTTTGTGATTATGCTGATTTAATATCTTGAGTTAACTGACCTTGGTTTTTGGAAGAATATAACCTGTCCACATATTGAAGGGCTAACTTTAACATGCTGTAGTTGCGTTACATCAGGACTAAGGGTATTTTGGGTATTTACAGAAAAAGTTGATATGAGTAAAAAGCTACCCGACAAAACCCTTCTTGTTTCTCACGCCTTCCACCTCAAACCCTTATTTCCCCTTGCCGCTTCCTATTCATCCTCGTGCTGCTCTACCTTGAGCGTCTTCTTCAAACCCATCTTCATCTCTTCCCGCTCACTTTCTTCCCCCACAGAGGTCTATTCCTTTCTTAAGTCTAGCTTCACTTCCAATAGCAGCCTGTAAGAGAGAGTTGATACTCTGGAAGTTCCGACAGATGGATCAGCAAAGGTCAGTAGCTCCGGGAGAAAGAAAGAGGAAGGGAAAAGAAATAGTTGAAGAGCCTTCATCTAAGCAACAGAGATGTCTTGAGCCAGAACCTGCTGCGGAAGTCTCTTCAGAACAAGGTACCAGGTTTTCTCAGTCTACCGTGTTCTTAGAAAGTGGGAAAATTATTCCTCCTAGAATAATAGATTTCGGAGATGAAACCTTGGTCTCGAAGTTTCCAGAATTGTTGAAAATCTTTGAGTTTCAGGAGTGGAGAAATTTCTTAGAAAGTCACCGTGTCTATTACCCTAGGCCGGTAATGGAATTTTACAATAACTTGTCCTTGAGCCGAGACAAGTCTACTTTGTTATCATCTGTTAAAGGGGTCGAGATAACTGTTACATGTGACTCCCTTCACAAAGCTCTCGGTATTCCAGATAAAGGGGAGGTAGAGGGAAGCTTTCGATACAGTCTCCATGAAGCTTTCTCTGTCATTACTGGTAAACCCAGTAACATTCATGATAAGGGGCAGTTGAAGCTAAAAGCTTATCAGACATCGTCATTTCCTCCTCTTCACAAGCTCCTTCAGAACGTCATTGCTTCCATTATCACCCCACAGACTGGGGCTAGAGGAAGAATTACAGACACGCAGAGATTTCTACTGTTTTGTCTGATTCAAAATGTGAAGATATGTCTGCCAGAGATCATTTTTAATGTCATGAAGGGATGCATTGGATCCAAGAGACATCTTCCCTATGCCGCCCATATGACAGACATCTTCAAGCATTCTGAGATTTGCTTGGATGGAGAGGCCGCATCAGAAGTTAAGGCCCGAAACATTTTTAATATGAATTTTGTTTCAGTGTTTTTGGGCTTAGAGGACTCTTCTATGGTGGGGCAAGTTAAGGTCCAAAAGGCCAGGGAATCACAAACTCAGGGGGAGCATTTGGAAGAATTTCAAGTCTTAGCCCCAACTGGTGAGCAATTAGTTTCTGAGATTGATCATCAGGAAACACCAGCTGAACAACCAGAGTCCACCTTGCCAGCTGCACCCACCGAAGTATCCTTCTCCTTTCAGAGGCTAGTTGAGGCTGCATCTGAGGACATCAGATTGTCTGACGAAAGCATTCAGACAGATCTAGATGCAACTATTGCTGGGCTATTTGATTCGTTTGGGAAGACATCTGAAGAGGTAATAGTGCCTGAAGAACAGCCAGCTAAAGTGCAAGACAGTACTGATCAAGATCTTGCTGTTTTTGTTAATGAAATTTTAAGAGAAACTGTTGAGCGAAGCTTGGAAGAGGCTACCAACTTGGTCGTATCTGAAAGTCTTGAGCAGGCCTTAGTTGGCAGCCCTGCAGATCAGGAACTCACAGAAGATAGAGAAAAGGTTCCTGTCATAGAACTAGATACAGAATCTTCAAGTGAAGAAGAGGAACCTGAAGATATATTCCCTCAGAAAGAAACTCAAGCTGCAGATGAAGTTCAGGTCCCAGCTGAGAGCAGTCAAATGCCAGTACAAGAGGAAGCAGCTGAGAGAACTGCACCTGACAGTGAATTTTTTGGTACACCTCTAGGTCCACCTAGACTTCTATCTGCAGAGGCACCCAACATTGAATCTACTCGGGCGCCCAACATTGAAGAGCTTCTCATAAACCTGACTCAGCAGATGCAAAGACAAGACAAGAAATTAGATGATCTGCTTACATTTGTCACTCTCAACATTAATCAGGTACATACCAGATTACTGAAGCTTGAGATATCTCTCCTCACTGAATGGAGACGATTCCTTCTAAACAAAAGGGCTTCAGATGATGCAAACAAATCCTTGATGGAAGGATTACAGGAGATTTGTTCAAAAATTGCAAAAGCTCTGAGAGAGTCACATGATGTTAGTATTTCTTCCTTCAAAATGTCTTCTACCATAATAGATCATTGCTATGAGATCAGAACAGCTTTAGAATTGTTGAAGAAGTCTTCAAGTGCCCTAGGTCCAGGCATTCAGCAAATCTATGATAAGTTGATCACCTTCTTATCAGAAATGACAACTCTGACTGACAGATATGAAACGGTCAATGTTCGCCAAGAAGACATTATTTCTGAAGTGGCAAATGTCAGAAGCACTGTGGCGTATTGGCTTGCTGAACTATCAAATGATTTAAAGGAATTTCAGTCTATCTTGGGTTCAACACCTGGTCACGCCTCTTCCAGCAGAACTCCACCTCAAGAACATTCTTCTGCTTCTCCAAGGGGGAGACCACCACAAGGCAGGACGCGTGGCCCCTCTAGCAGACATGCAAGATACTTTTCTTGAGAAGTTGATGCTCTGTATTTTTGTTGCCCTTTTGAGGCCTTCTCCCTCAGACTCTTGGACAAATTAACTTAACTCATACCATTTGCGTTGTTGCATTCTTCTTGTTTTCATTTTTTTTTGATGATGTCAAAGGGGGAGAAATCAGGAAAAGAAAAATGTTTAATGTTTGTGTTTGTGATATTCATTGCGAATGGCTATCTAGTGTTTTTTTTTCTTCTCTGCACAGACTCAAGACTCATAGTGTTGCCATCCATCAAAAAGGGGGAGATTGTTGAGTCTTGTAGAATCTTTACATGTTTTGATGATGACAACATGATAAGTCTTAGTGGTCTTCAAAAATTATGTCTATGTGAAAATTTAACAAAAATATTGTTTCTGTGAAAAAATGAACAAAGAACATGTTTGTTGAAGGATGAACCTTCATTTCACTTCAGGTATTGTTCAGGGACTGTATTCGTGTTGATTGGCACTTCGTCATGTTTGTATATAACACCTCGTGTTGAACTGTTTGTCTTCGTGTCGCTTTAGTTTAAGTACTGTTTGTATTTCCAACACGCCGTATCGTCTTCTCTTACCGCGTGTTGTTTATGTTTACTGTCCTTCAGGTCGTGCGTCTGTGTTGTCTCCTCTACATTGCGTGTCGTTTTTCTCTGTAGTGTTTGTTTTGATTCAGTGACACGTCGTGTCATTGATCTTTACTTCGTACTGTTTTCACCATCTTCGTGTTGGTCTTTCTCATTAGACCTCGTGTCGTTCTCGCTTTGACCACACTTCCTGTTGCTTTACGAAGACCTCGTGTCTTGCTTGTTTGCAGCCACTTCGTGTCGGTTTTTGATTCAGCACGTGTTGTCCTCACGATTGTTTTTCACCTCGTACAGTTCTAATCTTACTTCGTGTCGTTGTCAGTCCGTGTCTTTCTGATGTTGAAATCACACTTCGTGTTGATTTCTGTTCTCGACTTTGTGTCGTTTCACCTCTTGTCATTTTGAGTTCGTATCAAATCACTGTTCTGTCTTCGTGTTGTCTTTCAACTCCATGTCAATTCTTGTACTTCATCTTGGTGTTGTTTTTTTAACCCGTGTCGATTACTGTTTCGACTTCGTGTTGTTTTCAACCTGTGTCAATTACTGTTTTGACTTCGTGTTGTTTCCAACCCGTGTCGATTACTGTTTTGACTTCGTGTTGTTTTCAACCTGTGTCAATTACTGTTTTGACTTCGTGTTGTTTCCAACCCGTGTCGATTACTGTTTCGACTTCGTGTTGTTTTCAACCCGTGTCGATTACTGTGTCATCTTCGTGTTGTCTTCACCTCGTGTCGTTTTTTCATCTCTTCATATCGTTTTTGTTCCATCGCGTACAGGACATCGCAGCACCTCGTGTTGCTTCCTGTTTCACTTTCGTGTCATTTGTCTTGTTGTGTCTTCGTGTCATTTTTACTCTTCCTAGTCCTCGTGTCTCTCTTGTGTTGAAACCATACTTAGTGTTGGTTTCTGTTCTTGTCTTCGCGTCTTCGCGTTGTTTTTCTATCTACCTCGTAACATTCTCTTAGTAATGTTCATTGTGTCACCACTGTATCCCGTGTCGTTCTCTGTTTTGTGTATCTTTTTGTCGTGTCCACTAACCTCATGCAGTTCTAGCTCTTATGGCACTCAATATTAATGGTTCTTATCTCGTTGCAGGTCCGAGGAAGAACATTCATCAGTGTCTGGGTGCACATGATCCGATACTGAAGGAACAAATACAAAAAGGGCACGTAGCAGGAAGGTTCTGGATCGAGCGTGGGAGGCACACGCGTTTAGTGCCCTATCCATCTGCTGCCGCTATAAATAGAATCCTTCGTCCACCGATGAAGATTGATCTGAGCCAAGAAAGAAAAGGCAGTGTTACAGAGAGCTCGATCCAGCAGAAGAAGAAAAAGTGAGAGAGAGAGATAGTGCTCGTGTGAAAGAGGAAGAGAGTGTAAGAGAAAGAAAGAGAGATAGAGAGTGAGTGAGAGAGCTCATGGAGAAGAAGAAAGAAGTTTACCTGAAGATCTGTCTTCACTGGACCGTGGATCAGATCCAGGCCAGTCAGCTCTGTTAGGAGCCAAATTGTGCATTTTGTGTTTCAGCTTCTGTTTGCTGAAGTTATTTTCGTTTATTGTTTTTTCCTTTGTTTTCTGGTTTGTTGTGCTTTCCGATCCTCTGGTCTGAGGTCGTGTTCCCTCCGGTTAGGAGGAAGGGAGATCTGATCTCCAGTTGCAAGTAGCTGGGAGCTACTTGTGGGTTCCCTCCGGCTTGGAGGAAGGGAGACTTGTCTCCGGTTCTGGGCTTGTGGATTCAAGTCCAGAGGTTCCCTCCGGTTTGGAGGAAGAGGGGAGGTTGTTCCCCTAGTCAAGCTGTGTGGCAGCAACTGTTTGCAGACTGAGTCTGCTTGGTTCTAGCGTTCGCTAGTGAAGCCTCACTCCGGTTGGGAGTGAGGGGTGGATGTAGGTCTGAAGGACCGAACCACCTAAAAATCTATTGAGCAGTGGCCTGATTGTCTGGTTTGCTTCCGCTAGATGCTTGAATAGGTGCGCTCAATGTGATTGTATTTGAGTTGAATAGAATTGGTTCCATTCTGTTTCCTTATCTAGCATCCGGTTTTTAAATTCTCCCAATCTTCTAGAGAGAAATTCTCGAAGATATTTACCTCATCATCATCATCTTCTTTAGTTTGATTGCTGCCTTGATCGCTGGCACTTTGATTTCTTCTGTTGGCCATCATGCATCTGTCCACATCTATCTCCTGAGTTCGCTTCAGTGCATCCAAAATATCTTTAGCAGAACTGGATTCAAAGAAACATGAATGAAAAGCTCTATCAGTAGCTGCCTTCATTAAATTTATTGCTATCTGATTTTCTTCATGCATGGATTTGTGACTGTCAGTCCATTTGGACTTTTTCTTAGGTAGTTCATGAGGACCATGTGAAATTACTTTCCACAGGTCTGGATTCACAGATTTAACATAACTCTTCAAAACAGCGAACCATGCATCAAAATGCGTACCACTGAAGATCGGTGGATGGGCCATGAGAACACACAGATTAACGCACAAGAATATTGAAGCACTAAAAAGAAATAAGCACCTAAGATTGCAAGATCGATCTGCAGGTCGCTGGACCTTGTAAGCAGACACCCGCTCTGATACCAACTGTTAGGGTGCTTGGCCCGGATACAGAGGGGGGGTGAATGAATCCTTCTACGAATAATGGATTAAATTTAAAAACCGGATGCTAGATAAGGAAACAGAATGGAACCAATTCTATTCAACTCAAATACAATCACATTGAGCGCACCTATTCAAGCATCTAGCGGAAGCAAACCAGACAATCAAGCCACTGCTCAATAGATTTTTAGGTGGTTCGGTCCTTCAGACCTACATCAACCCCTCACTCCCAACCGGAGTGAGGCTTCACTAGCGAACGCTAGAACCAAGCAGACTCAGTCTGCAAACAGTTGCTGCCACACAGCTTGACTAGGGGAACAACCTCCCCTCTTCCTCCAAACCGGAGGGAACCTCTGGACTTGAATCCACAAGCCCAGAACCGGAGACAAGTCTCCCTTCCTCCAAGCCGGAGGGAACCCACAAGTAGCTCCCAGCTACTTGCAACTGGAGATCAGATCTCCCTTCCTCCTAACCGGAGGGAACACGACCTCAGACCAGAGGATCGGAAAGCACAACAAACCAGAAAACAAAGGAAAAAATAATAAACGAAAATAACTTCAGCAAACAGAAGCTGAAACACAAAATGCACAATTTGGCTCCTAACAGAGCTGACTGGCCTGGATCTGATCCACGGTCCAGTGAAGACAGATCTTCAGGTAAACTTCTTTCTTCTTCTCCATGAGCTCTCTCACTCACTCTCTATCTCTCTTTCTTTCTCTTACACTCTCTTCCTCTTTCACACGAGCACTATCTCTCTCTCTCACTTTTTCTTCTTCTGCTGGATCGAGCTCTCTGTAACACTGCCTTTTCTTTCTTGGCTCAGATCAATCTTCATCGGTGGACGAAGGATTCTATTTATAGCGGCAGCAGATGGATAGGGCACTAAACGCGTGTGCCTCCCACGCTCGATCCAGAACCTTCCTGCTACGTGCCCTTTTTGTATTTGTTCCTTCAGTATCGGATCATGTGCACCCAGACACTGATGAATGTTCTTCCTCGGACCTGCAACGAGATAAGAACCATTAATATTGAGTGCCATAAGAGCTAGAACTGCATGAGGTTAGTGGACACGACAAAAAGATACACAAAACAGAGAACGACACGGGATACAGTGGTGACACAATGAACATTACTAAGAGAATGTTACGAGGTAGACAGAAAAACAACGCGAAGACGCGAAGACAAGAACAGAAACCAACACTAAGTATGGTTTCAACACAAGAGAGACACGAGGACTAGGAAGAGTAAAAATGACACGAAGACACAACAAGACAAATGACACGAAAGTGAAACAGGAAGCAACACGAGGTGCTGCGATGTCCTATACGCGATGGAACAAAAACGATATGAAGAGATGAAAAAACGACACGAGGTGAAGACAACACGAAGATGACACAGTAATCGACACGGGTTGAAAACAACACGAAGTCGAAACAGTAATCGACACGGGTTGGAAACAACACGAAGTCAAAACAGTAATTGACACAGGTTGAAAACAACACGAAGTCAAAACAGTAATCGACACGGGTTGAAAACAACACGAAGTCAAAACAGTAATTGACACAGGTTGAAAACAACACGAAGTCGAAACAGTAATCGACACGGGTTAAAAAAACAACACCAAGATGAAGTACAAGAATTGACATGGAGTTGAAAGACAACACGAAGACAGAACAGTGATTTGATACGAACTCAAAATGACAAGAGGTGAAACGACACAAAGTCGAGAACAGAAATCAACACGAAGTGTGATTTCAACATCAGAAAGACACGGACTGACAACGACACGAAGTAAGATTAGAACAGTACGAGGTGAAAAACAATCGTGAGGACAACACGTGCTGAATCAGAAACCGACACGAAGTGGCTGCAAACAAGCAAGACACGAGGTCTTCGTAAAGCAACAGGAAGTGTGGTCAAAGCGAGAACGACACGAGGTCTAATGAGAAAGACCAACACGAAGATGGTGAAAACAGTACGAAGTAAAGATCAATGACACGACGTGTCACTGAATCAAAACAAACACTACAGAGAAAAACGACACGCAATGTAGAGGAGACAACACAGACGCACGACCTGAAGGACAGTAAACATAAACAACACGCGGTAAGAGAAGACGATACGGCGTGTTGGAAATACAAACAGTACTTAAACTAAAGCGACACGAAGACAAACAGTTCAACACGAGGTGTTATATACAAACATGACGAAGTGCCAATCAACACGAATACAGTCCCTGAACAATACCTGAAGTGAAATGAAGGTTCATCCTTCAACAAACATGTTCTTTGTTCATTTTTTCACAGAAACAATATTTTTGTTAAATTTTCACATAGACATAATTTTTGAAGACCACTAAGACTTATCATGTTGTCATCATCAAAACATGTAAAGATTCTACAAGACTCAACATAACAATGGTGCCACTAACGAGGGTGTTGTTGTGAATGAGCAGGTGGACGTGGTTGGCAATCCCATGCAATCCCGCAATCCCCCTAACCAAAGGCCACCACAACAATTTCAACAACCCTCCTTCTTTAACCAAGCTTTGCACCAACAAAATAACCCTCCTCAGCCCTTTCGGCCTCCCCCTGTTGATTATAATGTGTCCCCCCTTTTTTGCAAGATGGGCTATGATGCCAACTATGATGAAAGTATAAGCAATTAGTGGAATCAATCAACCCATGAACATGTGCAACATGAACCTAGGCAACCGGCATGAATACTAGCATGGGCATGCTATCTCAATCAGAACTAAGCTAAGCAAACAAAGAAAAACACATGCCGGGACGTGGAATAAGGAGATAAAGAAAAACACACCGTATAGGTGGAACAAACAAATAAGGAGAAAATATGAAGAAGGAGAGAGCTAATGCCCAAACTAAGGAAGATGTGATCGCCACTATGGTAAAAATAAGTCAAAGACCTAGTAAATACCTTAGAATATGAGGATGATGCACCCGCCCACGGGAGAGAGAAAGCAACCAGGAAAACTACAGCTCTGTCAGATGTAACGGCTGAAGACTGATGCATCACAAAACTGTGACGGCCTCACGATAAGCCGCTACGGGAATATAACGCGTCTATGGTAGACCGTTAGAGCTTCTACAGAATAAAAACTTGGAATCTTTGATCTCCAAGCTTTCCAGCCGGCCAGGAAGCTTGGGCCTCGTGCTAGGAGCTCTATAAACCTGCAAAAGAGTGTAGATCACAAGAAAAACAACCCAAAATTAGCCCTTGAACAAAGTAGTATCAATAAATCAAAGAAACTTAAGAACATGCAAAAGGAAAGGGAAATATCGGGGAGGTTGTTTTTTTAACCCCTCTGGGGCGTTTTAAAAGATAGGAAGGATGTAAATGTATGCAGAAGATGCAAGAATGTGGTAGAGGAAGAGGGACAATGCTATGATGCTTGGAAGAGGGAAAAGACGCTAGAGAAGAAAACTTTGACTAAACTAAACCCTTGGAATCAATACTCCCTGGACTTTGGAAGCAGATGGACGTGGGAAGCAGCTCTCCTTGGTTGGTTCTATCTCCAGGATGCGACAGCACTTCGACGCGAACTCCAGATGTCTCCTCTTCAAGCCATGAAGTCAAGGGTTCTATTTATAGACCCTCAAACTCCCCGGTCAAGTAGAGGATAATCCAGCTAGAAAGTAGGATGTTTCCTAGCAAACTCTTGAAGATAATACTCCCAAGAGTCCATAGAAACAAATAGAATGTCTTGAGGATCAGATTCGAAGGAGAAATCCTCAGATCAAACTCTTAATTCGGCCACGGAGTAGCAGAGAAAGAGCAGTTCTGCTAGAACTCTATGTTTAAGGTAACGGCTGCACGATAGACCGCCACAGGAATGTAACGCCTAGGAATGCACCGTCACACAACCTTATCCACTGAAAGATAAGGCCAACAGGTGAAGTTTTCGAACGCAGGACTCTAGATGAATGTAACGGTCAAAGATAGATGCGTCACAATGAATGTAACGGTCACACGATAAGCCGTCACACTCAACGGATAGGATACGAGAGAAGCTTTGAAAGAAGCCATTGACTTAAGGACTCTGGCATGATGTAACGGACCAAGGTAGATGTGTTAGATTATTGTAACGCGCCATCAAAGGACCGTTAGAGACAATGGAGTGCAAATGAAATGAAAGTTTGCTAAGCTTCATCCAGCGGACAGAGGTAAGGAACCAGACCCAACCAAGGAGACATGACCCATGAAATAGACCTCAAATTGGCCAAGATATCCCCATAAGGGTGAACAACTCGGAGCATCATTTAAAATGAATAAGGAGATGACCCAACTTATTGGTCATAAAGTGGGTGTCAACAGATGTCCCTCCTTAACGTCCTCTTTGCAGGGGAGCGAGCGGAGGTGAAGCAAAAGCGAAATGGAACATAGAGATGAAGCGGAGATGAAGCGGAGCGGACTGAAAAGTGGGCGTTAAGGCAAACGACACCCGTTCTCAACCAACGAGCGATAGGAATCTTCTGGAAAACCTCGAACCAATCACAAGGAAATAGCCAACTAAATGACGCATGTCTGGAGGAACTAACAACTAAGGAAAGGAAAACACGGCCAGCGGCCGGAGCGACGGAAAGGAAAAAGATAATTAACTAAACTCCAGAAAAGAATCTTCAGCTAACCAGATCGAGCGAGTAGACCGAAGGAAACCCTCCAATTCAGAGTGGAATGACTCTCCTTATTCGAGATCATTGAACATATAGTTATTCACCATTATTGAAACACCTGGACAGATGAGGCTCGTGAATGCTCAAAGATGCGCATGATGTATGCTGGGATAAAATAAAAGAAAATCATCAAAACAAATGCAAAGAAAGATAAAATAATAAGATACTTGAGAATAGTATTGCTAGACCGGAGAAACTAGGGTCAAGAGACTATCTGCAACCACGGCGTGTGAGATAGAACCATCGTCCCCAAGCTTTTCCAACCTAACGGCCTATCCAACGATTAAACATGTCTACTTAGATCATCATCATTTTTGTTTAAGGGGAACATCAGATCCTAGAACACATGAATGACCAGCCGGTTCTCGAGATAATATATCATATATAACATATAGTAATGCATTAAGGGATAAAGGATCGAGATACTGTACCTGACTTACCTGTGCGGCGAGCGGCGAAGCATGATGGCTTAATGGTTCTCATGATTTCATTCAAAGAAAGAGGGGTTAGCCAACAACAGTTAATCATCAATTTCATTAATAAGATATTATTCAAGCATAAAATTTTGATAGATAGGGCCTTATCATTCATCAAATGATTCAAAGTATCTGATGGTCTAAGAAAGATGCGTCAGACTCATGTAACGGTCAGAACTTGACGCGTCACACAACGTCGGTTCATATTTTCCAAAAATAAATGACTTATCCACCTGACGGTCCAAGCATAATGCATCAGAGAATGTGACGGTCTTACGATAGACCGTTACAATTCTTGGGCGTTCAAAAAAACAAACCGATCGGTCTCTCCCTCTCACATTCAATCTCAAACACCCAAAACCCAAAACACCACCACCGAGCCAAAAACCCCACCGGCGACCATGTCCGGCGACGGGCTCCCCCGGCCACTGATGGAGAGAGAGAAGGGGAAGAAGAGGCTGGCGGTCAAGAGAAAAGCCCTAAGGGGATTTAGGGCACGGGTGGATCAAGAGGAGGTCACTCCGGCGGTGACCGAGCAAACGGCGGCGGTGACGGACCAAGCGATGGAGGAGGATCCTCCCATGGCTGGGGAAGAAGGAGAAGCTCCGGAGGAGGCCGTTGGCGATGAAGAAGGAGCCACGGCAGCGACGGAGAAGAAGAAAAGAGGTTATGACCATGAGGTAGGTCCTTCAACCCAAAAACCAATTTTTTCAATTTTAATGCGTGCATGTGTGATTGAGGGGAGAAAAATGGGTCTGGGGACCCATTGAAATCAATTTTAGGCCATTTTGGCCATTTCCACAGGCTAGGGGAACGAAGGAGATGATGCCCACGCGCTGGGTGCGTAACGATCCTTGCAGTGACCGTTACGACACCTGACGCGCTACCCATGGTGCGTCAGAGAACTCTGACACGCCAGGGTACGACCGTCAGATGAACCAGAGCCAGAACTGATTTTTTTAGATTTTTGCTTATTCAAATTTTTTTGTTGTTTTATTCATATTATATGCAATGAACTTAACCTAATGAGATGACTAACATATGTTCTACATGTGTGCAGGGGAAAAGAAGAACCCGGATTTTCTGGCTCCAGATCAGGGCGGTGTACCAGGCACTGCCAGATTATCAGAAGGAAAGGCTGAAAGCTATGGGCTTCGAAGAAGTCCTTAGCATTGAGGTGATACGGATGGATACGCCTCTGCTGTACGCGCTGCACGAGAGATGGGACCCGGTCATCTGAGCATTCATCTTCCCCTAGGGTCACATGATCCCAACATTGGAGGACGTGGCGAGGATCACAGGGTTGCGAGTCCATGGAGCAGCGGTGACCGGATGGACCTACGGAGATTATAGAGTGATAGCCCAAGAGCTGCTAGGGTTGGATCTGGTGAGACCGGGACATTCATCATCCCAGCTATCACGATCGAGACTCCAGGAAAGCATGGGCCTTCGGGGAGTAGCTATAGCAGTCGGGGAGCTTCCAGAGCAACATCTGGACATAGTGATTGAGCAGGTCCGCCCGAGGGTAGCAGCGGAGGCGGGACCAGAGGGAGACAGAGTTTTGAGACGCTTCCTGATTTTATTGTTCGGGAAGCTGCTATTCTCGACCCGAGCAGATGTGATCAGCTGCAGGCTGCTGCCATTGCTATAGGATTTGGGCAGAGTGGGAAAATATACATGGGGAGCGGCAGCACTGTCCTTCCTGTTCGAGTCCTTGAGCACGACCGACCAGCAGACGATGTTGGGCGGCTTCTCACCTTTTCTTCAGGTAAATGCTGAACTATAAAATGCTTCTATGATTATGAACATGAATGTAATTTGCTGATACTTGACTTCTAAAATGCAGATCTGGAGCTTCATCTACCTCCTGGGGATTGGGTGAGGTACACAGATGTATTTCGGATGACTCCCTATCGCGAGGCGGTGGATGGTTGCGAGGGACACGGGGTCGATCAACAAGCTGACCCAGGCCATCCAGGATGATCTGGATTCATTCCCACACATAGCGGTAAACTCCGAGATTAAACTTTCTATATGCTTCTTAAATGTTTTCTAATGTTGCTAAATGCTGACATGGACTCAATTGCCTTTTCAGGTGCGTTGGACACCGTACCGGGATGAGAGCAACGAGGGACAGCCATGGGTCAAGGCGTCCCTGGCATACAGCGGGCGAGATGTCTGGCTACACTGCATCAACGTGATCGAGCCCCTACATTATCGCCTGATCCTGAGGACATGGGGAGTCCATCAGCCAGAGGTGACATTCCCCCGCAGAGATGATGAGCGCCCGGGAAAATCTTCAAAGGGCATTAGCGGAGACATCGATTGGTGTGCCCGGAAGCCAAAATATGTGCACGATTGGAACATGAGAGGCCGGGCCATAAAGGATCGAGCAGACAGCGATGAGGCCTACCTCAAGGCCTACTCGCAGCGGTACGGCGACCAGGTGTTTCGAGGCACCCGACGACCGGTATGAACTTCTAAACTCAAAACCCTTGTCTATTTCAATTAATTTCTATATGCACTGACATTGTTTTCTAAATGCCGGTAGACCTACAGGGAAGGATAGCCGAGCTCGAGGGACTTCTCCATGCCACCATCCAGCAGCGGGATGAGTACCGGGCTGCCTTGGAGCTTTTGGTGAGTTTCCCTAAACCTTAGACTTAAATGCTTATGCTTATTATGTGAATGTGACTGACCTTGACTTCTAAATGCAGCGGGCTGAGGGAGCCCAAAGAGCAGGACCGGATGCTCCGTCCTCGTCGTCACAGCCTGCCGGGGGCAGAGCTGAGCGGGATGCAGAGTTTGCTCGGGCGATAGCTCGGGCCGAGGAGGCGGAGGCCACCCTCGCGGAGCGGGTAAGAATCAACCCAATTCCCTTAGACTTAAAATGCTTCTTTAAATGCTTTTGATTATGCAAATGCCTAATGGACTGACTACCTATGATCAAATGCAAAATGCAGGCGAGAGAGCTGACCGCAGCGGTAGCAGAGGCTGAGCGGGATCAAGCAGAGGTAGAGCGAGGACGATCGGAGGCAGAGGGACTCCGGACAGAGTTGGCTCAGGCATGGGCTGAAGTGGAGAGACTCCGTACAGGGACGGCGAACTTGGAGCGTTACCGTACCGAGGCCCATGAGACACGGCGTCAGATCTTCGAGTTGAAGATCGAGCTGCGGACGATGGAGCGGACGGTGCGGATGATGGGCCGCGGACCGGAGCGGAGTACCTCACAGAGTGGAGCACGGAGGAGCGTCGCCCCGAGCGGATCAGTTGCGGATTTTCTTGCCAGCTCCTCCGGCCAGCGGAGGAATGAGGAGGCGGAGCAGAGACAGCAGCGAGAGGAGGGGAGCGTCTCCATGGCCCCAACAGCAAAGAGACCCAAGGGTGCTGGTGATAGTGACTGCCCGGGAGACAAACCGGCCGAATGACTTTGTATTTCTTTCTTCTTTTGACACCCACACTTGTACATGACTTATGTGAATGAAATGAAATGGAATGATAGAAATGAATGAAAAAAAAATTGTGTTTTGTTTATGTGGATGAATGAATGGATGTGTGGATGAAATGGATGTGAATGGGTGGATGAATGTAAATGAAGGTGCAAATGAATGTAAACAGGGGACAAGGTGTAAGACTGGCAGGTTAGACCAAAGGACGATGGAAAGAACAAAAACCTATATCAGATGGTGTGACGGTCCAATGGTGGAGTGTCAGGTCCATGTAACGCATCAAGCTTAGGTCGTCAGAGATGACAGAGTGAAAGTGGACTGAAAACTTGTTGCAGAAAATGTGACAGTCCAATGATGGAGCGTCAGGATCAGGTAACGTCCCAAGGTTAGACCGTCAGACATGACAGTGAAATTGAGCCAAAAACGTGTAGCAGGAAATGTGACGGTTCAGTGGTGGAGCGTCAGGGAGCTGTGGCGGTCCTACGATGAACCGTCAGAGAAAAAACTGTAATCCGAGACAGATTCTGTCGTGAGAGCCCGAACTCGAGGCAAGGAGACCTTAATCCACACTAGAACCCTCCTAGGCCTAGGATAAGGCTTTCTAACCCCAGTCTTATCATTCTAGCACCAAAATCAAGCCTTTATAAGCCCAGAAATCGTAGCTTTCATTAATCCTCTGCTTCAAGGGCTGAAAACTTCATCAAAATAGCCAAGAACACCATGAAGAGGAGCTTCAGAGTGATGGGCATGGAGGAGAGGGTCTACACCGGTCCCAAAGCAGCTAAGAGAGAACATGGGGAGCTGTAAAGATTGACATCCATCCCCAAGCATCTGAGCTCAAGTGCCCAAAGAGTGGTAAGTTCCAATTGAATTCAAAAGTTCATCAATTTCTGCACTTTCCATGCTTCTTATGATTTTTCCTTTTTCTCCTTCTCTCTTCCTTTTCTCTCTAGCCTTTGCCTGGCCCAAGGTGTTATTCCAACTTAAAGTGGGTGGCTCCCATGGTCAAAGAACTCCCATTAGAAGTCTTGTGGATCCTTAGGGCATGGCACCTCCAACCTTTGTTAGTTTTGGCCAAGAACTTTCAGAAATTATCCTTAGATTGGGCAAGCATTTCAACCCTCATAGAGCTATGGCATCCACAAACACACACCTTCCTTTTCCCTTCCTTTGAAGCTACAGTCCTATTGGAGGAGATAGAGACCTACCTAGCCCTTGCTAAGACTAAGGTGGGGGATGAAGATTTAGTGTGCCATACGGTTGAACCCATCAACCCATCCTTGATTCTAAGTGATTTCATACACAACTCGAAGGACGTGAGGACCATGATCAGCCCATGCCATATTCACTTGATACCCATGGCTCAATGGATAGTCTCTCATTGCAAAAATAAGTAGGAAAGATATGAAGCCATTGCCAAAGCCGTGTCGGTTTGCTTATGCGGGGTCTTCCTTTTCACCACCACCGACCACCTCCTAGATATCCAAAACCTTAGTATCATCAACGGGTTGTGGCGGGGTTTATCGATTTCTCAAGCGGTCCTTTCATACCTATATGAAGGACTTAGCTCAGCTTGCTTAGGAGGACCTCTATTCGGCTCGATGATACTCCTTGAGTGTTGGATGGGCGTGAAAATCAAGTTCTGACCCAAGGAGGACATACCTTCAGCTAGCCGGATCTTTGGGAGCCACCCTTTGTTCTTTATTGGAGGTGCCTTTGGGTTCTCTTCACAGGTTGAATGCCGGACGGCGGACAAGAAAATGCGAGACGATTGGCGCCTCTTCCTCAACACCTTGCCAATATAGAAGTTCATGATGCGTCCAAGAGTTCTTCAGAGCACCTTGCTTAAGGTACCATGGCGACCAGGTCTTGATCTTCAGCTAGTGGGGAACACCACCATGGCGATCTACAACTCACACCGGTGCTATCTTCAGATCGGGCAACCCCGTACCGTAGTTCCTGCACTATCGCATTTCCCTCCCCTTCAAGCTAGGAAGATGGGGACCGATGAGGATGAGAGAGCAGTCCGGAGCGCCCTGACCATGTGGGAGATCAGCAAAGTGCGCATGTGGCAAGAAGAGGTGGAAGAAAACGACGAGGGACGACGTGGCTATGTGAAGGAATTACACAAGATCCGGCCTCTTGTGGATAAAAAACTGAATGTAACTTGAATTTTCCTGAATGTAATGACAACTGAAGTTTACCAACCAATCTTATGTATCATTGAATTCAATTGAATGACATGGAAGTGCCTTAAGTTGATGGAATATAAATTTGATGATTGATTAGACCCAAATGTCCTTCGAAAATAGAGCTTTTGGTGGATGTAACGGTTCTACATAGGGCCGCTACAACTCTCTGACGGTCTCATGATGAGCCGTCAGAATGGATGAATTCAAAAAATGGAGTTTTCTATCCTCGGGAAGGTATAACGGTCTAATCATGGGCCGCCAGAGTGAAGTGACGGTCTAATGTAGACGCGTCAGGGAGGGTCTACTGAGAATAGATGAGTTTCAACCTTCGGGAGAAGGTGACAGCCGAACCATGGACCGTCACAGTTCTGTGACGGTCTAAGACTGGAGCGTTACAGGCCTTGTAGGTTTGTGAGCTTCGATCTTGAACCTGCGTTCTGTACACATTTAAACAAGAGATAAGTTAAATCTGTTCTTAGACTCGACCCCTTGCCTGAAACAAGTTAGAAAATGACCATTCTTGATATTTGGTCAAGGGGTGGAGCCTTATTAAATAGGCGGAAAACATAATGGAAACAATGCAATGCATGCAATGCATGCGATGCATCTGATGATATTTTTGGGATTTTTGCAAATACTCAGATTTTTTGTGAGATTTTGGAAATATCTGATGTTTTTGGATTTTGGAATATGATTTTTTTAGATTTTGAAATATATGATTTTTTGGATTTTGAAATATATGATTTTTTTTGGATTTTGAAATATATGATTTTTTTTTAGATTTTGAAAATGCCAGTGCCTCCCTAGAAACGTGGGTCCTCCCTATTCCATTGAGAGTTCCCAAGGTTGGCGTGCAATAGAGGTGACAACCCTGGCCAGGGCCTAACTTACGTGACGGTGGTTCTACCAAGGCCATACCCAGGGTATTTGTTTTTGTGGCGACCCAGATCCCGGATACCAGGTATACCCGGTAGGACTATCGAATACACGTGGTACCACTTGGAACCCGCTGTTGGTTTATTCCAACGTTTATTTCCAGCGTCTCCTTGTATTTGGTGTGTACCATGTGGGGTATGGGACCCACGTGGGACCATCGGTGCTTGGCAGCCCAACCCGCCGCATGGATTATGGGGTCCATGTGCGAAGCCCCTCATGCCCGCCCACAGCACGTCATAGACGTGGGGCTCTGCGCTGCCATAAGGAAATACGGTCTAACCTTCGCTACCAGCTCGAGCTTTTAGCGCAACGGTAGGGGCTTGATCCTGTAAACTAGTATCAGAGCGAGGTCGCGGGTTCAAATCCCAGGTGCCGCTGGGGGGGAGATTGTTGGTTTATTTCAACATTTATTTCCAGCGTCTCCTTGTATTTGGTGTGTACCATGTGGGGTATGGGACCCACGTGGGACCATCGGTGCTTGGCAGCCCAACCCGCCGCATGGATTATGGGGTCCATGTGCGAAGCCCCTCATGCCTGCCCACAGCACGTCATAGACGTGGGGCTCTGCGCTGCCATAAGGAAATACGGTCTAACCTTCGCTACCAGCTCGAGCTTTTAGCGCAATGGTAGGGGCTTGATCCTGTAAACTGCTCTGATACCAACTGTTAGGGTGCTTGGCCCGGATACAGAGGGGGGGTGAATGAATCCTTCTACGAATAATGGCCAAATTTAAAAACGAATGCTAGATAAGGAAACAGAATGGAACCAATTCTATTCAACTCAAATACAATCACATTGAGCGCACCTATTCAAGCATCTAGCGGAAGCAAACCAGACAATCAAGCCACTGCTCAATAGATTTTTAGGTGGTTCGGTCCTTCAGACCTACATCCACCCCTCACTCCCAACCGGAGTGAGGCTTCACTAGCGAACGCTAGAACCAAGCAGACTCAGTCTGCAAACAGTTGCTGCCACACAGCTTGACTAGGGGAACAACCTCCCCTCTTCCTCCAAACCGGAGGGAACCTCTGGACTTGAATCCACAAGCCCAGAACCGGAGACAAGTCTCCCTTCCTCCAAACCGGAGGGAACCCACAAGTAGCTCCCAGCTACTTGCAACTGGAGATCAGATCTCCCTTCCTCCTAACCGGAGGGAACCTGACCTCAGACCAGAGGATCGAAAAGCACAGCAAACCAGAAAACAAAGAAAAAATAATAAATGAAAAATAGCTTCAGCAAACAGAAGCTGAAACACGAGATGCACAATTTGGCTCCCACTGGAGCTGACTGGCCAGGATCTGATCCATGGTCCAGTGAAGACAGATCTTCAGGTAAGCTTCTTTCTTCTTCTCCACGAACTCTCTCATTCACTCTCTCTCTCTCTTTCTTTCTCTTAAACTCTCTTCCTCTTTCACACGATCACTATCTCTCTCTCTTTTCCTTTTTCTTCTTCTGCTGGATCGAGCTCTCTGTAACACTGCCTTTTCTTTCTTAGCTCCGATCACCCTTCATCGGTGGGCGAAGGTTTCTATTTATAGCGGCAGCAGATGGATAGGGCACTAAACGCGTGTGCCTCCCACGCTTGATCCAGAACCTTCCTGCCACGTGCCCTTGGTGTATTTGTTCCTTCAGTATCGGATCATGTGCACCCAGACACTGATGAATGTTCTTCCTCGGACCTGCAACGAGATAAGAGCCATTAATATTGAGTGCCATAAGAACTAGAACTGCATGAGGTTAGTGGACACGACAAGAGGTACTAAACAGAGAACGACACGAGATACAGTGGTGACACAATGAACATTACTAAGAGACCTTTACGAGGTAGACAGAAAAACAACGCGAAGACACGAAGACAAGAACAGAAACCAACACTGAGTATGGTTTCAATACAAGAAAGACACGAGGACAGGGAAGAATAAAAAATGACACGAAGAAGCAACAAGATAAATGACACGAGGTGAAGATAGCACGAAGGCGAGACAGTAATCGACACGGGTTGAAAACAACACGAAGTCAAAACGGTAATCGACACGGGTTGAAAACAACACGAAGTCGAAACAGTAACCGACACGAGTTGAAAACAGCACGAAGTCAAAACGGTAATCGACACGGGTTGAAAACAACACGAAGTCGAAACAGTAATCGACACGGGTTGAAAAACAACACCAAGATGAAGTACAAGAATTGACACGGAGTTGTAAACAACACGAAGACAGAACAGTGATTTGACACGAAGTGAAAAAGACAAGAAGTAAAACGACACGAAGTGAAAACAAAGAAAATGACACGAAGTCAGAGAGACCAGAGTGAGGAAAAATGACACGAGGTGAGACGACACGAAGTGAAGTTGACATGAAATGAAAAACAACACTAAGTATGATGAGAACAGAAAATAGACACGGAGTGAAGACAAGGATGACGCAGGAGTTAAAAACAACACGGGGTTCACTGGGAAACGACTCAAAGTTCATCAAAACAGAAACCAACCCGAAGTGTGGTTTCAACATAAGACAGACACGAACTGACAACGACACGAAGTCGAAATAGTGAGACCACGATAAAGACGACTCGAAGAACAACAGTAAGTGTCACGAAGTGAACTTTGACAGAACCACACACTACACGGAGAATGATACGAAGACGATGAAAACAACACGAAGTAAAGATCAAATGACACAAAATGTAGTGGAAACAACACAGACGCACAACTTGAAGGACAGTAAACATGAACAACACGTGGTAAGAGAAGACGATACGGCGTGTCGGAAATACAAACAGTACTAGAACTAAAACGACACTAAGACAGGCAGAGCAACACGAGGTGTTATATACAAAACAAGACGAGGTGCCAACCAACACGAATACAGTCCCTGAAAGATGCCTAAAGTGAAATGAAGGTTCATTCTTCAACAAACATGTTCTTTGTTCATTTTCATAGAGAAATATTTTTGTTAAATTTTCACATAGACATAATTTTGGAAGACCACTAAGACTTATAGTGTTGTCATCATCAAAACATGTAAAGATTCAACAAGACTCAACACCCGCGAGGCCTCCCAAGAGCGGTAAAGCTCCGAAGGGAAAAAGGATTGTCATGTAGTACATTGAACTGACAGATATAGCAGCAAGCACTTAAATCTCATTAGATCGGGTTGCTAAAGTAGCAGAAATAAAATTACATTTTAATTAACGGATTTTTAACAATTATATACCAGAGTCAAGTCCAAAGCTAAAGACAGCAGTCTAGCAGTACAGTCGACAGAAAGAAAAGACGTATCAAGAAGTCGGGGGAAGCCCAACGGAGGTACCAGCTGGCAGCTACGACTCGAACTCCAGGACCCGCGGAAGCAGAACAAACACATCACCCCACCTGAAAAGCAGGGGTGAGCCTCGTGTCACTGGCTCAGTAGGGGTCACGCGGATCCCCACTGAAAAACACGCAGTAACACGGAACAACAGGAACATCAGCGAGAAACAGCACTAGAAAGCTGCAAAAGAAAAGGAAGTAGGAGTAGGGAACAGGTAAGGACGAGGGGAATAACCCGAACAGGCAAGCAGGCCTAGAAAGGGAAAGAGGAGTAGGGAGCAACGGGGAAAAGGGGAAAAACCATGCACAAACGCCCCACCCTACACCTACAACAGGCATGCAAAAGAAAGTCTAGAAAAGACCTAGACAGGCACAAACAACACGACCGGAGCGTCGTGGTCAGGACAAGACATTGACCTCGAGTACAGCCACGGAAAGGCCAACCCGGATAGGTCACAACACAGGAAGAGCATGGGAGTCGCGAGCCACGCGAAGGAAAACCCCCGCACCGGGAGAACGGCCAGATGCGTCCACTGACGTCTTACACTGCACCAGAACACCCACCACAAGTGTCCCGACCACCTGCCAAGCGCGACCAACACGGACAAGGCCGAGTCGCAGACCCACGTGGAAACACAGGTACAAGTACTAGTCAGGGTCACACCCGTCGGTGTCAGTCCTCAGCCCCTGACCACGTGTGCACACACTGGCTCCTGCCTAGAGCCAGGCCTCTATCTAGTTTTCTCCCCCCGTAGGACGCTACAGTAACCGCAGGAGCCGACGGAAACTAGCTTACAAAACCGTATATCGGGGTCACCTTTCGACTGCTGCACGTCTAGGGCGACGCAAGGAAGAAGCTCGAAACGCGGCGTTGAAGTACAGACAGTCGAACATGCACTGTCACCCGTACCTCAAACACCGAAGGTAGCATAAGAAACTGCTGACAGACTCGGAAACGTAGTCTTAGCCTTCATAGGAGCATCGACCGATGTCCACGGGGAAAGCGGCCAGACCACGGGAGCGACAGACATCACCCTAACATAAACAGACACACACACAGACATGCCACAAAATAACCCCTAACGTCACCTAAGACAGACCCACAACACACGACCACACACCAAAAAGCCCAACGGCCATCACGGCCACAACAGGACTGTAACGGCCTAGCACAGGCGCGTTACACGGGCCTGACGCACCAGGGCGGGCGCGTCAGAGACAACAGGCACAAAGACTCTACGCGAGCCACGTAACGCACCAGGGCAGGCGCGTTACAACGGCCTAACGCACGGGCGCAGATGCGTTACGCCCACCTAACGCGTGAGGATAGGCGCGTTACGCCAACCGACCCAAAACCTAGAACTCGGATGAATAGTACGTAACGATCCACGGCGGACGCGTTACAGCATTGTGACGCAAGGGGGCAGGGCCGTTAGAGACAGCCAACGCAACCACCCAATGCAGCTAAACGAAGTGTAACGGCCTGGGGCAGGCACGTTACACAAACCTAACGCACCAGGGCAGGCGCGTCAGGGGAACTGACTTACCCAAAACGCTAGATGACAAAACAGGCGTGATGCATCACCTCGGACGCGTCAGAGAGCTGTGACGCGCCTCCCCTGGGCCGTCACACTCCCAAAATCACGAAGAACTAAAAATGCCCAGACGCTATGACAGTCTGTCGTAGGGCCGTCAGAGACATGTGACGGTCTCTGAAACGACCGCTACACCGGTCACGGCGGGAAAACAGTGGAAACGCCAAATCGGGCCGTTCCACGCCCCATTCATGCCAAAGCGTAGGGGAAATAAATCTAGATGGCGAAAAACAACTCTAGGAGGCTCAAAAGCCCACATGCAAGCCCTAAAACGAGAGATCGGGGCGAATTCATCAAATCGACCCAAAGTGGGTCACCGAGATTCCCGGACTCCTACCGGCCTCGAATGACAACCGATCGACACGAAACTTACGTGAATGGGATCCAGACATCCCAACGATCAGTTTGACACTAACCACATCACAAATGGTTGCCATTTTTCGGTGAACCCTGAAAACCCCAAAAACTACGATTTTCACTAAACTGGCCCGATCTTCCCCGATCGAGCACCAAACAACGCACAGAAGCAGGGAAAACGTGCAGAAGGAAGTGGCGGTCCATCTCCCTACCTTCACCGAAGAAACCGTGCCCCGAAGGGACTAAACCATGCCGAAAACCACCGAATCACGAACGACGCCCTCTCGGAATCCACCGAGGGATCGCGCCCACCACGCTCCATTCGCTGCTCCTTCCCGCGAATCGATCACCCGAGCACGTCCACGCCTCAGCCAGCTCCGCAATGGTGCGTGCCCCGCGCCGAACGGACCAGAGACGGGAGAGAACGGAGTGAGATAGCGTGAAGTTGAAAATGAGCAGGAGAGATAGTGGAGTTGAATTTATAGAAAGAAATTAGGAAATTTTCCTAATTTCTGAAAAATCCGATTTTTGGCCCTATCTCAGAAAAATACGCAAAAATAGTCGAAACGACTGGCTCGACGAGTACATCGTCGATGTAGCATCCACGAGTCGATGAATTGAGAAATAAACTCACCGTAGGGTTCTGTAACTAGTACGAGAGAAAGACCCACACGGATCGTAAACTCAACTCGGAAGCCACAAAAGTGAACCGAAACTCACCGAAAAGGATCCAAAAGACCCAATAAAGATCTAACCAGACCCATTAAGGAACCAACAAAGATCTGGGACATTACATCCTCCCCTCCTTTAAGAAATTTCATCCTCAAAATTCAAGGACTAGCAAGGGTAAGCAGGGAAAAACAACCCGACAACACAACCACAAAGCGACCTAATGCCAGCTGAAGACTGTACTGGACTTAGCGACTATGGAAATTGTATATCTGAGATTCCCATGTACTTCACACAACCACACTCTGATACCAACTGTGGCGACCCGGATCCCGGATACCAGGTATACCCGGTAGGACTACCGAATACACGTGGTACCACTTGGAACCCGCGAGGCCTCCCAAGAGCAGTAAAGCTCTGAAGGGAAAAAGGATTGTCGTGTAGTACATTGAACTGACAGTTATAGCAGCAAGCACTTAAATTTTATTACATCGGGTTGCTAAAGTAGCAGAAATAAAATTACATTTTAATTAACGGATTTTTAACAATTATATCCCAGAGTCAAGTCCAAAGCTAAAGATAGCAGTCTAGCAGTACAGTCGACAGAAAGAAAAGACGTACCAAGAAGTCGGGGGAAGCCCGACGGAGGTACCAGCTGGCAGCTACGACTCGAACTGCAGGACCCGCGGAAGCAGAACGAATACATCACCCCACCTGAAAAGTAGGGGTGAGCCTCGTGTCACTGGCTCAGTAGGGGTCACGCGGATCCCCACTAAAAAATACGCAGTAACACGGAACAACAGGAACAGCAGCAAGAAACAACACTAGAAAACTGTAAAAGAAAAGGAAGTAGGAGTAGGGAACAGGTAAGGACGAGGGGAATAACCCGAACAGGCAAGCAGGCCTAGAAAGGGAAAGAGGAGTAGGGAGCAACGGGGAAAAGGGGAAAAACCACGCACAAACGCCCCACCCTACACCTACAACAGGCATGCAAAAGAAAGTCTAGAAAAGACCTAGACAGGCACAGACAACACGACCGAAGCGTCGTGCATAAGACAGGACACAAACCTCGAGTACAGCCACGGAAAGGCCAACCCGGACAGGTCACAACACAGGAAGAGCACGGGAGTCGCGCGCCACGTGACGGAAAATCCCCGCACCGGGAGAATGGCCAGATGCGTCCACTGACGTCCTACACTGCACCAGAACACCCACCACAAGTGTCCCGACCACCCGCCAAGCACGACCAACATGGACAAGGCCGAGTCGTAGACCCACGTGAAAACACAGGTACAAGTACTAGTCAGGGTCACGCCCATCGGCGTCAGTCCTCAGCCCCTGACCACGTGTGCACACACTGGCTCCTGCCTAGAGCCAGGCCTCTAGCTAGTTTGCTCCCCTCGTAGGACGCTACGGTAACCGTAGGAGCTGACGGAAACTAGCTTACAAAACCGTATATCTGGGTCACCTTTCGACTGCTGCACGTCTAGGGCGACGCAAGGAAGAAGCTCGAAACGCGGCGTTGAAGTACAGACAGTCGAACATGCACTGTCACCCGTACCTCAAACACCGAAGGCAGCACAAGAAACTACCGACAGACTCGGAAACGTAGTCTTAGCCTTCATAGGAGCATCGACCGATGTCCACGGGGAAAGCGGCCAGACCACGGGAGCGACAGACATCACCCTAACATAGACAGACACACACACAGACATGCCACAAAACAACCCCTAACGTCACCTAAGACAGACCCACAACACACGACCACACACCAAAAAGCCCAACGGCCATCACGGCCACAACAGGACTGTAACGGCCTAGCACAGGCGCGTTACACGGGCCTGACGCACCAGGGCGGGGGCGTCAGAGACAACAGGCACAAAGACTCTACGCGAGCCACGTAACGCACCAGGGCAGGTGAGATACAACGGCCTAACGCACGGGCGCAGACGCGTTACGCCCACCTAACGCGTGAGGAAAGATGTGTTACGCCAACCGACCCAAAACCTTGAACTCGGACGAACAGTACGTAAAGGTCCACGGCGGACGCGTTACAGCACTGTGACGCAAGGGGGCAGGGCCGTTAGAGACAACCAACGTAGCAACCCAACGCAGCTAAACGAAGTGTAACGGCCTGGGGCAGGCGCGTTACACAAACCTGACGCACCAGGGAAGGCGCGTCAAGGGAACCGACTTACCCAAAATGCTAGACGACAAAACAGGCGTGACGCATCACCCCGGACGCGTCAGAGAGCTGTGACACGCCTCCCCTGGGCCGTCACACTCCCAAAATCACGAAGAACTAAAAATACCGAGACGCTGTGACGGTCTGTCGTAGGGCCGTCAGAGACATGTGACGGTCTCTGAAACGACCGCTACACCGGTCACGGCGGGAAAACAGTGGAAACGTCAAATCGGGCCGTTCCACGCCCCATTCACGCCGAAGCACAGGGGAAACAAATCTAGATGACGAAAAACAACTCTAGGAGGCTCAAAAGCCCACATGCAAGCCCTAAAACGAGAGATCGGGGCGAATTCATCAAATCGACCCAAAGTGGGTCACCGAGGTTCCCGGACTCCTACCGGCCTCGAATGACAACCGATCGACACGAAACTTACGTGAATGGGATCCAGACATCCCAACGGTCAGTTTGACACTAACCATATCACAAATGATTGCCATTTTCCGACGAACCCTGAAAACCCCAAAAACTACGGTTTTCACTAAACCGGCCCGATCTCCCCCGATCGAGCACCAAACAACGCACAGAAGCAGGGAAAACGTGCAGAAGGAAGTGGCGGTCCATCTCCCTGCCTCCACCGAAGAAATCGTGCCCCGAAGGGACTAAACCATGCCGAAAACCACCGAATCACGAACGACGCCCTCTCGGAATCCACCGAGGGATCGCGCCCACCACGCTCCATCCGCTGCTCCTTCCCGCGAACCGATCACCCGAGCACGTCCACGCCTCAGCCAACTCCGCAACGGTGCGTGCCCCGCGCCGAACGGACCAGAGACGGGAGAGAACGGAGTGAGATAGCGTGAAGTTGAAAATGAGCAGGAGAGATAGTGGAGTTGAATTTATAGAAAGAAATTAGGAAAGTTTCCTAATTTCTGAAAAATCTGATTTTTGGCCCTATCTCAGAAAAATGCGCAAAAATAGTCGAAACGACCGGCTCGACGAGTACATCGTCGATGTAGCATCCACGAGTCGATGAATTGAGAAATAAACTCACCGTAGGGTTCCGTAACTAGTACGAGAGAAAGACCCACACGGATCGTAAACTCAACTCGGAAGCCACAAAAGTGAACCGAAACTCACCAAAAAGGATCCAAAAGACCCAATAAAGATCCAACCAGACCCATTAAGGATCCAACAAAGATCCGGGACATTACAGTTTTAGTCCTGAAAAGGAAAATAGAATGCGAGGGTAAGCTTAGGCCAGATATAGAAGTGTTCAGGGCTTGAGTTCCTCTCCAGACAACCCATTCAGAGACTTGGTCTGTTGCATCGGGGCTTTGTGTCCGTCATCGAACCTTTGTCCACTCTATGCACGCATACGACCGGGCTCATAACGTCCCGCGGGGAAACTGTACTGCCACTCTTGCCATGCCTAGCCTTTTACTTTTCTTGTAGCTTTGTAGATTATGATTGATGGACTTTTGAGATAAACTTTTGCTTTTGTCAAGAAGATTGCTTCTTTTCTTTTGTTTTTTTCCTTTTTATTTTTTTTGTGGCGTCAGGTCATAACGGACTGCCCCTATTTGAGACCTCCTCTCGTCCGGGTGTCTATATTGGTTGTCGCCTCCTTATTCACCTCTTGCCTCTAGATTCAGCCGAAGAAAGAAACGGACAGGGACTTTGACTTTCCCCTAAGCATGGCCAAGGAGAAATGGTGTCTACAAAGTGGGAAAACCCGACCAGGGACGTTGTGTAGTATGTGATTGCCGTTCTCGGGGTCCTCCTTCAGGGTGAAAGGGAAGAACTCCTTGCTACCGGGGTGGCACTGGCTTAGATTCTAAGGAAAGAAATGCTTAAGATACAACCCATTCCAAGCGTGAGCGAGCTCCTCACCTTCTGCATTCACTAAGCGATAAGCATTCCCTGGATAAGCTTCTTTGACAACAAACGGCCCTTCCCAGTTATGTTGTAATTTAGACCTACGACTTGCAGACCGTATGAATTTGCGTTTCAAAACCATATCACCTTTTTGAAATTTGCGCTCAATGACCTTCTTTTGAAAATAACGTGAAATTCTCTTTTGATAAACGGATACGTGATCGGCCGCATTCAGCATCTTCTCGTCTAAGAGTTCCAGCTGGACGAGCAACGTCTCTCGACGTTCATCGAGATTAAGTTCCTTATCGAGCTGTACCCTTAGGGAAGGGATCAGGATTTCATATGGGAGCACCGCCTCCATTCCATAAGTGAGAGCATAGGGGGTTTGTCCCGTGGGAGTCGGACGGAGGTGCGGTAAGCCCATAGAGCTTCCACTAATCTTTCTGGCCAATCAGAAAATTTGTGAGATTCGTATGTTTTCTTTATGATTTTGAGAAGGGTTTTGTTAGTGGCTTCGGCCTGGCCGTTGCCTTGCGGGTAATATGGAGATGAATGATGCAATGCTATATTGAACTTCTTACATAGGTCCTTGAGCTCTTGAGAAATGAACTGGGGTCCGTTGTCGGTGACGATGCTGCTTGGCACTCCGAATCGTGAGATGATGTTCTTCATGATGAAGCGACACACCGTGGTAGCTTTAATCTCCGCGTACGCTTCGGCTTCAGCCCACTTGGTGAAGTACTCAGTGGCGATAAGGATGAAGGATTTTTGCTTGATCTGAGAGTTGGGATCACCGAGCGGGCCGACAACGTCGAATGCCCACATGGAGAATGGCCAAGGAGCATATAGAGGATGAAGAGATGAAGCTGGAGCGTGGATCTTATCAGCATGGAGTTGGCACTTAAGACACCTCCAGACATAGAGGGAGCAATCTTCCTCTAGAGTGGGCCAATAGTAGCCCTGCATAAGGATTTTCTTTACTAGAGCCTGGCCATTAACATGACCTCCACACTCACTAGAATGGGCTACTTCGGCCACCTTCCAAGCTTCATCATCGTCTAAGCATCTCATGAGCATCCCATTGGTAGCGCCTGTATAGTTCACCTGCGATGATAGTATACCTTGAGGCGGCTCTTCTTATTGACTTGCGCTGCTCAACGTTTGCCCCTTCTGGGAATGCTCCATCCTTGCAATACAGCTCAATTTCATGATACCAGGGCAATTCTTCCTCCTCCAAGATCTCTTCTAATTCCATCAAAGATACTTTTTTCAGCTCTTCCTTCTCAGCCCTCGCCTCTACAGCCTTCCTAAGGTTAGCATACCAAGGATCCTGAAGAGAGGGTGCGTGTAATCTCTGAACGATGATAGTCTTAGTACTCCGACTGAGAGGGAAAGATAGAGAGGAAGCGAGGGATGCTAAAGCATCGGCTAGAATGTTCTGAGATCGAGGAGTGTGAATGTAGATCAACTTATGGAATTGCCTCGCTAGGAGCGTGACCAAATCTTAATATGGCTTGAGCTTAGGGTCACGGGTGCGGTAAGTGGACAGCACCTGCCGCAGGACGAGCTGAGAGTCCCCTATGATATTTAAGTAACGGGCACCTAAAAGATAGGCGTGCTTCAATCCGGCTAGGAGAGCTTCATACTCGGCGATGTTATTGGTAGCAGAAAATAAAAGTTGATAAGCAAAGGGAATTGTCACTCCTTCCAGAGTGAGCAGAACAGCACCTATCCCTTGGCCCTGAGAATTGAGTGCACCATCGAAGTGCAGAGACCAAAAGGAATGATGAGTAAGGACAGAGAGATGTTCATCAGTGAAATCGTCCTGAATAGAATCTGTACAGGGAATATGGAGATGAGTGAGGTGTTCAACAATGGCATATCCTTTGACTGCCTTCTGAACGATGAAGGTGATATCGAACTGAGAGAGGAAACTCTGCCAGCGAGCCAACCTACTAGAAAGGATGGACTTTTCTAAGAGATAACGGATCGGGTCCATTCTAGAGATCAACTTAACTGGGTGGGCTAGGAAGTAGTGTTTGAGCTTCTAAGCTACCCACACTAAGGTGGCACAAATCTTCTCCATAGCGGTATATTTAGCCTCAGCCGGGTTAAACAACCTGGAGAGGTAATAAGTTGCCCGCTCTTTCCCTTCATCGTCTACTTGTGCTAAAACCGCACCTAAGGAGTCCTCAATGATCGAAATATACAGGATTAGGGGTTTCCCAGGGACAGGAGGTTTTAGAACTGGGGGATTGGATAAATATTCCTTTAAGTCCTCATAGGCCTTTTGACACTCTTGATTCCATTCAAATTTGACTCCCGCCTTTAGCAGCTCATAAAATGGGCGGCACCTCTGAGAATGTTGGGATATGAATCTTCTGATGAATTGTAATCTACCAATAAGTACTCGAAGTTCTGTAATATTAGGATCAATCTGGATCCCCCGTTTGCTAACGATAAAGCCTAGCAGCTTCCCTGAAGAGACTCCGAAAACACACTTCTTTGGATTCATTTTGAGCTTGTACTCCCTAGCTCTCTGCAGCACCTTAGCCAGAATAGAGGGGTGTTCTTCTTTGGTTCTCAACTTCACCAAAATGTCATCTACGTAGGCTTCCATATAGATATGCATCATGTCGTGGAAGATGGCCATCATCGCCCTTTGGTAGGTGGCACCTACGTTTTTTAGACCGAATGGCATAACCACGTAGCAATACATGCCCCAGGGCGTGGTGAAGGAGGTTTTCTCTTGATCTTCCGGAGCGAGACGAATCTGGTTATAACCTGAATAACCATCCATGAATGATAAGGCTTCGTATCCGGCGGTCTTATCCACCAAGACATCTATGTGAGGTAGCGGGAAATCATCTTTGGGACATGCCTTATTAAGATCCCTGAAATCGATGCAAATGCGCACCTTCCCATCCTTCTTGATGACAAGGACTATGTTCGCCACCCACTGGGGATATAAGACGACTCTAATGAACCTGGCCTTATATAACTTATCAACTTCTTCTTTGATCCTTAAGGCCATGTGTGGGGGGAATCTTCTCGATCTTTGCTTTACAGGTGTTGCCCCTGGTTTAAGTACGAGTCAGTGTTCCACTAAAGAGGGGTCAAGACCCGGCATGTCCTCATAAGACCAGACGAAAGAATCACTATACTCCCTCAGAACCTTGATTAGATCTTCTTCTACTTGCGGAGGGAGGTTAGCGGCAATAATAATAGGCCTTGGGTCTTCTTCAGTTCCCAAATTTATTTTCTTTGTAGGTTCATCCACTGCCGACGATGGCTCGTCGAATCTCTTTAATCCTTGCACATACAGATCGGCAGTGTCATCTACATTACTGTCCTCATCATCGATTGGGTCCTCTTCATCCAGGACTTCGTACACACCTAGTATGTCATTGCTCCACACCCCGTCTACTTCCTCATTGTCTTCTATCACAATTATCGTAGGGACAAATTCTGGGCACTTCAAGAGAGCATGACATCGCTGAGCTAAATCCTGCAAGAACCTATCAGGGATGGATTTGGAATGAGGCGCAAGCGAGCGCGGCTCAAGCTCAGAAGGATTGGACGACCTAGAATAGGACCCTACTTCTCTAGACCTAACTGACTCTACTTCCCTAGACTCGACGGACCCTACGCCTAACCTAAGAGAAAGGAAATTTAGTGGAAAGGAAGGAACAGGGGACTCGTGCCCCTGGGAGGATGATGGAGACAGGATAGCGTAATCTTCCACTGAAATCTCTGTTTCAAATTTGACGTTTTTTTTTGGAGATCAGTGGAGATCATATAGCAGGATGGAGGAGATAGTGGAGGAGGAAGTGCGAGCGGAAGAAGAGAGGAATAGAGAAGATTGAGGGGAGAATCGGATGAGGAAAAGATAGAGGAGGGGGAATTAAGAGGTGGGGAATACCCAGAACGAGAGTGACTTATTGAGAATTCCGTCAGCAGATCGTACCGGAACAGAGATATCGGACAAAGTGGATCAATCACAATTGAAGGAGGATGGGGAATAAAGTCCAGCGTATGGAACAATGTGCGCAGGCAGGAAGGAGATAAAGAAACAACAATTGGAGAGCTCACTCTTCCCTCGTGGATGATATGCTGGCTTCAGTTTCCACTGAACAAGCCGTACCTCCTAATTCTTCTTCTGACCATAACCATTTGGCTCACTGAACATTCTAGCAAATGACTGACTAAAATCTGGCATATCATCAATAGGCCCTTTTGGCAGCAGAGGCGGAATGGCAATCGTACAAGCTGTATTCTCCTTCTCTGACTGTGTTGGCGGCGGCTGAAGTGTTCCTGGATGGAGAGGGCCTTTAACAAAGTGTTGGCGATAGTCCCATGTAAGCAGTCCTGAGTCTTCATCATTGAAGTGCAGACTCTCGGTAGACGAGACCCCGTCTACTCATTTTTCTACCCTTGGGAATGGGCTTAGTTCACCCTTGTAATTGTGCGCCGAGGCCTCTCCCCGGTTGGTAGCCCAATTTCAATATAATATCCCAGCCCTTGGAATCTCGGATCTGGGGTTTTGCTTTGATATCAACATGTGTAGTAGCAGGCCTACGAGGTGCATAAGCCGAAGGAAAGTCTAGATCCAATACCGAGATAACAGGCCGACTGTTGGGCCATAACGTAGGCAAGATCTTCTCTGAGATAGCTTTAACAGACTGGACCATGGATAAGCTTTTTACTTTAACCACCCTCCCTTGAAAAGGAAACTTAAGACATTGATGCGTGGTGGATGGCACGGCATTGAAAGTATCGATCCACGGACGACCCAAGATAGCTTTAAACATAGGGTCAATGTCCAGCACATAAAATTCAATGGGCATAGTGAGAGGCCCAAGCTCAGCTTGAATAGTAACAATCCCGTGACATGCTCTTCGTGAGCTATCATATGCAGCTATAGTTGTGGAAGTTGGCCATAAAAGTTCCTCTGATAAGTTACAGGCCCTGAGAGTACTGAGTGGACATACATTGATAGATGCCCCTGTGTCAACTAACGCCGCGTCAATGCTGACTTTGTTCAAGATTATTGTGATGCAAAGCGGCATTTGCCGAGCTTCCGGGGGTGCAAGCTCGATCTCAGAGAAGGTGATTGCCGGCCCTTTGGAAATAGTTGCCAGTGCTGTGAGTAAACTGTTGGCTGCCACATCTTCACTAACCATCACCTTCTGAAGAAAGTTCCTGAGAGCATCTTGGTGACGGGTAGATCTTTAGTGAGTTCGAGTACAGATATCTTGGCGGGCACCCTATCCAAATGATGTAGCAAATCGTACTGGGTACCCGGCAGTGGCTCAGTCTCTTCTTGCTCAGCAGTCGGTTGGGAAGACTGGGGATTTGAGGTAGGAGCAAAATTGTGATGAAACATACGCCCACTCCGAAGGGCGAAATTATAGGCGGTCGTGGCCTCGGATGGGCTCAAAATAAGTGACTTAATAGGCCCGGTGGGGTGAATGAACGGTGCATAGGAGGGTGTGGAGGTAATAATGGGAGTGGGAACGGAGGTAACGGATTGTGATGACAGAATAATGGGCGGAGGGTTAGTTATGGGTATGGTGGCAGCAGGGGTGAGCGAAAGTGGGGTGGTAAGCGGAGGTGTAATGAGCGGAGGGTTAGATGGAGGGGTGGTGATAGCGGGGGTGAGTAACGGGTGAGAGACGGGTGGTGGGGTAGGAACGGGTGAAAGGATGAGTGGTCTAGCAGGCGGAGGAGGGTTTTGGTGTGTGGGTGTAAGGATGGTGGAAGGAGTGCGGTAGTTGTGGTGGAGGGCCATGACTTGTGGTACGGAGCCGTCGTCATCAAAGGACCACCCGGCGTCAGGTGCCGGGGGTTGAACTACATTGACCTAGGCTGGTGCCGGCGGCTGAGGCTGCCGAGCGGGAGGATGGTTCGGCATTGGGTTCTGGTGGATCCCCAAGTCTTGAACCGGCTGTGGTTGCTGTTGCGGCTGCGGTGCCTATTGTTGCTACACTTGCTGCCTCGGCGGCTGCCTTCTTTTTTCTTTAATTTCTATAATGGCCCTATGCATTTCGGCCCAATCAATCCTTTGCCCTTCATAGAGATCATAGACCAAGTCTCTGAACTGAAAACACCCTTCAATAGTATGTCCCGGCTGCCTGTCGAACATACAATACATTGTCTGATCAACAGCCGAGTTCCAATTGGGCCGTTCCGGAGGGAGTTGTATAGCATTAATGGACATAAGAGCTGAGAAGATGTCCGTGAGGGTTTCTGGCAGAGGTGGGTAATGTGCTCTCTTCGGAGCCGGGCACTTATTGTTGTTGTTGTAGCCATTTGATGGAGGGACATTATGGTATTGAGGAGGCTGTGGAGGTTGTTGCAGAGCGGCAAAGGGGTTTTGCGGAGCGGCAAAGGGGTTTTGCGGAAGGTTTTGTGGGGTGGAGTAGGCTAGCGGAGGGTTTTGTGGAGTGTATTGAGTGTTGCGGGAGTTCTGGGGGAAGCGAATTTGGCTATTTGGGTTGGCGGAGGGAAAGTTAACAGCTTGCACTTGCTCATTTGTTTGGACTCCCTCGGTTACGGGCCCTTGAGGTTTCTTGTGGTATTTGGGCTTTTGGTTTTCAAAAAGTGAATGGATAGGAGAGTCCTTGAATTGGGTTTGGATAAACTACGCCCAGCTATATAATTGATGCATGTTTGCTATATCGTTCATGGCAAGGATGTTGCGGAAGGTCGGAGTGGCATTGTAAATGAGTAGCTTGACCTTTTCTTCCTCCGGATTGTGGCCTGGTACCCTGGCGGCCATCTGTCTCCACCTGTCAGCATAGGTTGCAAACTCCTCATCGGGCTTCATTTTCTCGGCCACTAAGCATGTGAATGAATATTCCGGGCCGACCCTATCTTGAAACCATTGAATGAACTCATCTTTCACTATCTTGAAGCTTTCGACATCCTCTAGTGGCAGAGAGTAGAACCATTCAAGCGCGACCCCATCTAACGATCGGCAAAACAGATACGCCATGAGGTGATCATCATAGTGAAACTGGGCCGATTCATATAAAAAGTCCCTCACATGGATAAAGGGATTACTGTTCCCATCATACTTGCGGTAATTAGGGAGCTCAGATTGCGGAGGGAACCGGATGTTCTGGAAACTCGGGACTGGAACGTCTGCCAAGGATTGTGGGCAACCTGCTTTTGGAGGAAGTCAAGTTGTTGTTGCATGGCGGCCCATTTATCGAGTAATTCCTGCTCTCTGGACGGAGTAGGGATAGTGAAAGATGGAATTTGAGGAGCAGAGGGGTAAGCAGATGGAGGGGGTGGCCCATAGGAAGGATATTAAGCCGAAGGATGACCCATATTGGTGTGAACTTGGGCTGCCCCTTGATGAGGGCGCATGAAATCATTTGGGCCGACAAGGACCTGCGGCACTGATGGGTCGGACATGTGATGATCCGACATAGAAGAAGGAGGGACAATGGTCTTTCCCTTATCTAAAAATTGCTAGGCCGAAACAGAAGATTGGCCCATCTCCAGATTAGAGAATATGAGGGTCCTAGGTTGGACCGGAGTGAGGTCAATAGGAATGGGCTGGACGGTGGACCCATCAGCCCTAGGCTGAGCAATGGAAGGATTGGTCTGACCTTGCATAATCGGGGAAGGTGGGGTGTTGGACCCCTGCATGGTCATTTGAAGAATAGAATTAGCGGAAGGAGGAAGAAGAGCTTGAGTGGATTGGGCACCCTCCATAGGGATGGAGGACGAAGGAGGGATGGGCCCCTCTCTGGGTTGGAATGAGATAACCCTAGAGGGATCCTCTAGAAACCCTTGAGGAAGAGACTCCTCTTGGGAACGGGGAAGATCGAAAGAAGCCATGGTGGATTCAAAGAGTGGATTGAAGTAGGATGTGGAAAGGGAATCACCCCTAGGTGATGAAGCTTCTAGAGGATGGAAGCAACTCCACATGCAACGAAAGACCTTAGAACCATGCAAACAACACACAACAAACACATAATGAGTGACTAAACTTAGATGATTTTAACAAAGATGTAAGTGAAAAGGAGATAACAACACTCAAGGTCAACCAAGTTATTTGGATGATGCAACAAGATTTTTATGGTTTTCTCCTTTAGAACCTTAGCAACTTGATTAAAATGTGCTCTCCAAAATAGGTTCCTAATAGGGGAAGGATATGTGGCTTGGTTGACTCTAAATGTAATCACTCCTTTACTTATGCAATCCTAGACACGGGATGGGAAGTGGTACAACCGGCCCGACGTCCGTGTGAGAATCCACGGCTCGCGGGGACTTATGGAGGTCCCTGATGTGATTTCCTAGTCGGCTCCAAGGAATATGGAGACAAGAGGTCCACACACCAAGGTAGGCAGATGCAATCTAAAGTATGAATATGTGAATGGCCCTATGTGCACTGGAGTGCATGCAAATTCTAGCCTAAAATATAGCAATCAAATATGCACACAATGATATGAATATGTGAACCAACCAAGGAGGAGACCAAATAGCACCCAAGCATGAAAATCACAGCAAAAACTACGGAAATAAACTACACCTCGGGATACGTTCCTATCTGGAGTATGTGACGGTCTAGAACACCCGCGCCAGAATAATGTGACGGTCCAAGACTGGACCGTTAGATATAACGTAATGCGTGAAGAGGTGACCGTCAGCGTAGCCAGAGAACCAAAAATAGCAGAGAAATAAAGGGAAAATCCGGGGAAAACCAGAGCAACTTAGGGCAAACAAAGGACAACAGGTTTTTAACAGAGATTCAAAGAATGATTGGCACTAGATGTCCCACCGTGATTGCCAAAAAATTCTGTTGATTATAATGTGTCCCCTCTCTTTTGCAAGATGGGCTATAGTGCCAACTATGATGAAAGTATGAGCAAATAGTGGAATCAATCAACCCATGAACATGTGCAACATGAACCTAGGCAACCGGCATGAATACTAGCATGGGCATGCTATCTCAATCAGAACTAAGCTAAGCAAACAAAGAAAAACGCACGCCGGGGCGTGGAATAAGGAGATAAAAAAAAACACACCGTATACGTGGAACAAACAAATAAGGATAAAATATGAAGAAGGAGAGAGCTAATGCCCAAACTAAGGAAGATGTGATCGCCACTAAGGTAAAAACAAGTCAAAGACCTGGTAAATACCTTAGAATAGGAGGATGATGCACCCACCCTCGGGAGAGAGAAAGCAACCAGGAAAACTGCAGCTCTGTCAGATGTAACGGCAAAAGACTGATGCGTCACAGAACTGTGATGGCCTCACGATAAGCCGCTACGGAAATATAACGTGTCTATGGTAGACCGTTAGAGCTTCTACAGAATAAAAACTGGGAATCTTTGATCTCCAAGCTTTCCATCCGGCCAGGAAGCTTGGGCCTCGTGCTAGGAGCTCTATAAATCTGCAAAATAGTGTAGATCACAAGAAAAATAACCCCAAATTAGCCCTTGAACAAAGTAGTATCAATAAATCAAAGAAACTTAAGAACATGCAAAAGGAAAGGGAAATACAGGGGAGGTTGTTTTTTTTTAACCCCTCTGGGGCATTTTAAAAGATAGGAAGGATGTAAATGTATGCAGAAGATGCAAGAACGTGGTAGAGGAAGAGGGACAATGCTATGATGCTTGAAAGAGGGAAAAGACGCTAGAGAAGAAAACTTTGACTGAACTAAACCCTTGGAATCAATACTCCCTGGACTTTGGAAGCATATGGACGTGGGAAGCATCTCTCCTGGGTTGGTTCTAGCTCCAGGATGTGGCAGCACTTTGACGCGAACTCCAGATGTCTCTTCTTCAAGCCATGAAGTCAAGGGTTCTATTTATAGACCCTTAAACTCTCTGGTCGAGTAGAGGATAATCCAGCTAGAAAGTAGGAAGTTTCCTAGCAAACTCTTGAAGATAATACTCCCAAGAGTCCATAGAAACAAACAGAAGGCCCTGAGGATCAGATTCGAAGGAGAAATCCTCAGATCAAACTCTTAATTCGGCCACGGAGTAGCAGAGAAAAAGCAGTTCTGCTAGAACTCTCTGTTTAACGTAACGGTTGCACGATAGACCGCCATAGGGATGTAACGCTCAGGAATGGACCGTCACACAACCTTATCCAATGAAAGATAAGGCCAACGGGCGAAGTTTTAAAACGCAGGACTCTAGATGAATGTAACGGTCAAAGATAGATACGTCACAATGAATGTAACGGCCGCACGATAAGCCGTCACACTCAACGGATAGGATACGAGATAAGCTTTGAAAGAATCCATTGACTTAAGGACTCTGGCATGATGTAACGGACCAAGGTAGATGCGTTAGATTATTGTAACGCGCCATCAAAGGACCGTTAGAGACAATGGAGTGTAAATGAAATGAAAGTTTGCTAAGCTTCGTCCAGAGGACAGAGGTAAGGAACCAGACCCAACCAAGGAGACATGACCCATGAAATAGACCTCAAATTGACCAAGATATCCCCATAAGGGTGAACAACTCGGAGCATCATTTAAAATGAATAAGGAGATGACCCAACTTATTGGTCATAAAACGGGTGTCAACACCCCCTCCACAGAATCAAGCTATACCATAAAATTCTCTAGCTCCTCAGCAATATCACCAGGTGTCCCCACCAGCAAATTATGACCCCCAACAGTCGAGAAGACCCGCAGGCCCCAAGAGAGCCCAGTATCCTCCATTACCAAGAGCCTTCCCGATATTTTTAACGCCCTTATAGCCGCCAACGTGCTCACCTTACCAAAAGAAAGGCCGGCCTTGCCCCAAAATGTGGATACCTCTCGATATTGTGTCTACCACCGACAACCCGAGCACAATGTTGATCATTGTTTTCATTTTAAGGACTATATATATGATCTGAATGATCAAGACGACATTGACTAGGATGAGATGAGACGATTCATCGCAACACTAAAAGCAAGATGGCCTCCTCGGAAGCAGGCACCACAGTAGGCTCAGCAAGTCCAACAACAGCAAGTTCAAGTACCACAGTCGGACATGGGGATTGTCCAAAATCCACTGCCGGAGCATCCCGCCCAGAATCAACAAGTAAACCCTGTCACTACCTTCCACGAGGTAGAGAGAGGACAGGGGTGGCATGTAGAGAGCGCCTTTGTCACCTCCTTAAATCAAAATCCTAATCAGTTTCCCCGTTTATTAAGAGCACCTCAGCCTTCTCCCTTTCCACAACCTTCCCGACCCCTTATGCGCCCCATCAATCAGCATCCCTTTTCCACCAACCCCCCACCGCAAAGGCCTCTTCTCATTCGCCCTTCCCCCTCTTTGCCTACACCACAAACCCCTCCTACCTCCACGAATCCTTTGCCATCTAGGCCACTCCTTATCCGCCCTTCACCGGCATTTCCATCTACACCCGTTCATGCTAATACTACGCCTCCTAGGCTTTTGCTGCTTCACCCTTCCCCAAACCGCCACACACCTACCACTAGCCCTTCACCTCCAAGGCCCTCTTTCGTCCACTCTTCACCTACCCCTTCAACCACAATTCCTTCCAACCCGCTTGCCGCTACGCCTTCATTACCAGCCATGCCAGTTTCTACCAACCCTCAGCTGGCAAGGCCCCTTATCATGATCTCCCAACCGACTGCCCTTGTTCAACCTGTTAATCCTGATATTCCTTCTTCTTCCACCAACCCTCCATCCACCAACAACCCGACGAAGGCGCTGAGTTCTCAGACCATGGTGCTCCACAGTGGATGGATTTTCCACCATGTGTTTTCATAGCGACAAGAGCAGGAGCCCGTGTAGGGGCAAGAAGAGTAGTCACAAGAGCCGGAGTCCATACCGGGGACTCAATATGATCTGTTAAAACACTTAGACAAAATCCCGGCGAGGATTTTGATTTTGGAACTGATAAGAAGGTCACCAACCCATCAAGAGGCTCTCAAACAATATTTATAGAAAGTGATGGTCAATGAAGACATCCCAGCTGAGCAGATTACATCAATCCTGACACCGGCAGGAGATCAGCTCGCAATTGTCCTCTATGAACATGAGTTAGCTCCGAAGCCGGCAAGAAAATTCACTTTATGCATCACTGTTGATATCAATAAGGTAGCTGTCAGCCAGTGTTTGGTGGACACTGGCGCATCCATTAATGTTCTACCGCCTAGCACCTTGAAGAAGTGCGGCATTCCGAAAAGTGAAATTCGGCCCTCACCTATCACGGTGACAGCTTATGATAACACAAAGAAGCCGCCTATGAGGGCCGTTACCTTGAAGTGGGACTGGGTCCTTCATCTATCACAGTTAATTTTCATGTTTTGGATATGGACCCCATGTTTAATGCCATCTTGAGACGTCCATACATTCAGGCACTCGACTCTGTCCCTTCCACGAACCATCAATGCATAAAATTTCCACACAAGGGACGCGTTATCAAGGTGACTAGTGTGCCCATTCTACCGACCGTTGATATCCATTCAGCAACATCAGTGCCCTCCATCTGGCCATCTAGTATGCCTCTGTTATCTTTGCTAGACCTTGCCGACCCGCGGCATGATATATTGAGACCACAAGCTGCAATTTCCACCCTGGCACCGACTCCATCCCCACCTCAAAAGGGAAGGAAAAAGAAAAATATGATGAATACCCCAGGCTGGAACATCATGATGAAAATGGGGTATAGGTCTAGCAAGGGCCTCGGGGTGAACCATCAAGGCAAAGTAAAGCCTGTCAAGAATCACAAGTTAATCCCCCGAGGTGGCCTAGGGTACAAAGGGCCAAGTAAAATAGAAATTTTTGAAAATGAAGAAAAGCTATGGACCACCATGATCTCCACTCTCAAGACAGATAGACGGCCTCTCACATGGTCTCTTTATACACATTTTGTCAAGGGGCCCACTGAACAGGTCGGGGAACAAACTACTATAGTTACTTCGGTTCTGGACAATCAAGATGTGCATGCACGTCAGTTTGCTCGTCATATAGCCATGCTAGTTACTTATAAAGCTTTGGAGTCTTTGAGGCCGAATAAGAGAAGAAAGATGGATGACCCTGAATGTAATTGGTATGATGACATCACTATTGCTCTGAGTCGACTATTCATGCCGACTGATCCAGAATGGCCGCCACTTGTTCATGATATGATAGAGAAGCCGGCGGTTATCACTGATAAGAGGCATATGCTGAGCAACTACACCGACACCGGGGAGCTAGATGTGCCGTTTGAAGAAGGTTTCACTATAGATGTCACGCCCAGAGATCATGCAGCGGAAACAATTAGGAACATGAACAGTCATCTAGTATGCCTCAAGCGAGCAATACAATTAGAGTGCTAACACATTCACACATAAGAAATGAATGCATAATATTTGGACAAAAATCTAACTTTTATTGATAATGATAATCAAATTACAAGTGTATTTGACTCAATTCACTAGACTCAAATAAAGGAAAATACACAAACTTGACTGGACTTAAGACTCTACTAGGTCTTCTCTCGATCTTTAATCACTCCCGGATCCATCACTTGAATAGTCTGAATCTGACCCGCTAGAATTTTCTGAAAAAGATTGGAAAAGTAGGGAATGAGCACACATGCCCAGTAGGTATCTCCGTATCAACATGAAGGCATATGTTTAAATGATTAACATTTTAGCTCTAGAGTGAAGATACATGAAATACGGTAAGACATACGGTGTAAAACCAAGTAACACAAGTAACATGATACGATTAAGAATGAGAATCGAGAACATGATTGAGCATATAGAAAGAATGTAAGTTTGGCCTTTCATGAACAAGAATGTACGAGTATGTAACTAGAAAGTGCTTACACAACCTTGTAAAGGCTATGCACTAGAAAGTCATTAACAAGCATGCAATTTCCATAATGAGCCTCATGATTTTCACTCATTTATAAAAGAAAGTACTCCCAGCGTAATGCGATGCTAGTATCATCGTACCCTATGGTTTATAGCATGTTTTCGACAATCAGTCAAGGGGACTAGTATGGAGCCCTTGGACACAATCTGTGCCCGATCTTGCATCTTCAAGTTATAAATCCAGCTACTTCCACAAGATATAACAATAAAGTGTGGCCAATAATGTAACAAGTTCAATGATTTCATGATAACAACATCAAGGTAAGAATGCTTCAATTAAGAACATGAGATTTCAAGGATGATTTAAATAGACATTATGCTACGGTGACACTCTGGTAGCATAACGATACATTTAATTAAGTTCCATAACTTATCAATGACTTTTTGAATAAGGTGTTAGGTTCTAGATCACCATTAGATCATAGGAACACCAACCCCTGGGTCAAACCCCAGGTTAAGAACATGATAGAACCGTGCGGTCATTTACTGGACCGTTTCATTGAAGAAGACGGTCAATATATAAACTGCTTGACAGAAATGTTACGGTCAAGTCCAAACTGTTTCAGGAACTTGGCGGTCAAGAAAGGGCCGCTTCCACAGAAAGACGGTAACAGTCAGGCTACAACTAACTGTGTTAACTAGAATGAAGGGAAAGTCGACATTTGAAGAATTTTGGAACAATAGCAGTCTCAGGATGGCCGTTTCATGACAAAGACGGTCTGATTAGAACCGCCAAGTAACAGTAACGGTCTCCTATTGGGCCGCAATTAACCAGAGTATAGAAAGTAAAACACCGGTCATGTGAGTGCTTTCTAGACAATTTGACTTTAAGGGTACAACCAGCTCGGCGTCTTAGTGGGAATCCCAGGCTCATGGAGACTTACGGAGGCCTTGAAACAAGATCACTTAGTCCTGTGGAAGGAATATCCAACGGAGAGGGTCACTAGTCCAAGATTGTGTGCTTAATATGTCAAGTGTATCTAATGACTCTGTACCGGAATACGTGTCATGTACCTATGAAAATGACTCAAGAGATGAGAGTGAAACGATGAAACATACAGACAAAAACCATGATATTAACACCTCATAAATCATGTCCATATCATAGAAAATCATTTAATTACAAAATTATAACATTTGGCATGAAATTACATAATAATGAAAAATAAGGTTCTAAGACATGCTCATGCTGAAACAGGGTGTTTGACATGAAAATAAACATAATTTTTTTGTGAAAAATAACATAATTATAGGGTTTCCAATATGCAAAATTCAACTAGGCTCAGATTAGTTCACATAACCAAATAGCGGTCAGGCTCTGGCCGCATAGTGTCCCAGACGATCTTGCGATAGGCCGCAGGAAAGGTATACAGACGGTCACCTATTAGACCACTAGGGTTCCTTGCGGTCCTGTTAAGGCCGCCTTCTGTCTGGAGACAGAAGCTATAAAATAGTAAAATAAAATGCTAACCTAGGTCATGTTATGCATGGAAAATGATGTAACCACGTAGCTAAGTCATGTTAGAAGGTATATAGGCCATGAACATGCATAGGTTGTGAGAAATAAACAAAAAATTTCTATTTTTATCATATTATGGCTAGGTGTATGCATGGGAAATGAACTTACTGCGCAGTCTCAATAAAACATAAAACATTCCACGTACGATGCATGAAAACGACTGGAAATTGAGGGCTTTTATTCCTAACATCAAGTTAAGCCATTCATGAGATAACCTACCTCTGGACAGAGCTCTAAACTTCAAATTTAGGGCTGAAAGTTGACCCTAGTTTCTGCTCGAACTGAATCGAACCAGCAACTTTGTGGCCTTCTAACTTCTGATCCCCTTCACCTAATATCATGAAATTTGAAGGGTAAGAAGAGGGTACTAACAGGAACACATAACTCTAAAGAACCAGGTTCTAATTACCTCGTTTAGGACTTCTAATTAGCCGATCTTCCTGACCCGGTCGCATAGTTTGCTGGATTGCTTGCACCGAACCAGCGACTTCGCAAGCTTCTATCTTCCTGATGGCTTGATCTCCTAGCGTGAAATTTTGAGGGTAGTTCGACCTTACTATTATGAACAAAATATTCAAAAGAACCTACCTCAAATAATGCTCCCTTACCTTAGTTCCACGCGAGCCAAAAGTAGGGGTCGCGCATGTGAAACTTAAGGTCTATTTATAGGGTTAGCTAGGTTTTTGAGGATTGGAACGAACCTAGAGTCCTATTTAGGATTTCAATTCAATCCTCAAGCATTCTAGACTCTTCTAACTAAGGGATAGCATTGATCCTAGGTGATTTGGATGCCAAAGATCCCAGCTTTGCATGCCTTCTTCTATTCACGGAATCTGGAGAGAGTAGCGGTCATTGTAGGGGCGCTACTATTCCCAGGCGCTCGATAGACCGTTTTTATCCCTTGGCGTCGAATTTGAACTATTTCAAACTCTTTTGATATTATCTCTCATTATTAGTCTATTTAGCCCTTTAAAAATCTAAATGATGCTTCTAGAATATGGGCTAGGCCCTTTTTAGGTCATGTGGCCTATTTAAATGGGCCTCGTCCATTAATTAGTATAGGGCCTTTTTAATTTAATTAACAATTGCTTAATTCATGTAATAACCCATTAAGCTTGGATTAATTCTATTTAACTCCAAAAAATCTCATAAAATTCCAAAATACTTTATATGAAATTTTTGGGGTATTACAATAGACAGGCTGTGGGTCGGCCTCTTTTTCCTCAATTATGTCCATCCATCACTGATTGCTTTCATGTGTTCCAGAATATTTCCCAACAGCATTCCTAGAGCGCCCGCAATCGTAATCTCCTTATCTCCAGATATCCCACAAACTCCATCAATTTCTCCTCTGCTCATTGAGCAATTCTCTCAGCTGTCCATTATGCCCTCTCGCAGACAATCACTCAACCATTCTCTTATTCAAGAATTCTCAAATCTTTCTATCTCACCCCCATTATCTTCTACTCCTCCCTCTCACTGCTTCGCAATTATAGAAAATGAAAAAAATGCCAATTTTCAAATTCTCCAATCCACCTCTCTCATCTCTGTCAAAGAAACCTCATATCCTGTTCCTGAGTGTGCCATGACCCAAGGGTCGCTCGTCCAGGGTCCGTTAGAGGGCTTTCTTTACCCCTCCGACGAGGGGTCCTCTACTGTACCACCTCCTGTATCCGCTTCCTCTCCTTCCCCTCCTTGTTCCTCAGGGTCTAGCAGTCATGTTAGTTGTTCTTCTTCCACTAGCAATAAGAGTCCAGGGGTAGTTGCAACTAAGAAGGTCAAGGGTAAGCAGATTCCCCGTAGATTCTTGATAGAACTAGCCAAGAGGTGCCAAGCATGTTTTGCCATCCCCCAGTTTGTAGAGGATCCGATCCTTTTGCCGGACTTGGAATGTGAGGGTGCATGTATTTTCGACGAAGGGTTTGGTATTTACGAAATCATGAATGATGAAGACCCTGTCGAAGAGGGGGATGAAGACTATGAAGAATATGAGGACGAGGCTGACGCTTTTGCCAGTGCCATGAGGAGATTCTATGAGCCGTCAGCCTCAGTAGAAGAGCCCACCAAAGAAGTTAATTTGGGTACCGAGGAAAACCCTAGGATTGTCCTCATAAGTAAAAATTTGTCGCCCTCTGAAGAAGAGGCGCTCACTCAAGTTCTTCAAGAATATAAGGACACGTTTGCGTGGAGTTATGAGGATATGCTGGGTCTGGACCCTGCGCTTGTTGAACACCATCTAACCCTGAAGCCAGGGTCTGTCCCGGTCAAACAGCGGTTGAGGCATTTCCACCCGCATATGGCATTGAAAATGAAGAAGAGGTCGATAAACTTCACAATGCTAGATTCATCAGAGTCGTCCTCTATCCTAATTGGGTGGCTAACATTGTCCCAGTGATGAAGAAGGATGAAAGGGTCAGAATTTGCATAGACTTCTGGGACCTCAACCGCGCGTGTCCTAAAGATGATTTTCTCCTCCCTCACATTGATGTTTTAATTGATAATACGGCTGGATACGAGACCCTCTCCTTTATGGATGGCTTCTCCGGATACAATCAGATTCGACTGGCTGAGGAGGATCAAGAGAAGATCTCTTTCACTACACCTTAGGAGACTTATTGTTATGTGGTCATGCCATTCGGACTTAAGAACGTCAGAGCCACCTATCAGAGGGCCATGATGGCTATTTTTCATGATATGGTCCTCATTTATATTGAGGTGTATGTTGATGACCTGGTAGTGAAGTCAAGGACGAGATTGAGCATCTTGGGGTTCTGGCCAAGGTCTTGCAAAGAGCTCGTGAGCATCAATTGAAAATGAACCCCAAGAAGTGCGTGTTCGGTGTTTCGTCAGGAAAATTGCTTGGATTCATTGTTAGTAAAAGGGGTATTGAGATTGATCCCAACAAAGCAAGGGCAATAAAAGATATGCCTCCTCCCAAAAATTTGAAAGAAGTTCGAGGACTAATTGGGAGGTTACAATTTATCCGTCGATTTATCTCCCAGCACTCACAAAGGTGTAGGCCGTTCTACGAGCTTGCTAAGTCGGGAGTTAAATTTAATTGGGATGACAAGTGTCAGGCGGCTTTTGACGGATTGAATGATTATCTATCAAATCCTCTTGTCCTGAGGCCTCCAGTTCCAGGCAAACCACTGGTTCTTTATATCTCCATCCTGGATGACTCAGTAGGAGCTGTCCTTGCGCAAGTAGATGACGAAGGTAAGGGGAGAGCAGCCTACTACTTGTCTAAGCTTCTCAACCCCTGTGAGCAGAAATATATAGCTATGGAGAAGACCTGTGCGGCTTTAGTATGGGTAGTGCAAAAGTTGAAACATTATTTCCTAGCTCACGAGGTTCATCTCATTGCTCGTATGAATCCTATCAAATTCCTCCTCGAAAAATCTATCCTTACTGATAGACTGGCATGATGGCAAAGCTTCCTCTCTCAGTTCGACATCATCTACATTCAGCAAAAGGCGATTAAAGGCTATGCCATAGCAGAACATCTTGCTCATCACCCTCTTCCTCGATTTGATCCTGTTCGCTCAGAGTTTCCAGATGAGGAACTGATGTCCATTAATCAACCTTTACATCCCATGTGGACATTACATTTTGATGGAGCTCTGAATTCTCATGGTAGGGGGATCGGCATGGTTCTTTTAACACCTGAGGGTATCACCATTCCACATGCCTCTCAGCTCGCCTTCCCTGTTACAAACAATATAGCTGAGTATGAGGCTCTTCTGGTTGGACTTGAGGCCGCTCACCAATTTGGTGTCACCCAGTTGTGAATCGTCGGTGACAGTCAGCTTATTCTTCGCCAAGTGCTCACCAAATGCCGTACACTCGATCCCAAGCTCAAACCCTACTAGGAACTTGTTTCTGCTTATGCCAAGCTCTTTACTAAGCTGATCTTTGTCCATGTTCCTCGCAGCCAGAACATCTTAGCTAATGCCCTTGCTTCACTTGCCTCCTCCTTGATTTTTCTCCCCGAGCGGGACTTTCATGTTAGGGTGCTAGGCCCGGATACAGAGGGGGGGGTGAATGTATCCCTCTAAAGATAAAGCACAAATTAAAACTCTAAAGCCCAGATGTAGCGACCCGGATTCCGGATACCCGGTGCACCCGGTATAAATACCGATTACACGTGATACCATGAGGGACCCGCGAGGCCTCCCAAGCGCGGGAAAGCGCCGAAGGGATAAAAGGCATGTGTAGAGTACATTGAAGCCACAGAGATATAACAGTAAGCAATTTCATTAGATTGGATTGCTAAAGTAGCAGAAATAAAATTACATTTTCATTAATAATTTCAACAATTACAATTAAACACAGAGTCCAGCCCAAAGGAAAGACAACAAGTCTAGCACAGTACAGTACGACAGAAAGAAACGTACACAGAAGTCGGGAGAAACCCGACGCAGGTACGGCTGGCAGCTACAACAGCAAGAGAGCGCTCCACCAAGAACAGCAGAGGCAGACGGCGAAACCCACCTGAAAAGCAGCAGGGGTGAGTCTCAACAAAAACTCAGTAGGGGTCACGCGGATCCCCACTGGACAGCGCACAAAGCCACGGAAGCAACAACAAAGCAGCAGGAACAGTAGGTGTAGCAAAGCGGGAAAAGCTACACTACAAAGCTGTAAAGGAACAGACGGGAAGCAGGAGTAGGGAACACGCAGGAGAGGGTGAAAACCCGCACCAAACAAGCGGCTGCTGAACTAACCTCAGCACCCCAAACTACTCCAAACAAAAGGCAACAGATGGATGACCCTGAACTCACGCAGAAGGGTACACCAATCCGTCAACCAGCCCCAAACAATCCAGGTCTAGACAAGACCTAGACAGACGCCAAACAAACACGTATACGACCGGAAACATCGTGCACACAGCCCCACGCACGAACAGAACACCGTGCAGACAACGAAACACTGACCTCGAGCACGGCCACGAACGGGCAACTCGCAAAGGTCACAACGCGCAAGAAAACGCGAAGAGCTACGCATCACGTGACGGAAGCACCCCCTTAAAAAGCCAGCTGTGTCCACTGACGTCTTACGCCGCACTCCAAGTGTCTCGCCTACAGCACTGCTGTGACAACAGCAGAGACAGAGACACAAGCTGAACCAAGCAGTAACAGCAAAACAAGTAACTAGTCAGGGTCACGCCCGTCGACGTAAGTCCTCAGTCCCTGACCACGTGTGCACACACTGGCTCTAGCCCAAAGCCAGGTCCTCTAGCTAGTATTCTCCCTCGGTAGGACGCTACCGTTTGGCCAGGAGCCCGCGGAACCAGCTACAACCGCTCAATGGGAAACACTCCTCTGCTTTCCGCAAGCAGGACGGCACTCAACAGACCTTAGAGCGACAACAAGTGGAGGCTTCACATGACACAGAAGCTCAAAACACAAGTGCCGAAGTACCAACAGGCAACCACACCCCTCAACACGTACTTCGAGGCACCAACTGGCAGTATCGCCACTGCCGACAACTCAGGACAAGCAACTAGACCTCCTATGTAACGATCCTGAGTCGAACGACTCAAAGGCAAGATCGTCACAACCAGTGGAACAAGCCGCTAATCGGTCTAATCCTAGGCCAGAGAAATCACGCTCCGCAGAAAACAACACACGGAGACCTGAGGGGAACATCCAGAACCCTCAGCACAGCTGGACACGTAAACCGAGGTAGAACAGCACCTCGAAGCATCCAGAAGCAGTGTCTCAGACAGGACAGAACTGCCAAGACACGCACAAACAAGGTCACATGTCAACCACTGGGTCAAACCGGGTTGACCTGAACCAAACAACAACAGCATACAAGAGTAGGATCAAGAATCCTACCACAAGTAAGAAGACTCCTGGCTACCTTACAACGTAGTCTTAACCCTCATAGGACGTCGGAAGACATCCACAGGACAACGGGCAGACCACTAGGCCAAGCCAAGACACGCAGAATCATCGGGCGGAAAACCAAGGCACAAAGGAAGTAACGCACGGGCCTTAGACCGCTACAAGCGAGTGACGGTCGAGCCAGGGCCGTTATTTCCCAAACGACGGACGGACGCCAGGCCATCGCTCACACCACCCTGATAACCTACAAACCACGCAAAAGCCAAGTAACGCACGGCACCTGGCGCGTTACAAGCAGACGACGCACAGGGTCCCCACCGTCACATCCAACGGTGCAGCAAACCCAAACCAACGTGAAGTAACGCGCGACGCCAGGCGCGTTACTCACAAACGACGCGGCAGGAGAGGGCCGTCAGAGACAAAACGACGCGCAGGGGCCTATCCGTTACATCCAACGGCATAGCCACCCTCAACCCAACACGACAGCAAATGACGAACAGAGGCATGCGCGTTACTCACTAACGACGCACAGGGTCCCCACCGTCACATCCAACGGTGCAGCAAACCCAGCTCTGCCAAAGCAGAAAGTAACGGCCAGGGGCTCCACCGTTACTCTCAAACAACGGATGAGGCTCCGACCGTTGAAGGCACCGCCTCAACGAGTCAACGTCAGTCAACTGGCAAGTAACGGCCTGGGCAAGGCGCGCCGCTTCCATCTAACGCACTGGGTCAAGCGCGTTAGATCAACCGACTTAACCTCAACACAAAACGACAAGAAGGAAAGTAACGGCCAGGCACTAGGGCGTTACACGGGAATAACGCTCCATCCTGGGGCCGTCACTTACCCAGAAGCAAAAGAGCTAAAAACAACGCAGACCAAACGACGGTCAGTCATAGGGCCGCTAAAATCAAGTAACGGTCGCTGGCATGACCGCTACTTCGGTCACGGCAGGAAAACAGAGGAATGGCCGGATCGGCCCATTCCACGCCCCATTCACGCCGAAACGCAGGGGAAACACACCGCAACGACAAAATACAACATTCAAGGGCTGAAACGCCCACATGCACGCACAAAAACGCAAGATTCGGGCGATTTTACCAAATCAACCCTAAGTGGGTCACCGAGGTTCCCAGGCTTCTACCGGCCTCGAATGAACACCAAATCGCACGAAACCAACGTGGACGGGATTGTAACATCCCTGCGGTCAGTTAGAAACTAACTACGCCACAAACAGTCGCCGTTTACCGGCCGACCCTAAAAACCACGAAAATCACGGTTTAGGCAAAACAAGCCCAAACACTCTCGTTTCCTAGCCGAACGCCGTGCAATGGCAGGGAAAATGAAGATGAAGAAGTAAGGATCCGTCACCCTACCTCCACCGAAGAAACCGTGCCCCGAAGGGACTAAACCACGCCGAAAACCACTCGCGAACCAATTTCACCGGCTTTGAATCCACCGATCGGGATCACGCCAGAATCGATCCGATCCTCGCTCCATCGCGCATCCAACCAGCTCCACGGCCTCGCCACCTCGCCCAGACATGCCTCCGTCTGCAGCCGGAGCCGGAAAGGGGAGAGAACGAGAGAGAACGGGAGAGAGAGGGACGGTCGCGCGAATGAGAAGGAGAAAGAAAGAGAAAAGAAAAAGGAAAAGAAATTAGGAAATTTTCCTAATTTTCGAAAATTCGAAAATGCGCCGAAAATGCACAAATTCAGAAAAATACGCAAAAATAGTCGAAACGACCGGCTCGAAGAGTACATCATCGCTGTAGCATCCACGAGTTCGAGAATCGACAACCAAACTCACCGTAGGGTTCCGTAACTAGTACGTGAGAAAAACCCACACAGCTCGTCAACTCAACTCGGAAGCCACGAAAGCGAACCGAAACTCAACGAAACCAATCCAAAACAGATTCGAAAGATCCAACGAAGATCCAACAAGATCCAGGGCATTACATCCTCCCCTCCTTTAAAGAATTTCGCCCTCGAAATTAAGGACTAACAAAGGAGAAGCAGGGAAGAACAACCCAACAACACAAATCTCAGAAAACACAGCTCAGAGGAACACCGTTAGACCACAATTACAGGTACACACTCTAGCTTCCAAGACAGCAAGTCTACAACACGAGTACGGCACCAAAGTGAACACACCTGACACCTCCGAAGCAAGGGCAACGTCATTTACGTCTCACAGAGCAGGAGACACGACTGCCACAACAACAGAGAACCAACACCGAAAACACAACAACAACACGGCAAGCAGCAGCTCACACAAGGAGACACAGTCCTCACAGCTGACAGCTCGACCACATCATCGGCTCCAGTGCCAAAGGCAACAGGGAACACCTGGCACAGAGGACACCAACGACAACAACAACGCTGGACCATAAGCACCATCAAGTCAGCACTCACTCAGATATGACATCTGATCGAGTCGCAAGCTAACTCCAAGGAAAAAAAAGGGAGCACAGCAAAGCTAACTGACAAGACAAGGGTCCAAGGCAAGAACACAAAATCATAGAGAAACAGCACTTACAAAAACAACACAACGGCAACACCTGCAGAATTCCGGTTCCGCACAACACGCAGAACCACGGAACACATTGCAAGCAAGGTCACAACAAGGCACAAGAACAGCTGAGCATACAACCACTAGAGACAGGTCACGCATCAGACTGCTCACCAAGAGAAGACCCGCAACAGGAGAAATGACAACAACAACAATCTCGGTGAACGCACCTCAAGGACTAGCAACACGCCTCAAGAGCACAACACCCAAGAAAGAAAATACAGAGAAAAAAGGGTACTCAATCAGCAAGGAATGCCGACAAATTCCCCAACACTCACAAATGCCAATGCCAACACAAGAAAACCACAAACAATGGCACGGCAACTGACGACATCAAGGCATAGGAAACCAAGATGAAGTCACATCGAGAAAGAAAGAACCTCTCGACAAATGGGTAGCCAACCCACACACTTCAGCTGTACTCTCAACAACGTGCACAGGCAACAGAACAACATCGGTAATCGCATCTCAGCACACACCAGGCGCCATCGTAATCAACAAAGATCACAACTAGCACGCCACGAGCACCGATCTCGCGAACAACCGATCACAAGGAGCCTAAGTGCAACAAGAGAAGAGCACCAGCTTCAGCGCAAAGCACAAGGAAAGCATCAATCTCAGCTTACCTTCACGTCCCGACACAATAAATGAGCCCTCACAACACATCGGCCGTCAGACACAGCACGACAAATACGGTACGCGACAGCTCTTAACACCATTGCGGAGTCCAAAGCCAAGCAACCGTACAACAAGGAGCAGATCAGACTCAAAATAAAGCTGTCTACACTTAAGCAGACACAGGACAAAGGCATCACTAAGACAGCAAATCCAAGGCAAACTCGAAAAAGCTTCACCAAGAAGGACGAGAAGCAACAAGCTCGACAACAACAGCTCACTAGGAAGGGAAAATCCTAGGTTCGCTCGAGCAACTTCTCAATCGAGGCAACACAACAACTAAACAACCAAAACAATAATGCATCAGGAGCCACACCAACTCAAGCTGGGACAACCAAAGCAACGTAAGAACGTGCATGGCCATCACACCAACGCTAAAAGTCATAAGCTACCTGAGCAAATTACAGAAAACAGCCCGAACAATGCACTGCAGGTTCATGCCAACCGACAAACACTGCCAATTGCAATACGATCGAGACCAACTTCAAAACGAACAAAGCACATCGTCACATCCATACGAGAGCAGAAACCATCTCGTACAGTGCCAACCAAGCACGTACAAGACCACACGCGAGAAGCACTGCGACAAACATCGCAACACCTACGCCAGCAAGAGACTGTACTGGGTCTAAGGACTCTGGAAACTGTATATCTCGGATTTCCATGTACTTCACACAACAACGCTCTGATAGCTCAGAAAAGAAACTCCGAACATCTCAGAACACTGCTCTGATACCACCTGTAGCGACCCGGATTCCGGATACCCGGTGCACCCGGTATAAATACCGAATACACGTGATACCATGAGGGACCCGCGAGGCCTCCCAAGCGCGGGAAAGCGCCGAAGGGATAAAAGGCATGTGTAGAGTACATTGAAACCACAGAGATATAACAGTAAGCAATTTCATTAGATTGGATTGCTAAAGTAGCAGAAATAAAATTACATTTTCATTAATAATTTCAACAATTACAATTAAACACAGAGTCCAGCCCAAAGGAAAGACAACAAGTCTAGCACAGTACAGTACGACAGAAAGAAACGTACACAGAAGTCGGGAGAAACCCGACGCAGGTACGGCTGGCAGCTACAACAGCAAGAGAGCGCTCCACCAAGAACAGCAGAGGCAGACGGCGAAACCCACCTAAAAAGCAGCAGGGGTGAGTCTCAACAGAAACTCAGTAGGGGTCACGCGGATCCCCACTGGACAGCGCACAAAGCCACGGAAGCAACAACAAAGCAGCAGGAACAGCAGGTGTAGCAAAGCAGGAAAAGCTACACTACAAAGCTGTAAAGGAACAGACGGGAAGCAGGAGTAGGGAACACGCAGGAGAGGGTGAAAACCCGCACCAAACAAGCGGCTGCTGAACTAACCTCAGCACCCCAAACTACTCCAAACAAAAGGCAACAGATGGATGACCCTGAACTCACGCAGAAGGGTACACCAATCCGTCAACCAGCCCCAAACAATCCAGGTCTAGACAAGACCTAGACAGACGCCAAACAAACACGTACACGACCGGAAACATCGTGCACACAGCCCCACGCACGAACAGAACACCGTGCGGACAACGAAACACTGACCTCGAGCACGGCCACGAACGGGCAACTCGCAAAGGTCACAACGCGCAAGAAAACGCGAAGAGCTACGCATCACGTGACGGAAGCACCCCCTTAAAAAGCTAGCTGCGTCCACTGACGTCTTACGCCGCACTCCAAGTGTCTCGCCTACAGCACTGCTGTGACAACAGCAGAGACAGAGACACAAGCTGAACCAAGCAGTAACAGCAAAACAAGTAACTAGTCAGGGTCACGCCCGTCGACGTAAGTCCTCAGTCCCTGACCACGTGTGCACACACTGGCTCTAGCCCAAAGCCAGGTCCTCTAGCTAGTATTCTCCCTCGGTAGGACGCTACCGTTTGGCCAGGAGCCCGCGGAACCAGCTACAACCGCTCAATGGGAAACACTCCTCTGCTTTTCGCAAGCAGGACGGCACTCAACAGACCCTAGAGCGACAACAAGTGGAGGCTTCACACGACACAGAAGCTCAAAACACAAGTGCCGAAGTACCAACGGGCAACCACACCCCTCAACACGTACTTCGAGGCACCAACTGGCAGTATCGCCACTGCCGACAACTCAGGACAAGCAACTAGACCTCCTATGTAACGATCCTGAGTCGAACGACTCAAAGGCAAGATCGTCACAACCAGCGGAACAAGCCGCTAATCGGTCTAATCCTAGGCCAGAGAAATCACGCTCCGCAGAAAACAACACACGGAGACCTGAGGGGAACATCAAGAACCCTCAGCACAGCTGGACACGCAAATCGAGGTAGAACAGCACCTCGAAGCATCCAGAAGCAGTGTCTCAGACAGGACAGAACTGCCAAGACACGCACAAACAAGGTCACATGTCAACCACTGGGTCAAACCGGGTTGACCTGAACCAAACAACAACAGCATACAAGAGTTGGATCAAGAATCCTACCACAAGTAAGAAGACTCCTGGCTACCTTACAACGTAGTCTTAACCCTCATAGGACGTCGGAAGACATCCACAGGACAACGGGCAGACCACTAGGCCAAGCCAAGACACGCAGAATCATCGGGCGGAAAACCAAGGCACAAAGGAAGTAACGCACGGGCCTTAGACCGCTACAAGCGAGTGACGGTCGAGCCAGGGCCGTTATTTCCCAAATGACGGACGGACGCCAGGCCGTCGCTCACACCACCCTGATAACCTACAAACCACGCAAAAGCCAAGTAACGCACGGCACCTGGCGCGTTACAAGCAGACGACGCACAGGGTCCCCACCGTCACATCCAACGGTGCAGCAAACCCAAACCAACGTGAAGTAACGCGCGACGCCAGGCGCGTTACTCACAAACGACGAGGCAGGAGAGGGCCGTCACAGACAAAACGACGCGCAGGGGCCTATCCGTTACATCCAACGGCATAGCCACCCTCAACCCAACACGACAGCAAACGACGGACAGAGGCATGCGCGTTACTCACTAACGACGCACAGGGTCCCCACCGTCACATCCAACGGTGCAGCAAACCCAGCTCTGCCAAAGCAGAAAGTAACGGCCAGGGGCTCCACCGTTACTCTCAAACAACGGATGAGGCTCCGACCGTTGAAGGCACCGCCTCAACGAGTCAACGTCAGTCAACTGGCAAGTAACGGCCTGGGCAAGGCGCGCCGCTTCCATCTAACGCACTGGGTCAAGCGCGTTAGATCAACCGACTTAACCTCAACACAAAACGACAAGAAGGAAAGTAACGGCCAGGCACTGGGGCGTTACACGGGAATAACGCTCCATCCTGGGGCCGTCACTTACCCAGAAGCAAAAGAGCTAAAAACAACGCAGACCAAACGACGGTCAGTCGTAGGGCCGCTAAAATCAAGTAACGGTCGCTGGCATGACCGCTACTTCGGTCACGGCGGGAAAACAGAGGAATGGCCGGATCGGCCCATTCCACGCCCCATTCACGCCGAAACGCAGGGGAAACACACCGCAACGACAAAATACAACATTCAAGGGCCGAAACGCCCACATGCACGCACAAAAACGCAAGATTCGGGCGATTTTACCAAATCAACCCTAAGTGGGTCACCGAGGTTCCCGGGCTTCTACCGGCCTCGAATGAACACCAAATCGCACGAAACCAACGTGGACGGGATTCTAACATCCCTGCGGTCAGTTAGAAACTAACTACGCCGCAAACAGTCGCCGTTTACCGGCCGACCCTAAAAACCACGAAAATCACGGTTTAGGCAAAACAAGCCCAAACACGCTCGTTTCCTAGCCGAACGCCGTGCAATGGCAGGGAAAATGAAGATGAAGAAGTAAGGATCCGTCACCCTACCTCCACCGAAGAAACCGTGCCCCGAAGGGACTAAACCACGCCGAAAACCACTCGCGAACCAATTTCACCGGCTTTGAATCCACCGATCGGGATCACGCCAGAATCGATCCGATCGTCGCTCCATCGCGCATCCAACCAGCTCCACGGCCTCGCCACCTCGCCCACACACGCCTCCGTCTGCAGCCGGAGCCGGAAAGGGGAGAGAACGAGAGAGAACGGGAGAGAGAGGGACGGTCGCGCGAATGAGAAGGAGAAAGAAAGAGAAAAGAAAAAGGAAAAGAAATTAGGAAATTTTCCTAATTTCTGAAAATTCCGAAAATGCGCCGAAAATGCACAAATTCAGAAAAATACGCAAAAATAGTCGAAACGACCGGCTCGAAGAGTACATCATCGCTGTAGCATCCACGAGTTCGAGAATCGACAACCAAACTCACCGTAGGGTTCCGTAACTAGTACGTGAGAAAAACCCACACGGCTCGTCAACTCAACTCGGAAGCCACGAAAGCGAACCGAAACTCAACGAAACCAATCCAAAACAGATCCGAAAGATCCAACGAAGATCCAACAAGATCCAGGGCATTACATCCTCCCCTCCTTTAAAGAATTTTGCCCTCGAAATTAAGGACTAACAAAGGAGAAGCAGGGAAGAACAACCCAACAACACAAATCTCAAAAAACACAGCTCAGAGGAACACCGTTAGACCACAATTACAGGTACACACTCTAGCTTCCAAGACAGCAAGTCTACAGCACGAGTACGGCACCAAAGTGAACACACCTGACACCTCCGAAGCAAGGGCAACGTCATTTACGTCTCACAGAGCAGGAGACACGACTGCCACAACAACAGAGAACCAACACCGAAAACACAACAACAACACGGCAAGCAGCAGCTCACACAAGGAGACACAGTCCTCACAGCTGACAGCTCGACCACATCATCAGCTCCAGTGCCAAAGGCAACAGGGAACACCTGGCACACAGGACACCAACGACAACAACAACGCTGGACCATAAGCACCATCAAGTCAGCACTCACTCAGATATGACATCTGATCGAGTCGCAAGCTAACTCCAAGGAAAAAAAAGGGAGCACAGCAAAGCTAACTGACAAGACAAGGGTCCAAGGCAAGAACACAAAATCATAGAGAAACAGCACTTACAAAAACAACACAACGGCAACACCTGCAGAATTCCGGTTCCGCACAACACGCAGAACCACGGAACACATTGCAAGCAAGGTCACAACAAGGCACAAGAACGGCTGAGCATACAACCACTAGAGACAGGTCACGCATCAGACTGCTCACCAAGAGAAGACCCGCAACACGAGAAATGACAACAACAACAATTTCGGTGAACGCACCTCAAGGACTAGCAACACGCCTCAAGAGCACAACACCCAAGAAAGAAAATACAGAGAAAAAAGGGTACTCAATCAGCAAGGAATGCCGACAAATTCCCCAACACTCACAAATGCCAATGCCAACACAAGAAAACCACAAACAATGGCACGGCAACTGACGACATCAAGGCACAGGAAACCAAGACGAAGTCACATCGAGAAAGAAAGAACCTCTCGACAAATGGGTAGCCAACCCACACACTTCAGCTGTACTCTCAACAACGTGCACAGGCAACAGAACAACATCGGTAATCGCATCTCAGCACACACCAGGCGCCATCGTAATCAACAAAGATCACAACTAGCACGCCACGAGCACCGATCTCGCGAACAATCGATCACAAGGAGCCTAAGTGCAACAAGAGAAGAGCACCAGCTTCAGCGTAAAGCACAAGGAAAGCATCAATCTCAGCTTACCTTCACGTCCCGACACAATAAATGAGCCCTCACAACACATCGGCCGTCAGACACAGCACGACAAATACGGTACGCGACAGCTCTTAACACCATTGCGGAGTCCAAAGCCAAGCAACCGTACAACAAGGAGCAGATCAGACTCAAAACAAAGCTGTCTACACTTAAGCAGACACAGGACATAGGCATCACTAAGACAGCAAATCCAAGGCAAACTCGAAAAAGCTTCACCAAGAAGGACGAGAAGCAACAAGCTCGACAACAACAGCTCACTAGGAAGGGAAAATCCTAGGTTCGCTCGAGCAACTTCTCAATCGAGGCAACACAACAACTAAACAACCAAAACAATAATGCATCAGGAGCCACACCAACTCAAGCTGGGACAACCAAAGCAACGTAAGAACGTGCATGGCCATCACACCAACGCTAAAAGTCATAAGCTACCTGAGCAAATTATAGAAAACAGCCCGAACAATGCACTGCAGGTTCATGCCAACCGACAAACACTGCCAATTGCAATACGATCGAGACCAACTTCAAAACGAACAAAGCACATCGTCACATCCAGACGAGAGCAGAAACCATCTTGTACAGTGCCAACCAAGCACGTACAAGACCACACGCGAGAAGCACCGCGACAAACATCGCAACACCTACGCCAGCAAGAGACTGTACTGGGTCTAAGGACTCTGGAAATTGTATATCTCGGATTTCCATGTACTTCACACAACAACGCTCTGATAGCTCAGAAAAGAAACTCCGAACATCTCAGAACACTGCTCTGATACCACCTGTAGCGACCCGGATTCCGGATACCCGGTGCACCCGGTATAAATATCGAATACACGTGATACCATGAGGGACCCGCGAGGCCTCCCAAGCGCGGGAAAGCGCCGAAGGGATAAAAGGCATGTGTAGAGTACATTGAAGCCACAGAGATATAACAGTAAGCAATTTCATTAGATTGGATTGCTAAAGTAGCAGAAATAAAATTACATTTTCATTAATAATTTCAACAATTACAATTAAACACAGAGTCCAACCCAAAGGAAAGACAACAAGTCTAGCACAGTACAGTACGACAGAAAGAAACATACACAGAATTCGGGAGAAACCCGACGCAGGTACGGCTGGCAGCTACAACAGCAAGAGAGCGCTCCACCAAGAACAGTAGAGGCAGACGGCGAAACCCACCTAAAAAGCAGCAGGGGTGAGTCTCAACAGAAACTCAGTAGGGGTCACGCGGATCCCCACTGGACAGCGCACAAAGCCACGGAAGCAACAACAAAGCAGCAGGAACAGCAGGTGTAGCAAAGCGGGAAAAGCTACACTACAAAGCTGTAAAGGAACAAACGGGAAGCAGGAGTAGGGAACACGCAGGAGAGGGTGAAAACCCGCACCAAACAAGCGGCTGCTGAACTAACCTCAGCACCCCAAACTACTCCAAACAAAAGGCAACAGATGGATGACCCTGAACTCACGCAGAAGGGTACACCAATCCCTCAACCAGCCCCAAACAATCCAGGTCTAGACAAGACCTAGACAGACGCCAAACAAACACGTACACGACCGGAAACATTGTGCACACAGCCCCACGCACGAACAGAGCACCGTGCGGACAACGAAACACTGACCTCGAGCACGGCCACGAACGGGCAACTCGCAAAGGTCACAACGCGCAAGAAAACGCGAAGAGCTACGCATCACGTGACGGAAGCACCCCCTTAAAAAGCCAGCTGCGTCCACTGACGTCTTACGCCGCACTCCAAGTGTCTCGCCTACAGCACTGCTGTGATAACAGCAGAGACAGAGACACAAGCTGAACCAAGCAGTAACAGCAAAACAAGTAACTAGTCAGGGTCACGCCCGTCGACGTAAGTCCTCAGTCCCTGACCACGTGTGCACACACTGGCTCTAGCCCAAAGCCAGGTCCTCTAGCTAGTATTCTCCCTCGGTAGGACGCTACCGTTTGGCCAGGAGCCCGCGGAACCAGCTACAACCGCTCAATGGGAAACACTCCTCTGCTTTCCGCAAGCAGGATGGCACTCAACAGACCTTAGAGCGACAACAAGTGGAGGCTTCACACGACACAGAAGCTCAAAACACAAGTGCCGAAGTACCAACGGGCAACCACACCCCTCAACACGTACTTCGAGGCACCAACTGGCAGTATCGCCACTGCCGACAACTCAGGACAAGCAACTAGACCTCCTATGTAACGATCCTGAGTCGAACGACTCAAAGGCAAGATCGTCACAACCAGCAGAACAAGCCGCTAATCGGTCTAATCCTAGGCCAGAGAAATCACGCTCCGCAGAAAACAACACACGGAGACCTGAGGGGAACATCAAGAACCCTCAGCACAGCTGGACACGCAAACCGAGGTAGAACAACACCTCGAAGCATCCAGAAGCAGTGTCTCAGACAGGACAGAACTGCCAAGACACGCACAAACAAGGTCACATGTCAACCACTGGGTCAAACCGGGTTGACCTGAACCAAACAACAACAGCATACAAGAGTAGGATCAAGAATCCTACCACAAGTAAGAAGACTCCTGGCTACCTTACAACGTAGTCTTAACCCTCATAGGACGTCGGAAGACATCCACAGGACAACGGGCAGACCACTAGGCCAAGCCAAGACACGCAGAATCATCGGGCGGAAAACTAAGGCACAAAGGAAGTAACGCACGGGCCTTAGACCGCTACAAGCGAGTGACGGTCGAGCCAGGGCCGTTATTTCCCAAACGACGGACGGACGCCAGGCCGTCGCTCACACCACCCTGATAACCTACAAACCACGCAAAAGCCAAGTAACGCACGGCACCTGGCGCGTTACAAGCAGATGACGCACAGGGTCCCCACCGTCACATCCAACGGTGCAGCAAACCCAAACCAACGTGAAGTAACGCGCGACGCCAGGCGCGTTACTCACAAACGACGCGGCAGGAGAGGGCCGTCAGAGACAAAACGACGCGCAGGGGCCTATCCGTTACATCCAACGGCATAGCCACCCTCAACCCAACATGACAGCAAACGACGGACAGAGGCATGCGCGTTACTCACTAACGACGCACAGGGTCCCCACCGTCACATCCAACGGTGCAGCAAACCCAGCTCTGCCAAAGCAGAAAGTAACGGCCAGGGGCTCCACCGTTACTCTCAAACAACGGATGAGGCTCCGACCGTTGAAGGCACCGCCTCAACGAGTCAACGTCAGTCAACTGGCAAGTAACGGCCTGGGCAAGGCGCGCCGCTTCCATCTAACGCACTGGGTCAAGCGCGTTAGATCAACCGACTTAACCTCAACACAAAACGACAAGAAGGAAAGTAACGGCCAGGCACTGGGGCGTTACACGGGAATAACGCTCCATCCTGGGGCCGTCACTTACCCAGAAGCAAAAGAGCTAAAAACAACGCAGACCAAACGACGGTCAGTCGTAGGGCCGCTAAAATCAAGTAACGGTCGCTGGCATGACCGCTACTTCGGTCACGGCGGGAAAACAGAGGAATGGCCGGATCGGCCCATTCCACGCCCCATTCACGCCGAAACGCAGGGGAAACACACCGCAACGACAAAATACAACATTCAAGGGCCGAAACGCCCACATGCACGCACAAAAACGTAAGATTCGGGCGATTTTACCAAATCAACCCTAAGTGGGTCACCGAGGTTCCTGGGCTTCTACCGGCCTCGAATGAACACCAAATCGCACGAAACCAACGTGGACGGGATTCTAACATCCCTGCGGTCAGTTAGAAACTAACTACGCCGCAAACAGTCGCCGTTTACCGGCCGACCCTAAAAACCACGAAAATCACGGTTTAGGCAAAACTAGCCCAAACACGCTCGTTTCCTAGCCGAACGCCGTGCAATGGCAGGGAAAACGAAGATGAAGAAGTAAGGATCCGTCACCCTACCTCCACCGAAGAAACCGTGCCCCGAAGGGACTAAACCACGCCGAAAACCACTCGCGAACCAATTTCACCGGCTTTGAATCCACCGATCGGGATCGCGCCAGAATCGATCCGATCCTCGCTCCATCGCGCATCCAACCAGCTCCACGGCCTCGCCACCTCGCCCACGCACGCCTCCGTCTGCAGCCGGAGCCGGAAAGGGGAGAGAACGAGAGAGAACGGGAGAGAGAGGGACGGTCGCGCGAATGAGAAGGAGAAAGAAAGAGAAAAGAAAAAGGAAAAGAAATTAGGAAATTTTCCTAATTTCTGAAAATTCCGAAAATGCGCCAAAAATGCACAAATTCAGAAAAATACGCAAAAATAGTCGAAACGACCGGCTCGAAGAGTACATCGTCGCTGTAGCATCCACGAGTTCGAGAATCGACAACCAAACTCACCGTAGGGTTCCGTAACTAGTACGTGAGAAAAACCCACACGGCTCGTCAACTCAACTCGGAAGCCACGAAAGCGAACCGAAACTCAACGAAACCAATCCAAAACAGATCCGAAAGATCCAACGAAGATCCAACAAGATCCAGGGCATTACACCAGATATGCGGAATAAAAACTAATGAGCTTTCCAAGATGAGATGATAATTCAACAATTGATCGACCAGTTGGACTGCAACAATGCAGCCACCTAATCACACCAGAAACGCAGGCAGAGCTAAACAAACCAAACACACTTAGTAGAATATAATGCTCAAACTTTACTCTCAAGATAACACAATTAACCAAGCATGCACAACCTGTGAATGGGAGGAAGAAGGCAAGGAACAAACGCAAAAAGCACAACCACTGCACAGTAGATTTTTAGGTGGTTCGGTCACCAAGACCTACATCCACCCCTCACTCCCAACCGGAGTGAGGCTTCACTAGCCAATGCTAGAAACCTGCAGACTTAGTCTGCGACAGAGTGCTGCCACACAGCTTGACCAGGGGAACAACCTCCCCTCTTCCTCCCAACCGGGGGGACACCCAAAGTGACTCCCAGTCACTTGGAAACCAGAGAGCGAAGTCTCTCTTCCTCCAGACCAGGAGGGAACCCACCAGTGACTTCCAGTCACCAGCAAACCAGAGGTCGAAGACCTCTCTTCCTCCAGACCAGGAGGGACCCTTGGACTTGCAACCCACAAGCCCAGAACCGGAGACAAGTCTCCCTTCTCCTGAGTCCACAGGAGGAACCCGACCTCAGTCCAGAGGATCAGAAGAACACAGTAAATCAGATCAAATAAAAGGAAAAATAAGAAACGAAAATAACACAGCAAACACAAGCTGTAAATGAAAGAACATCAGATGTGGCTCTCATGGAGCTGACTGGCCTTGATTTGATCCACGGTCCAGTAGACATATCTTCAGTAGCTTCTTCCTTCTTCTCCACGAACTCTCTCTCTCTCTATCTCTCTTTCTTTCTCCTCTGCTCTCCTTTTCTCTCACGTTGTTCTCTCCTTTTTCTCTGCAACTCGTTTTCTTCTGCCGGCTCACTCTTCTTCTATTTCTTCCTACTTCTGCTCAAGGCTTCAGTCCTTCATCACCCTTCATCTGAAGACGAAGGATTCTATTTATATCAGCAGCAGTAGCAGCTAGGGCGTGTGGTCTCCACAGCTCCCGCCCAATCGACTCTGCCACGTGTCAGCATCTCAGCTCCTTGCATCACGTGCCAGACACCTGCAAGACAAATGAGGAGTTCAGTCGATTAACAAAATCAACTGAAGATAGTGTATAGACTTTATAACTCATACTGTAAAATGCAGTGTATAGACTTTATAAGCAGCAAATGAGCAAGTGTAAACACTGAGTGAGTGTATAGACTTTGAGGAAATTCAAGTAATGCAACACAATGTATATACTTAGAAACAGTAAGTGAGTAAGTGTGTACACTGGGAGAGTGTATAGACTTGTGAGACTTCATGCGAACTTAGTGTATATACTTGCTGAAGAATGCATTATCATAACAGGGGAAATGTGTGGACTTCTGTGAAGTGTATGAAGCCACCGAGTGTATAGACCTGTTGAGGGAAGGGCTGCACAGACTTTAGGACCTATGAAGATGATTGAATAGACTTTGCCTTAGAAACGAGTGTTTAGACTTTGAAGCAAACGCCAGGTAAACGATGTGTAGACTTGGCCAGAAAACGTAGGGAAAGGTATGAGTGTATAGACTTGGCCAAACGTAGGGAAAGGTGAGGAGTGTATAGACTATGCTTCACTTCGAGCAGCCACAGTGATGTATAGACTTAGCCTTTGAGATGTGGTTGTACAGACTTGGAGAGTTGAAGCCAGTGTACAGACTTGATGATATCAAACCGATGTACAGACTTGCAGATGCGAAGCCAATGTACAGACTTTATGATATGAAGCCAATGTACAGACTTGCAGATGCGAAGCCGATGTACAGACTTTAAAGGCTGTGAACAACAAGGCATGCTGTACAGACTTACTCAATCAAACTGATGTATAGACTTTGAACTTGAACGACCAAGCAGGCTGTGTAGACTTAGAAGAGTAAGCCAGTGTATAGACTTCAAAAAACTTGAAGGCCCAATGTACAGACTTTGAAAAGTCTGAACCAATGTACAGACTTGTAACGCTTCAAAGCACAATGTGCAGACTTTACAGTTCAGCTGCCAATGTATAGACTTGGAAAAGCTTGAACAATGAATCAATGTAAAGACTTGGAAAGTTATCCAATGTACAGACTTTAAGTGAAAGTTAGATGTATAGACTTGAAGTTTATGCATGAAGACCCAGCAATGTGTAGACTTGACAGTGAATGCATGAACAGTGATGTATAGACTTAGACGCAACATGCTATGCAATGTACACACTTGATGTAATGCATGCCGATGTACAGACTTCAGTTGAAGTCAACCGAAGAGTGTATATACTTTATGAATGCATATGCCAAGACCAGTGTACAAACTTGATCAAATGTCTAGACTTTGCATGAACAGTCGATGTGTAGACTTCACATGTAGAGATTTTGAACGTGTGTGCTGGCAGTGTACAGACATTGATAGTTTAGGGGGGTCGACCCATCTAAGAAGGGGGGTCAACCCACTTCAGTCCTGACAATGCTGACAGAGTTTACACTTGAACAAATAATGCATGTGAACGATTTATGCAGCAGATAACATGACTGAACATATAATGCAATGCTTCATGATCTGGTGAACTGACTGAACAGCAAATCAACTGAACATATGAGAGACTGCATTATGATCAGAAAATGATTGAATAACAGCATGATGACTCACACAGCAAGATGACTCACAGTGATTAACTCACATCAAAACCAATCATCAAAAGATTAACTCACATCAAAGCCAATCATCAAAACCACAGGGACACAACAATCTCCCCCTTTTTGATGATGGCAACACTACACTGTGAGTAATTCTGATGACACAAACTATTATCCCCCTTTGACTTCATCAAAAAGAAAATAGTTTGAGAAGTTAAAGCAAACCAGTATGCAATGATTGAATAAAATTCTCCCCCTTTGGCAAAAATCTCCCCCTTTGATATAATCAATATGAATGCAGATGCAGAAGGAGATACCAAAATGCAAGAGCTCCCCCTAAAAATATGAATGCAAGAACACAATTCTCCCCCTTTAAGAGTTTCTATGCAGCATGATGCATATGACATGGAAGCTCCCCCTCAATAAGTGGAATCTTATGAGATGGATAACAAGGAGAGGTTCAGGTCAATGAATCAATGATATTGAGCAGAAGAGTTTCAAGTAGCAGATTTTCAAAGAAGCTCCAATCACAAGAAATTCAGTCAGATTTTCAAAGAGATATCAATCTCATAAATCCAAAACATAAGTTTTCAAAGTCTTCCATTATAAGGGCTTATGAATGAGCTTTATTGAACAACATGGTTTAAACATGATGTATGCAGAGTTTATCAATAAAATTCTGTATTGATATCTAAAACTATGGTTTAATAAAAATGAACCAAGCCCTCATATTTATCTTGATTAATCTCCCTTTCTCTTACACAATCAAATCTATTAACTTCTTTCAGAATTACATGCACTAGTATTGAGATCAAGCAATTATGAAGTCATATGATTTTGTCTAGGGTTGTAGCAATTTGATTTTAGCATCAATATTCAGATATTGAGATATGTTCAACAATTTATCATGCTACAAATTTTACGAGCACTTTAGTTCAGTGCACACCTTGTAACTAGAGGATATACCTTGATCAGAGGCCAATATCCCTAAGCACTTAGTGTGACTAACTGTCATGCTATATATATGAACAGAGATAGTATTTACACATCATGACACACTACAAATCATTTCTTGATGAGTGAGTTGTATTTCTCAGTGTGCATGCCATTGCTCTGCCTGATTTTCAATGAATTTTATGCAGAGTTAACTAAGGCCCCTCATGACACAGTCCTTTGGACATGGTTTCTCAGTGACCAAAGTCATTGCTCTGACAACTCTTTACCCTTTAGACATTTCAGACAAATTCATTTGCTTCAAGTCAATAATAATTTCATGTACTTAATCAATTAAAGCCATGAATTCAATAATGCAGATTTCAGAAGATTTTACAAGACACAGCATGAAATAGATGGTTAAGGTTTATTAAACATGCTTCAGATATTTTTAAGAGATTTTAAAGTAAAACTCCATGAACATTAAACTTAAACCACATGAGTTAGTTCAGACATTCATAAAAGTGTATAATAGAATATTCCTAGTTCAAGTGTTTTCAGATTTATGATCGAGATAGTCCCATTGAAATCTTCATGAAAGACTGATGGAATTCTGAAGCCAAATGATACCAATTGATAAGAGAGATTTTGAAGCCCAGTGATTGTTTTTCAGAGTATGATCGAGGTTTGTCAACCAAATGAATAAGAAAGGATATACAATGAATTTTGACAAATGTATGTATTTGACAACCTATATGCAATGCATTGACTCCCCCTGCCAATATGCATTCAAACAAACTTTTTGGCATTTTTCAAATTATGGAAATGCAATGCAATTAACCATATGTATGCAAAAACATGCAAAGACTCAACATTGAATGCTAAGCAAAGATATGCCATTTACTCCCCCTGAAAACATGCAATGTTTGCACTGAAAATTGAACATATGATTCCAAATGATATTGTGACTTGTGCACATTTAGACTGTCCTATCCAGCAAAGTGACCCATGGTACTAGGCGGAGTACTTGGTCTAAAAGATCACCTCTCACATAGTAAGAACCTCCAGACAGACTTCCCTGCCTTTTGGTAGCTTACCATTTGATATACCATTGAGGTCAATCATGATAATTCAACATGGGCAGCATGCATTGATCAAATTTCAGCTTATCAGATTTTTTAGAATGTAATAGTCAGATTTCAAACAACATACATATGCAGTTCAGATTTTCAGAAATTGCAAGTTTATTCTCATTTCAATATCTAAACAGCCAATTCATATGAGCATTAAGAGACACGAATTCTCATAGTGTTCAAAAGATGACAGATATGCAAGAACACATCAAACCAGATATGCAATGAGTTTCAAAACAGGAAATGCAGAGAATTTACCTGAAAAGTTCAGAAGGGGTTTTCATTCTTGAGTGCCTTGGATTAATACCCCTTTTTATTCCATTCCAAGGCACACCTGTAAAGCAAAGTTATTTTACACAAACAGGTACCCAAGAGGTCTTGGATCCTGAATTGACAATGACATTTGTAGCAGGTTTTCTAAATAATTTTCTAGTTGCTTGGTCATCAGATTTCATCAAGTAGTAATTATTCATTGAATGACCAATTTGTCCACAGTAATGGCATGAATTAGCAGATTTCAAATTCTTCTTATGCACATTACTATTGTCATGAAGTTTATTGGCAGAGAGAGAGTTCTGTTTACTATAATGATAGTAAGATGCATCAGGTTTCAGATTTGATCTATGCACATTCTTGTTAGCATGAAATCCATGTGCATATGCATGAAACTTTTTGTTGTTGACAGAATTAAAATTATGTTTACTAAAACCGGCCAGCCAACATTCAGCAGCTCTATGGCCTGGCTTCCCACAGTTATAGCATGAAAAGCTCACAGATTTTCTGGCAGAGAATTTGATAACATGGGGGTTAAAAGAATTCTTCTGAATGTGCCAACAGTCCTTGACTGTGTGGCCATACTTCTCACATTTGAAGCACTCATTGTGCTTGCCTCTAAAAACATTTCTTCCAAAAGCATTTCCATTTGTAGGGAGTTTAACAGTTTTAGAATTGAATTGTCTACCCTGAGCATGCTTGCATTCAATGGCCCTGTGGCCCAATTTGTCACAGTGATAGCATTCAGTTTTCTTTTTGTTCTGAGCAGAGACATGTTTCCTAGCATGCTTTTTGTTGTCTTGTTTCAGAATGAAGTAATTATCCATAATGTGGCCAACCCTACCACAGTAATGACATGAATTCTTATTTTTATGTGCATGTGTATGTGTATTCATGTCAAGCACAGATTGAACTTTCTCAACATATTTAAAATCAGTCTTTTTCTTGGTGGCAGGAAAGTTTGAGTGATGTACAGCATGCATTTTTCCAATGTGATTCACTCCTTTCTTCACATGACTGACCTTTTCCATTTTTTCAGTTTGTTTCTGATTCTTCTGAACACTTGGTTGTTTATTTTCTGAGGTGGTGGCTACATCTGATGCTTTGATAAAAGATGTCATTAACTTGTTTTTGAAAGCCTTTTTATTGACATTGTTGTAGCCTAACCCTTCCTTTTGAGTATTGACCTTAACTCCTAACAACCTGTCCAGATTCTCTTGTCCACTCACAAACTTTGACAGAGATGTTTTCAGATCTTGAATTTCATTTTCTAGTGAGGAAATGTGTAACTCATAACTGGCAATCTCTTGCTCACTGCAATTCATAGCTTCATTCAAAACTTTGTTAGCAATTTTATATTTCTCAATTTTATTTTCCAGATTGCTCAGTTTATCAGAATCCTCAATGCAAACAGTTTTTCCTCTTTCTAAGGCAAGAAGTCTCTCAGAGATAGTGGAGTTCAGCATTTTTAACTTCTCATTTTCTGCCTTAAGCTTGTCATTCTGAATTAACTCATTTATTAGAGTCTGATCATCTGAGTTAACTCCAAGTTTTCTTTCAGCCACAAATTCCTTTAATTCTTTTTGTTGTTTCTCCAGATCTTTCTGTAATTCTATATTTACAGATTTTATGGCATTGAATTTTTCAGCAAACAAGTTCTTCTCCTGCTCAAGTTTCTCAAATTTTTCATCATTTTCATTAACAGATTTTCTCAGAGAATCATTTTCAGATTTTAGCTTGTTTAAATCTGAGTTCACACTTTCAAAGTTTTTCAGTAATTTTTTATATTGGTCATGATAGTTAACAAGAGTCTGATTATCATTATCTAACTTGAATTTTTCTTTGAGTTCAGATATCACATTTATATGATCTTGATTCTCAATTTTCAATAATGAAATTTGTTTCTTCAACATTTGAAAATCAGACATACAGGCATCATGAACATTTTTCAATTCAACACAATTTCTACATGGAGAACTTGAACTAACTGACCCAGTACCCTTCTTCAATTTTTTATATAATTTTCTTAACAGTTCATGAGATTCAAGTAGCTCAGAATATGTATTTTCCCAATCATCTAAAGTATAGTTTTCAAATGGATTTACCTCATCATCATCATCTTCATCTTGACTGCTGCCTTGATTATTTCTGTCAGCCATCATGCAGCTGTCCTCATTTCTTATCTGAGTTCGCTTCAGCATGTCCAGAATATCTTTAGTAGAACTGCAATCAAAGAAACATGAATGAAAAGCTCTATCAGTAGCTGCCTCATTAGATTTATAGCTATCTGATTCTCTTCATGCATTAATTTGTGATTGTCAGTCCATTTGGACTTTTTCTTTGGTAGTTCATGAGGACCGTGTGAAATCACTTTCCACAGGTCTGGATTAACAGATTTAGCATAATTTTTCAGACTAGTAGACCATATACTAAAATTGGAACCGTTGAAAACTGGTGGTTCACCCATGAAAACAGATCAGATATAAAGCAACAGAAATATTGATGCACCAAAAGTAAATTAGCACCTAAGACTGCAAGATCGGATCTGCAGGTCGCTGGACCTTCTAAGCAGACACCACTCTGATACCAATTGTTAGGGTGCTAGGCCCGGATACAGAGGGGGGGTGAATGTATCCCTCTAAAGATAAAGCACAAATTAAAACTCTAAAGCCCAGATATGCGGAATAAAAACTAATGAGCTTTCCAAGATGAGATGATAATTCAACAATTGATCAACCAGTTGGACTGCAACAATGCAGCCACCTGATCACACCAGAAACGCAGGCAGAGCTAAACAAACCAAACACACTTAGTAGAATATAATGCTCAAACTTTACTCCCAAGATAACACAATTAACCAAGTATGCACAACCTGTGAATGGGAGGAAGAAGGTAAGGAACAAACACACAAAGCACAACCACTGCACAGTAGATTTTTAGGTGGTTCAGTCACCAAGACCTACATCCACCCCTCACTCCCAACCAGAGTGAGGCTTCACTAGCCAACGCTAGAAACCTGCAGACTTAGTCTGCGACAGAGTGCTGCCACACAGCTTGACCAGGGGAACAACCTCCCCTCTTCCTCCCAACCGGAGGGACACCCAAAGTGACTCCCAGCCACTTGGAAACCAGAGAGCGAAGTCTCTCTTCCTCCAGACCAGGAGGGAACCCACCAGTGACTTCCAGTCACCAGCAAACCAGAGGTCGAAGACCTCTCTTCCTCCAGACCAGGAGGGACCCCTGGACTTGCAACCCACAAGCCCAGAACCGGAGACAAGTCTCCCTTCTCCTGAGTCCACAGGAGGAACCCGACCTCAGTCCAGAGGATCGGAAGAACACAGTAAATCAGATCAAATAAAAGGAAAAATAAGAAACGAAAATAACACAGCAAACACAAGCTGTAAATGAAAGAACATCAGATGTGGCTCTCATGGAGCTGACTGGCCTGGATTTGATCCACGGTCCAGTAGACATATCTTCAGTAGCTTCTTCCTTCTTCTCCACGAACTCTCTCTCTCTCTATCTCTCTTTCTTTCTCCTCTGCTCTCCTTTTCTCTCACGTTGTTCTCTCCTTTTTCTCTGCAACTCTTTTTCTTCTGCCGGCTCACTCTTCTTCTATTTCTTCCTACTTCTGCTCAAGGCTTCAGTCCTTCATCACCCTTCATCTGAAGACGAAGGATTCTATTTATATCAGCAGCAGTAGCAGCTAGGGCGTGTGGTCTCCACAGCTCCCGCCCAATCGACTCTGCCACGTGTCAGCATCTCAGCTCCTTGGATCATGTTCCAGACACCTGCAAGACAAATGAGGAGTTCAGTCGATTAACAAAATCAACTGAAGACAGTGTATAGACTTTATAACTCATACTGTAAAATGCAGTGTATAGACTTTATAAGCAGCAAATGAGCAAGTGTAAACACTGAGTCAGTGTATAGACTTTGAGGAAATTCAAGCAATGCAACACAATGTATATACTTAGAAACAGTAAGTGAGTAAGTGTGTACACTGGGAGAGTGTATAGACTTGTGAGACTTCATGCGAACTCAGTGTATATACTTGCTGAAGAATGCATTATCATAACAGGGGAAATGTGTGGACTTCTGTGAAGTGTATGAAGCCACCGAGTGTATAGACCTGTTGAGGGAAGGGCTGTACAGACTTTAGGACCTATGAAGACGATTGAATAGAGTTTGCCTTAGAAATGAGTGTTTAGACTTTGAAGCAAACGCCAGGTAAACGATGTGTAGACTTGGCCAGAAAACGTAGGGAAAGGTATGAGTGTATAGACTTGGCCAAACATAGGGAAAGGTGAGGAGTGTATAGACTATGCTTCACTTCGAGCAGCCACAGTGATGTATAGACTTAGCCTTTGAGATGTGGCTGTACAGACTTGGAGAGTTGAAGCCAATGTACATACTTGATGATATCAAACCGATGTACAGACTTGCAGATGCGAAGCCAATGTACAGACTTTATGATATGAAGCCAATGTACAGACTTACAGATGCGAAGCCGATGTACAGACTTTAAAGGCTGTGAACAACAAGGCATGCTGTACAGACTTACTCAATCAAACTGATGTATAGACTTTGAACTTGAACGACCAAGCAGGTTGTGTAGACTTAGAAGAGTAAGCCAGTGTATAGACTTCAAAAAACTTGAAGGCCCAATGTACAGACTTTGAAAAGTCTGAACCAATGTACAGACTTGTAACGCTTCAAAGCACAATGTGCAGACTTTACAGTTCAGCTGCCAATGTATAGACTTGGAAAAGCTCGAACACTGAATCAATGTAAAGACTTGGAAAGTTATCCAATGTACAGACTTTAAGTGAAAGTCAGATGTACAGACTTGAAGTTTATGCATGAAGACCCAGCAATGTGTAGACTTGACAGTGAATGCATGAACAGTGATGTATAGACTTAGACGCAACATGCTATGCAATGTACACACTTGATGTAATGCATGCCGATGTACAGACTTCAGTTGAAGTCAACCGAAGAGTGTATATACTTTATGAATGCATATGCCAAGACCAGTGTACAAACTTGATCAAATGTCTAGACTTTGCATGAACAGTCGATGTGTAGACTTCACATGTAGAGATTTTGAACGTGTGTGCTGGCAGTGTACAGACATTTATAGTCTAGGGGGGTCGACCCATCTAAGAAGGGGGGTCGACCCACCTCAGTCCTGACAATGCTGATAGAGTTTACACTTGAACAAATAATGCATGTGAAAGATTTATGCAGCAGATAACATGACTGAACATATAATGCAATGCTTCATGATCTGATGAACTGACTGAACAGCAAATCAACTGAACATATGAGAGACTGCATTATGATCAGAAAATGACTGAATAACAACATGATGACTCACACAGCAAGATGACTCACAGTGATTAACTCACATCAAAACCAATCATCAAAAGATTAACTCATATCAAAGCCAATCATCAAAACCACAGGGACACAACATTTCATTCTGTTATCATTCAGAAGCGTCTCACTCCTGCTATCAAGGATCCTACATTTCTTAGTGTTGAGGAGGAGGTGCTTAAGAAGGAAGGAGAAGCTTTTGAGAATAGAGAGGTCATGCTATTGGATTTAGAAGAAGAAATGGACGATGAGGAAAAACTATGGTATTATGAGACTGCCAAATATTGCGAAGATCAGTCTTATCTTGAAGAGGCCATGGCAGAAGAAAAGACAGCAATCAGGAGAGTCACCCAAAGATACACTTTGGTTGGACGAAAGCTCTATAGAAGAGGTCTTACCGGTGTTCTTCTCAGGTGCCTTGATGACGATGAGGCGTTGTAGATGTCAAAAAAAGAAGAGAAGAAAATGAACGTTCCTGTGGCACAGACGTCTCGACACCCCGAGAGCAAGTCGAAGACGGAAAGGCCGAACAGTCCCCGTACCTCCTCCAAGCGGGACGAATATATGTACTCGGTGCTCCGCCACCCAATGAGAAGCCCTTCGGGCAGAAGAGATGGCCCCAGCTCTCTAGTCGGCATTGCCGAAGGCCGAATCAGAAGAAATGCGGGAATGCGAACACATGTGCGGCACGTGCCAGAAATCATTCAAAATCCCGAATCGGGATTCGGAGGCTCTGAACTAAAACACCCCGGAGGCGGTGCATTACAACTAAAGCAACACAAGAGGGCAGGCGCCCGTCCGAATCACCACTAAGCTAGGAAGATACCCTATAATGCTTAAACCGGCGTTGTTATGCCTATATGGCCTTAAACCGGAGCGCCCCCCTCCAATGGATCTTAAACCGGCGCGCCCCCATATACCACCAAAACGGGCGTGCACTTCTTATGGGTTTAAACCCATTTGTGCTATTCTGGCGCGCCCCCCATTTGTGCTATTTCGGCGCGCACAACCTCGCGCCGTTTTACCTCCGAGGCATTCCATCCTACATCCGATCCCCTATTTTCAGGTGTAAACATAAAGAACTTACCTGAAGTGGGTGAGCAGCCTGCTCCTGACCAACATGCAACCGCCTGAGCTCTTCTTGCTCCTAGGAATGGAAGGCTTCGAGCTCCGCACCAGCCATCACATCTCCACCGGTCACCGTCGGCCAATCCTGGGACTGCACCATCCCTACTCTATCAGCGGCTCTCCCGGTAGGCCACTTAACGACGTCGGACACAAAGAAAGAGGCAACAGAGGTGAGCCGGAGGGAATGGAGCTTGTGCTCTCTTCCTCCCCCACCTCCCACTGATATATATAACGAGACGAAGAGCTGAAGAAAAAAAAAGTTCGGTGAGAGGAGGGGCTATCTCCGGCATCCGAAGAGAAGAAGAAGCTCGATCCCTCTACGCCTGCAAGGTGAACAAAAAGAGAGAGTGGGTGAGAGAGGAAAGGTGAGTTCGGAGGTGGAGGAGCTTGTGCTCCATTCCCTCTCCCCCACCGGTGTATCTCCTTCTTCCCCTTTCAATGTATTTCCCTTCTTCCCCTTTCATTGTATTTCCCTTCCCTTCGGGATGAACTTCCCTGTATTTAAATCTCCCTCCTTTTGGTGGATGAATAAACAGGGAATAGTTAAAAAACATAGCGATTTACTTTCGTTAGCCTTCGCTCCCCTCTTCTCCATGTCTTCTACTCACCTAAGGTGATTCAAAGCCTGCTCCTCCATAGCATGGTCTTTGAAGTAACCGTATGAGGGTGAACATTCATGGCCTCCCATGGCAAACATCTGCCCCGTCGGAGCTCCCACAGAGCTACAACCCATGAACTGCTAGAACCCCTTGAAGGCTGGTCCTCAGGGCTTTTGCGTTCAACTATGGGACACCGGACTGCCGTTAGGCCACTCCGAGTTTTTGGGATCGTCCCAGAGTATTCCGTTTGACAATCCCTTATTTCGCCCCAGCAAACCTCAGTCTGGGGGAGGTGCTACCCAATTTTTGTCAGGAGCAATAGCACACAGAGCAAACGAATGAACCACTCTCTGGGGACGAAAGCAGCATGTGTTTGAAGCCTCTGAATCAAGCTGAACCTCCAAGCTCCTGCACAACGAACTCCTCTGAACAAAACACTTGAATCTTCATGCTAAGTCACCTTTGTAAGGTTTCGCACAACACTATCGGGCAACGCAGCGGATAACAAAATTTATTTAGCCCGATCCCGGTGCTATGGAATCCTAGATCTGTGCTCTAATCGGTGTTTTAATTGCCCCAAACCCCCTAATTACGGGTTACGTATTTATACCTTACGTGGAACGACATTGTCCGCAAAGCCCGATGCAGAATACCGAGCCGCACAGATGTACGGCCTGTAGAGCAGATCCACACGGACCCTTGCGCAGCGACGGTACCCCCGGCACGGACCTTCCCCGACCCTTTCACCTTCTGGAGAGAGAGAGCAAGAGGAAGGAAGGGGGGAAGGAGCTAATCCTTTCCCTTAAGCCTAAATGCTTGATTAGCATCAAGGGAAGTTCAAATGAGCTCACGTAGGTGCCATATATATAGAATTTGGACCTTTTTCTAAAGACCTCCAAAGGACCAAAATTGTACATATGACCTTTCCATTATTATACATATGTATTAAGCCCCATTTACACTCCTTTCCAAAAGGAATTAAATAGAAATAATACATACATTTGTATAATAATAATCCGTCACCCAAGAATCCATTGTGTGTGATCCTCTAGGCCCATAGTCACTCTAGTTTAAGGCCCATTAACTTCTAATTCTCAATTAGAAGTAAATTAAACATATTCTTCGCTTCTACTAGAGCCGAATAATAGTTTACTTTATTCCGAACCTTTGATCACGTTGGGTCAAGCAAATCCGCGTGATCCTAGAGGACGCCGGGTTTAAACCAGCCTATCTGGTACCTGTAAGTCCACAGTTACCGCATCGATATAACCCCTCGCTCCTTCTATGAGTCTGGTACGATCGAGGGTATGGTTTCTATCAAATCTCATGATCGTGCCATTTGACTATGACCTCCTTAAAGTGTATGACGTCCGTTCTAAACGAACTCACACGACCCTGACCAGGGATTTAACGGAGCGTCAATGTCATGACCTATTAACTGTCTGATATATACCCGACAGTGAGCGATCCCCTCTTGACCATTGATGATCTTCACACGTATCCTGGAGTGGTTAATGACTCGGAAACTCATGACTTATGGTTAAAGTCACTTAGCTAAGTAATTAAACCATTTCAGTCCTCGTGTAAGATCCGATCAATGTCTCAAGTCAAAGGACCAACGATGCTACTGAGACAGTTGGATCTTCAGTTGACATTAGGTATAATCAACCATCTGAAGATCCAATAGTGGATCAGTTCAGTGTACATCCTCCAAGGACATACACCTACACATATGTGTTGGTGCCCCGCACCAATGACCATGAGACTGGTCACTGACACATCATGTGTACTGGTTTAATAGGTAATCAAAGTCCCCGAGTGATTACCCTCCAACCAGGAACAGTTTAAGGTATGTGTTCATGTAAAGTCGGTCTCATAATCGAGATCTCATCTCGAGTTGACTTTACAACCACATATCCTAAGGACAACGTAAAGTAACACAATCGCATATTTACACTCAAATATCACTTTATTAAAAATGAACAAGATCGCACATATATCGGGTCTACCCAACCCTAAATTGGCCTGTAGCACACCAACACTAACAATCTCCCACTTGAACTACAGCCAAGTGCCCACAACTTTGAGGCCCATCTTATCCCGATGACGCTCACATACAGTCTGTATCAAAGGCTTAGTCAGTGGATCTGCTATGTTGTCTTCTGACAGTACACGCTCTACCATCACATCTCCTCGATCAACAATCTCCCGAATAAGGTGGAAGCGCCTGAGAATATGCTTCGACCTTTGGTGAGATCTCGGTTCCTTCGCCTGGGCGATGGCCCCATTATTATCACAAAATAATGGGATGGGAGCTTCTCCAACTGACTGCCCCTCCATTCAACAAGAATACAAATCTAGACATGGATTTGCAGTCATCTGGATCTGACTGGAAACTAGAATCTGTGTAAGCTCTAAGCTGTAGGTCCTCTTCTCCATAAAGCAGAAAAAGATCCTTAGCCCTTCGCAGGTACTTAAGGATGCCCTTTACTGCCTTCCAGTGCTCTTCGCCTGGATTTGCCTGATATCTACTGACAATGCTTAAAGTATTGGCAATATCAGGCCGTGTACATAGCATTGCATACATGATTGACCCTATCGCCGAAGCATAGAGTACCTTATTCATGTGTGCCACCTCCTCAGAAGTTTTAGGAGTCATCCCCTTGGATAGGTAAATTCCATGTCTCATGGGAATAAGACTTCTCCTGGAATTTTCCATCCTAAACCTTTTGAGGATAGTGTCTATGTACATGGATTGGGATAATCCTAGCATCCTTTTAGATCTATCTCAATAGATCCTTATGCCCAGCACATAAGATGCTTCTCCCAAATCCTCCATGGAGAAGGTCTTGGATAACCAAGACTTAGTTGATGTCAACATCCCTACATCATTCCCAATGAGTAAGATGTCATCAACATAAAGGACCAAGAAGGTCACAGAGCTCCCACTGACCTTCTTGTAAACACAGGGCTCATCTTTATTCCGAATGAAGTTGAAAGATTTGACAGCCTCGTCAAATCTTAAGTTCCAGCTTCTAGATGCCTGCTTTAATCCATAAATGGACCTTTGAAGTTTGCATACCTTATTAGGATGTAGCTTGGAGGTGAATCCTTCAGGCTGTACCATGTACACCTCTTCTGACAGATTTCCATTAAGAAAAGTTGTCTTCACATCAATTTGCCAGATCTCATAATCCAGGTATGCTGCAATGGTAAGGAGGATTCTGATTGACTTAACCATGGCTACCGGCGAAAAAGTCTCGTCATAGTCAATGCCTTACCTTTGACGATATCCTTTCGCCACTAGTCTAGCCTTGTATGTGTCAACCTGTCCATCTGCACCGATTTTCCTTTTGAAAATCCATTTGCAGCCGATAGGGACTGACACGCCCCGATCCGATAGCAGCGGAACGTATGGGTCGGAACGTGGCAGCGATACAGTCGTGAATAATCAGAGCAACTCATAAGACACAACTTCAAGGCTAGACAATAATGACGAAAATACAATTCTTATTAATATCAAATGTCAAACTTACAATTCTTGACTTACTTACATATTTAAATGAAAAGACTCATTACTCTTAATAAAAAGGAAAAGACTCAATGATAGGACAAGACTCAAGAACATAAAAGACACAGACTCGATTCCATAACGCTCAACACTCTTGCCCTTCCCCATCTGATGGACTATCTTCAATGTCATTACCTGAAAAACGTTAAGGATAGGCTGGTGAGCGAAACGCTCAGTATGAATTACATCTCTCATCAAGCTGAATATAAATGATTAGCCAATTAACATGTTCATGAAGATGCAATGCATGGAACTAGAAAATCATGATGATCAATCTATCAGGAAAGATGAATACTAAAGTCAAAGGCAGTTACGAGATCAAGAGAAATAGGGATAAATTCCCATGCAGAGTCAAGGACAAGCTATCAGAATATAACAAGGATAGATACTTAGATGAACATAACTTCAGAATTGGCCAGAATATAACAGAATTCCAATAAATATAAGTAATCTAGCATAATATCTAAATTATCAAAATAACCGAACAATAAAATATCAGAATAACAGAACTTCTAGAATTTACAGAATGACAGATATAACAGAATATAACAGATGTACAGACTTTGGTGCAATGCCACACCCAGAATTCCCATGGTTTACAGAATTGGACTTCCGTCCTACCTGACACTAAAAAGTCGCGGACCCACAGCCCTTAATGTTTAGAATCAGATTTGGCCAAATACAGAGTCAAAGGGTTATGTTCTCGAATCGATGACAAGAAGATTCCAAAAGGAGTAGAGTGTCAAGACTAACGGAAAACCAATGTGACACGGATCGTATCCAGGGTTTTTAAGGTACAACCAGCTCGGCTGCCTTGAGGGAATCCAAGACTAGCGGAGACTTACGGAGGTCCTAATGACTAACTTGCCAGTCCGAAGGAACGGAATGTCCAACGGAGGACTCATATGTCACCGAGAGTTGAGGTGCATAATGTGAACCAATCATGAAAAAGGGCTCCATCTACGGACGTGAGATGAGAGTGCCAAAAGACCCGAGGTATGGGTCAAAACCGGAAGAAAACGGTGAGAATATGAATGCGTTAATTATAGAATTCACGTTAATCTAATTCTATAATTAACTATAATTAAATAAACTTATATTAATTAATGTCCATGAGTGACGTCATTTATTAATTAGCATCCACATAGAGAGACATTAATTTTATGATTTTTATCTTAATTTATTTAACAAGAATTCACGTCAATATCTATTTAATTGAATAATTTTAAAAATGTACATTCAAAGAGACATTAATTTATATAAAATAATTTAAAAAATAGAATATATGATAATTAGGAGAAAAATTCAAGGATTCCAAAAATATAATTTTTATAATTTTCGGTTGCATATTTTAATAGATATAAATTTTCAAAGATATACTTACAAGATATATATATATATATTAAAAATTTGACAACAATGCATTGTGTCGTCAAAAGGATTTGACGACACTATTCATGTCGTCATTAACAAATTGTTCTAATTTTTAGTCCTCTCGTTTCTCTACGTAACTATGTCGGAATTGAGCCTATGATATACTGAAATGACGGGCTCGAAAAACTCTACCTAACTAGACGTTCAAAATAATTTTTCGTTGAGAGATGAGGGATCTTGAGATAGGGGGCATAAAAAACGGTGCAACCACTCTCACTACCTCGGTCTCCACCCCAATAGTACGCCCATAAATTTTCATGGCCAAAGAAGACTCCGATACCCATGAACAAACTATTAATGCGAAAACTCCATAACTGACTTCTATATAATTGACGACTGGTTAGTTGGTCGTTGAATTAAAATGATGCCCTAGATTGGGTCGTCATTTTCATTCTTGCAGTAAAACAAATAAACCTCAATCAAGAACGAAATCTATACTTATTACAGACCTATATGCATGCTTAACATGATTACAGAAGCTTGTTAAATACTTGTTTAGCTATCAGAGAGAACACCTACGAGAAACTATAGATTATGAACTAGAACATGAGCATGTTGTTTATGATCATAAGAGCATGTATCATCTTTGTTAATTGAGTTTAGCCATCAGAGAGAACACCTAACTCTAGATAAAGGATGAAGAAGATACGGGAGGTGGACGCGAGGGGAAGCAGAGGAAGAAGAAGAAGAAGACTCCTTCTTCTTACAGCAGCCGCAGTAGTAGGTAGCTTTCCTCCACGTAGCAGAGAGGAGGAAGCCGATGCAGCAGGCAGCAGCCCCCTTCGAACGCACCAGCAGCAGTACCCTCGCGCTGCTCCTTCCCGGGGTTTATTTATAGGGTACAGGCCCTAGCAAAGTCCTATTCATATTAAGAATCCTATTCTTTGTTAAGTTTCCTAAGATTGGCTCTGCCGTTATCCCTGTTTGAAACCAAAACGTAGGTCGACTTCCCTATTGGATCCTAACCCTAAGACTCCTGCATGCGTGGATGATCGAACAGGGTTTCTCGTGAGAAGCCCATGACCAATTCGTGAGTTTTCAAATGGAGAGGCCCATTATATATATATCATTTATATATATCGTAAAGACATGCATCTTTCACAACATAACATGGGTTTTGGCTTTTAAGAGAAACCCAATATATCGTATCTTAACAACTCCCTACGTATGTGTTTAAAGAAGAGCCTATCACGTAACCCTTGAAGCCCATGCTCCTATGGAAGGCTTGTTGGCAAAAGAAATAGTCCAATATATATATCCATATAGGTTAAAAGTCTTTCACGTACATGGGCTGTAAAAGGCCCATATGCAATTATCCTCCCTACCCTTTTGCATATAAATATATATTTTAGATCACGTGAGACCCATCTTATTTGGTAAAGGTCTCTTCTAAGGTGTGTGGGTTGGGCTTTAATATATATATATATATATATATATATATATATATATATATATATATATATATATATATATATATAATGTGTTTTGAGTCTTTAGTATTTGAGAATTAATTATGGTGAATTTCATTCTTTAATGTATGTAGGGATAAATATATATATATATATATATTTGAGTTGTACATTTTTAATTTGGTTTGGACCTCTTTATATATATCTATATAGATTTCAAAAATTTATTATCGTAGACTTATCCTATGTAACTTTATCCGGGGTACTACATCCTCCCCCACTTAAAAGAATTTGGTCCCCAAATTCACATGAGATTCATTTCCAATATATATCCGGGGGGTATCTAGTTCTTTTCCTAAATCACAAAATGAGATCATCTAGTCATGCTAGCAGAATAAACTAAGGTACTAGGCTTAGGTTAAGGGGTACCTCTAGTTACTTCATCGTCAGCAGGTTTGATTTGTCTTATCGCTTGTAGTTGTACTCGATGCCGTGCTTCCTTGTGATCCTTAGCCTGCTGCGGTTGATCTTTAGGAAGGGGGCAGTCAGCTACCCTATGCTCCTGGCTCCCACAGCGAAAGCAAGCTCCATTCTTCCGGCGACATTTCTCAGATTTGTGACCCTCATTCCCACAATACTTGCACTTTTCTTCCTTAGGCTTCTTGCCGTTCGGAGCGCCGTTGCCTTCATTAGGCCTCTTGTTGCCATTATCTACTTTCTGCTTCTCCATTCTCGCCTTAACCTTGTCGGATAATTCCATAGCGTCCTCCAATAATTGAGCTCTCTTAACCATCTCGGCATATGATTGAATATCCATCGGTGCCAACTGGGGTATGTATTGCAGTCTTAATCCATTTAAAAACCTCCTAGCTTTCATCTTTTCCGTCATGATCAAATGAGGTGCATACCGTGACAACCTCGAGAACTGAGCCTCATATTCTGCCACAATCATACTTCTTTGTTTGAGGGAAGCAAATTCTCCCGCCTTTCTCTCTCGAACTCTCTCTGAGAAATACTTTTCGTTGAAGTGTTCTAAAAATTCTACCCAAGTTACTTGAATGTTTGGCAAAGTGGCTTCCACAGACTCCCACCAAGCCCTTGCATCCTTCTATAGTTGAAATGTTGCTAATACAACCTTATCTTGATCCGAGCATTGCATTACTCGGAAGATTCTTTCCATCTCCTTAGTCCAATCTTCCGCCACATCAGGATCAGGAGTTCCACTAAATCTAGGGGGATTGAGGCTCCGGAACTCACGATGCAACTCTCCAGCTCCACGATTGGCTCCACCCTCGGCTACTCGCTAAAGAGCCTGGGTCAAACCTTGTACTGTCCTTTGCATTTTACGCCATTGGGCACGCTCGGCGGCCATTGTTATCTATCTAGTTCTACAAGACACAAATAATTCATGTAAGATTATCAAGTAATTCTTGTGAAATTTTACTAAGCTATCATCATAAACTAATCTTATTAGTATTTTAATTTCCTTTTTAGCTCTTAACCCAAGGTTCTACCCAATCTCACCGGGTAATAATGGGGTTGAACCTAGAACTTATGGCAACCTATAGTCAAGACCTAGGGTTTAATATACCTAGGCTCTGATACCACTTCTGTCACGTCCCGATCCGATAGCAGCGGAACGTATTGGTCGGAACGTGGCAGCGATACAGTCGTGAATAATCAGAGCAACTCATAAGACACAACTTCAAGGCTAGACAATAATGACGAAAATACAATTCTTATTAATATCAAATGTCAAACTTACAATTCTTGACTCACTTACATATTTAAATGAAAAGACTCATTACTCTTAATAAAAAGGAAAAGACTCAATGATAGGACAAGATAAGACTCAATAAGATAAAAGACACAGACTTGATTCCATAACGTTCAACACTCTTGCCCTTCCCCATCTGATGGACTATCTTCAATGTCGTTACCTGAAAAACGTTAAAGATAGGCTGGTGAGCGAAACGCTCAGTAGGAATTACATCTCTCATCAAGCAGAATATAAGTGATTAGCCAATTCACATGTTCATGACGATGCAATGCATGGAACTAGAAAATCATGATGACCAATCTAATAGGAAAGATGAATACTAAAGTCAAAGGCAGTTACGAGATCAAGAGAAATAGGGATAAATTCCCATGCAGAGTCAAGGACAAGCTATCAGAATATAACAAGGACAGATACTTAGATGAACATAACTTCAGAATTGGCCAAAATATAACATAATTCCAATAAATATAAGTAATCTAACAGAATATCTAAATTATCAAAATAACCTAACAATAAAATATCAGAATAACAGAACTTCTAGAATTAACAGAATTTGCAGAATGACAGATATAACAGAATAACAGAATATAATAGATGTACAGACTTTGGTGCAATGCCACACCCAAAATTCCCATGGTTTATAGAATTGGACTTCCGTCCTACCTGGCACTGAAAAGTCGCGGACCCACAGCCCTTAATGTTTCAGAATCAGATTTGGCCAAATACAGAGTCAAAGGGTTATGTTCTCGAATCGATGACAAGAAGATTCCAAAAGGAGTAGAGTGTCAAGACTAACGGAAAATCAATGTGACACGAATCGTATCCAGGGTTTTTAAGGTACAACTAGCTCGACTGCCTTGAGGGAATCCAAGGCTAGCGAGACTTACGGAGGTCCCAATGACTAACTTGCCAGTCCGAAGGAACGGAATGTCCAACGGAGGACTCATATGTCACCGAGAGTTGAGGTGCATAACGTGAACCAATCATGAAAAAGGGCTCCATCTACGGACGTGAGATGAGAGTGCCAAAAGACCTGAGGTATGGGTCAAAACCGGAAGAAAACGGTGAGAATATGAATGCGTTAATTATAGAATTCACGTCAATCCAATTCTATAATTAACTATAATTAAATAAACTTATATTAATTAATGTCCATGAGTGACGTCATTTATTAATTAGCATCCACATAGAGAGACATTAATTTTATGATTTTTATCTTAATTTATTTAACAAGAATTCACGTCAATATCTATTTAATTGAATAATTTCAAACATATACATTCAAAGACATATTTATTTTTTTAAAATAATTTAGAGAAATAATATATATGATAATTAAGAGAAAAATGTAAGGATTCCAAATATATAATTTTTATAATTTTCTGTTGCATATTTTAATAGATATGAATTTTTAAAGATATACTTACAATATATATATATATATATATATATATATATTAAAATTTTGACGACAATGCATTGTGTCGTCAAAAGGATTTGACGACACTATTCATGTCGTCATTAACAAATTGTCCTAATTTTTAGTCCTCTCGTTTCTCTACGTAACTACGTCGGAATTGAGCCTATGATATACTGAAATGACAGGCTCGAAAAACTCAACCTAACTAGACGTTCAAAATAATTTTTCGTTGAGAGATGGGGGATCTTGAGATAGGGGGCACGAAAAATAGTGCAACCACTCTCACTACCTCGGTCTCCACCCCAATAGTACGCCCATAAATTTTCATGGCCAAAGGAGACTCCGATACCCATGAACAAACTATTAATGCGAAAACTCCATAACTAACTTCTATATAATTGACGACTGATTAGTTGGTCATTGAATTAAAATGACGCCCTAGATTGGGTCGTCATTTTCATTCTTGCAGTAAAATAAATAAACCTCAATCAAGAACGAAATATGTACTTATTACAGACCTATATACATGCTTAACATGATTACAGAAGCTTATTAAATACTTGTTTAGCCATCAGAGAGACTACCTACCTTCGTGTGAAGTTTAGTTGATAGACATTGGAAATTGAGAGGGAACTTTTCTTCTATCCGATACTCTGTTTTGGTTAACAGAGGAAGAACAGCAGCACCTGTAACCGAGTGTTGCTGTGTTGAGAAAAACAAAAGGAAGGAAGGAGCTTCAACGGTCAGCAGCCCCCTCCTTGCACGACCACGACCGGAAAGAGATAGCCTACGCGCACGAATTGCAGGAGGAAGATACTCCTTTCACGGTGACAGGGACACGGTTGGAGAGTTTAAACAAGAGTAATAGTAGCTCCTGTGCGAAGAGGATGAAAATAGTTTGCAGACGGCCACCTCTTTACGCAGTCTCTGCATAACAGGAAAGAAGAAGACATTAATCTTCTTCGTAGCATGCAGAAGACAAAAGAAAGAAAAATAAAACGACGGCCTTTACCCCTGATTGTAGCAGCGGCCCGAGCTTGGTGCGTTCGAAGGGCTTATTTATAGGGTTTAATTATTTTAAGAGTCCTACAGGGACTTGGGATCCTAATTAATCTAAAGTTCCTCCAATTGCAAATCATGAGAAGAGTGTGACTTCTAAAACTGCAGACGCCTTCCCCAAGGGTTCCTAATCTCCCGTGTTGCTATCCAATGTAACAAGGGTTTTATATTTTTTCCAAGCCCCACTTAAATAGGTATTATATATGTATATCCTACGTATGCTTCCATCGTGAGGCCCACAAGATCATTTTGCTAAAAGCCCATTGTGTTAACCAACTTGAGGGGGACATGGAAATCTTATAAGGCCCATTTACAAATTAAGCCTTAGCTATTATTAGTTGGGCCATAATATATTCTTATGTTATTTTGGTGGGTTTAGGCTTTCAAGAAAAACCCAATATAACATATCTTAATAACTTCCTAAGTATGTGTTTAAAGGAGAGCCTATATATCACATATACATATATTGTAACCCTTGAAGCCCAATGCCCTTGAAGCCCATGCTCCTCATTAGTACGTTAGCCTATTTATTGGGCCTTTTCATTATTTGGGCTCAACTGAAAATCATAAGGTCCTATTAGATGAGTGTTGGCCATCTTGTGGGCTTTAATTTGAGTTTAAAGTAAAGCCTAATGAATAGGGTTTGCATTAGAGTTATTCATTTTTAAACTAGGGTTTTAATGTAATGGGCCCATTGGTTGGGTTAATGGCTTTTAATTTGTGATGCATGTATATATATTTATTTATATAGGGATTTTATCTTTCATAATTTACCGGGGTGCTATATCCTCCCCCACTTAAAAGAATTTGGTCCCCAAATTCAAATGATTTTCTATCCAAAATTAGTGGGGTACAAGTCACCATATCCAAAACATGTTTTCCCATGATATGCTAAACATTATGATCATCATGTTTGATTCACGTAATTATAGATGTGGTAAATTTACAGGGTTACCTTACAGTGTTTCATCTCCCATCTTAACCTACAAGAATAAGATTTTAAATTAATGATTACTCTTATCTTGATATTATCTAACGCGGATGTAACATATTTTATTATTTCACCCATGGCTCTACCCCAAATCTCACAGGGTTCCTATAGGATAACTGACCGGGACAACTTAATCTAGGACTTGAACTTGATGACCTAGGGATTTAGAAAGCCTAGGCTCTGATACCACTTCTGTCACGCCCCGATCCGATAGCAGCGGAACGTATTGGTTGGAACGTGGCAGCGATACAGTCGTGAATAATCAGAGCAACTCATAAGACACAACTTCAAGGCTAGACAATAATGACGAAAATACAATTCTTATTAATATCAAATGTCAAACTTACAATTCTTGACTCACTTACATATTTAAATGAAAAGACTCATTACTCTTAATAAAAAGGAAAAGACTCAATGATAGGACAAGACTCAAGAAGATAAAAGACACAGACTCGATTCCATAACGCTCAACACTCTTGCCCTTCCACATCTGATGGACTATCTTCAATGTCATTACCTGAAAAATGTTAAGGATAGGCTGGTGAGCGAAACGCTCAGTATGAATTACATCTCTCATCAAGCAGAATATAAATGATTAGCCAATTAACATGTTCATGAAGATGCAATGCATGGAACTAGAAAATCATGATGATCAATCTATCAGGAAAGATGAATACTAAAGTCAAAGGCAGTTACGAGATCAAGAGAAATAGGGATAAATTCCCATGCAGAGTCAAGGACAAGCTATCAGAATATAACAAGGACAGATACTTAGATGAACATAACTTCAGAATTGGCCAGAATATAACAGAATTCTAATAAATATAAGTAATCTAGCAGAATATCTAAATTATCAAAATAACCGAACAACAAAATATCAGAATAACAGAACTAACAGAATTAACAGAGTTTGCAGAATGACAGATATAACAGAATAACAGAATATAACAGATGTACAGACTTTGGCGCAATGCCACACCCAGAATTCCCATGGTTTACAGAATTGGACTTCCGTCCTACCTGGCACTGAAAAGTCGCGGACCCACAGCCCTTAATGTTTCAGAATCAGATTTGGCCAAATACAGAGTCAAAGGGTTATGTTCTCGAATCGATGACAAGAAGATTCCAAAAGGAGTAGAGTGTCAAGACTAACGAAAAACCAATGTGACATGGATCGTATCCAGGGTTTTTAAGGTACAATCAGCTCGGCTACTTTGAGGGAATCCAAGGCTAGCGGAGACTTACGGAGGTCCCAATGACTAACTTGCCAGTCCGAAGGAACGGAATGTCCAACGGAGGACTCATATGTCACCGAGAGTTGAGGTGCATAACGTGAACCAATCATGAAAAAGGGCTCCATCTACGGACGTGAGATGAGAGTGCCAAAAGACCCGAGGTATGGGTCAAAACCAGAAGAAAACGGTGAGAATATGAATGCGTTAATTATAGAATTCACGTCAATCCAATTCTATAATTAACTATAATTAAATAAACTTATATAAATTAATGTCCATGAGTGACGTCATTTATTAATTAGCATCCACATAGAGAGACATTAATTTTATGGTTTTTATCTTAATTTATTTAACAAGAATTCACGTCAATATCTATTTAATTGAATAATTTCAAAAATATACATTCAAAGATATATTTATTTTTTTTAAAATAATTTAGAGAAATAAAATATATGCTAATTAGGAGAAAAATGTAAGGATTCCAAATATATAATTTTTCTAATTTTTTGTTGCATATTTTAATAGATATGAATTTTTAAAGATATACTTACAATATATATATATATATATATATATTAAAATTTTGACGACAATGCATTGTGTCGTCAAAAGGATTTGACGACACTATTCATGTCGTCATTAACAAATTGTCCTAATTTTTAGTCCTCTCGTTTCTCTACGTAACTACGTCGGAATTGAGCATATGATATACTGAAATGACGGACTCGAAAAACTCTACCTAACTAGACGTTCAAAATAATTTTTCGTTGAGAGATGGGGGATCTTGAGATAGGGGGCACGAAAAATGGTGCAACCACTCTCACTACCTCGGTCTCTACCCCAATAGTACGCCCATAAATTTTTATGGCCAAAGGAGACTCCGATACACATGAACAAACTATTAATGCAAAAACTCCATAACTAACTTCTATATAATTGACGACTGATTAGTTGGTCGTTGAATTAAAATGACGCCCTAGATTGGGTCGTCATTTTCATTCTTGCAGTAAAATAAATAAACCTCAATCAAGAACGAAATCTGTACTTATTACATACCTATATGCATGCTTAACATGATTACAGAAGCTTATTAAATACTTGTTTAGCCATCAGAGAGACTACCTACCTTCGTGTGAAGTTTAGTTGATAGACATTGGAAATTGAGAGGGAACTTTTCTTCTATCCGATACTCTGTTTTGGTTAACAAAGGAAGAACAGCAGCACCCGTAACCTAGTGTTGCTGTGTTGAGAAAAACAAAAGGAAGGAAGGAGCTTCAACGGTCAGCAGCCCCCTCCTTGCATGACCACGACCGGAAAGAGATAGCCTACGCGCACGAATTGCAGGAGGAAGATACTCCTTTCACGGTGACAGGGACACGGTTGGAGAGTTTAAACAAGCGTAATAGTAGCTCCTGTGCGAAGAGGATGAAAATAGTTTGCAGACGGCCACCTCTTTACGCAGTCTCTGCATAACAGGAAAGAAGAAGACATTAATCTTCTTCGTAGCAAGCAGAAGACAAAAGAAAGAAAAATAAAACGACGGCCTTTACCCCTGATTGTAGCAGCGGCCCGAGCTTGGTGCATTCGAAGGGCTTATTTATAGGGTTTAATTATTTTAAGAGTCCTACAGGGACTTGGGATCCTAATTAATCTAAAGTTCCTCCAATTGCAAATCTTGAGAAGAGTGTGACTTCTAAAACTGCAGCCGCCTTCTCCAAGGGTTCCTAATCTCCCGTGTTGCTATCCAACGTAACAAGGGTTTTATATTTTTTCCAAGCCTCACTTAAATAGGTATTATATATGTATATCCTACGTATGCTTCCATCGTGAGGCCCACAAGATCATTTTGTTAAAAGCCCATTGTGTTAACCAACTTGAGGGGGACATGGAAATCTTATAAGGCCCATTTACAAATTAAGCCTTAGCTATTATTAGTTGGGCCATAATATATTCTTATGTGATTTTGGTGGGTTTAGGCTTTCAAGAAAAACCCAATATAACATATCTTAATAACTTCCTAAGTATGTGTTTAAAGGAGAGCCTATATATCACATATACATATATTGTAACCCTAGAAGCCCAATGCCCTTGAAGCCCATGCTCCTCATTAGTACGTTAGCCTATTTATTGGGCCTTTTCATTATTTGGGCTCAACTGAAAATCATAAGGTCCTATTAGATGAGTGTTGGCCATCTGGTGGGCTTTAATTTGGGTTTAAAATAAAGCCTAATGAATAGGCTTTGCATTAGAGTTATTCATTTTTAAACTAGGGTTTTAATGTAATGGGCCCATTGGTTGGGTTAATGGCTTTTAATTTGCGATGCATGTATATGTATTTATTTATATAGGGATTTTATCTTTCATAATTTACCGGGGTGCTACAGGGACCTTCCCTTCGGGTACATCAACTAAGTTCCAAACTTTATTAGTGTACATGGACTGGATCTCTGAATCCATTGCCTCTTGCCATTTCTCAGAATCTACACTACGGATCGCCTCTTCGTAGGATTGAGGATCTTCATCCTCATCAATACATACCTTAGAGGACCCCTCTGAGACATATCCAACATATCTCTCAGGTTCTCTCGGTAGTCTACCAGATCTTCGCAGTGTCTGTGTTTCACCTTGAATAGGATCAACCGATACAATCTCATCCAATGAGTTTGTGTCTATGGGTCGTGGTTCTTGGACCTCGTCCAATTCTATCTGGCTCCCACTATTTTTCTGGAGTAGATATTCTCTTTCCAAAAATACAGCTCTCTTGGCCACCAAGACCCTTTGCTCAGAAGGGTGATAGAAATAATATCCAAACGTCTCCTTTGGATATCCCACAAACCTACACTTATCGGTTCTCGACTCAAGCTTATCACTATCGTTCTTCTTTACATGGGCAGGACACCCCTAAATTTTAATGTGATTAAAATTTGGTTTCCTGCCGTTCCATATCTCATATGGGATAGAAGGAACTGATTTACTTGTGATCTTATTCAATAAATATGCTGCAGTCTCTAATGCATAGCCCCAGAGAGACAAGGGTAGTCCTGACATAGACATCATGGATCGGACCATGTCTAACAAGGTCATGTTTCTCCTCTCGGATATACCATTGTGCTGTGGTGTATACGGTGGAGTCCACTGAGAAACTATTCCATGATCTTTAAGATAAGAAGTGAATTCATGGCTCAAGTATTCACCTCCTCGATCCGATCAAAGAGCCTTAATACTTTTGCTAGTCTGTTTCTTTACTTCATTCTTATATTCCTTAAACTTCTCAAAGGCTTGTGACTTATTTCTCATTAAATACACACAGCCATATCTTGAGAAGTCATCAATAAAAGAAATGAAATAGAGGTGACCCCCTTTTGTCTCCATGGACATGGGTCCACACACATCCGAGTGTATGAGCTCGAGAAGGTCAACTGCCCACTCACCATGTCCACTAAAGGGAGCCTTGGTCATTTTCCCCATGAGACACGACTCACAGGTATCAAATGGCTTGTATTCGAACGAATTCAAATACCCATTTGAGTGTAAGTGAGAGACTCTTTTCTCACCTACATGACCAAGTCTGCAATGCCATAGATATGCAGAATTCACTTCATCAACATTGAAAATTTACATAACATTAGAACATGTATCTAATATATAAAGACCATTGACTAATGAACCATTGGCTATTATCAAACCATTATTCATTATAGAGCACCTAGTGCTATTAAAAGCCAATGTATATTCAATGTTATACAAGCCAGAGATTGAAATAATGTTCTTAATAATATTAGGAACATAATAACAGTCATTCAGCTCCAGAATGACTCCTGAAGGTAAACTGAGGCGTGCAGTCCCAACAGCTTTGGCAAAAACTAAAGCTCCATTGCCCATCCTCAGTTCAATCTTCTTTTTGCCCAATCGCCTTTTATTTGCCAGCACCTGCACAGAATTACAGATATGAGATTCACATCCAGTATCCAATACCCATGATGTTGATTCCATATATGACAAATTAAGGTCTATGACAAAATACCTTCATTTAGAATTACCTTGCAATTCTATTTCCAATGCCCAGTTTCCCCGCATCGAAAATATTTGTCTTCCTTTTCATTCTTCTTGCCCTTCCCTTTGTCAACTTTGGCGAGTTACTTACCCGTGGCCTTTTTTTTTCCCTTCCCTTTGTTACTTGTGGTGGATATTTGGGTGGCCTTCCTTTTTCTTGTTGGCCCGGCCAACAATCATTACAGACGAAGATGGTTTATCTTTCTGCATGGTTCCTTCAGCACTCTTTAACATGTTGAGCAGCTCTGGAAGAGTTGCTTCAATCATGTTCATGTTAAAGTTCATGATGAAGGAAGAAAAGGAATCGGGTAATGACTGGAGTATAAGATCAATGCATAGTTCAAGATCCAACTTGAACCCCAATGCATTGAGTCTTTCAATCCACTCCATCATTTTTAGTACATGGGCCTGTACTGATGAACCCTCAGACATCCGTGTCCTGAAAAACCTTTTTGAGATATCATATCTCTCAATCCTACCCTGCTCCCCGAAGAGCTGGCGTAGATTGAGAAGTATGCTTCTACAATCAGTCTTTTCACATTGCCTCTGCAGCTCGGGAGCCATAGAGGCCAACATGTAACATTGGGCAAGGGAGGAGTCCTCAGACCATTTGGCATAAACCAGTAACTCGCCCTCGTCGGCATCAGGAGCTGGCTCAGAATGAACCGTGTCCAACATGTACGCTATCTTTTCGGCGGTAAGGACTATGCGTAGATTACGCAGCCAATCCGAGTAGTTCGGTCCAGTTAATCTACTTGCATCTAAGATGCTATGGAGGGGGTTGGACGGTGACATTGTAATCTGGATGAGAAATAAAAGACAACTTAGCATGTGTTCCAATTCTAACTTAGATGTCGTTTTCTATCTTAGTTAGTCCCACTCTTTTTCGATCGGACTATATAACCCTCAGTATATAGAATGGAAGATCAGCGAGATCAACCTAGTGGGTCAGAATCCTAACGAGACTGATGTACGACCTTGTGGAAAGCACAACAAGCCATACACCATCTCCAGGGCAGTCAACAGGCACTTGCATCTAATGCAATATCCGATATTCGACCCCCGAGAAATTATCCCCTTGTGGAAAGCACAACAAAGGATATTCTCGATTAGATCTAACCATCATTACTACATAGCAATGAGTTCATGACATGACCCTTGTGGAAAGCACAACAAAGCTGAGTTCAATTCCTCACCCCATTGAGGCCGAGCCTTGGAGTTTAATCCCGCCCCCAAACTCGTAGACCTTGTGGAAAGCACAACAAATCTATGAAATGAAGACGTTCATTCACTCCATAATGATGGAGGGCCACGACGACTCCTAGAGCCACGCTTACCAGATCTAAAATTCAATCGCAATGGAATTTAATTTTTATTTTGATCTCACCCTAGGTGGTAATATAAATATATCCAATATATTTACCGTACCTAGTAGTTTGCACAAAATAAATGCATCCAATGCAAAATTAAAATGCAAGTGATCATGGACTTAAAGCCTAATGTAACTAAGGCATCCGGCCCGCTTCTGAAGCAGCTGGATCGTCCTCGTCGGGTGTGCTCCGCACTTTCAAACTCTGACGTCGCAGTAATTACAACTTTTACACAGCACGCATGCCGAAAAAATGTAAATTACATATCAAATAAAATTCCAGAAGCCCTCAGGGCGAGTAAGATTGAAGTACATTGGAATTTCAACAGAGAGAGAAAGGAGGTTCGCAGACCCCAATTAATTACATTAATCCAAGTCCATGATCACTTGCCAACCCATTCAAATAAAATCAATCAAGGGTTATTTTCTGAAAATAATCCTTACTTTTGAATTTAAAAATGGGATGTGCAAACAAAAATGGGCTAGCTTTGTTTAATTTTAAAAATAAAAGTATGATTAACTAAAATTAAACACACAAGCAGGCCAATACAAGGTAAATAAAGTAGAGCACGTAAAGAACCATCATTTTCTACAGGGGCATGTAATTGAGATAATTAATTAAATTTACATTTAAATTTAATTATCTAATAATCAAATTTAAATTTAAAATTTAAACATGTCAATAATTTAAATTTAAATACAAACTAATTATCCAATAATTTTATTTGAAAATAAATTTAAAATAATGCAATTATCTTCAATTAGCAATTTTCTAAAATTCAAAATTTGAATTTAACAAGTATCTAATAATTAAAATTCAAATATTTGAATTTTCTACATTTATCTTCAATAAAATTTAAAATTTAAATTTTCTAATTATCTAATAATTAAAAATTTAAAAACTTAAAATTTACTGAAGTAACTTCAATTATTACCATTTTATCTCAAGGTAAATAGTAATTATCTCACCTCGGTAAATTCAACACGATTAAATAAAATTTAACATTTGATATTTACCATCGAGATAACACAATTAACCTATTAGATAAAATCTGATTTAATTTACTGTGCATTTATATATATATGTCTAATATATATATTATTATTCCTGCACAATATAAATTAAAAACAATTAAATGCAATTTTTTTAAATAATAAAAAAAATTGGGCGCGGGCGCCCGCAACGCGGGGTCCGCGTTGCGGGCGCCGCGTGCGCCGCCCACGCGGCGGGCGCAATGCGCCCAAACAGGGCCACGCCAAATTTTTTTTTAAAAAAAAAATTGCTCCAGCGTTGTCCAGCATCTTGGAAGAACGGAGATGCCCAGCATCCCCTTCTATCAATAACAATTGAAGATTTTAATCCCCTTTCAAATATGGTTCTATACGACGATAAAAACACCGATTAGAGCGTCAACCTGGCTTTGATACCACTGTAAGGTTTCGCACAGCACTATCGCGCAACGCAGCGGATAACAAAATTTATTTAGCCCGATCCCGGTGCTATGGAATCCTAGATCTGTGCTCTAATCGGTGTTTTAATTGCCCCAAACCCCCTAATTACGGGTTACGTATTTATACCTTGCGCTGAACGACGTTGTTCGCAAAGCCCGATGCAGAATACCGAGCCGCACAGATGTACGGCCTCTAGAGCAGATCCACACGGACCCTTGCGCAGCGACGATACCCCCGGCACGGATCTTCCCCGACCCTTTCACCTTCTGGAGAGAGAGAGCAAGAGGAAGGAAGGGGGGAAGGAGCTAATCCTTTCCCTTAAGCCTAAATGCTCGATTAGCATCAAGGGAAGTTCGAATGAGCTCACGTAGGTGCCATATATATAGAATTTGGACCTTTTTTTAAAGACCTCCAAAGGACCAAAATTATATATATGACCTTTCCATTATTATACATATGTATTAACCCCCATTTACACTCCTTTCCAAAAGGAATTAAATGGAAATAATACATACATTTGTATAATAATAATCTGTCACCCAAGAATCCATTGTGTGTGATCCTCTAGGCCCATAGTCACTCTAGTTTAAGGCACATTAACTTCTAATTCCCAATTAGAAGTAAATTAAACATATTCTTCGCTTCTACTAGAACCGAATAATAGTTTAATTTATTCCGAACCTTTGATCACGTTGGGTCAAGCAAATCTGCGTGATCCTAGAGGACGCCGGGTTTAAACCAGCCTATCCGGTACCTGTAAGTCCACAGTTACCGCATCGATATAACCTCTCGCTCCTTCTATGAGTCTGGTACGATCGAGGGTATGATTTCTGTCAAACCCCATGATCGTGCCATTTGACTATGACCTCCTTAAAGTGTATGACGTCTGTTCTAAACGAACTCACACGACCCTGGCCAGGGATTTAACGGAGCGTCAATGTCATGACCCATTAACTGTCTGATATATACCCGACAGTGAGCGATCCCCTCTTGACCATTGATGATCTTCACACGTATCCTGGAGTGGTTAATGACTCGACAACTCATGACTTATGGTTAAAGTCACTTAGCTAAGTAATTAAACCATTTCAATCCTCGTGTAAGATCCGATCAATGTCTCAGGTCAAAGGACCAACAATGCTACTGAGACAGTTGGATCTTCAGTTGACATTAGGTATAATCAACTATCTGAAGATCCAATAGCGGATCAGTTCAGTGTACATCCTCCAAGGACATACACCTACACATATGTGTTGGTGCCCCGCACCAATGACCATGAGACTGGTCACTGACACATCATGTGTACTGATTTAATAGGTAATCAAAGTCCCCGAGTGATTACCCTCTAACCAGGAACAGTTTAAGGTATGTGTTCATGTAAAGTCAGTCTCATAATCGAGATCTCATCTCGAGTTGACTTTACAACCACATATCCTAGGGACAACGTAAAGTAACACAATCGCATATTTACATTCAAATATCACTTTATTAATAATGAACAAGATCGCACATATATCGGGTCTACCCGACCCTAAATTGGCATGTAGCACACCAACACTAACAACCTTAACAAACGGTTAAAATATCTAAACTTCCTCTCTACAAATTTAATTCACCAATTGGGTGAACAAACTAATCAACTAATCAACTTGCAGGTGAAAGAAAGAAGAAAAGGAAGCAAGAAGAATCAAAGAAAACCTCCCGTAAGCTATTCCGGTGCGCTCCTAATCCGGCGCGGGCTAATCCGGCGCGGTACCCCCCCGCGCCGTTTTAGCCCTACACTCAAAAACCATTCTATCCCCATGGGTCCTAAACCGGCAAGGCCTGGGCGCACCAGATTAACTGATGGAAATCAAGATAGCTGCCGCCAAAGCCGATCGATGAAGCTGCTGGGCTGGAGATTAACGCGCTACCTTTGGGTAGCGCGACCTGAAGAAGGCGCTAGGTTTCCCTAGCGCGTTCTCAGGCAGACGGTCAACTGCAGACGCCCCAACTACCCAGCACTTGGAACTCTCAATGACTTCAATGTTCGCTGTTTCCCACTGTTGTAATTGATGTTTTAGTGTCGTTTAGGCTTCCCCTTCCCCCTTATATATGTACTCCATCTCGTTTGATTAAGTAATAGAATGGAATAGAAATGATTTGAGAAAATGAGTGAGTATAGCATGGCTATATCTCTTATCTTCCCCCCCCCCCAATCTTTGGAATCCCTCCCTCCTCCCCTCTACGGGTGCGATGCCCACGTTCTTCTTCTAATCCTCCCTTTTTCCCTTCACGGAGGTCGTTCGAAGCTCCGGATGCATCGGCTTTGAGAAGAGGCCGGGTGTGAGGCCCCATTCGGGCTCCGTTCTTCCTCCACCGACGATCGACGTCCTCCACCCCGCCAACGATGTGGCTATGATCAAGACGGAGCTTGGTTGCACCGGTCCTGCGATGGGATCGGGTGTGATGCCCCAGCCAACACCCTATTGGTCCTAGCTCGCCCTGCCATGCCCCTTTCTCCCTCATCGCCCACCCCCGCTCCCACATTCACCAAGTTATCCTAGCTAGCAATAGGTTAGTTTAATCGATGTTTAGGGCCCCCATGTGTTGTTTTAGATCCCCCCCGTGTCATATCCACCCTCCTATGTGCCCTCCCCTCGTGAATCACTCCCCCGAAGTCATCCACGAGCGCCCCTAAGTCCAACTTCTTCATCCGGCGACTGTCTGAGAACGCGCTGTATCGTCCTAGCGTGATCTTCATGAAGGCGCCATGTTCCTATAGCGCGACTATGGACAGAAGGTTGATGAAGGCCATTCCCTCCCAATCTCGTTTCACATCATTAACCTTCTATATATGCGCCGGATTAACCTTCCTTGGGGCGCGCTGTTTTAGCCACTTCTTTCACCCCAGGGCGTGCCGTTTTAGCCACTTCTTTCACCCTCGCGCGCCGTTTTAGCCATTTCTTTCACCTTCGCGCGCCGTATAGCCCCTGTTATAATCAATTTTTTGTTCCGGGGGCTCCGCCCCCGAAAACCCCCGCAAGGGGCGTTGCCCCCTTGACCCCTGCGACCTGACCGCGCAGGTCGATCCGCGTGCGAGGGCGTATGTTGGCGAGTTTAGGCTTCACACTTAACAATTCGCTCCCCCAAACTGTGCGTGAAGAGAAAAGTAATGATGCCCCGTGGTATCGGACGCGAACCTCGGAATTCCCGACATGGTCACGATCCAGGCACATCTTGGGCCAATAGTTCATCATCTTGACCCACTTCTACCCGGATCCGATCCCGCATCCACATTAAACTTGCCGTACCTACGGCAGACATCCGTACGATTTATCGTCGTCTTCAACGCTATTAATGCGGACTTCCGTCCGGACACGAAATGGTCCGTGAGTGACCAATATATACGTATCTATGAACATTTTTCGCCCCAACGTGGGTTTGTTTAAACGTGATCCGAGATCTTTGTTCTCGCTTTATTATCATGAATTTCAGGCCGTAGGGCCCTTATTCCCGGCAATCAATCAAGGGTGTTCCCCCGTATGGGGGATGTAAATAACGACGTGGCCTTTATGGCACGGCGGGTTTCGGTCCAGACTCGAACTACACAATTGTCTGATTAGTCAGATCGTGTGCACCATGGGCTTCCATGAAGCCCGAATAAATCGTCACTTTGTGACTGGCACGCCCTCGCACTAAATAAATGAATTAACCCCGATCAACAAACGAACCGATTCTTTCCGAATCTTAGTGCGTCCACAAGTCTGACACGCCCGGTGGGACCGAAATCACCCTTCATCTCTTTGCCAGGACTAAGGGCCCTACGGCCCCTTTCTTGTAATACTAATTATTTGATTTGCAAATGCATGTTGCATTTCGGACACCAGGATGGCCCCCACGTTCGGTCAACAGGCCGTCGAGAGCCATGTTGGGAACGGCTACTTGGCCGTCCCCCTCAGCTTCGGGAGCTTCCCACCCGCTGTAGGCTTCCCCAACTTCCTCGGGGTAGCCTTCACGAACCTACTGGACGTGGAAGCGTCTGACAGGACTGAAAGCAGCGCTCCCATCCAGGGGGCCGCCAAAGCTGCTACCGGTCGATCAATGGCCGAGACTTCCAAGACCGTCCCGACCCGGACGTTGAGCTGAAACTTGCACCATGTGCACCAAACTACCGGCCCATCTCACTAAGGGTCAGCCTCTCATCAGAGGAGGCTCCGGAGGAGCCACGCCACGACATCATCCCGAGGCCGGTTCTCCAGGACCGGCAAGTCTGCTGTCGTCGGGACTTTCCGGGTGCATCTTACCGGACAACGTTCCGAGGTGATCCCAGATCGCATTGTGCCCGCCGTACCAGTGCACAACTCTTTTCAGGCACTGGAGAAGATGAAGGGCAAGATGATGCCCGCCACTCCGGCCCCAGCGCCGCAGCACCAGTCGGCCTCCTGGGCCACCAAAGCTAAGCAAGTTTGGGTTCCCAAGGTGGCCCGGTTCACCTCACCGGCCCGGGGAGGGCCCAACACCTTATGCCCGGCAAGGGCACAACAAGGAGATCGGGTCAAGACATCGGCCCCTCTCTGCCAGCCGGTGCTGGCCATACCTACACCACCGGAGAACATCCGCCGTCACTATCAGGCTGCCCGTGCGGAGCCTGCAACCCACATGCCCGTTGCTGTTAATAGGGCAACATCACCAGCCTCTCCTCCTGACCAGGACTGGGAAGGAGTGGAGCAAGCCATGAGGAAATACTTGCGGGGACCGGGGAGCACTCCCCTGGGTCGCCAAAGACTGCTGGGGGCGGTGGCCTCTGCATTTGAAGAAGAAGAGACCCGGTCGGTGCCCAGCACCGAGTCAAGAAACTGCTCTGAGGAGCGTTATCAGTCCCTGTTGAGGGAAGAAGTGAAGCCGCAGAGATCGGTCTTTGACAGATTGGTCTTTCCGGGTAGGCCGTCGAGAAGAACAACAAGAAGAGGCAGAGACCTAAGGGTTTACACCTGCAACATGGCAGGGGTGCCTGGCCGGTATGGGGCTCTACCAACCGAGCCCGAAGAAGTGTCCAGGCTTGCCACAAGGCCAGGACCTCTTACCAGAAGAGGGAAAGCGGTAATTGAGCAGACACAAGTCCACACTGGAGAAGCTAACTATGAGGAACCTTCAATGTCCTTGGCTGCCAATGTTATTACAGAAGGCACTGCGGGAGGACCATCCACTTCATCCGAAGAGGCGCCGATCGAAGAAAGAGGGGGCACCCCTAGCCTTTCCATGAATGACCCCGCGGTATTGCATATGATGCAGCAGTATCAACGGGAGATCGAATTGTTAAGGAAGCAATTGACTGAAAGAGATGCTCAGCCCTCGACATCCGGGCAGACTGAAGCATTGCCAGAGACCTTTGGGGGCAATGGTCAGGCCTCGGAAGCTTCTCCACAGGCGACGGTGTCTCCCCCAATACCTACCTACACTGGTGGCGTACCCCTGCATCAGCCACAAGATACCACACTGGCCCCGCCACCGAACTTGCCATTTCAGGGGTCCACCATTGCACCACAGGCAACAGTGTTAACAACGCCGCTGGCGCAACCAGCCCATTTCTATCCAAACCCGGTTGACCCAGCAACAGTGAGCAGACTAATGCTCGAACAAATGATAGATATGAAGTTAGCAAAGAGGAGCGATGGTGATCACACGCCATTCGACGTATACCGGGTACCTTACCGAGCACACTATGCTGCCAAGAGGCTACCGGCCGGCATCACCAAGCCGCCGAAGTTTGAGAAATTTAATGGGCAAGAATCTCCCAGGAAGCACATTGCCTACTATGTGAATGTCATGGGGGATTTAGCTGTGGATGAAGCTTATCTCCTAAAGTTCTTCGGCTCGACACTTACCGGGCTCACTTTCGAGTGGTACTCGAGTTTGCCCGTCGGGTCCATTGCAGACTGGCTCGATATGCAAAAGAAATTCAAGGAAAGGTTCTACATAGCTGAGCGGGAGGTAACCGTGGCAGAGCTCTATGCCACAAGATAGAGAAATGATGAGTCGACACTCGACTACATAAAGAGGTGGAGGAACCTCAGCATGAGGTGCAAACGGCCCCCGCATCAGGAGGACGCAGTGCAGATCTGTAAACAGAATCTGAAGAAGGAAATCCTTGAGAGGATGATCGGTGCTGAGGTAAGGTCATTTGACAGTCTGAATAACATAGTGGCAGAGATCGAGGCATTCCTTGCTCAATACTCTTCTGCTCCAGCTGCATCGAGCCAGAGGGCCAGGCAAGTCGAGAAAAGACCAATACTGTTAGAAGTTCACACACTGGACTTCGAAGCTTTCGAGAAGCAAAGAGAGAAAGCCAAAGAGACAGCCGACCCTCCTCCGCCCAGGTCCACTGAACGGCGAGAAGGTCCCTCCCTGCGGGAGAAGATGAGGAATAAATTGTATTCTTTTCCTAGAGACAAAGCTCGAGTCCTATTTGAATGGGCCACCAAGTACAACAAGATCACATTACCAGATCCAAAGAGGCCTGGTGACTTGAAGAAGAAGGATGATCCTCGCTTTTGCCCATACCATCAGATGCTTGGGCATACCATTGAGGATTGTTACATCTTCAAGGACGTCATTGAGTCCTTGATCAAGAAGGGAGAGCTGGACATGGGGGAGCTCAGAGTGGATCCTCCGCAGCCGCATGAGATACCAAACCTCAGCATCACTGTCAACATGGTATCTTTATACCAGCAGCTGCCTGAAGAATGGGCAGAGGCCAGTACACATGCCACTTATCAAGCCTTCGTCATGGCGCCAGCTCAAGACCAAGGAGGTTGGCAAGCCGCGCCGACGAAGAACAGAAGAAGAAGACAAGCTCCCCGGCCCAGTCCGGAAGTTCACATGAGGGGTGTTATACCCCGAACAGCACCACCACCGGTGACACCCATTTGGCATGACACGGCCCCCCGGCTAGTCATGAGGCGCCCTACTCACAACAAGAAAAAGTACATCCCGATGCGGGTGCACAAGGAAACCAGCCCGCCGGTCAAAAGACTTCAGGCCATTATTGATGGGCTTGAAGAATATGAATAGCCCGAGATCCAGCCTGTGGAATTGAAGGAGTATGTCCCCTGGGAGGAGCTCGAGTCACTCGAACTGGCTCCAGGAGTGAAAGTCGAAGCAAGCGAAGAACCTCTTCTGTGGGGAGAGCCCCCTATGGAGCAGCCACCAGCTGGTGAAGAGAAGAAGAAAAAGAAGAATAGAAGACCCAGAGACAAGAAGAAGAGTGGGGTCGTCCTTTCTTGCAACACCCTCTCAGCATTATTCGACACAGCCCTCTCCCTGAGAGAGGAAGAACAAGAAGTGCCCGTTGAGCCATCAGAGGTGAATTAGGCTGAAGCATCCACATCCCAACACCCCACCAGGTCAGGAAGAAAGTGGGGACGCCCTTCTCAGGCCAACCACAACATCCTGCTTAGGGGAGAACAACCATATCACGTCCCCGAGCCTAGGGTTCAAGGCATGGAGATTCCCCCTCCATCAGGCCTCTACCCTGGAGAACCAGGTGGCCAGGGCGCCCCTTCATTTATTGAATTTCTCACGACTTAGAGGGGAAGACAGTCATGCCCCCTCGAGTCCCAGCATACCAAAGAGGCAGGCAGCCCCTCGGCCCCGTTGACAGTGAATCCCCCTCGGCCAAGGGAAGAGCCCGATAACACCCCAAACCTTGTCGAGTTCATGCAAGAAAAAGAGGTGACTCAGCAGGCCCCACAAGCTCAAGCGACGCCTGACCCAGTGGGAGAGGCACCCGCTAAGCCGGTTCCCCAGGCTCAAGGTGGAGGCAGGCGCAGCCGAGCCGAAGAAATGAAGCTGCTCGAAGTCCGAGCTAGCAACAGAATAGTTAAGCACCTGAAGAAGATCCCAGCTAGGTTTACCATCTGGGAAATTCTATTCTTGGATGAAGAAACACAGCAAGCTGTCATCGCCGCACTCCAGACACCAGCATATGTTGAAGCCTACCTTGCAGAAATGTCACCTGAAGTACCTGTGGCCTTCACGGAAGAGGACATGCTTCTACCAACCTGTAGTCACAACAGGCCACTCTACATGAAGGGGCGCTGAATGGGCATCCCATCAACAAAGTCTTGATTGACCCGGGGGCAGCCGTGAATATACTCCCCTACCGGGTGTACTAGAAGCATTAGTTTGACGTACACTTGATTGAGGTCAGAAATGTCAAGATCGCTGGCTTCAACCAGAAGTGCGAGGTCCCCATGGGGGTCACAGAGTTCAACCTCTCCCTTGGCGACTTCACAACCAAGGTCCTATTCCATGTGATCAACTCCAACACCTCTTACAAGGCGTTGCTCGCCGACCTTGGCTGCATCAAAATAGGGTGGTACCATCCACTCTGCACCAATGCATCAAGTACCCCGGCAACGGGAAAGAGGAGAGAATCTTTGCCGACCTCCACCCTTTCGAAGTGTTTGAATGTCACTTTTCAGACGCCACTTTGTATTTGGAGAAGCCAAAGCAAGCTCCCCAAGTCACCCAGGACAAAGGAAAGAAGAAAGCAGAGCCTGACAGCTGGTTCCCTCCACCACCGCCAGGATATGTGGCTCCCCCTTAGGTGTCATGTGTTTCTGAAGCAGCAGAGGTGATCAAAGCCACTCCCCTTCCCATATATCCTATAGCGGGGATGTCGTACCTTGAAGACATGCTGGAGGACGTCAGGGTCCCGCCCGGGATCATCAAGCCCCTCACAAAAGCCGACTGTCAGGTGGTCGAACCATTAAAGGCCTTCGAGGTGCCTAACTCCGGAGGCCCGCCCACCATCTTTTATGTGGCCGAGGAGCACCCGGCCAGAGGGGATGATGATTGTAAACTCCCTGATGAGCTGCACGACCCACTCGTCCCAATCATGGGGCTGCCTGACATAATCGGCCGTGTGGTCAAAATGACTAGAAAGCAAGGGATACCCTTCTGCCAGCTCTCCAGTCGGAAAGAAATGTTTAAGAAAATGTGGAACCCGTCAAACCTGGACCGAAGGTTGTTGCAGATCACCCGGCACCCGCGTTTGGGTTTCTCAATAGAAGACTCCTATGAAGCTAATGTGATATCAGTCTCGGCTCCAAACGGCGATAGCCCCGCAGGCAATGCAGGCCTACGGGAAGCCGAAGACCATCAGTGACGTACGCCCCCGACCAACGAAGATCAAGATGAAGAGGTGTTCCTATGGAATCCACCTCCTTGCAGGAACATGGGGAAGGTCCCACCCTCTTCTGAGGGATCGACCCCGAATAGCTACAGCAACAGGGCGCCATTGCCCTCGTCTAATATTGATGTAAGGAACGAGGAAGCAAGTCGTACTCTGGGCTCCCCTCGGTGCGATTCTACCCTGTTTGCCCTGTGCTATCAGCAACAGCGAGAAATTGAGATGTTGAAGGCTCGGTTGGCCGAAGTGACCGCACTTGTGTCTAACTTGATCGGGGGGATCTTCCGCCAGCAGAACTTCAGCATGCACCTGCCCCCGAGCGCCACCCTGAACATCCCTATGTACTGGAGAAAGGAGGCCAGGGGCGCAACTGTTTCCCCAGTCAGACGACCGGCTGACCGGAATCCCACATTACAAGAGAGAATGCGGAGGCCCTACTCCTTCCCGAGGAATAAAACCCGAGGGATCTTCGAATGGGCCTGCTACTATGGCAAGGTTACCCTCCCAAGGCCCAAGAGGCCGCAAGATGCCCGCAGAAGTGGCGACCCCCTGTTTTGTCCGTATCACCAAATACTGGGTCACCCCATCGAAGACTGCTACGTCTTCAAGGACATTGCTCAGGACTTGATTGAGAAAGATGAGCTTAGAATGGGAGATTACGTGGTAGCTCCACCACGCCCTCATGCGACAGGTAACCCCGAAAGAAATATCTACATGGTGTCAGTCCAGCACCAGATTTTTGAAGAGGCGGTGGAGAATGGGCAACCCCGGTCACCGGCAGAGAGCCGGCCCCCGGTGTGGCAATCAATCACCTCGGCTCCTGCAGGAGCCGTCTATGATAATTACCAAGAAGATCCCAGAGAAGTCCTTTACTTCTCCTCGCATGAGAACCCCTCGGAGCTGCACACAGCAGGCCTGGAAGAGGGGGAAACAAGCAAAGCCTCATTACCCGACGAGGCGGAGCAAGAAGATGCCTATGGTGTCCTTGAAGTAGAAGATGGTGAATATAATGGTTTCATCGACCTACTACCAGCGCCATCAGAAATTTAAGATGGTGGCCAGGCCACAGTAGATGAGCTCCTTGAAATTAACCTAGGCACAGAAAGTGACCCCAGGCCGACCTTTCTAAGTGCCCTTCTTCCTCCACAGGAGAGGCAACAATATGTCAAGTTGCTGCAAGAATTTCGGGATTGTTTCGCCTGGAACTACAAAGAGATGCCCGGCCTGAGCCCCGGCGTGACTCAACATATTCTGGCCATTGATCCCAAGGTGGAGCCGGTGAAGCAGTCCCCCCGGCGTATGAGGCCGGAGCTGATAAAACAGATTTGCAAAGAAGTCGACAAGCTCATACATGTCGATTTTGTAGCTGAAAACTAATACACTACTTGGTTGGCCAACATTGTGATAAGTACAATATGAAGTGATCTAGAAGGGGAGGGGATGAATAGATCACTGTTTTTAAAGAATAAAATAAAAAAATTCTGCAGAGTATATTGCTAAATGCAAATAACCTTGAGCTCAGGCTAACGAATATGATGCAGTGCAGTTAATAGCTCAAGCAAATAGAAGGCATATCATGATAGTACCACAATCGATCGCACAAGGGCTCAGAGGATTTTAAGGTGGTTCGGTCCTTCAGACCTACATCCACCCCACACTCAAACCGAGTGTGGCTTCTCTAAAGGCTGGGCAACACAGCTTGCCAGACAACTGCTGATACACAGCTTCCCAGGAGAACAACCTCTCCTCTTCCTCCTACCCGGAGGGAACCTCTAGCGACCTGCAGTCACTAGAACCCAGAGACTTACGTCTCTCTTCCTCTTTACCAAGAGGGAACCCCACTAGTAGCAACCCTGCTACTAGTGAACTAGAGGTCGAAGACCCCTCTTCCTCCCAACCCGGAGGGAACCTACAAGCAGCTCACCTGCTGCTTGCAAACAGGAGAATGAATCTCCCTTCTCCTGATCTCACAGGAGGACCCCGACCTCAATCCAGAGGATCGGAAACACAAACAAGGACAGTGGAAGAAAGATAAGAACAATAAACGGAAAAATACGAACGAAGAAAAATCAAATGCCAGAAAATGGAAACAATGTAGCTCAACACAGAGCAATAGACTTCGGATTTGATCCGCAAGTCAGAACAACTCTTCTGATCACTCTTCTGCTCTCTCTCTCTTTTTCTTTCTCTGCTATTCTTTCTTCTTTCTTTTCTTCTCCTGGATCGAAGGGCTCTCAATTTTCTTGTTTTTTCTTCTATGCCTCTCTTCTTCGATCACCTTCATCTGAGGACGAAGGATTCTATTTATAGCTGAACAGCAGGTGGATAGGGCACAAAATGCGTGTGCCTCCCACGCTCGATCCAGAATCTTCCTGCCACGTGCCTTAATCAGATTGGTTCCTCTTGTCTCGGATCACGTGCAGCCCTGGAGTGTGGAATGTTCTTCCTCGGACCTGTAATGAGATTAAGTCCTTTAATACGCTGCATGGCCATTAAAACCAAAACTGCATGAGGTATAGTAACAACACGACGTGACTTTTACTCGAGATGACACAAGAACGACACGAGATACTCTGTAACAGGTCAGATAGATACACAGAAGAAAATGACACGAGGAGAGGTTATAAGCAAAAGAGACACGAGGTCACGAATGCAAAAACAACACGAGGACAACTCGGGCTAACGACAGAGACCGACATGAAGACTAAAGCGAGAAACCAACACGAGGACAGAATATAACGAAACGACTCGAGGTGAAAACAACACGAGGTGAAGTTTGACACGAAGTAAAAAGTAACGACACGAAGTATAGTGGTGACAAACACACACTATATATAGAAAATAACACGAAGCCAGTAAGAACAGCACGAGATGAAAACAAGACAGGCTGATAACGACACGAAGTCGAAACAGTAAATAACACGGGATCAGACTGCACGAGGTAAACCTACACGAAGACTTAAGACGACACGAGGTGGCAATAAGGAGAACGACATGAAAACAACATGGACTAGCAACCGAAACCGACACGAAGTCAAACAGTACAACACGAGGTGTTGTAACCAAGAAGAAGTGCCAATCAACACGAAGACAGTATGCAGAGAAACGACTCGAAGTTAGATGAGAACAGAATGAAACAAAGAAGACGACACGGAGTGCATAAAACCAACACGAAGATGTGGACTATAGTAACCGTCACGAAGTGTGGTTACTAAGTAGGAACGACACGAGGTCTACAGGAAAACTACTCGAAGTTCATCAGAACTTTTTAGAGCAGCTTCAGAAACACGACACGAAGTCATGAGAAGAGAAAACAATCACAAAGTGAAACGAACACTTGAACTTAGACTGACTTAGAGACTCAGCGAATGGACTCGAAGACAGGAATACAAAGGATGACATGGAACCAACACAGTAAACAAATACTGCACGAGGTGAAAGACAACACTCAATCAGACGACAACATGGCTAGCTCGACACGAGGTGAAAACGCGAAGCAAGAACTACATGATGTTTGAGGAAAACAGCACGAAGACAGAACATGAACGAACACACGCAGTGTTACCTCTTAGCAGCTAATTCATATAAGACCATGGATAACTCAAGTCCAGGATATCTGAAAAATAACAAGAACAATTAACATAGTGTTGCTCATCATCAAAACACTTAGGGAAGACACACAAGCCAACAATCTCCCCCTTTTTGATGATGGCAACACTATATTAAATATGAGAGATAAGTTCAAAAGAGATCAATTCAGGATATATGATGCAGACAACTTAAAGCATACTTGCTTCCTTACCACCCCTGAGAAACCTGAACACTCCCCCTGAACACAGCAACAGTTTACCTCAAACTTGATAGCTAACTCCCCCTCAACAAACTCTGAACCCCCGACACAATTCTCTCCCCCTTTGACATCATCAAAACTAGGGGCAAATCTGAAGATACAGAGAAAGGAAAATTGCTGACTATAGAGAGAAAAACAGGACAGAGTAAGGCAGATAAATGGAGACTATTGAGATGTTTAGTCAATTAAGAAAGCCATTAATTTTATGTGAGGATTTTTGAGGATCAGTTAGTCAGACTGTGCAAAAACTGTGAATAAGGATTCGCTCCATACACAGAACCAGATTCTAAGCAAGTGAGGTACAAGATACCAGTTTGATCAAAATAAGTCTTTACTGAGAGAGTATTATGTAAGACAGTCAGAAGACAAAGACCTGTGGTATTGAGAACAAACAAATCAAAAGCTATACTTCAAGTGAGCAGGATCTTTAAAGATGGTCAAGATCAAAGGTAAGTCTGTCAAGTACACCTTTGACATTAGGGAGACACCTTGTTTAGAGGCAAGAATCCCCAGTTACTCGGTGGCAGGACCACATTACCCCTTCAGATAAGAGGACAGAGATAGTATTCTAGCTGGTGTTGACATTAAGGTGACACCTTTATCTGAGGCCAGACACCCCAGTTACTAACCAGATATGTACCATAGCTCAGTATGATCAAGACAACTACTAAGACCAGATAATTACTGCCATCTCATGACATGGGAAACATTCACTTCATTGATGAAAATCCCAGTTTCTCAATGAGCAGTTAACAAAGTTGATAACAATTTTATGAAATTTTTTTTTTATTAACCAGCTCTTAAAACCTTGTTAATGAAGCTTGAGTCCGTTTGAGAACAATACACCAGATCCAAGGTGATACAGACTAAAGCACAAAATACCTCATTTCGGACTCAACATTGACTAAGTAGGTATGCAGTACTGACTAGATCAGAAGACAGTTACCGTGTAGGAAGATAATCTTTGAATTCAGATTTTGATCTCAGTGGGACTAACAGCTGAAATTCCAACAAGAAATTAGATGAACAGTCTTAAAGGATAAAGCATCCAACTCTTTCTTTTATACACCTCATCAACCTGATTCTCTTTTGATGTCAGTAAAATGTCGTTCGGAGTATGTTCAAATTAGGTCAAGGATCAAAACACCTTTTATAAATCAGCTCCCCCTGAGACCTTGACCCCAACACAAGCTTAACCAAGACAACCCTCAAAAAACTTCAAAGAGAACACCATGAAGTTTGGACAGACTATTCAATCAAAACGGAGTGAGTCACCAAACACTCATAATGAAGTTATTTCTTCAGCAACAGATGATGAATATGATAAGCATAATAACACATGACATGGTATTCAGAAATCAATTTTTTTTTAATCATGAAATTCTGTAAATACCTAGTTCTCTGCGCAGAGTGCTAAATTTTTCAGTATCCAGTGGCTTAGTAAAGATATCTGCAATTTGTGAGTTAGTGCCAACATGGATCAACTCAAAAGTCCTCCTAGCTACTTCATCTCGAATAAAATGATGCCTGATTTCAATATGTTTGGTTCGGGAATGAAGTACAGGATTCTTTGCAATATTTATTGCACTAGTATTGTCACAAAAGATAGAAGTACAACCTAGCTCAACCGAGTAGTCCAGAAGCTGGTGTTTTATCCATATGACCTGTGTGCCACAACTCCCTGCTGCCACATACTCAGCTTCAGCAGTAGAGAGAGCCACAGAGTGTTGCTTCTTGGATCCCCAAGAGACTAAGCACCCTCCTAGAAATTCGCAGTGACCACTAGTGCTCTTCCTGTCCAATTTACATCCTGCATAATCTGCATCAGTGTATGCAATGAGATCTAAACTACATGATGCAGGATACCAGAGACCTAGATCATGGGTGGCAGATAAGTATCTAAAAATTCTCTTTACAGCTGCCAGATGCAATTCAGTAGGCCTAGCCTGGTATCTGGCACACATCCCTACACTAAATTGAATGTCGGGCCTGGATGCAGTTAAGTAGAGGAGTGAACCGATCATACCTCTATATAGTTTAGCATCCACCTCTTTACCTTTTTCGTCTGAATCCAGTGAGGAGCTGGTACCCATGGGTGTTGAGATTGTCTTGAGGTTGGTCATTCCAAACCTTTTCAGCATCTCCAGAGTATACTTGGTTTGATTTATGAAACAACCATCCTCCATTTGTTTGACCTGCAGCCCAAGAAAGTATTTTAGTTCGCCAACTAGACTCATTTCAAATTCTTGGGACATAGACTCAGAAAAATCTTTACATAATTTTGAATTGTTAGATCCGAAAATGATATCATCAACATATACCTGGACTACAATTAACTCCTTTCCGAGACTTTTAGTGAAGAGGGTTTGGTCAACCTTACCTCGAATGTAGCCCTTGCTCACAAGGAACTCAGAAAGTCTCTCATACCAGGCTCGGGGAGCATGCTTCAATCCATAAAGGGCTTTATTCAACCTAAAAACCATGTTAGGCTGAACAGAGAAATTAAACCCAGGAGGTTATTCAACATATACCTCTTCCTTCAATAGCCCATTTAAGAATGCGCTTTTGACATCCATTTGTTGTAGCCGAATGTTTCTAGAGCATGCAAATGCAAACAGAATTCTTATAGCTTCCATCCTAGCTACTGGTGCATAGGATTCATCAAAATCCACACCAAATTCCTGACTGTAGCCTTGAGCTACAAGTCTTGCTTTGTTTCTAGTGATAGCTCCATTTTCATCAATCTTATTTTTGAAAACCCATTTAGTGCCAATGACATGAGTGTTTTCAGGTCTAGGAACTAGTTTCCATATATTATTTTTCTCAAATTGATTTAATTCCTCACCCATGGAGGATACCCAAGAGTCATGCTTTAAAGCCTCTTCCACAGTCTTGGGTTCTACCTGAGATGTCAAGGCAGCTAAGTCCTGTTCTTGGACATTTCTAAAATGAGACCTTGTCCTAGTGGGGTCATGCAAATTACCTATGACATTTTCACTAGGGTGGTCTTTGTGAAAGATTACCTCACCTGAGGGTTCACCTACCTCAGTTGCTTCTTCTTGTTGTAGGTTTTCTGGTTGAGCAGTTTGCTGCATCTCTTCTTCTTCAATTTTCTCCAAGAAATCTCCCTCATCAGATGGCTCCCTGTCATCATTTATCTTTTTGTCAGATAGAACATTCTCATCAAACACTACATGAGGTGTTTCTTCAACAGTTTGCTCATCTTTATTGAAGACTCTGTAAGCCCTAGAGGTTTCTGAATATCCGAGAAAGATTCCAGGAGAGCTTCTTGCTTCAAACTTATCCAAACCATTCTTACCATTATTGTGGATGAAACATTTGGAACCAAAGATTTTAAAGTAAGAAATGTTTGGCAGCTTACCCTTGAGGAGTTCATAAGGAGTTTTCTTATGAGTAGGTCTTACCAAGGCTCGATTTAAAATGTAGCATGCTGTATTTGCAGCTTCTGTCCAAAATCTCCTTGGAAGTCCACTCTCAATCAGCATAGTCCTGGCCATTTCAATTATTGACCTGTTTCTTCTCTCAACAATTCCATTCTGCTCCGGTGTCCTGGGAGAAGAAAATCTGTGAGTCACTCCCTCTCTTGAGCAAAATTCAGAGAATGAAGAGTTTTCAAATTCTCCTCCATGGTCAGACTGAATTGTAATGATATTATGTTCACCTTGCAGTTTGATTTTATTAAAAAGTTCTTCAAAGTGAACAAAAGCATCATTTTTATTTGCTAAACAGAACAACCAAGAAAATCTAGTGAAGTCATCAACTATGACTAGACCATATCTCTTACCTGACAGGCTTTGTATTCGAGTAGGACCAAAGAGATCCATGTGCAAGTGCTGTAGTGGTTTAGATGAGAGACCCTCAGTTCTCAACTTAAAAACTGCACGAGTCTGTTTACCTTGAGCACAAGCATCACAGAGCTTGGACCCTAACAGGAATTTTATTTTGGGCAAACCTCTGACTAGGTTATAATTAGACAGTTTATTCAAAGTAGACACACTAGCGTGGCCTAGACGCCTATGCCAGTCAAAAGCAACCTGTTCAGAATTAGCAGACAGACACAAGTTTGTTTCAGAATTATCATCTAGATCAACGATGTACACATTATTTACTCTATGACCTTTGAACATGATGTTATCAGAATTCAGCTCAAAGACAGTGCAAGAGTTGTGGTCAAAGAGTACCTTGTGTCCTTTGTCACAAAGCTGACTTATACTTACCAAGTTGTGCTGAAGTCCTTCTACAAGATACACATCTTCAATGGAGTTAGTAGAGGACTTACCAACCGTACCAATTCCAATTATTCTTCCTCTGTTATTTCCTCCGAATTTGACCAAGCCCCCAAGCTTCATTTTTAGTTTGCTGAATTTGGACCGGTCACCTGTCATGTGCCTGCTACAGCCGCTGTCAAGATACCACTTGTTATGCTCAGCTGCCAGGCTGACCTGCAAAAATTCAGACAGAGTAATGTGGGACCCAATTCAAATTGGGTCCAAAGCCAGTTTTCAGATTATGCAAAAAGCACTTGGGAACCCATATCTGTTTTACTGTTTTCTTCAGTGGTTTTATGTGGGTTGATTCTTCCCTTTTGGCATTTCTTGGTGGGTGTTGAATGAACTTATTCCCATTTGAACTATGCTGTTTCTGAACACAAACATTGCTGGTTGGCCTCTTAGAGGATACGCGTGTGTGTTGAGCATAATTCAGGTAAGCATTTTTACTCCAATAAAATTTGTGCTGAAACTGGTGAACGTTGCCATGTTCTACTTGATAATTAGCATGATGAGCTTTCTTAACAAAATTTTTCACTCTTTTTGTGACATCAATAGGACTGGTTCTGTGAGAACCTTTGTTCCCCACCTGTTGCACATGAGCAGTTCTTGTTTCAGGGTTTCCCGACTTAGGTTGCTGACCAATGGATTGAATGAATTTGTCGGTCGAAAACTTCATTGTAGAGACAGATTTGGAACTGGATGGTGTTTCCAGTTTCTCTTTGCCTTTGGCGGGGCAGAACGTGGTAGTCTTAAATTCAAAGGGTTTTTTACTAGTAGGATTGTATCCTAATCCCTCCCTATTGAAGTTTACCCTCGACCCCAGAAGGACATTCAGGTTGTTTCTCCCCTCTGTAAACTTCTCAAGCACTTTTTCTTTGTCCTCAATCTCCTTCTTAAATTCATTGCATTGGTCCTGAAGTTCCTGATTAACTTTTCTAACTGCCTCATATTTTTCAGCCATCAGTCTAATCTCTCCTTTACACTCTTCAGCTTTGCACTTCAGCTCATCTATTCTAGCTAGACTCTCCTCTCTTTCCATTCTCAACCTCTCAATCTCACCTTTAACCTGGTCTAGCTCAATGACCATCTCCTTGGTTTTCATGCTATCAGTGACAATAGAAGAGTGTTCTTCAGACAATGAATGAAACTTACGTCTAAGCATTCTGTGCTCCTTGTTTAAACAATTATATTTACTTAACAGGTCGCCATAGGCGTCCTCCCAATCATCCAAAGTAAAATTCTCAAACAGGTTTGTTACCTCTTTCTCATGATCGGCCATGAGGCAGGTCTTCTCTTCATTTTCACTGGACGAAGTGGCTTCTGGGTCCTCCTCCTCATCGCTCCATGTGCACAGCATGGCCTTCTTCTTCTTGTGCACCATCTTCTTCTGGTGTCCTGGAGCCTTAGCTTGTAGCTCTGGACATTCACTTTTCATGTGACCGGGTTTCTGACAATGATAGCAAGTGATCTTCTTAGCAGACCGGTTCTTCTCAAATCCTCGCTCAGGAGACTTCATTGCACCATTAAATTTCTTCCTCCTGTAGAATTTTCCTTTAGTTCTCAGGAACTTTCTGAATTGCCTGGTGAGCATAGCTCGCTCGTCCTTGTCCAGGTCTGAGAATCCATCAGAGCCTTCGCTGCTATCATCACTGCTGCTGCTGCTGCTGTTGTTCTTCTTAGCATGTCGTGAGACCTTCAGAGCAACATTCTTTCCCTTTCTGTCATGCCCATCGTTTCCATGTCTGAAATTGATTTCATGGGTCATGAGGGATCCAATCAGCTGGGTCACTGTCATGATGGATAAATTTCTTGATTCCTCTATTACAGTCACCTTGGTTTCCCAGACGGGAGTTAGAGACCTAAGGATCTTCCTGACTATATCTTCTTGTTGAATATCCTTTCCAAGGCCTTTCAGACTGTTGATGATCACGGATAGTCTGGCATACATTTCTGTGATCGGCTCCTCTGGCTTCATCTTAAATAACTCATATTGAGTTGTAAGTATGTTGATCTTGGTAGCCTTCACCTGAGATGTGCCCTCATGAATTAACTGCAAATCATCCCACATTTCCTTTGCAGTCTTGCACGCTGAGATCCTTGAATACTCTTCCGGGTGAACGGCGCACTGTATGATGTTAACAGCTGTCCAATTTAGTGCGGAGAGTTTGACCTGATCTTCTGTCCACATATCTTCATTTGGTGGAAGGGTGTATGGACCATTTGTGATAACTTTCCATAGCTTGTGGCTTTGGGCCCTGATAAAGACTTCCATCCTGTTCTTCCAGAAGAAGTAATTATTACCATCAAAGAAGGGGGGACGGTTGATAGACTGCCCATCAGCTATGAAACTGCGAGGACCAGTGGATCCGTTTCCCTGGCCGTTGGACCACATTCTGGGAAAAACCTGCTCTGATACCAACTGATAAGTACAATATGAAGTGATCTAGAAGGGGAGGGGATGAATAGATCACTGTTTTTAAAGAATAAAATAAAAAAATTCTGCAGAGTATATTGCTAAATACAAATAACCTTGAGCTCAGGCTAACGAATATGATGCAGTGCAGTTAATAGCTCAAGCAAATAGAAGGCATATCATGATAGTACCACAATCGATCGCACAAGGGCTCAGAGGATTTTAAGGTGGTTCGGTCCTTCAGACCTACATCCACCCCACACTCAAACCGAGTGTGGCTTCACTAAAGGCTGGGCAACACAGCTTGCCAGACAACTGCTGATACACAGCTTCCCAGGAGAACAACCTCTCCTCTTCCTCCTACCCGGAGGGAACCTCTAGCGACCTGCAGTCACTAGAACCCAGAGACTTACGTCTCTCTTCCTCTTTACCAAGAGGGAACCCCACTAGTAGCAACCCTGCTACTAGTGAACCAGAGGTCGAAGACCCCTCTTCCTCCCAACCCGGAGGGAACCTACAAGCAGCTCACCTGCTGCTTGCAAACAGGAGAATGAATCTCCCTTCTCCTGATCTCACAGGAGGACCCCGACCTCAATCCAGAGGATCGGAAACACAAACAAGGACAGTGGAAGAAAGATAAGAACAATAAACGGAAAAATACGAACGAAGAAAAATCAAATGCCAGAAAATGGAAACAATGTAGCTCAACACAGAGCAATAGACTTCGGATTTGATCCGCAAGTCAGAACAACTCTTCTGATCACTCTTCTGCTCTCTCTCTCTTTTTCTTTCTCTGCTATTCTTTCTTCTTTCTTTTCTTCTCCTGGATCGAAGGGCTCTCAATTTTCTTGTTTTTTCTTCTATGCCTCTCTTCTTCGATCACCTTCATCTGAGGACGAAGGATTCTATTTATAGCTGAACAGCAGGTGGATAGGGCACAAAATGCGTGTGCCTCCCACGCTCGATCCAGAATCTTCCTGCCACGTGCCTTAATCAGATTGGTTCCTCTTGTCTCGGATCACGTGCAGCCCTGGAGTGTGGAATGTTCTTCCTCGGACCTGTAATGAGATTAAGTCCTTTAATACGCTGCATGGCCATTAAAACCAAAACTGCATGAGGTATAGTAACAACACGACGTGACTATTACTCGAGATGACACAAGAACGACACGAGATACTCTGTAACAGGTCAGATAGATACACAGAAGAAAATGACACGAGGAGAGGTTATAAGCAAAAGAGACACGAGGTCACGAATGCAAAAACAACACGAGGACAACTCGGGCTAACGACAGAGACCGACATGAAGACTAAAGCGAGAAACCAACACGAGGACAGAATATAACGAAACGACTCGAGGTGAAAACAACACGAGGTGAAGTTTGACACGAAGTAAAAAGCAACGACACGAAGTATAGTGGTGACAAACACACACTATATATAGAAAACGACACGAAGCCAGTAAGAACAGCACGAGATGAAAACAAGACAGGCTGATAACGACACGAAGTCGAAACAGTAAATAACACGGGATCAGACTGCACGAGGTAAACCTACACGAAGACTTAAGACGACACGAGGTGGCAATAAGGAGAACGACATGAAAACAACATGGACTAGCAACCGAAACCGACACGAAGTCAAACAGTACAACACGAGGTGTTGTAACCAAGAAGAAGTGCCAATCAACACGAAGACAGTATGCAGAGAAACGACTCGAAGTTAGATGAGAACAGAATGAAACAAAGAAGACGACACGGAGTGCATAAAACCAACACGAAGACGTGGACTATAGTAACCATCACGAAGTGTGGTTACTAAGTAGGAACGACACGAGGTCTACAGGAAAACTACTCGAAGTTCATCAGAACTTTTTAGAGCAGCTTCAGGAACACGACACGAAGTCATGAGAAGAGAAAACAATCACAAAGTGAAACGAACACTTGAACTTAGACTGACTTAGAGACTCAGCGAATGGACTCGAAGACAGGAATACAAAGAATGACATGGAACCAACACAGTAAACAAATACTGCACGAGGTGAAAGACAACACTCAATCAGACGACAACATGGCTAGCTCGACACGAGGTGAAAACGCGAAGCAAGAACTACATGATGTTTGAGGAAAACAGCACGAAGACAGAACATGAACGAACACACGCAGTGTTACCTCTTAGCAGCTAATTCATATAAGACCATGGATAACTCAAGTCCAGGATATCTGAAAAATAACAAGAACAATTAACATAGTGTTGCTCATCATCAAAACACTTAGGGAAGACACACAAGCCAACACATTGTGTCGGTGAAGAAGAAGAATGGACAGATCAGGATCTGCGTGGACTTCCGCGACCTGAATAAAGCTTGCCCAATAGATGACTTTCCAGTACCCATCACCGAAGTGATGATTGATGCAACTACCAGCCATGAGGCCTTATCCTTCATGGACAGATCGTCCGACTATAATCAAATATAGATTGCTGAAAATGACCGAATTCATACGGCCTTCCGGTCACCTAAAGGGATATTCCACTACAAAAGAATGCCCTTCGGCCTCAAGAACGCTGGCGCCACTTACCAGCGGGCGATGACCAAGATATTCAACGAACTGCTGTATAGCAAAGTTGAATGCTACATTGATGATCTGGTCGTCAAGATAAAGAAAAGGGGGGATCACTTGAATGACCTTAGAGTCATCTTCGAGAGACTCCGACAGTACGAGCTGAAAATGAACCCAATGAAGTGTGCCTTCGGCGTCTCCAGTGGAAAGTTCCTCGGCTTCATTGTCTGATATAGGGGGATCGAGATCGACCCCTTTAAAATAAAAGCCATTCAAGAGCTACCTTCTCCGAAGAATTTGGGAGAGTTAAGGTCCCTGCAAGGCCGGCTAGCCTACATCCGAAGGTTTATTTCCAATTTGTCAGGGCGCTGTCAGCCATTCCACAAATTGATGATGAAGAATGCACCTTTCAACTGGAACCAGGAATGTCATAAGGCCCTCGATCGGCTGAAGGATTACTTGAAGACCCCGCCTGTGCTGGGGGCACCTGTCAAGGGGAGGCCGCTCATTCTATATATAGCTGCCACCGAATGTTCGCTGGGGGCAATGCTCGCCCAGAACAATGATGAGGGGAAGGAGCAAGCTCTCTATTACCTTAGCCGAAGACTAGAGGGGGCAGAAGCAAAATACACCCCGATTGAGAAGGTTTGTCTCGCCTTAGTCTTCGCAGTCAAGAAGCTGAGGCATTACATGCTCTCGCATGAAGTGAGCCTGATCTCTAAGGCTGACCCAGTCAATCACATTCTCTCCCAGCCAGTCCTGAAGGGACGTCTCGGCAAGTGGGCCGTACTGTTAATGGAATTTGACATCACCTACGTGCCGCAGAAGGCCGTTAAGGGTCAAGCCATGGCTGATTTCTTTGCTGCACACCCTGTGCCTGAGGATTCCCCGCTAGCCACAGAGTTGCCTGAAGATGAAACATTGGAGGTGGACCAAGTCCAACAGATTGCCTGGCAGCTGCACTTTGACGGAGCTTCGAGAACAGAAACAACCCTGTCTGGGCACACAAAAGTATGGGTCGGGGCCGGCATCGTCCTTAAATCCCCTGAGGGAGAAGTATTGCACACATCCTGCTCCATTAACAAGCCCTGCACAAATAATGAGGCAGAGTATGAAGCTCTAATCATCGGTCTCCAAGTCGCTTTGCAAATGGAGATTAAAATACTACATGTGTTTGGCGATTCATTGCTGGTCGTCAAACAGGTCCAGGGACAGTTTGACATCTAAAAACCTGAATTACTCCCTTACCATGCTAAGGCGAAACGGATCATGCAGCGGTTCTACCTCATTGAGATAGGCCACGTTGCCAGAGGAGAGAATGCACAAGCCGATGCACTGGCAAAATTAGCGAGTTCATTGGTAGTCCCGCTAGATGGATCCCTCAGCATCCGGGTGGTGAATCAGCGCCAAGTGCCTAGCATGATAGAAGGGCCAGAAGAAGAAGAACTTGAGGCCGCCACAGCAGAAGCCGTCAGCCTACCCGACTGGAAGGACCCCCTTTTGCAATGGTTTAAATATCAGCAGCTGCCCAGGCAAAGGAAGAGAAGATCAAGTTAATTAGAACAAGGGACTCTTATGAGGTCCGGAACGGGATCCTGTTCCAAATTATGGCAGATGCCAAACGGAAGGTGCTCCTCCGATGCCTATCCACCGAAGAAGCTTGGAAAGTCATGAAGGAGGTTCATGCCGAAACAGCTGGTGCACATCAGGCAGGACCAAAAATGAAAATTGAAATAAAGATGCTCGGCTACTACTGGCCGGCGATGTTTGACGACTGCTGCAAGTATGCCAAGTCTTGCCAGAAATGCCAGGAACACGCGACGGTGCCTAGAAGACCGCCCGTACCGCTGCATCCAACACTGCCCAGCTGGCCTTTTGCCCAATGGGGAACAGACGTCGTGGGTCTACTACCCGCATCATCCGCTGGATGCAAGTACATCTTGGCCGCAACTGATTACTTCTCCCGCTGGGCAGAGGCTGTTGCTTTGAAAGAAGTGACCAGGAAAATCATTGCCAGGTTTGTCCATCGCAACATCATATTCCGATTTGGCACTCCGAACCGAATTATTTCAGACAATGGAAGTCACTTCCGTAACCAGAAAGTCTACCGACTGGCAGAAAAGTACAAGATCGGCTGGAGAACGTCAACCCCCTACAACCCATTGGTCAATGGCTTGGCTGAAGCTTTCAATAAAACTCTTTGTACTCTCCTATCCAAGATTGTTAGTTCTAACAATAGAGACTGGGAAGAGAAAATGTACGAGGCAATGTGGGCGTACCGAACTGTATACAAAACTCCAACGGGTTGTTCACCCTTCTCCTTGGCGTATGGCTCAGAAGCAATTGTCCCCATCGAGCTGGAAATACCCTCCCTTCATGTCACAATCCAGCACAGGTTGGTCCGGGAAGAGCAAACAAATGTCGAGTGAAGGCTCGAAGAGCTCTCCAACTTGGAGGGGAAACGGCTCCAAGCCAAGCAGAACATCCAGGTCTATCAGGCCCGAATAGCGCATGCCTTTGACAAGCTCGTCAAGGAACATGAATTCAAAAAGGGTGACCTTCTCATGGTCAAGAGAAGAGAAGTCATGGCTTCCAATCCTAAGGGTAAGCTGAATGAGAACTGGCTTGGTCCCTATGTAGTCCATAAAGTCTACGAGGGTGGAGCGTATGTAATTGTCAACCATCGGGGGGAGGTTCAGTTTCCGCCCCTCAATGGTAGGCATTTGAGGTTGTACCACGCTCCGATTCCCCCATTCAATGAATAAAGCATTTCTCCGCCCCGCCCCGGGCGAATTTACATTGGTATTATCTATATGGTTTGGGCATTATTTATCTTGCATTTCAAAAAAGAGAGAACAAAAAAAAGAGAAAAGAAAAAAGGGGAGAGAGAAGAACAAGAGAAAAAGAAAGAGAAAAAAGGGGGGGAATCAGTCTCCCTTTATTAACACTCACTCTTATCTTTGAGAATATTTCAACAGACGAATCAGCCATGTCAGCCCTCGACACCTTGTCGGCACTGACGAAGGACACCCCACCCGAACCTTTCGTCCGGGATTGGGGAATCAACCTTTCTCCTTGCTTTGGCACAACCCCGTGTCAATGAATAAACCATGCCAGTCTCCGACTCTCTGTCGGCATCGATGAACAAACCTGTGGTCCGGACCTTTCGTCTGGTTCCATGAACAAAAAGACCCTTGCTTTGGCACCAACCCCGTGTCAATGAATAAACCACGTCGGTCTCCGACTCTCTGTCGGCATCGATGAACAAACCTGCGATCCGGACCTTTCGTCTTGTTCCATGAACAAAAAGGCCATTGCTTTGGCACCAACCCCGTGTCAATGAATAAACCACGTCGGTCTCCGACTCTCTGTCGGCATCGGTGAACAAACCTGCGGTCAGGACCTTTCGTCTGGTTCCATGAACAAAAAGACCCTTGCTTTGGCACCAACCCCGTGTCAATGAATAAACCACGTCGGTCTCCGACTCCCTGTCAACATCGGTGAACAAACCTGTGGCCCAGACCTTTCATCTGGTTCCATGAATAAAAAGACCCTTACTTTGGCACTAACCCCGTGTCAATGAATAAATCACCTTAGTATTACAATTCCCTGTCCCACCGATGAACAAACCCGTGACTCGGACCTTCCGTCCAGGTTGATGAACAAAAAAAAAGAACTCATTTGCTTGGCTCAGACCTTCCGTCCAAGTCGATGAACAAAAAGAACCTCCTTGCTTGGCTCAGACCTTCCGTCCAAGCCGATGAACAAAAGAAACTTCTTTGCTTGGCTCGGAACTTCCGTCCAGGTCAATGAACAAAAAAAAAGTCTCTTTGCTTGGCTCGGACCTTCCGTCCAAGTCCATGAACAGAAAAGAAGCCTCCTTGCTTGGCTCGGATCTTCCGTCCAAGTCCATGAACACAAAGAAACCCCTCCTTGTTTGGCTCGGACCTTTCGTCCCGGTCCACGAACAAAAAAATGCATCCCCTTTGCTTGGCTCGGACCTTCCCCCCGAGTCGATGAATGAACAACTTTCCTAAATCCAGCACGAGTCACCAACTCCCCCTTGGGATTGGCCTCATCTAAGTAGTCTCAGGCCTTTTGCCTGGGACGACGCATAAGCCCTCCCTTCTTGATTCGGCATTCACCCCATGCCGATGACTAAACCCCCACTCTGACATGTTGGTCCACGTGCATATGCGGTGAAGTGATCCCCTCATCCCTTCCGTGAAGGAGTGAGCACTTTCCCGTGAATTCGCACCGGACTAGCATCCCACTGGCTCGGAAGAACATATGTCCTATCGAAGAACTCTACACTCGTGGGCCCCGTGCACTCGTCCCTCACTTGCGCTGCCCACAAGTGGGGGGCATTTGTGGACGTCAAGAAAAGAAGAGAAGAAAAGGAACGTTCCTACGGCACAGACGTCTCGACAGCCCGAGAGCAAGTTGAAGACGGAAAGGCCGAAAAGACCCCGTACCTCCTCCAAGCAGGATGAATATATGTACTCGGTGCTCCGCCACCCAATGAGAAGCTCTTCGGGCAGAAGAGATGGCCCCGGCTCTCTAGTCGGCATTACCGAAGCCCGAATCAGAAGAAACGCGGGAATGCGAACACATGTGCGGCACGCGTCGGAAATCATTCAAAATCCTGAATTGGGATTCGGAGGCTCTGAACTAAAACACCCCGGAGGCGGTGCATTACAACTAAAGCAACACAAGAGGGCAGGCGCCCGTCCGAATCACCACTAAGCTAGGAAGATACCCTATAATGCTTAAACCGACATGGTTGTGCCTATATGGCCTTAAACCGGCGCGCCCCCCTCCAATGGATGTTAAATCGGTGCGCCCCCATATACCACCAAAACTGGCACGCACTTCTTATGCATTTAAACCCATTTGTGCTATTCCGGCGCGCCGCCCATTTGTGCTATTCCTGCGCACACAACCCCGCGCCATTTTACCTCCGAGGCATCCCATCCTACATCTGATCCCCTATTTTCGGGTGTAAACAGAAGGAACTTATCTGAAGTGGGTGAGCAGCCTGCTCCTGACCAACGTGCAACCGCCTGAGCTCTTCCTGCTCCCAGGAATGGAAGGCTTCGAGCTCCCCACCAGCCATCACATCTCCACCGGTCGCTGTCGGCCAATCCTGGGACTGCACCATCCCTACTCTATCAGCGGCTCTCCCGGTAGGCCACTCAACAACTTCGGACACGAAGAAAGAGGCAACAGAGGTGAGCCGGAGGGAATGGAGCTTGTTCTCTCTTTCTCCCCCACCTCCCACTGATATATATAATGAGACGAAGAGCTGAAGAAAAAAAAGAGTTCAGTGAGAGGAGGGGCTATCTCCGGCATCCGAAGAGAAGAAGAAGCTCGATCCCTCTGCGCCTGCAAGGTGAAGAAAAAGAGAGAGTGGGTGAGAGAGGAAAGGTGAGTTCGGAGGGGGAGGAGCTTGTGCTCCGTTCCCTCTCCCCCACCGGTGTATCTCCTTCTTTCCCTTTCAATGTATTTCCCTTCTTCCCCTTTCAATGTATTTCCCTTCCCTTCGGGATGAACTTCCATGTATTTAAATCTCCCCCCTTTTGGTGGATGAATAAATAGAGAATAGTTAAAAAAACACAGTGATTTACTTTCGTTAGCCTTCGCTCCCCTCTTCTCCCTATCTTCTACTCACCAAAGGTGATTCAAAGCCTGCTCCTCCATAGCATGGTCTTTGAAGTAACCGTATGAGGGTGAACATTCATGGCCTCCCATGGTGAACATCTGCCCCGTCGGAGCTTTCACATAGCTACAACCCATGAACTGTTAGAACCCCTTGAAGGCTGGTCCTCGGGGCTTCTGCGTTCAACTATGGGACACTGGACTGCCGTTAGGATACTCCGAGTTTTTGGGATCGTCTCGGAGTATTCCGTTTAACAATCCCTTATTTCGCCTCAACAAACCTCAGTTCGGGGGAGGTGCTGCCCAATTTTTTTTAGGAGCAAGAGCACACAGAGCGAATGAATGAACCACTCTCTGGGGACGAAAGCAGCATGTGTTTGAACCCTCTGAATCAAGCTGAACCTCCAAGCTCCTACACAACGAACTCCTCTGAACAAAACACTTGAATCTTCATGCTAAGTCACCTTAACAAATGGTTAAAATATCTAAACTTCCTCTCTACAAATTTAATCCACCAATTGGGTGAACAAACTAATCAACTAATCAACTTGTAGGTGAAAGAAAGAAGAAAAGGAAGCAAGAAGAATCAAAGAAAACCTCACGAGAGCTATTCTGGCGCGCTCCTAATCCGGCGCGGGCTAATCCGGCGCGGTACCCCCCGCACCGTTTTAGCCCTACACTCAAAAACCATTCTATCCCCATGGGTCCTAAACCGGTGCGGCCTGGGCGCGTCGGATTAACCTTCCTTGGGGCGCGCTGTTTTAGCCACTTCTTTCACCCCGGTGCGCGCCGTTTTAGCCACTTCTTTCACCCTCGCGCGCCGTTTTAGTCATTTCTTTCACCTTCGCGCGCCGTATAGCCCCTGTTATAATCAATTTTTTGTTCCGGGGGCTCCGCCCCTGAAAACCCCCGCAAGGGGCGCTGCCCCCTTGACCCCCGCCACCTGACCGCGCAGGTCGATCCGCGTGGAAGGGCGTATGTTGGCGAGTTCGGGCTTCACACTTAATAATTCGCTCCCCCGGACTGTGCGTGAAGAGAAAAGCAATGATGCCCCGTGGTATCGGACGTGGACCTCGGAATCCCTGACATGGTCACGATCCGGGCATATCTTGGGCCGATAGTTCATCATCTTGACCCACTTCTACCGGGATCCGATCCCGCATCCACATTAAACTTGCCGTACCTACGGCAGACATCCGTACGGTTTATCGTCGTCTTCTACGCTATTAATGCGGACTTCCGTCCGGACACGAAATGGTCCGTGAGTGACCAATATATATGTATCTATGAACATTTTTCGCCCCAACGCGAGTTTGTTTAAATGTGATTCGAGATCTTTGTTCTCGCTTTATTACCATGAATTTCAGGCCGTAGGGCCCTTATTCCCGGCAATCAATCAAGGGTGTTCCCCCGTATGGGGGATGTAAATAATGCCGTGGCCTTTATGGCACGGTGGGTTTCGGTCCGGACTCGAACTACACAATTGTCTGATTAGTCAGATCGCACGCACCATGGGCTTCCATGAAGCCCGAATAAATCATCACTTTGTGACTGGCACGCCCTCGCACTAAATAAACGAATTAACCCCGATCAACAAACGAATCGATTCTTTCTGAATCTTAGTGCGTCCACAGGCGTGGAAGGTTGTGGAAGAGGCACATTCTGGAGTTTGTGGTGGCCATGTCAATAGTCAGATGCTAGCTAAGAAAATCCTTAGACTAGGGTTCTATTGGCCCACTCTAGAAGAAGATTGCTCCATTTATGTTCGAAGGTGTGTTAAGTGCCAACTGCACGCTGACAAAATTCATTCTCCCGCTTCCTCACTCCATCCTATGTCCGCCCCATGGCCTTTCTCTATGTGAGCTTTCGATATCATTGGACCTCTTGGTGATACAAACCTCCTCACAAAATCCAAATCCTTCATACTCACGGCCACAGTGTACTTCACCAAGTGGGCGGAAGCAGAAGCTTACGTGGAGATTAAAGTGTCAACCGTCTGCAAGTTCATTATGAAGAACATCATTGCAAGATTCGACACCCCAAGCTCCATCGTCACCGACAACGGTCCTCAATTCATCTCTCAAGAACTTCCAGACCTCTGTAACAGGTATAATATTACATTGCATCATTCATCCCCTTATTTTCCATAGGGTAATGGGCAAGTGGAGACTACAAATAAAAATCTGATCAAAATTATCAAGAAAACATGTGAGGCTAACAAATTTGCGGATTGGCCAGAAAAGCTCCTTGAAGCTCTATGGGCCTACCGTACTTCCATTCTCACTCCTACTGGGCAAACTTCTTTCACCCTCACTTATGGAATGGAGGCGGTAGTCCCTTATGAGATCCATATTCCTTCTCTCAAAGTACAATTGGACAAGGAGCTGTCTATTAATGAACGCCGTAAATTTCTCCTTGTACAGTTGGAACTCTTAGATGAGAAACGTCTGGCCGCCGCTGAACATGCGCGAATTTATCAAAATAGGCTCTCACATTTCTATCAAAAGAAAGTAATTGAGAGAAAGTTTAAGGTCGGTGAAATGGTGATTAAAAGAATCTTTGTAAAACCTGGTGGGCCTCGCTCAAAACTCCAACCAAATTGGGAAGGGCCTTTTGTCATAAAAGAAACTTATCCTGGCAATGCATATAAATTGGTTAATGCTGATGGTGAAGAATTACCTCATCCTTGGAATGGTTTATACCTCAAGAAATACTACCCCTAACTCCAAAAAAAAAGAGGCTGGTATAGTGCGCGTGCCAAGAGGAGCATAAAAGATCAGAATATCTAATTCATTCTTTATTCTTTGCAATTTAACCTCGGGTCAACACCAACACACATCACACTTAACGCTTAAAACTCAAGCTGTACCAAATCCAAGGCAAGTCGAAGCCAAACTGACAGCGAAAGGTGTCATCCGTTCTCTTCTCTTCGGTTTATGAGGGGGGAAGTGAGGATTCAGCCAGACCACCAAACCTACCCGCCTCCTTAGTAGGTGGAAGTCAAGGCCTAAAAGGGAACAAAGCTGCCAAAAGCCTAAGTAAAATCTAAAGGAGCATGTCAAGAGGGCAAAGTCCTCGCAGGGAAAACCCTAGGCGTAAGCATGTACTAATAAAGGCAAGGGCAACTAAAATCTCCCGAAGCCACAGACCGAATCCCAACAAGCAATAGGGTAGGAGAGGCACGTCCCCAGCCTTTTGGATCCCCTCGTAGACTTCCCTCAATTACTGCCTTCCTTCTTCCCCAAGGTGCGCTATAAGCTCAAGGGGTGGTAAAGACAAGCCCAGGAAGATGTGCCGTACGAGGTGCCGAGTAAAAGCAAAATCCAAGCACGTTAACCCTTTGGCTGATTAAGAATATCGAATGAACTTAAGGTGGTGAACAAGTAACATTCCTTATGGTATGCGCATTCTACCATGCCAAAAAATAAAAATAAAAATAAAAAAATGATTTCAAAAAAAAGTCATTTGCTTGATTGCATAGTGCTTGATCATTTTTTATTTTCAGTACGCATCTGCTTGCTTGCATCTTGCATTCCTCTATATCTTTTCATTATTTGCCTTAGTTGATTAAAGGCTTGGCCCCTTGACCCTTTTTCAAGGTCAAAAAGAACATCCCCTTGCTTATTGAGCAAGGGTCCAAGCCGAACAGATTAACTAACTATTGTACCCAGACTATTTCCCAGTCAAAACGACAAGGAATAAGGGTTCGGGCATTTCCCCAAACACCTTCAAGGCACGGGCTACCTAGCCCTTTCTACACCCTAAAGGTCCCTACAAGGGTCCCGATCAACTCGCAGTGACGCGCGGCGGCACAAACAAGTATTCGGGGTCAACCCCGGCCACTCTCATACGGGCTTTGCCCGTGTCTTATATGGCCGCCCGGGATCACCCGGTGGTGCCCCGACGTTAAGCCACGCCACATGGCATCCAGCAAAAGAGTCGCGGGCCCACTCCAAGACTCTTCATTCAACCCTCCAAGGTCAAAGGGAGACCCGAGCAAGTCAACCACAGGCTTTGGAGGCCCGCAGCATGTATGTACGGCTCACACACGTGTGTTCGGCATTTTTCTGAACACCTTGTGGGCGCGTATATTTCAATCCTTATACACAAGACCACGGGCCAGCCCGTGGTTCCAATACACCAGTTGGGTCCTACAACGACCCCCCAGCAAGTCGGGGCCACCCCCGACCCTCAGACACGTGGCAACAACCCACACAACTTAGCTCTCGAGCCAACCCGAGACTACCCTGTCAACCCGACGTACAATGCGACATGCAACACGAGGCAAGGCCCATGGGCCCCAAAATGCCTCCTTCCAACCCCTACGGACTTCTACCCTTGTCCCTAGGCCAAATCCAAGGCCCGTCGGCCACTTACGCGGCTCGTTCGGGCATTTGCCCGAACACCTTGCGAGCGGCTACTCCGACTCAAAGAACAACGGCCCCACGGGCCCATGTCAGCCTCCCGAAGGTCATAGTCCATCGAAGGACATCCTCAGGAAACACAAGAAGACCCCTGGGGGGCATCCCCCGAGGTTACGGCCGGCCCGGGGCCAATTCGCCCCAGGGCGTGGCCGCACCCCCGGGGAGGGTGAACTCCCTAGGGGGTCGCGCCCTCTCTCCAGCTCGGTGGTCCCATGACCCCACTCAGCCCCGGTTCGCTCAATTACGGTCCTACGATGTGGTTCGGGTGCCGTACCAGTTCGAGGGGTCAAAATGCGGATGTGGAAGCGCAAAGCGATAGCACGACGGGTTCATCCTCAAGTCAACGCGCACAAGTCTCCACAAGCCATCACGTACCCTTGTCCTTAGCCAAATTGAGAAGAAAAAAACCCAAAAATCAATTTTTATAGGGTGGGGACCAGCCCCCCCCCCTCTCTCTCCTTGCGAATCCGCCTAAACCCCACTTGGGGGGGTTTAGGCGCCAAAACCCCCCAGGGGGGGTTTACGCGGACCAGCCAGACCCTTGGTTGGTCCGCGTAAACCCCCAATCAAACCAAAAAAAAAACCTTTTTTTCAAAAATAAAAAATCCAAGCCCGCCTAAACCCTTGGGGGTTTAGGCGGACCAGCCAGGGCCCCGTGGTTGCCCCCCTGGCTGGTCCGCATAAACCTCTTTCCCTCCTCTCTCAGCCCGTAAACCCAGTGCACTATTCCATTAGGTTTACGCGGACCAGCTCACCCCCCATAGCTGGTCCGCGTAAACCCCTTTGTGACCCTTCACCTTCCCTATAAAAACCCCCCAGGGGGCAAGGCAAGGGCAACGGATGCATCTCCAAAGGCTTCAAGGCAACTCAAGCGCATCGGCTCCAAGCAACGAGCTAAGGAGAATTGTGTGTGGGTAACTTGTTCGGCGGTCTGCTACGCCGGGGGTATGTCGTTCACACTCCCCCCACACCGTATGTAGCCGTCACACACGAGTCAACACCCACCGTATGTGAGACGTTGTGATATGGGCAGACGTCCCCTCATGTCGGGATTTCCCCTCGCACGCTCATCGGTCGCAACCACACGCGTGCCATGACGCCATGCTCACTCACTGTTACGAGGCCACGTCCGACCGCTCAACTCGAGTCGCGACCGGCCCTCGCCCAGAAACCAGATCTATGTATCCCCCAGTTATCCAGTCATAGGCCCCCCATTCGGCACCACGGCTATGGCCCACGCCACGGGAGGACCCCTCTGTAAAATGCACATATGTGCATCCACCACGCATCGACCCGGGGACCGACCTACACGTTGGAATTGTCTCGCGGCATGCGTCAGTTGTACTTTGGCCTTCACGGCCCTCCTGTAAAGAAGTATACATCTTAGCACAACATTGTCGATTGGACGAGTGCTCTCGCACCCGCATCCCGGCCTTCGACCTTCTATCGGCATTCGTCGGCATCCGTGCCTAACACTCCAACCCCCAGTAAACACCCCTCATCCAACACGCACCCCTAGCTGTTGAATGCCCCCAGCCCTCGACCCATGGCTTCAGACATACATACAAACTTTTCTTCAGCATGGAACGAAGGTATTCTGATTCAATCCGATGTAAATAAACACCAGTGGCTTGCGACCGATTGGGAAAGACATCCTGTACACGATTCCTGCAATCGCCTACGCACTCGCACCCATGGAACCTCTTCTCTCCATGTGTCGCCCGATCGCCCGAGCCCACGTGACGCGCCCTGGTGGCACTTTCCTGGTCAAACCTTGGTTTCATGAGTGATTGTCGAGAGATCAACTGGCACGCCTGCATCTTGTCCGGTTAACCTTTATCCCGACACTTCCGTGCCATTCGACCCTTTCTGACTTTCCGTGAAAGGAGAGTGCCCGATACTGCCGTGAGAGACATGCACCCGTAAGGAGGATGCCCGAGATACATCAAACTCCCGTATTTTCCTTCCCCGCTGTATTCCTTCCTTCACCCCGGTTAATTGGCATAAAGACACGTGCAACAGAGAGGATGGCACGCCTGGTGGGACATAGGAGGGTACTCGTGTGCATTCTCTAGCAGCTTCCGGTCCGCGTTCCGATCGTCGGGCCGCTCCCGGCGACTATCAGCGACAGTCGCCTCTGTAGCTCTCAGCACTCCGGCAACCATGGCGGCCGTCACCTACGGCCCCAACGTCATTGCCACCCATGCCCAGGTGGGCTACTTGGCGACACCGATCGCTTTCTACAGCTTCGCCCCGATTATCGGATCGCCCTACTTCCTGGGTGTGATCCCTGTGGCTGCTCCTCAGCCAACTCCAGTTCCTCCAGTGGCCCCTGCGGCCAACGCGCCATGCGCGCCTCCAGCTCCAGTGTCCCACCCGAGTGCCGGGCGCCGGACTGTCACTGCAAGCCCCTACAGGGCCCCCAGATCAACGCCGGCCCGGGTGAACATCAGCTCCCGAGGCCAGCCCTGTCCGACCTCCAACACAGGCCCCGCGCCCCGGACTTCGGTCACTATCACAGCACCTGCCTCGGGTCCTCAATCCCGAGCCCCAGCCAAGCCGGCACCAAACACAGGCTCCCTGTCCCAGGTCCACGGCTTCCCAGCATCTTCCTCGGGTCTCCAACCTCGAGCCCCAGCAAAGCCAGCACCCGACATGGGCCTTCGGCCCCGGGTTTACGACTTCTCAGCATCGGTATCGGGCTTCCGACCCCGAATCTCGGTAGGGCCGACACTTGACATGGGCTCACAACCCCGAGTTCGTGGCTCCCCGGTATTACACTCGGGACCCCGATCCCGGGCTCCAGTTGAACCGGCTCTCCCCGTGCGTCTTCTACCCAGAGGGCAACGTTCCTCAGCGCCTTCCTCGGGCATCCCGACCCGAGCCCGAACTACACCGACACCTACCACGGGTCCTCGACCCAGGGGCGTCGGCACCCTAGCACTTCCAACGGCGTTGCTTTCTGGCGCAAGAGTGTCATCTCGAGCCTCGGCGACACTCTTATTGGCGTGGGTGAAGGCTGACACCCGACTCACCTATCCATCGACTCCCGGTATGGGTTACTTACCCCGGGGGCTGATCCTGACACTACGGACTGGCGGCTTCATGTTGCTGATTGGTCCGGGTCATGTCTTCTCGGTCTACCATCTTGGGGCGGAGTCTTCCTCATCTCCTCAGAAGAAGCGTCGCCATGGCCGTAGAGGCAGGCGACTCACTGTTGCAACCAGCAACTCCGGCAAGACGGTCCTTGTCGGCGACTTGCGGATCCGTCTCGACGGGGGTGAACCAATCATACCCCAGGAACGGACTGTTCCCACCATCCCCACTTCCAATCATTTTGACCTCCTGCGTCAAACACGAGAGGACGGGGCGAAGCTCAAAGGAGCGAGTCCCTCGGCCGCAGCCCGGGGGCACCCACCGCATCTAGACACGCGGCCTCCCAAGACAACTCGTCGAAAAAATGGCGACAAGGGAGACCAATAGCCTGACCTGAGAAAAATCTGGGTCACCCAAGAAGAAGCTCAAGATGTTCGAAAGGTGCGTATTGCCAACCCCCTGCGAGCACTCAGACGCGGCATCAGACGGGATGCGGCTTGCTTCATAATGGCATCGTCGAACGATGCCCAGTCATCCAATGTCCCCCGCGCAAGTAAGCGGAGGCAAAGGCGAGCCCATCCTCGGGCCCTCCAGCAACCTGTTTAGGGTTCTCCTCCGACTAACATCGGGAATGAGCCCCCTCCGTAATGCATCTTAGTTTTTGATAGACAAGGGACACCCGTCTACCCCGAGCGACACCCGCAGAGGAAGCGGACGGCCCGGTTTATCAATGATGCGGTTCGAGTGTTCGCGTGCTACACCACCGGACACCAGCCAGACACCCAGTCTGATTACTTGAACCAGCCTCTATCCCACTTCAGGAGGCCATGCCACCATGCTCCGCCGCCTCCTCCAACATGTCATATCGGCACTTCTGCCGGACCGTAGGCATCAGAACGCGCAGAAGAAGTCCCGGTGGAAGACCGCGACCCTCCTATCAACGTAGAGCCGGTCAACAACGACCCTCCCGCAAACGAGGCACAAGAAGTGACCCTCGACACTCTTATGATGGAGAACCAGCACCTGAAGGCTCTTCTGCAATACCTCCTCCAGGAGCGAGACCTTCATCCGTAGCGACCTGACAGGCCTCAGGCCGAGGCACCGGCACCCCCGGTAGCCCGCGATGCTGCCAACACCTTAGCGACGATTGCCCGAACCCTATTGGCAACTAGGTTTGGCACGCCCCCCGGTCGAGACTCAACCACGAGCCTCCAACACGCCAGTGCCAGAAAATCTCTTGGCACAACGCCAGATGATCGAGCGCATCATCGAGACAATGCTCACCCAGTATGGTGAAGGGACGGTCACGGTGGATCTCTACAGTGTACCCTACCCGCTTCACCACCAGTTGAAGAAGCTTCTCCCAGAATACTCCAAGCCCCCGAAGCTGCAAAAGTTCGACGGGCAGGGGTCGCCACATGAACACTTGGCCTACTGTGTTATGGCCATGGGCGAGTTAGCGTTGGACGAATCATATCTCCTCCGCTACTTCGCCACTTCGCTCACGGGAATGGCCTTCCAATGGTATTCCCGCCTGAAGCCCAACTCAGTCATCGACTGGGTGGATCTCCAGAAGAAATTCCTCGACCGCTTTCAAATGGCCGAGCGAAGGGTCTCCCTAGCCGAACTCTATTCTCTTCGGCAAAAAAAGGGCGAGGGTGCCCTCGACTTCATCAAGAAATGGCGAGACCTCAGCATGAGGTGTATCAATCCGCCCGTTCAAGAGGACGCTATCACCATATGTCGTCGAGGTTTGGCGGCTGAGGTCAGCGAAAAGCTTCTCGGCACCAACATCAAGGGCTTCGACCAGCTCAATTCGGCAGTCGCTGAAATAGAGATGTTCTTCGCTGACAACCTGAGCTATACCACAGCCAAGGGTAAGCAAGCGCGAGAACGCCAGCCCGGTAAGGAGGTGAATATCATAGAATTCACCCCTACAGCCAAAGCCAGTAAAGGGGCCAGTCTAGTGGCTCTGACAAAAAGCCAGCGGATAAGCCGGCTGCTCCTTCCTTCTCGGAGCGAATGAAGACACCCTTCTCCTTCAAGAAGGAACACATGAAGATGCTCTTCGACCTCTGCATGGCTCAGAAGATCGTCGAACTGCCAGAAATCCGCAAGTCAGACGAGGCCTTGAAGACCGACGATCCCAGTTACTGCATGTACCATCGCATGCTGGGTCATTCAATTGAAGATTGCTACGTCTTCAAGACTCAGGCACAAAAGCTGATCCAAGACGGTCTTGTCAAGATGAAGAGCGGTCTCATCGATCTCCCGCAGCCAAATACGTAGGCCAGGCCAGCTAAAGCAGCACGCGTGGCTCACCCCTCAGCCAATGGCATCCACATGATGGCCGCATTTTCTCTTTCTGATGATGAGTCAGAGGAGCCCAGAGCCAATCGAAGGGAACGTTCGATCTGGTACCTAGGATGGAGGCCCTGGCACGATCGGAGACCTCTCTCCTTCCCCAGGGAGAGAACCCGGCGACTCTTTGATATCCTCATCGAGAGGGGGCAAATCTTGCCCCGCGACTTGCCTCTTGGCTACACTCATTGGGATCGTAGTCATCCCCAATACTATCCCTTCCACGCCAGAATCTGCCACCCGATCGAGTCCTGTGAGGAAGTCCAATACCTCATCCAGGAATAGATCCAATGGGAGCAGATCGATGCGGAAGGAAACTCCATGTCGCTCGTCAGGCTTCGGCAAGCTATCGAAGAGACCCTGAGCATCGCCAGGGATGCGCCAGAGTGGCCAGACTCTCCCCAAGAAAATGGGCACGGGCTGCCTTACCAGTATCTTCCAGAATGGCTCGAGTTCCGGACAGACAATCAAGAGGCGCTCGAGCATGATGTGACACCACCTTGGGGTGATGACCACAAGACATTATGACCCTTGGACCTAAGGTTGCAAGCAAGCAAATTGGCGATGATACCACTCGAGCGGCTCACTCGCTTGGTGCACACTTGTGCCCGTGGACAACTAAACGATAATGGAGAGGGTCCGGGGTGGGACAATGATGCTCCGGTGCTTGGCAAGCTTGGGGAGAACCCCAATTGGGCCAGGGATGCCCACTCACGGGCGGCTATCACACCATGGGTGTGGGTTGAAATGGCTCGCTCACAACTCGCCCGCGATGGACACTCACGTGATCGGCAATTTAGGCCGGGCCCTCGCTCTCCGTCCGACGCAGCAAAGCAACAATACTAAGCTAAGCAAATGATATTAACCAGCAAGGAAAGGGGGACCGAGGCTCACCTAGCCGGCGTGAAGACGCCGACTCCGGCCGAAGACGGGGGCGAGCGGGGAGGCAAGGGTTTGCGCCTGCAAGCCGCGTCGGTGTCACTTCAAAACCTGCGAGAATATTATTACATGAACTACACCTCTCGCAGGAGGGGTGAACTTGGGGTGGGGATTAAACTTATTACAATCAATACTACCTCCTCGCAGGGAGGGGCCTTAGCCGGCCAAGCGGGGAGGGGGAATTGGGCGAGGACACCCGACTTTCCAAGCTTCACCGGTTCTGCCAATCTTCAGGTTCGCTGGACAGAGAGTTGATGATGACGCTGCCACGGGCTCCTCGGAACTCCAAACTTGACGAAACCGGTGCCAAAAGTTGCCCAACTGACAGAGGATGATGCCTGAATTTTTGGGGAAGCTTTGGAACTCGGGGCTGATCGGACTGGCTACTGGAGCAGGACAGCAACACTCTGCCTCTGACTGATGTAGAACTGATGCAGCAACTTGCAGAAGGCACTGCGGTCGCTCCCGAACTCCAAATCGAACGAAACTGGCGGTGACGCGATTGTGTCAGAGTAGCTTCGACCAGAAGTTGACGGAGCCACAATCCGATGTCGGAGAGGAGAATGGTGGCCAGATAAGTGAAGATAGGTCAAACCTGGACCCACTGGTGGCAGACTGCACACTCCGCCGAAAAATTTCAGAACAAATAGCTCGGGCAGGCGAATGGCGTCTTTCTTTCTGGTACTGATGGAGGACTAGACGAAGAAGAATTTTTTAGAAGGAAGCATGCTCTAATTTCTCCAAGGTTCGCCGCAGAACAGCTTCCAAGATCGCTCTGGTCTTCAGTCTGGGACAGATTGCGCAGTTGTTGAAGATGACGTTCCTCCGGACAGCTCCGAACTCGGATGCCGGCGAGACCACCACCGTTGGAAAGCTAACTCGCAGACGATTCCAGAAATGTAGGCCTTGCCATCTGAATCTTTGAGATATGGTCGTGGCTGCCTCTGCAAGTCACTGCTTTTCTGAAACCTGCAACAGGGACAGAATAGGTGGAAGAGAGGGTGTGGGGAAGGGCATGAACAAGGGCTTATTTGGTGGATGGGGAAGGGGGGGTGCGACCTTGGGTGGTTAGGGAGGTGGGGAGATGAAAGGGCACAGCCCAAGGGAGAGGGAAATTCGAAATTTGGCCTAGGGAAGGGCTCTTTCAGTCTTGGGGAGAGGGAAGGTTGCTTGGGAGAGTGGAAAGGTGCCTAGGAGAAGGGGTTTCCACCTAGGGGTTGGAGGGGGAATTGAATGAGTGCATGGGGAAGGGGAAGGGGCCTTAATGAGGGGTGAATGGGGAGGAGAGAGAATAAATTTTGAAATTGGGGTGGGGAGGAGAGAGAGAGGGGGCACAACCCACTTAGAGAGAGTGATAGTAAGAGAGAGAGAGAGGGAGATATTGAGAGGGAACTAGAAGGTGTGGAAATTTTCTGGATTCGATATTCAAGCATCAAACTGTTACAAATGAGAGAGGGGTGGGGCTATTTATAGACCCCACACTTTTCCTAAGACCAAACTGACCCTGACAAACTAACTAATGACCAAACAGTCCAAGGGAGGGGCGCCCCTGGGCCTAGCCCAATGAATTGGGCCTATTAACCTATCAAACCAACATAATGACTCAAGACTTAGGAAAATGACTTTCTAACCTAGGTACATGACTCAATAAAGGGAAAATTATATGTTTAAGACTCAAATAAAAATAAGAAAATTACATGACTCGACTCACAAACACATGAGTAACATAATGGCGTACACCGACGATCAATCCGAGCTTCAGAAAATGTGGAGGGGCAAGGGATGTCCCCATCAGAGCGACTGCGAAGGCGTAGGGAGAAGGATGCCAGCCAAGAAGTGGAGCTGATTAACTTTTCGGTCAGCGTCATCCATTCTCCTGCTCCTCCAGCCCTTGAGGGCTCCCAGACATCAGCACCTAGCCAGCCAATCTGAGCCACATCGGTTATGCAATGGCGGTCCTGGCGGGAGCTAAAGTCTCTCCCTTTCCATGAAGAAGACATTGTCAGGCTCCTACAGGTCCTTCTCGTCCGAGAGGACGTTCTGGTGGGCGAGCCAATTATGGGCTCTTCAGCTCTTTCTCATCCTCGTCCCGTCCTATCTCCGCCACCGGCAGCCGCGGATAGGAAGGGAAAGCAAAAACAGGGTGAGTCCTCGCCTCAGCCTCGGTGTACCTCCTCAACGGAGGGGCCGTCGGGTCTATCCCGCCTACCTGTTGACATAATTCGGAGTACAAAGAAGACATCTTCGGAGTCTTCAGCGACTTCGCTTCAAGTGGCGGGCCCACCGCCACAAGGCTCCTTCACTCCACAGAGTCGGGATAACTGTGCAGAATGACAACGTCCTGCAATGCCGTCAGCCACCACTAGGCCTAGCTCTCAGCACGGTTGCAAAGGCAAGGCTAAGAAGCGGGACGACCAGTGCCTCTCTCTGTCTGCTTCTTAACAGAAGCTGCCACCACCGCGGGTAAGGCATCAAATCACACATATGTCCCCCAACACCGGTTCCAATGTACCGGCTCAGCGGAAGACATCTTCATTGCCACCGCAGTTAAGGCATCAAACCGCGCACACGTCTTCGGACGCCAGCACCAGCCTACCGACTCCTTGTAGGCTCTCGTCGCCACTGCAGGTAAGGCACCAAACCGCAAACACGTCTTTGGACGCCAGTCCCAGCATTCCGGCATACCAGGAATTGCCGCTCGAGGTGATCGAGCAGGCGATCAACGCCACCTTCCAGATACAACAAGCGTAAGGCGCCTGGATCGAGATTCGGGCGAGGAAAAGTCATCGACCTCGCCCTGCAAAGACATCAGCTCGGAGATATCCTCATCAAGATTTGTCAACTCCGGCCCCAGCACCTCTCCCTCTTACTCCCTTGGAGACGGCTATCGCCAAGAGACAAGAGAAAAACAGGAGGAAGAACCTCAGAAGGCGGCTCAAGAAACAAGCTGAAAGAGCAGCCGCCCTCCAATTCCCGGCCGAGCCAACGCCTCTCCAAAGGCTTCAGTGGCTCATTGATGACCTGGAGGAATATGTTCCTCCTCGTCCTACCGGGGCTCTCCCACTTGATAGCTACATCCCGTGGGAAGAAATACAGAAATGAGCCCGCCTCAGAAATTGGGTCCAAGAGATGATCCAAAAGCTCAAGAACGGCGAAAGACTCATGATCCCTGACGAGCTCTCCTTGTGCTATAAAGACAAGGAGATCACCACAGAGCAGCTGGAAGAAATGCTCCGGCACTGCACTTGCAACATGGTGGCCATCCCACCTCCCGACAATGTCAACGCTTCTCGGCGAGGCGAGCCAGTGGCCTCCCAAACAAGACAAAGAACTATTGCCCCTCTTGGGCTACAACCAGCTCCAGAACACATCGGTCGTGGCCGAGGTCATGGCCGGGGACGTGACAGAGGTCGTGGGAGAATCCCCGAGCTACCCCTCTCTCCATCTACTTTCGACCCGAAGCGAATTATCCTCTTTCGAGGAGAGGAACCAGCTCCCATTCCGGAAGTAGAAATTCGGGGCGGACCCGGCATCTTCGATCCTTTCGGCAGCAAAGAGACTACTTCTAGCCTCCCAGCCCCTGCACCAGTACCGACTTCCGCAGCAGAGCAAGCGGGACCATCCGGCCAGGATGAGCCAACCCGCCAATCACCCCCAGAAGAGCCATCATTGGCCTCCCTGTTCCAAGAGTCCGCTGGTGATCAAGGCCAATCTGATCCCGGTGGTAAGGGCAAGGCAGTGCAAATTCCCGATGGGGAACAGCACGGCAGCTCACAGAAGGTTCAACCTGACATACTACCCTCTCTGGAGGATGCTCGGGCCCGAGCTGACCGGAAGGTCCTCCACCAGATGAAGCGCTTCCTCGCCAGCATTTCAATCTGGGAAGCCATCGCTTGGAGTAAGGATCTGAGGGAAACCCTTATCAAAATACTCCAAGAGCATGAAGTCTATGAAGCGCATGCCACGAAAATGAAGGTCCTATGGAGCCTTAGCAGCCACCATCACCTTCACGGAGAAAGACATGCTGCTTTCTCCTCTGTGCCACAACCGTCCTCTTTACATGAAGGGGAAAATCAATGGGCACGATGTGAACCGCATCCTAGTGGACACTGGTGCCGCTGTCAATATCATGCCGCTCAAGACATTCAAGTCTCTATATCTGACCCCGTTCCTCCAAAAGGTTCAAGCTGTCAAGATATCTGGCTTCAACCAGAACACCGAGGACGTCCTCAGTCGAGTGGACGTCGATCTGGTGCTCGATGATTTCGCCTCGAAGGCGACATTCTATATCATCGACTCCAACATGTCTTACAAGATGTTGCTGGGTAGACCCTGGCTCCATGAAAACTGGGTCATCCCGTCGACTCCCCACCAATGCATCAAGTATGCCAAGGACGGAGAGCAACATAAGGTCTTCGCAGACCTATCGCCGTTTACACTAGCAAAGTGCAACCTAGCCGACGCTGCGCTCTATTTCAAGGATATTAGTCCCTACCCCGTGATCAAGAGCAAAAGCAACGGCTGGCTCTCAGAGGAAGATGATGATGATCTCTTCTCTGTCGATGAGGAAAAGGCCAAGCTTCATCGGCGGCGCCTCGATTCCAAGTCAACCTCAGATCACCTTGAGAGGTGCCAGATCGACTTCGAGGCTAATCTTATCAGCCGAGCTATTGGCAAGAGTATATGCTTGCCACCAGACTGCTTCCAGCTCCCGTGTGCATCCGAGGAGCACAGCGTCGAGTCGCTGACAACATTCATTGTCACCTTCAAGCGACAACGCCGGAACAAGAAGAAGGCTAACATGGACAAACCCATTGTCTTCTACAAAGGAGACATGGTCCCTCAATCCCCGCTAGATGATGACTTCGGCTGGTCTAGACAAGCCGATGATACTCCTGAAGCAGTTCAGGTGTGGGGTGACCTGTCGCCGCATATTCAAGAAATGTGTTTGAAGCAACACATTCCCCTGTGGCAGACTCCTGCCCAACAAAGATATTTCCGTCGACTGTAGGACCCTTCCCATGTCCGGGGGCAACCCCCGTCCTTCCATAAGGATACCAGGGGGCTTGGTTACTACCAGGACTCGGGCTTCCGCGTCCGCTACGTAGTTAACGTCGTAGGCTTGGTGCCACCAGTCGACGACCGAACAAGAGTCGAAGCTAAATTCGACAGCTCTGGGGATGAGGGAGAGGAAATTCTGATCCCGATCTCCACCAAAGCCAGAACCCCTGCTCAGGCCATCGAGGAACCTTCTTCGCCTCCCTGCCAAGACAAAGGGGCAGGAGAAGCTCCTCCGGCTTCTCAGCCAGTCGAGGGACCCAGTACAATAAACCCTCCTGAGGGGGGGGATCTTGCTGGTCCTAGCGGCGAAAGATTGTCCGCTTTGTCGGGCAACCCCAGGGAGACCTCAGTAGCTCCAGTTGATGACTGCTGGCCAAAAGCCAGCAGCCCGGATCGATCCCTAGCGGATCCCGACAACAATCACTCTCCAGTCCCCTCAGCATCGACCAGTGGCTTCTAGAACCAAGAAATAGACGAAGCCGACACTGATGATGAGGATTTCATCGACCTCCAACCCGCTCCTCCCGAGCTGGAGGACGGCGGCCAAGCGACCATCGATGATCTCGTGGAGATCAACCTGGGCGAAGATGAAGCCCCTCAGCCTACATTCGTCAGTGCTCTCCTTACCGAGGCCGAGAAGCAAGATTACAAGCAACTCTTGCTTGAATACAAGGACTGCTTCACCTGGACATACAAGGAAATGCCAGGGCTAGACCCCTCCGTAGCGGAGCACGACTTAGCCATTTCTCTCTCAATCGCTCCGGTCAAGCAACCACAACGGCGCATGCGCCATGAGCTGGAGCTCCAGGTTTCCGTCGAAGTCCACAAAATGGCGGAGGTCGACTTCATCGAGTCGTGCATCTACCCGATCTGGCTCGCCAATATAGTCCCAATCAAGAAGAAGAATGGTCAAGTCCGCATCTGCGTCGACTTCCGGGACCTCAACAAAGCCTGTCCGAATGATTACTTCCCAGTCCTAGTTACAAAAACCATGGTCGATATGACCACCGATCATGAAGCCTTGTCTTTCATGGACGGGTCATCCGGTTATAATCAAATCTGGATGTCCCTTAAAGACAAGAACCACACAGCCTTCAGATCCCCCAAGGGGATTTTCAATTACAAACGCATGCCCTTTGGTTTGAAAAATGCTGGTGCTACTTACCAAAGGGCCATGACCAAAATATTCGACGAGATACTGCACAACACCGTCGAATGCTATGTCGACGACCTCGTCGTCAAGACTAAAAGGCGCGAAGACCATCTGCGCGACCTTCGCCAAGTCTTCGAGTGTCTCCGGCAATATGGGCTCAAGATGAACCCCATGAAATGCACCTTCGGCGTATCAAGCGGCAAATTTCTCGGCTTCGTCGTCAGGTACCGAGGAATCGAGGTGGATCCCAGCAAGATCAAAGTGATCTGGGAGCTTCCACCACCCAACAGCATCACTAAGCTCAGGTCCTTCCAAGAGAGGCTGACCTACATTCGGAGGTTTATTTCTAACCTCTCCGGTCGATGCGTGCCTTTCAGCAAGCTAATGAAGAAAGACGCCCCATTCACATGGGACTCGGAATGCCAACTGGCTTTCAAGCAAATCAAGGAGTATCTCCTTACTCCCCCAGTCCTGGGAGCACCAGTCAAGGGTAAACCCCTCATCCTTTACATTGCTGCCATGGACGCTTCGCTAGGAGCTCTGTTGGCGCAAATCAATGAGGAATGTAAAGAGTAACCCCTCTATTACCTCAACCAGAAGTTAATCGGTGTCGAGTACCGCTACTCCCCCATGGAGAAGGTCTGCTTGGCATTGGTGTTCGCAGTTAAAAAGATGTGGCATTACCTCCTGTCTCATCGAGTCGAGCTTATCTCCAGGCACGACCCTCTGAAGTATCTCCTTCGACGACCTGTTCTCTCAGGCAGATTGGGAAGGTGGGCTCACCTGTTGATGGAATACGACATTACCTATGTCCCCAGAAAAGCAATCAAGGGACAGGGTATGGCTGAATTCTTGGCAGCCCATCTAGTGCCAGACGACTGACCTTTCAACTCGGAGCTCCCAGACGAGGAATCCATTGCTATTCAATCGCAACAACCGGTTGAACAGAGCGGAGATGTCTTGCATTATTGGAAACGAAGCGCTCTCACAACCATTGTTGCTCAATCACAACAACCAGTTGAACAGAGCGGAGATGTCTTGCATTATTGGCAGCGAAACGCTCTCACAACCAGCGTGGCTTGCTGGGAGCTTTACTTTGACGGTGCTTCCCGAGGGATCACCAGAAGCAACCAGGATCCAGCCACCACGGCAGGTGCCGGCATAGTCTTCCTGACTCCTCAGGGCGGAGTTTTGTACAACTCTTGCGCCCTCATGAAGTCCCTGACCAACAATGAAATCGAATATGAAGCTCTACTCATTAGGCTCTAGATGGCTCTCCACATGGGCATTAAATGCCTCAAAGCCTACGGGGACTCCCAGCTGATAGTCCGGCAGGTCATCGGCATCTACGACGTGCGGAAGATAGAGTTGGTTCCATACCATACCGCCATCACTAGACTAACCCAGAAGTTCTATTTCTTCGAAATAGATCACATTCCCAGAAGCATCAACGCTCAGGCGGATGCCTTGGCCAAATTGGCCGCGGCCACCAAGCTCCAACCTGAGGGCGAGGTCGACATCGTCATCAAGCACCGAAGACTGATGCCGAGCTCACTCGAAGGCAACACCGGTCTCACCATTTACGAGGTCCACGACCTTGACCAAAGCATACCTCCAGAAGAGGATGATTGGTGTGCGCCTATCATCAAATTCAAGAAAGGGTGGCTTCCACCTGACCGAGCTCAAAGAGTCCAGCTACTCCGTCGAGCAACCTCTTACGAGTTGATTGGCGACTCCCTGTATCGGCTCGTCCACGAGAAGGATAAGTCGATTCTCCTGAGATGTGCCTCTCTAGCGGAAGCTCGAGCCATCATGCGGAAGCTCCACTCCGGATTGTGCGGTGCACACCAGGCCGGAGACCGAATGAAGCACAACATCAAGCTCAAAGGCTTCTACTGGCTGACCATGTACGCGGATTACATCCAGTATGCCCGTGCATGTCATCAATGCCAAGCCTTTGGCCCAGTACCCAGAAGACCTCCCAACCCACTGCGTCCTACAGCCCCCACTTGGCCATTCGCTGAGTGGGGCATGGACATTGCGGGGCCATTCCCGCCATCTTCCAAGGGCCATAAATACATCTTGGCCGCCACTAACTATTTCTCCCGCTGGGCGGAGGCTCTACCCTTACGAGAGGTCATCGGCGAAGTCGTTGCCAGATTCGTCCGGCACAACATCATATACCGATTCGGTACTCCCAGTCGCATAGTGTCCGACAACGGGACACCCTTCAAGAATAAGGTCGTATACCAGTTAGCGGCCAAATTCCACATCGACTGGAGAACCTCTTCAGTCTACAACCCCCAGGCTAACGGTTTAGCGGAAGCCTTCAACAAAACCCTCTGTAAGCTCTTGGCTAAGATGGTTAGCCACCGAAACGCGATTGGGGTGAAAGGGTCTTCGAAGCATTATGGGCCTATCGGACGGTCTATAAAACCCCCACGGGGTGCTCGCCGTTCTCCCTTGCTTACGGGACAGAAGTAGCTATTCCCATCGAAATTCAGTTAGCTTCTTACCGTGTGGCAATCCACACCGGCCTTGCCGGCTCTGATGAAGATGAGTACCGGAGAAGGCTAGAAGAGCTCGCCAATCTAGAAGGCAAGTGACTCGAAGCCTACAAACACCTGCAAGTATACCAGGCTCGCATGGCCCGAGCCCATGATAAGCTCGTCAAACAGCGAGCTTTCAAGCAAGGTGACCTTGTCATGATCAAGGAAAAAGAGGTCATGGAGGGGCGCTCTAGTGGAAAACTACAGCCAAATTGGCGAGGTCCATACATCATCCAGAACGTCTATGAGGGTGGGGCCTACACGGTTGTTGATCATAAAGGTCACAGACCGTTCCCGCCTCTCAACGGCAAACACATGAAGCTGTATTATGCACCAGAGCACGAGTTCGCACGCCAGCCAGACTAAGGCGAACGTCCCAGCTACCACCAATAAGGCCGGTCCTCCCCCGTGAAGGATCTAACCGGCCAGTCCTCCCAGTCTACAATTCCCAGTCAACCAGTCTGCTCAGCTCCTCGGAACCACCACCGGGTATCCACTGGGGCTGATTTCCTGCCCTCGTTCCCGTCGCCATGGGAGCACGGGCACTTCTGCACCAGCACCAGCCTAGCCGCCAGGCTCGCAGGTAAGTCAAATATATATATATATATGGGGTTAAAAATAGAGATGCCCCAGCTGACCCAGTCATCCTCACCACAAGGGGGTCACTGGGGGCAAGAAGGCCAACAACTCGGCTGAGGTGGAAACCCGAAAGGGCACCTCGGGCAAAATTGGGAAACCCCTCGACGTGAAAACCCGCAAGGGCGCGTCGAAAAAAGCTAAAGGGGGTCGGCTCTAGCGAAAACCCGAAAGGGCGGTAGAGCCGATAACGAGAAAATCTTCTTCTCCCTACCAGTCAACACGGCCTTCCACCTGTTCCTTGGCGGGCCGTTAGTCTCACCCAGGACCAGTATCCAATACGCTTGCATTGCTGCAGCGTAAACCCTTCTATCCCCAGTCAACCTTGCATTATTCCTGCTTAGTTGGGCCACCCTTTGGCCCTTACCTCAACATCACAGCTCAACCAGTCCCTGTAACAATCAAACTTCCAGTCACCGTCTCGGTAAACCTATACCCCAATGCATTTCGAGGTATTTATCATCCTTTGCCCCTACATCCCACATATCCAGCAAATCCAGAGTCCTCCAGTTTAGTACAACCCCAGTTTCCCTCATACAATCCCAGATCCACTAGTTATGACTCCGGTCGTACCTTGCCATGGCAAAGTGGCCCTGCACCACCATGGCTTAAGGATTTCTAAAAACCCTTATGAATGGTCGAATAATATTTGGCTATCCACACCTTCCAGCCTCAGGTTACGTCCCCTGATAGCAACATGCTATGGACGGTAGTCTCAAAAAAAAAGGAAAATGTATATAAAAAAATGGGGTTAAAAATAGAGATACCCCTGCGGCCCCAGTCAACTCCTTCTGCGAGGCGACTGGGGGCAAAAATTGCCACCAACCCAGCTGAGGTGAGAACCCGAAAGGGCGCCTCAGGCAAAATCGGGTAACCCCTTGGTGTGAAAACCCGCAAGGGCGCACCAGAAAAAGCTAAAGGGGGCCAGCTCTGGCGAAAACCCGCAAGGGCGGTAGAGTTGGTAAAGCGAAGAAAAAAACACTCTCCCTCTCCACTTTTCACTTACGAAGCCATCAGCCATGACAAGTCCCGATGGCGAGCTCAACATCACTCCACGACAATGGTGACCACTACACCCCCGAGGGTCGGTCATCGCCAGCTTTCAACTCCAGCTTCAGGTACAATGCCTTCACAGGCCAGCCGCCAGTCCCCAGCTTCCAACTTCGGCTGCAACGCCTTCACAGGCCAGCCGCCAATTCCCAGCTTCCAGCTTCGGCTACAACGCCTTCATAGGCCAGCCGCCAGTCTCCAGCTCCCAGCCTCGGCTACAACGCCTTCACAGGCCAGCCGCCAATCCCCAGCTTCCAGTTTCGGCTACAACGCCTTCACAGGCCAGCCACCAGCCTTCAACTCCAGTTTCAGCTACAACGCCTTCATAGGCCAGCCGCCAGCCTCCAGTCCCAGTACCCCGGCTATAACGCCCTTACAGACCAGCCACCAATTTCTATCTTCAATCACCGGCTATAACGCCCTTATGGGCCAGCCGCCAGCTCCCAGTTCCAGTTTCGATCGTAATCCCTCCACGGGCGGACCACTCAATCCCAGTCTCGCTCGCGGCCCCTGGCTGTGATGCCCTTTCGGGCCATCCGGCCAGCTCAGTCCCAATTTCCCAAGTCCAAAAGAGCTACATGATCGGTTAACAACATGCAAACAACCAGCATCCAGTACCCAGTACCCAATATCCAATCATGCTACTCTCCTCACCCAACCTTTTACCTCAGCTCCAGACCCAAATAAAACCCAGTTCCCTGCTCCCTATACTGGTACGTATTAAAACAATCAAGCATGACCAACAGTAAGTGGCAGCCATCCCTTGTATCCAACCCTATTCCACAGACTGGGGAGAAGAACAATTCAACAAACAATGACACAAAAAATCTGGAATTTGTCATTGATACTCTATGATAGGGAGCCCAAGACATGCCCTTGGGGTAACAAAAGTACACTGTTCGGATAACAAAAAGGTAAAAGGGAAGTGATACAATCACGGCCTAGCCTCGCTCCCCTCCAGCTCCGCCAAGCGGGACTCCGCAGCCGCGAGCTCCGCCTCCAAGGTCGATGCAAGCTGAACGCTGGCCTCGGCTCCAGCTTCGGCAATTCACCACTCAGCTCTAGCAAGCTCTACAGCTCATCGCTGCTCCACCAAGGTGATGCGGGACGGGACCACGGACACGACAAGCTCACGATCGTCCCTTAACGAGGGAAGCGTCGGATGTGCGCGGTTGAGAAACCAGCAATGAGCTAGGGTGGTCGGCTCTCTTTTGCGCCCGGATCGGGTCACGGGACGGCTTCGCTCTCTCTCGCAGCAGTGATATTATAAATTGAAGGCGAGCTAGGTATCCCTACACATGCTCTCTAGCAGCGGCATATAAAGCATATAAAGAATTAAGCTAATGCCAAGTGTAAGGGTGAAGGCGATACCTCCACGCTCTCGGCGTGGTGAAGATGGCACCCGGCCAAAGCTCGTACTGCCGGGAACTTAGTACATTATGTTTACAGCAGTACAAATAAGCCCACTCCACGCAGGGAGGTAAAGGGCGACACAAGTGGGCCCGGGAGGACCAAGTTCGGGTTGACGGGCGGTTTCGGGCAATGCTTCCGCTTCACGCGTACTCGTGCTAGTGGGGGCCCACGTATTGACCGGAGGGGTCGTGTGGGGCCTGATGACTCCTCTGTTGTGGAGACACCTGGAAAGCGTTCCCCTGGGATGGCGAGCTGCTGGAACGACCGCCGGACGTCGGGCGGCCCTCGGACGACGCTCGCTGGGAACTCGGCCACGAACCTGAAAGTTCTGTTTGTAGGCGCGCGACTCGGAGAAAACTGCTGCTGCGATCAGCCCCGTCGTCGGAATGTGACGAGATTAGCGCCGTTGGAAATCTGACTCAGAATACTTCGATGTAGGGGTCTTAAAAAAAAAATCAGATCTGTATTTCTGATCAGGTATTTTACAAGCTTGCTGGAATCTGGCCAGAACTACAGGGGCAGGTTCTGACTTCTCTGAAGATCGACGTTGACCGGGGAGAAGACCTCCGAATATGGAAATGATTTATTCAAAAAAGTTGAAGGTCTCTGAGAGAGGAATCCGGGACTATTTTTGGTTTTTTTATTGGATAAGAAATGGATTTTCTGGGATGTTTTTACTAGACCTGGGTCGGATCTGGGAAACTGTGGGCAGACTGTTCTTGGGAACTTGGACGGTTTTTGTAAAATACTTGGATAGTGAACAAAAAATTAAGAAAATTCCTGGTGGTAGAGGGATGTGGACAGAACTCCCAGTAAATTTGGGCGTCCCAAAAAAAATCAAAAGATGGTTCGAATGGGGTAGACTCAGAGCTGATGAACAGTGAACAGAACCAGGACAGATCTGGAACTTGGACTTGGACGAAAATCAAAAAATAGCTAAATGATGAATTTTGACGTGATTTTTTTTTTGCGGATAAGGGTTCTAGAGGGGAACCAACCCTGAAATTTTGAGCTTCAGAAGAGGAAGGGAGTGATAGCAGCAATTCGGAGAAGAGGAACCTATCCTGAGTGGACAGAACCACCGAAACCGTTGGCAACGACGCGTCGGCGGTGAGACGATGGCGGCGGCGATCACCGGAGTTGCTTCAGATGCTGGAGGGGATCAAGGGGGAAGGGATTACACTCTAGAAAGGGGAGAGGGGGTGGAGGAACCAGGGAGAGAGAGGGGAGGGGCGCAAATCTCCAAGGGGGCAAATGCCTTTTTTTTCCTTCATTAATTCATTCAATATGAAAATACAAGTATATATATGCAAGGGGTCTAACCTATTCTAAGCCCTTGGATCAAGGGTTGATTAATGAAGGGTTGGGATGTGGTTTGACAACCACATTAAACCCCATTAAACAACAAGGTTCGCCCCCCCCCCCCCCCCTTTTAGAAGACAATTAGAATTTGTCTTCTTTAATTAATTCTAGGTCCAAGTCCAAGTTTGGACCATGGACCAGCCACCTTGGGCCCAGGAGTCCAGGTGGACCAATAAGGAGGAGGGAGGGGGCCCCTACAGGGCCTACATGCACATTTGCAAAGAAACCCAATGGCCTTTTGCAAATAAACCCACTAAGACCTACTATTGTGTACCCATATATCACAAGGGCGTACATACAAATACAAAAGGACGTAGATGCAAACACAAAGTGAGCGGGCTGACGTTGATGTCCCCATCAATTCTCCCCGGGTGGGAGGAACTCGACCCCGTCGAGTAGGGGTATGGCTGCTCCGGTCCTCCGGTGGATCCGTCACCGTGCTAAGTAGCGCGGGTATGCTCCACTCCAAGTGATCGGCACCTGCTCATTCCATATATACTCGATATGCGCACTGCTATGGCTAAAGGTGGTCACTCCGAAGGGGCACTCTCAAAAGGGAGGAAACAGCTCGAAGACTCACTAGGAATCACCGCTGAGTCCCTATAGGTGACTGATCCGGGTAGAGATGTAGAACCGATCCCATACTCATCAAGTGAGTCGGCTCGCTTCACACTCATAAGAGAACGACAACGAGCTTGCACAAGACACATGCAGACTCACCATGCACTGACACATGAATGAAAACCACACAAACAATCGACTCAAAATCACCACACAAATAAACCACACAAAGAAAACACACCGACTCATGCACGACTCTAGACTAAGGTGGTAGCATCAAGCCCACTAGGTGGCGGTATCCTGGGTGGCCGAAGGGTCGCCCAGCTCTTCCCCCATGGCATAGTACTCATCGGCCAGTGCCTCATCGGCCTCGTAATCGACATGCTCAAGCTCGGGAGGTGCGGATCCGCCAACACCTAAGGCTAGGGTGGTGCGAGCGGGACACTCACTAGCAATGTGGCCATACCCGTGACAGTGGAAACACTGTATTCGTGATCGACTACTCTCCCCGATAAGAGGGGCATTACCCTTATCATCCCGCCGGGTAGGGGGTGTAGGCAACAATGGGGGAGGTGTAGGTGCCTTGGACAAGAGTGGAGGGGGTGCCGGTGCCAGAGGACGGGCTATAGGAGCTGGGGGACGGGCAAAGGGTGCCGGTGGTTGGGATGGAAATAGATCCCGGGGTGGAGGAGGGCGAGGCCGTGGAGCGAAGTGCTCCTGACGGGTGGGCTCCTGAGGTCGAGCCATGGGAGGCCGCTGATGTGGGCCTATAGAGTGACGGGGCTCGGTACTACGGAGAGGGGTGGGACCCAACCGATGGCTAGACTCGAACTCTCCCTCAAATTGCTCCATCTCGAGAGCAACCTGGTATGCCTCTTCCAACGTCTTGGCATTGCGGCGGAAAAGCTCATACTGGTAGTGTGGCCGCAAACCACGTCGAAAGCGGGACACGGGCATGGTACTCTCCTCCGTGACACCACATCGTAGAAAGTACTCATCAAACTCCGCGATGTATTCGGAGACGGACCGGTCTCCCTGGCTAAGACTTTGCCATCTATCGATGAGTCGCTGGCGGTATGTGGGAGGAAGGTACTTTTGCCGAAGTTTATTCTTCATCTCGGCCCATGTGTCGATCGGGGGTTCTAGCCGCTGAAGTAGCAGGCTCTCCACATTCTTCCAATACGTTTGTGCCTGCCCCATGAGTTTCATGGTGGCAAATCGGACCCTTCGACGCTCCGACATATCATACCATTCAAAATAACGGTCCATGCCAAACTCCCAATCTAGGTAGACTTTCGGATCCAAAGACCCGTAAAAAGCGGGAGGGTCCGCTCGCACGGTCTTAAGGACCCTATCATCATCCTCATCTCGTTGTGGCTGAAAACCACGACGGCGTTGACCATACCCCTCGTAGGCATTGTCGGACCCATAGTCCTCGAGACCAAGGTCACGGTGTGGTAGTTGGGGAACCCGAGGAGGGGCGGGTGGAGGAACTAGTGGTGGCTGGTTTTGGGCCGCGGGAGCGGCCTGGACTTGGGCCATGGGAGCGGGTTGGACTTGGGCCACCGCGGGAGGAGGTGCGGGTGGACCTTGGGCTGTCCCAAGAGGGTCCCCGTGTGACATCCTATCTAACCGCCCAACGAGGTCTTGGACCGACCTATCGGAGGTCTCCAAGCGTCCCTCCATGGCCCTAAGGTGACCATCCATATTATCGGAGAAAGTCTGAAAGTTAGCATCGGATTGGTCCAACCTAGTCATAATGGCCATCATCGCCTCTTGTAGGGAGTGGAAGTCTCCCGAGGTATCTCGTGGGTTGGCCATAGGTGGGGGTGGGGGTGAGTACTGAGTACCCCGACGAGTGGGCATGCAAACACACCGACTAGAGGACACCGACTAAAGCAAAACACACTAATGCAAAAATGATGCGCCTAGACTTAACCAAAACTCGGTACGCGGCGGAGATAATCGGCCCAAAGGTCACTCGCACAAGTGTGCGGCCTTCCCGATAGGCGTAACCTAACGGTCGGACAACACCTTTTTATATACCGAGTAAAGGGATGTATGCGACCCAAAAATGACTCTTTTTGTTGTTTTAAACATATGATGATCCTAAACACGACTTAGACCGACTAATGACTAGACGTAAATGACACTCTTTTTTTTTGACACCCTAGACTCAAACTCACTCTGATACCAAATTGATGCGGGACGGGACCACGGACACGACAAGCTCGCGATCGTCCCTTAACGAGGGAAGCGTCGGATGTGCGCGGTTGAGAAACCGGCAATGAGCTAGGGTGGTCGGCTCTCTTTTGCGCCCGGATCGGGTCACGGGACGGCTTCGCTCTCTCTCGCAGCAGTGATATTATAAATTGAAGGCGAGCTAGGTATCCCTACACATGCTCTCTAGCAGCGGCATATAAAGCATATAAAGAATTAAGCTAATGCCAAGTGTAAGGGTGAAGGCGATACCTCCACGCTCTCGGCGTGGCGAAGACGGCACCCGGCCAAAGCTCGTACTCCCGGGAACTTAGTACATTATGTTTACAGCAGTACAAATAAGCCCACTCCACGCAGGGAGGTAAAGGGCGACACAAGTGGGCCCGGGAGGACCAAGTTCGGGTTGACGGGCGGTTTTGGGCAATGCTTCCGCTTCACGCGTACTCGTGCTAGTGGGGGCCCACGTATTGACCGGAGGGGTCGTGTGGGGCCTGATGACTCCTCTGTTGTGGAGACACCTGGAAAGCGTTCCCCTGGGATGGCGAGCTGCTGGAACGACCGCCGGACGCCGGGCGGCCCTCGGACGACGCTCGCTGGGAACTCGGCCACGAACCTGAAAGTTCTGTTTGCAGGCGCGCGACTCGGAGAAAACTGCTGCTGCGATCAGCCCCGTCGTCGGAATGCGACGAGATTAGCGCCGTTGGAAAGCTGACTCAGAAAACTTCGACATAGGGGTCTTAAAAAAAAATAATCGGATCTGTATTTCTGATCATGTATTTTACAAGCTTGCTGGAATCTGGCCAGAACTGCAGGGGCAGGTTCTGACTTCTCTGAAGATCGACGTTGACCTGGGAGAAGACCTCCGAATCTAGAAATGATTTCTTCAAAAAAGTTGAAGGTCTCTGAGAGAGGAATCCGGGACTATTTTTTGTTTTTTTATTGGATAAGAAATGGATTTTCTGGGATGTTTTTACTAGACCTGGGTCGGATCTGGGAAACTGTGGGCAGACTATTCTTGGGAACTTGGACGGTTTTTGTAAAATACTTGGATAGTGAACCAAAAATTAAGAAAATTCCTGGTGGTAGAGGGATGTGGACAGAACTCCCAGTAAATTTGGGCGTCCCAAAAAAAATCAAAAGATGGTTCGAATGGGGTAGACTCAGAGCTGATGAACAGTGAACAGAACCAGGACAGATCTGGAACTTGGACTTGGACGAAAATCAAAAAATAGCTAAATGATGAATTTTGACGTGATTTTTTTTTTGCGGATAAGGGTTCTAGAGGGGAACCAACCCTGAAATTTTGAGCTTCAGAAGATGAAGGGAGTGATAGCAGCAATTCGGAGAAGAGGAACCTATCCTGAGTGGACAGAACCACCGAAACCATTGGCAACGACGCGTCGGCGGCGAGACGATGGCGGCGGCGATCACCGGAGTTGCTTCAGATGCTGGAGGGGATCAAGGGGGAAGGGATTACACTCTATAAAGGGGAGAGGGGGTGGAGGAACCAGGGAGAGAGAGGGGAGGGGCGCAAATCTCCAAGGGGGCAAATGCCTTTTTTTTCCTTCATTAATTCATTCAATATGAAAATACAAGTATATATATGCAAGGGGTCTAACCTATTCTAAGCCCTTGGATCAAGGGTTGATTAATGAAGGGTTGGGATGTGGTTTGACAACCACATTAAACCCCATTAAACAACAAGGTTCGCCCCCCCCCCCCCCCTTTTAGAAGACAATTAGAATTTGTCTTCTTTAATTAATTCTAGGTCCAAGTCCAAGTTTGGACCATGGACCAGCCACCTTGGGCCCAGGAGTCCAGGTGGACCAATAAGGAGGAGGGAGGGGGCCCCTGCAGGGCCTACATGCACATTTGCAAAGAAACCCAATGGCCTTTTGCAAATAAACCCACTAAGACCAACTATTGTGTACCCATATATCACAAGGGCGTACATACAAATACAAAAGGACGTAGATGCAAACACAAAGTGAGCGGGCTGACGTTGATGTCCCCATCACAAGGACTTCTGCAGTGCCTCCGCTCTGCTGGTCGCCTCGCTCAGCAGCCTGGCATGGTCCTGAGCAAGAGACACGATAGCGTTGGCAAGCCTCCTCTGCTCGGTCGCAGCTACCGTAAGCTGAACGCGCTGCTCCCGTACCTCCCGGATGCCCGCTAGCCGCTGTGCCTACTGCTCCTGAGCCTCTCGAAGCCGTAGGTACTCCTCCCAAATGCCAGCCAGGCCAGACATCCAGGGCCCACGAGGGAAGCCAAGGCCATGGTAGCCGCACGTGCACTCCCTCAACCGGTGCCGAAGCTCCTCCAGGGAAGGCAGAAGGCCACCCCCTACATAGCCCCGGGCTCGCTGCAGTAAGGTTGCACCTACACTGGCGTCTAGCAGCGGCCCCAGTGGGGAAACGGATGTAGGCCACTCAATCACCAGCTCGAGGGAAGAGTGACCCATCTCAGCTAACACCCCAGAAGGACCTGCACAATCCCACCAAACAGTAAATAGGTCAACAATGCTCAGGGTCTCCCTATGACAAGACAAGCTGGAAAACCTGACAAAGGCCCTGACTCTCACCTGGTGTAGCTCCTGCCGCGTCTGTGACTTCCCCGCTCAGGTTCGGCGAAGGCAACCTCTCCTCCACCCCGGTAGTGTCCTCTGCCGAAGTCGGAGAGAGTGGGGACTCCCCTATAACCCGGTCCTCCCCAATGGCCATTGGGGTGATGGAAGGCTCCTCCTGACCCTCCTCGGCGGGAGCCGACGCATGCTCTTCCTCAGTCTCCAGTCTTGGACACAACACAAAAGCGTCAGTACTCTGCCATAAACTCCGTATCAAGGCTAATGCGGAGACAAGGAGAAGCCGCATATACCTTCCAGCGCCGCCTCCATCTCGGCATCCCTGGCAGAAGAGGTCTCAGAGGAAGAAGAAGAGCTCGAGCTCTCGTCAGTCTTCATCGTGGCGCTGCCGCCCTCTGAGGAACCAGACGAGCTCTCTAATGAATCCCCGGCCGTGGGTAAATCAGGGGCACCTGTACATTAAGAAGCCAGATTAGGCTATCATCAAGTTCAGCCTTGCATAAAGGTAGCTTCCTAGTTAAAAATGCTAGGGAAGAAGCTCACCGGTCGGGGCGTCTTCTCCAGAAACCCCCTCAATATCAACGAGCTCCTCGTCGCCCTCAGCAGTAGCTGCGACGGGAGGGTCGTCTCTTGATGGCCGGTCCGTGTCCTGAGGAAGCTCTCCTTCCTCCAGGGGGGAAGAGGTACCTGCAATCCATCCCAGTCAAAGCTCAGCACGGGTGGGAAAGTCAAATAATCCACCCTGAAACAATCAAGTGCTTAGTTACATACCTGACGGTCCCACACTGGAGAACTCCACCAGCCCCACCGTACAGATCGACACTACAGTCGACAAAGGTGGGAGAGGCACCCTCGTCAGCAACGGTGGTGGTCTACCCAACGGGTCCTCAACGGTGGCTGAGGGCACAAAGGTCACCGGTCCCGGCTCATCTCCAAAAGATGGCAGGGCCCCCGGCGGGCCGGCATCCACCAATTCCCGGATCATCTCCAGGGTCACCGCCGCGTCCTCACCTGCCAAACCAGTAACATGAGTCAAGTCAATAATTTTGACTTGCAAAAAAGGAGCTCGACAGCAACAAGAAGATCCCCTCAACAGCAGTCGGGCACTCACCCTGACGACTACTGGCCACCGTAGACCCTGGCTCGTTGGCCTGGCCCGACGCTTCACCCTGTGTCTCAGTAGGGGCCTTGGCCCCTGGTGCCTTTGCCCCACCTGCATAACCCGAAAAGTCACAACAAATAACAAGAGGCAAACCGAAGCTACGGCATACGCCCAAGGTTCGAAACGCTCACCTGCACGGGCTCCTCCCGTAGCTGTCCATGACTCGAAGTCGGGGAAGTCCTCTATATTGGGAAAAGGTTCGCTCATCAGGCGCGTAAGCTCCTCCATGTCAACCTCCCCTCCAGCTTCCTATTCATGTGGGGGATCTGCCTCTCGAGGAGGCGAAAAGGTCACCTCCACACCAGCCACCAGCGGAGCTACGACAGACAGACGAGTCCAATAAAACAGGATTAGTCAATCATCTTGGCTAAACCAGACAAAAAACAAAGGGGTTGGGGCAACACTCACTCAAGGCTGTCTCCTCCTCAACTCGCTCTCCAGTCTCGGGTCCCTCAGATGACCTACCAGTCTCGACCGATGCACCCTCCACACGAGGGCGCTTCCTCCGCGACCGCAGACTTCCGTCCCCATTCCCTGAGGACGTTCTCATGGAGGGCTGGTCCTCCTCTGCCGCAGGATCTGCTGACAAACACAGCAATATACAACATCTCAGTTCTGTAGCCAAGAATTACAGAATGGAAGAAAAAGAACAGACTAAGGGAGGAAAGCCGAACCTGAAGCCCCAAAGGGGGTCAATGGTAGGGGCACCAGCTGCTCCATCCTGATCGCCAAGGCTCGGGCCGCCATCGTCACGGCCTCCCGAATGTCCCATGGGGTGCGGGCACACTCAATCTGGGACATAAATTCCACGGGTCCAGCTGACCCAACTGCATGGGCGATGTGTCGCCTCCAGTCATCGACCGCTGTATCGGCAAAGCTCCCGTGTGGGAGCTCCCAGTCCAGCGACCCTCTGCCCCGGATGCCACAATCTGCTAGGAACTGAGTCCACCAAGCCCTAGGTGCCTTCGGTCGAGACACCTTCGCTCCGGTCGCAGTCGCCGATGCCCGTCCCAGGGGCTTTAGTGCCCCTCCGTTGCTTCTGCTCCCAAAAGATGAACCCCGGCCACTCTGGGGCCACTGTGCCGCAATCCGCTCGACCTCTCGGTGGATCCGAGCAACACGGGTCCTCAAGTACCCCTCATCCAGTGCAATGGGAGGCAGATCCTCCCTCAGCAGACGACTCTCCTCCACATTCCTAATCGCGGAGGCCTTCTGTCGGTAGAGGTGACTGTGCCCGAACCACCACCGGGCGTAGTGCACGTCGAATCGTCCCCGACGACCCTGCTCCGGCATCAGAAGTCGCTCCGGCTCCCGACGGCAGTAGAAATCCCACCAGGCCGCCGCAAGAAGGTGGGTGTCCTTGCCCTTATACTATCTACCCGTCAGATGGAACTCCCTGTTCGGCGGAATCCCCTGGTCGTACCCGAAGTTTCTGGCAAAGCAATGTGGGTAGTACGGCTCCAGGAAGCTCGTCGCCGACTGGTGCAATGCCAATACGGCTGCTCGAGTGCTTAGTATCCACTCAGTTTGCGGTCTCGTATCGGTAGTCCCCTGACTGGGAGGGGCGCTGGCCGCCCCTCCACCTGAAGCCCCCAGAAAGAGGCCGAGGTCCCTCGTTGCACTATCGAAGGGCAACCCCTCCTCGCCCCGGGCGGGCAGGTAACAAAGGGCCCTCCTGGCCCCCTCGAGCTGCTCCTCTACGCCTCCATTCGGCTACCCAGTGAAGTTGAACAAAAGTGGTGCCGTCGGGTTAGCCACAGTACCCCGCGTCACCAGTCCCGGGAAAAGTAACCCGGCCCACACACTAAGGTAGTGGGTCGGTAGAAGTATACTCCTCTCCCTCGACGCTGAGTGTGTCGCCAGACCTCCAAGCCCCTAGTAAATGTTGGCCAGTGCAGCGGGAGCTAGAGCCAACTGCCTCCCCTCAGCCAACAAGCAAGCCGGCCACAACAACTCAGCTCTCAACAGTCCATCCTCTCCGCGAGGAACTACGAAGGTCGCCAGCCAATATGCCAGATATGCTGCAAGATATGACACATCTGGCAGACCATGGGGATTCCACCCCTCCCGTGGCGCATATACATATCAGGAGTACGTCCGAAAGCGTAGCTTCACCTCTATGTACTCCTCCCAAGGAGTCTGATCCCTGGCAAACTCCTGGTAAAAGTAGAACGGCCCGTTGTAGAAGTGACGGACCCAAACATTTAGGGGAACCTGGAGAGTCTGAGCAGCTCTCTCTCTCCCCGCCAGAGCCAAATCTCTCCAAGTCTTTATCAGATACCAGTAACTGTAAGGCACTCAGTATCTCCCCAGTCCGTCAGTGTGACTGCGGTGGAGGTCATCTAGCACCACCTCCTCATATCCCTCGCCGACAACTGGCAAGCCGGAGATCCGGAACACAGTCCACAAGTCGAGGCTGGTGTCCCCCTCTACTATCGCCACCGTGTTCCAACGGCAGTTGAAACGCTCCAGCAAGCCCTGCAGTAATCCAGTATAGCACGGGTACGCGTACAGGGCGACAGTCACTACGTACCTAATCCAGCTCGATCCAGCAACACCCGGTAATAGTGGACAATTCCCATCAACCACTCTGTGGCACCCTGGCTATAGTAATGCGACGAGATCACTGTTCAACGGCCATACCAGCTAGTGACGGTCTGCCGCATGATCCCATTCAGCATACTGTGGTCATCGTATCCCTCTCCAACATACTGCACACCAGCGGGCTCCAACACCAATCCATCAATCCCCTATGTCTCTGTGCGATGGTGGCCATGCAGATCCCAGCTAGCAGGGCCAATCGGCCCGACCCTGACTCCAGACTGCTCCGCCATGCCGAAGAACCCCAGGCACTCGATGCTGGGAAACTGGCGCTGCCTCCAGTAGTCCTCTGAAAAGCTCGGGTAGCTACAGAAAGCGGTGCCAGGCAGGCTATCCCTGTCGATCAGAATGGCCCTCTCAAGCCGGTGGCAAGCTCTTGGAATATGCGAGTCACCCTCCTCCGCGCCAGGAGGGACATAGCTGCGGATGAACTCAAGCAGGTGGCGATCAAGGGGGAACTCCAATGGATAGCCCCCGCTTCGGTCATAACTGTATAAGTTGCCCACCTCTAGAATTTGGGCCATCTCCACGGCCCCTGTTCCAGCTGTCTGCTCACCAATCGGACCCTCCGCCACGATCAGATGGCCCCAGTCCAACTGCTCTATACCAGCCACGGTGATCACCGGTGCATCTAAAGGACGCATCGGTCGATCAGTCCGCTGCACCCAGTGGTCCTCATCCCGAGCCAGCTACCTTGGGACTCGCCCATCTCTGCCAAAGGGTGCCATAGCTGCAAGGCAGGGCACCCAGAAAAAGAGTCAGCATATCAAAAAATCCATATGTGCAACACAGCAAAATAAAGACATATGAAGCGTCAAAATACAATTACAACAACTTGGAAAGAGGATCTCACGGGCTGTACGCCCTCGTCCCAGCCTCCGACGCATGCCCCGTGGGGGCCATTTATTGTACCCAGACTATTTCCTAGTCAAAACGACAAGGAATAAGGGTTCGGGCATTTCCCTGAACACCATCAAGGCACGGGCTACCTAGCCCTTTCTACACCCTAAAGGTCCCTACAATGGTCCCGATCAACTCGTCGTGACGCGCGGCGGCACAAACAAGTATTCGGGGTCAACCCCGGCCACTCTCATACGGGCTTTGCCCGCGTCTTATATGGCCGCCCGGGATCACCCGGGGGCGCCCCGATGTTAAGCCAAGCCACGTGGCATCCAGCAAAAGAGTCGTGGGCCCACTCCAAGACTCTTCATTCAACCCTCCAAGGTCAAAGGGAGACCCGAGCAAGTCAACCACAGGCTTTGGAGGCTCGCAGCATGTACGTACGGCTCACACACGTGTGTTTGGAATTTTTCCGAACACCTTGTGGGCGCGTATATTTCAACCCTTATACACAAGACCACGGGCCAGCCCGTGGTTCCAGTACACCAATTGGGTCCTACAACGACCCCCCAGCAAGTCGGGGCCACCCCCGACCCTCAGACACGTGGCAACAACCCACTCAACTTAGCTCTCGAGCCAACCCGAGACTACCCTGTCAACCCGCCGTACAATGTGGCACGCAACATGAGGCAAGGCCCATAGGCCCCAAAATGCCTCCTTCCAACCCCTACGGACTTCTACCCTTGGCCCTAGGCCAAATCCAAGGCCCGTCGGCCACTTACGCGGCTCGTTCGGCAACCCGGGGTGTGTCGGGCATTTGCCCGAACACCTTGCGAGCGGCTACTCCGACTCAAAGAACAACGGCCCCACGGGCCCATGTCAGCCTCCCGAAGAGTCCATCGAAGGACGTCCCAAGGCAACACAAGAAGACCCCCGGGGGCCATCCCCCGGGGTTACGGCTGGCCCGGTGCCAATTCGCCCCAGGGCGTGGCCGCGCCCCTGGGGAGGGCGAACTCCCCAGGGGGCCGCGCCCTCTCTCCAGCTCGGTGGTCCCACGACCCCACTTAGCCCCGGTTCGCTCAATTACGGTCCTACGATGCGGTTCGTGTGCCGTACCAATTCAAGGGGTCAAAACGCGGACGTGGAAGCGTAAAGCGACAGCACGACGGGTTCGTCCTCAAGTCAACGCGCACAAGTCTCCACAAGCCACCACGTATCCTTGTCCTTAGCCAAATTGGGAAGAAAAAAAACCCAAAAATCAATTTTTATAGGGTGGGGACAAGCCCCCCCTCTCTCTCCTTGCGAACCCGCCTAAACCCCCTTGGGGAGGGGGTTTAGGCAGACCAGCCAGGACCCCCTGGCTGGTCCGCGTAAACCCCCAATCAAACCAAAAAAAAAAACTTTTTTTCAAAAAGAAAAAAGCCCAGCCCGCCTAAACCCTTGGGGGTTTAGGCGGACCAGCCAGGGCCCCCTGGCTGGTCCGCGTAAACCTCTTCCCCTCCTCTCTCAGCCCGTAAACCCAGTGCACTATTCCATTGGGTTTACGGGGACCAGCTAAGGGGTGAGCTGGTCCATGTAAACCCCCTTGTGACCTTTCACCTTCCCTATAAAAACCCCCCTAAGGAGAATTGTGTGTGGGTGACTTGTTCGGCGGTCTGCTACGCCGGCGGTATGTCGTTCGCACTCCCCCCACGCCGTATGTAGCCGTCACACACGAGTCGACACCCACCGTATGTGAGACGTTGTGATATGGGTGGACGTCCCCTCATGCCGGGATTTTTCGTCGCACGCTTGTCGGTCGCAACCACACGCGTGCCATGACGCCATGCTCACTCGCTGTTACGAGGCCACGTCCGACCGCTCAACTCGAGTCACGACCGGCCCTCGCCCAGATACCGGATCGATGTATCCCCAAGTTATCCAGTCATAGGCCCCCCATTCGGCACCATGGCTATGGCCCACGCCACGGGAGGACCCCTCTGTAAAACACACATATGTGCATCCACCACGCATCAACCCAGGGACCGACCTATACGTCGGAATTGTCCCGAGGCATGCGCCAGTTGTACTTTGGCCTTCACGGCCCTCCTGTAAAGAAGTATACGTCTCAGCACAACATTGCCGATTGGACGAGTGCTCTCGCACCCGCGTCCCGGCCTTCGACCTTCTATGCGCATTCCTCGACATCCGTGCCTAACACTCCAACCCCTAGTAAACACCCCTCGATCCAACATGCACCCCTAGCTGTTGAATGCCCCCGGCCCTCCACCCATGGCTTCAGACATACATACAGACTTTTCTTCAGCATGGAACGAAGGTATTCTGATTCAATCCGATGTAAATAAACATCGGTTGCTTGCGGCCCGTGGGGAAAGACGTCATGTACATGATTCCCGCAATCGCCTACGCACTCGCACCCATGGAACCTCTTCTCTCCACATGTCGCCCGATCGCCCGAGCCCACGTGCCACGCCCTGGGGGCGCTTCCCCGATCAAACCTTGGTTCCATGAGTGATTGTCGAGAGATCGACCGGCACGTCTGCATCTTGTCCGGTTAACCTTTATCTTGACACTTCCGTGCCATTCGACCCTTTCCGACTTTCCGTGAAAGGAGAGTGCCCGATACCGCCGTGAGAGGCATGCACCCGTAAGGAGGATACCCGAGATACATCAAACTCCCGTATTTTTCTTCCCCGCTATATTCCTTCCTTCACCCTAGTTAATCGGCATAAAGACCCGCGCAACACTAACCTGTTTGTTTCAATGAACGCAGGGGTAAGGGGGATACAAGTACATAAGTGCAAAAGGACAAACTCAGGTAACAAAAACATGTTTTTCATAAATCATCATAACTATATATGTGTACAAAAGTGCAAGAGGGGGTGTACAACAGTAATCCCTCTAGCTCTCTCCACCTCCCTCCTCCCTCCTCTCGCTACTCTCTGCCTCACCTCTATCCCTAGGAGGAATCCGCGGGGGCCTCATCAACCCCTGGCTGGCAGTAGATCTCTTAGCTCGCGCGCGCTCCTCCTCTCTACGCTGGTGCGTAGAGGAACCCACTAAGTAACTCGAGTCGGAATAAGCGCTGGGTCGTCCCTCAGCTCGTGCCCGCTCCCGGCCCCTCCGATAGCAGTCCTCTGCCGCCCTCGCTCGCTCCTCAGCTACGCCCAGGCGAAGCCTCAACTCGGCTAACTCTGCCCTCTCACGGTCGCGCTCTCGCCTCTCCACTCTGAGGAGCAACTGCAGCTCTACTGTCTCCCGGGGTATCTCCTCCCGCTCCTCGGTAGCTTGTCGCCGCCCCTCCTCCCACTCCTCGACAGCTCGCCATCTCTCCTCTTCCCACTCCTCGACAGCTCGCCATCTCTCCTCCTCCAGCTCCGTGATGGCTCAGCGCCTCTCCTCCTCAAGCTCCGCGACCCGTTGGTCACGGATCGCGAGCTCGGTGCCTACTAAGGTAGCCCGGGTCAGCGCATCCTGTAGCTCCGGCACCTGCATTATCACACAACATGTCATGAGCTTTTTCGAAAGGAAGTCATTCATAACTGCATGGCCTAAGTGGTTTTTCTCACCTGTGCTATCATGTCACGCTCTGCTGCCTCAGCTCATACCACCATTCTCGCCAGTCGCTCCTCTAAGGAAGCAATCTCTGCACTCCGGTCGACCGGACTCGAGCTGGAGGCTCCTCCCGCTCCTCTCGCTGCTACCCTCTGCTAGGCACGCTGCACCATTTTAAAAGATTATCAGTTGCTGATCACCCAACTTTAGGACCCATATCATAACATTAGAAAGCATACTCACCAGCGTCTCTAGCTCGGATCGTGTGACTGCTAGCCGGGCCTCCAAAGTGTGAAGTTGGACCTGTATGTCCGCTGCCACCGCATCCCGTGCATCCTGCATTCATTACATTCTGGTCACACATTCATCATATAGCAATTAAAAAGCATATAGAAAAGCACGCATTCATATGTACCCCTCGTGGCCTCATCTGAGGCCGGCCGGCGTAGGTCCTCCAGTAGGCCCAGAGGTACACTGTGATGTCCACCACCTGGGAGACGACCGGGGTGCCACATCTCTGCCAATCAGCGTACTACTCTGGGAAGCGCAGCCACCAGTCTGTCGTCACTGCACGCCCTCGGATCTTCTGCCCAACCCCGTGTGGCTCTGCCACCTCGATCCACTCCTACTGTAGGCCAAGAGTCCTCATCACCAGCCTGAGGCGAAGGGGCTCGATATCATTCAGGAAATGGAGCCAAATCTCCCACCCGAACAAGTGTCGGCCCACTGCAACCCAGGGCTGGTCCTCGTCTCCCATGCTCAGGTAGGGCCTCCACACAACCTGCATTTCATTACATATCATAACATCACATCACATAATCATCAATAGAAATAAGACAAATGAATAAACATAGCATACGTACCAAGGATGCCGGGTAGTCACGGAACTCCCGCCTCACGACCAGTAGCTCGTAGGCGTGCGGGGCACCCGTCATGTATGGGAGCCAGCGTCGAGCTAGGGGAACCGCCTCAGGGCGGAAGACTGCAGCCCGCTCCATCGGTATGTATAGGTGGCTCTAGAACTGCATCCATATATCATTAGTAATTAATCACATAAGCATAAATAGAAGCATAAACATAAGCCTAAGGAAATTTGCATACCTGAAGGAAGGGTGCGAAGCCGCTAACAGTCGTCTCTCGACCCATCCCTATGGACAGGTCGGCCAGTAGGTGGGCTAGCATGGCGGCACCCCAGACGTACTGCCCCACCTGGTCCAAATCCTCCAACACTCTTAGGAAATAACAGTTCATGTCGTTCCCCTTTGTCCCCAATAGTAGCCTACCCAACATCAAGAACAGGAACCTCCTCAAGTCTAGGTCTACTCTCTCTCTTCAGTAGGGTTCACACAGAAAGTAGCCATGTCTCTCCCGGCCATGCGGATCGCAAACTCCTCTAGGGTCTCCCTCGTCCTTGGGCGCCCCTCCTCCAACCCAAGAGACTCCATCAACTCCGCCCTATCCACCATCCTGTAGTCCCTAGGCCCCCTTGCCACTATCGCCAAATCTAGAAGCCTACAGGCTCGGTCTCTGTAGTCCGGGTAGGTAACACCGCACACCGCCTCCTCGTCTACCCTCAGCCCAGTAATCCTCACCACATTCTCCAAAGTGGGGACCATGTGTCCCCAGGGCATCAAAAATGCCCGGCTCACCCTATCCCACCTCTCTCTCAGTACCTGGATGAGGACGAGGTCCAGGCGAACCAGCTCAATGCTCAGAAAAGGGGCGAACCACATCTCCCTCAATCACTCTCTCTGAAACTCGGGCAGACCGTGGTACGCCGCATGAACCAGCGCCCAAAAAATGTGTGTCCTCATCACCCCCTGCCAAAAGAAAAGAACACAAAAAAAATGTCAATAACATCTGAACCTCTTCTCAAAAAAAAAAATTTTGCGTCTGTAATGACAGACGTTGTTTCATCCCCCATTTCTTGATTTTTTTTTTTAAAAAAAAACTTGCGTCCGTCATGGCGGACATTGTTTCTTTAATCCCTTCTCTGAAGAAAAAAAACATGCGTCCGTCATGGCGGACGTTGTTTCTTTAATCCCTTTTCTGGAAAAAACAACATGCGTCCATCATGATGGACGTTGTTTCTTTAATCCCTTTTTCGAAAAAAAAACATGAGTCCGTCATAGCGGACGTTGTTTCTTTAATCCCTTTTCCGTAAAAAAACACGCGTCCATCATGGCGGACATTGTTTCTTTAACCCCTTTTTCAAAACAAAAGAGAGGGAAAAAAATTTAGCACCCACCGTGGTGGACGTTGTTTCTCTGCAACTCTCCCCCTCTCGTCCCCTTCCCTTAGAACATGCTTTGATTAAAAAAAAATGCAAACTCACCTTCTCAGGTTCCACTTGATCCATTGCCCCTCTCAGTGGACGACGAGGAGGGGGTGACCGCCGTTGTCATGGTCGTGGTGCCGTGGCCGGTTGCTCCTCGGTGGCCCCAACCTCCTCCAGTTGCGCTTCGTGTTGTGTAGTGGACAGCAGATCTAGAGGGGAGGGGTGAATAGATCTACCCCTCTTTTCGTAATGGAACCCTCTAAATAGCTAGATAGAACAAATCGCAGTGGAATATAACTAGCTAAATGAAGGACACAACGATTTGCTTAGCAAGATGATTACTATTATATCGATTAGAACTTAAGCATGCATCTAGAATGAAACAATCACGCAAACAAACCACAACACACGAGATTTTAAGGTGGTTCAGACTGAATCCCCAGTCCTACGTCCACCCCTCACCAAATCCGATGAGGCTCCACTAGTGCCACGCACTGAACCGCAAATCAGAAAGACCACCGATTGCCTTCCTAATAACTGCCGGTAGGGACGTCAACACCGCAAATCGGACAACTTTCGATTACCTTCCTACTAACCACCGGTAGGGACGATCTTCAGTTCCAAATGTTTGAATGAAATGGAAAAGAATAATTATGAAAATACTCAAACAAGATATGAAATATGTTCAAAGAGAAAGTATCTTGTCTGAGTTTGCTGGAGCTTGAATCTGATGCTTCACTTGGCTTGGAGTTGATCTCCTCTTGAAGTAGCTTGAATCACTTGGAGATATGATGAAGAACTTCTTCCCGGAGTACTGTTCACAGCTACAGTACTCGAACTCCTCTCCCTTGAACACACCCTTGCAGCCTCCTTTGATCTCCCTTATTAGCCTTTCTTGCTTCTACTCTTCCTTGGAGGTTGCTGGATTGAGATATGAACTTGAATCACCTTGAGTTGATGGAGAGAGTGTTGGATGTAGCTTTGATCTTCCTTTTGATCCTCTTGAGTTGATGAAGAGGAAGAAGGATGCAGTTTAGATCACCTTTGAACCCCTTGATTACTTCTTCTTCCTTGGAGGTTGAGATGGCTTCAGATCTGGACTTGAATGCCTTGGAATAGATGAAGAACTCCTTCCCGAAACACTGTTCACGGAGGTGCTATAGTGCCTCGAAAATGGCCTCCCTTGATCTCTCTTGAAGCCTTGAAGCATTAGGGTTTCCAACCCCTCAAGTGTTGGTTTTATAGACCTTGAATGGTCCATAGACACCCTCCAGACCAGATCCATAAATCATGGAAGATTAGGTAAGGTTTGATTAAACAAATCCATGGAAAGGGGCTGGCCACGAGGTGAAATTCGAAGTCAAACAAGGCTGCATCGGAGCTGACGGTCGACCTGCAGCTCCTGGTGGTCGACCGCTACTGTGAAACCTGCAAACGGGCGGTCCCTGGGATTTCCGGTCGACCGCCACTGGCTGGCGGTCGACCGCCAGCTGAAACACATGTAGACTGGCGATCCCTGGCTGGGGCGGTCGACCGCCCCTATGCTGGCGGTCGACCGCCAGCTGGGCAGAACCCAGGCTTGCCCGGGTCGGTCCGTTAAGTCTTGAACTTCGTCGTTCAACTCCATTAGCAGCCCGTGCATGTTTGTGGCATTGCCCTTGACAGTCTTGAAGATTTTATTATTGAGTCTTCAATCAAATTTTTGTTCCGGGGGCTCCGCCCCAGGAAACCCCCGCAAGGGGCGCTGCCCCCTTGACCCCCGCGACCTGACCGCGTAGGTCGATCCGCGTGCGAGGGCGCAACATTGAGATTTCACTTGTCCATTCATTTGCATATCTGTCATGAACACAACAGCACATATGTCAGTCATATAAGAGTGAAAAACAACAATGACTAATAGTGTTTAGCCATTATCAAAACCAAGAATACCACAGAATGCATATGACCATAGAATGATGTCGAATGACCCAAGTGACCACAAAATGACTCAAATGACTTCAGGGACACAACATTCTCCCCATTTTTGATGATGGCAACACTGTGAGTCATTATGTGATATGAATGTCTAAAATGGCACAAGTTATAACAAATGCAATATATGCAGCTCAAGATTCATGATAGTAATAGCATGGGAATGCAATCATGAATGCAGATATGAATGCTATGCAATATGAATGCTAGCAGTTATGCAAGCCCCAAGCCCCATCACATACACATATGAGATGCAAAGGGAGAAATGGATTCTCTCCCCTTGGACTCTCCCCGTACACCATTCACACAACCCCCAAAGACAACGCGATAACGCATAGCTAACGCGACAAAGGATTCACACAAAGAATTCTCCCCCTTTGCTAACAGCAAAAAGGAGTAATAAAGTGAAATATCTGTGAGACCGGAGCTGAAAGGAGTGAAGAGCAAGCCATTATATGCAAACCTAAAACAGACCGTGAGCAACATATATGGTTCAAATCTAATGAAATCCAAATTCATCAACAGAGTTCGAAAAGTAGCTACATCCAAGATGTAATAGAAATGAACCAAAGGTGCAAATCATGGCAATGTTTAACCGTCCCTTGTCTTATATATCCATATTCTCTAACTACAAGGGGAATAACACAAAAGCATGTATTGAGGCTAAACAAGCAAGATTGAAGCATGGAATTTTATGATTGCAGCAACTTCGATTGGCAGTATCTTTTGCATTTGGAGGCACATGACTCATTTTTTACAAGCAATCAAGTCTAGTAAATGCCTTCTAGCCGTAAGAATACATGTTGTTTAGACGCTAGTATCCCTAGGTATTTGGCAAGACTGACGGTCATGCTTCAGGAGGAACAGAGTTAACAAAATCACGTCATGACATATCCGATCTCATTTCTTTGATGAGAAGATATGTTTCTCAGCAATTATGCCATTGCTCTGCCTAAAGTCCAAATGAATTAAGACAGAGATAACAGAGGCACATCATGACATATCATTTGTCACTTGATTTTATGACGTGACATATTTCTCCGTGCAATAATATCAGTGCTCTGCCAAATTGATTTTCAAGAGTTCCAGCTCATCAAGATGTTTAGAAACAATACTAAGCTCTTGAATATCACCAAGATTGTCATGACGTTTGGATTTTCAGATATCAGGATAGTCATTCAAAGCGTAATATGCAATCTCTAGTTAAGGTCTATTAAAACTACAGATCATAGATGATTTCAAACAAGATATATCAGAACTACAAGGAAATCATTAAATCTGAACCATTTTCATTGAATGGACAAACATTAGTTCATATAATAGAAAGCTCTTACACCGTAGTGATGTCTGTCTCTTGAACTTATTCTCACACTGGAGGCCATTGAGGTTCAGATACAAAAAGGATGAATGACCCAAGAAAAACAACACGACTCCCCCTAAGAATATGTAATGAATGCGCGAAGGAGTGATGTTTGCAAGTAAGTGTAATGATAACTGTCAAGAGGAGAATGACCTGAAACATGTAGGGGTTGACATGACATGCATGACCCAACACCTGGTTGTACACTTATTAAATGCAACAGAATGAAGATGAAACATATGCATGAATGTTGCACAAGGACAACTCCCCCGTACTATATGGCCTATATGCGACATTGACACATGGTACTTGGCGGAGGTGAAATCTCACGCATATTGAGTGCTTCTAGACAAGCATAAACTGCCTTTCCATACATCAACATTTGATATACCATGGCCATGCGAGAATGATGCTACACAAACCATACAATGCATTATGAACATGAACTCAATTCATTATTATGCATCTACATGCAATGCGACACATATGCAAAATGACATATTGACATATCAACAATGCATGAAACACCAATCTACAAAAACACACACTAAATTGAACATGATCATCATTTCAAATTCTTATTGGTCTGAGGTCGGTAAAGACCAAGCTCCCTTCTGAGTGTTGAAAACCTGTCATTACACAAGGGCTTGGTGAAAATATCAGCTATTTGATTTAGAGTATCAATGAAATGTAGTTCAAAATTTTTCTTACCGACCTCATCTCTAATGAAGTGATGCCTAATCTCAATATGCTTAGTTCTAGAGTGCTGGACTGGATTTTTTGCAAGGTTCATAGCACTAGTGTTATCACACAGAATCGGGACACAACCAAGATCCACTAAGTAGTCTTGGAGTTGGTGTTTAATCCACAACACTTGGGTGCCACAGCTCCCCGCAGCAACATATTCTGCCTCCGCGGTTGAGAGGGCAACCGAGTGTTATTTCTTGGAAGTCCAAGAAACTAAACACCCGCCTAGAAACTGGCAATAGCCACTAGTACTCTTACGATCCAGCTTGCATCCAGCGTAGTCCGCATCAGAATAAGATATAAGAGATAAATCACATGACGACGGATACCACAATCCCAAATCTTGAGTGCCGGCAAGATATCGAAGGATACGTTTGACGGCAGTCAAATGGGATTCTCTAGTACTAGCTTGAAATCTAGCACAAAGACATACACTAAACTGGATATCTGGTCGGGATGCAGTCAAATAAAGCAAAGAGCCAATCATACCTCTATAGATCGTTGCATCCACTAATTTACCATTTTCATCCGAATCCAGTGATGTTGTGGTGCTCATAGGAGTTGCAATGATTTTGCTGTTTGCCATGTCAAATCTTTTCAGCAGCTCCTTGATGTATTTGGATTGATTTATGAAGCACACATCTTCTCCTTGGTTGACCTGCAAACCGAGAAAGAATTGAAGTTCTCCCATTACGCTCATCTCAAATTCGCTAGTCATGAGGTTAGCAAATTCCTCACACATTTCAGATTTTGTAGAACCAAACACAATGTCATCAACATAAATTTGAACAATCAAGATGTTCTTACCTTGCTTCTTGGTGAAAAGTGTTTGATCTACTTTACCTCGTGATGGGGACATCACCTCCCATGCCCACGTTCACAGCTCGTCTCCTCGCCCCGGTTGCATCCGGCATGGTCTAGTCATTTAATTTTGAGTCCTATGTACTTTTGATTTGAGTCATTTGATGTATTTTCCCTTTTATTTGAGTCATGTCCCTAGGTCTTGTGCTTATTTCCCTAAGTTTGAGAGTCATTATGTTGTTTAGTTAGTTATTGGGCCCAATTCATTAGGTTTGGCCCAAGTGCACCCCCCTACCCCCTCGGTTATTTGTCATTAAATCTTTTGTCAGGGACTTATTGTAAAATGTGGGTTGCCTATATATAGGACCCCATTCCCCCCATTTCAACTTAATGAATGAATCAATCAATGAAAAATTGCCATTTTGTGAGTTCTATCTTTATTTTTATGGTGGAGTGAATCCATTAGTGAGGTGAGAAGCCTTAGGGAGAGAATCCCACCCATCCCTCTCTTAATCTCTCTTTTTCACTCCACTTTCTCTCTCCTCCACACCCAAATTCGAATTTTCTTCTCTCTCCTCCCTTCCCAACCACCTCCACTCCCCACCTACCCCATTTAAGCCTCTTCACATTCCCCACAACCCTCATCAATACTCCTCCCCATCCCAAGACCCCCTCCACCAATCCTCTCCTCACCATCCAACCCCCAACTACCCCTCCCACTTTCCCAAGCACCCTTCCCACTACCCCAAGCACCTATTACCTTCCCCACACACCTCTTCCCATCCCCCAAGACCAAAAATTAACCCCACCCTTAAACCTATTTTCAAATATCCTTTCCCTCTCTCCATTCCAACCAAATTCGCAGCCCCCACTCCCACCATCTGTTGGACCCCCTTCCAGACCTTATTCTCCCCCTCCCACACCTTAGAACACCCCCTCCAAGACCCCCTTACAACCAGAGGTCACTCCCACACTCAGCCACCCCCATTTCCCCTCCCATATACCCCATTTCCCCCCACAATCTTCAACCTTCAGTTTTCAGTTCGCTGGCAGCAGAAGAGTAGCAGTTTGCAGAAGCAACCCCGACCACATCCCAGAGAATCTGAAGGCTCAAGAGGTATCCACGGAAGCGTCTGCCTGTCCTCTTCGCAACGGTCGTGGTTTCATCCCCATCGGAGATCGGTGCTGCTTTGGAGGTCCATTCTTCCCCGACTGCGCAGAGGTGTCCCTGCAGAGGTCCTGAGTCGGAGAGGAAGCTTCACCACGCCAAACCTCGGAGGAATCAGGCCAAGGGTTCTTCTAAAAAGTTCTACCTCTCTCTGTCTAATTTCAGAATCAAAAAGTAGAACCCCATTTGGCATCCGGTAGCAGGAGTTACCAATTTTCTCCCTCAGCTTCGTAGTCCTGCTACCCACAGTCTGCTCCGACCAGTCAACAGTGTTCAGAGTTTCCTAGTCTTCTCCGGCATCATCTGGCCTCTCCGTCAGTTTTTCTGCGAATAGGATTCGTCCACGATTCCAACGACTCTGAGGGTGCTCGATTCCGAGTTCGGGAGCTGCCGGTACATACTCTGCAACCTGCTGTTACTGCGCCGATCTGCCCCCTGCAGAGGTTCTGATCCGGAGAAAAAGCTTCACCACGATGAACCCAGGAGGAACCAGGCCACCAGCTATTTTACAAAGTTCTTCTCCTTCCTGTCTACTTTCGGAATCAAGAAGCAGAATGCCGTTCGGCATCCGTTAGCAGAAGTTATCAATTTTATTCCTCGGCAGTGCGACTCTACTTCCCCACAGTCTGCACCGACCTCCCCTCACTCTTCTGGATCCACTATTCTTCTACAGCATCGTTTGGCATCCCCGTTTATTCTGCTGCAAAGAGGACCCATCCACGGTTCCAACGGTTCTGGCGGCATCTTATTTGGAGTTCGGGAGCGTCCGGGGTAACCTCTTCTTCCTGCTGTTAGTAACCAGTTGCTGTCAGTCCGGGAATCAGTGACCCTGTTCGAGCTCCTGCCCAGGCCAGCAGCGACCCCAGAAGAATTCAGAAAAATTCAGAGGCACTCCAGTTCCAGTAACGAAGATTTCCTCACTGGTCTCGCCCTCGGAAAAATTCCTGATCAAGTTCTGCAGCCACAGTACCGACTGTCTATCCACAATTGCTGAGAGAAGGCAGATTCGGCATCTTCACTTCATCATCGTTTTAACCCTAGTTTTTCCCACCCCGCTTGGCCGGCTGAAGGCCCCTCCCTGCGTGGAGGTAGTTTGATTATAATCCATTAACCCCCACCCCAAGATCCCCCTCATGCGAGAGGTGTAGTGTTGTAATTTTGTTTGATCAGGTCAAGCTACCCCGGTGCGGCGTGTGGGGAACCCACGCTTCCCCGCTCGCCCTCGTCTCCGAGCGGGACCGGTTTCTTCAAACCAGTCGAGTAAGTGCTCTATAACCTTGCTCTAATTCATGCTTGTTCATTCAATATTAGTTCATAGTTCCGCTGGCCGTGAGAGTGAGAGCTCGATCCTCAAGCCTCGTTGCTTTGAGTGATCGCCGTGGGAAGAGAGAGTAACCCGGTGCCTTTGGCACTTTGTCGGCCCCATTGAATTGGGCATCCACAACCTTTGGGATTCAAATCTTGGCCTTGCTGGCCCTCTACCAGCAAGGGCCCAACCCCTCAACCTCACCTTGGCATTGCCAAGTTACCCCGGGTCTTGGTGAGCAACGGGTGAGCAGTCGTCGACATCGATCCGTTTGATTGCGATTGTGCTTGTTTGTTTAAGTCCTAGGTTGTGTCACATCACCTCGTGTGTACCCTTTTTCAATGAGGAACGAGCTTAGTCTCTCATACCAAGCTCTTGGTGCTTGCTTAAGTCCATAAAGCGCCCTGTCTAGCTTGTATACAAAATCTGCATTGTTAGAATTCTCAAAGCCAGGGGGCTGCTCAACGTAGACTTCTTCTTTGATCAAGTCATTCAAGAAAGCACTTTTGACATCCATTTGATAAAGCTTTATTCTAAGGGAGCATGCAAAGGCAAGTAAAATTCTGATGGCTTCGAGTCTAGCAACTGGGGCATAAGATTCATCAAAGTCTACCCCAAACTCTTGATTATACCCTTGAGCCACCAATCTAGCCTTATTTCTTATTATCTTGCCATCCTCACTTAGTTTGTTCCTAAAGACCCATTTAGTGCCTATGACAGATTGTGATGAAGGTCTAGGAACAAGATGCCAAACTTTGTTTCTCTCAAACTGGTTTAGCTCTTCTTGCATGGAATTTATCCAGTTTTCATCTTTTAAAGCTTCATCAATATTTTTGGGTTCATGCAGCGAGACAAGAGCAAGTTGATCTAATTCTTCCATAATTTTAAAATGTGACCTAGTTCTAGATGGGTCATTCAAACTACCAATGACATTCTCCAAGGGATGATCCTTAAGAATTCTAATGTTTGTAGAATCGTTACCTTCTCTTGGAGCTTGATCCCTTGCATTGCTTGATTCAGCTAGGTCACCATCTTCTTTTATTTCTTCTTGTGGAGGATCACTCTTGTCCTTTATGCTTAGGAATTTTCCATCTTCATCATTTTTCCTGCAAGAGTTATCATTGTTAGAATCATGATATTCATCAAAGGAAACATGGGGTGATTCTTCCACAGTTTGATTTTTGATATTGTAAATTCTATAAGCCCTAGATCTATCAGAATATCCAAGGAATATACCTTCATCGCTCTTGGGCTCGAATTTATCTAAGTCTCTTTTGTCATTGTTGTGAATGAAGCATTTCGATCCAAACACTTTCATATGTGAGAGAGAGGACTTTTTACCTTTTAACAACTCATAAGGAGTCTTTTTGGTGTGTGGCCTTACCATAGAGCGGTTGATAATGTAACATGCCGAGTTTACCGCTTCAGCCCAAAACCTCCTTGGAAGTTGCCGTTCTGCAAGCATGGTTCTTGCCATCTCTACAAGTGTCCGGTTTCTCCTTTCAACAACACCATTTTGCTCCGGCGTTCTTGGTGAAGAAAATCGGTGTGAAATCCCTTCGGCCCTGCAAAGGTTATAGAAGTTAGCATTTTCAAATTCACCACCGTGATCAGATTGAATCTTGGAAATTTTAAACTCACCGTCCTGCTTTATCTTCATGTAGAGTGCCTGAAACTCATCAAAAGCATCATTTTTATGTATGAGAAAGAAAACCCATGTGAACCTAGAACAATCATCCACCAAGACATATCCATATTTTCTACCACTTAAGCTAGCAGTTCTGGTTGGGCCAAATAGGTCCATATGAATTAGCTCGAGTGATTTGGATGATGTATTTTTAGATCTTCCCTTGAATGATTTTCTAGTTTGTTTACCTAGGGCACATGCATCACACAATTTGTTTTCTTGTTTAAATGATAGTTCAGGCAAACCTTTCACCATTGAATGCTTCAAGAGTTTATGCAAGACATTGTAGCTAGCATGTCCTAGTCTACGATGCCACATCCATGCAAGTTCAGATTTTGGTGCAGCAAGACAAAGATTTAAATGAGCAGGATCATCTAAGTCAATCATGTAAACATTGTTGACTCTCTTACCAGAAAATTTTACCTTGTCAGATTTTGGTTCAAGAATTCTGCATTCATGAGAGTCAAATAACACTTTGTGTCTTTTATCACACAATTGACTTATACTAAGCATGTTATATTTCAATCCTTCAACTAACAACACGTTACAAATGGAGTTGGAGAGGTTCTTACCTACATTACCTGTTCCAATGATTTTTCCTTTATTGTTTCCTCCAAATGTGACATATCCTCCTTCATTTTCCTCCAAGAGATAGAATTTTGATTTGTCTCCAGTCATGTGTCTTGAACAGCCGCTATCAAGGTACCACCTGTTATGCATGGCTGTAAGACATTCCTGCACAAGCAATTAAGCAATGGTGTTTGGAACCCAACCAAATTTGGGTCCCTTCAAGCTTTTCAGAATTTTAAAACATGGTACCATTTCTTTTGGAATCCAAACCTTCTTAACATTCATGCTTTGTTTGCTTAGAGCAGGGATTTGATTTTTCTTTTCCATCTTGACATTCATTTTTTTGTTTAGAAGCTCTTTGTTGGATTTTGTGGAAGTTTGAGGAGGTTTGCTTCTTAAACCATTGAGGCCATTGGTTGGTTTTGGGTTGAAACTGATTATTTTGCCACCTATGGGATTGATGAACACAGAAATCACAATTTTCCCAAAGATATGGTGATGCTGGCCTATATGAGTGTGCAATCCAATTGTGGTGAAATCTGGAAGGTTGAGCATGCAATGGCCAAGGAAGTGTTGACCTATGCTGCGGGGAAGGTCGACCTTTCTTAGGTTTTTGGACAGGCTTTTTGGGAATGTTGGTGACTGCCTCTTCAATCTTTTCTTTCCCTTTTTCCTTTTGTTTTTGCTGGTTTTGTGTGGGAGTTATGTTTGAGGTGGAGGCTTCGGAAGATGAGACAAATGTGACTGTTTTTAGCCCAATTGGCCTTTTGTTTGTTGGTTCAAAACCCAACCCTTCCTTGTTGAAATTCATCCTAGTACCTAGCAAAGCATCTAGGTTTTCTTTTCCATCCACGAAATTTTCCAAGGATTGTTGTTTATCCTTCAATTCTTTTTGTAAGTTTCAATGTTTTGCAAGAGTTGAGTGTTGACATGTTTTACAGCTTCATATTTTTCATTACTCAGTTTGCTGTTCTTTTCATAGGTTTGCATTTTTAGCTTAATGCTATCAATCTCATTTCTCAAGTTTTCATTTTCAGTTTCCAAGTCAGCCATTTCTTTTCTTCCTTCTTCCAAATCCTCAATCATTTTCTTAAGATCTTCAGTTTCAGTTTCAAGTAGAGCATTCTTATCATCCTTGTCAAGATCATGCACAAAAGAATTGATTTTCTTTTTCAACGATTTATTTTCCTTTTTGTACATTTCATATTTTTCCATGAGTTGTATATATGCATCCTCCCAATCATCAATTGTATAATCTTCAAATAGAGAATTTACCTCAATTTCTTCGTCACCTTTGACCATGAGACAGAAATCTTCTTTTTCTTTGTCCGAGGAGCTAGTTCCATCATTACTTTCCTCTTCATCGCTCCATGTGGACACCATGGCCTTGTTATTCTTCTTACCCTTCCATTTGTCAGCTTTTCTGAATCTGTCGGGACAGTCATTCTTGAAATGCCCTGGTTTGTTGCAAGAATAACAAATGATTTTGTCAGATTTCTTAGAGTTTTCAAAATTAGATTTGAAACCATTTCTTACACTTAACCTTCCTCTCATGAAGCTCTTACCCTCCTTTCTCAGGAATTTCTTGAACTTACATGTGAGCATGGCTACGTCATCCTCATCTCGCTCACTTCCCGAATCCTCACCTTCATCAGAAGTATCTTGACGGTTGGGTCCAGCTTTAAGAGCTAGGGACTTCTTTTTAGGTGCCTCAACCTCTTTGTTCTTGAGGTTGATCTCATATGTCATTAATGACCCAATGAGTTCATCTACCTTGGTGGTTGTGAGATCTCTTGATTCTTCAACAACGGTTGCCTTCGTGTGCCATGCTAGAGTTAATGATCTGAGAATTTTTCTTACAAGTTCTTGCTCTGTATATTTCTTTCCCAAATCAGTTAAACTATTAGTAAGCACAGTTAAGCAAGCATACATATCTTGAATTGACTCATCAGGCTTCATGCGGAACATTTCATATTCAGAAACTAAAATATTGACTTTTGTTTCTCGTACCTGAGAGGTTCCTTCGTAGATTACCTCTAGCTTATCCCACATCAATTTCGCAGTTGCGCAGGTGGCTACTCTTGAGAATTCAACTGGATGGAGTGAGCATTGCATGATATGTTTAGCACTCTAGTTGACGGTGGATTGTCGTATTTGTTCTTTGATCCACAAGTCCTCATTATCCGTAAGCTCATACGGACCTTTGCTGATCACACGCCAAAGTTTGTAGTCTTGGGCGCGAATGAACACCTGCATGCGATGTTTCCAATAAGGATAGTTAGATCCAGTGAAATAAGGAGGTCTGTTCACAGAGTGTCCTTCAGGTAAATAACCCTTAGATGCTGATCCACCATTTCCCTCAAGGTCGTTGGACCCCATAATGAGATATTAGGCTCTGATACCACTTGTTGTGTAGTGGACAGCGGATCTAGAGGGGAGGGGTGAATAGATCTGCCCCTCTTTTCGTAATGGAACCCTCTAAATAGCTAGATAGAACAAATCGTAGCGGAATATAATTAGCTAAATGAAGCACACAACGATTTGCTTAGCAAGATGATTACTATTATATCGATTAGAACTTAAGCATGCATCTAGAATGAAACAATCACACAAACAAACCACAACACACGAGATTTTAAGGTGGTTCGGACTGAATCCCCAGTCCTACGTCCACCCCTCACCAAATCCGGTGAGGCTTCACTAGTGCCACGCACTGAACCGTAAATCAGAAAGACCACCGATTGCCTTCCTACTAACCGCCGGTAGGGACGTCAACACTGCAGATCGAACAACTTCCGATTGCCTTCCTACTAACCACCGGTAGGGACGATCTTCAGTTCCAAATGTTTGAATGAAATGGAAAAGAACAATTATGAAAATACTCAAACAAGATATGAAATATGTTCAAAGAGAAAATATCTTGTCTGAGTTTGATGGAGCTTGAATCTGATGCTTCACTTGGCTTGGAGTTGATCTCCTCTTGAAGTAGCTTGAATCACTTGGAGATATGATGAAGAACTTCTTCCCGGAGTACTGTTCACAGCTACAGTACTCGAACTCCTCTCCCTTGAACACACCCTTGCAGCCTCCTTTGATCTCCCTTATTAGCCTTTCTTGCTTCTACTCTTCCTTGGAGGTTGCTGGATTGAGATATGAACTTGAATCACCTTGAGTTGATAGAGAGAGTGTTGGATGTAGCTTTGATCTTCCTTTTGATCCTCTTGAGTTGATGAAGAGGAAGAAGGATGCAGTTTAGATCACCTTTGAACCCCTTGATTGCTTCTTCTTCCTTGGAGGTTGAGATGGCTTCAGATCTGGACTTGAATGCCTTAGAATGGATGAAGAACTCCTTCCCAAAACACTGTTCACGAAGGTGCTACAGTGCCTCGAAAATGGCCTCCCTTGATCTCTCTTGAAGCCTTGAAGCATTAGGGTTTCTAACCCCTCAAGTGTTAGTTTTATAGACCTTGAATGGTCCATAGACACCCTCCAGACCAGATCCATAAATCATGGAAGATTAGGTAAGGTTTGATTAAACAAATCCATGGAAAGGGGCTGGCCACGAGGTGGAATTCGAAGTCAAACAAGGCTGCATCGGGGCAGGCGGTCGACCTGCAGCGCCTGGCGGTCGACCGCTACTGTGAAACCTGCAAACGGGCGGTCCCTGGGATTTCCGATCGACCGTCACTGGCTGGCGGTCGACTGCCAGCTGAAACACATGTAGACTGGCGATCCCTGGCTGGGGCGGTCGACCGCCCCTGTGCTGGCGATCGACCGCCAGCTGGGCAGAACCCGGGCTTGCCCGGGTCGGTCCGTTAAGTCTTGAACTCCGTCGTTCAACTCCATTAGCAGCCCGTGCATGTTTGTGGCATCGCCCTTGACAGTCTTGAAGATTTTATTATTGAGTCTTCAATCAAATTTTTGTTCCGGGGGCTCCGCCCCCGGAAACCCCCGTAAGGGGCGCTGCCCCCTTGACCCCCGCGACCTGACCGCGCAGGTCGATCCGCGTGCGAGGACGCAACATTAAGCTTTCACTTGTCCATTCATTTGCATATCTGTCATGAATACAACAGCACATATGTCAGTCATATAAGAGTGAAAAACAACAATGACTAATAGTGTTTAGCCATTATCAAAACCAAGAATACCACAGAATGCATATGACCATATAATGATGTCGAATGACCCAAATGACCACAGAATGACTCAAATGACTTCAGGGACACAACACTTCGGCCTCCTCCGCGAGCTGGGCATCATCACCACCATCATCTTCTTCTTCATCGCCCTCTTCTTCCTCTTCTTCTTCTTCTTCTTCTTCTTCTTCTTCTTCTTCTTCTTCTTCTTCTTCTTCTTCTTCTCACCCCTTCGCCTCCGCCGCCGGTTGCGCCTCCAGGTCCACCGTCTCCGACGCCGTAACCTGCCACCGCTTGTCGGGCATGGAGCCACTGGTGAACATGGCCACAGAGAGAATGGGATTAGAGAGAGAAAGGGGGTGGAAGGTGATCGCCGTAGGGTTTGGGGAAGGAAAACGATGAGAATGAGAGAGAGAAGGAGGCTGGGAAGGCGGTTCGTGTTTTAAAAAAAAAGCTTTTGAAAAGAATCAGCGTCCAATTGGGAAGATGTTAATTTTTGGGTTTTTAAATAATAAAAGAATCAGCGTCCTTTATGACTGACATTCATTTAACAATGGGCGACCACCAAGGGAGACGCTATTTTCATAATTGAATTTTTAAATTAAAGCCCGATGTGATGTATTAAGAATGGGCGACTACGTTAGAGGATGCCAATTATTCGAAATTGAATTTTTAATTTGGATTTGATAAACAATTGGCGACAGGGTTCTTGGACGCAGTTTAAATGTGTGACTTCTATGTTGGACGCCATTTTCTGAGAAGCTCGTTTTTTGTAACAGCCATTAACTTTGGAAGAACAATCATTTGTTGCATAAGTTTGGCTCAATTAGGGAAACAACGCTTCATTTTATGAAATGAAAGATCAATTACATCAATGAGCCATTTTGGGTCTCAATTTCCTGAGTGTTGTTACATAAACTTTCCATTATTCTTTGTCTTCTTCAATTTGGTCTAGAGGCTTATGAAGCTTGCTCACTCCCCATAGTGCTTTGATGGTATGGACTTCCTCTTCATCCTCGCTGGTTGATAGGTCTCTTTTCTTGATAAGGGAAAGATGTGAGGCATCCTCCATGAGATGGCGAGGTAGACCAAGCTGAGGTAGGCACTGGTGTGAATTGTAAAGGATGAACTCTATGGCGCCGATGAGCCGTAATTCCACTCCAGGGGACAGTCGGGTGTGAAGGTCTTGAGTTTTAAGGATTCCCAGTGCATATGTGAACATTGTCTGAGGCATGGTTTTGAAGTGTTCCCTCCACTCCACCCGTTTCTTGAGTTTGGGCACTCTGTTTGTCACCTTCTCATTCAACCCAAGCACACCCGTCATATAGTAGAGTGGGCTCTTATGGAATATTCTAGACACCCCTTGGGCACCCTCACATGGGTCAAATTTTAAGTGGAGGTACGCCCAGCTAGTAAGAAGAAGCATCGACCCATATAAAGGTCTTCCCATGGATGCCGAGGTGAGCCCACTATATAGGTAGGCTAGGACCGCCGGCTCGATTCTCTTTCCCTTCCAAATCACACATATTGCGCTCAACTATTCTTCTTCTAAGAAATCATCTACCGTAAAGAAGAGTAAGGCTCCCGCCAAGCATATTACAAAACCTTTCATGATGTTCTCCATATCCTCCTCCTTAGCTTGGCCCATTTGTTTATACACCCATGCTGCCAACCTCATCAAGTTGATCTCTTTGCTCGCCCGAATCTGATTCACAATCTTTGAACTTGGGATTAGGCCAGTTAATATTTCTGTTGGGCTTATTGGGTTGGGCACGGTTGCCATCTTTTCCTCTTCGCCTTGCTTCAATCTCTTTAATCCAAGCAACATCTCCGCTTCTTCTAAAAGTATTGTGGCTTCAAAGGTAGGGAATAAAAAGGTGTGCGTGCCTGGGTGCCAGATTTCTATGAGGGCACCTGTGACAGCCCAATCTAGATGGATGTCTTTGTAATGTTTGGCATGAGTAATCAAACCAAGGAGGTGCCACCGAGACAAGAAGGATCTCATGTCCAAGGTGATTTTAGAAATAAGAAGAGGAAGCCACTTATTCTGGGTATATCTTCTTGCGCCTGGGATAGTGGGATAATCCTGAGAACCGACAGAAGAATAAGCAGAAAGAAGGAGTTAGAAAAAAAGAACAGATAGAATAACAACGGAAAAGAAAAGCTTGTAAAAGAACATACAGAAGAGTTAAATAGAAGAGTTACAGAAGGGAAGAGTTTCAGGAAAAGAACAGGAAAACAAAGACTTTAAAAGGAGTTCAGAACGGAGAACAAAAAGAAGAAAGGAAGTCAGGTTAGAAGGTTAGAATCAATCCTTTTCTATAAGCTCACATGATTCAGCATTATTCTCCTACTAATGTGGCCATCAATTTCTATGATCCTTGCTAAGGCCGTCTTCGATTTCTTCCCTGGGCGTTGAACCAAATAGTCCATCTTGTGTTGCAAAGAGTTCTTTTCCCTAACTGTAAGTTGCAGTGGAGCCGTCTGAACCTTTGTTCGTGGTAAGAGTCTCTTTGGGTCATTGTTTATATAGGGAAACTCTTGGGAAGTTTGAGTTTGAGCTTGATTAGGGCTCTTGAAGGGCTGTTTCTGGGATAGATTGAAACTCCATAGGTGTTAGAGAATTGACGTCCACTGTAGTGGATGCACATTAAATTGGCGTCCATCCATACAAACGCTATTTCTTTTTTAATTTTGGGTTGATTTTGAATTGCGGAGAATGAACGTCCAGTTCAACAGACATAATTTCTTATTTTTTTTCGAAATTGCAGGGAATGAGCGTCCCTTTCAACGGACGCTATTACTTGTTTTGCTGGAATTTGAAGTTAAAATGTAGAGAACTAACGCCCACTAAGAAGGACGCCATTTAAATGCGCGACCATCATAGCGGACGCCATTTCTTTACACTATTTTCCCTTCCTACTTGCAGGATATTCTTCACTCATTACAACTCCTGAATATTTATTATTGCATTAATAAATTGTGAGTGTAGGATTAATATTTGGTGCGGATTTTGAGGTGCTCTTAGCTGCTCTGTTGGTAACATCCTGTACACCTCACCCTCCTATATGCATTTTTACTATAGGTTATCTACACTATTATAGCATATCAAGGACCTTGTGGTCTAAATGAATCTGAAATTTGAGTTCCCCTTCATAAAAAATAGTGATAGTTCCAGAGGAGTTTTAACCGCACGGATAGGCCGTTAGGTCATCTAAGGCTTGGGACGAAGGTTGCAATTTCTAAGTTGATGCGTGGATAAACGAGCTGCGGCTCAGTGTCAACTTAGAGATCTGGATTCTTGACCAAGTTTGGATGGTTTGGCAATATTATCCTTGATTGTTTTCTATTTTTAGTTTGTTTTATTTTTCTTTTAGCCCAGCATGCATCATGTAGGACCTTGAGTTTCATCGCTGAAAAATTTTCTTATTTGGGCAATAATGAAATCCACTAACTCTTAATTACAGTTGACATGAGATATTCCATTCCAAATAAAGTACTACGTTCTCCTTGAAGTTGTTGAGGCTGATTCCTTGAAAGCACTCTTGATGGGATTCTTATCCTAATTTCTTAATTTTTTCTCTTCCACCTTGGCTGTAACACGTCCACATTGGCTAGTAATCGCTCTCCAATGGTGTCCTCTGTGCCCGCGCGCACATTTTCCTTTAGCTTAGTTTTCATCCGAGCAATTGTTACTTTCTTGAAATCATCCAAGATTATTTCATTCTGAACTATGGAAAGATTTCCAATAGTTAGTATCAGAAGCATGTCACATCACACCTTGACATCAACTTTTCAGTCCATTCTCACTTCATTCCGCTTCGCTCTATTACGCTTCATTCCGTTTCACTCCCCTGTAAAGCAGATGCCAAGGCGGGACAGAAAAAGATATGCTAAAATTGACACTAAGTTGAGTAAATCTAATGTCACAATGTAATGCCCCAAAGTGATTTCATCTTGAGCTGAATAAGAAGGTTTTTCTATTTTTTGGAATTATTCTTGAATTTGCGTCAACTTCCCCCGACGCTAAAATTTATGGGCGACTGCATGTCCAGACGCTCATTCTTGAGCTATTTATCAACTCATTTTCGGGTCTACCGATTTTTGGGAAATGGCGACCTCCATGGCAAACGCTAATTCTTTTTTAATAATAACTGCCAAATTTTGATTAAAGAATGAGCGACCGCTTCGGTGGACGCTAATTAATTAGCGACTGTTATGGGAGACGCCAATTCTTAAAACCAAGAATGAGCGTCCTGCATGGTGGACGCAAATTTAATTAGCGATGTTAATAGTAGATGCCCATTTTCCTTTGCATCCCCGATTTGATCGGGACACCTTTCCCTGGTTGTTTATTTCCCATTTTGATCCTTCCGCTTCTTGGTGAAGTCTATCCCCTTCCTCGCTTGGAATCATCCCTGAGCTAGGACTCCTCTCCTATAAATTTGGACTCTTTTGTGCCCGCGCGAAAGAAAAAGGAAGAGGGAAGAGGAGAGAGAGACGGTGATACAGAAATACACACAGGGACACAAAGACACTGGGCTTTCTGCTCGGTTGTCTCGATTGATTGTTCCGGCAAGGAGATTCTTCATGTTCTTCTTCTTCTACTGCAGTGCCATCAGAGTGGAGGACTCCCCTCTGTTTCTTCCCCCTGATCTCCTTTCTTTCATTTACTTAATTTACATGCTGCATCATTCCATTGTTCACACACTTGCATCTAGTCTTCGCTAGATCTCTTTGCACATCACTACATCATATTCATACTCCCACCCTTACACTTAAGGGGTTTAAAGACACACAAGGTGTGTTAGTCTCCCATCTGCATATGTTTATTTTCATTAAGAACTGATACTGTACAAACCTGTTCCTAATCCGATGCCTTCTTTTTGTCTGTGCTTCTTTCAGGGCAATCAGATTAAGAGAACCCCTTAGCCGGTCAGCCGGTTGAAGGAGGAAGCAGAACTCACACACCCGCTTCATTAGGTATTGCCCGCGATCACTCTTTTCATTACTATTGAGGATATTTCCTCTGACGATCACGTCCGTTGAGCACCATGTGCTCCCTTTTTCTTTTTCTCAGTCAACATGCATTACTATCTTTCACATGAACACTAAGTGACGCATTCACAGTCTTCTCTGTGGCTTCAGAGGAAGGGAGATCTCGTTCTCCAGGTGGTGAGTGACTATGTGTTGCTCACCGGGTTCCCTCTGTGTCGTAGAGGAAGAGAATATTGGTCCTATGGTTTTGAGTAACTGGGTGTTACTCAAGTTTCCTTCTGATTCGATCAGAAGAAGAGAGGAGAGTGTTCCTCTGGGTCAAGCTGTTTGGCAGCATCTTGTCGCAGACTGAGTCTGGTTCTTGCAATTTGCAAGGTGGAGCCTCACTCGGATTTGAGTGAGGGATGGACGTAGGTCTGTGAGTAGCAGACCGAACCATCTAAAACATCGTGTTTATCATGGTTTGCTCTGTGCATTCTTTCCATATCTTCTTTCCCCCTTTCGCAGGTTGGTCATGAGCTGAACTTCAAGCCTGATACAGTGTAGTATTGTGGATGTTCGATTTGTGTGACTGGCAAAGTTAATGTCACCATACATACATACATACATACATATATATATAAATGTTCGGGTTGAGGTGAGTGTACCTTGCACTCCTGCATAGTCATCTACAGTGTCGACGCGGTGTGCCTTCTTCTCTTGATCTCTTGCAGTTTTTCAGCTACAGTTCATTTTAGGATTTCATTGTTTAAAAACTAAAATTGGGCTATAATCTTTAGTTGGATCCATTCACCCCCCCTCTGGATCCCTCCGTGCACCTATCTCCTTTTTATCAGTTTCTACTGTGGTCTGTGTTGTGTCTCAGTTTCCACCTAGGGCGAAAGAGACACCTAAGACGTGGAATAAGTCGTCGGTGGACGCTTCCAGCCGTGCTTTGAGTGGGCAGGTACCCCTGTCACGGGACGTGAGTTTCCGTGACCCGAGAGTCCATTTTCTGACTACGAGGCGTGGTCTCCCGAACCGTTTCCATGTGTTTTCCGAGGTTGAGGCCAGGGAGGCTCGGTAGGATTCCGGGGCTTCATCCCTTGGCTAGGTGGAGTTCATGATAGTGAGGTCGTGACGGTACCCGTGGACCGGGTGGTCCAAGTTAAGCCCCGTCTTTGTGATAGGCCTTCACGGTAGAGTTGCAGTAGATTTTTCCCTCGGTAGTTGTGGTGTTAGGTAGTCCGGTCCCCCGACTGTGAGATCGGGGTGTGTTTTTCGGTACAGTAGGAGTAGTTGTAGAGCCGACGTTTTACCGGCCGCCGTGATTATTGTTCCTGCTATTGTTGATGTTTCCGCTTGCGCTGCTTGTTACCGCCGTTGTTTATGGTTGGGGTTCCGCGGGACCCCTACTGAGCCAGTGATAGGAGGCTCACCCCTACTTTTCAGGTGAGGCGGTTCTTCCTCGAGGTTCGAGGATGCTGTGCGGAGGTTTCTAGGTGCCAGCTCGCCGTGCCGAGTGTTCACTCGGCATTGGGTACGTTTTATTTCTATAGACTGTACTTTTTGGACTAGACTCTGTAGTTAGTTTATTATTATTATTTCCTGCGTTATTTCTTATTCCTGTATACTTCCACTCACACACACCTTTTAGCCCTTCCAAGCCCTCCGGCTCGTGGGCGGCGGACCAAGATTCGAATGGTATCGAGTCTTTTCCCGGTATCCGGATCTTGGGTCGTTATAGTTTTGGTCTAGCGGTGTTCCTTAGAGAATGTTGTGTGGTAAGTAGAGTGGTTGTGCGTTGATCGCGAGGCCTTGCCGTTGGGTGAGTTCTTCCTCGTGAGTGCTATGCATTGTCTTAAATTTCGAGGATGAAATTTTAGTAGGGGGGAGGATTGTAATGTCCCCAGGTTTTTGGATCGTATTTCCGTGGGTAGTGGATCGTGTCCGTGTGGATTTTGTACTTTAATATTGGATCTTCGGACCGTTATATGGTATTTGTGTGAATTATTTCGGGTCCGTGGCGGCACGTTGAGCGGCCTAACTTTTTCCTGGAAATTTTCTAAGTCAGAATGTAGTTTTTCAGATTTTTCAGGAGTTATTGTGAATTTTTTAAATGAAATGACAAAAATAATAGAAATAAAAAAATCTTTCATTTAAACCCCCTTCCCTAATGTCTCTCCCTCACTCTCGTAACCTCTCTTCCCCCCCATCCCGTTCTCTCCCTCTCATTCTCACGTCTCTCCCTCTTCTTCTCGGAAGGCCGAAGATAGCCACAAACCCGTCGTTGAAAAGCCATGTCACAATTTCAAAATATTCGCACTCACTCACTTTTAAAGATTGGAAAATCAAGTATAGTGATAAGTGGAGTCGATCCCACGAGGAGGAAATAATATTTTGGAATATGTTGGAAAATATCTTTATGCTTTGAAAAGTCGAGTTTTGAGTGAGATTAATCTAAGGAAAAATAAATTGCATGAAAATAAACTCACTAAAGAAGATGAGATGGGTAAAGAAAAGAACTTAGAAGAGATAGAAAGAGAAACTAAGACAATCACAATTTACAAGGATGAACTTTTATTAAGATGGAAGTGAAAAGTACACTCTATGAAAAATGAAAATTACAACTCATAAAATAAAGAAAAGGGGAAAGAATATAGCCAAGATGAAGATGAAGATCGCCGCCTAATCGCCGTGCCGAGCCTTGGAGTGGATCGCCCCGCCATAGAGATGGACGTCACCAAGAGGACCAATAGAAGAGAATCTCCGCCTTGGGATGTTTGGATGAAAATAGAGGAGGGAGAGATAGATAAAAAAGGAAGGGAGCTAAAAAATAGTAAAATAGAAATAATAGAAACTGAGCAAGATTAGAAGTGACATAACTTTGAAATCATAGAGATTTAGAGAAAGTAGTAGAAATAAAAGTTGAAGATCAGGAAGAGAATAAAAAGTTTTGTGAAGAGTGTAGAGAGAGTAGAAGATCAGAAGATGGTGAAAACTAGGGAAGAACAAAAGTGTGCAGCACGGATGAACAGTAACATGATAAAAAAACTAAACTTTAGAAAACTAAAAATAACTTAAAAACGAAGAAGAATTAGGAGAAGTGATAGATGAAGAAATTTTATATCTAAAAAAGATGAAGACCTTTCATGAAGAAACAAAGGTGAAAAAAAGAACAGAAGGTCATGAAAACTTGAGAAGAATAAGGTGTAGAACCTCGAATGAACAGTAAAAATATAGGACAGCACGTTGAAAAATGGAAAATAACTTTTAAACCAGAATGAATTAAAGGATGATGTAGAAGAAGATGTTATAGCACACTTAAAAACAAAGAACTTTTATGAAGACAGTAAGATAAGAAAATGATTAGAAGGGGGCGAAATAAGAGGAAGAACAGAGAGAAATACTGATTCACAGATGAACAGGATAGCACAGTGAAAAATATGAAATATCTTGAAAACTAGAAGGAACTAGAAGATGCTACAGAAGACAAAGTTGTAGAGAACAAAAAAATGAAGAACTTTTATGAAGACAGAAAGAGGAGAAAATAAATTTACGTGAGAGAAACCGGAGACCTAAAGTTGGGAGAGAAAGAGTGAAAGATTACTAAAAGAAGAACTCTCTTTCTCCTCCTTGTCATGGGCTATTTATAGGAAAAGTTGGGTAGATGGAGGGTGGAGATTGTATCAAAAGGAGATGGATGGCTGAGATTTAAGTGAAATATGATGGATGGGGAAGAGGAAAAGTAGGTGGGCACCCCCTTTCTTAGACTTTGGGTACCCCCTTTCCCAAGGCTCATCATGTCTCTCCTTTATTTCAAACTTTGAATTCAATTTTCCCTCCAACCGAAATATATGTTTCTTTTCCTCAATTTCAAACTTTTAAAATTTCTTTTCCCTCCAATCAAAATATATGCTTTTGACTTGGTCAAAATAGTGGTGACAGTTTTACCCCCGGCTTCCTTTACAATTACCTTCGGTGTCCTGCACACACATAATTATAATTTAGTCTATAAAAATTATCATAGTGTACATATGAATCTCAAATGCTCATGGTTATGCAATGGAGAATTAATGCTCACGACCCTCAACTTCAATTTATTAAATAAAATCACCAAATTAATCAATTTACGTGAAAACTCTAATTTAAATGCGGAGTTAAGGTTAATTATGAAATATGCATAATTACCTAATTATATGCACATAAAATGATGTTCATGCGATGAATTATCATAAGAAATAGACACTTATCACATCCCCCAACTTACTCATTGGTAGTCCCTTAGTAATCTCAATAAATTAAAATTTAGGACTAACAAGAGTTTGTAAAATTCATGCTCTCATATCCAGTTCTCCCTTCATAGAATCAACCAAAGATTAGGAATCTGGAATCATTAATGCATACTAGCCTTATGTAGGAACTTAATAGTACATGATTAAGAATTCAAATAAAAGCTCAATAGCACTTGTGCATGTGTAACTACCAAATCTACAGCTTAGACAATTGTATCCCTCATTCGCTATTCCAAGTAAATAACTTTCAACCCTGCACCTCTTAGATCAGAACATTAAGTATATTAGCTTTTTGTCTGCCTTATTACTTTGTCCCTTTGGGATCTTTTATACCACACATGATGCTGCACTACTCTTCACTGCTCAATGTGAACCTCGACTCTTGCCTTAGGAGAAGCAGGCCCAGTTTCGCAGATCTATGTTCCCTTTTCCGTTTTACGCGAACCTCAACACGTCTTAGGTGAAGTAGGCCCGATTACTAAGATTATGGGTATTTTTCATGGTATTTTTTTTATTTTTCTATCTTTTTTTCATAGTGCCATTGCACTTATTTGATGGATAATTTGACAGAAAGCTTTATAAAAAGATCTCTTTTCTTAAGAAGTGCAGAATATCCTACCTAAAATGGCAGGGGGTTTGTCTTGCTTGTTTCATTAGTGTGCAATGTGAATTTTTTTTTCTAAAGTGTACATGAACTTTAAAGGGATTCTTATATCAGTTTTCCATTGCTAGATTGACTAAATTTCTCATCATCCTTCTCCCTAGTCTTTTCTATTCTAGAATTACTTTTAATTTAAGCATGAATCATGAAGCTCAAAATGGGGTTTACATCTTTCTACGATGACATGCAAGACAGAACTCCTATCAGGTTGTACTATATGCATCATGAAAATTTTTCTCTCCCCCCCCAACTTGAATGACATTGTCCCCAATGGCATATAGAATTGAAAGTAATAGAATAATGTATCAATAAATACTTTGGAGTATGAAAGAGACAACCGGATATGCGGGACGAAACCTCCATTAATGTCATGGACGACGACGACTTCCTCTTCTTGGCCTTAACCTGACTAGTAAAACATACTCAAATAAAAAAGTTAAAATAACAAAAACCGTGGGTTGCCTCCTAGAAGCGCTAAGTTTTCCATCTTCAGCCAGACACACGAGAGCTCACGAAGATTTTATTCCCGAACACTTAGGACAATGGAATCTTTTTGCAACTGATCATTTTCCAAATAAGATTTCAATCTTTGACCGTTGAGAGTGAAAATTTGACCATTTTTAGGATTCAAAATTTTGACGGCACCGTGGTCAAAAGTTTTGACAACTACAAACGGTCCATCCCATCTGGACTTGAGCTTTCCAGGGAACAAGCGCAACCTAGAGTTAAAAAGCCAGACTTTTTGATTTGGTTGAAAAATTTTCCTTTGAATGCGCTTATCATGGAAGGCTTCATTTTGGCTTTATAGATTTTTGAATTTTCATAGGCTTCATTTCTTAGTTCCTCCAATTCATTGAGTTGTAGAGCTCTTTGGGCCCTAGCTTGAATGATATCAAAGTTGACTTGTTTGATGGCCCAATATGCTCTATGTTCAAGCTCTACAGGCAAGTGGCAGGCTTTTCTAAAAATGAGGCGATAAGGTGACATGTCAATGGGAGTCTTAAATGCAGTTCTGTAGGCCCAGAGTGCATCATCTAGTCTCTCGGACCAGTCTTTTCTATCCGGCCGAACTGTCTTATGCAGAATAATTTTTATCTCCATGTTGGACACTTCTACTTGGCCACTAGTTTGGGGATGGTAGGAGGTAGCGAGCTTGTGAGTGATGCCATATTTGTGAAGCAGAGCTCGAAATTGAAAATGAATAAAGTGAGAGCCCCCATCACTAATGATAGCTCTAGGGCAACCAAATCTAGAAAAGATGTGTTTCTTCACAAACTTCATCACAACCTTGTGATCATTTGTCCTAGTAGCAACAGCTTCAATCCATTTTAAAACATAGTCCACCGCCACCAAAATGTATTCATTGCCAAATGAAGGTGGAAATGGTCCCATAAAATCTATTCCCCAAACATCAAAAATCTCTACTACCAGAATGGGACTGAGCGGCATCATATCTCTTTTTGAATTGTTGCCCACGGCTTGACATCTCAAACAAGTTTTAGAACATTCATAAGTATCCTTGAATAAAGTGGGCCAATAAAATCCACTTTGTAAAACTTTTGCTGCAATTTTCTTTCCTGAGAAATGTCCCCCACAAGTCGAATGATGACAGAAATTCAACACAGACTGTTGTTTCTCCTCGGGGACACATCTTCTAATGATCTGATCAGGACCCATGTGAAATAGCTCCGGGTCCTCTCAAAAATAGTGCCTTGACTTTGAAAAGAATCGATCCTTCTCCTGTTTAGACCACCCTTCTGGGATATGTCCTACCGCCAGGTAGTTGACTATATGAGCGAACCAAGGGGTGGTTGTATGTGAGATGGAAAGAATTTGTTCATCGGGGAAGGAGTCGGACATAGGGGCACTTTCGAGAATTACAATCCTAGATAAGTGATCAGCTACAACATTCTCCAACCCCTTCTTGTCTCTGATTTTCAAATCAAACTCTTGTAGTAACAAAATCCACCGTATGAGACGGGGTTTGGCTTCCTTCTTAGACATCAAAAATTTTAATGCTGAGTGATCGGAATAAACAATGACTTTCGCCCCTAACAGATATGATCGAAACTTTTCGAGGGCAAACACAACAGCTAACAATTCCTTTTCCGTGGTGGTGTAGTTCATTTGGGCATCAGCGAGGGTGCGGCTCGCGTAGTAGATCACCACGGGTTTCTTTTCAACTCTTTGACCTAGGATAGCTCCTACAGCATAGTTTGAGGCATCACACATGATCTCAAAAGGGAGCAACCAATCAGGAGATTGGAGAATGGGAGCTTGTGTGAGAGCCGCTTTCAAAGAATTGAACGCCTCTAGATAGGACTCATCAAGATGAAAGGGAGTGTCCTTGGCAAGTAATTGTGTAAGTGGTCGAGCAATGGTGGAGAAGTTTTGAATGAATCTGCGGTAGAATCCTGCATGGCTAAGAAAGGAACGGATCTGTTTGACTGAAGAAGGGGGAGGAAGATTAGAAATCAAATCTACCTTGGCCTTGTCAACTTCTATTCCCCTCTCTGAAACTACATGGCCTAAAACAATCCCTTCTCTTACCATGAAGTGGCTCTTCTCCCAGCTCAACACTAGATTCGACTCAATGCACCTTTTCAATACCCGAGTTAAGTTTCCCAAACAATCTTCAAACGAATCACCAAACACTGAAAAGTCCTCCATAAAAACTTTCAAGCATTCTCCCATCATTTCAGAGAAAATGGACATCATACACCGCTGGAATGTGATAGGGGCGTTGCAGAGCCCAAAATGCATTCTTCTAAAAACAAACGTGCCATAGGGGCACGTGAAAGTTATTTTCTCTTGATCTTCCGGAAAAATTGCAACTTGGTTATACCCGGAATAGTCATCCAAAAAGTAATAATACTTCTGCCCAGCCAGTTTCTCCAAGATCTGATCAATGAATGGGAGTGAAAAATGATCTTTTTTCGTGACTGAATTTAATTTTCTGTAATCAATGCAGATTCTCCACCCTGTTGGTAATCGTGTAGGAACTTCTTCTCCTTTCTCATTTGTTACAACTGTCAGCTCTGATTTTTTAGGAACAACTTGAGTTGGGCTGACCCACTTGCTATCAGAAATGGGATATATGATCCCGACATCCAACTATTTGACAACTTCTTTCTTCACTACCTCCTTCATACTTGGATTCAGCCGACGCTGCATCTCTCTGCTCGGCTTGGCATTATCCTCCAAGTAAATGTAATGCATACATACATCCGGACTAATACCCTTCAAATCTGCCACTGACCAACCTATCGCCCTCTTGTGTTCCTGAAGGACATCTAGGAGTTGGGATTCCTGAGCAGCGGTGAGGTTGGAAGCAATGATTACGGGAAGAGTTTGGTTAGGACCTAGATAAGCATACTTCAAAGGATCCGGCAGAGGCTTCAATTCTAGACTGGGCGGTTGATCCAAAGATGGAAGAATAGGTTCAGCTTGAAGTGGAGGGAGTGGCTCTACTCTAGAGTAGGGTGCACTAGAAAGTGGAGAATCCTGGAGCATGCTACCCTCTTCTAGACATGCCTCATAAACTTCCGAACTTTCTTCAATTAGTTCTTCAAAAATATCAATGACACTACATTGCTCCTCATGGTCCGGATATTGAGATGCTTTGAACACATTTAGAGAAACCTTCTCTCCTCCGAAAGAAATATCCATCATTCCCGTGGCGCAATTTATATTGGCCTTAGCCGTAGCAAGAAACGGACGTCCCAAAATGATAGGTGTGTGCTTTAATTCCTGGGACGATGCCATATCCAGAATAAGAAAGTCCACCGGGAAATAACATTCATGCACCTTCACAATCACATCTTCCAATAGTTCCCTTGGAGTCTTTACAGATCGATCCGCCAGTTGAAGGATTATAGATGTGGGTTTCAACTCCCCTAGATCAAATTGTTCATATATAAAGGTGGGTAACAAGTTCACACTGGCTCCAAGGTCCAGCAATGCTCTATCAAATGTAATTCCACCTATATCACAAGAGATTAGTGGAGCTCCGGGGTCCTTCAACTTTTTAGGTAAATGATTCATAATAACTGCACTGACATCTTCGGACAAGCGGACCTTTTGTGTTACCGCCTTTGGTTCCCTTTTTGGTGTACATAACTCTTTCAAAAAATTTATATACGCCAGCACATGTTTGATTGCATCCAATAGTGGAATATTGATGTTTACCTGTTTAAACAATTCCACTAATTCTTCCTGTTAGACCGGCTTCCTCTTTTTAGCTTTTGGCTTTAATGCATCAGGGAATGGGACCTTAGGAACATACTCTCGGGATCCTTTATCAACCTTTGCTTTCCCTTTGTCCAGCTTGTTTTCTCTCCCCTCTTGCCTCTTTTTTTCTTGCATAATTACCGGCTCCTCCTCTTCACTATCACTCTCCTCGTGGACATCTTGGCCCGAACTACTACCCACATCCCTAGCCTGATAAGGGTCATTAAGAATTTTCCCGCTCCTGAGGTTAGAGATGGCTTTGGCATTCTCAAACTGAGGACCTATAGGAGGGGGCAGCTGAGATTGGTTGGACTGATTGGGTTGAGGAAGAATGGGAGCTCTTGGAGGGAAGCCTGGAGGTTGTTGATTGCAGGGGTTGGCCACCGGTTGACTAGGGAGCTGGCCTACCTCTCTTCTCATGTTATTAGCAGCAAGTTATCCTATCTGGTTTTCCAACTTAGAAATGGATTGTGCTTGGGTAAGAATAAGTTGTTGGAGTTGTTCAAACTTGTCATCAAAAGTGAGCTGAGTAGGAGGTGGCTGATAATGTGGCTGATGGGAACGATGTGAAGGAAATTACTAAAATTGACCCTGAGAAAATTGAGCTTGAGGATATGGGGCCTGAGCTTGATGGAAAAGAGGTTGCTGAAATTGTTGATGGAGAAAAGGAGATGAATAAGAGTGATTTGGATTAGATTGACTTGGCATTGGAAAATATTATTTTTGATTTGAATGGTGTGAGGGATGAGATTGGGTGGATGGACTTTGATTGGATTTCCAAGAAAAATTTGGGTGATTTCTCCAGCCTGGATTGTAGGTATTTGAGTAAGGGTCGTATGCGGGCTTAGAGACACCTTGGGCAGCAAAGATTTGTTCATGGATAAATGGGCGAAGTTGGGCTGCTATGGGACACTCACTCACAGAATGGCTAAGACTAGAGCACAAAGCACAAGTTTCTTCTTGACTGTGAGTTGAGAATTGTTGAGGTTGAGGAGCAGAAGATGAAGAAGGTTCCAGCCTATTCATAGCCAATAACTGGTCTAGCTTCTGAGCCACCATATCAACCTTCTCTATCTTCTGGGCCAGCAAATTCATTTTATTCAATTTCTGGGTTATGGCATTGATGTCCATCTTATTCTCAAACTCCCCTTGATTCTTGACTTCGTAAAGCCCGGCCCTCTTGTTTGGTCCGATCATTCGTTCATATGATGAAAGTGAGACATGACTAATGGAGTTTTCACTCAACATTTTAAATATATCATACGCTTCATCCTCACTCTTACTCATGAATGCTCCTCCACATGATGCATCCACCATCTGTCTATAATTCTCCGCCAAACCCTCAAAGAATACATGTACAATTTACCATCTTGATAACCCATGGTGGGGGCATTTTCTCAACAAATCTTTCAGTCTATCCCATGCTTTATGGATATGTTCCCCTGGGTTTTGTGTGAATTCAGTAATTGCTCTTCTCATAGTATTGGTTCGCCCTATGAGATAGAACTTTTTCAAAAATTCCTTTTGCATTTCTGCCCATATATCAATGATCCTACCCAAGACTCCTAACCAATATTTAGCTTTGTCCTTGAGAGAGAATGGCAAGAGAGTTAGCCTAAGAGTATCGTCAGAGAAATTCTGGATTTTAACAGTTGAGCAGATCTGAATGAACTCATCAAGATGTTTGTAAGGGTCTTCATTGAGATTTCCATAGAAAGATGGTAACATTTAGATGGTACTAGACTTGATTTTATAATGAACCGCCTGGTTCTGAGGTGCTTGGACATAGAATGACGGTTGGTATTGAGTGGGCAAGAAATAGTCCTTCATTTACTTTGGAGGATCGGGATTTTCGGCCATTAGATTTTGGTGGTGAGGTCCTTGATTTTCGGCCATGAGATCTTGTTGGAGATCGTTCCCTTGATACAAGACTCTCTCAATTTCTCGAATGGGTCCTAGTAGGTTTGGATGTTGAGATCTTCTACCTTGCATGAAATAGGACGAAGAGGGAAATGAAAGAGATTTTTTTATATATATAATGATTTTTATTTGTTTATTTTTTTGATACAAACTAGGATGAAGAGAGAGGAGAGAAGAAATTTTTTTTGATTTTTTTATGCAATCATAAACAAGTTGTCACACAAATTACCTAATGACCTAGATGTGACCTAGACCTACAAATTGGGTTTCATAAAATGACTAAAGTGTAACTTGAGTTCACCCTCAATATTTCCACCGATCAAGTAAGGGGTGGGATAGTGAGAGGCTCCCCTTGCTTTCGTAAGGTCCTAATTAAAAATCACTAGCCCGCTTAAGACGTTTGCCGTCCGACCGTCTTGCCTTAGGCACCGGTTTTCACAAGAGGGTAAACCCAAATAACACAAGAACCATAGTGTGAATGTAGGGCCAACGTCTACTAGATTTTATTTAAGGTCTAGGTGATGTAAAGATGCAAGGGAATTGTAGTTTGTGGGCTAAGGAAGGGTGATGAAATCCCCACCTTATCTTACTTATGGGTGTTACCCTTAAGATACTTTGAAATGATATGCAACAAAGTAAGTTCAAACAAGGGGTTCTATGCAAACATGGAAGTGCATTAGCATGCTATTAGAAAAGTTAGAGTACTCACCTTGCCTCCCGCAATCTTCAACGATGTAATTAACAACAATTAAGTAACAAGAAGAAAATAAATACTATCCTAAATGATGCATGACTTAGAATATGAAAGTGTGATTTTTACTCTTGCAATGAAGATTTTTATTGAGTTCAAGTGAAGAATTTTTTTTTTGAACCTATCTAACCACAATATGAAAGAACATTAAGGAAATGACACAAAATGAGAGGAATAAGTTTGAAAACTTACTTGATGCGTAATCTCTCGTTCTGTCTTCTTTTTTTTTTTGAAATGAAATGACAAAAGGACTAAGAAAATGGTGGAGAGCTTACCTCTTAACTGCTTCTTTTTTCTTCTTCTTTTTTTTTATTTTTTGAGCTTCAATTCTTGAAGTGCGTTCCCTCGTTCTTTCTTTTTCACCTATAGAAATAAGAAAAAGAAAGAGATATTAGTACACTTATAAACACAAGGAAAATAAAGTTCTTAAACCAAAAATCATCATTCCTCCCCGACAACGGCGCCAAAAATTGATAGCCACAAACCCGTCGTTGAAAAGCCGTGTCACAATTTCAAAATATTCGCACTCACTCACTTTTAAAGATTGGAAAATCAAGTATAGTGATAAGTGGAGTCGATCCCACGAGGAGGAAATAACATTTTAGAATAAGTTGGAAAATATCTTTATGCTTTGAAAAGTCAAGTTTTGAGTGAGATTAATCTAAGGAAAAATAAATTACATGAAAATAAACCCACTAAAGAAGATGAGATGGGTAAAGAAAAGAACTTAGAAGAGATAGAAAGAGAAACTAAGACAACCACAATTTACAAGGATGAACTTTTATTAAGATGGAAGTGAAAAGTACACTCTATGAAAATGAAAATTACAACTCATAAAATAAAGAAAAGGGGAAAGAATATAGCCAAGATGAAGATGAAGATCGCCGCCTAATCGCCGTGTTGAGCCTTGGAGTGGATCGCCCCGCCGTGGAGATGGACGTCACCAAGAGGACCAATAGAAGAGAATCTCCACCTTGGGATGTTTGGATGAAAATAGAGGAGCGAGAGATAGATAGAAAAGGAAGGGAGCTATAAAATAGTAAAATAGAAATAATAGAAACGGAGCAAGATTAGAAGTGAAATAACTTTGAAATCATAGAGATTTAGAAGAAGTGGTAGAAACAAAAGATGAAGATCGGGAAGAGAATAAAAAATTTTGTGAAGAGTGTAGAGAGAGTATAAGATCAGAAGATGGTGAAAATTAGGGAAGAACAGAAGTGTGCTGCACGGATGAACAGTAACATGATAAAAAAACTAAACTTTGGAAAACTAAAAATAACTTAAAAATGAAAAAGAATTATAAGACGTGATAGAAAAAGAAATTTTATATCTAAAAAAGATAAAGAACTTTCATGAAGAGACTAAGGTGAAAAGAAGAACAGAAGGACATGAAAACTTGAGAAGAATAAGATATAAAACCTCGGATGAACAGTAAAAATATAGGACAACACGTTGAAAAATGGAAAATAACTTTCAAACCAGAACGAATTAGAGGATGATGTAGAAGAAGATGTTGTAGCACACTTAAAAATAAAGAACTTTTATGAAGACAGTAAGAGAAGAAAATGATTAGAAGGGGGCAAAATAAGAGGAAGAACAGAGAGAAATACTGATTCACAGATAAACTGGATAGCACAGTGAAAAATACGAAATAGCTTGAAAACTAGAAGGAACTAGAAGATGTTACAGAAGACGAAGTTGTAGAGAACAAAAAAATAAAGAATTTTTATGAAGACAGTAAGAGGAGAAAATGAACTTACGTGAGAGAAACCGGAGACCTAAGGTTGGGAGAGAAAGAGTGAAAGATTACTAAAAGAAGAACTCCCTTTCTCCTCCTTGTCATGGGCTATTTATAGGAAAAGTTGGGTAGATGGAGGGTGGAGATTGTATCAAAAGGAGATGGATGGCTGAGATTTAAGTGGAATATGATGCATGGGGAAGAGGAAAAGTATGTGGGCACTCCCTTTCTTGGACTTTGGGCACCCCCTTTCCCAAGGCTCATCATGTCTCTCCTTTATTCAAACTTTGAATTCAATTTTCCCTCCAACCGAAATATGTGTTTCTTTTCCTCAATTTTAAACTTTTGAAATTTCTTTTCCCTCCAATCAAAATATGTGCTTTTGACTTGGTCAAAGTAGTGGTGGCAGTTTTACCCCCGGCTTCTTTTGCAATTACCTTCGGTGTCCTGCGCACACATAATTATAATTTAGTCCATAAAAATTATCAGTGTGCATATGAATCTCAAATGCTCATGGTTATGCAATGGAGAATTAATGCTCACGACCCTCAACTTCAATTTATTAAATAAAATCACCAAATTAATCAATTTACGTGAAAACTCCAATTTAAATGCGGAGTTGAGGTTAATTATGAAATATGCATAATTACCTAATTATATGCACATAAAATGATGTTCATGCGATGAATTATCATAAGAAATAGACACTTATCAGCCGACGGGAGGACCTGCAGGCGAGATAGAGGGTGGTGCGGGTGGCAAGTGGTGAGGAGCGGAGCGTGGAACGGGAGGCTGCTTCGTGGCAGCGGGTTTTCGAGTTTTCGTAAAGAACCAGTCGTGGAATGAAGTGATTTCGGCCTGGATCGGCCCCAAACTTGTGTAGTTTCTTCAAAAAAGGTAGGGGATAGATCCCTGGCCTTTGTACTTTAATTCCCCGTGATTTCGTGTCGATTAGAACGAGTTCGAGCGGGTTTCCCTTTTGTTTGGGTTAAAATACATATTTTAGGGTGAGAGATGATTCCGCTGATTCGGGTAGCGATTCGTAGGTTAAAACGTGCTTTTCGATGGTTTGGATGGTGGGAATGGTTTCCCCTTATTTTCCCCCTCGTGCAGAGCGAGTGGGGCGTGGAACGGGTCCCCCGGAGGGGTTCTCATCGCGGACGTGCCAGATTCGGTCGACCGTTCCTTGGGTTCGGTCGACCAATCAGACTCCCAACTAAGTAGATGGTTACTAGGAAATTCGGTCGACCGCCAAGGGCAGGCCGGTCGACCGAACCCCCCAGTCGGTCGACCGGCCCGTCTCTCGCAGGTCAACATGTCCCTGCCAGGTCAACCGACCAGTGGAGCAGGTCGACCGACCTGTGGTCCGGGTCGACCGGGATGAGGGCTATTCAGCCCGTTTGAGTTCTGTGGACTAGTTTTGACCCCCAGACTTGGAAATTAATATTATATTCACATAAACACATGGAAATTGAGCCATTTCGACCCTGTAAAGGTGGCGGTCACCCGAGAATAGATTCACGTAGTATAAGGTTTATGGATTCCCCACGGTGGATTTGGCCGTATACACATAACTTAGTTTCCACGTGGCTTGCGTGCTCGTGGTGGGTTATATATCGCGTGAGTCCTGAAATCGCGGAGGGTCATATCCGCGTGAGTTCTATGATCACGGTGAGTAGACCTTGTGTGAGTTTAGTGGGCCGATGTCCACTAGTTTCTGTCATCCGATTGTGGGTAGTTTTCTTAGCACCATGTGGTGTCATACTATGGTTTATGGTGGTTGTGTGCGAGACCGCGGATGATAGAGTTATACGGTGGATTCCCACGAGACCGCGAAAGATTATGTTTTATGGTTACACTGCCTTGAGGGCATTTCGTGTCAGGCCAGGCGAGGGCAGTCTAGTGGCCTACCGTGGTCAGATCGGGCGAGATCGCCTCGTGTGGTCAACTCTACTTGTGCAGAGGCGAGACCTGAACGCATGTACCTTGGTTAAGACAAGAGTACGTTGTTGTCGGGTGCAGTGGCGCGTACCCCGTGTTAGGTAGCTGGACATGGCCGTGCTGTGGGACGCAGTGGCACGGATCCTAGCCAGTCCCAGGGTGTGGTGTGTGTGTATGTCTCCACTGCTCCTCCCGAGACCGGGTGTGGGCAGTATGTATGCATATGAGACATTGGCATAGTATAAGACATTAGTGGACGCATCTGGCCTTGTTATGTATACTTGAGCAGAGGACCTTATGCCGACAAGGCTGAGTTACCGACAGCGTTGTTGATGGCCCTTCCGGCAGATGGGCTGGTGTCACCTTATGTATAGGACATGGTTCTCTCACTGGTCCTAGCTCGAGACCGAGGTTTACTAGTGTCTAGATGTCCTCCCAAGGGTGAAGGTTGCACGTATGGCCGTGTGGCCTTGTTAGAGGTTTCGTCAACGAAGACGGGTTCTTACAACTGCGAGAGTAGAGTAGCATAGAGGCTCCGTAGTTCCTTCGCTTACTGTTCTTACTTTTCTGGCCACAGTTGTTTACTGTTGTTATTTTATTATTGTTGTTATCATTGTTACTGCTTATCGCTTCCATTATGGTGAGGATGCGTAAGACCCCTACTGAGCCAATGACATGAGGCTCACTCTCTTGATAGGATCGGTGCGATGGATACAGAGGGGGGGGTGAATGTATCCCTCTTCAAAAATGCCCAGATTAAAATCAATCAAAGACAATTAGTTAGAAATCAACTGAACTGCTCTCTTATCACAACCGTGGACAGAGAAGCTCAGACTCACAAATGAGTTCTAATTCTTCTGAGCGAAAGAACAAACACTTCACAATCATATAATCTCCCAAGGAAATCACAACAAATCAACCATGCATAACCTGTGAAGGGGAGATAGAAGACAAGGAGTAAACGCACAAGTCAAACCACGGCACAGATAATTTTTTAGGTGGTTCGGTCCACAGACCTACATCTACCCCTCACTCCAAACTGGAGTGAGGCTTCCACTAGCTAACGCTAGAACCGCAGACTCAGTCTGCAACAGGTGTTGCCTAACAACTTGACCAGGGGAACAACCTCCCCTCTTCCTCCAAACCGGATGGAAAACACAAGTGACTCCCAGCCACTTGCAACCAGGAATGAAGTCTCTCTTCCTCCAAACCAGGAGGGAACCCACAAGTGACTCCCAGCCACTTGCAACCAGAGACGAAGTCTCTCTTCCTCCAAACCAGGAGGGAACCCACAAGTGACTCCCAGCCACTTGCAACCGGAGACACAATGTCTCCCTCCTCCTGAGTCCACAGGAGGAACCCGACCTCAAACCAGAGAATCGGAAAACATAGTGATCAAATGAAAAGGAAAAAGAAAACAAAAGATAGAACCACAGCGACTGAAAACTGTAAAGAATAATAACAAGATGTGACTTCCGTGGAGCTGACTGGCCTGGATTTGATCCACGGTCCAGTAGACAGATCTTCAATAAATTCTTCTTTCTTCTTCTTCACGAACTCTCTCTCTCTTTCTCTCTTCCTCTTCTTTCTTCTTCTTCTGCTTTCGTGCTCTGCCTCTCTTTTTCTTCTCTAGCTTTCACACTCTGCCTCACTGCTTTTCTCTTCTTCTTCTTTTCTTTCTTCTGCTACTCTCTCGATCTCTCTTGCTCGATCTGTCTTCTTCTGAGAAAGAAGCTTCGTATTTATAGCAGCAGTAACTAGGACATGTGCATGGCTTGTGCCCTCTTTATCCTCAGATCATGTGCCAGGTGCCAACTTCGGATCACGTGTCCAGACATCTTTCTTCTCGAAGGATATACCTGTCAAACAGTCATAAGAAAATATTAGAGAGATGTACAGACTTGCTGGGTAACTCAAGACCGCCGTGTGCAGACTTAGTATGAAAGATGCATATGCGATAGAATGTATAGACTTAGAAATAAAGAATGTACAGACTTTATCTTGAAGGAGATGCACATATGCACTGAAGTGTGTACAGACTTCACTGAAGAATGTTCAGACTTTAACCACTGAAGTGTGTACAGACTTTACTGAAAAATGTTCAGACTTTAAGTATGAATCCTTGGACAAGCCTTCAACAAGTGTGCAGACTCTGTGTGCACCATTGTGCAGAGTTACTAAAAAGATGTATGAGCATAGCAACACACAACGTGCAGATTTCGTGCAATGCATGAAGCAATGTATAGACTTAGAGTGAAGGAGGGCACAGATGCAGATAGCAAGGTATATACATTACAAATGGATGCAGTGACATGCCAAATGAATGTACAGACTCTGCATGCAACAATGTGTAGACTTAGTGTTTGTGTGCAAAACAGACTTAGTGTGTGATGTGCAGACTTGCTATGTGTCATGTGTGCAGACTCCGCATGCAAGACAGTTTAATGTAATATGCATATAGTAAATTGTGCACAACAAACATAAATGATCAGGCATGCAAGGTATGTACATGATGAATGCTCAGGCATGCTGTCAAGGGATGTACAGACCTTTTATGCCCGCAACAAGACAGTGTATAGACTGTTATCAAGGAATGCACTGGTTGTACACACTTGAAGTAATGCATGAGTGATATATAGACTTGGTGAGCGCCAAGACGATGTACAGACTTAGTGTCTCATGCAGATTAGAGGTTGTACAGACTTTGGAAGGCATGTGCATTGATGTATGGACTTAGAATGCATGAGACAGCAATGTATAGACTTGCACGAGCAGGCGATAATGTATAGACTTGATGCAGCTTCAAAGCAACCATGTGCAGACTTTACCGATGTACAGACTTAGTGTTCTGAACGTAGGCAAAGATAAGGAATGTATAGACTTTAGGTGTGGATGACCAGACAATGTATAGACTTGCACATATGCATGAACAAGTGGCGATGTACAGACTTGGCCAATGTACAGACTTGAAGCAAGGAGACGATGTGTAGACTTGGCCAATGTACAGACTTGAAGCAAGAAGACGATGTGTAGGCTTGGCCAATGTATAGACTTGCGAGTGTGTGAGCATGCAATAGCCATTGATGAATGTACAGACTTTGCCAATGTACAGACTTGACAGTAGCATGAGACGTGAAATGCATTGGCTTTGGCTATATAGACTTTGATGCCCAAATGCAATGTATGGACTTGTGTGTGCAGGGCAGACAATGTATAGACTTGATCAATGAATGAACGCATGGACTTCACAGAGTGTATGGACTTGAACAAAGATAGGCCAGTGAAGTACAGCAAACCCAGATCATAGATGTATATATAAAAAAAAAGGGGTATCGAGATCGGAGGGGGAAAGAGAGAACAAGACTCAGTAACCCATTGGATGGGGTTAGGAGTCTTGCCCTCGTCCCCCTTCAAGAAACGAACCCAGGCGATCGGCTTCTAAACCCAAAGAAAATAATCTGTGCTCTTCTCAGACGAGGGCCGTATACATTGAGAGACAGACAGACGTAGATCGGTATGTTGATCCATCAATACCCAGACGGGTCATCTTGATGCTTCATTGCATTGCATATAAAAGAGATTACACCGACCATGGAAGACAAAATGTAAAGCAGAAATCTAAAATCAAGGCCGGAACTCCGGCTACAGTTGCTAGATCGAGATGGAACTCGCCATATTACATCAGATAAAGAAAGAAAGAAAACATGGAGGGGAGGGAGGAGCATTGACTCCTCTCCCTCCCCGGTGCCCACCTTGAGCTCTCCTTCTTCTTCTCTTCTATTTCCTCTCTGTTGATCAAAAGGGGAGGGGTGGCTCTTTCTCTCAGAACGATCCCCTTTTTCTATCTGGCTTTCTCTCTTTTTTCTTTTCTTCAGCTTTTTTTTCTCTCCAGTCGATCGATCCCGGAGTCCTCTGATCCCCTTTTTTTTTTCCGATGTTATCCCCCCCCTTAAACCTGTGAACAAACTGGGGCTAAATGTTTGTTCATACCTAAGACAACATCTTCTTACCGCCCTAAGCCTGCTAGTGAACAGCCAATGCATAAAGATATTTACATTGCCGACTTCCAAGCTTTTGAGAAGAAAAAGGCGAAAGAGGCAGCTAGCTCTTCGCTAACAAAGACTGGCGAGCTAGGCCATTCCCTAAGAAGCAAAATGACTAAACCCTACTCCTTTCCAAAGGAAAAGACTCGGGTCTTATTCGAATGGGTCACCCACCATGGCAAGATCATACTCCCGGCCCCAAAGAAGCCCGGTGATGCCGCAAGGAAAGATGAGCCTCGCTTCTGTCCGTACCATCAGATGCTCGGACACCCTATTGAGGACTGCTACGTCTTCAAAGATGTTATAGAAAGCTTGATACAGAAAGGTGGGCTGCAGATAGGGGAATATAAATTGGACCCACCGCGTCCCCATCGAATGCTCAATTTCAAGAAGGCAGCCGACATGGCCGCACCACACCCGCCAAAGAGTGATTTGCTCTAAAGGGCATTTTCAATACGAATGATACCCCGTCCTGGGGTAGGTGTATGCCAAAAAGAATGATGGTGAAAGATGCCAGTGATACCCCTTCCTAGGGGCAGATGTACACACAAAAAAAAGAAGAGAGGAAAAAAAAGAGAAATAAAAAAAAATGAGAATGATGATGATGAAGAGATGCCCATGATACCCCTTCCTAGGGGCAGATGTATTAACAAAAAAAATGATGAAAGGTATGGATGATACCCTATCCTGGGGGCACATGGGGATGATACCCTATCCTGGGGGCACATGGGAATAAAAAAGGATAAAGAAAAGAGAGATGATGAAATAATATATATATATATATATGGTACTCCCATTTGAGGGGCGATGCACATCAAAAAAAAATGGAAATGAAAAAAAAAGAGAAAGATGACAAAATGATGGAAGATGCAGATGATACCCCATTCTGAGGAGGGGGATGCATATCAAAAAAAAAAGAGAGAAAAAGAAAAAAAATGATGATTATGAGATGATGGAAGTTCCAAATGGTGTCCCATCTCGGGGGCAGATGCATGCCAAACAATGAGAAATATTGATGGTATCCCGTTCTTGGGACGAATGTATGCCAAAAAAATGATGTAAGACACACATGGTTCCCCATGAAATGCCAATGACGGCATGCATGGCCGTCGCTGGATATGCTCACCCCTTTAAAGGGGCAATGAGCACGTATGGTGATAAGGAATAAAACTAGAGCATTGACCCTTCAAGGGCCATCCTATCACAGACTCTTACACTGCACGTCTGCTGCTGATGTCAGGGACCATCCAAATGATGGGAGCCCAGATGGCAATGAACAATGAATGATGGATCAATGAAGAACGATGGAAGCTCGCCCAACCATCAGCGTTCAGGCCAATAGATGCTCGATGAGATCCCAAAAGAAATATATATATCAAACATCAAGGTGTCGGCATATAAGCCGATGGAGGAATAATGGCACTCGGATGAGTGAATGATAGATACATCGGTAATCAGACCGATAGATGTTTCACGATGGTCAAGGATATATAAGATGAATACATCGGTATTCAACCTGATATATAATAAATGAAGCTCCAAGGCAAAGATGATGAATACATCAAAGCCCAAGATGATAGAGGTTCAACAATGTCCACAAGATGTTCAAACAAGATCAACAATGCCCCAAGATGTCAACTATCGGTGTTCACGTCAACCGATGCTCAACCACTTTCCACGGTTGCCAAATGCATGCCCATCGGCGTCCAAGCCGACGGATGTCGGGGTTCGATCATTGACTTTCAAGCCAACAACCATCGGCATCTTAGCCGACATATGTCAATCATTCAGCCATCGGTACCCTGGCCGATAGATGCCCGATGATCCTCTAGACTGCCAGAGATGTTTAACCGTCAGCATTCGAGATGACAGATGCTCACAAATATGGATTGCCAGTATGGCCAGCTAAGAGAAATCAAAATTCTGGCAATCAGTGCCCAGGCCGACAGATATCCTTCCATCGGCACTCAAGCCGACCAATGGTCAAAGATTGCCAAAGAAAAGTCAACAGAATCAGTGAATATGCAAAGATGTAGATACCCAGCGGGTCAGAACCACATCAGCAATGAAGCATACGCTTCCAGCGAACGGCTTCGTGCCCGAGCTGCCATACACATTTTTGAATCAATTCAGACCTTTCGTCTGGGTTGATTATGAAGCCCTATTCCTTTGCGTTAATATTAAACCCCACATTAATGATGAAACCTACATTTCCAGCGAATGGTTTCGTGCTTAAGCTGCTACACACATCCTCGAGCCAATCCGGACCTTATGTCTGGGTGGATGATGAAATCCCATCCCCTTGCGTTGATGGCAATCCCCACATCAACGATACAGCCATGCTCGCGGCGAACGGCTTCACGCCTAAGCCACAAAACACACTCAAGTCGACCCAGGCCTTCCGCCTAGGCAGACGATGAAGACCTTATACCCCTTGCATTGGTGTCAACACCCACATCAATGATGATACATACACAAGTTGAGCACATGGCTTAACAATTTACAAAGCTAACGTCCCAATAAAAAAAAAGAAGAGAAAAGAGAAGAGATAAAATGGGGTTAAAAATAGAGATACCCCGCCAGTCTTGTTCAGGCTTTCTGAGCAAGAGCAAAAATGGCTAAAACCCAGCTGTGGTGAAAACCCGAAAGGGCACTGCAGGCAAAATCGGGTACCCCGCCACGTGAAAACCCGAAAGGGCGCGTGGGCAAAAGTAAGAGGGGGCTGGCTCCGGCGAAAACCCGAAAAGGGCGCTTGAGTCAGTAATATGGTGATCCTAAAGAAACCTCACCTCTCGCCTTAAACTTCTCGTCGATCGACCGGCACCTTGCCCGATCAACGATCAAACCCACCCAGTACAGACCCTACGTCTGTCCTGATAAAACCCTCATACCTTGCCAAAGTCCCACCATGGTGAAGTCCACTATTGATCGATTGGCGCCTTGCCCGATCAATAATGAAACCTATCCGGCTTAGACCTTACGTCTATCCCGATGAAACCTATGAAATCTTTGCATTGGTATAAACCCAATACCGATGATGAAACCCCCTGTGATCGATGGGCACCCTGCCCGATCGATGAAGAAACCCGTCCTTTTAAACTTGCATCTCTTCCTGTCCCACCGTGATGAAGCCTGCTGCTGATTAGCGGGCACACGGTCCGAGCAGCAATGAAACCCATCCAGTTTAGACCTTATGTCTATCCTGATGAAACCTATGAAATCCTTGCGTCGGTATATACCCAATACCGATGATAAGAGCAGCCGCCAATAAAGCAGCACATCGCCTTACCCGTGCTGAAGTCCCAATTCAAGCGATATATATACGTATATATAAATTAAAAAAATGGGGTTAAAAATAGAGATACCCCGCTAGTCTTGTTCGGATATCCCGGACAAGGGCAAAAATGGCCAAAACCCAGCTGTGGTGAAAACCCGAAAGGGCACTGCAGGCAAAATCGGGTACCCCGCCACGTGAAAACCCGAAAGGGCGCATGGGCAAAAGCAAGAGGGGGCTGGCTCCGGTGAAAACCCGAAAGGGCGCCTGGGTCAGTAATGTGGTAATTCAAAGTTCCATGCCAACCGGCACGCTGCCTTCACCTCCCCTTCACTGATGAAACCTTCCGTCGGTCAGCTGGCTCCATTCCCCACCAATGATAAAACCCTCCCGGGGTAGACCTTACGTTTACCCTGATAAAACCTACATACCCTCTTTCAAAACGTCCCATCGACAATGAAACCCAGCACCATTCTGCTAAAGCCTGTCCAGCTCGGACCTCACGTCTGTCTTGATGAAACCTACGCATTTCTTGGCAAAGTCCCACCCCTGCGATAAAACCTGCTGGAATAGACCTTACGTCTATCCTGACGAGACCTACGCCTCTACCGACGTCCCACTGTTGATCGACCGGCACCTTGCCCGATCAATGATGAAATCTTGCAGTTTAGACCTTTCGTCTATTCTGATGAAACTCATGAAACTCTTTTTGTGTCGATATAAACCCAATATTAATGATGAAACAAACTGTTGATCGATTGGCACCTCGCCCGATCAATGATGAAACCCTGCCAGTTTAGACCTTTCATCTATTCTGATGAAACTTATAAAACCCTTTGCATTGATATCAACCCAATATCGATGATGAAACCAACTGTTGATCGACCGGCACCTCGCCCGATCAATGATGAAACCCTGCCAGTTTAGACCTTTCGTCTATTCTGATGAAACTTATGAAACTCTTCTTGCATCGATATAAACCCAATATCGATGATGAAACCAACTATTGATCGACTGGCACCTCGCCTGATCAATGATGAAACCCTGCCAGTGTAGACCTTTCGTCTATTCTGATGAAATTTATAACACTTTCTTTGCATCGATATAAACCCAATATCGATGATGAAACAAACTATTGATCGATTGGCACCTCGCCCGATCAACGATGAAACCCTACCGGGATAGACCTTCCGTCTGTCCTGGTGAAAACTACATATCCTTTCATGTCCCACCTGCAATGAACCTACCCAGTTTAGACCTTTCGTCTATTCTGATGAAGCTTAAACTCCTTTGCATCGACATGAGCCCAATGTCGACGATGGAACCACGTACTGGACGATCGGCAAATCGCCACAATCAGCTTTGAGGAACAGACCTCTCGCCTGTTCCAGATGCATGTCTTCCGCTAGCCAACAGGCCCAGCAAAGGCAATCCCATCAGATACCGATACGTGGTGGAGCGAGCCCCCATTCTTTCCCTGAGAGGATGGACGCTCTCCTGCTGCACACAGGTCGTCAGTATAAAGGCTGCTGAGACCATTACTCTTCATACGAAGGAAATAACAACACATGAAGAAGATGTTCAGCCACCCGGAGCTTCAATCCGACAGATGTTCAGCCACCCGGAGCTTCAATCCGGCAGATGTTCAGCCACCCGGAGCTTCAATCCGGCAGATGTTCAGCCACCCGGAGCTTCAATCCGGCAGATGTTCAACCACCCGGAGGTACAATCCGCGAGATGTACAGCCGATCGGGGCTCAAAACCGATAGATGCCAGATGTACAGCCGATCGGGGCTCAAAACCGACAGGTGCCGGATGGTCAGCCAATCAGGGCTTAAAACTGACAGATGCAAGATGTACAGTCGATCGGGGCTCAAAACCGATAGATGCCAGATGTTCAGCCAATCAGGGTTTAAAACTAACAGATGTCAAGATGTACAGCCAATCGGGGCTCGAAACCGATAGATGTCAAGATATACAGCCGATCGGGGCTCAAAACCGATAGATGCAAGATATACAGCCGATCGGGGCTCAAAACCGATAGATGCAAGATATACAGCCGATCGGGGCTCAAAACCGATAGATGCAAGATATACAGCCGATCGGGGCTCAAAACCGATAGATGCAAGATATACAGCCGATCGGGGCTCAAAACTGATAGATGCAAGATATACAGCCGATCGGGGCTCAAAACCGATAGATGCAAGATGTGCAGCCGATCGGGGCTCAGAACCGATAGATGCAAGATATATAGCCAATCGGGGTTCAAAACCGACAGATGCAAGATGTACAGCCGATCGGGGCTCAAAACCGATAGATGCCAGATGGTCAGCCAATCAGGGCTTAAAACTGACAGATGCAAGATGTACAGCCGATCGGGGCTCAAAACCGATAAATCAGGGCTTAAAACTGACAGATGAAAGATGTACAGCCAATCGGGGCTCAAAACCGACAGGTGCCAGATGTTCAGCCAATCAGGGCTTAAAACTGACAGATGCAAGATGTACAGCCGATCGGGGCTCAAAACCGATAGATGCAAGATGTACAGCCGATCGGGGTTCAAAACCGATAAATGCAAGATGTACAGCCGATCGGGGCTCAAAACCGATAGATGCAAGATGTACAGCCGATCGGGGCTCAAAATCGATAGATGCAAGATGTACAGCCGATCGGGGCTCAAAATCGATAGATGCAAGATGTACAGCCGATCGGGGCTCAAAACCGACAGATGCTAGATGGTCAGCCAACCAGGGTTTAAAGCCAATAGAAGTCAAATGTGCCATTGATCGGGGCCTAAAACCGACATATGTCAGATATGCCAGTTGATCAGGGCTCAAGCCGATAGTTGTTCAGCGGATCGAGGCTCAAGCCAAGAAGATCATGCCAGGAGGAACTCCCAGTATGGGGATACTGCCAAGCTATAACTGAAAGAATAAGTCGATAGCATTGAGCCAATGATACACCTGCAGACACCGTGGCGCACCTTCTGCGCTTACGCCATCTGCAGGTGGGGGGCATTTGTTGACAGCTAAAATATGAACAAAGATAAAGATGGGACCAGACCAGCGACAAAGACTGGAAGATGCCTGCAAAGTCAGGATTGAGGGAGGATCCTCACCACCAACCAATTGCCCGGCTAGGACCGTCTCAGGCCTGGCTAATGTCCGGTGTTATCGTCATCATTCAGATACCAATACTGATAAAGCCCCAGTTTGTTCACTGATGGAACCTCGAGATGATCTCAACAAAGCTGTGTCACTACTAAAGGGGCCTCTTTCGGTTCTGATAAAAGTCAATACAAAATAACTAAGAGAAGCCAAGACAATTATGCGGCCTAAAAGCACTAAATGGGCCAGCCGATTGGGCTTCTGACCATGGCGCCGGGAACCTCAACGAAGGGCCGCTGGACGCGCCGAGAGCCTGAAGGAAGGCGCGCCGGGAACTTCTCCCATGGATACAGGCGCCGAGATCCCTTTCGCAAGGCAAGGGTTCTATAAAACCCATTGCTTCTCCCACAAGAAAGAGGGGCGGACAGACAGAAAAGAAGAAAAGAAAGAGGCAAAGAAAAAAGAGCGAAGAGATATCCAGAAAGAAAAGAGATAGGAAAAGAGAGGGAGAGAGTCTCCGTCGAAAGGAGAAGCAGAAGAAAGAAGGAAGAGAGGCTCCAGGTGGGCTGATAGGGGGAGGGAGAGGAGTCAATGCTCCACCCTCCCCCCCCCCCATGTTCGATGTTTCTTTTTCTTTCTTTTTCTCTTTGCTGATTCCCCGTATGTAATGGTAGAGATCTTGATGTTTAGATTGTTCATACGATTCTCTCCCTTCTTCTCCTCTGTGTGTTTCTTGGCTTCAGTTATGAAGTCGATGTAAGTGAAGGTGAGATGAATAAATGCAATGGCCGTGATGGATTTTAGGCGATACTATCTTCTTTTGTCTCCATGTGTATGCATACTGTTTGTATGAATGCCCCATGGGTGAAATGACTAAGGCTTCGGAGTCAGGTCTGTTCTTCGAACAGGGACGAAGGTAGAACCCCCACCCTTGTTCAATGGGTTGATGGGTTCTATTCTCTTATCTCTTCCCGCTTCAATAGCATGCCTTCCGTATGTATTTGAGTCTGTTCCTCAAGCCCCTTGTGCTGTCCGGGAACCAGAGACATTAATCTCTTGGTTCCCTGGCCCGCCGGCTATAAATGATGCATTTGAACCCGTAGACGAATGCTACCCTGGATCCCCATTCCAATCGTTGAATGATTAGGGTCTGAGGTCTCAGCATCAAGGGTTCTCTCGTTGCAGATCTGCTTCCCAGATGATACCATGCTAGTCCGGGGGATCAGAGACAGCCATCTCTTGACTCCCCCAGACGTCTGGCAGTATACAGATAAAGGCTACTCAGCCCCGATGATGGTCTCTCCTCCTCCTGATGATCTGGCCTCTCAGATCCCTTGGCATCCTTCTAGCAGAGGTGTTCGTGAAATCTCATCATACACCCCCGATTCGGCCTCAATCTGAGCCATAAAACCCAGAAATCCCAGAAACAGAGCATCGTTTTTGAGCTCTGAAACCCTGAAATCCTTCTGCATTTCATCTTCTCGGCGTGCGAGTTTCCCCGCCGAGAACCGTAAGGCCGAGAGGCCTTCCCCTCCTTTCAGCTAAACGACAATCCCTTGTTTTGTGAAAAACCCACAGCCTCCGTTGTTCGAGAAATTTAATGGCCAAGGCTCCCCTAGGGAGCATATAGCCTACTACACTACAATCATGGGCGACCTAGCAGTCGATGAAGCTTATCTGCTCAAGTTCTTTGGCTCATCCCTCACTGGGTTGGCCTTTGAATGGTACTCAAGCTTGCCAGCCGGGTCAGTGGTTGATTGGCCTGATATGCAGAGAAAATTCCGCGATAGATTTCATGTCACGGAAAGAGAGATCACAATAGCAGAGCTATATGCCACCAGGCAGAAGCAAGACGAGACCGCTCTGGATTATATAAAAAGATGGAGAAACCTCGCCATGAGATGCAGGCGGCCTCCACATCACGAGGACGCCGTCCAGATTTGCAAGCAGAATCTTCGGCGGGAGACTCTCGAAAAGATGATCGGGATGGAGATAGGGTCATTTGACCGACTAAACAATGCCGCGGCGGAGGACGAGGCCTTCCTCTCCAGTAGTCCTTCAGTTGCCACTGCTATGTACCAGAAAACTAGATCGGCTGATAAACGGCCCATGCCTGCAGAAGTCAGTACAATAGACTTCAAGATGTTCGAGCAACAAAAAGATAAAGAAAAAGGCGTTGTCCGCCCTCCTCCCACTAGGCCGGCTGATCAGAAGGATGGCCCCGCTCTGCGAGCCAGGATGAGCAAGCCTTATTCCTTTCCTAAGGAAAAGACTCAGCTCCTGTTTGAATGGGCGGCCCAATTTGACAAGATTGTCCTTCCGGATCCAAAGAGACCTGATGATGCCAAAAGAAAAGATAATCCCCGCTTCTGCCCATATCATCAAGCATTGGGTCACCCCATTGAAGATTGCTATGTATTTAAAGATATTATTGAAAGAATGATTAAAAAAGGGGAACTCGAACTGGGTGAGTATAAAGTGGACCCTCCATGCCTGCATGAGTTGCCTGAGTTAAAAAGAGCAGTCAATATGGTATCTCTATACCGGCAATCGCCCAAAGAAATGATGAAAAAAACAGACACCGATGAGCCCATCCTGTGGGAGCGTGTCAAATCCCCAGGCCTGATGAATAAGATGAAAGATAAATCAAAAATGCCAGATGTGCTAGATGACCCGTTATGGGTGCAGATGTTGACCGCTGAAAGGAAGGAAAAGCAGATGCAAACAGACATAAGGAGGGACAAAGTCTTCTCCTGTAACATGCTGTCAGTTTTACCCGGCGATGGCCAGACTTCCGAAGGGGATGATGAAGAGATATGCTTCGTGCCAATAAGGTCAGAGCAAGCCAAAGCTTCAGCCTCCTGTCCTGATGATGAAACCAGCAAGAAGCCTGGGCACCTCCCGCTACCAGAAGAAGAAGCAGGCTACCACACTCCTCCTCCATATGCAGGGGCGAGGGCCAAGATGGTAATTTCTGAAAGCCTGGACGCGTCCGGTGCCTGTAATAGGGTACTGCCAGTCCCTCCTAAGATTAGGGCCGGGGGCAACATTCTTGGCCTTGCCATGATGACAGAGCTATCTAAAAAACTACAAGAAGTCAAAGTGTTACAGAGCAAGCTGAATGAAATGGGTTTGCATCCGCCTGGTTTGCACTTAAACTCACCAGCTCCGGTAGTGATGGGTAAACTCGATATGAAACAAACAATGAAAACCAACTCTGCCAAGGGAGAAGTTACTAAGGCAGAATTGTATGAGGCCAAACAAAGGGCCGATGAATCTGCTCTGCATTATATCTACCGATGGAAGGACCTTTATGCCAGATGTCAGCACCCACCAAACCAGGAGGAGGCTGTCCAGATATGCAAGCGCAACCTGAAGACAGAAGTCTTAACAAGGTTGGTTGGCATCGAAGTCAAGTCCTTCGATCTCTTGAATGAGATTGTGGCTGATATTGAGGCCTTTTTGGCGAAATATTGCCCGGCCGCTACCGCCCTAAGACAAAAGAGCAAGCCTGCTAGTGAACAGCCAATGCATAAAGATATTTACATTGCCGACTTCCAAGCTTTTGAGAAGAAAAAGGCGAAGGAGGCAGCTAGCTGTTCGCTAACAAAGACTGGCGAGCTAGGCCATTCCCTAAGAAGCAAAATGACTAAACCCTACTCCTTTCCAAAGGAAAAGACTCGGGTCCTATTCGAATGGGTCACCCACCATGGCAAGATCATACTCCCGGCCCCAAAGAAGCCCGGTGATGCCTCAAGGAAAGATGAGCCTCGCTTCTATCTGTACCATCAGATGCTCGGACACCCTATTGAGGACTGCTACGTCTTCAAAGATGTTATAGAAAGCTAAAGTCCCGATAAAAAAAAAAAGAAGAAAGAAAATAGAAGAGATAAAATGGGGTTAAAAATAGAGATACCCCGCCAGTCTTGTTCAGGCTTTCTGAGCAAGAGCAAAAATGGCTAAAACCCAGCTGTGGTGAAAACCCGAAAGGGCACTGCAGGTAAAATCGGGTACCCCGCCATGTGAAAACCCGAAAGGGCGCGTGGGCAAAAGCAAGAGGGGGCTGGCTCCGGCGAAAACCCGAAAAGGGCGCTTGAGTCAGTAATGTGGTGATCCTAAAAGAAGCCTCACCTCCCGCCATAAACTCCTCGTCGATCGACCGGCACCTTGCCCGATCAACGATCAAACCCACCCAGTACAGACCCTACGTCTGTCCTGATAAAACCCTCATACCTTGCCAAAGTCCCACCATGGTGAAGTCCACTATTGATCGATTGGCGCCTTGCCCGATCAATAATGAAACCTATCCGGCTTAGACCTTACGTCTATCCCGATGAAACCTATGAAATCTTTGCATTGGTATAAACCCAATACCGATGATGAAACCCCCCTGTGATCGATGGGCACCCTGCCCGATCGACGAAGAAACCCGTCCTTTTAAACTTGCATCTCTTCCTGTCCCACCGTGATGAAGCCTGCTGCTGATTAGCGGGCACACGGTCCGAGCAGCAATGAAACCCATCCAGTTTAGACCTTATGTCTATCCTGATGAAACCTATGAAATCCTTGCGTCGGTATATACCCAATACCGATGATAAGAGCAGCCGCCAATAAAGCAGCACATCGCCTAACCCGTGCTGAAGTCCCAATTCAAGCGATATATATATGTATATATAAATAAATAAAAAAATGGGGTTAAAAATAGAGATACCCCGCCAGTCTTGTTCGGATATCCCGGACAAGGGCAAAAATGGCCAAAACCCAGCTGTGGTGAAAACCCGAAAGGGCACTGCAGGCAAAATCGGGTACCCCGCCACGTGAAAACCCGAAAGGGCGCGTGGGCAAAAGCAAGAGGGGGCTGGCTCCGGTGAAAACCCGAAAGGGCGCCTGGGTCAGTAATGTGGTAATTCAAAGTTCCATGCCAACCGGCACGCTGCCTTCACCTCCCCTTCACTGATGAAACCTTCCGTCGGTCAGCTGGCTCCATTCCCCACCGATGATAAAACCCTCCCGGGGTAGACCTTACGTTTACCCTGATAAGATCCACATACCCTCTTTCGCACGTCCCACCAACAATGAAACCCATCACTGTTCTGATGAAACCTATGCATTCTTGGCAAAGTCCCACCCGCGACAAACCCCTTCCAGTTTAGACCTTTCGTCTATTCTGATAAAACTTAAAAACTCTTCTTTGCTTCGATATAAACCCGATATCGATGATGAAACCAACTGTTGATCGACCGGCACTTCGCCCGATCAATGATAAACCCTGCCAGTTTAGACCTTTCATCTATTCTGATAAAATTTAAACTCTTCTTTGCTTCGATATAAACCCGATATCGATGATGAAACCAACTGTTGATCGACCGGCACTTCGCCCGATCAATGATAAACCCTGCCAGTTTAGACCTTTCGTCTATTCTGATAAAACTTAAACTCTTCTTTGCTTCGATATAAACCCAATATCGATGATGAAATCAACTGTTGATCGATTGGCACCTCACCCGATCAATGTTGAAACCCTGCCAGTTTAGACCTTTCGTCTATTCTGATGAAACTTATAAATCCCTTTGCGTCGATATAAACCCAATATCGATGATGAAACCAACTATTGATCGACCAGCACCTCGCCCGATCAATAATGAAACTCTGCCAGTTTAGACCTTCCGTCTATTCTGATGAAACTTATGAAACTCTTCTTGCATCGATATAAACCCAATATCGATGATGAAACCAACTATTGATCGACTGGCACCTCGCCTGATCAATGATGAAACCCTGCCAGTGTAGACCTTTTGTCTATTCTGATGAAATTTATAACACTTTCTTTGCATCGATACAAACCCAATATCGATGATGAAACAAACTATTGATCGATTGGCGCCTCGCCCGATCAACGATGAAACCCTACCGGGATAGACCTCCCGTCTGTCCTGATGAAAACTACATATCATTTCATGCCCCACCTGCAATGAACCTACCCAGTTTAGACCTTTCGTCTATTCTGATGAAGCTTAAACTCCTTTGCATCGACATGAGCCCAATGTCGACGATGGAACCACGCACTGGACAATCGGCAAATCGCCACAATCAGCTTTGAGGAACAGACCTCTAGTCTGTTCCAGATGCATGTCTTCCGCTAGCCAACAGGCCCAGCAAAGGCAATCCCATCAGATACCGATACGTGGTGGAGCGAGCCCCCATTCTTTCCCTGAGAGGATGGACGCTCTCCTGCTGCACACAGGTTGTCAGTATAAAGGCTGCTGAGACCATTACTCTTCATACGAAGGAAATAACAACACATGAAGAAGATGTTCAGCCACCCGGAGCTTCAATCCGGCAGATGTTCAGCCACCCGGAGCTTCAATCCGGCAGATGTTCAGCCACCCGGAGCTTCAATCCGGCAGATGTTCAGCCACCCGGAGCTTCAATCCGGCAGATGTTCAGTCACCCGGAGCTTCAATCCGGCAGATGTTCAGCCACCCGGAGCTTCAATCCGGCAGATGTTCAGCCACCCGGAGCTTCAATCCGGCAGATGTTCAGCCACCCGGAGCTTCAATCCGGCAGATGTTCAGCCACCCGGAGCTTCAATCCAGCAGATGTTCAGCCACCCGGAGCTTCAATCTGGCAGATGTTCAGCCACCCGGAGCTTCAATCCGGCAGATGTTCAGCCACCCGGAGGTACAATCCGCAAGATGGTCAGCCAATCAGGGCTTAAAACTGACATATGCAAGATGTACAGTCGATCGGGGCTCAAAACTGATAGATGCCAGATGTTCAGCCAATCAGGGTTTAAAACTAACAGATGTCAAGATGTACAGCCGATCGGGGCTCGAAACCGATAGATGTCAAGATATACAGCCGATCGGGGCTCAAAACCGATAGATGCAAGATATACAGCCGATCGGGGCTCAAAACCGATAGATGCAAGATATACAGCCGATCGGGGCTCAAAACCGATAGATGCAAGATATACAGCCGATCGGGGCTCAAAACCGATAGATGCAAGATATACAGCCGATCGGGCTCAAAACCGATAGATGCAAGATGTGCAGCCGATCGGGGCTCAGAACCGATAGATGCAAGATATATAGCCAATCGGGGTTCAAAACCGACAGATGCAAGATGTACAGCCGATCGGGGCTCAAAACCGATAGATGCCAGATGGTCAGCCAATCAAGGCTTAAAACTGACAAATGCAAGATGTACAGCCGATCGGGGCTCAAAACCGATAGATGCAAGATGTTCAGCCAATCAGGGCTTAAAACTGACAGATGAAAGATGTACAGCCGATCGGGGCTCAAAACCGACAGGTGCCAGATGTTCAGCCAATCAGGGCTTAAAACTGACAGATGCAAGATGTACAGCCGATCGGGGCTCAAAACCGATAGATGCAAGATGTACAGCCGATCGGGGTTCAAAACCGATAAATGCAAGATGTACAGCCGATCGGGGCTCAAAACCGATAGATGCAAGATGTACAGCCGATCGGGGCTCAAAACCGACAGGTGCCAGATGGTCAGCCAATCAGGGCTTAAAACTGACAGATGCAAGATGTACAGCCGATCGGGGCTCAAAATCGATAGATGCAAGATGTACAGCCGATCGGGGCTCAAAATCGATAGATGCAAGATGTACAGCCGATCGGGGCTCAAAACCGACAGATGCTAGATGGTCAGCCAACCAGGGTTTAAAGCCAATAGAAGTCAAATGTGCCATTGATCGGGGCCTAAAACCGACATATGTCAGATATGCCAGTTGATCAGGGCTCAAGCCGATAGTTGTTCAGCGGATCGAGGCTCAAGCCAAGAAGATCATGCCAGGAGGAACTCCCAGTATGGGGATACTGCCAAGCTATAACTGAAAGAATAAGTCGATAGCATTGAGCCAATGATACACCTGCAGACACCGTGGCGCACCTTCTGCGCTTACGCCATCTGCAGGTGGGGGGCATTTGTTGACAGCTAAAATATGAACAAAGATAAAGATGGGACCAGACCAGCGACAAAGACTGGAAGATGCCTGCAAAGTCAGGATTGAGGGAGGATCCTCACCACCAACCAATTGCCCGGCTAGGACCGTCTCAGGCCTGGCTAATGTCCGGTGTTATCGTCATCATTCAGATGCCAATACTGATAAAGCCCCAGTTTGTTCACTGATGGAACCTCGAGATGATCTCAACAAAGCTGTGTCACTACTAAAGGGGCCTCTTTCGGTTCTGATAAAAGTCAATACAAAATAACTAAGAGAAGCCAAGGCAATTATGCGGCCTAAAAGCACTAAATGGGCCGGCCGATTGGGCTTCTGACCATGGCGCCGGGAACCTCAACGAAGGGCCGCTGGACGCACCGAAAGCCTGAAGGAAGGCGCGCCGGGAACTTCTCCCATGGATACAGGCGCCGAGATCCCTTTCGCAAGGCAAGGGTTCTATAAAACCCATTGCTTCTCCCACAAGAAAGAGGGGCGGACAGACAGAAAAGAAGAAAAGAAAGAGGCAAAGAAAAAAGAGCGAAGAGATATCCAGAAAGAAAAGAGATAGGAAAAGAGAGGGAGAGAGTCTCCGTCGAAAGGAGAAGTAGAAGAAAGAAGGAAGAGAGGCTCCAGGTGGGCTGATAGGGGGAGGGAGAGGAGTCAATGCTCCACCCTCCCCCCCCCCCCCCATGTTCGATGTTTCTTTTTCTTTCTTTTTCTCTTTGCTGATTCCCCGTATGTAATGGTAGAGATCTTGATGTTTAGATTGTTCATACGATTCTCTCCCTTCTTCTCCTCTGTGTGTTTCTTGGCTTCAGTTATGAAGTCGATGTAAGTGAAGGTGAGATGAATAAATGCAATGGCCGTGATGGATTTTAGGCGATACTATCTTCTTTTGTCTCCATGTGTATGCATACTGTTTGTATGAATGCCCCATGGGTGAAATGACTAAGGCTTCGGAGTCAGGTCTGTTCTTCGAACAGGGACGAAGGTAGAACCCCCACCCTTGTTCAATGGGTTGCTGGGTTCTATTCTCTTATCTCTTCCCGCTTCAATAGCATGCCTTCCGTATGTATTTGAGTCTGTTCCTCAAGCCCCTTGTGCTGTCCGGGAACCAGAGACATTAATCTCTTGGTTAACTGGCCCGCCGGCTATAAATGATGCATTTGAACCCGTAGACGAATGCTACCCTGGATCCCCATTCCAATCGTTGAATGATTAGGGTCTGAGGTCTCAGCATCAAGGGTTCTCTCGTTGCAGATCTGCTTCCCAGATGATACCATGCTAGTCCGGGGGATCAGAGACAGCCATCTCTTGACTCCCCCAGACGTCTGGCAGTATACAGATAAAGGCTACTCAGCCCCGATGATGGTCTCTCCTCCTCCTGATGATCTGGCCTCTCAGATCCCTTGGCATCCTTCTAGCAGAGGTGTTCGTGAAATCTCATCATACACCCCCGATTCGGCCTGAATCTGAGCCATAAAACCCAGAAATCCCAGAAACAGAGCATCATTTTTGAGCTCTGAAACCCTGAAATCCTTCTGCATTTCATCTTCTCGGCGTGCGAGTTTCCCCGCCGAGAACCGTAAGGCCGAGAGGCCTTCCCCTCCTTTCAGCTAAACGACAATCCCTTGTTTTGTGAAAAACCCACAGCCTCCCGGCGCTAGGCTCGCCGAGAGCTCCCTCCATCAACCAAATGCCCAGGCCGAGAACCCCCCCCCCCCCTTGGCCAACCAAATGTCCAGGCCGGGAGCCCCCCTTTTGTCCACTAAAAGGCCATGCCGAGAGCCCCTTTGGCCAATCAAAGACCATGCCGAGAACCCCCTTTGGCCAATATAAAATCATGTTGAGAACTCCCTCTTGGGCCAGTAGAAATCCACACCGAGATCCCTCCTTCGGCCAATGAAACCCAGACCAAGGTTCATCTCTGCACCATTATCCTTCAACTCTTTAACCTCTCCATACATCTGTCAAGAGGATGCTTAGAGATCACCAGATACACCCTGAGGAGATACAGCAATGGGGAAGACCTCCCCTACATTCCTATGTCCCGAATTGGATTCGCATGCAACCCCACGGGTTCGATGGACCTTGTCTTTACAAGGGTTTCGTCGGTCTCCGAGAAGGGGAATAGTGACCGATGTCAGAGACATGGACAGTCTCTTCGAGCCTTAGTGCTCACTCATTTTCCGGCTTTCATCCGGGCACTCCGTGGATGTCAGCCTATACCATTCTCTGGCAAATGCTCGGTCCAGGGGAGGTGCTGCCAAAATTCTCTCAGGAAGATGAAAGTCGACATCAGGTTGTCCCCCGGGCTCTGCATGATAATGGTGACAGGGTTTCCCTCGACCTTAGACTTCCCAAATCCCACTTCTATCCTGATGCTCCTGTAAAGCCCAAATCTAATCCAGCTCAGATTTGATGAACTGATCTACCTTGACCCCATTGAATCTATCTATTTTAGCCTGGATCATCGATGAACTCAAAGCAGAGCATCGTTTGAACCTTGAAACCCTGTAGCAATTCCAGCTTCTCGGCGTGCTAAATTCCCCGCCGAGAACCCTCCTGCCGAGAGGCCTACCGCTTCAGCAAACCGACAAAAAGGCCATCTGAGCCCTTGCATACAAAGCCTCCCAGCCTACGGGCTCCCGGCGCCAAGCTCCCGGCGCGGCAAGGAGCGCGCCGGGAAGCTCCAGGCCGAGATCCCCTGTAGGCCAACTCCACCCTTCATGCAAAATCCCCAGCCCTTCCCGGCGCCACCTTCCCGGCGCGGTAATGGGTGCGCCGGGAACCCTCGCGCCGAGAGCCACCCCTTGGCCCTCTTGTCAGCGCGCCGGGAAGCTCACGCCGAGAGCCTCCCTGGCTTTCTTTTCTGCGCGCCGAGAAGCCCCATTGGCCCTCTCCCTCGAGCGCCGGGAAACCCCCCCTTGGCCCCCTGCGCGCCGAGAAGCCCACACCTATGGCCATTTGGCCCTTGCGCCGAGAAGCCTACGCCGGGAACCTCTCGGCCTCCTTGCCTTCACGCCGGGGACCTATACACGCTTGAACTGCATTGATAACCTACTCAAATATTTTATTACTGAGCCCTCAATCCAAATTTTGTTCCGGGGGCTCCGCCCCCGGAAACCCCCGCAAGGGGCGCTGCCCCCTTGATCCCCGCGACCTGACCGCGCAGGTTGATCCGCGTGTGAGGGCGCAACATTGAGCGTTCGCTCACTTTCCGTCGTCCCGCATCGGGTTCATGAATAACCCCTTTAGCTCGGGAGGGCTCTGCCACTGCATGAGTTCCACCGGCTTCTACAGGGAATACCAAATATTGCCCCATGGCAAATATGTGATTCGGGAAGTTCAACACTTCTCTCTCTCTTGGCTTTCATCCCGGCACTCCGTGGGTGATAGCCTATTTCCCCCTGGGCATAACCCAGATAAAGGGAAGATGCTGTCGAAATACTGATCGATGTTTTAAACCTCATCACGGTCGCGGCTCAGGCTACCTGTGATTGAGATCCTCCTTCCCCCCTTAACCCCGGGCTTTGAACCGCTGACTTAGCGATATCATCCGTTTCTACGGTTGGTGTCATTATCTTGCCCGCCTTTCTGGCTTCGGTATGAAGTTCCATTTCCGCACACGAATATACGTTTGCCTCTCGAGGCCTCCTACTTTTAGCGTTTAATCAAGGGTTGTCCTTCCTTGGAAGGACGTAATTAACGTCATAGCGTTCAGGGTATGACGGACTTCTGGTCCCGACTCGGACTTCACAATCGACTGACCATGTCAGATCGAGCGCACAATAAAATTGTCACTTCGGTGACTGGCACGCCAATAAATAAATAATAAAAAATAAATAAATAAATAAAAAAATAAACCAAATAAGATAAATGTGTTCCAAAGTACAGCAATCACAAACATGCTCGTATGCATGGACCTCAAATACCATTTGATGAACAGAATGCTTCAAGACTTTTTCAAGAGCAATCACTAATAGAAATGTTCATTTGATTAAACACAACAGTAAGTCATTAATACCATTATCAAAGAATGACTTATGAATATTGACATCATCAAAATCATAGAGACACAACAATCTCCCCTTTTTTGATGATGGCAATATTATGAGTCATTGCATTAATACAATTGTGAGTCTCAAGAAATCAAAGTACCCATATGCTCGAATGCACAAGTTTTTCAAACTCCTCCCCCAATGACTCAGAAAAATTTCTCCCCCTTTGCCAACAGCAAAAAAGAGGTTGAGCAGGAAAGCAGATTAAGAAATATGGAGAGGTATGAATGAAGAGATGCAGATGCAACAAGATCTCCCCCTAAATGTATGAATGCAAGCACACAATTCTCCCCTTTTTAGAATTTCTATGCAGCATGATTCATATGACAAGGAAGCTCCCCCTGAATAAATGGAGTCTTATGAGATGGATGAGAAGGAGCCCACAGTGGCAATCAAGGATAAGTTCTGGTCATGATGAATCAAGGACAGTGAGGAAAAGAATTTCAACTAAGCTCCAAACACAAGGAATTCAACAAGATTTTCAAGGAGATACCAATCTCATAAATCCAAAACATAATTTTTCAAAGTCTTCCATTATAAGGGCTTATGAATGAACTTTATTGATCAGCATGGTTTAAACATGATGTATGCAAAGTTTATCAATAAAATTCTGTATGTATATCTAAAATCACGGTTTGATAAAAATGAACCAAGCCCTCATATTTATATCTTGATTAGCTTCCCTTTCTCTTACACAATCAAATTTAATGACTTCTTTCGGAATTACATTCACTAGTATTGAGATCAAGCAGTTATGAAGTCATGTGATTTTGTCTAGGGTTATAGCAATTTGATTTTTGCATCAATATTCAAATATTGCAATTTGTTCAACAAATTTTCATGCTACAAATTTTGCGAGCACTCTAGTTCAGTGCACACCTTGTAACTAGAGGATATACGTTGATCAGACGCCAATATCCCTAAGCACTTAGTGTAACTAACAGTCATGCTTTATATTAACAGAGTTAACATTTACACCTCATGACATACCTCAACTCATTTCTTTGATGAGTGAGATGTATTTCTCAGTGTGCATGCCATTGCTCTGCCAGATTATCAATCATTCTTAAGCAGAGTTAACTATGGCACCTCATGACACAGTCCTCTAGACTTCTTGGTCAATGGACATGGTTTCTCAGTGACCAAAATCATTACTCTGACAGCTATTTACCCTTTAGACATTTCAGAGAGCTCATTTGCTTCAAAATAATACTAATTTCATGTACTTCAACCAAATAAAGCCATGTATTCAATAGTGCAGATTTCAAAAAATTTTACAAGACACAGCATGAAACAGTTGGTTAAAGTTTATTAAACATGATTCAGATATTTTTAAGAGATTTTAAAGTCAAACTCAATGAATACATTAAACTTAAACCACCTGAGTTATTTCAGACATTCATAAAATCGTATAATAGAAGAATCCTAGTTCAAGTGTTTTAAGATTTATGATCGAGACATGCCCCATTGAAATCTTCATGAATGACTGATAAAAGAAATCCAGTAAAAATAAGTGATTTTGAAGCCTAGAGTTTTCTGATATGATCAAGGTTTATCAATAGAATCAATAAAGAGGATATGCACACCAAGCGAGATAATAGGAGGTTAGGCATGTTTCAGGATCTTCAAGGTTACTATGCAATGAATTCTGACATAAATGTATGCATTTGACAACATGCATGCAATGCATTGACTCCTCCTGACTAAATGCATTGAAGTCCAGACACGACAATCTGAATTAGAGAGCTTCGGTTGACTAGACAAAGGCATTTTGCTCCCTTTGTCTATATGTGTAGTGCCCCAGAAATTTTAAATAATTTTCAAGAAATTATAAAGGCCTAAATAAATTTATAAATGGTTATTATGAGGCCAAGTGGTGTTAATCATTAACCCAAACCACTTAATTAAAGTCCAAAAGGCTTTAACTAAGGCCCATTAAGTTAGGCCCACATTCTAGAAGGTAATTAAGCTTATCCACGTATTTTTGAGATAAATACAAATTATATATATAGATAAATATTTAGATAATGATTAAAAGAGTTTTAATCTATTTTCTGTTCACGAAGACTGTAACGGTCTATCGACCGACCGTCACAGCCAAGTGACGCAGGGACGTTCGACCGTCACATGCCTGCAGATTCCGTGAGTAAAAGAACTCGTGAAAAGATTGGAATTTTGATGATCTTATCCACTATGGATCGATTTGGGAAGACTTATAATAATTCTAAGGACTCTTAGAGATTAGGATTGATGAAATAAGGATACTAGAATCGATCTAATCCTCAAACCCTAGCCTAAACACTATAAATAGGGTAAGGTTCTGAACTGTGCGACCCTTACTTTTGGGACGTAAAGAAGGAAGGTAAGGAGTCATTATTTCTGATAAGTTGTTTTGAAGTTTATGTTCATTATACTTTAGACTAACTCCCCTCCGAATTTCACATCTTTAGGTCAAGAGGTCGTGGAGTTAGAAGCCAAGGAAGTAGCTGAAAAAGTCACAAAGGAAGGAGAAGATCTAGGGCAGAATTCTCAACTAAATTCAGAAACTACAACCTAAGTAAGAGGTAGGTTATCTCATGAACGGCAAAAAGAACTTGATAGGACAAAGAGCCTCTGGTTTTATGGATTTTTTTTTCATGCATGATAGATCATTGATTCCATGTTTTGGTAGTTCCATGCATATCATGCATCCCTTAGCCCTAATAAGAGAGGATTATAACATGTTGTTCATCTACTCACAATTACCTATGCATGTAGAAGACCTTTACTTCGTTGTCATGTCTAAGAAACTCATGATATTTTGATTATAGACATGATGTGAATTGACCTCTTAGGTTTCTTATTTATTTTCTGTTAGCAGACACTGTAACGCATCCTAGTAGGATCGTCACTTGAATGTAATGCGCCTACCATGATCCGTCACAGTCTCTGTATATCTTATTTTCCTCTGTGGATAATAACGCGCCAAGATAGACGCGTTGCTTTCATGTAACGGCTCCTCGACAGACCGTCATATTCACTGTGACGCCCTGACCCTAGACCGTTACAATCTGTGTACTGGCAACCCTAGGCAGAATATAGCATGCCACTATTACCTATGTTTATGCCTAGATATCTAAGTAGCAACCTGATTTCATGATTATCAAATCGTTCATATTAGGTATTGCATGGTTGATATCTCACTTTTATTTTGAGTTTTGCTAGTTTCATAAAGCCTAAATGTATAGTTTTGTACTATAAAGCATGACTTGTAAAACGGAGTTTTCATCGTGATTTCACATAGATTATATATCTCCCTCTGTCAATAGAGTCAAAGTCTATAAGTACATGGCACTTACTCCGGTACGATGTCATTAGTTTACACCTTGCACTATAGGAAACTATCTTGGACATGAGGACCTCTCTATTGGATATTCCTTCCAATGGACTAGGAAATCATTGTTTCAAGGCCTCCGTAAATCTCCGTGAGCCTGGGATTCCCACTAGGACGCCGAGTTGGTTGTACCAATAAAAGCCCATTAATTAGATTACACTATCGGGTTTCTGGTTCTTGAAAAATAACGGCCCTAGACTGGACCGTCAGGCCAAGTAACGGCCCAGTTCCAGACCGTCGCATTCCTCTAAGTCTATCTTTATCTTTTTGGACTCTGGTCATTGTAACGGCCCATCATGGACGCGCTACATAATGTAACGGCCCAGACCCTGACCGTTACATAGCTTGTATATGTTAACCCAAAGATTGACCAAGGGTTAATATTCCAATGATTCTAGACATACCTTGATGATCTAGAACTTATCATATTGCTTAAATTGACGTAAGATAATGAATGAGAGTTAAGAAAAGTACCGTTATGCTGTCGATTTATTTCCAAGAGCATAGCCTTGTTTAAATCTTTCTTGACTCATATTGTTCATCCGTTGAAGCATTCATTCATTGATTATTGTTATCATGGAATTACTAAACTTGTTATATTCTTGGCCATACTTTACTGTTACATGCGTGGAAGTAGCTTAATTTATAACTGAAGATGCGATCGAGCACTGATTCTGTTCATGGGCTCTATGCTAGTCCCCTCGGCTGATTGCCGGAAACATACTATTTTATAAACCACGGGGTATGATGCTACTGGCGTCGCATTGTGCTGGGAGTACTATTTCTATAAATAAGTGAAGATCCACGGCACAACATGACATTCTTGCTTGATATTCCACAGAAATTCACGAAGCACTTGCTCTTAAGCATAAGATGCTAAAGTGATGAATATGTGGCTTGCTAGTACAATCTCGTTACATTCTTGTTCATGGAAGGCCAATATCATGTTCTTGTTATATTCTTGCTAGTTCATTCTTGATCATTCTATCTTACATGGTTATCTTGTTTCTATTGATTTAATCGCATGATTGATTCGCATTCGCATGATTTTACCTTATTTCTTTAGAGCTAAAATGATAATTACTTAAATAGTGTCTTCATGTTGATGCGAAGATAGCTACTGGGCAAGTGTGCTCATGACCTATTGTTCAATGATTTTCAGGAGATGAATATAGTTCGCATTCAGATTCGGGTGATTCGAGCAGCGGGTCCGAGAGTGATTAAGAGTTGTCCTGATAAGAGAGAAGACTTAGGCAGTTTCAAGTGTTTAGATGGAGTCAATGTAATTTTTCTTATTTTCTTGAGTTAATTAGTGAAGAAGTCAAAGTATGTAGTTTTGAATATTGATTGATTATGAAATAGAGTTGAGTTTTGAATATATCTTGTGCAATTACCTCTATATGTGTGATTGTCTCGCGCTCTGAATGTTCTTGCTTGCAAGAGGCTTACCATGCCGGCTGTTCGCGCTCCCCGAGCGAGTCTTCCACTGTAAATAAAGGCTCGGGGCGTGACAATATGCACAGAAAAACACTTATTTTTGAATTTTCCAAAATAAATCCAGTGCAGTTAACTATATGCATGCATATGCAGTGACCACTTCTAAAGCACAGTGCATGGACACATTTATGGTGCAGAGGCAACACACTCCCCCTGCCTAAATCTAATGAATCATCCTTTTGACTTTTCAAAATGGTTCAAATGTGATCAACACAAGTATGCAAAAGCACTGACTCCTTTTTGCAGGTGCAATGATTTATCCCTTTTTGGATTTTTCAATTTAGATGATATGTAATGCAATTAACTATATGTATGTAAAACCATGCAATGTTTGTCATGAAGACTGAACATATGATTTTGTGACTTATGCTCATTCAGACTGTCCTACTAAGCAATATGACTCACGGTACTAGGCGGAGAACTTGGTCTGAAAGACCACTTCACACATAGTAAGAACCTCCAGACAGACTTCACCTGTCTTTTGGTAGCTTACCATTTGATATACCATAGTGGTCATGCATGATATCACATACAGGCTTCAAATTCAGTCTATTCAGATTTTCAGAAATGCAACTTCATTCTCATTCTAATATCTAAACAGACAATTCAGTATGAGCATTGAGAGACATGAATACTCATAGTGTGTAGACATGAATACTCATAGTGTGTAAAGGATGACAAATATGCATGAACACATCAAACAAGATATGCAATGAATTTCAGAGCAGGAAATGCAGAGAATTTACCTGAAAAGTTCAGAAAGGGATTTTCTTTTGAGTGCCTTGGCTTATTTACCCCTCTTATTTTCTCAGTCCCAAGGCACACCTGTAAAACAATGTTCACTTTGCACAAACAGGTACCCAAGAGGTCTTGGGTCCTGAATTAATAGTGACACCTTTGGTAGGTGTTCTAAACAATTTTTTAGCATGAAGGTCATCAGATCTCATCAAGTAGTAATTATTCATTGAATGACCAAATATACCACAATAATAGCAAGATGCAGCAGATTTCAGATTTGATTTATGCACATTCTTATTAGCATGAATTCTATGTGCATATGCATGAAAATTTTTGTTAACAGAATTAAAATTCTGTTTACCAAAACCAGTCTTGCTTTGGTATCATGCCAGCCAACAGGTTGCAGCCCTGTGACCTGGCTTTCCACATTCAAAACATAGAGAAAATTTTCTTTTATTAAGAACTTTATTCTTACCAGCAGCATTGGGAGCAGGAAATTTGACAACATCTGGGTTAACAGAATTCTTCTGAACATGCCAACAGTCCTTGACTGTATGGCCATTTTTCCCACACTCGAAGCATCTGATATGCTTACTTTTAAAACTATTTCTGTCCCTAGTAGATCCAAACCAGCACTCAATGGCTTTGTGACCACGTTTGTTACAGTTAAAACAAATAATGTGCTGATTTGAAGCAAACATGTTTGTTTTGGGACCATGATGATCAGAAGACTTAGCACGCATTTTATCATCTTGTTTCATGATGAAACATGCATCCATGAAATGACCATACCTACCACAGTAATGACAAGATGTATCAGACTTCCTAGTAGCATGATTTCTACCAAATGAATTTCTAGAATGTAATGTTTCACTTGCATGTCCATCTTCAATCAATAATCTGCAATCATCCATTACATGGCCTATCTTGCCACAATAATAGCATGAAACACTCTTATCAGATGCATACGAATAAGTAAATGAGTTATGAGCAGTATGCATTGGCCCATCAGATGCAGTAGAGGAGGCAGATTTCAAGACACAAGTAGGGACATGTTTATCCTTATTTTTCTTACCATTTACAAACCAACATTGTGCAGCACGGTGTCCTACCTTACCACAATTGGTACATGAGATGCTCTTTTTCTTAGTGGCAGGAAAGTTCTTGTGATGAACAGCATGCACTTTTTCCACATACTCGAGTGTTGCCTTTTTCTTCATGTTATCATTCTTTTTCGATTTTTCAATTTGTTTTTGAGTTTTCTGAACAATGGGCTGTTTGACCTGTGATGTTGTGGTTACATTTGAAGCATTTACAAATGATGTCATTACTTTGTTCTGAAAAACCTTTTTATTTAGATTATTGTAGCCCAACCCTTCCTTCCTAACATTGACTTTTACACCTAGTAGCTTGTCTAGATTTTCTTGCCCACTCACAAACTTTGACAAAGAGTCTTTTAGATCCTTGATTTCATTTTCAAGAGTAATGATGAGCAATTCAGAGTTAGCATTTTCCTCCTCACTCCTGTTGAGTGTTTCACTTAAAGTGGCATTGACATTTTTAAGATTTTCTATTTCAGTTTTAAGCTTTTCCACTTCTTCTGAATTATCGGACACCACACATTTACCTTTTTCAAATGTCAGCAATCTCTTTGACATGGTGGTGTTCAACTGTTTTAGTTTCTCTATCTCCTCCTTAAGTTTGTCATTATAAATCAATTCATTTATTAGAATCTGATCATCTGGATTCACTTCATGCATTTTTCCAATTTCAGATTCCTTCAACTTTCTTTGCAGTTTTTCAACATTTTTGTGTAACTCCATGTTTACAGATTTGATGGCGTCAAATTTTTCAATCAGCAACGTGTTCTCATTTTTAAGTTTCTCTAAACTTTCTTCATTTTCTTTGGAGAACTTTCTGAGAGAGTCATTCTCACTTTTCAGCTTGTTTAAATCAGACTTAACACATTCATAATTTTTTAGCAAATCCTTACACCGAACAGAATCATAATAAGTTAGGCTAAGCTTCTTCTCAAGTTCAGAGATTTCTTTTACATGATCTTGATTCTCAATCATCAGCAACGAAATCTATTTTTTCAACATTTGAATATTAGACATAAAAGCATCATGAGATTGTTTCAACTCTAGACATTTTTCACAAGAGGAGCTTGAACTTTCTAACCCAGTACCCTTTTTCAATTTTTTATACTGTTTTCTTAACCTCTCATGTGACTCTAATAAGTCAACATATGAATTCTCCCAATCATCTAAAGTATAGTTCTCAAAAGGGTTTACCTCCTCATCATTATCGTCTTCATTCTGATTGCTGCCTTGATCGCTGCCACTTTGATTACTTCTGTTAGCCATCATGCAGCTGTCCTCATTTATCCTGTGAGCTAGCTTCAACTTATCCAGGATGTCTTTAGCGGACCTGCAATCATGAAGGCAAGAGTGTAAGGCTTTGTCAGTAGCTGCTTTCATCAGATTCCAAGCTTTCTGATTTTCTCCATCCTTTGATCTGTGACTGTCGGTCCATTAGGACACTTTCTTTGGTAGTCTGTGAGGACCTTGTGAAATTAACTTCCACAGATTAGGATTAACTGATATAACATATTTACGCAGACTGACAAACCACACATTAAAATTAGAGCCGTTGAAAATCGATGGATCACCCATGGAAACAGATCAGATTAATGCAACAGAAATAATGATGCACCAAAAGCGAGATAGCACCGAAGACTGCAAGATCGGATCTGCAGGTCGCTAGACCTTCTATGCAGACACCCGCTCTGATACCAAATGATAGGATCGGTGCGATGGATACAGAGGGGGGGGTGAATGTATCCCTCTTCAAAAATGCCCAGATTAAAACCAATCAGAGACAATTAGTTAGAAATCAACTGAACTGCTCTCTTATCACAACCGTGGACAGAGAAGCTCAGACTCACAAATGAGTTCTAATTCTTATGAGTGAAAGAACAAACACTTCACAATCATATAAGCTCCCAAGGAAATCACAACAAATCAACCATGCATAACCTGTGAAGGGGAGATAGAAGACAAGGAGCAAACGCACAAGCCAAACCACGGCACAGATAATTTTTTAGGTGGTTCGGTCCACAGACCTACATCCACCCCTCACTCCAAACCGGAGTGAGGCTTCCACTAGCTAACGCTAGAACCGCAGACTCAGTCTACAACAGGTGCTGCCTAACAGCTTGACCAGGGGAACAACCTCCCCTCTTCCTCCAAACCAGAGGGAAAACACAAGTGACTCCCAGCCACTTGCAACCAGAGACGAAGTCTCTCTTCCTCCAAACCAGGAGAACAACCAGAGACGAAGTCTCTCTTCCTCCAAACCAGGAGGGAACCCACAAGTGACTCTCAGCCACTTGCAACCGGAGACACAATGTCTCCCTTCTCCTGAGTCCACAGGAGGAACCCGACCTCAAACCAGAGAATCAGAAAACATAGTGATCAAATGAAAAGGAAAAAGAAAACAAAAGATAGAACCACAGCGACTGAAAGCTGTAAAGAATAATAACAAGATGTGGCTCCCATGGAGCTGACTAGCCTGGATTTGATCCACGATCCAGTAGACAGATCTTCAATAAATTCTTCTTTCTTCTTCTTCACGAACTCTCTCTCTCTTTCTCTCTTTCTCTTTTTTCTTCTTCTTCTGCTTTCGTGCTCTGCCTCTCTTTTTCTTCTCTAGCTTTCACACTCTGCCTCACTACTTTTCTCTTTTTCTTCTTTTCTTTCTTCTGCTACTCTCTCTATCTCTCTTGCTCGATCTGTCTTCTTCTGAGGAAGAAGCTTCATATTTATAACAGCAGCAACTAGGGCGTGTGCAGAGCTTGTGCCCTCTTTGTCCTCGGATCACGTGCCAGGTGCCAACCTCGGATCACGTGTCCAGACATCTTTCTTCTCGAAGGATATACCTGTCAAACAGTCATAAGAAAATATTAGAGAGATATACAGACTTGCTGAGTAACTCAAGACCGCCGTGTGCAGACTTAGTATGAAAGATGCATATGCGATAGAATGTATAGACTTAGAAATAAAGAATGTACAGACTTTATCTTGAAGGAGATGCACATATGCACTGAAGTGTGTACAGACTTCACTGAAGAATGTTCAGACTTTAACCACTGAAGTGTGTACAGACTTTACTGAAGAATGTTCAGACTTTAACCACTGAAGTGTGTACAGACTTTACTGAAAAATGTTCAGACTTTAAGTATGAATCCTTAGACAAGCCTTCAACGAGTGTGCAGACTCTGTGTGCACCATTGTGCAGAGTTACTAAAAAGATGTATGAGCATAGCAACACACAATGTGCAGACTTCGTGCAATGTATAGACTTAGAGTGAAGGAGTGCACAGATGCAGATAGCAAGGTATATACATTACAAATGGATGCACTGACATGCCAAATGAATGTACAGACTCTGCATGCAACAATGTGTAGACTTAGTGTTTGTGTGCAAAACAGACTTAGTGTGTGATGTGCAGACTTGCTATGTGTCATGTGTGCAGACTCTGCATGCAAGACAGTTTAATGCAATATGCATATAGTAAAGTGTGCACAACAAACATAAATGATCAGGCATGCAAGGTATGTACAGGATGAATGCTCAAGCATGCTGTCAAGGGATGTACAGACCTTTTATGCCCGCAACAAGATAGTGTATAGACTGTTATCAAGGAATGCACTGGCTGTACACACTTGAAGTAATGCATGAGCGATGTATAGACTTGGTGAGCGCCAAGACGATGTACAGACTTAGTGTCTCATGCAGATTAGAGGTTGTACAGACTTTGGAAGGCATGTGCAGTGATGTATGGACTTAGAATGCATGAGGCAACAATGTATAGACTTGCACGAGCATGCGACAATGTATAGACTTGGTGCAGCTTCAAAGCAACCATGTGCAGACTTTACCGATGTATAGACTTAGTGTTCTGAACGTAGGCAAAGATAAGGAATGTATAGACTTTAGGTGTTGATGACCAGACAATGTATAGACTTGCACATATGCATGAACAAGTGGCGATGTACAGACTTGGCCAATGTACAGACTTGAAGTAAGGAGACGATGTGTAGACTTGGCCAATGTACAGACTTGAAGCAAGAAGACGATGTGTAGGCTTGGCCAATGTATAGACTTGCGAGTGTGTGAGCATGCAACAGCCATTGATGAATGTACATACTTTGCCAATGTACAGACTTGACAGTAGCATGAGACGTGAAATGCATTGGCTTTGGCTGTATAGACTTTGATGCCCAAATGCAATGTATGGACTTGTGTGTGCAGGGCAGACAATGTATAGACTTGATCAATGAATGAACGCATGGACTTCACAGAGTGTATGGACTTGAACAAAGATAGGCCAGTGAAGTACAGCAATCACAAACATGCTCGTATGCATGGACCTCAAATACCATTTGATGAACAGAATGCTTCAAGACTTTTTCAAGAGCAATCACCAACAGAAATGTTCATTTGATTAAACACAACAGCAAGTCATTAATACCATTATCAAAGAATGACTTATGAATATTGACATCATCAAAACCATATAGACACAACATCTCTACTTTTTCAGGTGTAGTGCTTCTCCTCGAGATGGTGCATCTCGGTCGGAGAACCTTTAGTCACCAGCTTGCCAGTGCCGGGGTATGTCCCGGAGCAGTGTACGTTTCTCTTTTAGTTGGCTGTACTTGTGGACTAGACTCTGTAATTATGTTATTTAATATAAAATGTAATTTTATTTCTGCTATAATAGTAGGTTAATTCTGTAATTTTATTTCCTGCTATTGTTTAGAATTTTAATGCATCACCACAACACCCCAAATAACCATTCTGAGCCTATCGGCTCGTGGGTGGCGGGACAAGATTCGAATGGTATCGAGTAATTCCCGGTATTCGGATCTTGGGTCGTTACATCTCGCCTTATGTAGAGTCACGATATGACATGGAAAGTAATCCAAGATCCTCAGTTGACCCTGGATTGATGTAGAATGGTTGGAAACAGGGCGACTTAAAGGTGTTTAGGATGATTCTCGACACTCTGTTAGTAGCCGTATGTGCTGGCTAACGGTCTCTAAAGCTCGATCTGACATCAAGTTAAAAAATCATTAGTGTTGAATTACTAGGAGGAGGCGTATTGGGATGATTCCGGGCCTCATTGTTGGGTACCACACATTGTGGCTTGTTGCTGGGAGCCCCAGGGTTGGCCCATGTAGCTAAGTTGTAGGTGGGCCGACAAGGTGGGTCGGGCAATCTGGGATGGTCCCCGCTTGTTGTTGAAGTTGCCGTGAGTCATGGCTAGCTAATTCGGGCCCACAATCGGACTTGGAGTGGTATAGAAAAGGTGAATAAACAACGTCCATAAGGTATTCGAGCATAGTTCCACACCTTTGAGTCTGGGTTATTCACCGGGCTATTTAGGGCTATTTACTAGGATAAAATTGTGTCCAACATTGGGGAATCATGATTCTTCCGGATACCCAAAAACACGAACTCGGTCCCCACGGGGTGTCTGGGACATCCACGGGAGAAAAGGTAGACCAATGGGTCTCAACTAGGTCCACTAGTGGCCAAAATGGGCGAAGAAATAGCATTTCAGTCGACCAGCCCACTGGGTCGGTCAACCTAAACAGGGGTCGATCGACCGGCCCATTGGGTTAGTCGACTAGATCACTGCCAATCACCCCCTGCCCTAGGTTGGTTGACCGAACCAGCTGGGTCGGTCGACCGAACCAAGGTAGGTTGCCCTCCGTGGTGAGTGCCGATCTGGTCGATTGAACTGTCCATTCGGTCAATTGAATCCGACGACGCAACCGTGAAACTCCATCTGAGGGGCCCTATTCCATGCCCCAATCACCCCGAGTGATGGAAAAACATGGGGGAATTATTTTTCGGCCTCTAAATTACCGAGAGGCACCATTCAAACCATAAAAACGCGATCGAATCGACGAATCTGTTGCTCACCTCATAAACATGCATTTTCACCCCATCATGGAAAGGAAACCACTCTCGGCCTCACCTTGACTTATAAACTGTGGGAAAATGAAAGCATGGGCCAAGGATCCATCCCCCTACCTTTCACGACGATTTCTTGCACCGAAGACGCCTATTCCACAAGAAATCGGCACTTGAACCACCGCCCGCTTCACGAACTCACGAACGAGCTTCACCGCGCCACCACTCCGATCCTCGCTCCCGTCCTAGACCGCTCACCACCCACGTTGCCCCCGCCTAGTCCACGTCATCCTCCGTCGGCTGCCCGAAGAAGGGGTGGAGAGAAGGAGAGAAAGAGAGAAGAGAGAGGGAGATAAAGAGAGAATGAGGGGAGAGGGGTTTAGGGGTGTTTATATAGGAAACTATTTTGGGGTTTAAAATCCAGAAGATACAAAAATGGGAAAAAAATCATCCGCACGATCCTCAGAAAACACATAACGCGTCTACAACATTTTGGAGCCCGAAAACACAATGATTCACCCCACACGGGGATCCGAAGGCCCGATAGCCAAAATTTTGATTTAATTACAAAACGTATTCCGGGACCCCACGGAAGCAATCCGAAACCCACAGATTCGTGATCCGAAAATCTCGGGTCTTACATAGGTGATCCCCACGATCAAGTAGGATATTACTCGACGAACAACGCCATTGCTAAGTCAGACGCCATTGCTAAGTCAGAACGCCATTGTGTCCTATATAAATAGATCCACAGACGGGGCCACGGGAGGACACAACAGAAGGAAAAAGAGGACAAAGGCATAGAGACCTACATCGCCAGTAGAGAGAGAGAGAGAGAGCCCCTCACGCACTCATGCATGCGATTGCTGAAGCAGACTCTAGTAGGATAGCAATGACAGATGTGAACGATGTCACAGACTGAGAATAAGGAGGATGAGAGCGGACCGCCAGAGTTGCTCTCCGCGGGTTTTAATGGAATATCGGAATCAAAATCACGCGTGAGTGCGTGTGTGTTGCATGATGTGTGATTGCCAGGGGCCAAAGACCGTAAAATAGTAATGAAAGAAAACTGATCGCGTGCATACCTTAGATGTGGGAGATTTGTGGAGGGTTCCTTCTTTCTCTTCCCTCAGTCGGTCGATGAAGATAGTTTTCTTTTAATTACCCTTGCAAAAAAAGAAACAAACACCAAACTGGATTATAAATCAGCAGTGTAGTACCAACCCCTTGTGATGAAGGAACAATGAAATCATGAATAAATACACACCTTGTTGGTGTTATTTTTAACTTTAGGATACAAAGGGTAAGAAAATGATATGATGAATGAAGATTTGTGCGAGAGTTGCACTTAGAGACTAATAACAAACGATGATGTACGATGCATGCAAGACTACAAGAATAAACAAGAAAGGAAGATAAGGTGAGAAAAAGCTTATTGATGGCGCTGACGGCGGGCTTCGAGGAGGGCTCTGAGGTCGCGAGGACGTCATGCACGTGCAGGGGATGAGGAGATCGATCACCTTCTCTCAAAATATCAAACACTCAGAATTTTGATAGAGTAACCCCTTAACCCCAAAATAAAATCTCACGAACTCGAAGAGATTTCTCCAGAGTTTTCCCCTCCCCTTGATAAGGATTCGAAGCCTCCTTTACTTGTGAGAGGGGTGCCCTATTTATAGAGAGACAAGTCTAAAAGGCGTCCATAGGATGGGATGCCTATTTAAGGGCACGTCCCGCTGGCTAGTCGCGTGTTCAAGGTTGAGGCGTCTCATGCGAGGGGCATTTCTTTTAAAGGTGTCCTCTCAGCAGGACGCCTCTTTCCCCTCTCAGCGGCAATCACGGCACCTGGCAATGGCGCACACGTTGAAAACTGGAAAGACGCCTCCCTTCACAGGGACGCCTTTTAAACACGCGTGCGTTGAAAATCAGTGCTTTCGGTGCCTAAGTTTGACAAAGGGGCGAAGTCAAGAAGGCGTCTTGTAGAGATGACGCCCTTTTGAAAGACGTCCCCTCAATGGGACGCTTCTTTATTTTTAAATATTTTTAATTATTTTTCTAAAAGGCGTCCTATGTATATGATGCCTTTGGATTAATTAATTTTTTTATTTTTATCATTTTATTTTTTAAAAGATGTCCTATAGGTGGGACATGCCTTTTAGAATTTTTTATATTATTTGATTATATATATATATTATTTTTTATTTGTTTAAGACACCAAACAAAATCTCAAAAATTCAAATAAATTAAAAAATTAGAAAAAAAATCACTAAAATAATTCAATATGAGAGTCACTTTGAGACATTATGGTGTGAGATTTGTTTAATATGATGTCAAAAATAATGTGTCTACAAGAGAGAGGTCCCCTCCCAGTTCTTCTCTTCCTGTCTCTCCAAGTACTCTCTACCTCTCTAAGCACTCTCCGATTATTATCTCCATGCTATAGTCTCTTGACTCTCTCTCTCTCTTCAACTTTCTCTCTCTTCAGCTTTTTTTTTGTTCTCTCGTACAATCTTCACTTAAGAATTAGAGGGTGGTCCCTTGAGATCTCTCCTAGGACTCCTTTTGACGCTCCTTCTAGTGGTTGCAAATTTTTCGGGGTGGTAGGTTATTCTTTCCCGTTAAACAAATCTCAAAACTGTAATACAAGGTGAATGGGAGATATTTTAACCTTTACATATAATTTTTTAATTTACACATTATATATTTTGTTGGGTTAATTTTATATATGGCCTCTTTTATGAAAATACAAAAGCTACCATCGATTCCTAAGTTACCGCATGATCGCATATTTATGTACCATTATTATTATTATTCGGAAGTTTTAATAATATCACTAAACGACGAAAATGCCCCCAACAGGTATCCGAGAATATTTGAGATTGATACTAAGGTTGAGGGTATTTTCATCCTTTAGTGGTATTTTTAATATGTTTAATTAATAAAACAAATTATAAGAAATAAAATTAAATAACTCGGCCAAGAGAATACAACCTGATAACGTGTAATCCCTGAACTCAATTTCAGCACATGTAACATAAAATTCATAGTAGCATTCCGATTGCGTCCTCCTTTTAAGTCAAAAGTGGGAACAAATGCACAATCTTAATTAGTTTCATTAATTACATGAACAAAAAGATAAAATTATTACCCAAAAAGTAACATTCGAAATATCATCTTTTCCAAAGTTTTTAGACGTCTTTTAGAGGAAAATTCTCACACGGTTAACTCACGAGGTAGTGCCCATTATAGATATTCTGAATATTTTATGCTCCAAATGGCGACTTTGGGCACCCCTTTCATAAATAAGAAAAACAATTCTTTTACAAGGAGTTTGGTTGTAATTTTTTACCTCTTTTTTTTCAAAATAAAATTTAAAGAGTGGATAACCTATTTAATCACATTTAGTAAGTCTCTCTAATTTTTTCGGATAAACTTTTTTCCAGTTGTAACTTCTCTTAAAATAAAAATAAATCTTTTCATAATTTTTGTAGGAACACCACTCTCGCGAACATAACCCCTCCCCTCTCCCTTCTCTTCTCTCCCTCCTCTGCCCTCCCGACGCTCCCTCCCTCCCTCTCTCTCTCTAGGCCCCTGCAACTGGCGTAGGGCAATGGCGAGTACTTCACCCGACGGTGCTACTCCCAGAGTGACCCCATCTTCGACCCCAGGAAGTCTCGGTCGTACGCTTCGTTGCCCTGCGAGGCGTTGCTCTGTCGCAGCCTCAACATGGCCGGCTGCTATACCCGGCGGCGGTCTTGCCTCTACGAGGTTTCCTACGGCGACGGCTCCATCACCTCAGGGAAGTTTTCCACCGAGACGCTCACCTTCCGTGGCGAAGCCCGCATCGGCCGCGTCGCCTTCGGCTGCGGGCACGACAACACGGGCCTCTTCGTTGCCGCCGCAGGGCTGCTGGGCCTCGGTCGCGGCCGGCTCTCCTTCCCTTCCCAGGGCGGCAGGAGCTTCAGGCGCCGCTTCTCCTACTGCCTGGTGGACCGCACCTCCGCAGCTTCTTCCACAGGGCGCTCCTCCACCGTCGTCTTCGGCGACTCGGAGGTCCCCAGATTCTGGGTGGTCTTTAGCCCTATGGTGGTGAACCCCCGGCTGGACACGTTCTACTATGTGGAGCTCACCGGCGTGCGCGTCCCGGGGGTGTTGGCGTCGGACCTCCGCCTGGACCCGGCCACAGGACGGGGCGACGTGATCGTGGACTCGGGGACGTCGGTGACGCAACTGGCGCGGCCTACCTACGCCGCGCTCCGTGACGCCTTCCAGGCCGACGCAACGGGGCTGACACCGGCGCCGGGGTTGCCCCTGTTCGACACCTGCTATGACCTGAGCGGGAGGACGGAGGTGAAGGTGCCGACGATGGTGATGCACCTCGACAGCGCGGGTGGCGGCTGCACCACCGCCGACCTGTCGCTTTCGACGGAGAACTACTTGATACCGGTGGACACCAACGGGGTGTTATACTTCACCTTCGCCGACATGGATAACATCATTTCCATCATCAAGAACATCCGGCGACAGGGCTTCCGGGTCGTGTTCGACGGCGCATCTCTCCCTCTGTCATAATAAAAATTATTTGTCAATCAAGTTTATAAAATTTTTAAAAATTATGATACTTTTATCAAATAGATAATATCATTTTTTAATTTTAAAATTTTAGTTAAAAATGACCCAACGTAATTTTTTAAATAGAAAGAGTTTCCTTAAAAAACTTGTTCTCGGACACCTTATTAATTTCCACCGGAAATAAGGGGCACGAACACTTATATAAAATCGAGTCTCGCATCTGAACATATCAGCTTCGAAAGGGACATAAATAGAAAAAATCCACGCCCTTTCCTTCTCCTCCCTTTACCCTATTTTCTTTTAGGGGAAGAACAAACCGGCCACTTTCTTCTCCGAGAGGCAGCAGCCGCAGTAGCAGCAGCAGCAGTGCCCCACCCCACCTCGCACACAGAGGGAGGAGGAGGAGGAGGAAAAAGAAGAAGAAGGGGAGGCGCAGGTGCAGGGGCAAAAGGGGGTTTGGAGAGTGGGGCAGGATGTTCCGGAACCAGTACGACACGGATGTGACGACATGGAGCCCGGCGGGGCGGCTGTTCCAGGTGGAGTACGCCATGGAGGCGGTGAAGCAGGGCTCCGCGGCGGTGGGGCTGCGGTCAAGGACCCACGTCGTCCTCGCCGCCGTCAACAAGGCCGCCTCCGACCTCTCGTCCCACCAGCGCAAGGTCTTCAAGGTCGACGACCACGTGGGCGTCGCCATCGCCGGGCTGACCGCGGATGGGCGCGTGCTCAGCCGCTACCTGCGGAACGAGTGCATCAACCACTCGTTTGTCTACGAGGCGCCGCTTCCCGTGGGCCGCCTCGTCGTCCGGCTGGCTGACAAGGCTCAGGTTATATTATATGCCGCCGCTTTCCTCTTCGATCTTCTTGATCACTCTGGTGGAGGGGGGTTAGGGTTTTGATTGTGTGCGCTTTGTTCAAGCCTCTCTGCTGCTGCGATCGGGAAAACTGGGGTCAGATTTGTTATGACTTATGATGATATCCTTAGGATCTCTCTAATAGACCTTTTACCCACGGGAATTGATCTGGATTTGGGTGTGTGATAGCTTGATAAAGGCTAGGCAGTGGCCGAGGTGGACCGGGATAGATTAGCTGTTAGGGTCTCTGGCCATAAATGAAGGATAGATAAAATCTCCTAAAACGTGAAAGTTTGAGGACGACTCTCAAATCATTTTGTTAGACTTCTGTGAAATGACGATAACGATGACCATAGGGAGCATTGCTTGGTCTTCTGCTTGCATTAGGGTTTGGTCTCACAAACTTGTCTTTTGGTGCCGCCCCTATGTCGTTGGAATGAGAGGTGCACTTCGAGCCACTTGCCACTGGCCGATCTCTGGGCATATATTTTTTTCCAGTTTTTTTAATGGGTGTATGTTGAAAGTGGATAGTCCGGGCAAATAGTCCTTTTTAAAGCCGGTGCCACCAATCACTCTATCAAACGCTGAGCTGTCTTCCATGTGATAGAAATCACAAGTTGCTTCACCCCTTGATAAGTGCAATTTAATGATCTAATCAGGGGAATTGATTGAGGTGCTCTGTTATATCTTTCTGTTTTCTTATTTACTTTGGAATTGCGAGGTGTTGCGGTTTAAGGTCTGTGCGATCTAAAATTCACTTCTGTTGACTGGTGGCTGTTGTAATTGTGCCAGCTTTGGATATTGGTTAGCTCTATGCTCGTGATTTCAGATATTATCGTGTGTCTGTCTGTGTGCCTATATGTGTGGTCGGTTGTGGTGATGGTTAATAGGACCAAGTAATGACTATACCACATATTTGAGGTTCAAGTACATGCGTTTTTCTTAAAAAAACGTACTGGATAGGCACCTTCCAGAAAAACTCATACTGGATAGGGACCTGGCTTCTTGTGGAATTTACTGATGCTTTTACTTTGTTTTCAGGAGAGTCAAGTGGCAAGACATTGTCACTTGGGAACATATGGTGTGGTTGTGTTGTCAAATGTGGATGACTATGGATGTAGTATGTAAAAATAAGGTGATCATTACAAGAAATGCCGGTAGACATGACTTCAATGAAGCATCTTTTCTGGCTATATTTCCTTGATAGATTTCGTACAAGCATCAAAGCATTGTACTACATCCATCTCATTTAAATCTATAACATTAATAAGTTATACATACGAAATCAGCATATTAATGATTTAATGAGAACTTAAGAAAAAAAGTAGTCTTGGATGTTATACAGTTGGAGAGACTTCGTGTTTTAACATAGAGCTGTAAATGGCAGATGATGAGATAATAGTTCAGATGGTGGCATTAGGCTAGATCATAGTGACCCTTTTGCTGGGCTTGGATCTTAGACTGGCTTCACGTCAGGAATCTATTTTGGGTTTTGTTAGATTTTTACTTTAAGGAAAAAGATTCTTGAGGAAAAGATGTAGAAAAGTCTCTAATTTTGAATTCCTGTATACAATTATGTGTGCATTTGATTCTAGAAGAAGCCTGTAACGTTGATGGTTTTATTTAATTGTGATACTGAAGGTAAGTTATCTTTCAATCAGTATCAATAAGCTAGGGGCATGCGTCAACCATATTCTTCAGAAGGATCCCACTTGACTTGTATTGGCATGGGAATTTCATTGGTTATGTAAACTGTGCCTCTATGTTGGTTGCTTGCATTAGTTGATTCACTCGTTCCTTGGTACTCATCAATTGGTAGCACGGGAAAGGGACATAGGATCATGGGCATTAATCTTGATAGAGTGAAACCTAGACTTACTGAGTCAACTAGGCTAGGATTGTCTTCAAACCCGAGAATGGCAAAGACACCAACGATGCCGTGGAACTAAAAAAGCATTATCAAGGATTCAAGACATGGAGATAGGAAATGGTTTGTTGAACATTAAAAACTGTAGCGTAAGCAGAAAAGTCATGACAAATTGACCTGGCTATTTTTTTTGTAAGTTTTAGGACAGTTTTCTGGTAATTATGGTTTCAGCATCATGGCACCTCATGGTTCTCAATTCATGAACAAGAATTGATATCTTTCCTTCATTTGTAAAGACAAAAGAAGCTCTACAATTTTGCATGGAAACAATAGATACAGTCTCCATCAAAGCATTACAGATAAAATATAGGAGTCAGCAATTCCATTTTCATCTTCTTCCTTTACCCAGTTCATGCTTGGTTGAAGAGGGGTGATCTCGCGTTGAATCCTTAGCCGCACGATCCGGGATGAGCTCTTGTCGTCGTCACCACAGTTAAGGATCTACAGGGCAGGAAACGGATCAGAGGAGACCCAGGGTTGGAACCCCAGGGAAAACCCTCCGATGCTTAAGTCAGCAATCTGATAGAGCGTAGGTGGAAAGGGCGTAGTCGGAGGAAAAGTATGGGGCACGAGATCGCTCTCCACCAGTGTATGTGGTGTTGAGTGCTTAGGATTATCTCCTTTTTTCCTTGGAGAGATTTCTTGGGGTTTATATAGTCGCCCGCCCTGTGCAGGAGTCCGGGAAGCTTGGGGGACTTAAGGGGGGTTACGTCCTTGTCGTGGGTTTTTTATGGCCTGAGGACTCTTGCTCTCCCTTATCCCTTTGAGTTCCCTGCTCCGGGTGGCGGCGTAACCTTCGCCTGGATAGGCGCTCGGCGGCCGGGTCAAGCATAGGGTGTCCGTTTAGGACTCTTCCCGGGTGACAGAAGTGTTGCAGGACGGTTTCTACTCGGTACCCGATTGGGGTTCTCCCGAGCGACCGTTACTCGGTCTTTCGAGCCCGAAGGCCGCCTAGGAAGTATTGGGCCGAGCCAGTTTGGGCTTCAAATAAAGTGGGTCCATAAAGGGAGGCTATAACTTTGGGAATCTGGCCTGTTTGGGTCGAGAATAGATCTGTTTGGGCCGTTCCGGGCCGTATGTCATTGGGCCGCTAATTCTACCCCTCTCCACTTGCCCCCCCCCCCCCTTCTACTCTCCGAGCCCGAACTTTGGCTCGGGAGTAGAGCACTTTGGGGTAGCGTTGGTGGCTCGATCGGGGGATATCGTGTGCCGGCAGGGGCCATTTAATGCGGCTGTCCTGGTGGCGTGCATATGATGATGAATCCCTCGGGTTGGGGCGGGGAGGTCCTTCTTGGAGTTCAGAACGTCGCGCCGCTTCCCGCTAGGATCGCTGGGGTGTATAAATATCTCGCACGCTTGCGTTCCACGTTTCCTTCGTTTAAGTCTTTTCCCTTCATCGCATTAGCATTCTGGGAGAGTCCATGCGCCGTGGGAGCGATCAGAGAGAGAAGAGCCTAACAGAAGCTTTTGCAGAGTTGGCAGAGATTACGGCGGCGGCAATCCGTCAGCTTCCTCTTTGCCCTGAGTCTTCTGACTTTGCTATTCCCTCCTTCTCTTCTTACTCTTCTCGTTCTTCCATGGCGGAGCATGACCCTGAGGTTGAGATCCGTGAGTTTGAGCAAGGCGCGGGGAGTTCCGTGCTGAGGTCCAGCCGTCATCTGCGTAGTGAGCTGGGCGAGGCCGAGGTGAAAGAGATGGAGAACCGCTACAAGTTGCCATGGCGGCACTACTTCTCTCCGGCCAAACCCCACGAGTCCAGCCTGGATACTCGTTCGGGCTTTTTCTGCATTTTTCTTTTGGCTTGGAAGTGCGGCTTTCGTCTTCCTTTTTTTTTAATCTGGCAAAAGACTGCCAGGCGGGGCGAGGGGGACCGTGCTACCCTTCGTGAAAGAGTAGAGATGCTCCTCCCCGGCCGCCCAACAAGAGATTTTCCAAATATTATAACAAGATGAAGGTACAAGAGAGAACCTAGGGCCTGAAAGAGGGGCACCCAATCTTATCCAAACGATAGGGGCCCTTAACAACAGGGGGAAGGTCGGCCCAAGAAGTCCAGCAAGAGGGTGAAGACCCCATAAAACAACCCAAGTTAGCGAGCACATCCGCTACTTGGTTAGCCTCTCTAAAAACATGGGAAACGGAGACATGCATGGACCGAATGAAGGCACCCACATCAAACATAACAAGATTGAGCCGCCAGGGGCAAGAGAACCGACAATTTACAATTTGCGCCACGATGTTGGAGTCGGTCTCGATCAAAAGGGATAGAAGCCCGCGGTCAAAGCAGTGGGACAACCCGTCCCGGAGAGCTAAAGCTTCGGCATCGAGGCTGGAAGCAGCATGAGGGTAGGTCGCAGCAAAGGCGAAGATCAAAGTCCCATGTGCATCCCGAAGCACGCCCCCACCTCCGGCAGCGCCAACACCACGCTTGAAGGCGCCATCCACATTGAGCTTGAGCCAGCCCGACGGGGGAGGAAACCACCTGATAAGCCTGGGAGGGGTCTGTCGGGGGGCCGAGAAGGTGATGCCCCAGGAAGCAAGAAAAGTGCCCTGACGAGGGAGGATGGACCTCCCCTTAAATGGAGATAGCTGTGCAGTGGAGCGGACAGCAAGCATAATCCTACAAAGAATGTGGTGTGCGTCCATAGGTTGAGTCTGGAACCAGGCTGAGTTCCTGCTGTGCCATAATTCCTAGAGTGCAGCCATGAATAAACATCTTGAGAAGCAACCGGCCAAGGATGAGAGGTGCAGACCCGCCAAGAACTCCATGATGCCCGACGCAACAGAGGGGGCTGAGGAGTTGTGGAAGCGCAGGACGTCGAAGAGGGCAGACCAGACATCCACGACTATCTTCCCATGGAAGAACAGGTGGAGGCAGCTCTCGAGCTGAGAGGAGGGGCAGTAGCTGCACTTGGAGTAGAGGGGGACGCCGCAGCCCATGATCACATCGTCGGATGGCAGACAGCCAAGGGCTAGACGCCAAGCTAATACCGACCACTTGAGGGGGATGAAGAAATTCCACAATAGAGCCCATGATGAGGATGGCATCGGTGATAGCAGGGAGCGGACTGATTTAGTGGAGAACTGGCCATCCGGGTTGCAGGTCCAGATCCACTTGTCATGCATGGCAGTAGAGGCAACAGTCTGATGAAGGAGATCCGGCGAGCTGTGAGCCCGAGCAGCAGCTAGAGATGCACCCGAGCGGTTAGCCAAGGCGTGCTGGACCGAGCAAAACTGTTCTTCCACCGGCAGGGCAGACCAAACGTGAGGAGGCAACAGGTTCTGCAAGGGGCCCGCCCCAACCCAAGCATCAAGCCAGAAAGAGGCGTTGGCATCATCCTTCGCAATGAGCACACGGTGGTTTGCGTGAATGAGCTCGGCTACCACCCGCCAAAGGGATCGGTCTGCTGCAAGAGCGTGAGGAAAGGAGGCCGCAACGAAGTGTTCTGAGTGCAAGTGCTTGGCACGGAAGAACTTGGCCCAAAGAGATTGGGTGGTGATGCCATTCCATAGAAGCTTGGTCTTGAGAGCAACCTGCAAGAAGTGAAGATCGAGGACCCCCAAACCGCCACAGTCAGTGGGACGAGAGATGAACTCCCAAGATTTCCAGTGCTTTTTGGGAGACCCCTCATAAGAACCCCAAAAGAAGTTGGCCATAATCCTGTGGAAAGCATTGAAGATAGACTTCGGGATGGCAGTGGAGGACAAGGTATAAATTGGCAAGGCAGCAAGCACATGGCGGATGAGGATGAGCCGTCCGCCCGTGGATAAGAAACCCGACTTCCAGGCCTGTAGCTTGGCCGCAGCATTGGCAATGATATAGAAAAAGAAGGTTGGCTTCAGACGCCCCGAGAAAATAGGAACCCCAAGGTAAGTGAAGGGGAGAGCGCCCTTCCTAAAACCAGTGGCTGCTACAATACGCGTGGCAAGGGAGGCGGGAGCAGCACGCCCGACGATAAAAGAGCTCTTGGAGGTGTTGATGAGCTGGCCCGATGCGACCTCGTACTTCTTGAGGAAAGACATGAGACCCCTGAGATGGCGAACCGAGCCATTGGAGAAGATGAGAGTGTCGTCAGCGAAGAGTAGGTGAGATATCGTAGGACATCTCTTGAAGGTTTGGAAACCCACACCACGGCTGCGCCGGAAGAGAGTGGACAGACCCCGGCTAAGAGCTTCTTCTGCCAAGATAAACAAAGCAGGAGCAATAGGGTCGCCTTGACGAAGACCTCTGCTGGACTTGAAGAAACCATGAGGCTTTCCATTAATGAGGACCGAGAACCAGCAGTTAGTGTGGAGAGGTTCAATAAGAGAAATAACTGAGAGATCAAACCCAAACTTCCGAAGGACAGTAAAAAGGAAATCCCATTGCATACGGTCATAGGCCTTGGCCATGTCCAGCTTGAAAATAACATTCCCACCTCTGCATTTGCTACCAAGGTGCTGCACCATTTCCCGAGCCAGTGAGATGTTTTCAACAATAGACCGGCCCTTCACAAAGGCGCCTTGGGCTTTCGTCTTCCTCTCCGCCCCTTTGTTGCGCAGTTGCTGCAGTTTTACCAACTGGCTCCCCATCCAGTTGGTTTCCAATTTGTATACTTTCATTTTTTTTCCTTTATCTTCCTCTGTCGCTCGTATGGCCTTGCCGCCTCTTTAGACCTTTTTCACGCCTTTTTCGAGTTGAAGGAGCAAACCCACGTCGGAAAGAGTTTTTTCTATCTGCAGGCGAGGAGGGGGGGGAGCTGCGTAATCCTCTCTCCTCGAGATTCATCGCATAAGAGGTGGAAGATCCAATTTTTCTGGGTAGGGTCTAGTAAGGGTGCTGTCAGTTGAGGTTTCCCTGATAAGCTGAACTTTCAGCCGGTATTCCCTCCGAAGCAACCGGTGATCTCCTTAAAACTAGAGGAGGAGATTAGGATCCTTCAGGAGAACCGCCGATCGACCGTTGAGCTGATGATTCTGGCCAACATTGATGAGTTTCGTCGCCGCGCCCTTCCTCCCGACGGTGAGAGTTTCGAAAACTCGGCTTCTGTACTTTCTGGCCTCATTCGGTCGAGCTCTCCGCTGATGATTTGCTTCCGGATGGGCAGAAACAAGGCGTGGTGAGGACGATGGGTGACCGTTGGAGTAGGAGGTCGTCGAGCTGTAGGAGATGGCTGCTCCGAGCGTGCCTCGGGCTTCTGAGTGTTCTTCTTCCACCTGGGATAAGGGCAAGCGCATCGCCTGGGAAGATACCCCAGAGCGACGGGGGTCCAAGCGCAAGGATCCCGGGGAGCGGTTGTTGGTGTCTTCGATGAAGGCCTTGACCGTTGAGAAGAGGCGATTAAAGAAGGCGAAAACTTCCCGCCCGACCGAGGGGCCCCCAGTTGGGGATGTCTGCCACCCGAGCCTTCCGTCGACCGATCCAGAGGTGCCCGCGGTAGATGAGAGAACTTCCGCCGAGCCTGTAGGAGCGCGGGGAGAGGAGTTGGCTATGACGCCCCGGTTGAAGTTGATGGAGCGCGCAGTGAGGAAGTGGAAGCTGGGGCAAGGGCCCAGGCCGAGCTGAGTGGCACAGTCTCGAGCTCAGGGATGTCCGGCGGGGGTCTCCCTGCCCCAACTCTTCCAGAGAGGGCTTCTCCCCAGCAACAAGGGTGATTCGCCGTCCAGGCCTCCCTATACAATAGGTGCCGTGCTTTGGCACCTCCGACAGTGCGGGAGGAATTCCGACGATGCTTCCCTCCTATGCTCTTTGAAAGAGTCATGGAGGGAGGTTTGTTCATGGCTCAGTTAGGGGCTGAGATAGTTGATTTCTTTACGCGGCTCGAGAGTGAGGAGAGGGTTCTCACTCAGGTTCGCGCCGAGTCCGACTGGAGGATCGGACAGTTGACCTCCGAGCTTGAGATTCTTCGGCGGGAGGTGACCTCACTTCGGGCTCGGGATCGGGCGAGCCAAGAGGAAGCTCGGTCATTGGCCGGGCAATTGTCCCAAGCTCGGTACACGACCGAGCATAAAAGCAAGCTCCTGGAAGAGGAGTGTCAGGCTCATGTGGCACGCTCGGGGCAATGGGCGGCCGAGCGAGAGGAGCTCGGAGGTCGGCTCCAGGAGGCCGAGCGGACCAAGAGGGAGGCTGAAGTTGCATGGTCTGAGGTCGAAGTGAGGCTGGCTGAGACCGAAGCGAAGCTGACCGAGGCCGAGGCAAAAGTGGCCGAGCTTGAGGCGAAGGCAGCAGGAGCCGGGGCGGAGGCAGTCGATCGCTATCGGAGCTCGGGAGAGTATAATGAAGCTCTGAAGCGGGCCGCCTTCGCATGCTACGAGCCGGGCTACCGGCGGGGGCTGCGGAAGGGATTTGCCCAAGGCTTCAGGCGGGCGGTTGGGCTGGCCCAAGCGCAGGTTTCCGAAGAGCTCGTCTTCGATCCCGGACAACGCTACGACTCAGATGAGGAAGGCTCGGATTCTCCTTCGTCAACGTCGAGCGATGGAGGGGGAAGCGAAGATACCTCTTCTTCCGTGGACGGGGAATTGCCAACTCCGGCTGTCTCAGGAGGGCGCGCTGTCGAGGCAGTTCCCACACAAGTGGGGTCAGTGCCTGAGCTGGCCGTCATCGAGAGAACCGGGGGCGAAACGCCGAGCGTCGAGGGTCCTTCTCCTGCCGAGCTTCAAGAGGGGCCACAGACTTCTCAAAATTCCCCTATTCCCATAGATTAGGAAAGATCGTACTTGCCTTGTTGGCTCCTTTCTTCTTTTTGTAATTTTTGCCTGGACTTGGCTGTGTAAAGTTTTTCATTCTATATAATGGCAACAGTGTTTGAGACGCAATTGATTGCTTCTTACCGCCTTTGACCGAGCATAATTACCGTATCTGCGGTTGCCAGTAAATCGGAGATCTTGTACGATTTGCAACCGAAAAAATCAGCCTTGCATGGTGATCAACCAAGTTGTTGGTGCTGAGCTGGCGCCTTTTCGTCTTCCCACGCTTTGAATGACTTCGTTTTGCATACTCCCGTAGGAGGGTTCCGTGTGGGAGGTGGCATAATTGCTCCTGGGGAAGGGCGTCTGCCTCTTGCGTCTTTTCGAGGGGAGAATCAATTAAGGTAAAGATCTCCCCCTTCGGCCTATAAAAGGTCCCGAAGGGCGTCTCCTCCTCTTTATGCCGCTTAAGGCTTCCCTCGCAGTCTCTGCCTCTTCCTCCCTTTCTGCGAAGCGTCCATCTCTCTTCTTAGTGGTCGTCCTCAGGCGAAGCATGGAGAGCGACTCTGAAGACGAAGACTTTGGCAGCTACTGGGGCATTCATGCTACTTTGGCGTAGAAGAATGGATGGCGAGTGGGCAGACGGCGTACAAGAAGGGAAGGCGCACGGCGACATGCTCCCTCCCGACCTCTGGACCGCCGCCCTACCCGGGGGAGGGGGGATGATTGAGAGAGGAGGGGTCATCCAACGTCATTACTCCTCCTTTCTTTCATCCCCGCTCCTCCTCTCCCACTCCCTTCGAGGGAATGTCCAATCCCTCCTCTCTCTTTTGTTCTTCTACCATCCTCTTTCACTCTTTGGAGGATGCCTGTTTTTTACATTTTCCCTTGCTCGCACCACTCAGAGGGTGCTTGCTTTCTGTTTCTTACTTCTTCTTACCTTTCTTGCCCGCGCCATCGATTCTCATTGGCTTCATTATGCTCCGTCTTCCAAAGAGTTGGCAGAGGATGCCTTCTCTTGTTTTCTAAGGAGCTGGCGTCCGGGCGTACCCTCCTTTTCTTTTTCTTTCCTACTGATACCATCTCTTCCGAACTTCCCGAGTAGACAAAGTCAGACGTCCCGTTATCCGAGCCAGTTTCCACACTGGGTGGAGTCAGTGACTCGGCTTGGAGCTGCTAACCTCATCCACACCGAGTAAACAGTTCGTGTTGTATCAGTTTTTGTTTTTGTATATTGTACTGGCTACGGCCTATCTGATGTATTGAGATGTTGATGCAATAAAAAGGAGAGTTTGCTATCATAATCTGTTTCTTACATGTATGAAAGAAGCTCAAAAATAGAACTTTCGCAATGTTGCCGCATTCCACGTCCGAGAGATAGGCGTTCTCCATGGTAGATAACCGATATGCTCCTTTCCCGAGCGTCTCGACCACTCGGTAGGGGCCTTCCTAGTTAGGGGCCAGCTTTCCCACCGCCTCCAGTGGTCGAGAGGCTTCGGCCTTCCTCAGAACGAAGTCTTCTGGCTGGAATTGTCGGTCTCGGACTCTGGCGTTGTAGTATCGAGTCATGCGTCGCTGATATTTCGTAGCTCGGATGCCCGCAACCTCGCGTACTTTGTCTGCCAGGTCCAAGTTTTCTAACAACTTCTGCTCATTTGGCTCGGGCGAGAAGTTGATGACTCGGAGGGACGGGCTGCCGATCTCCAGGGGAATCACAACCTCTGAGCCATACACTAGTTGAAAAGGTGTCTTACCGGTAGCAGTTTTTGTAGTAGTTCGGTACGACCACAGTACGCTTGGCAATTCCTCTAGCCAATTACCCTTGGCCTTCCCGAGCCTGGTCTTGATGTCTTTCAGGATAGTTTTGTTGGCATTTTTGACCAGCCCGTTAGCCTGGGGGTGGGCTACCGAAGTGAAGTGATTGCGAATGTGTAGGTCGGTGCACTTATTCTTAAAATAAGCGGAGTCAAATTGCCGACCGTTGTCGCTTATGATCACTCGGGGGATGCCAAAACGACAAATGATCGGCCTCCAAACGAAACTCTAGATGACTGTTTCGGTAATTCTGGGGGTGGCCTCAGCCTCGATCCATTTGGAAAAATAGTCGATGGCGACGATGACGAACTTCTTCTGGGCCCGTGCCATTGGAAATGGGCCTAGGATGTCGATTCCCTACTGAGCGAAGGGGTAAAGCTCGGTTAGGGTCGCGAGTTCCGAGACTGGCTGGTGGACTAAATGATCGAACCGCTGGCATCGATCACACTTCCGAACGTAGGTCGAGCAGTCACGTTGGAGGGCGGGCCACTAGTAGCCTTGTCGTAGCAGGATCCTTGCAATCGACCTCCCCGCTTGGTGCGTGTCGCAGATGCCGTCGTGGACTTCTTCAATCGCTCGGCGAGGAGCATCGAGGCACTCGAGGAGGGGACCAGCAAAGGACCTTCGGTATAGGGTCTCGTCCAGGAGGACGAAACGTCGAGCTTGATACTTCAGTCTCCGAGCTTCCCGAGGGTTGGGAGGCTCTCGAGAGTCCCGGAGCCAAGATATATACGGGGTCTGCTAGTCGCCAGGGGATATCTGTACAACGGTCACGAGCTCGGTTTCCACGCTCGGTCGTTTTAATTCCTCAAGGAGGATCGACTGGGTGCCTTCTGAGCTGATGGAGGAGGCCAGGCGAGAGAGGGCATCCGCTCGGGAATTTTCTTCCCGAGCTATCTAGATTACCTGGACGCTCTCGAACAGTTGGGCTATTCCCCTACCCAGGTGAAGGTACTTGACCATGTGCGTTTCCCGAGCCTCGTAGTCCTCGTTGATCTGACTGGTGACCAGTTGGGAGTCGGTATGAATTCTGACTCACTCGGCTCCCAGGCGCCGCGCCATCCTGGCTCCTGAGATGAGAGCCTCGTTTTCGGAGACGTTGTTGGACGCCGGGAAGCTGAATTTTAGAGCGTACTGCAGTTCTACTCCTTCAGGGGATCTGAGGAGGATACTGGCACCGGAGCCTGCCAAGTTGGAGGACTCGTCGACGAATAGGTCCCAGGTGGGGCCAGATGTCGGCATGGTTGTCTCCTCGATCGGGACAGTGCTCTCCGCGATGAAGTCTGCGAGGGCTTGCCCCTTGATGGCCGTGCGGGGGCGATAAGAGATGTCGTAGGCCCCAAGCAGTATGGCCCTTTTGACGAGACGACCTGAGGCTTTGGGGTGAGCCAAAATTTTCTTCAGGTGCTCACTAGTCAGTACCACGACGGGATGTCCTTGGAAATAGGGTCGGAGGCGCTTAACCGAGGTTACCAACGCTAGCACGAGTTTCTCGGTTGCGGGGGTACCTTCTTTCGGCTTCAAGGAGCACCTTGCTGACGTAATATACTGGCTTTTGCACACCCCCATCGTCTCAAAGTAGGACCGAGCTTACTGTGGAGGAAGTCGCTGAGAGATAGAGATATAATGTTTCTCCCGGGATTAGCTTTGATAGCACCGGAGGTGAAGCCAAGAACTCTTTTAGCTCGGTGAATGCCTTCTGACACTCGTCATCCCAGGCGAAGGTGGTAGACGCCAACTTGGGTCCTCTTAACAATTTAAGAAGGGCAGGCATCGCTTTGACGCTCGGGATAGGAAACGGTTGAGTGCTGCGATTCGTCCGGTCAGACGCTGGACGTCCTTGACACAAGCGGGTGGCCGCTGTCCAGGATGGCCTGGACTTTATCAGGGTTGGCCTCGATTCCACGCTGAGTCACCAATAATCCCAGGAACTTTTCGGATCTGACCCCAAAGGCACACTTAGCTGGGTTGGGCTTCATGTTGTACCTCTGGAGAGTGCTGAAGGTCTTGGCCAGGTCGGCGAAATGGTCCTTGGCCTGGGGTGTCTTGACGAGCATATCGTCGATATAGGCCTCGATGTTCCGCCCGATCTGGTCTTCGAAAATGTGGTTGATCAGCCTCTGATACGTTGCTCCGGCGTTTTTAGCCCGAAGGGCATTCGGGTGTAGCAGTATACGCCGAAGTCGGTGATGAAGGCGGTCTTCTCGATATCTTTGGGGTCCATCCGGATCTGGTGGTATCCGGACTAGGCGTCTAGGAAGCTGAGAAGCTTATTACTAGACGTTGAATCGACCAGTTGATCGATGCTCGGTAATGGGTAGCACTCCTTCGGGGTGGCTTTGTTGAGGTCGGTGAAGTCCACGCACATCCGCCACTTGCTCGTAGCTTTTGGTACTAAGACGGCATTGGCGAGTCACGTCGGGTAAAGGACTAGGCGAAATAGCCCGGTTTTCTTCCCCTTGCTGATCCGCTCTTTAATGACCGCCTATTTTTCTGGGGCATGCCTTCGTCTCCGTTGCTGGACGGGTCTCACCGCTGGGTCGAGGTTGAGGTTATGCATCACCACCTCTCCGGGTATCCCGGGGAGATCCTCATCAGACCATGTGAAGACATGAAGGTACTCGGAAAGGAAGTTTTTGTATTGTTCTTGTACATCGGGCGGTAAATCTGCCCCAATTCTCACTTCGAGGCCCGGGTTGTCTTTGAGGAAGATTGACAACAGTTCCCCACCAGGTTTCCCTGCCATCATTTTGTCCTCGACCTCCTTCTTCTTTCCCTCTGGCCTTATGGCTTCAACCGAGATTATATAGCACCTTCTAGCTGTTGCCTGGTTACCTCGGACTTCCCCAATACCGTATTTGGTGGGAAACTTCATTTTTTGGTGGTAGGTGGAGGGCACTGCCTTTGTTTGGCCGAGGATACCTCGGCCGAAGATGGCATTATAGGCCGACATCCCCTTAATCACCACGAAGTTTGCCATTATCCTGACGGTCTTAGGAGGGGTACCGAGAGTAACTGGTAGGCTTAGGACTCCCTCGGGATAAGTTGCCTGGCCATTGAACCCGCAGAGAGGGGTTCGAATCGGGCGTAGCTTAGATGGGTTTTCACCCATTTTCAGGAAACATTCGTACGCCAAAACATCGGGGCGCTACCATTGTCGACTAATATTTTGTCTACGTTACAATGGTTTATGGTGGTCGAGATTACAAGGGCGTCGTCGTGCTGGGTGGCTACCCCTTCCAGGTCTTGATCAGAGAACATCAGGGCCTGCTCGATTGCCGGCGGAGCCTTGGGGGGCTCATAGGCCCTGCTGGCTCGTTCGGCGTGACGCTTTCTTCCTCGGCTGTTGTCTCTCCCGGAGGCGGATCCCCTCGAGTTGACGTTGATGTGGACTCCCTTGGGGCGATTGTCAATTTCTTCTGGGGGGACTCCGCGATCCTCCCGCTGCTCGGACACGTGACGGTAGAGGTGTCCTTGGCGGACGAGACACTCGATCTCGTCCTTGAGCTGCTGGCAGTCGCCAGTGTGGTGGCCGTGATCGCCGTGGAACTGGCAGTGTTTGCGACGGCTGCGACGTCTTGGATCGGTCTTCATGGGCTCGGGTTGGTGGAGGAGGCCTGAGTCCTTGATTTCCTGGTAGATCTCGTAGACAGGAGTGGACAAAGGGGTGTACCACTCAAACTTGCGGGGAGGCTCTCTGCGATCCCGTTCTCGGTTCCTCCTTTTCCCCTGGCCCGAGACTTGCTCAGACGATCGCTTCTTATCTCCCTCTCGTCCCGAGCTTGCTGGGTCTCGGCAAGCGTTGAGGACTTCTTCGCACTCTGCATGGCGTAGAGCTACGGTCATCAGATCGGCGAGAGAGGAGGGTGGATGGAGTACCAATTCTCGCTGGAGGTTCTCGTCTCGGGTGCCTCGGGTCAATGCGGTGATGGCTGAGGCGACGTCCAGGCGGGGGATGCGCAGGGCTTCCGATTTAAATCGGTTGATGTAGGCCCGCAGCTTTTCCCCTTGTGCCTGCTTTAGCGCCAATAGCCCAACTATAGACCTTCGAGGGCCGCTCCTAGCGAAGCTTTCTTTGAACAGTCGCCCGAATTGCCGGAAGTTGAGGATGCTTCCGGGGGCGAGTGCTCGGAACCAGGCTTGAGCTCCTTGGATCAGGGTGGTTACGAATGCTCGGCACTTGACAACGTCGGGCGTCCCGTGGAGGGTCATGAGGGCGTCGAAGCTGTCGTAATGATCGGCCGGGTCGCCTTGGCCGTCGTAGGACTTGAAGGTCGGTAGTGCCACTCTCGGGGAGACTTCGGCCTTCAAGATTTGGTCGGAGAAAGAGGATTGCTTCTCATCTCCCGAAGTGGAGTTCTTTTGTAGGGCTCGAAGGGCGCGCTCATGCTCGGCAAAACGCCGCTCGAAATCTCGCAGGCGGAGGGATAACTCTCGTTGTCGTGGAGCCGAGGGACTGCGAGCGTGTCCCCGGCAGTTGCCCCGTCGCTCTTCGGCGGGGGCATCGGCTTCCGAGGGTTGTTGCTGTATCCCGGACTTTTTCTCTCTCGGGTTGGAGGAGGCTTCTTGCTCCGGAGGCGGGGCTTGCGAGGGTCTATCTGGCCCGTTACGAATGAGCTGCCTATCTTGGAGGGTGAAGCGGCCTCCAGCCGTTTGTCGAGAGGCTTCTGCGTGGGGGGGACTCACCCGGGGAAGCCGCGACCTCTTCTCCCTGGCTGCTTGAGTTCTCATCAACTCGACGAGGATATCCAATTTGGCATTGAGGGTCTGGAGGGCCTCAGGGTTCCCGGGGGTGGGTTGTCCCCCCGCAGCCGGCGGAGGTAGGGCGTTGGCTTGATTGTTGGAGGGGGGGCCCGTGGAAGAACGGGAGGGCACTCACTCTTCCTCCGCCGTCGCCGGTGTCTTTTCTTTGTCGCCGGCGTTTCTCCTGCTGGAACTTTTTCGCACCATGCTGGCTCTTTGTACGTTTCCCACAGACGGCGCCAGATGAAGAGGGGTGATCTCGCGCTGAATCTTGAGCCGCACGATCCGGGATGAGCTCTTGTCGTCGTCACCACAGTTAAGGATCTACAAGGCAGGAAGCGGATCAGAGGAGATCCAGGGTTGGAACCCCAGAGAAAACCCTCCGATGCTTAAGTCAGCAATCTGATAGAGCGTAGGTGAAAAGGGCGTAGTAGGAGGAAAAGTATGGGGCACGAGATCGCTCTCTACCAGTGTATGTGGTGTTGAGTGCTCAGGATTACCTCCTTTTTTCCTTGGAGAGCTTTCCTGGGGTTTATATAGTCGCCCGCCCCATGTAGGAGTCTGGGAAGCTTGGGGGACTTAAGAGGGGTTACGTCCTTGTCGTGGGCTTTTTATGGCCTGAGGACTCTTGCTCTTCCTTATCCCTTTGAGTTCCCTGCTCCGGGTGACGGCGTAACCTTCGCCTGGATAGGCGCTCGGCGGTCTGGTCGAGCGTAGGGTGTCCTTTTAGGACTCTTCCCGAGTGACGGAAGCTTTGCAGGACAGTTTCTACTCGGTACCCGATTGGGGTTCTCCCGAGCGACTGTTACTCGGTCTTCTGAGCCCGAAGGCCGCCTAGGAAGTTTTGGGCCGAGCGAGTTTGGGCTTCAAATAAAGTGGGCCCGTAAAGGGAGGCTATCACTTTGGGAATCTGGCCTGTTTGGGTCGAGAATGGATCTGTTTGGGCCGTTCTGGGCCGCTAATTCTACCCCTCCACTGGTGGACGAGGGGTTGGATTGTAGTGTATGTTCATCTTTCTTGCACATCAACTGCCATATGAGATATCATTGTCCGGTAGGTCTCAAGTGTAGGGAAGGCAATTGGTTAACATAATTTTCATAACAAAAGTAGAGATTGAGTTTACCTAAGTGAGATTCAGCCCTTTAAAATGTGCATAGGTTTTGTTGCACAATTAAACAGTATCTCCGTTGCCCTAGGTGGCACTGTTTGAAGAGATAATTGAGGAATGTTGTGACTTGGGGTCAGTCATCTCGTAATCCTCAACTTTTGTATTTGAGGGCTGCCATGGGAGCATGTCATGGATACTTTGGGGAGTTTTGTTTTGAAACCTTGGTGTTCTCAAGTTATGTCACTTGGCTACAACAACACAAGTTATCAATGGAGGAGTTTTGAAACCTCTGGATGTGCTCTAAAGGGGACTTTGGGATGGACGTGCGGCATGCCAATTTAGGAGATATAAGGGCCCTAGCATGCATGCTTGACCCTGCACCACTCTATGGAGCTGACTCTTGACAGGGATTACCAAATACGTTGGCTGGGTAATTGTGATCCCCTCACAAATGATGGTGCATACAGATGCAGTTCTCTGTACAGGTGAGCTCTTAGTTCAGGTTCCATGTGGCGTTGGAGCTGTCCTGTCACCTGTGCTTGTGGTGGTGATTTGTTTAAAGTGTTAGGCTCATTATGATGCCATGTGAGAACGGGCAGGTGATGCAAGAGCCTGTTACAAAGTGGCCTAATGTGCGAGTGAGAAAGAAAGCCAAGGGATGTGTGAGGCTAGGTGAAGCATTGTAGACTGTAGTAGCACCATGGTGGGTTGACCTCCTCCGAGGGACTTGGGTGATTCAGCATGTGTTTATGATTCCCTCGTGATGATGGCATGGAGTCATGTAGTTTGCCACTTTGATGCACTCATGGATCAGTTTTTACTTTGGATGATGTTGACGTGAGGATTGGGGACACTCTGAGGGGAGAGTATGATGAGATTCTCACAAGGGAAGAGATCTATAACAGGTAGAAATCGAGGGATAGTCTGATAGATGGATAAAAAAAAGAGATAGGAACGTTGCATACTTCCAACGTATTGCCTTGGGAAGAAGGAGAGTCAACACCATCACATGTATCAATGTGGGTGGTCACTCTTTCTCTAGGGATGAGGAAATCAGGGATAGGCGAGGGACGTCCACTCCGATTTATGCACAGAGGATGTGCACATCAGACTGAGGATTACATATGATCTCCTCCCACGTTTCTACCCCGAGGATAGGGAAGCCATGTCACAGAGCTTCTCAGATGAGAAGGTCCATGTTGCACCCATAATTCTCTTGAAATACTTCGAGAATTTTATCTCACAACAACCGACGGAAAATACGGCGTAGCGTCCATAGCATCATTCCGCGTAGTACGTTCGCGATTTAGGGTATATTGACCCAACCATGTATTATTGCAAGCGGCGTCGCAGCAAGGGAAATTAGGGGAAAAATATACATGCATACCTGTCAAAGTGGTCGAATAAATGTGTATCACACGACACTGACAGATGCAAAAACTTTTCTCCCGGGGCGAACGACGCACAAACAAACGACAAACGAACAATCCTTCGCTCCCGCACGGTTCTCCACCCACGTGTTGCTGCCACACGCCAGCCTTAGAGGGCAATAAATACAGGGCAACGACTTCTCCTCGACCCAGGGCGACAGAAAATACGCGAAGAGGGGCCAAAAGGCCACCTCGGGGGTCAAATGACCCCGCTGGTCCCCCAGTGTGTTCCACCGACCCCGCGGGGTCCCGTCCACTCCGCTGGGCCCCAGTAGGGTCGACCGACCTCTGCGGGGGGGGGGGGTCGAGCCACCCCGCTGGGCTCCTAGCGGGGTCAACCGGTTGATCTCGCTGGACCTCAACGGGGTCAACGTGACCCTTGCGGGGTCACTTGACCCCTTTGGCTCCCGCCCACGGGTCAAATGACCCCGGGGGTCCGAGTTTCCATAAAAAAAAGGGAATAGGCTACCCCACCTTGTCAGAATTGGGGTTAAAGCCACTCTTATTGTCAAAATTGAGGCAAATCCTCGTTTTTTTGACAACTTGGGTCCTCCCACCTCTATAAATAGCCCCCTGGGCCGGGAGACGGACAGACGAACAGAAGAAGACACGCTCGGCGGAGTTTGTTTGTTTGTGAAAAGGCCCATCAAGGGTATGATTTATAAATACCTCGGGTCTTGTGTTTATGTCCTTGGAGGCTGTGTATGTAATTTTTCATGCATTCTGGATGGTCAAACTGTGTAACTCCTTCAAATAATGAGGAATTACAGAAATGCCCTTCCCAAGATTGCAAGAAAACTCAAGTTTTGTTGTCCGCAGTTTTATCTTGCAATTTTATGTAATTAGGGCTATGCGCCTACATCCCGCGTCAGTGCGGAGACCCTCTTTTCCTTGTCCAGTCAATAATTCATTGACAACGCATGTACTTATACGATTCATGAAATGTACCCAGTTGTTCTTTTATGGGCTGGTCAAGGGAAAATTACACTTAAGTCCCGACTGTTAGAAAATTGTGTACATGCCCCTTTCATCGCGAATCAACGCACAAACGTCTTCTACGAAGTCCATCGTCACTCCTTTCGCTTAGGGACCCTGCTAGCCCAGTCTTACACCCAAGTGTCACCTCATACCTAGGTTCGCTTGGGGCTTGGTAAAATTACCAAAATACTCCTGTGACCTTGAAGTGACCTAGGAGCCTTCAAAACTCTCCGAGGATGGCCTCAGCACCTCGGAGGGTCAGGGATTCTATCATGTCTTCTCTCCAACTTAGAAATTCCAGAAATGTCTCTGGCCTAGTAAAATTATTGGAATACCCCTGGAAGCTCAAAATTACCAAAATACCCTTGGAGGCCAGAAAATCTCCGGACACATCAAAAATGCCTATGGCTTCTACAGAATTGTGTTCATGTCCCCAAACTATAGGGCCTTCGGCCTAAACTTAATGAGACATTTGATAAAGCCCCAGTCCTGTCAGTCCTTCGGTGGTGCATAAGAGGTAGCTGTGAGTTGCGCAAATGAGCTTGCCCTCAGCTTCGGAGCCTATGGAGGGAATCTTAAGATTTCTTTGACAATTAAATAAAGGTGTTTGGACATTAGGCCGATGTAAATCAACACTGACTGCGGTTAGTGGGGAAAGGTCCAACACTCGAACCCAAATCGTCTGATATGATGCGCACCCACGGAATAAACTATGCATGGGTTATTTGCACCCTCCCCATGTGCAATCCTTACCATTTTCCTTTCTCAGAAAAGAAAATTATATTATGTGGCATTCTACAGACTGGCACGCCCAGTGAGACCTTTTCCGCCTTCTTTTTGTCAAAGAAGTCCAAAATCTTCTTTAAGGTTCTGATTGCCCCTCTTCCTCTTACAAGACAGGAAGAGGAGGGCATCTGCTTGCACATTTTCGTACTCATTCGTGCTACATGCCACCACCAACAACAACATGACGATGGCAGCTGCGACATATGGCCCCCAGGTTGTTGCCAACCACGCTAGGTTTGGATACCTGGCGACCCCGATCGTGTTCGACGACTTCCCAGCCGTCGTCGGGTCGCCCTTCTTTTTGGGCGTTGTCCCGGTGGCTGAGGCTGCCCAGGTCACACCTACTGCTACAACTACCGAGGGCGTCAGGCCCTCTGCTTCAACAACCGGCCGAGTCTGCTCGGCTAACTTCGCAATTGCAGGAGGTGTTAGGCCTTCTGCCTCAACAGCTGGCCGAGTCAGATCGGTCGACGTGTCAACTGCTGGGAGTGTTAGGCCCTATGCTTTAACAACTGGCCGAGTCCGCTCGGTCAACTCTTTAATTGTTGGGGGTGTCAGGCCCTCGCTTCGGCAATCGACCGAGTTCGCTCAGCCAGCTCTACAATTACGGGAGGTGTTAGGCCTTCTGTCCCATCAACCGGCCGGGTCTCTCGGTCAACTCTACAATGGCCAAGGGTGTTAGGCCCTTTGTCCTAGCAACTGGTCGAGTTTTCTCGGTCGGCGAAGTTACTGTCGGCGCCGCTCCTGGTCAACGGGGGCAACACTGTCGCCGCAACGACACCAACTCTACGGCGGCCACTCCGAGAGGTGCTGCTCCTACGCAACGGGGGTAGCGTCGCCGTCGCAACGACGCCATGCCTATGGTAGGCATCACCAGCTCTGCTCCTGCTCAACGGGGGCAACGTTATAGCCGCAAGGACACAAAGCCCGTAGCGACAACATCTCGCTCCAGCAAGACTATAATTATCGGAGACCTGTGCATCCGGCTCGATGGAGGCGAGTCGATTTTGCCTCAGGACCGACACATCCCGACTATCTCCATCTCCAACCGCTTCGAACTTCTGCGGCAAGTCCGGGAGGACGGAGCAAAATTGAAGAAGTCCGCCGTACTAGCGGCAAACTGGGGTACGATACGACTACCCAAACCAACAACCCTCCGATCAAGGTCAGGGGGCAACCCAATTGAGGAGCATCAGCTCCAGTTGAAGAAGATCTGGGTCACCAAAGAGGAGGCCCAGGCCATCAGGCGGGCAAGGTCAGAAAGGCCCATCCACATATCGGAGCTGCAGCAAGTGCGGAACCCAATGACCCATTGTCAATTTGAGCTCTTGACCTCTCAGGGGTATCAAGCTCAATGCTCGCAAGGGCGGAAGCGTCGAGGAGTTGGCAAGAAAGTTCGACCAACCTCTCTGTGGGCCAGTTCAACGCACACGGATGAGGATTGCTCGACACAGGCTTGAACGTCCTGATTGTCTGTTTTTGACAAACTGGGGATGCCACCCAAGCCCAGTAGATAACCGCCCAAGAAGAAGCGGGTGGTTCAGGTGACCAACGACACTGTCAAGGTGTTCACCTGTTACACAACCTCCACTGATAAGCAGCCGGAGGACACCTCGGGAGAAATGAACCAGCCTCTCCAGACTTTGAGGAAGTCAAGGCCCATCTCCCGGGTTCTCGCACAGATGCAGCAGACGTCGGCTGCCGAAACATCTCAGCCCGAGTCGGCACGGCACGAATAGTATCAAGAAGACATTCATAGTGTCGACGGGGACAGTAACCCTGGGCACGAGGAAGATATGGCAAGAGAGGTTCGGGCCTTGTGTTGGAAGATCTCCGACGCGAAAATCAAGAACCCAAGAGCCTCTTGCAAACATTATTGCGTGAAAGGGTGGTTCATGCTCAGCCTCAGGCGCCGCCCATTGGAATGGAACAACCGCCTCCTCCCATTCCAGCCACGGCCAATGCTTCGATTACCACTGCAAAGTTACCAATGGCGGTGGAATTTGAAGTGCCGCAGCATGAGACTAATGCACGGTCTTCTGCCACTCCTACTGTAGAAAGCCTCATGGCACAAAGGCAGATGATCGAGCGAATTGTGGAGGCGAAATTTGCTCAGCATGGTGAGGGTGTGGCTACCGTTGATTTGTACAGGGTGCCCTATCCCCTTTACCATCAGTTTAAGAAACTCCTGCCTGATTGCCTAAGTGCCCCAAAACTCCAGAAGTTCAACGGGCAGGGCTCGCCACATGAACACCTGGTCTATTACATGACGACCATGGGTGAACTAGCGCTGGAAGAGTCATATCTGCTGCGGTACTTCGCTACGTCCCTGACAGACACCACCTTCTAGTGGTATTCCAGGCTAAAGCCCAACTCAGTGGCTGATTGGGCTGATATGCAGAAGAAGTTTGTCGACCGTTTCCAGACGGCCGAACGCAAAGTTTCTCTTGCGGAACTATGTTCTCTTAAACAAAGGAAGGGTGAAACCGCGTTAGACTTCATCAAGCGGTGGAGGGACGTCAGCATGCACTGCGATAACCCTCCAACGTCTGAAGATGCGATCACCATATGCCGCAAAGGTTTATCCACCAAAGTTAGCGAGTAACTTTTGGGATCAAATATCAGAGGCTTTGACCAGTTGAATACGGTGGTGGCGGAGATTGAAATGTTCTTCGTTGATCACCCGACACATACTCTTGCCAAAGGCAAAACCTCCAAAGATCATCTGGTCAGCGGCAAAGAGGTAAATTCTGTGGACTTCTCTTCGACGAATGGAGACAAGGGGGAAGGAAAATCAAAGGGTAATGGCAAAAAGTCTGATGTCAAGGCGAATGCGATTTTGTTAGCAGAGCGTATGAAGGCGCCTTGCTCCTTTCGAAAAGAGCACACAAGGATGCTCTTTGATTTATGTATGAAAGAAAAGCTCATCACCCTACCTGATCCACGGAAGCCCTCGGAGGTGGATAAAACGGATGACCCTACTTATTGTGTATCATCGAAGGTTGGGTCATACTGTCGAAGACTGTTATGTCTTCAAGAACATAGCAGAGCAACTCATTTAAAAAGGCCTATAAATATGTTGGGCCATGAGGTCGACCCACCACAGCCTCACGCCTGGAGCCGATCAAATTGGTCGGCCAATGTGGTTTATATGGCGGCGACTGTTTCGAACTCCAATGTCTTCGAAGCCGGGCCATTAAATCAATAGCCCAATGCCGACTGCGGAGCCACTCCTTCCTCTCTCCCTGAATGCCTTGTGTTGCGGAGGACTATTCGGAAGATCCGAGGGGAGATCCGGTCGCTGCAGTTGGAACAAAGGCGTCTGCTGCAATTCTTGAGAAGCATCGATGAGCAGTTGGCCACCCTCCCCTTTGGGCCATTTGCCAGGGGACTAGCTCCAACACATATGCGGGAGGCAGGTGTATCACCCACTGTCGGGGCTCCTCTCAGGTCACGGGGTTGGCTCTATGAGGAATCCTCCGATTCATCTGAAGGCGAGTGTGAGACACGGAAAAAATCTGATACGACTTTTATCGTAGATAAAAGGTAGATTTTCGTTCTTTTTGAAAAGAAACATCCCCCCCATCTGAGTAGAGGGTGATTCCGTGTGTGCGCGTCGTATCAGACGATTTGGGTTCGAGTGCTGGACCTTTCCCCACTGACCGGAGTCAGTGTTGATTTACATCGGCCTAACGTCCGAACACCTTTGTTTAACTATCAAAGAAATCTCAAAAGTCTTCTATGGGGGTTCTGATGTTGGGAGCAAACTCTCTTGGAGGGCTCAATGTCTACTCACTCACCACCGACCAACAGAAACAACGAGTAAGTTAGGGTTTTAACTGAGGCCATATTTGGGCAAAACCCTAGGATTTGGGAATATGAAGATGATTTGGGAGAAGCCATAGGCATAATTGAAGTCACGTGAGGTTTTCTGGACCCCGAGGGTATTTTGGTAATTTTACCAACCCAAGGGTATTTTGGTAATTTTCCCAGGCCAGGGCCACTCTGGTAATTTTTGGGCTGGAACGGAGGTAGGACCAGGTTCCTGACTCCCCAAGACGTTGAGGCTCTTTCTGGAGGGTTTTAGGGGCTGCTAGGCCATTTCTAGGTCACAGGGGTATTTTGGTAATTTTACCGAACCCTAGGTGGATCCAAGCTGAGGTGGCACTGAAGTGTCGGACTGAGCTGACAACACTCTTGGACCGAAAGAATGACAAGGGGCTTCATAGAAGGCGCGTATTTGTCAACTTAGCCGAAGGAGGGGTATAAATACAATTTTTGGAAAGCCGGGGGTTTTCTTTTAATTCCCTCCCCCCCAAGGAGATGCCCGGTGTATGCTGGGTGCTTTTATAATTCCAGTGAGTACAAGAGTTGTCGACGAATTGTCGACTGTACAAACTTCCGCGTTGGAGCGGGAGATAGGGGCGTAGCCCCAATTACAAAAGTTGCAGGGTATAACTGCAAATTATAGGACCTTGGTCTTTTACGGTCCCGGGGAGGACGTTTTTGTAATTCCGCCATCGTAAGGACAGAACCACCTGACTTAGTCGTCCCGGGACGTAAAGACTTACAAAACATGGCCCGCTGAGGGGCATAATTACAAACATGGCCCACTGAGGGGCGTAAATTTAAATATACCTCGTAGGGGCATAAATATAAGACCCGGGGACTTACCCCCACACGGGTCGAAACAAACGAACAAACTCCAAACGCGGGATGCTCCGAGTGCGAGAAGTGCTCCGTACGTACGTAGGTTGATCCCCTGTATCCGTTCTCCACTTGGACCCTTAGAGTCTATTTATAGACGGCGGGAGGGCCCAGAGGGGTCAAATGAACGAATTTGCCCCGATTCTGTCAAGGTGGGGTGGCAAAAAGCCATTTTGACCCCTCTGGCCACCAAAAAAAGCCAAATGACCCCTCTGAGGGGGTTAAAAATCCCTTTTTTTGTGTTTTTTTTTGAAACTCGGACCCCGGAGGGGGGCGGACCCAGGCGGGGTCGTGCGGCGCCGGGACGGGCGCGATCAGGCGGGGTCGCCCGAACCCGCGGTTGGGACCCGGCGGGGTCGCGCGACCCCGCGGGCCCGCGGCCTCCCTTTTGACCCGGGAGGGGTCGTTTGACCCATGGGCGTGCTTCTTGGCTCCTCTTCGCGCCGTTTCGCTCCTTTTTCGTCGTCCCGGGTTGGAGAAGAGCCGTGGTGGAGCTATATATCTCGGGGAGATCGCTCCTTCGCCGCGTGGCAGCATCGCGTCCGCAGAGGGAGCATTGTTTGTTTGTCTGGTCGTTCGTCGCCGCATAGGGAGGAATCTTTGCGTCCGTCTGTGCTGTGTGATACACTTGCTCGGCTACCCTGACCGGTATACGCATGAATCTTCCTCGCCAATTTTCTTGCTATGACGTCGACCATAATATTGTCTGGTCGAGAGACCTGGAATTACGGAGATACTCCGTAGTCCGACGGTGTCGACGATACGTCGTGTTTCTCGTCGAACGTTGCATAGCAACAATTCTTTGATTTAATTCAAGACAATTTTCGGGTGCAACAAATGCCCCCCACGGGACGTCCGTCACGGCCGGAGGCGGGGGCGGATGGCCCGTGCGCTTTGAAGGGATTGAACAATGTCGGCGTAGCCGTTGCATATTTTAGCCTGTCGCTTTATCCACTTTTTTATTTCTCCTCTTTGTGCTTTCAGCCGTGGCTCGCAGCAGTGGGAGTGGGAGTCTGTCGAGGAGGTCCCGTGCTAGGGGCGCTGACGACTGCGGGGTTGAGCGCACGGACCGGCGGATGCCGCCTTTCCTTCCTCGTACCATTGATGATGGCAATGTCAACCAACTAGACCTTGGCTACTTGTGGGTCGCTGAAGGCCCAACAGAGAGTGCTGGAGCAGCTGAAGGTCTTGTGGACGTGTCTCGGATCGCGAGGCGAGATGGTCTTTACACATATGACCGCACCGGGGTTCTCCAGAGTTTCGCTCCAGTCGGCATGGGGGTCGACGATCTGTCACTTCCAGAGGAGAGGCGTCGCCTCGAGAGGGCAATACTAGTGGGGAGAGACGGCATGCAGGGACTGTGCTCCCTGACTTATCCGAGTTACCCGGAGGGCTTTACTCGGCAGCGGCAGTACCCGGATAGGCAGAGTCTGGGCTCTTTTCAGCGACATGAGAGTTTCACCGTCCGGGCTACACCGATGTCTCCAACGGCTTGGCATTTGCATAGGCAGCACAAAGCCGTGGACCAGGTTATAGATGGCCTCTTTCTGGCACCCACCGGAGTTGGCTTCGCACAGGAGGAGTACATCCATGATTGCATGTTGGAGAGGGTTTTGGCTTTGAAGACTCCTAGCTGGTATGGGAAGTGGTCCATCATTCTCTCTCACAGTTGTCACCGGGGCGCGACAGAGTGGCTCTAGGGCATTCTGCTAGTTTACCGGTCTTTGTTGGATAGGGTGGGGATTCGTCATGCAGTGACTGCCGCCCTGTACTCCTATCCTTGTCACACTGGCCTGCTACAGGCTCTGGTAGAGAGGTTCAGCCGCCGGTGGAACACTTTTGTCACAGCTGGCGGGGAGACTTCCCTGGACCTCTGGGCCTTCCAGAGGATTTCTGGTCTTCCGATCTGCGGGAGGCCTTACGAGGAGCTATCGCCTGATGACATGCACCTCAGCTCCACTGACGGGGCAGGACACTATACTCTGCCTTGTTGCTTCAGGTTCTTGATGAAGACCTGGAGGGACTTAGCCCGAGTAGGCATAGATCGGCTGCCACGCACACCGCGAGTGACACTGAATGCGTGGGTGAGCCACTTTTATAGCGGCCCTTATTGTTTCCATGAGGAATTTGCACAGTCCGACACCACCTGGGATGAGTACCGAGAGGTCAGAGTGGACGTTCCTCCACATCCTCGCCACCTGCCTGCGCCGACACAAGGATGGAATTCACGGGGGCTACATCCTGTTACTTATCTGGCGGCTTATCTGGCGTACTAGCTCTCCAGCTTTGTAGTCCCTCATGGAGAGGAGGGGGGTCCTGCGGGTGGAGGTGATCTATCCAGCCTGCATGCTAGCCTGTGGACAGAGACTCGCCATCGCACCAAGCGCGAATATTTTCCATTCGCTTGGGGCTTTGTCTTCCCACTCCTCGCCACGGGAGAAAGGCATATTGCTGCCCACTCATTATTTGAGTGTTTGGGCAGGGCTACTGTTTCCAGAGTTGTCCAGGAGGACGTTGAGAATCCAGCAGCACCGTTGATTTTCTGGTTTACCGGGCAGCCATCCCAGGACCCAGTTGCACAGTTAGTAGGGGCCAGGCGGGCCTTATCTTTTGTTCCGGTGAAGAGGGGAGAGGGCATAGTCCTTGACTACTTCTCCTACCTTCACCGCCCTTTTGTCGGACAGGAGGGAGACGCTGTCGTCAGTCGGGTTTCCACCCATGCTTTACCTTCCCCACAGGGCTTAGCATAGTGGGTCGTCAGCATCCGACCCAGTGTTCTTGTCTATCGACGCTCCAGCACGGCGATACTTGAACCTTACTACCCACATCGGTTCGCCAGGAACTTTGGGTATGATCAGGCTATCCCCTCCAGTGGAGAGTTTTCTTTGCCCCTCCAGCTATACAGGCACAGGGACATACACTTGGTTGCGACAGCTTGGCAGGACTTCCTTTGCCGCGAGGCGGGGCCGGGTTACCCGGTCCCAGAGCAGGAGCGCAGAGGTTACTTCGATATTTATTATGCTCGCTGGTGGTTCAAAGCCAGCAACCTCTTCCGGGAGCGCCGAGATGCCATTCGTACTGTTGAGGAGCAGCGTTTGGAGCGGGAGGATCTGCCTCCTTTGTGTGTCGATGCAGCTTTTCTCAGGTCTCATTTTTCGGGGATCGCCCGAATTGTGAGTGACATTGAAGAGCGATGGCGAGCAAAAGGCTGGACACCCACTGTTGACCGGAGCCAGTATAATGGGGCTTTGAAGCCCTTGAAGAGCCGGACGACATCGGCTCTCAGAGTCCCTTCTTCCTCCACCACAGGCGTAGCCTCAGGCCCCTCAAAGGCCTATTCTTGGTGGGAGGATTTGCAGGCATCTTGCGGGGTGAGGAAAAAGTCCCAGTTGTCCCAGCCGATACCTGACGGAGCACTGGGAGGCAGTACCTTTGCTGAGTGGAGGGCCCATGTGATCAACGCAGTGGGCTGTGCAAGTCCCCTGGAGTACCTTTCTGACCTCGAGCTGGCGACGACTCCACTTGCCATTTATAATGTTGTAAAGGCAGTTGCACGCGCCCTCTGAGTGAAGCCGGAGCAGATAGTATTAAGGCCGATAGAGCTCATAGCGGCTACAGGTAATTCCTGTCTTCATTGGCTTTAATATACACATGTGTCTTTATATTCTGGGACATGCATTTATATATTCCCGTGACACTTGCAGGTGGGGCTGTTATGGTAGCCGGTGCCATGCCACTGAGGGCTCCTCCGGATGCTGAGATTGGGAGGGGTTCTGCTGTCACCAAGAGACCCCGGACCGAGGTTTCTGAGGAGGGGGATGTGAGGTCAGCCTCCCGTCCTCGGCTTGAGGTTGAAACCCCTGCAATTGAGGCTGTGTCCAGTAAGTAGCTCTCCCAGATACTGGTCATTTCTGAGCATATATATATAGTGCTATAAACACATGCTTGCTTCATTAAATGCAGCTCCCCCGGAAGCTAGGGCTGATATGAGCTTCTCTCCCCCTCCAGCGGGAGATGACATGCCACTGGATGAGTCCGTGCCAGACGTTACTTTCAGCTTCAAAGAGCTGATGTCTCCCTCAGACGATTACATGCCGGTGACGGCTAACTCTCCCTCGCCTCTTACAGCGGGGACCCTAGGAGGTCAGGATCCAAGTAGCATGCTCGGCCTTGTTTTCTCCATTGATACGTGAAGATTTGAGCAGCAATAACCCCTTAGTGTTTTGTTGGCTGTGCAGGGGTTCATGAGGTTATTCCACCTGGCCCGTCAGCAGGAGGTGATGTCGGCTCTTCCTCCGGGGCCAGATCCGCTTCTGGGAGTAGATCCACTACTAAGAGCGGGAGTTCTGCGGCCACAGACTCTCTCCCTGATGGGAGCTCGAGCCCTACTTCCAGCGCTACGACCTCCAGCTCTTCATCCAATGAGAGTGACTCTCGAGAAGAAGGAGAATTAAAAGATACCGGAGGTGAATGCAACGACATACATTCTGTTTAATTGAGTCCTTCTTATAAAGATTTGCTTGACTTATATAATTGCTTGTCCCACAGAAGTGGACTTGGCCAGGTCCATGGAGGAGTTCTCACAACTTTTGGAATCTGGCTCATTTGTGGACCTTCTGACGGGTGGCAGTGCCTCGACAGGCATAAAGGCCATGGAGGTGGCAGGTGTTGACACCACAGCACCGGGAGATCCTACGCCAGTGGGCTCCTACGATGTTGATATTGGTGAGGACAGCATAGCTGAGGACGGCATAGCTGATCTTTCAGGTAAGAGATGTTAGAGGCTAATGATAGACCTCTTTACCATTTTGCAACTGCTTTTGCCAAACTGATTAATGCATCTGCTATGTGGGCAGCGTCAGGCCAGGCCATTGAAGAAAGCACATCCCACCCTGGTGAGATAGCTCCAGCAGGGGAAGCTTCTCAGGGCGCACCAGAGGGCCTACAGACTCCAGGGGAGAGTGCCTCACCAGTAGACACCCATGCTACAGGTACTGCTCGTTTCTGACAACGAACACAGCAAATGATATATGCATTCTGTTTGTGGCACTGACCCCTCTCCTGTTTTTGCCATGTAGCTTCTCTTTCTGCGGAGCCGATGGTTGAAGCCTCCTCGCGAGAGGAGGTTCAGGAGGCAGGGCTGACTTCTGAGATCGAGCAATCTTGCTCCCAAAGGGCTCCTGGTACAGAGTCTGCCTTTCCCAGCATAGCTGAAGAAGGGGCTGCTATTGAGACAGGTACATAGCTGTCCTCTGAACTTTGACATCTTGTGCGTGCCACTTTATAGATAAGCACTTACATGCTATTGCTTAACTGCAGAGGGTGGGGACACAAACGTCCTGCCTGGCGGACCAGGCTCAGCTTCTGTCACTGATTCTTCCTCAGCTGTTGAGAAAGGGCAGGAGTCTGCGGCAGCATCAGGTATATGACCGTGTTGTGCCTTTTTATAGTGATTCGTGCATATCCATTTGGCTATGAACAAGCACTCATTCCACCTCCTTCTTTCTTTGCAGCTTCTGAGGAGGGAGCCCCAGGGGTACCAGTAGACTTCCCAGCTCTTGGAGTTGAGTGGCCTGACGCCCCTACACTTGGGACGGCGTTGCATGCTGCTATGTCTGACCAGCTTCTGCAGGGTCTTGATCAGTTGATCCAGGCTGATCCACGGCCGACCATGGAGACTTTGAGGGCCGACCTGGCAGTATTTACCAGGAGCTACCATGGGTTGAGTCTTCCCCGAGATGCATGGGCCACGAAGCTAGAAGGCTTGTGGAGTGAGTTTGCCCGCCTCCATCTTGCACAGGAGCGGAGGCAGGAGACCCAGCAGCAGATCCAGCGAGAGGAGGAGCTACGTGGACTTCGAGCGGCCTAGGCGGAGACTGACCTCCACCTTGCGAGTGTCGAGGGGCGTAGCCAGAGGACCTCTCTCCGAGTGGAGGAGCTACAGAGAGAGCTTCAGGAGGCTGCCGATGAGCATCGTGTTGTCCAGGCGGAGGTGGAGACCTATCTTCGCCGATCTGATGAGCTTCGGGAGGAGATCTTCCAGAGGGAGACTCGCCTTGCAGAGTTGCGAAGGGACGAGCGCAGTGGTTGACGAGCTCTAGCACTTCCTCGTACATGGGGCTCTTACGCCCCGTTTTTGTTTGAGTTACTCCCGAGGGCTTGTCTCGGGCTCCATTGATGACATCAGTGAATAAAGGACAGAGCTTAGCATAGCTGTTTTTGCTTCCATCCTCTTGCACGTATGTCTCTTTTTTTTGCATATATATATATATATATATATATTTATTTATTTATTTATCGCTTTACCAGCCCTACCACCCTTTCGGGTTTTCGCCAGGACTGGCCCCCTTTAGCTTTTTCCAGTACGCCCTTTCGGGTTTTCACACTGAGGGGTACCCATTTTTGTCTAAGGCGCCCTTTCGGGTTTTCACCTTAGCCGGGTTAAAGCCATTTTGCCCTTGGTTGCTCCCCTAACGGAAACAACCAAGTCCGCTGGGGCATCAATATTTTTAACCCCATTTTTTTTTTGGTCCTATAGTGCCAAAAGGCAAGGAGAAAGTGGCACTCCCGTGGGGATGTGTGTGCCGCAGAGGTGGAATAAGTGGGTAGATTTGATTGTCCGGGTGGGACGAATGAATCAAATATGTGAGCCGAAAGGCGGAACGGGTTGGTAGCTTGAGAGGGCGTACTGAGACCGAACCTAAGAGGATAGAAACGAGCCGAAAGGCGTAATGGGTTGACAGCCCGAGAGAGCATACTGAGGCCGAACCCGGTGGGATAGAAAAGAGCCGAAAGGCATAGTGGGTTGGCAGCCCGAGAGAGCATACTGAGGCCGATCCCGGTGGGATAGAAAGGAGCCGAAAGGCATAGTGGGTTGGCAGCCCTAGAGAGCATACTGAGGCCGAACCCGGTGTGACAAGATGGGTGGATTCGACTGTCCTAGTGGGACGCAATTAGCCAAATCCAAAACCGAAGGTTGACCGGGTTAGCAACCCGAAAAGGGTGTGCATATGCCAAGCCCGGTTGGAACAGCAAAGGAGTTGGTTTTACAGTCCGAAAAGGACATGAGGGTTAAACCTGGAGGCCGATAGGCGGGATGGGTTGGCAGCCCGAGAGGGCATACATAGGCCAGACCCGAAGCGATGAAAGGAGGGGATTTGACAGCCCGGGTGGGACGTGCGAGTCAAATCCGTGAGCCGATAGGCAAATAGGGTTGGCAACCCGAGAGAGCATACTGAGGCCATTCCCGATGGGACAAAGACAGGTTTGACAGCCCTAGTGGGACGTGAGGGTCAAACCCGAAAGCCGATAGGCGAGATGGGTTGGCAGCCCGAGAGAGCATACTGAGGCCAGACCCGGTGGGACATGGGCCAGAAGGCATGATGGATTGGCAGTCCAGAGGGCGTACTGAGGCCAAACCCAAGAAAGTAAACGAGCCGAAAGGCATGATGGGTTGGCAGTCCGAGAGGGCATACTGAGACCAATCCTAGGAGGAAAAACGAGCCGAAAGGCATGATGGGTTGGCAGCCCGAGAGGGCATACTGAGACCAATCCCAAGAAGGTTAGATGAGTCGAAAGGCAAGATAGGTTGGCAGCCCGAGAGGGCATACTGAGGCCAAACCCTAGAAGGTAAAATGAGCCGAAAGGCATGATGAGCTGGCAGCCCGAGAGAGCATACTGAGGCCAATCCCAGTGGGACAAAAGAGTAAGTGGGTTTAACTGCTCGGAAGAGACACATGAGCTAAACCCGGAAGTCGATAGGCGGAATGGGTCGGCAGCCCGAAAGGGGCATGCATAGGCCGAGCCCGATGGGACAAAGTATGACAATGCCAAAACGTCAGCGGGACTAGCTGTCATGGGATGACATGTAAGGCGTAGCCATGGTATCAATATGATGTTTTGGCGAGATGGGGTGGGGTCATGGACTTAGAGCCACCCATCGAATAAGAAAAGAGAGAAGAATTTTTTCTTCTTTTTTTATTTTTTGTTTTAACCAACCTCACCGCCCTTTCGGGTTTTCGCCGAGGCTGGCCCCCTTTAGCTTTTTCCGGTGCGCCCTTTCGGGTTTTCACACCGAGGGGTTGCCCATTTTTGCCCGAGGCGCCCTTTCGGGTTTTCACCTCGATCGGGTCTATGGCCTTTTTACCCTCAACCAACCGTTGAAGGCCGACTGAGTCCGCCGGGGTATCAGTATTTTTAACCCCATTTCTTTTTTCTTTTTTTCTTTTTTTTTGAAACTTCACTGAGGAGAGGTACTGTCCTATGAGGACTGCTGTGGAAACTCCTGCGGTGGCGCATGGTAGAGCTTCATATGCTTGCCGTTGAGAGGAGGGAAGGGATTATCCCCCTTATGGTCAAGGACCGTATAGGCCCCTCCTTCATAGACTTTCTGAATGACGTAAGGCCTACGCCAATTAGGCTGGAGTTTGCCGCTGGATCTTCCCGCGAGAACCTCTTTTTCTTTGACCATGACGAGGTCGCCTTTCTTGAATGCCCTTTGTTTGACCAACTTATCATAGGCACGTGTCATGCGGGCTTGATATACTTGTAAGTGTTTGTAGGCTTTGAGTCTTCGACCTTCAAGGCTGGACAACTCTTCAAGCCTCCTTTCTATCTCGGACTGGTCTTGGCCTGGCAATCCGGCGTGCACAGCAACGCGGTAAGATGCTAGCTTGATCTTCACAGGGACCACCGCTTCAGCTCCATAGACCAGGGAGAATTGGGAGCATCCCGTAGGGGTTTTGTAAATGGTCCGGTAGGCCCATAGGGCTTCATGGACCTTCTCGCCCCAATCCCGCTTGCGGCCACCTACTATCTTGGACAGCAGCTTGCAGAGGGTTTTGTTGAAGGCCTCGGCCAACCCATTGGCCTGGGGATTGTAGACCGACGACGCTCTTCAGTCAATATGGAACTTGGCCGCCAGAGCATAAACAGTCTTGTTCTTGAACGGCGTGCCATTATCGGATATAATCCGACCGGGGGTGCCGAATCTGTATATGATATAGTGCCGCACAAAATGGGCAACTATCTCCCCTGTAACCTCCCGTAGCGGAACGGCTTCGACCCATCTGGAGAAGTAATCGGTGGCAGCAAGTATGAACTTGTGCCCATGGGACGATGGTGGGAATGGTCCCACAATGTCCATACCCCACTCTGCAACGGCCAAGTAGGCGCTGTTGGATGGAGCGGGTTAGGTGGCCGCCGAGGGACTGGGCCAAATGCTTGTCATTGGTGACATGTACGAGCGTATTGATTGCAATCTTCGTACATGGTGGGCCAGTAGAACCCTTTGAGCTTGATGCTATTCTTCATCTTAGCTCCTGCTTGTGAGCTCCACACAATCCGGAGTGAACCTCATGCATGACAGTCTTGCCTCCTTGGATGAAAGACACCGAGGAGGACCGACTGGTCCTTTTCATGGACGAGCCTGAAGAGCAGACCGTCAATCAGCTGGTAGGATGTCGCCCTGCGTAGCAGTTGCACCCTCTGAGTCCGATCAGGAGGGAGCCAGCCATTCTTTAGTTTTATAATTGGCTCGCGCCAATCTTCTTCTTCGGGAGCATTCTCCTCTTGAATGTTGTCGACCTCATAAACAGTGAGTCCGGATTCTTCGTCGAGCACACTTGGCATGAGCCTTCGGTGTCTGACAGTGATATTTAACTCTCCTTCAGGCGGGAGTTTTAAGGCCGCTGCCAATTTTGCAAGAGCATCAGCCTGGGAGTTGCTGCCTCTGGGGACATGGCCTATTTCAAATAGGTAAAATTTTTCCTTGAGCCTCATGACGGCTGCATGGTAGGGGATGAGCTCTTTCTTCCGGACGTCGTAGACACGCAGGACCTGTCGAATGACGAGTTGAGAATCCCCGTAGACTTTGATGCACTTGATGTCCATCTCTAGTGCCAGTTGAAGCCCAATGATCAATGCTTCATATTCGGCCTCATTATTGGTTAGCGACTTCATGAGAGCACAAGAGTTGTGAAGAATGCCGCCTTGTGGAGATACAAAAATGATCCCCGCGCCTGAGACATAGTCTGTGAGGCAGCCGGCCCTTTTGATTTTCCGAGAGGCACCATCAAAATATAACTCCCAATGTGGGAGATCAAGGGTGAGGACGCCTGGCTCCATCTGTGGTGGGACTTTTTCAGAATGCTCCCCGGCTTCTTAAGAAGGCACTAACACCTCTTCGTCGGGCAGCTCAAAGTTGAGTGGCGAATCTTCCGGCACAGGGTGCGCTGCTAAGAACTCCGCCATCCCTTGTCCCTTGATAGCCTTGCGTGGGACGAAGGTGATGTCGAACTCTGAGGATAAGTGCCCATTTACCAAGCCTACCAGAAAGGACAGGCTGGCTGAGCAGAAATTTGAGTGGATCACATTTTGAGATGAGGTCCACCCGGTGGGTTAGGAGATAGTGCCTTAGCTTCTTAACAGCAAACACTAGAGCTAGGCACACCTTTTCCATAGGGGCATACCGGTGCTCAAGCCCGATCAGCTTCCGACTGAGGTAGTACATCGGCTGCTCTTTGCCCTCGTCATTGACCTGGGCTAGCAGAGCCCCAAAAGAGGCCTCCATGGCAGCAATATATAAGATAAGGGGCTTCCCTCTGACAGGTGCCCCTAAGACAGGAGGAGTCAGCAGATACTCCTTGATTTGCTCGAAGGCCTTCTGACAGTCTTCGTCCCATATGAAGGGTGCTCCTTTCTTCATCAATTTGCCGAAAGGTAGGCATCTTCCAGAGAGATTGGAAATGAACCGCCTAATATAGGCGACTCTTCCTTGAAGAGATCTGAGCTCTGTCAAGTTCTTAGGCGGAGGCAGTCCTCTTATGGCCTTGATTTTGTCAGGGTCAATTTCTATGCCCCGGTACCTAATGATGAAGCCCAGGAACTTGCCGTTGGAGACGCCGAAGGCGCACTTCATTGGGTTCATCTTGAGTTGAAATCGTCGAAGCCTTTCAAAGACTTGACGTAAGTCAGCTAAGTGATCCTCCCGCTTCTTCGTCTTGACGACCAGATCATCGACATAGCATTCGACAAGGTCATGTAGCATCTCGTCGAAGATCTTGGTCATTGCCCTTTGATAGGTTGCGCCGGCATTCTTCAGACCGAATGGCATCCTTTTGTAGTTGAAGATCCCCTTAGGAGATCGGAAAGCCGTATGGTCTTTGTCTTTGACGGCCATGCGGATTTGATTATAGCCCGACGACCCGTCCATAAAAGGCAAGGCTTCGTGACCGGTGGTCATATCAACCATTGTCTCAGTGATTGGGACAGGGAAGTCGTCCTTTGGGCATGCTTTGTTCAAATCCCTGAAGTCGATGCAGACTCGGACTTGGCCGTTCTTCTTCTTGACATGGACTATATTGGCGAGCCATACAGGGTACATGCAAGGTTCCATGAAGTCCACGTTGAGCATCTTGTCAACCTCAGCATTGACCTTCAGCTCCAGCTCGTGGCGCATACGCCTTTGAGCTTGCTTGACTGTTGAAAGTATTGCCAGCTCATATTCAGCCACAGAAGGGTCGAGCCCGGGCATTTCTTTATAAGTCCAGGCGAAGCAATCCCTGAACTCTTCTAAGAGCTGTCGATACGACTGCCTTTCTTCCTCGCTGAGGAGAGCACTTATGAAGGTGGGACGATAGTCATTGGTTCTTCCGAGATTAATCTCGATCAACTCGTCCACAGTTGCTTGGCCACCGTCTTCAAGCTCCGGTGGAGCTGGTTGGAGGTCGACGAAGTCTCCCTCGTCATCAGTATTTGCTTCATAGACATCAAATTCTTCGAAGCTCTTTTGCTCGTGGCTTGAAGCCGAAGGGCTTGCTTTGTTTTGCTGATGGTTAGCAGGCTGGGCTGCTTCTCCCTCTGAAGGGTGGTCGTTATTGACACCTGATGAAGGTGATGGTGTGGCTGGCACCTCAACGGACTCCCTTACAGAATGGTTAATCTTGGGCTCAACTTTTGCTTGCCCGTGATGGGGAGGTAGCAGTCCTATGGTGTTGACTGCAAAGTGGACCTCGAAGTCCGTCTCCTGGTTATAGCCAAGTCCCCTTGTATCTTTGTGGGAGAAAGGAGGTTGCCCGCGGACCTGCGGAGGGTTCCACAGTTGATGGAAGTACGCCGCTCGCGGAGGGTCCAGAGTTTGCGGGATGTGCTGCTTTTTACACATCTCCTTGATGTAGTTGGACATATCATCCATCTCCTGGACTGGCTCTAGCGCCACATCGGTGGGAGTATCCTAGTCGAAGTCATCTTCAGGAGGACATGGTGGGACTAAATCACCTTTGTAAAAGATGATCGACTTGTCCCTCTTGTTCTTGTTGCGTCTCTTTCTCCGTTGATAGGAGACTGTGAAGGTCTTCAACGGCTCCACCTCATACTCTTCCCGTTGGGACGAGAGCTGGAGGCACTTGGGTGGTAAGGAGATACTCCCGTTAATGACCCGGCTGATGAGGTTGGCTTCAAAGTCAACACTTCGCCTTTCTGGCTGGGTTGGCTTGGAGGCGGCACTGAGGCTCAGCCTGTGCAGTTTTACCATGTCTTGGTTAACAGTGAAGAGCTGCCCTTCCTCGACTTCATGGTCTACCTTTTGCTTCCCTTTGTCTTTTATAGGCTCGGGGATTGCTAAAGTGGGCTTCCCAAAATAAAGCGAAGCATCGGCCAGATGGCACTCATTGGGGTGGAACGGGGCCTGATCTGCGAAGACTATATGTTGCTCCCCTTCCTTGGCATATTTAATGCACTGGTGCAGAGTTGAAGGAACAACCCAGTTTTCATGGAGCCACGGTCTTCCAAACAGCACCTTGTAAGATGTGTCGGAGTTGATAATATAGAATGTCGCTTGGGTGACAAAATCGCCCAAGGCTAGTTTGACCTCAACCCGACCAAGCGCCTCCTCGGAACCATGATTGAATCCCGAGATCTTTACTGCAGTCACCTTTTGTAAATAAGGTGCCAAGTATAGAGACTTGAAAGTCTTCAAAGGCATGATGTTGACGGCCGCTCCGGCGTCAACCAAGATGCGATTCACATCATGCCCATTGATCGTCCCCCTCATATATAAGGGGCGGTTGTGACATGGAGAAGACAGCAACATATCTTTGTCCGTGAAGGAGATGTTGGCCGTGAGTGCCTCATATGCCTGAGCCTGTAACTCTGCAACCTGGGCTTCGTAGGCCTCCGGGTCTTGGAGTATCTTGACAAGAGCCTTCCGAAGATCTTTGCTCCAGGCGATGGCCTCCCAAATGGTGACATTTGTAGGAAACCGTTTCATGTGATGAATGATCTTGCGGTCCGCCCGAGCACGGGTCTTGTCAAATGGCGGGATGATTTCCGTCAGGGTCTTCGGCGCCTGGCGAGGCTTCTCCCGTTTAGAAGGGCGCTCCTCATTCTGACCCTCCGCATTTTCTTGGAATAGCGGAGCCAAAGACTCATCCGGAGGTGGCAAAGGCTCATCATGCTGGCCTTCATTAGAGGGACCGGCCTGGCTCACGGCTCATCCCTGTTGGAGGGGCCGGCCTGCTCTGACGCCTTCTCGCACTTTGGCGACTTGGCTGGCTCCTCTTCTTCATCGGAGGATGTGATTGTAAAAGGGACGCCACCCGGCTTAGCCGTTGAGGTGGGGCCTGAACCCTCTGAGGGGCTGAGGATGAAGGGGATCTCCCGAACTTGAGTTTCCGGGACAGGACCCGACTTCTCCCCTCTAAATATTATGACTCGGTCGAGGGACAGGGGGCCTTCACGTCTACGTCCTCGGCCACGACCTCATCCACGTCCACGGCCATTTCTTGCCGAGCGACGCTGATATGTTGCCATAGGAGCCTCGCCTCCAGTGCTATCAGCCGTGGGACAGTAAATGTTGTTAGGCGGTGGGATCGCCACCATGTTGCAGGAGAGCTCTTGCAGCATTTCCTCGAGCATTTCCACAATGAGCTCCTCATCTTTGTAGAATAATGAGAGCTCCTCTGGGATTGGGAAGTCTTCACCTTCTTCAAGACGGTGAACCATTTCTCGGAGCCATTGCAGAAGACGGGCTTTGCGCCCAAGCTTGCCCCAGGGAATATATTCGTCTAGAGTGACGACCCTGGTGGGATGAGGGGGAGTGTACTCCTCCAGCTCATCTATGGGCTTTTGAAGTCTTTGTAGAGGAGTTGGCTCCTTAGGAGCCTCCATAGCAGCTGCTTGCTCGGATTGCTTCTTCAATCTCCTCTTTAGATTCTTCCTACGGTTCTTCTCTTGCTTCTTTTGGCGTGCTGCCTCTTGAGAAGAGAGAGGAGTTTGCTTCGGCAGTGGGACTCGCTTGCCCCCAGAATTTTACTTCTTACCCCGGGCTGGCTCCTTAGGAACCTTAGTGCCACGACTTTTTCTGGGGGCAACCTTGATCCAATTAACCTCCTCCGGCTGAGCTTGGAAGGTGGCATTGATTGCCCGAGCAATTATTTCAGGAGGTAACTCCTGGAACTCTGCCAGTCCACAGTGGGGCCCCTGGGGGCTTTGCGGTTCCACCGACTTTGCTTGGGCTGGTGGCTGGGCTTGCTTGAGCTGCTGAGGCCTTTCTACAATTGGCGGCCTCGCTGGGCTGACAGAGGCCTTAATTGGGGTCTTCGCGGGCTCAAGAGGTTGAGTCCTCTCCACGACTAATGGCCTTGCTGACTTGGCAGGAGCTTTGGTTGAAGGCTCTGACGCCTTGGCTTTGCTTTTGTTATCTGGCCGAAAGTTCTCTCTTATGACGATGCCAGGCTGACTGGACCTGGGACGGACCTTGGAACTCTCTCCCGCGGCTTGACTTCCTGGGTTCTGGACCTTAGGCCCTTTATAGGTGGCCTTGCCTTTAGTGAGTAGTGGGAATTCATCATTTTCCGCAAGCTCACTTGGTCGGGCTAATCGGGAGAAAGCCTCAGTTTCTCGCCGAACCTGCTGGAGAGTCTCCCTGGCGGCCTCTGCAAGATGTAACCTTGTCATGGAGTTCCCCTGAGTATCGACAACCCCTCTTTGGATGAGGGCTTCAATGAAGTCCTGAACCTCTGGGCATTGCCGAGTAGGGTGAGACACCCTTGCATGATACTTACAATAGCGGGGGTGACTCTTGGCCGTCTCATTGTAATAAGACGGCGGGTCGTGTGTCAGAACCCAGCCATCCTCCAGAAGTTTATCAAAAATCTTCTCAGTGTCCTCCTTGGGGAAAGAACACTGGTGAGAGGGCCGCCACCCTGGATACCAGAGTGTGGATTTAGGAGACTGGGAACTGGCTCCCTGGGAACTAGCTCCCTCCTCCTGCTGCTCAGGGAACTGGAAGGCTGCTGCAGCATGGATAACATTGACGGAGAAATGAAGGGTCCTCCGTGCATGCGGCTGTGGTGGGTTGACCAAGGATGCCCCCATATTGATCTTCCCTCGCCTGATTAAGTCTTCAACAATGTCCTTAAACGGCTCACAGTTGTGGATGATATGGCCAACAACTTCATGATACGGGCCATAGCCCTGATGAAAAGCAGCACCTGGTGTCTGCTCCATGGGTGACAGGCTTATCAGTCTCGCCCGTTGGCATGCGAAGAAGATGTTTGGAGTCTTCTCGCAAGGGAATGAATATAACTTCTTCGGCAGCTCGACTTGAAGTGGAGCCTCCTCGCCTTCCGGTGAGTCCTCGTCTTCGGATGAATCTGAGGACTCTTCAGAGAGCCAGCCCCTCAGCGGAGTCTGGCCAGTGGATGATACACCTGCCTCCCGTATGTGGGCCGGAGCTAACCCCCTAGCAAATGAGCCAAAGGGGAAAGTGGACAGCTGCTGATCAATGCTCTCCAGGAACTGCAGCAGGCGCCTCTGTTCTAGTTGTAATTGTCGAATTTCCCCTCGGATTTCCCGAATGGTTCTCCGCAGTGCCAGACATTCGGGGAATGAGGAAGGAGCTTCCCCCGGACCAGTGTGGGACTGTTGATTTGAAGGCCCGACCTCGGAGGCGTTAGAGCTCGAGACCATCGCCACCATATGAACCGCATTAGCCGACCGGTTCGATCGGTTCCAGACATGAGGTTGGGGTGGGTCGACTGCATGGCCCAGCATATTTACCAAGCCTTTTTGAATGAGCTCTTCTACTATATTCTTGAAGACGTAGCAGTTCCCGATAGCATGACCCAACCTTCGGTGATACACACAATAGGTAGGATCATCTGTCTTATCCACCTCTGCGGGCTTCCGCGGATCTAGCAGTGTGACGAGCTGCTCCTTCATACATAGATCAAAGAGCATCTTGGTATGCTCCTTTTTGAAAGAATAGGGTGTCTTCATGCACTCTGCTAAGAAAGACGCGTTTGTCTTGCTATTAGACTTCTTGCCTTTTCCTTTGGACTTTCCTTCCCCTTTATCTCCATTCGTCGGAGAGAAGTCCACGGCATTCACCTCCTTACCACTAGCCAGACGGTCTTTGGAGACTTAGTCTTTGGCAGAAGCTTGTGTAGGATGGTCAGCAAAGAACATCTCAATCTCCGCCACCACTGTATTCAACTGGTCAAAGTTTCTGATATTGGAGCCCAGAAGCTTTTCACTGACTTCTGCCGAGAGACCCCTGCGGCAGATGGTGATCGCATCTTCAAGCGTCGGAGGGTTATCGTAGTGCATGCTGACGTCCCTCCATCGCTTAATGAAGTCCAATGCTGTTTCACCCTTCTTCTGTCGAAGGGAACAAAGCTCTGCTAGGGAGACTTTGCGTTCGACCATTTGGAAGCGGTCGACAAACTTCTTCTGCATATCAGCCCAATCAGATACTGAGTTGGGCTTCAACCTTGAATACCACTGGAAGGCAGTGCCAGTCAAGGACGTGGCGAAATACCGCAGCAAATATGCCTCTTCCAGGGCTAATTCACCCATGGCCGTCATGTAATAGGCCAGGTGTTCATGCGGAGAGCCCTGCCCGTTGAACTTCTGGAGTTTCGGGGCCTTCGGGCAATCATGCGGAAGCTTCTTGAATTGATGGTGGAGGGGATAAGGCACGCTGTATAAATCAACGGTAGCCACTCCCTCCCCATGTTGAGCAAACTTCGCCTCTACAATGTGTTCAATCATTTGCTTCTGCGTCACGAGGCTTTCTGCAGCAGGAGTAGCAGATGACCGCGCATTGGCTTCATGCAGCGGGACTTTGAAGGCCACTGCCAGTGGAAGTCTTGCAGTCGTGACAGAGGCATTGGCTGCTGCTGGAATGGGAGAAGACTAGTGATCCGCTCCAGCCGGTGCCGCCTGAGGTAGGGGCAGGAACCTCCTTTTCGCGCAAAAGCGACTATAGCTGGTTCTTGAGCTCCTGGTTCTCCTGTCGAAGCTCTTCCAATGTGGGGGCCCGTGGCTCTTCCCCCAACTCTTCTTCATGCCAGGAGTGACTGTCCTCATCAACACTGTGGACGTCTTCCTGGCGCTCTTCTTGCCGTGCCTGCTCGGGCTGAGATGTACCGGCAACCGGCGCCTGTTGCGTCTGCGCTAGAATCCGGGAGACCGGCCTTGACCTCCTCAAATATTGGATGGGTTGGTCGAGCTCTCCCGAGGTGTTCTCGGGTTGTTTGTCGCCGGAGGTGGCGTAACATGTGAACACTTTGACGGTGTCATCGGTCACCTGGACCACCCGTTTTTTCTTGGGCGGTTGTCGCTTCGGCTTGGGCGGCCTCCCAAGTCTGTCAAAGACAGACACTCGGGATATAGATGCTTGAGGAGAGCGATCCTCCTCCGTGTGCGTGGAACTGGCCCACGGGGAGGTCGGCCGCACCTTCTTGCCGGCTCCTCGGCGCTTTTGCCCCTGTAGGGGTTGAGATGTAAATCTCGCAGATGTCGAGGCCTCAGTGCTTGGCGGACTCCGCATTCGCTGAAGTTCTGACATGCGGAAGGGCTCCTCCGCCCTGGCACGCCTTATAATCCGGGCCTCCTCCTTGGTGACCCAGATTTTCTTCAGATGGAGCTGGCGCTCCTCAATTGGGTTGCCTCCTGTCCTTGGACGGGGAGCTCGTGGCTTGGGCCGTTGCAGAGGGCTCTAGGTTGCCGCCGGTACGGCAGACTTCTTCTTCTTCACTCCGTCCTCTCGAACTTGCCGAAGGAGCTCGAAGCGGTTGGAGGTAGGAATGGTCGGGACATGACGATCCCGTGGCACGATTGGCTCGCCTCCATCGAGCTGGATGCGGATGTCTCCGATAATTACAGTCTTGCCGGAGCGAGAGACAGCCGCTTCGGGTTTTGTACCCTTGCGGCTACGGCGTTGCCCCCGTTGAGCAGGGGTGGCGGTGGTGGCGCCCGTCATAGGCGTGGCGTCATCCTGAGCAGGGGCGGTACCTCTGAGGGTAGCCGCAGTGGAGTTAGGGCTGTGACGGCGACGGCGTTGCCCCCGTTGAGCAGGAGCAGCACCGACAGTAATCTGGTTGACCGAGAAAACTTGGTCGTTTGCTGAGACAAAGGGCCTGACACCCTTGGTCTGTGAAAAGTTGGCCGGACGAAGTCGGCCGGCTGCTGCAATAGAGGGTCTGGCACCCTCAGAAGCTTGTTTGTTGGCCGAGCAGACTCGACCAATTGTTGAAGCTGAGGGCCTGACACCTCCGACGGCTGGCTTGTTGATCGGGCGGACCCGGCCAGTTGAAGCGGAGAGCTTGACGCCCTCAATAGTCGGCTTGTGGACCGGACTGACCCCCCAGCTGCTGGGGCCGAGGGCCTAACACCCCCGACGGTTGTCTTCGCGACCGGGCGAACCCGATCAGCTGAAGCGGAAGGTCAGGCCTTCAGTAGTGTTCTTGACCGAATGAACCCGGCCAGTTGATGGAGCCGAGGGCCTGACACCCCCAGTAGCAGCCTTGTTGACCGGATTATCTCGGCCAGTGGCTAGGGCCGAGGGGCTAACACCCCCGACAGTTGTCTTCTTGACCGAGCGGATCCGGCCAGTTGCTGCAGTAGAGGGCTTGACACCCTCAGCGACTGTCTTCTTGACCGGGCGGACCCGGCCAGTTGATGGGGCCGAGGGCCTGACGCCCCCGACAGTTGTTGCAGGCATGGCTGAACTGGCTTCAGCCACAGGTACCACGCCCAAGAAGAAGGGCGAGCCGACAACAGGTGGGAAGTCGCCGAAGACCAGTGGGGTTGACAGGAATCCGAGCCTGGCGTGATTGGCGACGATCTCGGGGCCGTAGGTAACGGCAGCCATCGCTGTTGCTGGTGTTGGTGGTGGTGGTGGTGCGTAGCACGAAAGGAGTGGTGTGCAGATGCACAAAGAACTCTCAAATGAACAGAGAGATGTGCTCTCCTCTTCCCGTCCTGTAAAAGGAAGAGGAGGGAAATCAGAACCTTGTAAAAGGTTTAGAGGACTTTCTTTGACAGAAAGAAGAAAGGCGGGAACAGGTCCCCACCGGGCGTGCCAGTATGTGAGACATGGAAAAAATCTGATACGACTTTTATCGTAGATAAAAGGTAGATTTTCATTCTTTTTGAAAAGAAACATCCCCCCCATCTGAGTAGAGGGTCATTCCGTGTGTGCGCGTCGTATCAGACGATTTGGGTTCGAGTGCTGGACCTTTCCCCACTGACCGGAATCAGTGTTGATTTACATCGGCCTAACGTCCGAACACCTTTGTTTAACCGTCAAAGAAATCTCAAAAGTCTTCTATGGGGGTTCTGATGTTGGGGGCAAACTCTCTTAGAGGGCTCACAATGTCCACTCACTCACCATCGACCAACAGAAACAACGACTAAGTTAGGGTTTTAATTGAGGCCATATTTGGGCAAAACCCTAGGATTTGGGAATATGAAGATGATTTGGGGGAAGCCATAGGCATAATTGAAGTCACGGGAGGTTTTCTGGACCCCAACGGTATTTTGGTAATTTTACCAACCCAAGGGTATTTTGGTAATTTTCCCAGGCCAGGGGCACTCTGGTAATGTTTGGGCTGGAACGGAGGTAGGACCAGGTTCCTAACTCCCCAAGACGTTGAGGCTCTTTCTGGAGGGTTTTAGGGGCTGCTAGGCCATTTCTAGGTCACAGGGGTATTTTGGTAATTTTACCGAACCCTAGGTGGATCCAAGCTGAGGTGGCACTGAAGTGTCGGACTGAGCTGACAACACTCTTGGACCGAAAGAATGACAAGGGGCTTCATAGAAGGCGCGTATTTGTCAACTTAGCCGAAGGAGGGGTATAAATACAATTTTTGGAAAGCCGGGGGTTTTCTTTTAATTCCCCCCCCCCAAGGAGATGCCCGGTGTATGCTGGGTGCTTTTATAATTCCAGTGAGTACAAGAGTTGTCGACGAATTGTCGACTGTACAAACTTCCGCGTTGGAGCGGGAGATAGGGGCGTAGCCCCAATTACAAAAGTTGCAGGGTATAACTGCAAATTACAGGACCTTGGTCTTTTACGGTCCCGGGGAGGACGTTTTTGTAATTCCGCCATCGTAAGGACAGAACCACCTGACTTAGTCGTCCCGGGACGTAAAGACTTACAAAACATGGCCCGCTGAGGGGCATAATTACAAACATGGCCCACTGAGGGGCGTAAATGTAAATATACCCCGTAGGGGCATAAATACAAGACCCGGGGACTTACCCCACACGGGTCGAAACAAACGAACAAACTCCAAACGCGGGATGCTCCGAGTGCGAGAAGTGCTCCGTACGTACGTAGGTTGATCCCCTGTATCAGTTCTCCACTTGGACCCTTAGGGTCTATTTATAGAAGGCGGGAGGGCCCAGAGGGGTCAAACGAACAAATTTGCCCCAATTCTGTCAAGGTGGGGTGGCAAAAAGTCATTTTGACCCCTCTGGCCACCAAAAAAGGCCAAATGACCCCTCTGAGGGGGTTAAAAATCCCTTTTTTTTGTTTTTTTTTTGAAACCCGGACCCCGGAGGGGGGCGGACCCAGGCGGGGTCGCGCGGCCCCGGGACGGGCGCGACCCGGCGGGGTCGCGCGACGCCGCGGGTGGGCCACCCGGCGGGGTCACGCGACCCCGCTGGGTCCCAGCGGGGCCGCGGCCTCCCTTTTGACCCGGGAGGGGTCGTTTGACCCCCGGGCGTGCTTCTTGGCTCCTCTTCGCGCCGTTTCGCTCCGTTTTCGTCATCCCGGGTTGGAGAAGAGCCGTGGTGGAGGTATATATCTCGGGGAGATCACTCCTTCGCCGCGTGGCAGCATCACGTCGGCAGAGGGAGCATTGTTTGTTTGTCTGGTCGTTCGTCGCCGCATAGGGAGGAACCTTTGCGCCCGTCTGTGCCGTGTGATACACTTGCTCGGCTACTCTGACCGGTATACGCATGAATCTTCCTCGCCAATCTTCTTGCTGTGACGTCGACCATAATATTGTCTGGTCGAGAGACCTTGAATTACGGAGATACTCCGTAGTTCGACGGTGTCGACGATACGTCGTGCTTCTCGTCGAACGTTGCATAGCAACAATTCTTTGATTTAATTCAAGACAATTTTCGGGTGCAACAGCGAGGAACCAGAGAAGTTATATTCTTTCACTCGGGAGAAGACTTTACAAATCTTCTTCGCGTGTCGTCGAGAAGGGTTGCTAAACCTCCCGGCATCACCCAGTCAGCAGATACCAGGCGCCGCATTACACCAGGGCTATTGCCCACATCACGAGGTGATAAGCCATATTATCCATGACTGTCGGGCCTTCAAGGACCTTGCCGAAGACTTGATCAGGCGAGGAGTGATCGATATGGGCGACTTCTTGGTTTGCCCGCCGCAGCCACATAGACGGGAGAGTTTGAATTTCTCCGTTAACGTCATACATGCCTCGGCTGTTTTCCAACTCCCGGAGCCGAGAGAGGAAGGAGTCAGCTCTCAACCGTCCAAGTCCACATTGTGGTATCCAGGGTGGCGACTCTTTTATCAGTGTTCTTTCCCCAAGGAAGATATTGCGAAGAATTTCGACAAGCTCCTGGAAGAAAGTCAAGTAATGGCACGTGATCCGTCGTCCTTCTATAATGAAACGGCCAAAAGTCATCCCTGCTATTGCAAATATTATGCCAGGGTGTCCCATCCCAAGCCACGAGAGACCAAGCCCACCTCTCAGCAGGTCCAGCCGGGCAAGTCTACAAGCAACATCTCTCAGCCAAACCCTAAAGGCAAGGTTATGTGCAAGGGGCCTAACGCCCAGAGCCCAAAAAGTCTAAGCCGTGGGAGGAGGTTCCAAACCACTTTTCCAACCTGAGTCAACCTGGCATCGTTATAAGGGGAAACCCCCAGCCAGACAATAAAGGCAAAGCCAGGGCGGGGGAACCCAAAGTCAAATATCATGTCGAGCCAACAAGGTTGTCAATTGTAGAAAGACCTCAACAGCTCGAACTGGCAAAATCGCCAACTAAAGCGAGACCGGTGGAATTACAAAGCCCTCAAGGGCCCCACTTTGGCCTCGCAGAGTTCCAGGAGCTGCCGCCGGAAATAATTGCTCAGGAGATCAATGTCACTTTCCAGGTGCAATCGGAGGAGGCCAACTGGACTTAGGTTACTCCCAGAAGGAGCTGTGGAACCAAGGCTCCTAAGGAGCCGTCCCGGACTAGAAAGCAAACTTTCGGGGTAAACCAGTCCCACCTTCGAAACAAAGTCCACTTTCTTCTCAAGAGGCGGCACGTCAAAAGAAGCAAGAGAAGAATCGCAAGAAGAATCTAAAAAGGAGGTTGAAGAAGCAAGCTGAGCAAGTGGCAACTATGGAAGCCCCCAAGGAGCCAACTCCTTTGCAACGGCTCCAAAAGCTCATAGATGAGCTGGAGGAGTATACTTCCCCTCGTCCCACCATGGTCGTCACTCTGGACAAATATATTTCCTGGGACAAGTTTGGGCGTAAGGCTCGACTTCTTCAGTGGCTCCGGGAGATGGTCCACCGTCTTGAAAAGGGTGAAGAATTCCTGATTCCTAAAGAGCTTTCCTTATTTTACAAGGACGAGGAATTCACTGTAGAGATGCTCGAGGAAATGTTGCAAGACCTCTCTTGCAATATAGTGGCGATTCTGCCACCCGATAACATCAATTCTCCTTCCAGACAAGGTACTATGGCCGATAGCACCGGGGGCAAGGTTCCCATGACGACATATCAACGTCGCCCGGTGAAGAATAGCCGAGGTCGTGGCTGAGGACGAGGGCGCGGGCGTGAAAATCCTTTAACTCTCGACGGGGTCATATTGTTCAGAGGGGAAGAATCGAGTCCTGTCTCGGAAACTGAAGTTCGGGGAATCCCTTTTATCCTTAGCTCCTCAGAGGGTCCGTGCCTCATCCCGGAAGCTAGAAGAGCGGGTGGCGTCCCTTTTATACTTGACTCCTCTGATGAAGAAGAAGAGCCAACCCAGCCGCCAGTGCAAGATAAGGCGTCAGAGCAAGTTGGTCCCTTTGGCAAGATTGAGTCCGCGAGCTAGGCAGGTCCTTCTAATAATGGCAAACATGCCTAACCCTTAGCACCTTCGGAGGGATCTCTGGCACCACTATTCCAAGAAAATGCGGAGGGTCGGAGTGAGGAACATCTTTCTAAGCGGGAGAAGCCTCGTGGGGCGTCGAATACTTTAACGGAAATCATCTCGCCATTTGACAAGATCCGTGCTCGGGCGGACTTCAAATTATCCATGACATGAAGCGGTTTCCAATAAATGTCACTATTTGGGAAGCAATTGCTTGGAGTAACGATCTAAGGGAAGCTCTCATCAAGATACTCTAAGACCCGGAGGCTTATGAAGCCCATGTTGCAGAGTTGCAGGCCCAAGCATATGAGGCGTTTGCAGCCAATATCACATTTACGGAAAAAGACATGTTGTGGTCTTCTCCGTGCCACAATCGCCCTATATATATGCGAGGGACAATCAATGGGCACGATGTGAACCGAATTTTGGTCGATGTCGGAGCGGCCATTAACATTGCCTTTGAAGACTTTCAAGTCTTTATACCTGACGCCTTACCTGCAAAAGGTGACCACGGTCAAAATTTTGGGATTCAACCAGGATTCCGAGGAAGCACTAGGTCAGGTTGAGGTCAAGCTAGCCTTGAGCGATTTTGTCACCCAAGTGACATTTTATATCATCAATGTCGACACATCCTATGAGGTGCTGTTGGGGAGACCATGGCTCCACGAAAATTGGGTTGTTCCTTCAACTCTGCACCAATACATTAAATATGCTAAGGGAGGGGAGCAACATATCATCTTTGCAGATCAGGTTTCATTCCGCCCCAACGAGTGCCACCTAGCAGATGCTTCCTTGTATTTTGGGGAGTCCACTCTAGCAATCCCCGAGTTTGTAAAAGACAAAGGAAAGCAAAAGGTGGACTATGAAGTTGAGGAAGGGCAACTATTCACTGTCAACCAGGACTTGGCAAGACTGCATAGGCTAAGCCTTAAAGCTAGCTCCAAGCCGACTCAGCCAGAGAGGGGAAACATTGACTTCGAAGCCAACCTCATCAGCTGGGTCATTGACCAGAGTATCTTCTTACCACCCAAATGTGTTCAGCTCCCGTTTCAACGGGAAGAGCACGAGGTGGAGCAGCTGAAGACTTTCACAGTCTCCTACCAGCGAAAAAGGAGGAGCAAAAAAGGCGAGGAAGACAAGCCAATTGTCTTTTATAAAGGAGATTTGGTCCCTCTAGGCCCTACTGAGGATGATTTTGGCTGGGATACTCTCGCCAACACTGCACCGGAGTTCGTCCAAGAAATGGACGATCTGCTAGAGCGCATCAGGGAAATGTGTAAGAAGCAACATATCCCTCAAGCCGAAGACCCCACACGAGTAGCATATTTCCACCAACTGTGGAACCCTCCGCAGGTTCGCGGACAACCACCCTTCTCCTGCAAAGATACGAGAGGACTCGGCTATGATCTGGAGCTAATGCCATAGGACTGTCGCCTCCTCCCCACGGACAAACTGAAGCAGAGTCCAAGATCGACAACCCTGTGAGGGAGTTCGGTGAGACGTCAGTGTCACTCTCACCCGAAGTTGACAATAGTCGCCTCCCCGAGGGAGGGACAACTCAGCCGGTCGGGTGTTAGCAAGACGGAGCAGGTCCTTCAACTTCAAGCCGCGAGCAAGAAAGCTTCAAAGAATTTGAGGTATATGAAGTAAATACTGATGATGAGGTAGACTTCGTCGACTTCCAACCAGCTCCACCGGAGCTCGAAGACGGTGGCCAGGCAACTGTGGATGAGTTGATTGAGATCAATCTTGAAAGCAAAGAGGACTATCAGCCAACCTTCGTAAGTGCTCTCCTCAGTGAGAAAGAAAGATAGGCCTACCAGCGGTTCCTGGAAGAGTTTAAGGATTATTTCGCCTGGACTTGCAAAGAAATACCTGGGTTTGACCCTTTTATGGCTGAACATGAGCTGGCAATACTTTCCACAGTCAAGCCAGTTAAACAAGCTCAAAGGCGTATGCGCCACGAGCTGGAGTTGAAAGTCAATGCTGAGGTCGACAAGATGCTTGACGTGGACTTTATAGAGCCCTGCATGTACCTTGTGTGGCTCGCCAACATAGTACCCGTCAAGAAGAAGAATGGCCAAGTCCGAGTTTGCATCGACTTCAGGGATTTGAACAAGGCATGCCCGAAGGACGACTTTCTTGTCTCAATTACTGAGACAATGGTTGACATGACCATCGGTCACGAAGTTTTGTCCTTCATGGACGGGTCGTCGGGCTATAATCAAATTCGCATGGTCATCAAAGATAAAGATCACACGGCTTTCCGATCCCCCAAGGGGATTTTCAACTATAAAAGGATGCCGTTTGGCCTAAAAAATGTCAGCGCAACCTATCAAAGGGCGATGACTAAGATTTTCGACGAGATGTTACATGATCTTGTTGAATGCTACGTCGATGACCTGGTCGTCAAGTCAAAAAGGCGAGAGGATCATTTGGTTGACTTGCGTCGAGTCTTCGAAAGGCTTTGACAGTATCAGCTCAAGATGAATCCAATGAAATGTGCCTTTGGCGTCTTCAATGGCAAGTTCCTCGGCTTCATCGTCAGGTATAGAGACATAGAAATCAACCCTGACAAAATCAAGGCCATAATAGGATTGCCTCCGCCTAGAAATTTGACGGAGCTCAGATCTCTGCAAGGAAGACTCACCTATATCAAGCGGTTCATTTCTAACCTCTCTAGAAGATGTCTGTCTTTCGGTAAATTGATGAAGAAAGGAGCACCCTTCATATGGGACGAAGACTACTAGAGGGCCTTCGAGCAAATTAAGGAGTATCTACTGACTCTTCCAGTTTTAGGGCACCTGTTAAAGGAAAGCCCCTTATCCTTTACATTGCGGTCATGGATGACTCTTTGGGGGCACTTCTAGCCCAGATCAATGAAGAGGATAAAGAACTGTTGTTATACTACCTCAGTCAGAAGCTGATCGGGCCTGAGCATCGGTACACGCCTATGGAAAAGGTGTGCTTAGCTTTAGTATTTGCTGTCAAAAAGTTAAGGCACTACCTTCTAGCTCACCGAGTGGTGCTCATCTCAAAATGTGATTCACTCAAATTCTTGCTCAGCCAGCCCGTTCTCTCCGGAAGGCTCGACAAGTGGGCACTTATCCTCGTGGAGTTCGACATCACATTTGTCGCAAGGCGATTAAGGGGCAAGAAATGGCCGAGTTCTTAGCTGCGCATCCTGTGCCAGAAGATTCACCACTCAACTTCGAGTTTCTCGATGAAAAGGTGCTAGTGCCTTCACAAGAAATCGGGGAGCATCCTGAAAACGTCCCACCACAAATGGAGCCGAACGTCCTCACTCTCGACTTCCCACATTGGGAGTTGTATTTTGACGGCGCTTCTCGAACAATCAAGAGGGCTAGCGGCTGCACATACTTTGTCTCTGGCGCAGGGATAGTTTTTGTATCTCCGCAAGGCGGCATTCTTCATAATTCTTGTGCCCTCATAAAGTCATTGACTAATAATGAAGCGGAGTATGAAGCGCTAATTATTGGACTCCAGCTGGCACTGGTGATGGATATTAAGTGCCTCAAAGTATACGGGGATTCTCAGCTCGTCATTCGACAGGTTCTGAGTGACTATGACGTCCGGAAGAAAGAGCTAATCCCCTACCATGCAGCCGTCATGAGGCTGAAAGAAAAGTACTACCTATTCAAAATAGACCATGTCCCAAGGGGCAATAACTCCCAAGCAGATGCTTTGGCAAGGTTGGCAGCAGTCTTAAAACTCCTACTTGAGGGAGAATTGAATATTACTGTCAGACACCGAAGGCTCATGCCAAGTGTGCTCGACGAAGAATCCGGCCTCACTGTCTATGAGGTCAACAACATCCAAGAGGAGAATGCTCCAGAGGAACGGGTGGCTTCCTCCCGATCGAGCTCAGAGAGTGCAACTGTTACGTAGGGCAACATCTTATCAGCTGATTGACTGCTCACTTTTTTGGCTTGTCCACGAAAAAGACTGATCGGTCCTCTTACGATGTCTTTCATCTAAGGAAGCAAACATTGTGATGCACGAGGTCCATTCCGGATTGTGCGGTGCTCATCAAGCAGGAGCCAAGATGAAAAATAACATTAAGCTCAAAGGGTTTTATTGGCCCACCATGTACGAAGATTGCAACCAGTATGCTCATACATGTCACCAATGTTAGGCATTCGGGCTAGTGTCTCGGAGGCCGCCTAATCCGCTCCATCCAACTACGCCTACTTGGCCATTTGCGGAGTAGGGCATGGATATTGTGGGACCATTCCCGCAGTCATCTCAATTCCACAAGTTTATCCTGGCCGTCACTGATTACTTCTCCACATAGGCAGAAGCTATTCCGATGCGAGAAGTCACAGGTGAAATAGTCGCTCGGTTTGTGAGGCACTACATATACAGATTCGGCACCCCCAATCGGATCATCTCGGACAACGGCACACCATTCAGGAACAAGACTGTGTACACTTTGGCGTCTAAGTTCCATATTGATTGGAGGACGTTGTCGGTCTATAATCCCCAAGTCAATGGGTTGGCCCAGGCCTTCAACAAAACCTTTGCAAGCTGCTGGCCAAGATAATGGGTGACTGTAAACGAGATTGGGACGAAAAGGTCCACAAAGCCCTATGGACCTACCAGACTATATACAAAACCCCTACGGTTTGTTCCCCGTTCTCCTTAGTTTACGGAGCTGAAGCCGTGGTCCCTGTGGAAATCAAATTGGCGTCCTATTGCATTGTTGTTCACGTCGGATTGTCAGGCTAAGACCAATCTGAAATAGAGAGAAGGCTCGAGGAACTGTCTAACCTTGAAGGTGAAAGGCTCAAAGTCTATAAACACTTACAAGTGTATCAGGCCTGTATGACATGTGCTTATGATAAGCTAGTCAAGCAATGAGCATTCAAAAAGGGCGTTCTTGTCATGGTCAAAGAAAGGAGGTCTTGGTAGGAATATCCAGTGACAAACTCCAGCCTAATTGGCGTGGACCTTATGTCATCCAGAAGGTCTATGAAGGAGGGGTCTATACGGTCGTCGACCACAAGGGAAACAACCATTTCCCTCCTCTTAATGGCAGGCACATGAAGTTTTACCATGCGCCACCGCATGAGCTTCTGCAACGGTCCTCTCAAGACATACCTCTTCCCAGCGAAGGTTCAAGTTTAAAAAAAAATGGGGTTAAAAATATTGATGTCTCGGCAAACTTAGTCAACCTTCAAAGGTTGGCTAAGGGCAAAAAGGTCATAAACCCGGCTGAGGTGAAAATTTGCAAGGGCGTCTCAAGCAAAAATGGGTAACCCCTCGGTGTGAAAACTCGCCAAGGGCACACCGAAAAAAGCTAAAGGGGTCCAACCTCGACGAAAACCCGAAAGGGCGGTGATGTTGATAATGTGAAAAAAAAATAACCCTCTTGCAACATGTTTCCACGGGTGGTTCCAAGTCAGTGACTTCACCCTATGATGCCAAGTGCGTTATACTGACGTCGTGGCTATAGTTCCAATGTCGCCATGTAACATCTAGTCCCACCGGGACGCCATGGTTATAATCTCAACATTGTCTTACTTCGTCCCACCGGGATCACCAACATTTTGAACCTTCAGATTTAAATCGTATGCCCCACCCGGGCTGTCAAATCTACCTCTCTTTCTCGCAGGGTGGATTCATGTCTTTTGGTTGGTCAACCCCGCTTACATTGTCAATTTCGGATTTGACTCTTATGTCTTTTCGGACTGTCAAATCTATCAATTCCTTTTCTAGAGTTAGCTCATACGTCTCTCGGCATGTCAGCTCCTCCCATATTTTGGACTTCTCAGGTCTGGCTCCCATGTCTCTCCGGGCTATCCAATCGGTCATTCCAGTCCCATCGGGCCCAATCTATGCATGCCCCTTTTGGGCTGCCGACCCATCTCGTCTATCGACTTCTGGTTTTAACTCATGTCTCTTTGGACTGTTCAATCCACTTACTTATTGTCCCATCGGGCTCGGCCTATGCATGCCCCTTGGGCTGTCGACCCATCTTTCCTATCGATTTTCGAGTTTAGCTCATATGTCTCTTTGGACTGTTAAATCCACTTACTTATTGTTCCATCGGGCTCGGTCTATGCATGCCCTTTTCGGGCTGCCAACCCATCTTGCCTATCGGTTTCCGAGTTTAACTCATATGTCTCTTTGGACGGTTAAATCCACTTACTTATTGTCCCAACCGGGTCTGGTCTATGCATGTCCCTTTCGGGCTGCCAACCTGTCTTGTCTATCGGCTTTCGAGTTTGACTCTCACGTCCTACTAGGTCTGTCAAATCCACTCGTTCATCTTCTGGGTCTGGCTTATGCATGCCCCTCTCGTGCTGTCAAGTCATCTTGTCTATCGGCTTTCGGGCTTGACTTTCACGTCCCACTAGGGCTGTCACATCCATCCTTTCCTTCTTTTGGGTTTGGCCTGTGCATGCTCCTTTCGGACTGTCAACCCATCTCGTCTCTCGGCTTCCAGGCTTGACTCACATATCCCGCTGGGGTTGTCAAATCCATTTTTTTGTCTCAACGGGTTTAGCCTATGCATGCCCTTCTCGGGCTGCCAACCCTATTTGTCTATCGGCCTTCAAATTTGATCTACATGTCTCACCCATGCTGTCAAATCCATTCTTTCATCTTACCGGGCTTGGTCTATGCATGCCCCTTTTGGGCTGTCGACCCATCTCGCCTCTCGACTTTCAGGTTTAACCCACATGTCCCTTTCGGACTGTTAAGCATACTTATTTGTTGTCTCAATCGGGCTTGGCCTACGCATACCCTTCTCGGATTGCCAGCCCATTCGGCCTATCGACTTTTAGATTTGACTAACCATGTCCCACTAGGACTATTAAATCCACTCATCTATCCCACCATGTGCGGCGCGCACGTCCCTCTCGGGATGTCTAACCCCCTTCGCCTTCTGGCACCATAGGTATTTTTTTTAAAAAAAGAAGAAATTGGTTAAAAATATTAATGCCCCAGTGGACTTGGTTGTTCTCGTTAGAAGGGCAAAAAAGTTCTAACCCGGCTAAAGTGAAAACCCGCGAGGGCGCCTTAGGCAAAAATGGGTATCTCTCGATGTGAAAAATTCGCAAGGGTGCACTGGAAAAAGTTAAAGGGGACAGTTCTAGCAAAAACTCGAAAAGGCGGCAGGACTGGTAAAGTGACAAAAAAAAAAGAAAAAAAAGGGAAAAAAAGAGAGCATACATGCAAGAGGATGGAAGCAAAAGCTACTGAGCTCTGTCCTATGTAGTCTGAGGCGTGAGGCGACCCCCTGGTCGCCTCACGCCTCAAACGCCTAGGCGACGGCCGAGGCATTTGAGGCGAGATTTTATTAAATAAATAAATATAATTCAGAAATTAAACTATATATCAATAAATTTTCTAAATTTTTTAAATTCATATATAAACTCAACAAATGTCTTAAATTCATTCATTCCTAAATAAGAATTAACACTAATATTGTCATACACTCAAATACACTAAAAAACAAGTGCAAGATTATAACAAAACTAAAACAAGTAATTAAACAACCAAACTAGTTAATTACGTAATTCTTTAGCAACAAAATGTTTCAAATAGTCATAGTTTACCATTATAGTCATAAAATCTCTGTTGCATGTGTGAGACAGTGAGAGAGAAAGAGAGGGAGACAGAGTGACAGAGAGGAAGACAGAGAGGGGCTCGGCCCCTCCCTCTCACTGTGAGAGAGATAGAGAGGAGGAGAGAGAGTGTGACATATGGAGAGAGAGAGTGTGTGTGATAGAGTGGGAGAGGGGCCAACCTCTCTCTGTGAGTGCGTGTGTTACAGAGAAAGAGTAAGAGAGGTAGAGAGAGAGAAATAAGGAGAGGGAGACAAAGTGAGGAAGAGAAAGATAGAGAGGGGAGTAAGAGAGGGAAATGGAGAGAGGGAGACGGCGAGGGAGGGAGATGAAGAGAGACAGAGGCGGCGAGAGAGGGAGACGAAGAGAGAGGGCTACCAGACCGTCGTCGCCACTCGCCTGTCGGAGACCGCCGTCGTCGCTCGCCGCTCGCCAGAGGCTATTGTCACCGCTCGCTCGCCCGCTGGAGCCGCTAAAGGTTAGGGTTTGAGGGAGGGAGGGGGCGAACTCTCGACGGGGTGGGAGGGCTCGAGGGAAAATTTAGAAGGCAGTTCCATTTGAAACGGGTCTGGCGACCCGATACGCGTATCCGATACTCGAGTGGCGGGAACGGTGAGAAAAAAAACTTCGCGAGGCGGGCGAGGCGGGACGAGGCGACAACGGCCCCGGCGAGGCAATGCGCCTCGCCCTAAGCCCTCGGGGTAACTAAGACTAGAATGAGCAAAGTACAAAAGCCCGGTGTACAAGTACAAAAAGGCGGCAAGGCTTATCAAGCACCAGACTCGCTCCTCCTCAAGTCAGCAAGGCGAGTCTCACTTTGAAGAGCCTCCTCTTGGACTCCCTTAAGCCTATAGCGGAGAGTCTCCGCCTCAACCTGTAGGCGACTGCGCTCCTCAGCCTCCTGTGTCGTTGCAAAAGAGCATGCATTTCCCTTTGCAGCTCCTCCACTCGTAGGGATACTGTCTAGCCGCGCTCCCGAACGGCCACAGCTCGAGTTTCGACCTCCGCCTGAGTCGCTCGTAGACTGCAAAGTTGCTCCTCCTCTTGTTGAATCATCAGTTGAGTCCTCCCTCTCCGCTCCTGTATGACATGAAGACGGGCGAACTCATCCCATAAGGTCGTAAGCTTCACTATCCACGCCTCTTTGGGAGGCCGAATGCGTGGTAACCCCTGGTAAAGACCTCCAGGTTGACCCTCAAAGCCTCCACAGTTGGCAAGCAGAACTTGGAGAAGCCGGTCAACCATATCAGCATATGTCAGCACCATCCCAAGTTGAGGGGTGTCAGGCCACTCGACCCCAAGAGCATGGAGTAAGTGTCCTTTCATAATCAAGAAAATAAGCACGGAAGCCGCAAATTGCAATACATGATGGCCTACCTAAAGTAGTCCTGTGTACGGGAATAGCTACAGAGGTGTTTTCCTCCCCAATGGCCTGGGAGGGAGCGTCCATAGGGGCTAACTCTGGCCCAACAAGTGGTGCATGTGTAGCCTGGCTGCCTGCAACTCAAATAATAACATGTATTTATGACTGTCCATATATAAAGTGACACAAATGATGTTGAATTCCAAAAGGCAACCACGTACCTTTTTCAACAATATCGCCTCCTTTAGCTATGCTGGGAGGGATGGACTCCGTATTGCGGACCCTTTTGGAGCAAGGTTGCTCACTCACAGGGGTCGGCCTTACCTCGCCTGGAGACTCCTCTGTCTCAGGGATCTCAATCGCCGGCCTTGAAGAAGGAGAACCTATGAGAAGGACGTGAGGAAATGGTTAATACCATAAACAAAATATGGTCACATGTTAAAGTCATTCATTGACAGATGCGGGGAATATCTGTGAGCTGGGGGTCCGTTGAGAAGGCGCCATGGCCAGGGCTGCACTGCTCCTCTTGCGAGTCCTGGAGAACTTCCCCTCTTGGGGTAACCCCAGTAGGCTGCTGCATGTCACCCTCGACAGCCTGGCTTGCCGCTAGTCACACAAGTAATGTGACAGGTATCAGTCAATTCAGCAATGAAACAATAAGAGAAAATAACACAAGTCTGCAGACTCTATACTTGAAGGGTCAGTCACGCTGGCCTTGTCAGAACCAGCACAAGGAGAGTTCCCCAGCGGAAGTGTTGGCATTATGCTATCAAGGACCCCTGGCGCTGGGATTTAAGCACCTGCCATCTTTATGGTCCTTGTAACTTTTGGGTCATCGCCATAACTCAGGAGGTCCATAAATGAGCCGGATTCGATGAGTTGTGAGAATTCCTCCATAGAGTCGGTTAGGTCAACGCCTGTATAATAATTGGTTATATATACCAGACAGATCTTCACAAGAAAAGGCTGGTTGGAAAAGGCAAAGAATGCATCTATGCTCACCACAAGTAGCCTCCAACTCTCCGCTTTCTCGGGAGCCTGATGAGGCCGAGGGATTTGTCTCGCTTGAAGAAGAGCTCGAAGTCCCGGTACCTGAGGAAGAGCTCGAACTTCCTCATGAGGGAGTCAGAAGCCGCGAAACCCCCACTCCTGAAAGTGGACTTGGCATTGTCTCCCGTCGTCGAGACATGGGGAGCAATATCAGGGGCCCCTGCATAACCAAAATATAGCACTGAAGAATTAATGACTTCCAATTCTTCACGTACGAATGAAGCGGCAAGGCTAAGTACATTATCTGAGGGCTGAATAGTCGGGACCCCTTATGTGATAGGTGAGGGGGAGCTAGTCGTCATCGGCGTATAATCGTTCGCAGGAGGGATTAATTCTTCAAAGCTAAAAATACTATTCGGCATGGACTCTGTCCACTCCCGCAGAGGTATTTACCTGAGGAGGAGAGAAACTCATGCCAACTCTGGTCTCAGGAGGAGCTGCATTGGGCAAAGCAAAAGATGTTGATATAACATTGTATATAAGCCTAAAAGTGGTGAGTAATAAAAATATGCCACTTATTGGAGACGTCCTCCCTGGCTGGAGACTCTTCCTCGATCCGAAGGCGGGACGAGGGTCTCACATCCCCTCTGGGACTCTCACCGCGAGGCCTTTTCGAGGCGACATTACCCCTCTCCGGCGCCATATCGGGAGGACCCTCCAATGGACCAACGTCAGCCACTCCAACAGCTCCACTTGTAATCATCAAAGGGATGTGTATAACACCCATTCTAAAATATGAGATTATATGTATAATAGAAGGCCAAAAGGGGAGATAATTACCTGTGGCTTCTATGGACTTCACGGGCTTCAAAATTATTTGCTCTGGCTTCAGTCGGAGAACATGGGTTATTGCCTTTGCAATCTCCAGAATGGCAATAGGAGTCATCGCTATCTCCAAATCAGAAATGTACTCTACCAGGCCTGCACAGTCCACGACATTGATCACGTGGGCCCTCCACTTTGCAAATGTGCTGGCCTTGAGTGCCCCCTCGGGTATCGGCTGGGACAACTGGGATTTCTTTCTCACCCCGCAGGAAGCCTGCAAGTCCTCCCACCAAGAATAGGCCTTTGAAGGGCCTGGGACTGCCCCTGAAGTAGAGGAGGAAGGGGCTGCGGATGCTGCTGCCGGTGTACCTTTCAAGGGCTTTAAAGCCCCATTGTACTGACTCCTATCCACAGGAACTGTCCAGCCTTTCTCTCGCCACCTGTCCTCAATGTCACTGATAGCCCGGGCGGTTCCTGAAAAATGGGATCTGATGAAGGCTGGGTCCACAAACAGAGGAGGCAGGTCCTTCCTCAAACGCTGCTCTTCAGCAGCTCGAATGGCATCACGGTGCTCTCGGAAGACATGGCTGGCCTTGAACCACCAGCGTGTATAGTGAATGTCAAACTGGCCTCTGCGCCCCTACTCTGGAATGGGGTAGCCCTGTTTCATCTCGCGGCAGAGAAAGTCCTGCCACGCTGTCGCCACTAAGTGCACGTCCCTGTGCCTGTATAGTCGAAGGGCTAGAGGAAACTCTGCATTCGAAAGAATGTCCTGATCATACCCAAAGTTCCGGGTGAATCGGTGTGGATAGTAGGTCTCAAGAATAGCTATGTTGGAGCGCCGATAGACTAATACACTCGAGCAGATGCATATAACCCACTCCGCTAAGCCGTGGGAAGAGAGCAAAGCATGTGAAGACATCTTGCTGACAGCTGTACCTCCCTCCTGACCTACATAAAGGCGATAAAGGTAGGAGTAGTAGTCAAGAGCTAGTCCATCGCCTCTGCTCACTGGAACAAAAGACAAGGCACGCCGGGCCCCTGCAAGTTGAACTGCTGCATCCTGTGACGGCTGTCCTATGAATAAAAAAGTCAGCGGCGCCGCTGGATTGTCAACTGGGGTCCTCCGAGAGAGCTCTGGAAACAACCACCTTGCCCATGCGCTCAAGTAATGAGTGGGTAGCATAATATTCTTCTCCTGCGGCGATGAATGAGAGGTTAAAGCCCCAAGTGAATAGTAGATGTTCGTTAGGGCTGTTGGAGCAATAGCGAGTCTCTGGCCACAGGCTAGCAAGCAGGCTGGATAAATCATCTCAGGTTGCAGGGCCCCGTCCTCTCCGTGAGGAACTACAAAACTGGCCAGCCAGTAGGCCAAGTATGTGAAGGGAGACAGCCCCCTCGAATTCCATCCCTGTGCAGGTGCAAGCAAATGTCGTGGATGCGGAGGAAGGCCTATCTTGATTTCTCTGCATTCTTCCTAGGTAGTGTCAAACTGAACAAACTCTTCGTGGAAGTAGAAAGGGCCACTATAGAAATGGCTCACCCACGCGTTCAGAGTCACCCTCGGGGTGCGAGGGGTCCGATCTGTGCCGACTCGGGCCAAGTTCTTCCATGTCTTCATTAAGAATATGAAATAATAAGGCATAGTATACCTTACCATCAGTGGAGTTGAGATACAGGTCATCAAGGGTCAGTTCCTCGTAGGGCCTCCCGTAGATCGGAAGACCAGAAACCCTCTGAAAAGCCCAGAGGTCTAAAGAAGTCTCTCCCCCAGCAGTGACGAAGGTATTCCACTGGCGGTTAAATCTCTCTGCTAGGGCCTGTAGCAAGCCAGTGTGACAAGGGTAGGAGTACAAGGCGGCCGTCACTACATGACGGATCTCCACCTTGTCCAGTACCGACCGGTAGACAGTTAGGATGCCCTAGAGCCACTCTGTCGCGCCCCGATGATAGCTGTGAGATGGGATAACTAACCACTTCCCATACCAACTGGGGGTCTTCAATGTCAAAATCCTCTCCAGCATACAGTCATGAGCATATTCAGCATGTGCAAAACTCGCCCCTGAGGGCGTCAAGAAGAAGCCATCCATGGTCATGTGCTGCCCTTGCATATGCCAAATCGTTGGGGCTAGTGGTGCAGTCCGGATTGTGAAGCTATCGTGTTGTTGAAAGAAGTTCAGACTCTGCCGATCTGGGTACTATCTCTGCCGAGTGAAGCCGTCTGGAAAGCTCGGATAGGTCAGGGAACATAATCCTTGCATGTTGTCTCTTCCCACTAGTATGGCCCGCTCAAGGCGGCGCCTCTCCTCAGGCAGTAAGGGATCATCATTCTCCATGCCGATTGGTGCAAAGCTCTGAAGGAACTGATGAAGATGACGATTCAGGGGATAGTGGCGCGGATATCCCCCTGAGCAGTCATATGTATAAATACCGTCGCTCCTTGTAATGCGGGACTTGTCCACAAGGCCTTCACTTTGGCCGGCACTCGGTTGGGCCCTCAGCGACCCACATATACTCAAGTCAACCCTATTGAAATTGTCTTCATCAATGACGTAGGGAGGGAAAGGTGGCATGCGCTGGTCAGTGCACTCAATGCGACATTCATCCATGCCTTTGGCTCTCGGCCTCCTCGACCGACTCCTATCTCCGCTGCTGCGAGCCATGCCTACAAACGCAGAGAAACAAAAAACAAGAGATACAAAGAAAAGAGTAAAGTCAGGCCAAACATTCCTGGACAACACCATTAACATTAAATGCAAACCTACAAAGTCTAAAGTCTATTCAAGAGACGCATAGTGACCATTCCTTTTAAAGGGCACTGGTCGTCCGCCCCTGCCTCTGGCCGTGTCGGATGTCCCGTGGGGGGCATTTGTTGCACTCATAATTATCTCAAAATACTTTGAGAATTTTATCTTACAACAACCGACGGAAAATGCGGCGTAGCGTCGATACCGTCATTCCAGGAGTACCTCCGCGATTCACGGTCTATTGGCCCAATCACGTATTATTGCAAGCGGCGTCGCAACAAGGGAAATTAGGGGAAAAATATACATGCATAACTGTCAAAGTGGCCGAATAATTATGTATCACACGGCACGGACGGATGCAAAAACTTCCCCGTCGGGGCGAACGACGCACAAACAAATGACAAACAAACAATCCTTTGCTCTCGCACGGTTCTCCACCACGTGTTGTTGCCATGCGGTAGAGAGTGGGCCTTGGAGGGCAATAAATGCAGGGCGGTGGCTTCTCCTCGACCCAGGACGACAGAAAAATGCGGAAAATATGCGAAGAGGGGCCAAAAGGTCACCCCACGGGTCAAATGACCCCGCTGGGCCCCCAGCGGGTTCCACCGACACCCGCTGGGACCCCAGCTGGGCCGGCCGACCTCGTAGGGGGTTGTGTCACCCCACTCTGTTTGATCCCGCTGGGGGGCCAGCGCGGTCAACTGACCCCCGGGCGGGGTCACTTGACCTCGCTGGGTCCCGCCCACGTGTCAAATGACCTCGGGGGTCTTCGTTTCCAAAAAAAAAGTGGAATAGGCTACCCCACATGTCAGAATTGGGGTTAAAACCACTCTTTTTGTCAAAATTAAGGTAAATCCTCGTTTTTTTGACAACCTAGGTCCTCCCACTTCTATAAATAGTCCCCTGGGCCGGGAGACGGACGGACGGACGAACAGAAGAAGACACGCTCGGCGGAGTTTGTTTGTTTGTGGAAAGGTCCATCAAGAGTATGATTTATAAATATCCCGGGTCTTGTGTTTATGTCCCTGGAGACTGTGTATGTAATTTTTCATGCGTTCTAGATGCCCAAACTACGTAACTCCTTCTGATAATGAGGAATTACAAAAATGCCCCTCTCAGGTTGCAAGAAAATTCAAGTCATGTTGTCCGCAGTTTTATCTTGCAATTTATGTAATTAGGGCTACGTCCCTACATCACTCGTCAGTGCGGAGACCCCTTTTTCCTTGTACAGTCGACAATTCGCTGATAACCCATGTACTTATACGATTCATGAAATGTGCCCAGTTGTTCCTTTATGGGCTGATCAAGGAAAATTGCACTCAAGTCCCGACTGTCAAAAAATTGTGTACATGCCCCTTTCGTCGCGAATCAACACACAAACGTCTTCTACGAAGTCCATCGTCGCTCCTTTCGCTTAGGGACCCTGCTAGCCCAGTCTTACATCCAAGTGTCACCTCATACCTAGGTCCGCTTGGGGCTTGGTAAAATTACCAAAATACCCCTGTGATCTAGAAGTGATCTAGGAGCCTTCAAAACTCTCCGAAGATGACCTCAGCACCTCGGAGGGTCAGGGATTCTATCATGTCTTCTCTCCAACTTAGAAATTCCAGAAATGCCCCCGGCCTGGTAAAATTATCGGAATACCCTTGGAAGTCCAAAATTACCAAAATACTCTTGGAGTCCGAAAAACCTCCGGGCACTTCAAAAATATCTATGGCTTCTACAGAATTGTGTTCATGTCCCCAAACTATAGGGTCTTCGGCCTAAACTTAACGAGACATTTGATAAAGCCCCGGTCTTGTCAATCCTTCGGTGGTGCATAAGAGGTAGCTGTGAGCCGCGCAAATGAGCTTGCCCTCAGCTTCGGAACCTATGGAGGGAACCTTAAGATTTCTTTGACAATTAAACAAAGTTGTTTGGACGTTAGGTCGATATAAATCAACACTGACTGCGGTCAGTGGGGAAAGATCCAGCACTCGAACTCAAATCGTCTGATACGATATGCACCCACCCACAGAATAACCATGCACGTGTTATTTACACCCTCCCCATGTGCAATCCTTACCATTTTCCTTTCTCAGAAAAGAAAATTATATTCCGTGGCGTTCAACAGTCCATCAAGCAATCTTCTCTCTTGCAAGGGACAGAGCATCAGGTCCCGATGTTTTTCCGCTAGCCTTCTTCCAGCAATGTTGGGACATTATTAAGGGATACCTTCTAGCAGCAGTGAGGGAGTTTCAAGAGAGAAGGACTCATTTGGGGGCATCAATAAAACTCTCCTAATCTTTATCTCTAAAAAACGAGCACAGGATTTTCGGGACTTTAGGCCCATCAGTCTTTTGAATGGTATTTACAAGATCATCACAAAGGTAAGAGTTATGGATAGGATGGTCAATAGCTGTTGGTCCCGGGGTAGGCGAGCGGACAAGAAGGGGGGTTGAATTGTCCCCGACACTAGATGACAATGGCTCAATGTAACTCATGCAAGCATAGCATAGCAATGATCATGACTGTTCACTTTCAACAAGGACATATGCAAGCAAGAACATATGCAAGCATACATAATATACATAAAGTTTAGTTATCATCAAAATTATAAACATATGCAAGGCACACAACAATAGCTTTCAGGGAGTTTTTATCAGGGGGAGGCACATTCAGGATAAATTCTTCATAGCCTGTGAATGTTTATTTGTCATGAAGACTCAGAAGAAAAAAGGGTTGGTCTCGAAGTTGGACTTTGAAAAGACTCATGATAGGGTCAATTGACAGTGCCTTCTTGATGTGTTAGATAAGATGGGCTTTGGGGAGAGATGGACATGTTGGGTGCATGTTTGCATTTCTTCAGCCACTTTTATTGTCTTCATCAATGGGAAGCCGAGTGCTTTCTTCACAGTGGCAGGGGGCTCTGTTAGGTAGGTCCTATGCATCTCCCCTCTTCGTACTGATAGCTCATATCTTGAGCAGGGTGTGGCTGAGAGTGGAGAACACAAGACTGATTAGGGGTTTTTAGGTTGGGAGAGGTGGCCCATCTGTTACACATACGCAATATGTTGATGATATCATTTTGTTCTTTGTAGAGGATGAGCATCAGCTATATGTGGCCAGGCTTCTGTTGGTATTACTGGAAGAAGTCAATGGTCTCAAGATCAACCTTGATAAAAGTCTTCTAGTAGGGGTGAACATGGAGGATAGGGCTCTTCAGAGGGCAGTTTGCATTTTGGGTTGTCAGATAAGTGTTTTCCCTATCTCTTATCTAAGCCTATCCCCAAGTGCTCTACATTGTGCAGATTAGCAGCATATTGTACAGAGATTTGAGTCTAGACTGACATGATGGAATGCTAAACTTATATCTTATAGGATTAGGCTGATTTTACGCAAATCGGTGTTAGAGAGCATACCTATTTATTTTCTATCTATGTTCTAGATCCCAAAGATGGTGGCGAAGAAGGTAGAATCTATTCAAGGGAGATTCTTTTGGCACGCTAGTGGGGGGAGATGCAGGGGTTGGCATGAATCAAGTGGGGTAGAGTGGCCGCAAGCTTGGGGAAGGGAGTTGTGGGGATTAAGAATATTGGAGACTTCAATTAGACTCTCTTATGCTAGTGGGTGTGGAAGCTTGTGGTGTGAGAGTCTAGGACCTGGCTTCATTATTACAACATCGCATCTCTCCCATTTGACGTGACATCTAGTCTTGCAAGAATATTATCTCTTCTAGCATATGGGTCCGACTAGGGAAATGTGACAAGTGTCTTTTTTGGAAGGACAGATGATACGACGGCTACACCCTGGAGGCTTCTTACCTGAGCCTCTCTGTAGTTTGAGTAGCCCCCCGAGGTTAGTCTCCCAGACTTTTGATTCTCAGTTGTCAGGAGGGACTTGGGCATCGAATTTCAGGAGGAATCTCAGGTTCGAGGAGATGGAGCAGCTGTAGGACCTCCTTCACTTCTTTCTAGACTTTGCTCCTCAGCCAGACAGAGAGGATGAGTGGACATAGAGATGGGGGATGGAGGGTACCTTCTCAATCAGATCAACTTACATTTTTATCTCCGACGGAGGGGTTTGCCACAGCCTCGCCTCTCAGATCTGGCGGCCCAGGATCCACTGAAAGTGAAGCTTCTTACTTGGAGGATCTCTCGCGGGAGGCTACTCACTTGGGATAGGCTGATCCCTTCCTCCTGGACATCTCTTCGACTTGTTGCCTATATGGAGAGGAGGATGAGATCTTGGACCACTTATTCGTAGGCTATACTTTCTCATAGGGTGTGGGAGGAGCTTGCTCTCGTGCGCTATTGACCGCTAGAGAGAGGTGCATCAACTAATTGGGGATTCAGGTAGAAGTTGGACCCTCAGAGGAGATAGAGCTGTATGGTGGTTGATTCTCCATTCTATCCTATGGTCTTTGTTGGGGGGAACGGAATAACAAGACGTTTAGAAGGGAAGCAAGAGTTGGGGAGATAGTGGTTTTGTTTATTTGTGATAGACTGAGTGTATGGAACTTCTTTGTAACGTGAACTCCCAAAATTCTGCCCGTTTTGTCTTGTTGGGGGATTAGAGTGGTTAGGCTGTACTTTCTCATAGGTGTGGGAGGAGCTTGCTCTCGTGCGCTATTGACCGCTAGAGAGAGGTGCATCAATTAATTGGGGATTCAGGTAGAAGTTGGACTCTCAGAGGAGATAGAGTTGTATGGTGGTTGATTCTCCATTCTATCCTATGGTCTTTGTTGGGGGGGGGGGGGGACGGAATAACAAGACGTTCAGAAGGGAAGCAAGAGCTAGGGAGATAGTGGTTTTGTTTATTTGTGATAGACTGAGTGGATGGAACTTCTTTGTAACGTGAACTCCCAAAATTCTGCCCGTTTTGTCTTTGTTGGGGGATTAGAGTGGTTTAGACTGGTTTGGTGTGGTCCTTTGCATATACAAGGATTTTTTGAGAACTTACTGACTATGCTTGTATGTCCCTTTTGTCATTTAATACAATGGTGGTACCACCCACTTTCCAAAAACATGGATCAGTTTTTACTTTCTAGGCCTTGGGGGCTATCAGCCAGCCTGCAGATTCAACTCGCATTGACATTCTTGGTGCCCATACCACAATGAGCCGATGATGAGTGCTAACCTTCTATACTTCAGTGTTTGCCCCAGCCATAGCATTTAGTGTATCGACTGCAACTGGTTATTGCAGATTTGCATTCTTTGCATATCATCAGGTCTGCAGCTCAGTTGAAGGAATTAGGTTCTTTACATGAGAAGGATTGCACTTTTCCAATTTGGAGCTTCAATGAGAATGCATCCATCATCCATGCATGGAATGCAAGACCAGCCAATTCAGATCAGGGTCAGCAGCAGCCAATCAGATTTCAGCCCTTAAGACTGTTCCCATTCAAAAAACTAAAATGAAAATTAAAAAGAACTTGACTTGGGCCGAAGTGGCCCCAATGGGATCAGCCGAACCAGATGTGGATCAGCTGATTTTGTCCGATTAGGATCTATCAAAATAGAGGCAATTTTATAAGAATGACCATTACATAGTTCTGTATTTGTGTAAATAGTTTTTTTATAATTTTCAATTTTTGTTTATAAAAGTCAATTTTTGTCTTTCTAAAATAGGGTTGGCTGACTTCCATTGGTTTGGCTGATCTGATCCAATCCAGATGAGCATACTCATCCGATTCCTTGCATCCATTGGCTGCCAGTTTCATGCAACAAGCTAATGTCAGTGTCTGGGGTACATATTCAGGGCCCACATTTTGGATATGGTGGTCCTCCATGGGTCACAGTCGAGAATCAATAACCCTTTTGACCCCTGGGCAGAGGTTGTCTAAGTTGGTGACCACTTCCCAGAAAAGGTCTAATTGTCCGTACTTTTGACTCACTGCATTTATGATCCTCAGCAACTTTTAATCAATGTTCTAGACGTATATAGATGATCTTCTAAGCATTTGATAACATCTTGATCGTAATTGTAATGGCGTCTCTCTTGATCCATGTTAATGGTAGCAGACCAGCAGAAGGCTAATGCTGTGCAGGAGACTTTGAGCGTGATTTCTGATGGTTCTTGAAGAGGCGAAATCTCGCGCTGTGTCCTGAGCGGGCTGTGGATCACCAGAAGATGAACTGCAAGACATGGAAACGTATCAGAGGGCCCAGGGGGTTTCCCTGGGGAAAAACCCTCCGATGGTTAAGTCAGTAGAGCTATGGTGGAAGTAATAATGGGGAGGAGAAAAACTAGTGCGCGAGATTCCTCTCCACCAAAGGGGTGAAGCGGGTAGTGCTCAGGAGTTTGGGTGTATGAGTGCCTTAGTGGCCCTTTTCTCTCCACCGGAGGGTATCCCTGGTTTAAATAGTACGCCACCTTCAGGAGTCCTGCAAGCTGAGGGGTTCCCGGCGGGAGTTACGTCCTCAACGTGGGCTTTCATGGCCTTATCGTGGGAACGTTATCGCCTCGCGGGGAAACCGGAGCTCCTGGACTTCTTAGTGATTGGCCCGTTGCGGACTCTAACGGCTGCAATGATGATTATCTCATCGGTCGTCCCGAGCTTAAGGGGGCCGGCCCCATCGGGCGATAGGCCTAGCTCGGTGAGGAGATGGGTCGGATAGACCGGCTAGCGCATCCCCCCTTCGGGCGGAGGGGTAGCTCATGCGCGGGTCTTCCTGTGACCTGACCGAGGCTCGGGCTCTCCGAGCCTTGGGGCCGCCTAGGAGAGTTGTTTCCTCGAGCATTGTTTTATTGGGCTTTTCTTTCCTAAGTGGGCCCTGTGGGCTGTCACTCAGGTGAGCTTGCCTCGTTGGACCCTGTTGGGTCTTGTTGGGCTGCTCTTTAAGTGGGCTGCAGAAATCCCCCTCTCCAGTTCTGTTTCCTGTTTCTCTGGTCTCTCTCTCCCCCCAAAAAGAGGAAGGGAAAAGGAAAAGGAGAAGCAGATGCAAAGGCCTGTGGGATCCTTATCCGCTTGATATACATTTGGAGTTACTACTCTTTTGTTTCCTGTGCTTCTTTCATCTTTTGTTTCTGAATGATGGGGACATACTCTGGACAACATCTTGATAGCAATCTAGGTAAAGATACCCGGAGTGACATTTTTTGACTGCACTCAAGGAATGCAAGAAGATGTTAGTGCAGGGCCCAGTACTTGAGGCTTAGTTTTATGCTTTTACTCTGGAAAATCTTTGTTTATTTATCAGTTTCTAACTTCAGAAAATTTCTGTGACTGTTTTCCCTTTAACAATTTCCATTCCCTTCCACTTAGGTATCTGTGCTGAAAATTTTAATAACTGAACAAGGGATGTTACTCCCCAAATGGATTGCCTTTTTCATTTTAATGTTTTTCATGTTGTTCAGTATATGTCATTGATCAGTATATCGCCCCATTATTTCCAAAGAACAATCAAGGGATAATTAGATACAATTGGCTTTTACATTGGGGGAAATAAATGAGACAGGAGCACGTGACATTGCATTACTGAATGCAGTACTTGGTCTTTAGGATACTTCATTACCTTCAAACTATTCAAGGCTAATTTCATTCAATTTTTAAGTTAATAGGATATCAATGCAAGTCTTTCATGCTATCCTCATTCTGAACTCAGAAATATGTTTACTGAAAATTGTTAGCTATAACTATTATCATCATTTTTGTAAAATCTTATCCGGGCAACCTTGGATGAGTTGTCAGGATCTGGCTGAGGATCCAAGATATAAGAAAATTTTTATGAGCTCCTACCTTTTTTTTTGGTCAACATCCTAAGCGATGTTGTGACATTTTGGCGAAACTAATCCCTTTAGTTGGAAACATGCTTTCATTTTAGCTCACAAAGGTTGGTCTTCGAGTTGAAAGACCTATCTCAAAGCGTTCCGGAACATCCCACATGCAGAAGACTCTAGATAGAGGGGAAGGCAAAGCTTATGACAGAAATTTTGGTTAAGGTCCGAGGATCCAAAGTTTAGGAAAACTTGACTGGGCTGCTTCAAACTTGTTGTGTACACAAAGAGGTTTTGTGAGATTTTTGGCCAAAGAAACTGTAGCTGATGACAGGTTTCTCTTGGTTCTTGAAGGTTCCTCAGTGCGTGGGAAGACCTGGCATTGAAGGAACTCTCGGAAGCATCCTTAAAATGCAGAGACTTGCCATCGAGGGAGGGAGGTGGTGTCGACCTAGGCGACAATAGTTGTCTCTACTCTCTGGGGCACAAATTTGCATGGTTCTAGTTAAATTTGGGGAGGAGGACTGAGCTTCTTGCCGCTTTCTAGGCTGCCAATTTCAGGTAGTTTGTGAATGTGGCATCTTCTCATGCTTTGTTTCGTTGCACAGGTTTGCACACAGCGTTCTTGGAAAAGGCCATATGGTGTGGGCCTGTTGGTTGCGGGATTGGACGAAACGGGGGCTCACCTCTACTATAACTGCCCTAGTGGCAACTACTTTGAATACCAAGCATTCGCGATTGGATCTCGATCCCAGGCTGCCAAAACTTACCTGGAACGCAGGTTTGAGTCTTTTGACAAGTATTCTGCCGAGGAACTGATTAAAGATGCACTTTTTGCAATCAAGGAGACGCTGCAAGGAGAGAAACTCACCAGCTCTATCTGCACCGTGGCCATCGTGGGAGTTGGGGAGCCATTTCACGTAATCGACCAGCAGGCCGTACAGGAAATGATCGAGTCCATTGAAGCCAAGGAGGAAGCGCCTGCCGAGCAGGCGGGTGACATGCCGGGTGAGGGGAACCAGGATGCTGCGCCGATGGAAATCTGATCATCCATTAATGGGACCGGATGAGTTTTGAGTTCGAAATCTGAAATGTACTACTGGTTGTCCCTGCTTGCGAATAGTAGTTACATGATGATGTTTCAAACTAGTGTTTATCTCTGGAACGCCGTTCTCACTGTTTGATGCTACAGACGCGCGTTTGGGCCATTGCTGTTTTCCCCTATTCTTAACATTGACTTTTTCATGAGTTTCATCAGATTTTACATGCACAAAACACAGTACTCCAATTCCTTTTCATCTGAACATCATGCTGGTTTTAGAATTGTTAGCATATTATTATTGCGTGGCACGTATCATTCAGGAACAGCGTTGCTTGAATCCCCCTCAATTCTCAAGTCGTCGATTTGTCCTCGCATTGCAGTTGAGATTGAAAGTAAAGAGGAGCTCTTTCAATGGCCGAGACATTATTAACATGAGGAGGCTGTTTGTATGCTCTGCCCAGGGAGCTTACAACGACGCCCTGTCGACGAACATCGTGGTCTGGAGGAGTATTGATTGCCTATCAAGCGGAGGGAAAGTTATTTTCTCTCTCTTCTAAATACTAAATGATGGGGACAAAACAAATCATAGTTTTTCTTACACGCATGACGTGGTTGAATTTGAAATGCCGGTATTTTGAATAGTATAGCAGCTACCATGTCGTGAATTTGTTAAAAAGATGCAACTCACGTTGGACTCCTTTTAGCCGTGTAAGAACAAAACAATACTTACATGTATACTGTTAAAATTTTTTCATATTCTACTCTATATCCCGCAATCACCATATTTCATCATACATACCCCTAGCATTACCTACCGCTTGTTTAATTCAATCTTAAGTAAACTAAGATGAAATAAAAATTAATCTACCTTAGCTTAATCTTCTCACATAATTAAGAAAATTACATGTATATTGCTACAATCTTTCATATTATCTCTTATGCCCCCTTTAAAACCTTATATTTTACATGTTCAATGGAATATTCCATTAACTTTGACTGTGTTAGAACACTAGGGGTATAACTGAACAATATTCATTAATATAGGGGATATACATGATAATATCAAGAATGTAAGGATCTAGGGGTATATATATATATGTCATTATCCCAGGAACAAATGAGGACATTTTCCTTTCAACATATCATTGCTCTTTTTCTTCACCGTGTAGCATGGTACAGGAAGAAAATGAAAAGAACACAATCAGATGTTGGGGGCAAAGGTATTGGAGCTCGACGCAGGGAACGAGAATGAGCACATGATCGACCATAAATCAAAGATCAACAAATAGTGTGTACGTGCGTTCGTTTTCATCTCTCCTTTTTTTTTTATTGACCATCTTAAACTCATTGCAATGCTCTTTTGCTGCATTCTTCCCCTTTAGTTCCTTTTCAAAGGAGCCACTCCAAGCCTATGTGCGTCCACAGCATTCAAGAATGCTACAAGCTTTTAGTGACACCAGCAATCCCCTCCCCCAATCCATGCACACAGCCAGGTGTCACAAAAGACAGCTATCTTCATAATCCTAGGGATATCAATGACTCTTGTCAAGGAAAGTGCGCGCATTAGACCACCAACCTTTTTATTGAATAAGGAGTAGTTGCAATATTGGAGGTAATTCTTATGCAAAATCTTTAAGATCTAGGATGTTCTGTGCCCATAAGTTCTCCACCTAATCAATTTATTAGTGCTTGTAGATCACAGTAGCATTTTACAGTCACTGAATTAAGTAGAATCATCAAGACAGAAATCGCGCTATCACAGCCGGACCTTTATACTTCAAACATCTCGAAACTTGCTTAGAACAGGCATACAGAGACTGGGTGATGTCAAGACTTACTGGATAGGAGATTTGAGTAAAGAAGAATTTCCTTTCCCTTCCAATTTTAAAGGTGAAGATAAACCTGTAAAAACAAGCTAAGAAAATGACAGCTTCTCCCTTGGAAAAGAAGTCTAATAAGATAACATGTGTCTTCAAGATAAAAGAAGATAGCTAGGTGGATGAACAAATTGCAAGTCTGCTTGACCCCATTTTCAGATAGTCCAGAGATCATGAACATCAGTCAATCAGCTCCGCAAGCTCTCAACAATGTAAGAAGCATAAAGGCCCCTGGATCAAGTGATCAAAAAGATTAGAGCACATCAAAAATTGAAATAACAGATGGTGCATACTCTAGCATGTTGAAACTGGAAAAGTCAGCTATACATGTATTCTTGAATCATGAAGTTACGTGGCTAACTCTGATTTTTCCCTTAACGGCTGAAAACCATGCAAAAAGAAGTTGCTTTATACCCTTGGTTACAAAAGAATAGGAGATACATTCTTGAAAATTCAAATTTGACTTTAAATTGCAACGGAAACCACTTATACCCCAAAAGGAAATGAAAAAATAAATCAACATTTCTCACACAATCTCGGAAAGAGAGACATTAACACCCCCCCCAACCATTTGGACTTTTGATTGAAAGTTCCCCTGACAGTATGCCCACCTTCATGCCCAAAGCGTGACCAGCCCATGTGCACTTCACCCGTACTGAAACAATGCTCACACCATCTCTCTCTCTCTCTCTCTCTCTCAACCCACCTAGTCACCATTCCCGCTCTTAACAGCCACAACCTACCACCATAGATTGGTCCATCAGTGCTGCCACTATTTGTTGAATCCACAAAATTGAGGTGTTGAGATACATAGACCCAGACTCATAAGCACATCAACCACAACTCATTCAACTAATACGGGACTATTGTCCAGGGGACTATGCCCAAATTCTAACACTCTCCCTCACGGCCAAGATGGGCCGTAGACATTAATTGGGTGGAGGTGACAATATATGGAGTTGGATCCAAGACCACGCTCTGATACCATGTTGAATCCACAAAACCGCGGTGTTAAGATACACAGGCCCAGGGTCATAAGCACATGAACCACAATTCATTTAACCAATACGGGACTATTGCCCAGGAGACTATGTCCAAATTCTAATACTATTCAGTGAGTGACAACACCACCAAATCACCAACAGCCCTTCCATCACCACCTCTCTCCAACCAATTGTTTAAGCGGCAAAAATATTATTTTTGAAGAAAATACACATTTGTGACTATTTAAGTCACGTGTGCATTATTATTTCTGTGAATTTAGATTTATTATATGATTTGAGTTCGAATACGGGACATTTCCCCATCGACCGTAATCGATGTTTATTTACACCAGCATAAAATCTGAATATCTTTGATTAACGGTCAAAGAGATCTTTTTTGACCACTGTAATATCCGCTGTGATATTGGGAGTTTTATCTAGCAGATTTGATCGAAGAGATAACATATTAGAGATATATATTTGCAGGAGAAAACTAAACATTTCATTATTTGGATTCATTTTTACAAAATACATGAAACCTCGATTAAGTTGGGCCATTTGATTTACAGTTGGCCTTCATTCCACCATCAGGACAAACCGTTGAATTTGAGTTTCATAATGATCAAACCCTTTTTTAGATATATTTGCTATTTCTAACCATTCTGGGGGTATTTCTATAATTTTAGATACTTCCTAGATATTTCTATAGTTTTGGACCTTTTCGAAGATATTTCTACAATTTTAGACCCTTATTGAATATTTCTACAGTTTTGAACCCTCCGGAATATTTCTACAACTTGTGAACCCTTTTTGGATTTATTTGAGATTTTGAACCCTTTTAAGTTTATTTGCAATTGCGGACCCTTTTTGAATTTATTTGCAACCGCAAACCTTTTTTTGAGTTTATTTGAGATTTTGAACACTTTCTGAGTTTATTTGTGATTTCCCCCCTGAGTAGGAGTTTACTTGCAACTTCTAGAAAAGTTCAAGGATATTTGAGTAGTTTTGGACAAACCATGATATTTTTGTAACATCTGGACTGAATATGGATTTTTGTGTAATATTGACATGAGACGCAAGTCCCTCCTTGGTGGAGGCACGCCGGCCAAAGAATCTCGGGAGATTGCTTCTCCTTCTTGAGCTCTCATGGATTGTGGTCCAAGTTCATGCATTCGTCAACGCAATGCCGAAAATTGACCTACCTAGTCAGGTCGTAGGGGTCAAGGGGGTAGTGTCATCTCCCGGAAGAAAAATATTATATAATCCCTCTCCAAAGAGTGGCACATGGGGCATAGTCACAAAGGCATCTATGCATACCAAAGAATTACATAAGACACAATCACAGGGGCATATATGCAAACCTAGGGTTACATGTGCAACATAGCCTTTGGGTGCACACCCTCCGTGGTGGAGGCACAAGGCACAAAACACACAGAGCACAAAATACTTATGAGTGTTGCTTTCAATCATCCCTTCCTCTCTTTGTGTTGAAATGGGAGCCATGGGGCCTATTCATAGATTTTAGGAGGCGGTTACGCCATCTGGGACCTATCTAGACTTTTTTTGTAAATGTTGGACTGCTTATGGGATTCTTGATTATTTCAGAGAATCATATTATTTTTCTCAAAATATTTACAAGGAGATTCCATTAATCACAACACAAGACCATATGTACAGACTCTGGGAGGGACAATTATGCAACATACTCTCGCTCTGAGTCTTTTAAAGCACAAGCACAAACACAAGTATTCCAATGCACAAGACTTCAAAGCACAAATCACAAGCCTGCTCTTGCGTGTCTCACGTCTATATGGGGCCCCACTGGGGATAATTATAAGCCTCGAGAAGTAATTATGGGGTTTATCTGATCCAAATGTGTCCAATGAGAGCTTTAATCGGTCCAAATCCCCAAGTTGGGGAGTTTAACTGGCCAAACACCCTTAGTGAGGGTTTTACCCCAGGCTAAATCCCTTGGTAGGATTTAACTAGACCAAACACCCAAGTGGGGGGGGGGGGGGGGGGGGGGGTTAACCGGGCTAAACCCCTCACTTGGGGGGTTTAACCAGTCCAAACTCCCCAAGTAGGGGTTTAACCAGTCCAAACTGTTAGGGTGCAAGCCCGGATACAGAGGGGGGTGAATGTATCCTTCTACAATTAATGCCCAATTAAAACTCAAGTGCTGGACGCAATCTCAGAATAAAAACAAATTCAATTAAACCAATGAGCAAACACATGAGACGCGCCTATTCAAGCATCTAGCGGAAGCACACTCACAAAGCAAACCACTGCTCAAGAGATTTTTAGGTGGTTCAGTCCTCCAGACCTACATCCACCCCACACTCAAACCAAGTGTGGCTTCACTAACGGCTGGGCAACACAGCTTGCCAATAGAAGCTGATACACAGCTTACCCAGGGGAACAAACTCCCCTCTTCCTCCTACATGGAGGGAACCTCTAGCAACCCTTGGTCACTAGAAAACCAGAGACTACCATCTCTCTTCCTCTATACCAAGTGCAAGAGGGAACCCCACTGGTAGCAGCCCCACTACCCGTGAACCAGCCAGTAGCACTCTGCTACCAGCAACCCACCAGAGGCAGAGCCTCTCTTCCTCCAGACCAGGAGGGACCCCTGGACTTGCAACCCACAAGCCCAGAACTGGAGATCAGATCTCCCTTCCTCCAAATCGGAGGGAACAGACAAGTGACTTCCAGCCACTTGCAGACTAGAGGTCGAAGACCTCTCTTCCTCCAGACCAGGAGGGACCCGACCTCGGTCCAGAGGATCGGAAGTACAAAGCTAACCAAATGAAAAAGGAAAAAATAAGAAAAGAAAAATACACAGCGATCAGAAAGTTGTAAGGAAAGATAATACAGATGTGGCTCACAAGGAGCTGACTGGCCTGGATTTGATCCACGGTCCAGTAGACAGATCTTCAAGTAAGCTTCTCTTCCTCTTCTCTTCTCTCTCACTTTCTTTTTCTCTTAACCCTCACGAGCTCTCTAACTTTCTCTCTTTTTCTTCTCCTCTTCTTCTGCTCTTTTTACTCTCTCGATCTCTGCTGCTCTATTCTTTCTGGTTCATCCACTTCCCCTCTGCTTCATCAGCCTTTCTTGCATTTATATCAGCAGACAGCAGGATGATAGGGTACAAAGTGCGTGTGCCTCCCACGCTTGATCCAGAACCTTCCTGCCACGTGCCCTTTTCGTATTTGTTCCTCTAGTATTGGATCACGTGCGGCCCAGTTATTGGGGAATATTGTTCCTCGGACCTGCAAGGAGATAAAAACCATTAACACTGAGGGCCACAAGAACTAAAACTGCATGAGGTATGTGATAACAATACGAGATGCACTTAACTGAGAATGACACGAGATATAGTGGAGACAAAACAAACACTACCAAGAGAACGACACGAGGTAGAGAGAGAACAACACGAGATAAAAAGGAAATAGCACGGAACTAAAAAGGTAGTAAGACACGCGGTCAGAGGAAACCTGGACGAGGATAGAAATAAAACAACACGCAGACATAAACACCAGAGAAACCCGAAGACACGAAAATAGAAACTGACACGAAGTGTGGTTTCAAACCAAGAAAGACACGAGGTCTAGGAAAAGCAACAGGAAGAAAAAAATAGAAACTGACACGAAGTGTGGTTTCAAAACAAGAAAGACACGAGGTCTAGGAAAAGTAACACGAAGACAAAAATAGAAACCGATACGAACTAAGGACGACATGGAGACAGCACAGTCAGACTCGACTTGAGACACTTAATGCTTGAACTTAGAGAAGAGTGCACGAAGTAAAATCAACACGAGGACAGAAGACAGGAATGGTTTCAACGACACGTGATAAAACAAAGAAAGCAGGAAAACGACTCGAGTATCTACAGTAAATGACACGAGGACACAAGAGCAAAAATAACAAGGATGACTCGAGATAAGCAACTAAATACTGAAGAACGACACGAGGTGGCACAGAAAGTAACACGAGGTGCTGCAATGTTCTGCACGCAATAGAACAAAACGACACGAAGACAAGCCCTGAAGATAATGTTTAGACTTCACGCTGTACAGACTTTGAGGAAGTGTGAAGGAGTTGAGTGTATAGACTTCGCGATGTGAAGACTTTGTCAAAGATAGCATGCCGATGTACAGACTTGAGCGAGTCAAGGTCTGTATAGACTTGAAGATCATTCAACGACCAATGTATAGACTTTCCAATGGAAAGGCTGTATAGACTTGAAAGTCTGAATGCGATGTGCATACTTGCTGAGTTGACGCTGCAGCCCAATGAGTTAACGCTGCAACGTATACACTTTGCGTTCAACTGAAGGTGTATATACTTGAAGTTTCAAGGCCACAATGTATAGACTTCAAAAGACGCAGTCCGATGTACAGACTTCAAATGTGAAGACATTGTGACTGCAAATGCAGTGATCAGACTTCATTGTATAGACTTGGAGAACTTGAAACAATATGCATACTTGGGACGCCTGAAGGCCAATGTATAACATGACTGACCATAATCAATTATGCAATGCCATATTAGAACTAATGAAGAACTGCATTATGATCAGAAAGTAGCGATTTGATTCACACAAGATGACTCACAGTGAATAGCTCACTACAAAGGCCAAACAACAAAACCACCATTAAAACCATCATCAAAACCACAGGGACACAACAATCTCCCCCTTTTTGATGATGGCAACACTACACAGTGAGTCATTTGAGAAGTCTGATGACTCAAACTATTCTCCCCCTTTGACTTCATCAAAAAGAAAATAGTTTGAGAAATTAAAGCAACCAGCATGCTATAATTGAAAACCAATCTCCCCCTTTGATATAGCCACGATGAATCATGGGAGGATAAGAATGCATATGCACGTGGAGATTTCAAAATGCAAGACCACAATTCTTCCCTTTGGCAACATCAAAAAGAAAGAACCAAAAGGAGACAGAAATGCAAATGATATGAGATATAATTAACAAATCCAAGAGTGTGAGAGAGAGCCTCAAAATGGGCAACAAGATACAGATCACAGACTTTTTAAGGATTAAAATATCTGGCTTGTCTGCTGGAAGGGCCACGCGGCCTGCCTGGTGGTGGTCTCCCCCTAGGAGCAGCAGAGGTATATTCTTGAGGTGGAGTTCTGCTAGAGGAAGCCTGGCCAGGAGCTGAACCCAAGGTAGAGTGAAATTCCTTCAGGTCATTGGACAATTCAGCTAGCCAATACACCACAGCGCTTCTGACATTTGCCACTTCAGAAATGATGCCGTCTTGGCGAATATTAACAGTTTCATATTTGTCAGTCAGAATTGTCATTTCTGTTAAGAAAGCGATCAATTTATCATAGATCTTCTGGACATCTGGACCTAGGGCACTGAATGACCCCTTCAAAACTTCTAAGGATATCCTGATCTCAAAACAGTGATTTATAATGCTGGCAGAAGATTTAAAGGAGGAAATTTGAGCATCTTGTAGTTCACGAAGTGCTGTTGCGATCTTTGAACATGCCTCCTGCAAGCCTGACATCAAGGACCTGTTGGCATCATCTGAAGCTTTCTTGTTTGATAGAAACCTTTTCCATTCAGTTAGGAGAGAAATTTCAAGCTTCAGTAGCCTGAAATGAACTTGATTGATGTTGAGAGTGACATACGTGAGCAGATCATCCATTTTCTTATCTTGTCTTTGCATTTGCTGAGTCAAATTTATAAGAAGTTCTTCAATATTTGGCGCCCTAGCAGATAGAAGTCGAGGTTGACCTAGAGGTGTACCAAAAAATTCACAGCCAGGTGCAGTTCTCTCATCTGTTTCTTCTTGCACTGGCGTTTGGTTGTCTACTGCTGGAGCCTGATCTTCATCTTCAGCTTGGATGTCTTTATCAGGAACTACATTTTCATGTGCCTCTTCTTCACTTGATGATTCTGTTTCTAGGTCTATGACAGGAACTTTTTCTTGACACCCATCCGCAATCTCTTCCCTGAGATCATGATCTGCAGGACATTCAACAGGTGCTTGTTCTAGAATTTCAGATGTAACCACGTTGTCAGCCTCTTCCAAGCTTTTCTCCACAGCTTCTCTTAGAATGACATTAACAAAATCAGCAAGTTCTTGATCATTACATTCTTGCTCTGGATCAAGCTGTTCCACGGGCACCCTCACTTCCTCTGATGTCTTTCCAAAAGAATCAAACAGACCATCAATGTTTGTATCTAGATCAGTCTGAATGCTGTCCTCAGACATCCTGACTTCTTCAGATGCAATCTCAACAAGTCTCTGAAAAGAAAAGGATACTTCAGTGGGTGCAGCAGACAAAGTAGACTGTGGTTGTTCAGAGGGTGTTTCCTGTAGAGCAACCTCAGAAGCTGATGCCAAAACTGTTTGGGAGGAATCTTGAGGGTGTTCCAGAAGCTCCCCCTGAGCTTGTGATTCCTTAACTTTCTGGGCCTTAACCTGCCCCAAGAGAGAAGAGCCCTCCAACCCCAAAAATACTGAAACAAAATTCATGTTAAAAATGTTTCGAGCCCTAACTTCTGACATGGTCTCTCCATCCAAGGGAATCTTTGAGTACTTGAAGATGTCTGTCAAATGGGCGGCGTAGGGCAGATGTCTTTTGGATCCAATACACCCCTTCATGACATTAAAAATAACTTCAGGCAAATAGATCTTTACATTCTGAATCAGACAGAACAAGAGGAACCTCTGTGTATGTGATTCTTCCTCTAGCTCCAGTCTGTGGGGTGACTATTGAAGCAATGATGTTCTGAAGCAGCTTGTGAAGAGGGGGAAATGACGAGGTTTGGTAAGCTTTCAGCTTCAACTGCCCCTTGTCATGAATGTTACTGGGTTTACCAGTAATGACCGAAAAGGCTTCATGCAGACTATATCTATATCCTCTCTCCACTTCCCCTTTTTCTGGAATACTAAGAGCCTTGTGGAGAGAGTCACATGTTACTGTCATCTCAACCCCTTTAACAGACGAGATCAAAGCAGACTTATCTCGACTCAAAGATAAATTATTGTAAAATTCCATTACCAGGCTAGGGTAATAGACACGGTGGATTTCTAGGAATTTCCTCCATTCCTGAAACTCAAGAATCTCCAAAAGTTCTGGAAACTTCAAGACCAGGGTTTCATCTCCGAAATCTACTATCCTTGGAGGAATGATTTTCCCACTCTCTAAAAACACGGTAGACTGAGAGGGCCTAGTACCTTGTGCTGAAGACATTTCCGTAGCTGTTTCTGGTTCAAGACATCTTTGCTGCTTGGACGAAGGCTCCTCATCTATTTCTTTTCCCTTCCTCTTTCTTTCCACAGGAGCGACGGATTCTGGCTGATCCATTTGTCGTAACACTCAGAGTATCAACTCTTTCTTGCTGGTTGCTGCTGGAAGTGAAGCTAGAGCCAAGAATGGAGGAGAACTCTGTGGTGGAGATGAGATTTTAGTGAAGAAGAATGAGCGGGAGAGAAGGGTTTGAAGAAGCCTACAAGACGTATCGACACGAGGAGACACAGGAAGCGGCAGGGGCCCGCGAGGGTTGATTTATGTAACCTTGAGGAACAAGAAGGGTTTTGGGGGGTCACTTTTCACTCTTATCGTACTTTTCAGGAAATGCCCAAACTACCCTTATTCAATATGTAACACAGCCGTTTCCCGTTAAAGTTCGCTCTTCAATATATGGAATTATTATATTCTTCCGAATACCTTGGTCAGATACCTCAAGACGTTAAATCAACATGATCACAAAACTAGCTGTTAAAGGTACTTAGCCTAGAGAAGGTTACGATTAAAATACTCCTTATGTTTGTCAGGCAAAGAAATACCAAACAGATAGTTAAGCATGGTTCATTTCCTCATTTAAAGGACAAGAGAGGGCATACAGAGTCAACCAATTTGTTGAGCACTAGGTAGAATTGTCCCTTTTTACACAAGGAGACATGTTTATAAGACACCAGAATCCCTGGTTACTCAGGACAAGCTACCTTTATGCCAATGAAAACCAATGACCTTTTTGTTGACTTTTCTTTCCCCCCTTTTTTTTATTTCAACTTTTTCATAATATACAGAGATAGCTAACTGTATCATGACAGAACCTCTAGACTTCTTTGATCTAGAATATCTATTTCTTCACAATTGCCATTGCTCTGCCACAAGGTATGGCGTATTCTCTGGTAGCACCTCTCAAGATCTTAGACACAAGACAGAACCCTTACTTAACACAATTTGTTATCTCACAGCCATCTTCACAAAGTTTCAGTTAAGACGAAATCCTCAGCAAGGCTTTTCCATTTAACAGAAATTTTTACAATGTGTTGACCAACAATTGAGGAATACCTTGGAAGGATTAAAGGACAAAATATAACCCCCATACATTAAAGTTCTTTATTAACAGGTATAACTTGTTACAAAAGATTTTGGGTGGTTTAAGGTATTCTGATCAAATCTGATAAGAGTGACAAAGCTAAAAGAAGGAATTTTCCTTCAAGAGAATTTCTGAACCAAAGGGGATAAAACAAGGATAAGAAGATGACAAACAAGATGGAGAGAGATGAGATGAGATGAGAAGCACTCCATACAGCAAAGCAGCAGGTGAGAGATAACTCTAGAGAGTAAAGACCAAGGAGCTCACATATAAAATCTTCCTAAGGAGATTCAATCTAGAGACCAGAGAGTGCTCTTGAGCAATAAGCTGCAACCTCATGAGATGACTGAACTCAGCACCAATTAACCACATTGGCAGACAAAGGTTCTTCTGATACCAGATGACCTGACAAGCTCTTTTTTCAGTCCATGCAAGGGCATCTCACACACAACTCTTGGAAATATTAATTAATTAATTATTTATTTTTTTAATAAGTGGAATGTAATGCAATGAGCATGAGTCAGTAAATTGACACAAAAATAGCATGCCTCCCCCTGACTATGAGCATGAAGCTTTTTCTGAGAGCATGCAGTGTTTGCCATGAACACTAAACAAATGAATTTGTGATTCATGCACATTCAGGCTACCCTGTTCAGTAGAATGACCTATGGTACTAGGCGGAGCACTTGGTCAGAAGGACCACCTCACACATAGTAAGCACCTCCAGACAGATTTTTCCCGCCCTTATGATAGCTTACTATTTGATATACCATAATGGTCAAACATGATGATCAAAGGGCATGCCAGACAAGTAAGATTGTTCTAATCAAGATAATCATGTCTAGTCTAAAACAGGCAGTTTATATGTTCAACAACAATCATCAGTCTGATGGATTAAGAATTGAATTCAGATTAGGAAGGCAGCAGTAGATTTACCTGAAGCGTTTAGGCATGGGGTCATTTTATGTGCCCTGGTTTATTACCCCTTTATTCCATCCAAGGCACACCTGCCAGGCACCTTCCTATTTTCCACTAGCAGGTACCCAAGTGGTCTTGGGTCTTGCATAGTAATTGGCCCCTTTTGTGATTGCCTGCATCCTTTTCTGTGCCAAATAGTCGTCGGAGTTCATGATAAAACAGTTATGCATTGAATGCCCAGACAGCCCACAATAGTGGCATGAACTAGCAGGTTTCATGTTCCTCTTATGTACACTAGCATGAACTTGAGCATTATAAGAGTGAGCATGAGGGTTTCTGTTATAATTATGAAATTTTTTTCTTTCATGACCAGCCACCCAACAAGCAGCAACGTGGTGGCCTGGTTTTCTACAATGTGAGCAAACAGGAATTCTTTTAAGAACATGTTTGTTCCTACCAAATCCTTTGAAATTTCTATTCCTACCCTGGACATGCCAGCAGTCCTTGACTGCATGCCCATGCTTCCCACAATGGGAGCAGAAAGGAGACTCTCTTCTAAAAAAACTTGCCCAACATTCAGTGGCCTTGTGCCCAAGCTTGTTACAATTAAAACATTTGACATGCTGGTTCAGAGAAGCAGTTTTGTTGATATTAAGAGCATGTTGGTTAGCATAAGATTTAGCATGATGTGAGAGTGGTTTTTTCTTTCCATTAGCAAACCAACATTGAACAAGGGTGTGGCCTAATCTACCACAATGCGAGCATTCACTTTTCTTTGAATGAACAACAGGATTTCTATCATGATATTTCCCAGCATCCATCATTTCAGCATTTAAATCATCCAGTTCTTTTAATTCACACTCATACATCAAATGGCTTATCTTGTGACAGTAATGACATTTCATGATTTCCCTCTTATGTGCATGTCTCGGTATATCAGTGTGTTTTACAACATGCACATTTTCAGTGTGATCCAATCCTTTCTTCACATGACTGACCATATCAATAACTTTTGTTTGTTTCTGATTCTTCTGAACATTTGGTTGTTTATTTTCTGAGGTGGTGGCTACATCAGATGCTTTGATAAAAGATGTCATTAGCTTATTTTCGAAAGCCTTTTTATTTATATCGTTGTAGCCTAACCCTTCCTTTTGAATATTGACCTTAACACCTAACAACCTGTCCAGATTTTCTTGTCCTTTCACAAATTTTGACAGGGATTTATTCAAATCGTCAATTTCATTTTGCAGAGAAACGATGTGTATTTCATAGCTGGCAATTTCTTGTTCATTGCAATTTACACATTCGCTTAGCACTTTGTTTGCAATTTTGTAATCCTCAACTTCTTGTTCCAGATTTTTCATTTTTTCAGATTCTTCAAAGTAAACAAATTTTCCTTTTTCTAAAGCTAGAAGCCTCTCAGACATAGTGGAGTTCAGCACTTTTAACTTCTCATTTTCTTCCTTAAGCTTGTCATTCTGAATTAACTCATTTATTAAGATCTGATCTTCTGAGTTAGTTTCAAGTTTTCTTCCAGCCATAAATTTCTTCAAATCTTTTTCCTTCTCTTCAATATCTTTCTGTAATTCCACATTCACAAATTTTATGGCTTCAATTTTCTCAATCATCATAATGTTCTCTTTTTTCAGTTTCTCTAAACTTTCTTCATTTTCTTTGGAGAACTTTCTAAGAGAATTATCTTCAGATTTCAGCTTATTTAGATCAGATTTTAGACATTCAGATTCCTTCATCAAGTTTTCGTTCTGATTTTTATACCTACGAATATCAGATAGACAGGTATCATGAAGTTGCTTGAAACTGGAGCAATTTTCACATGGGGATCTAGACCTTTCTAACCCAGTATTCTTTTTCAACTTTTTATACTGACTTCTTAAGCTCTCATGTGATTCTAGCAATTCAGCATATGCATTTTCCTAATCATCTACAGTATAATTTTCAAAAGGATTTACCTCATCATCTTCATCTTGAATGCTGCCTTGATTATTTCTATCAGCCATCATGCAGCTGTCCTTCTTTGTCTTCTGGATTCGCTTCAGCATGTTCAGAATATCTTTAGCAGAACTGCAATCATAAAGACAAGACCATAAGGCTCTGTCAATAGCTGCTTTCATCAGATTAAAAGCTTTCTGATTCTCTTCATGCAAAGAGGTATGCCTGTCAGTCCATTTGGACTTTTTCTTTGGTAGTTCATGAGGACCGTGTGAAATTACTTTCCACAGGTCTGGATTAAGAGATTTAGCATAACTCTTTAGATTAGCAAGCCATGCACTGAAGTGTGTACCACAAAAAATCGGTGGATTAGCCATGAGAACAAATAGCAGGTAGATTCAAGGCAACAAGAGTATTGATGCACTAAAACCAGATAAGTATCGAAGACTACAAGATCGGATCTGCAGGTCGCTGGACCTTCTAGGCAGACACCGGCTCTGATACCAATTGTTAGGGTGCAAGCCCGGATACAGAGGGGGGTGAATGTATCCTTCTACAATTAATGCCCAATTAAAACTCAAGTGCTGGACGCAATCTCAGAATAAAAATAAATTCAATTAAACCAATGAGCAAACACATGAGACGCGCCTATTCAAGCATCTAGCGGAAGCACACTCACAAAGCAAACCACTGCTCAAGAGATTTTTAGGTGGTTCAGTCCTCCAGACCTACATCCACCCCACACTCAAACCAAGTGTGGCTTCACTAACGGCTGGGCAACACAGCTTGCCAACAGAAGCTAATACACAGCTTACCCAAGGGAACAAACTCCCCTCTTCCTCCTACCTGGAGGGAACCTCTAGCAACCCTTGGTCACTAGAAAACCAGAGACTAGCGTCTCTCTTCCTCTATACCAAGTGCAAGAGGGAACCCCATTGGTAGCAGCCCCACTACCCGTGAACCAGCCAGTAGCACTCTGCTACCAGCAACCCACCAGAGGCAGAGCCTCTCTTCCTCCAAACCAGGAGGGACCCCTGGACTTGCAACCTACAAGCCCAGAACTGGAGATCAGATCTCCCTTCCTCCAAACCGGAGGGAACAGACAAGTGACTTCCAGCCACTTGCAGACTAGAGGTCGAAGACCTCTCTTCCTCCAGACCAGGAGGGACCCAACCTCAGTCCAGAGGATCGGAAGTACAAAGCTAACCAAATGAAAAAGGAAAAAATAAGAAAAGAAAAATACACAGCGATCAGAAAGCTGTAAGGAAAGATAACACAGATGTGGCTCACAAGGAGCTGACTGACCTGGATTTGATCCACGGTCCAGTAGACAGATCTTCAGGTAAGCTTCTCTTCCTCTTCTCTTCTCTCTCACTTTCTTTTTCTCTTAACCCTCACGAGCTCTCTAACTTTCTCTCTTTTTCTTCTCCTCTTCTTCTGCTCTTTTTACTCTCTCGATCTCTGCTGCTCTATTCTTTCTGGTTCATCCACTTCCCCTCTGCTTCATCAGCCTTTCTTGCATTTATATCAGCAGCCAGCAGGATGATAGGGTACAAAGTGCGTGTGCCTCCCATGCTTGATCCAGAACCTTCCTGCCACGTGCCATTTTCGTATTTGTTCCTCTAGAATTGGATCACGTGCGGCCCAGTTATTGGGGAATATTGTTCCTCGGACCTGCAAGGAGATAAAAACCATTAACACTGAGGGCCACAAGAACTAAAACTGCATGAGGTATGTGATAACAATACGAGATGCACTTAATTGAGAACGACACGAGATACAGTGGAGACAAAACAAACACTACCAAGAGAACGACACGAGGTAGAGAGAGAACAACACGAGATAAAAAGGAAATAGCACGGAACTAAAAAGGTAGTAAGACACGCGGTCAGAGGAAACCTGGACGAGGATAGAAATAAAACAACACGCAGACATAAACACCAGAGAAACCCGAAGACACGAAAACAGAAACCGACACGAAGTGTGGTTTCAAACCAAGAAAGACACGAGGTCTAGGAAAAGCAACAGGAAGACAAAAATAGAAACCGACATGAAGTGTGGTTTCAAAACAAGAAAGACACGAGGTCTAGGAAAAGCAACACGAAGATAAAAATAGAAACCGATACGAACTAAGGACGACATGGAGACAGCACAGTCAGACTCGACTTGAGACACTTAACGCTTGAACTTAGAGAAGAGTGCACGGAGTAAAATCAACACGAGGACAGAAGATAGGAACGGTTTCAACGACACGTGATAAAACAAAGAAAGCAGGAAAACGACTCGAGTATCTACAGTAAATGACACGAGGACACAAGAGCAAAAATAACAAGGATGACTCGAGATAAGCAACTAAATACTGAAGAACGACACGAGGTGGCACAGAAAGCAACACGAGGTGCTGCAATATTCTGCACGCAATAGAACAAAATGACACGAAGACAAGCCCTGAAGATAATGTTTAGACTTCACGCTGTACAGACTTTGAGGAAGTGTGAAGGAGTTGAGTGTATAGACTTCGCGATGTGAAGACTTTGTCAAAGATAGCATGCCGATGTACAGACTTGAGCGAGTCAAGGTCTGTATAGACTTGAAGATCATTCAACGACCAATGTATAGACTTTCCAATGGAAAGGCTGTATAGACTTGAAGGTCTGAATGCGATGTGCATACTTGCAGAGTTGACGCTGCAGCCCAATGAGTTAACGCTGCAACGTATACACTTTGCGTTCAACTGAAGGTGTATATACTTGAAGTTTCAAGGCCACAATATATAGACTTCAAAAGACGCAGTCCGATGTACAGACTTCAAATGTGAAGACATTGTGACTGCAAATGCAGTGATCAGACTTCATTGTATAGACTTGGAGAACTTGAAACAATATGCATACTTGGGACGCCTGAAGGCCAATGTATAACATGACTGACCATAATCAATTATGCAATGCCATATTAGAACTAATGAAGAACTGTATTATGATCAGAAAGTAGCGATTTGATTCACACAAGATGACTCACAGTGAATAGCTCACTACAAAGGCCAAACAACAAAACCACCATTAAAACCATCATCAAAACCACAGGGGCACAACACAAACCCCTCACTTGGGAGCTTAACCGATACAAACTCCCAAGTTGAGAGTTTTACCCAGTCCAAACTCTCCAAGTGGGGGGTTTAACCAGTCCAAGCCCCTCGCTTGGGAAATTTAACCGATACAAACTTCTCACGTTAGGGTTTAACCAGTCCAAACTCCCCAAGTGGGGGTTTATCCGGTGCAAACTCTCCACTTGGGGGGTTTAACTGATCCAATCTCCCATTTTGAGAGAAGGGAGGAGCCGGCCCCTTTTTTATATCCTTTTTCTTTTTTTTCATCAAAATTTTGGTTCCAACACCCATCTAGTCACCATTGCCGTTCTCAATAGCCACCACCCACACCACATACTGCTGGACAATGATGTTTATGGCCCTTTCCACCACCACTACCTTGCAAGTTGTCTCAACCTGCACCACGAGAAGTACATGATCATACACATCATTGTCCAATTTGGCCCTGGAGAAGCATCAAAGGACCTCTTTGTTACTGGGGTTGGGACCTCATTTTGCTTACTGATAAAAGAAGCAGTATTCAGAAACAATTTGTAACAGATGACATTTTCATATTGTCCACAACTCTAATTTGCCCAAAGAAGAGCCAAAAAATAAGTAACGATGAATATCTTCATTACTAATGTCCATTATTACTGGTCAATACTAAATAGGGCATTAATCGTGAGTGACGTACAACACGTAACATTTATCTAGCTAAGAATGCACGTCAACTCGCCAAAGCAATACCAAAATCAGTAATCTAAGGCGCTGTGGACCCACTCCGAATATTCATCTTTTAATTCATTTATTCTCTTTTGCCAGTGTTTTATCTTTTAGGGCGTCTTTGACAACGGCTTAAGGGGGGGCGGCTAACCGACCCCGGAGGGTCGATTGAGATAGCCGACCCCGGTTAAGGCCGCTCTGTGAGGGGGAGGGTGGGCGGAGGCGGGGCCCACCGGTTAGCCGATGTCGGCTAACCGGTGGACAACTCCTTTATCAAACACGCCCTTAGTGTTTTATTGATTGCGAGGGCATGCCAGTCACATATGTGACAATGTGTTCAGGCTTCAAGACTGGGGTGGTCCGAAGCCTGCGGTGCGCTCCGTCTGACTGATCAGACGATTATGGGTATCGGGTCGGGACTGGAGACCCGCCGTACCATATAGATTACGCCGTTAATTACATCCCCGAAGGGGAAAACATTTGATTAATCGCCAAGATATGGGGCCTCATGGCCTAAACATCAATTTTTATGAAAGAAGTAAATAGCATATTGAAAAGCATTAAAATCCCACATAGTGGGGTGCGGAAGGACATTCGAAGTCATATCGGTCATAAATCGACCATTTGATGTTCGGACGAGTGTCCGGGTTGAAAACATCACAATCGTAGCGGTGAGACCAGAGCATCTGTATACCGGGGCACGGTAAATTTATTGTTTGAAGAAATATAGATGCTCGGTTAAATCCTGGTCAAATGGTTTAAAATTAGTGGAATATCGGCCGGGGTACAAAGCGGGGCTATGGCCATAATGGGGTGATCCCCGAAGGCCAAGCGTGCCTTTGCAAGGGCGCATTCGATGTTCCCCCTTATGCACCGGTCAAAGGGGAATAACCCCGGATGGATGCCGTTAAGGTTTTTTTTGTTTATGTTTCATCTGTATATTTCTCTTTTTTTTTGAGGTGAATGATCATGTATATGCAAATGCACATGAAACCTTGCTTTCTTTTGAAATTCAGTTATGAAAATGATCGTTCACGCGCAGATGCGCGTGAAACTCTACTGGTTTCCTTTCATTTTTTTTTTGGTTTATTTCATCATCATTTTTTTGGATGGCAGATCAAGGGTGCGGAAGCCATTACATACTGCTCCAATATGGGTATGTATATGAGACATTGATGGAGAATCATGTGCAATTTCAAGAGAGGGTATTGAATGCATATGAGATTTATCTGAAATTTATTCATGAGGCCATGTGTGCTATACAAGCTTCATAAGGAAGAGAATGCATGGAGTTTAGCCCCCATTCAAAGGAATCCAACAGAATGTACATGAGCTGCTGGACTTTCTCAGGAAATGGTTCCCTGAACTCATCAGTGGATAGGGGTTTCATAACACCACCTATGCATATGACCCTTCTTGGCTCATCTATGCACATGGGACCTTTGAATACACTCATGCGTATAAATTTTTATGGGTGGATGCATTCAGAAAGAGCTTCTGCATTCACGCATACCAAAGCTCTCTTTCAACTCAATACAAGCGCATCTCTGATTCCCTATGTGCAAAGTGAACCCCCCCCCTTGGGCTCATATATATATAGCAGTGTGTGCTAGATCCCAACATTCAGAATGAAACTTCTGAATTTATGCATGTGGGATATGAGTCCTAATATGAATGCGGGAAATTATGCATGCTAGGCTTGGATTGGTAGTGCATTCAGGGCATCCCCCCCTTTTTCATTTCTCTTCTTTTTGTCTCCCTTTTCTCTTTTTTTTTTAATGCATACCAACAGACCTTGCCGTTGAGTGGAGGGACAGGTCAACCTGAGTATAACCCAGGTTGACCTACCCCAAGGCAGCAACCCGAGTTTTCTTTTGTTTGGCCTAATATCAAGGCATGTAAAAGGGGTACCATGTATTCATTTCTGAAATGAATGAAGGGGAGGCAAAAATGTTTCAATTCATGCAATTTCAGTGGAGGACTCTGATGCAATCCAATATGCATATGCAGTGCGAACTTGGGGTGAACCAGTGAGAGACGTCACGTGTAGCTGTTTCATGTGACCTCCAGAAAATTCCATATGGTGTAGGAATCATTATACATTGGGAAAATGCAAATTAATGTGCGTATGTGGATTCCAAATGGGGAATTAAAGGGGCAAGCATACCCCAAGCCCATGGGACTTTAGTGATCACATGGCATGTGGAATCACTTACGTGAGAAAATAAGTGGGACTTCTTGGTCCTGCTCACAGACATCCCTTTGCAGGGGCTGCCATGCATATGCATTTCTATTCATCTTCTTATGCAGTGTGTGTGTGTGTGTGTGTTTGTTTTGTTTTGTTTTTGTCAGGGGAGTTCGGTCGACCTAACTGGTTCGATTGGTCGACCGAACTTCCCAGCAACAGAAGCCCTGCCGGGCTGAGTAGAGGGGTTGTGCCCGCTTCAAAGGGGGTCGACTCCCTTGGAGAAATAGGATGACCCCTGTGCAGATTTCTGCACAGGGTGGCCCAGACAGAAGCATACATGGGCTTGGAAGTTATGATTGATTTCCTTAGAGCATCAAATACTCAAGGGGTCAAATATGTGCCATATGCCAATGGGAAATGCAATAATGCGTTTTCTGAACTATGCAAATGTGCAAGTGAGATTTCCTTTGATTCATGCATGCAAGATGCCATGAGGATTTCAATCATGCTTATAAAATCATGAGATGGCTTCTCAAATAGTAGATGTAATGCCAATGCAAAGAAAAATGCCCTTGTGCAAAGATTTCAGTACTGCTTTGGGTAGTTTTGGTTTCATGCTTGTCATTTACTCCTTTGTTCACTTTGGCTTCAGAAGTTTAGAAATTATGCTTATCATTATCTTCCTCTTCCCTTGGAGTTCAATACGCATGAATTCATCTTGATTGGAAATTCTGTTCTGATCTGAGGGGTTGGGTCTCGAGCCCTTTGCTTTACTTCTTACCTTGTTCACCCATGCTTCAACATATTTCTAAAATTTGGTTGGTTGCTGCTTTATGGTTGTTGTGCAGAACTTTCAATTTTAGCTCAGGAGATTAAATTCTGTGTTCAGAATTCAGTCCTTCCCAGTTTGTTCAATCTATTTTTTTTTAGCAAATCCAGAGAATTTACATAGGACATTGTCTTTTCTTTGTGGCCAAACCGAATTTCAGTCCTTGAATCAGGAAGTTCCATGCTCATCATTCATTCTCTTGTTTTGCTTATCCAATTTTCAGCAGCTTTCAGAGTTGGGGCCGGCCATTACATTTTTGTTGAATTTCATATCACAATGAACTCTCCCATCCAGTCGGCTGCCCATTTGCTTCTTTTTTTTGTTCAGACCAATAGTCATTGTTCTTCAATTCAGTCTTTGTATCGTGCATTCTTTTGAGTCCTCAAGTTGCCTGGCGAAAGTCCGACAGCATGTCCCCTTGTCCCGGAGGCTTGGGGGGATTTAATTGGGTACGCGCCCACGGATAGAATCCGAGGCGGCCCCAAAATAGAAGGGTGCGCACGGAAGCGGCAACACCCGTAGAATTGCCCAATTTGGGGCCGGGAATCCCGAGGACTAGCCTACAAGGAAGTCCGGACACCCGTGGGTTGCCACAATCACATTCCCGAGACGTGGGCTTAAATCATCGCCGAGACATATGACTGTCGTTATTTACCCTTTGAAGAAGGTGATCCGGAGACCGTGCTAAAGGAAAAGCAAGCTCCCAGATATCCATGGGTAATCGGAGAAACTTTGAGAACAAACTCGGAGAGAGCGAAAGAAAATCAAGGGGTAGTCTACAAGGGCTCGAACGAGCATAGAATCTCGAGACATATCCACGAGGAGGGATAACACCGGGACCTTCCTTGCGAAATGGACTATACTCCTACTCTCCAAAGAATAGGATTCAGAAGCAAGGCTATAAAGGACCCCCATTCAGGAATTAATTCTCTACTTCTCACTCTTCCACCCTTCTTCGGCATCGAGACTGCGCATCCGACAAAACCCAGCACATGGTCTTTAGATGAGAGGAGAAGCTCCCTACTACTAGAACTTGGCCACTGGTGAAAGCCAGCATTAAAAAAAAATGCAGGTGGGCAAGCAAGGAGGGAAGGGGAAGGAGATGTGATCATCAGAAATTGAACACCATATTGGTTGCACCACAAAAAAAATCACCCAGAAGGGAGATTTTATTCTATTCCATATCAAAAGGAGTGCTACAATTACATCGGAGCAAAGATACAAAAGGAAGTAGCATAGAAAGCATGAGGGGGGAGACCATGGACATCAAAGAGGCTGGAGCATCAAACAACATCTCCCAAGCGGGACCATTTCTATTGCTTCATATCAGAAAGAGAACAAAGGAGTACATCAAAGGGAAGAAGGGAGAAATTTACAGAAAAGGAAGCAGGGGCCGGAGCCCCCCTTTCTCTCACCTCTCTCTTCTCTCTCGCCCTCTTCTCTCTCTTCACACTCCGGAGCGGGCTTCGCCAACAGTAGAGCCTTCTCCCCCTTTTGTCTTCAGCAGTATGAGTGGTATTTATAGAGGACACGGAGGGTCCCCTGTAGAAGAAGGCTTCCTCGTCCCCCCCTTTTTTGGTTCTTCTTTCTGCTACCGCTGTTGCCGCTTGTGCTACTGCCATGGCTTCGTGTCGATGGCGCGGGTCTGCCACGATTGCTTCGCAGGGGGGGATGCAGCGGAGTAGGGGCAGGCCCCTCTCCCTGTGCGGGATGGGCCGACCGCGGCCGCTCCGTGCGTGCTCGCCGATCGCATGGAGGAGTTGTTCGTCGTGTAGGCGCGTGCGTAGGAGAGGGATGAGGTCAACGGGCAATAAATGCCCAAGGCGCGGGAGAAGGAAGCATGGGGAGGGGGAGAAGGACAAGGGCCCCCGTGTGATTCTCTTTCTAATTTTTTTGGGAAAATCCTTGGCCTTTTTTCCCTTACCCCCTCTCTTCTCCCTATTTAAGCATATGCCCCCTTGCGCCCTCTTCCTTTGGTCCATTCATATTGGGCCCAATTTCACGAGGCCCATTTTCATTTCCTCTTTTCTCCTATTTCATTGGGCCTATTTATGCTTGGGCCTTCATCTTTTCTTTGCTCTTCCCTTTTTGCCTTTGGGGGTTGACGCGTCGGCTTCGGTGCATCGGCGCACCACTCATCACTGAACTTCTTTTTTTTTTTTAGTGTCCACAGGCGCTTCAAATGCAAACTTTCGAGTTAGGGAGTGATCTACATCCAACAGCAGCTTAATCAGGTCCGCTTAGAAGTGAAATACTAGTAGCAGGCACACAAGCTCCTGAAGAAGTTTGTTTCAGTGTTCACAAGAAGCTAAGTAAAGCATTTTAACAGTGCTTGTATCTCATATCTGATGGAAGCTATATTTTGATTAAAAGAAATTCCCTGTATCATTATGATGCACATGCAAAACTGAAAGACAGAAACTTCAAAGATCGCATTATGCATAAAACAAAAAGAGAAATGCTATAGTGTCACACTGTTTGCCACCCAGTTTACCACTCTTTTTTTGGGGGGAGGGGACCCGTCTGGGGACGGGCGACCCACCCGGGGTCGCCCGTCCCCAGACGGATCTCTCTGACGCCCGTTTTCAATAAATAGGGGCCTTTGGGGCCTTGAAGCCTCGTTTCTCTTGCCGTGACTCGTGGAAGAGGGAGAAGAAGCGCCTCCTTGTTCGTTTGTTATCTTCCTCGTGCCGTAGGCCGCCGAAGGGAGACGTGTTGTTGTCCGTGCTATGTGGTACACGTGTGAGAGACTTCACTTTTGATAGGTAGACCTTTGTTTGTAGCTTCCTTATTCTTGTAGGAGTTTCTTTTGTCCGTAGTTGCACGTCCAAAGGGAAGAAATCCTATCCCGTAGGGATTTTCCCGGAACCACATGATCCTGACAATCAGTGGTGGTTTTAGTTCGGTTCTCGACCACCCGTTTGCTGTGAGGGGTCTATGATTATAGTAACATGTGGGCTATGAAGCCCTAAGTGTGGGAATATTTCACGGGATGGTGATACGCCAAATAGAGAACCCCGTGTGGGAATATTCCACAAAATAGCAGTACGCCAAACATAAGTCTCGCCAATGCGAGAATAATATCCCAAAATTTAGTAAGATAAATTACGGGTGCAACAAATGCCCCCCATGGGACACACGTCAAAGCCGGAGGCGGGGGCGGGTGGCCCGTGTCTTCCATGATATTTTGCTACTCTCCGGGTTCATAGGCATGACGGAGTCTTGTAGGACTACTCATTAATCTTACTGCTGCCCATATGCTGTTTTGATTTACGACTGAGCTTTCTCTGGTCTTGGCTTTGCAACTCTTGCAGACATGGCTCACCCTAGCCGGAGTAGAGAGACCTCCCGGAGGTCCAGGGTCAACGGTTCTGACGACCACTATGTGCGGAGGACAGATAGGCCTATGCCACCATTCCCTCCTCGCAGCATCACTTCAGAGAGTTTCGATGCAGTGGACAGCGGGTTTACTTGGGTCGCTGAGGGCCCGACAGAAGAGACTACTACCCCTGAGGGCACTGTGGATGTCTCCCGGATCACGAGGAGGCAAGGAGGCTATATTTATGATCGCTCGGGCAGCTATCCATCACACTTCCCACTGGATCGTCATCTCCTACCTTTCATCCAGAGTTTTGTGCCACCTGGAGTAGAGGCCGACGACTCCCAACTGCCGGGAGAGAGATGCCGTCTCGAGCGGGCCATATTGCTTGGACGGGATAGCATGCATGGCACTTGTAGTTTCTCCTATCCGAGCTTCCCAGAGGACTTTGTGCGACAGGAGCAGTATTCTGACCAGAGGAGCCTGAGTTTCTTCAGGGGGTTTGACAGTTTCACCGTCCGAGCGGTGCTGTCTTCACCAGCCGTTTGGCATCTGGCCGGGCATCATAGGGCCGCTGACGTCTCCATCGACGGGATGTTTCTGACTCCCTCCGACGTGGCTTTTGCTCATGATGATTATGACGATGACTGTTTATTGGCACAGATTTTGGCACAGAAGGCCCCCAGCTGGTATGGGAAGTGGTCCGTCACTCCTTCCCACTGCTACCGTCGTGGTGCCACAGAGTGGCTGTGGGGTGTACTGACAGTCTATAGAGCAGTACTTGACAGGGCAGGTATACGCCATGCAGTGACAACAACTTTATACTCATATTCTTGCCATGCAGGGCTGATCCAGGCCTTAGCCGAGAGGTTCAATAGGCGCTGGAACACCTTCATGACTGCAGAGGGAGAGACTTCACTGGACCTGTGGGCCTTCCACAAGATCTCTGGCCTCCCTATCTGCGGACAGCCATACGAGGAGTTGTCTCTGGACGATATGCATCTGAGTGCTTCAGACGGCTCAGGTCGATACTTGCTACCCTACTGCTTCAGGTACTTGATGAAGACCTGGAGAGATTTGGCCCTTGTGGGCAAGGAGAAAGCTGCACAGATCCCGAGGGTGACCCTGAATGCTTGGGTCACACATTTTTACAGTGGTCCTTATTACTTTTACGAGGAGTTTGCTTCCTTGGGTATGACTTGGGAGCAGTGTCGAGAGGTAGAGCTCCGATTTACTTCACATCTTCGCCACCTGCCTGTCCCGACGCGGGGGTGGAACTCGAGGGATTTGCCACCGTTGACATACCTGGAGGCTTACTTGGCCTACTGGTTGGCCAGTTTTGTGATCCCTCATGGAGAGGAGAGAGTTCTACGGGCGAAGGTGATCTACCCGGCATGTTTGTTGGCTTGTGGACGCATGGTTGCCATTGCTCCGGCCGCGTTGGTGAATGTCTACCATTGCTTTGGAGCTCTGACTTCACATTCATCACCTAGAGACAAGCACATCTTGATGCCTACACATTATCTGAGTGCATGGGCCAGCTTGCTGTTGCCAGAGCTATCACAGAGGATGTCGGTAGACAATCCAACTGCACCACTAGTTTTTGCTTTTACGGGTCACCCGGACCAAGATGCAGTTTTACAGCTTGCCAGCACCCATCGTGCTTTGTCTTTCCTCCGTACTAGGAGGGATGAGAGTCTGGAGTTTGATCACAGCTCTCGCTCGTACCATCCCTACTCAGAGTGGCAGGGTGACATTGTTGTCTACAGGTTGTCCTCCCGGGCCCTGCCTTCCCCCCATGCACTGATCGATTGGGTTGTATGTATACGGCCCAGAGTTCTGTTCTACCGCCGTTCCAGCATAGCGGTTCTTGAGCCATACTATCTACACATGTTTGCCAGGAACTTCAGGTACGATCAGGCGATACCCCCAAATGCAGATTTTCCCCTGACACTTCGGCAGTACTGACAGAGGGACATACACCTGGTAGCAGCTTCATGGCATAGCTTCCTCTTCCGTGGCGTGAAAGAGGGGTACCCTGTTCCAGAGCAGACACGCAGAGGCTTCTTTGATATACACTATGCGCGCTAGTGGTTTAAAATCAGCAATATCTTTAGGCATCGAGCTGACACTATTCGAGCTGCTAAGGAACAACGTTTGAAGAAGGAAGACCGGCCTCCCTTGTCATTAGCTCCTGAGTTTGTCAGATCTCATTTTTCTAGAGCTGCCAGAGCTATTCATGAGATTGAGACCCGCTGGAGGGAGGGGGGACTTCCTATTCCTGTCGATAGAAGCCAGTACACTGGGGATTTGAAGCCCCTGAGGAGTGCACCGACAGCAACTTATACCTCTTGGTCTGCTCGCTGAGGAGTAGCCCGTGGGTCTTCAGTGCCGTATTCCTGGTTGGAAGATTTGAAGGCCTCTTGTGGTCTAAAGACCAAGTCCCAGCTATCTGAGGCTGTTCCAGAGGGGGCATTTGCAGGCAATGCCTTCACTAACTGGAGGGCCCACATCATCAATGCTGTGGGTTGCACGGATCCCATAGAATACATTTTAGACTTAGAGGTGGCTGCCACCCTGTTGGCACTCAAAATATATTCAACGGCGATCAAGCCTCAAAGACGAATGATGCGGCCTACTGAAGCACAGAAGTCGAAAGGGATCAATACACTGAAGCCTTCTCAAGCTGTCAGAGCCTCAGGTCACCCAGTATGAACACCGTGGACTTCACCTCAGGAGGATCGAGAAGAATATACCACCAGCCGGCAGTGTCGTCAGGACTGCCCAATGAACCGGTATTGACTCGATCGTACCGTGCAGACAATATTCATTGTCCAACCAAGGACGAGCATGCATCCGTCATCCGATCAAGCACAAGGATGTACCTGTCGTGCGATCAAGGACGAGCATGCATCTATCGTCCGACCAAGGACAAGGATGTACCCGTCGTCCGACCAAGGATGAGAATGTAGCTGTCGTCCGACCAAGGATGAGAACATATCCATCGTCTGACCAAGCACGAGAATATACCCGGTGGCCCGCCACCTAAATGAAAGATCCTCCTGAGGTGAAAGAATGCCCTTGGCCCTTCAGAATAGGGGACCAAAGGCTCTGTCAGTAGAAGATCTCGATGACCCGGCATGGGTATGGGTTCTCAACATATCAGGTCCGTTGGTGACCAAATGATCGCCCAGTCAAGGCAAGAGCACCCTGGATGGTATCCCACCTCCTAGGAAAGCCTCGAGCATAGGTCAAACCGAGCCGACAGCACGAACCACGGTGTCAAAAACTGCATCAGCGGAAAACCCGCAGGTTCAAACTGAAGATGCACGAGGTTCCGAAGAAGGTTGCACGTCGACCCGGGGGCTTCACCAGGACTTCTCACCAAGGTTTGGCAAGACCAAGGCAAGATGAATGGTCACGGTGACTCCTGGAACCAGCCCGGGACCCGCTGTCTAACCCGCGTTAAGTGAATGAGGCTTATCCGGCGCGCCCCTTACCCGGCGTGCCCCTATCCCGGCGCCCATCTGCCCAGCGCGCCATATGCAATTGAAGCTCCCCGGCGCGCATCCTTCACGCCGGAAAAGCCTTCGCCTATATAACCCAATCTCGTTCGACCGAAAGAAAAAAAGAGGGAGAGAGGATCGAAAGAGATCAAGGCATCAAGAGATAAAAGGGCGGAGAGAGAGGGGCAGGGTCGGGGAGGCAATCAGCGTCTGTTTGTCTAAGAGAGAGAGGGCCTTTGGGGAGAAATAGGGTTCTTCCATATTTCGGCCGCCACCCTCTTCTGTCTGCTTGCCTAAAGCACGTCGGAGCCGGAGGAGGAGAGAATCCGATACTCTGTTTTGCTGGCGAAGTCTAGGTGGGTTTTGAGGGTTGCTTCCCGATGATCCCCTTCTGATTTCCTTTCTTGCTATTGTGTAAGTGAGGGGGATGGGAAATGATATAAGACCATCTGCCCCTCACCATCTCTTTATTCCTTTCTCCTCTGTAATCCCTTCTCTGCAATCAATGAAACGGCTGCCGAGCGACAACGTCGACGCGCCGAATGCTTATAATATGTTATATCTTTTGCCTCCCGTTGATGGAATGAATGATGTCATACCGTATATGCTTTTCCTGTTCCGTTCTTGATTTGTGTATGTGAATGCTGAGTTTTACTTCATGAGACCGAACATGCCTGGGAGCCATACGGGCAACATTGATGTCACCCCCTCCCCGGGGCTCCTCCCTTCTAATGCAATGGCCATGCCTTACCATATATATGTTGTGGGTTTCGTGATTAGAGACACACTCGTGTGTGCATCTCTGCCTGTTCCTGTTCCGAGGTAGACCCCATCAACATCCCTCTGCACTTCTTCATAGTCCAGAGTGAATAGGCTCATCTCTATAACCCCCGCATCCACCATATGCTAATGATTCTGACGGTTGTTTCCTATATCTTAATTGTTGTAGTTCGCAATGCTAACCTAATAGCCCTGTGAACACTAACCTAATAACCTCGTGAGTGACGATTTGCCAACTCATCAGACGTTATGTTATGCTATTGTATTTCCCCTCTATCCTACATATAATTCATGATTGCCGAGCTTCGATGTTCTTGAGAACACATGCTTTAATACTCCAGGGAGAGGGGCACCCCCATTAATATTTCAGAACCGCCATTTGGTCAAAGGGTTCCATCTGTGAGTGATGAGTATCCCTATGGGCCATAAGGTGAATATCTATAGGGTTTAGCCTGACAGCAAATCCACTGTCTTTAGGGACATTGTGGTGGCCATGGGGCATATGCCCCTCGTAGGCTAGTCCTCGGGACTCTTCCTCCCTACTGGTCGTCCCTTTTCGGATTGTGATCGGACCACGGGTCGTGGGCCCCTCGCAGGCTAGTCCTCGGGGCTTTCCTTTCCTCATTGGTCATCTCATCCGATCACTTTCAACCCACGGAGCCATGGTGCCCCTCGTAGGCTAGTCCTCGGGGTTTCCTATCTGCTTGGGGTCTACTGGCTGCCGTTGTGCCGTCCGGATTGTTAGGGGCTTACTCCACACGTGAGTCTGACCCCGCTTCTCCCCTGTAATCCTTCAGGGATGGGGAGATGCTGTCCAATTTTTGTCAGATTTGGACTTAATAAAATATGTGTTCTTAAACAATGAACCTCCGTGCTTGAGTATGAACTTCGCACGAGCTTATGACTATGCTCCTAGAGAGCATGGGGCTCCAATTCAATAAAAAAGCAACCCAATTAACCTCAAAGTTCTCTAGAACATCTTAATAAACCTAATAGATTCAAAAATACCCAAAAATCAACTTAACCGGCACAGTCTTAACACGGCACGCCCTAATACGGCGTGGTATCCCCCCGTGCCGGAATAACTTTAGACTCAAACTCACATGGTTTTAAATGGTCTATACCCGGCGCGCCCTAATCCGGCGTGCCCCAAGCCAACCGCGCTGGGTAAACCACTTACCATGGCCGCGCTGTATTAACCCCTTTACCTACGTTTGGGCGCGCCGGGAACCCTTCTCCTACGCTACCCTGCGCTGGTTTTGATCTATATCTTTTCCTTCGCCCCGTTCTAATTCCCCACTCATCTTCTGGATGATTTTCGTCTCCCTCGGCGGAGATTAATAAACTTGATTAATCATTGTCTATCTTCGTGATTCTATTATCATGCTTTAGTATAATCATGAGCACCATGTTAATGCATGCATGCTTGCATGGGCCCTCGGTATATCAAATGGCACCGACGGAAGGCCGGGTTACGCCCGACTGGAAGTCTCTGCTATGCGCGAAGGTGGCCTTCGGACCTGTGTCCTCCGCCACGTATCGAGGGTTTCTAACTTAATAAACCATGCCTCTATTGTGTGATAGATGAAAGCATTTCATGTGACCTCGTCATATGCATCCTTTTGCATCTTATTTCGGCCTCGGATGGCCCACTATCTCGGTAATTAATCAAAGGTTTTCTCCCTTATGGGAGATGTAATTAACGTCAAAGCCTTTATGGTATGACATACTGCTGGCCCCGACCCGAATCTCACTCTCGCCCAACACGGGTCAGAATGAGCGCATAACAAACTTGTCACTCACGTGACTGGCACGCCGGCACGGTTAATCAATCAGTTGATTATTGATTAATTAATTGGTTGGTCGACCCAGAATAAAATGACCAAATAAATCCCATCCCAACAAGTCTGGCATGCCCGGTGGGACCAGTGTCACCTTTCATCTCTTTGCCGAGATATGTGGGCCCCGAGGCCCTCCCAAATACTGCTGATCATTTTTTTGTTTTGTGTGGCAGGCAGACAATGGCATCATCAGAACATGCTGCTATTACCTTGGGCCCCACGATCATCGCCGGCCATGCTGAACATGGGTACCTGGCAGTGCCCACTGTCCTCGGGACATTCCCTACTGCTGTAGGCTTCCCCAACTTTTTGGGGCTGGCCTTCGCTGATGATGGGGGCATCAAAAGCTATACGGGCGGATCGTATTTGTGTGTTATGACTTGTATGGGATTGTACTTGTGTATTTTTTTCATTTCTTTCATTTGGGCTCCTTGTAAGGCTTATAACAAGCCAATGGGCCACTTGTAATGTAAAGTCCATGGCTAGGTTGCCATTAGTAGAGTTCATTAGAAGCCTAGTTCATATTGGACCTTAATAGCCACTTAAGGCCCAAGTGGGCTTTCTCCTCTCATGGACCACCAAGACTTGGAAGGCCCAAGTCTAGACATGGGTTATTGGACTTGAGTGGTTGGCCTTGGACCAGCCTAGGCCCAAGAGAAGCCCATTAAGGGGGCGCCCCATTCTTTGGCCTTATTAGGCTTGGTTGGTGAAAATTAGGTAAGTTTGAATGGAAATGGTCCAAGTTTGATTAGATTAATGGTTAAAGTTTTGACCACATGGGAGAAATATTTAGGAACTCCCTAATATGCCCTTCCAAACCTTAGATCTATGGGCATTTAGTGTCTTTTTACATTTATTATATATAGCTTGTATTTTTCAATTGATTGAATTAATGAAAGTGAAAAAAGTATTGTGCAAGAGCCCCCCTTGTGGGAATTTCGACCTCCCCTCTCTCTCCCCCTGGTTTTCTTCATCCCCAACCCCCAATTCTAGAGTGGAACCCTTCTATCTCCTCCCCCTCAATCTCTGAGTTCATCTCCGGTGCCGCCGCCGCCGTTCGTGCCGCCTTCGAGCCGCCGCGAAGTCAACTTCGGTGTTCTGTCCATCTTGGACAGAAGCCTTTTCTCGGAATTCCTTCTATCAACTCCGACATCCTCTTGATCTTACATTTTCAGAGGGTGTTCCTATGTTCCACCCCATCATCCACAAAAAAATTCAGGTCCGAAATCCCTCGTTTAGTATTTTTCCATTTTCGTGCATCTTTCATTCCCAGATCTGTTTTGTCTCTGTCTACAGTGACAGCAGCCCTATGTTTCTCACCTCCGACCCTCTTTTTGATTTTTCCAAACCCTCCGAATTTGACTGGGAGTTCTGTCCATCATCCCCTACATCCACCATTTTTATTGATTTTTGATTCGCCCTCTATCCATTTTTTTCAAAATTCGTGTTCTATCTCTGCTACAGTGTTTTCAGCCAAGTTCCAGATCTGACCACCCTCCACTTCAAAAATCAGAAAAAATCGCCACCACCTCGAAACCATTCATACAAAATAGTCCCAGTTTTCTATCTTGATTTACTACAACTTTTCTGAAGACCACCACTTCAGATTCGGACGTTCACATATCGGTCAAAGGCAGTTCTCAGAGAATAGCCCTGCAGATCTGAGTGTTCAGCTACTGTACAACAGGAAGTTGTAAATTCATTAAAGCCTAGATCCGTGCAGATCTAGGACAGATCTTCAAGCCTAGATTGAAGTATTTGAAGTTAGCTTTCCAACGACGCTAGTTTCGTGTCGATTCCGACATCTGGGCTGATCGCCGCGTCCGTTCTCGCCGGGACGCGCGCTGAAAACCAGAAGTTGCAGATTCGTGGCCGGTTGTTCCGACCGGTGCCGATCGGAGCCGCCCGGCCTCCGGCCGGCGAACCAGCGCGCCTCCACTCCAGGGAGTACTCATCCAGGCATCCACCACCACAGCGGTGCCACCGGGTCCCACATGGCCCATCCGGACGGCGCGTGGGCCCCACAGCCACAAGTTCGGGTGCTGTCGAAGAGACGCGAGAAGCCACCAGTCAACCCGAATTCGGTCCTCCCGGGCCCATTTGTGTAGCCCTTTACCTCCCTGCGTGGAGTGGGCGATATTTCATTGCTGTCATCATTGTGTAATATTTATCCCGGGAGTACGAGTTTCGGCCGGGTCCGTCTTCCCCACGCCGAGCGCGTGGAGGTATCGCATTCGCTCCTTTACTTGGCATTTTACTTACTTCATATATATTTGTTTATGCCGCTGCTAGAGAGCATGTGTAGGGACAATTAGCTCACTTTATATTTATATCACCGCTGCTGCGAGAGAGAGCGTTACCGTCCCGTGACCCGATCCGGGCACAAGTGAGAGCCGACCACCCTAGCACTTGCCGGTTTCTCAACCGTGCACGTCCGACGCTTCCCTTGCTAAGGGACAATTGCGAGCTTGTCGTGTCCGTGGTCTCATCCCGCATCAATTTGGTATCAGAGCAAGTTGAGTCTAGGGTGTTAAAAAAAAGTGTCTTTTGCATTGCATCCCAATAACCCAGTATCTCAAAAAGTGTTGTCCGAATGTTAGGCTACGCCTATCGGGAAGGTTGCACACTTGCGCGAGTGGTCTCAGGATCGGTTATCTCCGCCGCGTACCGAGTTTTGGTCATGTCTAGGTGCATTAGTTAGCATAACATTTTGCTTTAAAAAAAATGGTCTTGCATCTCCATTCCTAGGGGGCCCAACCCCATCTTTGCAACCATGGCCGCATCCCGAGCTTATAGTCCCGATGAAGTGGGTGTGATGCGGGACGGACACGGGAGACGACACTATACAGTGCCACCCTCGGACTCTAGATGAAGACGCGACCAGCAATACACACCAGGGAGACACTAAGCCCGACACTATGAGCTCCTAGTGGCAAACGTCGCTAACAGAAGTACAAGCTCACTCGGCGTCCCATGCGAGGGAAAGCGTGGATCGTGCGCGGTTAAGGAACCGGCAGAGTTCAAGGTAGTCAGACTCACTTCCGGACTCGGATCGAGTCGCGGGACGGGTCACTCTCACGCTCACAGCGGTGAAATGGACACATGGGCTAGGAACCTACACTCTCGGCAGCGGCCTAAGACCGTATACTAGCTAAGCAATGTAACGCCAAGAAGTTAAGACCTTTACCTCCACGCACCCGGCGTGACGAAGACACCCCGGCTGACTTACGGACCCCCGGTTAACATATTTCACAGCGGTACAAAAGGATTCGACCCACTCCACGCAGGGAGGTAAAAGGTCACATGTGGGCCCCGGGGATCACGCAAATCAGGTTGACAGGCAGCATCTTGATGTCGACTCGACGCGCCGAACTCCGCATTTTCGTGCTTCCCGAACGGCGGGTTCTGCGGGCCCGTGGGGCCCACTGGTGGCGCTGTCCTCCGGATCTGCGGGGGTGGGTCCCACTATGATGGAGACCCCTGGTGGCGCGCCTCCACGGACGGCGGTCGGCCGGAGACACCGATTGGTGGCCGGTCGGGTCCGATCTTCAAGTTGTGGAATGGCTGCCCACGGATTTCAGTTCTGTTTTCCCTGCGCGCGCTCCGGCGAAAACAGCCGCTGCGGTCGATCCCGACGTCGGATCGGGACGCATGAGCTATCGTTGGAAAGCTCTCTTCAAATTCTTCAATCTAGACTCAGAGAGATCTGATGGATCTAGCCGGATCTAGACTTTAATGAATTTACAAATCTCTGTTGTACAGTAACCGAGACATCAGATTTACAGGGTACTTGTCTGAGAACCACCATTGACCACCTACGTTCCGTAGGAATCAGACTCCAAGCTCTTCTTCAACTTTGTAGATAATCAAACCATGAAGCTGGGACAATTTTTGGAATTGGATTCGGAGGTGGTGGTGATTTGATAGAATTTTTGGAGTGCCTAGTGGTCGGATCTGGGAACTGGGGAACAGAACTGTAGCTAGGACTGGGAATGAATTTTAGAAAATATGAAATGGACGAACCAAAAATTAAAAAAAATGGTGGATGGAGGGATGGATGCAAGGAACACCCATTTAAATTGGGTGAACCAAAGAAAATCAAAAAAAGGACCTAAGACTTAAAACTCTGGGCGGGTGGAAATGAAAACAGACAGTAGACAGATCTGGAAACTGTGATTGGACGAAAATCAAAAAAATACCAAATGAGATCTTTATGACCAACCAAAATTCTGAGGACGTGCTGGACACCTCTGGGACATCCAGTAAAAGTTCCAGCTCGATCTGAAGCCGTGGCTGAGACTGGAATTTCGTGGAAGTGGCTGTGGTACTGCGTGGACAGAACTCCGGCGAAGGCGATGGCGGTGCGGTGGCGGCTCGTGGCGGCGGCGGCGATGACCGGAACTGATAGGGGAGGAGTCACACCTCCAGAGGCAACCTTCACAGCTGCAAGGGAGAAGAGAGGGGTGCACCAAGCTGGAGCTCCAACAATTTCTTGATTCCAAATGGCATTAATTCATCAAAAATGGAAATTACAAGCATATATAGGTCACCAATCTAATCAATCCTCCACCGTTGGATCTAGGGGTGGGAGATTGAGGGCTAGGATTGCATGTGACCATCCATACAAATGAAAATTAAAAAAAAATAAAGGGGGGGGCGGCCTATTGACTAGAATGGCAAGGATGTGGAAGTTGGACTTGGTAGGTGGGGGTAGGTGGCCTCTCATTTGGACTTTTCAAGTCCATTGTCCTCCATGTGTCCAAATACCATTCAAACTTCTAGATGCTCCCATGTGGCATGTTGACTGGCCCCATGTGGGACCCTAGGCTGAGGTGGCCCAATGTGGTGGGGCCCGGGGGGCCCGTGGGGCCCACGGGGTCCGAAATGCTCGTAAGCCCCTATTACACTCAAAATGGCAAACCGAACGCAACGAAATAAATACAAATTACACACACATAAAGTCTAGCTAAATATAATAAATGGGGAGGCTCAAGGTGGAGTCTCCAAGCTGTCTCCGAGCCAGATGGACGCTGAGGTGGCTCGTGTCGTGCTCCGTGTGCGGTACCGGTGGCTCGGTGTGTCGTGCCGATCAACAGCTCGGGTGTCCGCACCAATTCTCCCCGGGTGGGAGAAACTCGACCCTGTCGAGTAAGGGTCTGCATCGCTCCTGTTTTGCTCCAAAAGATCTGGATCAATCCGCTGCAACTCGTCATGTGTGATCCATGTGTCCTCAGTAGCGGGCCGTCCTCTCCATCGCACTAGGTAGCGCGGGTAAGATCCACTCCTGGTAACTGTCACTTGCTCGTCCAATATACGATATATATGCTCACGCTGCCGTGAAAAAGGGGCTGGAGGTGGAAGTGGACACTCAGGTGTGGGATCACTCTCAAGGGGAGGAGATGGCTCAAAAGGCTCACTAGGGATCACCGCTGGGTCCCTATATGCAACAAGATCCGATACATTGAAGGTAGAGCTTATACCATATTCCTCGGGCAGGTCCACAACATACGCATTGGATGCAACGCATTTCAACACTCTAAAGGGACCGACTCCGCGAGCTTGCAACTTCTTAACGGTTCCAGAGGGAAACCGTTCAGGTCTTACCCTGATCATGACATATTCGCCCTCTTGGAACTCTCGGTGGTGTCTATGGGCACCGGCTAACTCCTTGTACCGTGCATTGCTGGCCTTACTGTGACGACGGACGTCGTCATGTAGACTCCTAACATGCCTAACAAAAAGAAAAAAAAACACACAGATGCACACACGACCCTAAACAACCCTACAGTTAGTCCGACCCAATCATATGCAAGGTGGTCCAGGACATCCGAATGTGTGCCATGCATACCCTAAGTGTGACCGAATGTCGGTACAACCATAAGACGGTCCTTTGGATTTGGGAGGTTTGGGTGGGATAGGAGGGTCGGGTGTCTCTTGCCCGTGAACAGACTCGGTGGGTGCCGATGGCCCGGCCCATGGGGGAGGGGTATAATGGTGACCTCCCCTAAAGAAGTGGAATGGAGATTGTGGGCCAAGGGACCCATGAAGAAAGGGATCGAAGAGATCAAAGAATGTGTGACCCCTTGATATGGATTCCCTAATCTCAAGATCCCAGGTGTGGAAGTCTAGACGGTGTTGTTGATCTCCTTCATCCATGAATGGAGATGAGACGGTGGGGGTATGATGGTGGACTCTCTCAAAGGGGTGGAGTAAATATGGTGGGTCACGGAGTCCATAAGAGAATGGGTCGAAGGGATCAAAGAAGGTATGACCCCTCGGACTAGGCTTCCACAAATCACTGTCCCACATTTGGAACTCTTGGAGGTGTAAATGATCACCTTCATTCATTGCGAGAGATGGGACGACAGTCATAGGTAGAAAGTAAGATTCTTCCATTGGGCAAAGGGGAATGAAGTTGGACTCGGCCGGCAAAGGGAGGAGTAGAAGAACCTCCGTGGTAACATGATCCACAGTGTACACAGAGGTGATGGACCCTAGGGATGGATGTGTGAAGCTACGACCTGTAGGTCGGTCGAAGCGTGGGGCCAACAAGTGCGTAAATGTCAACTGCCGGTCTAATCCTTTAAGAAGATCATCTAATGTATCCACATGGTGACTAGACCGGAAGGTGGTATGGAATGAGTTGACCGGCACTAATGGTAGGGTAGGGTCCATGGATGGGAGGAGAGATGGGGCCAAGCCGTTCTTGAGCCATCTAAGAAGTGGTTCGGCTATGAAAAGTGTACCCGTTAGAAACACGGGTGGCTCGGGCTTTGGCGGCTCCAAATGAGAGGGCTCCGAAATAAGATCGGAAGGTGAGGTTTCTCTAACCCCTTTATCCCCTAGGGCTAGAGATGTCCGAGTGGGACACTGTCCGGCAAAGTGGCCAAACCCCTGGCAGCGATAACAATGTTGTCGTGATCCTCTACGCTCCTTGATAAGTGGGTCCCTACCCTTATCCTCCTGACGGACAAGGGGTGTAGGCAATGGGGCTCTCGTGGGTGGGGGAAGAGGATCCACCAAGATGGAGAGAGGACCTCGGGATGGCACTCTAGATGACACTGGATTGGGACTACCGGTTGCTACCTCCTTAGGGTCATGCTTGGTTTTATCTCGGCTAGGAGGTAGGCAAGGGGGAAGCAGGAACTCAATATAATCACACTTCCTATCCACCTTATCCAAAATGATTTGGAAGAGTTCGGCAATGGTGGGGTTTGGAGTAGGAGCGATGTGATGGACTCCCCCATTTGAAGTCGGCCTAGTCGTGGACCTAGGCTCTTCTACATGCGCGGCGCGTTGCCTCCGATTATGGCCCACTTGGGTGGATGTGATTGGGTGGGATCGGTTGGAGGTGACCGGGCCGGGTAGGTAGACCTTCCTAAGTTCATCCTTCATCTCATGCCATGACTCGATGGGCCCTTGCCTCCTAACCTCTCTCATGCGCTCAATGCTCTCCCATTTCCAGGCGGCTTTGTGGACAAGCCTCTCTCGGGCAAAACTAACTTGCATGGCATCGGACATGGTGTAACATTCAAAATATTTGTCCATGGTGGCCTCCCAATTGAGGTAGTCGCCCGGGTCATTAGAGCCATAAAAATCTGAGGCTTCGGGCCTACGGAAGGGGAGAGGATGGTTGCCAAGTCCATGGGTAGACCAACGGCCATATTGCCTGAGTGATTGGGACTCCATGAGAAACTCGGAACTACAAGATGGGCATGATGACAAGAGACAAGACAAACCGACTAATGCAAACACACACTAGACAATGCACTTAGACCTAAACCAATATCCGGTACGAGGCGGAGTTAACCGATCCGAAGATCACTCCCGCAAGTGTGCGGCCTTCCCGATAGGCGTAGCCTACCGTTCGGACAACACCTTTTAAGATACCGAACTATCGGGATGAAATGCAATTAAAAAACACTCTTTTTTTTGTTTTGAAAATAATGATGGTCCTAGACTTGACTTAGACCATGATGCATGCAAGACTATGCAAGACTACCCTAGACTCAACCTGCTCTGATACCAAACTGATGCGGGACGGACACGGGAGACGACACTATACAGTGCCACCCTCGGACTCTAGATGAAGACGCGACCAGCAATACACACCAGGGAGACACTAAGCCCGACACTATGAGCTCCTAGTGGCAAACGTCGCTAACAGAAGTACAAGCTCACTCGGCGTCCCATGCGAGGGAAAGCGTGGATCGTGCGCGGTTAAGGAACCGGCAGAGTTCAAGGTAGTCAGACTCACTTCCGGACTCGGATCGAGTCGCGGGACGGGTCACTCTCACGCTCACAGCGGTGAAATGGACACATGGGCTAGGAACCTACACTCTCGGCAGCGGCCTAAGACCGTATACTAGCTAAGCAATGTAACGCCAAGAAGTTAAGACCTTTACCTCCACGCACCCGGCGTGACGAAGACACCCCGGCTGACTTACGGACCCCCGGTTAACATATTTCACAGCGGTACAAAAGGATTCGACCCACTCCACGCAGGGAGGTAAAAGGTCACATGTGGGCCCCGGGGATCACGCAAATCAGGTTGACAGGCAGCATCTTGATGTCGACTCGACGCGCCGAACTCCGCATTTTCGTGCTTCCCGAACGGCGGGTTCTGCGGGCCCGTGGGGCCCACTGGTGGCGCTGTCCTCCGGATCTGCGGGGGTGGGTCCCACTATGATGGAGACCCCTGGTGGCGCGCCTCCACGGACGGCGGTCGGCCGGAGACACCGATTGGTGGCCGGTCGGGTCCGATCTTCAAGTTGTGGAATGGCTGCCCACGGATTTCAGTTCTGTTTTCCCTGCGCGCGCTCCGGCGAAAACAGCCGCTGCGGTCGATCCCGACGTCGGATCGGGACGCATGAGCTATCGTTGGAAAGCTCTCTTCAAATTCTTCAATCTAGACTCAGAGAGATCTGATGGATCTAGCCGGATCTAGACTTTAATGAATTTACAAATCTCTGTTGTACAGTAACCGAGACATCAGATTTACAGGGTACTTGTCTGAGAACCACCGTTGACCGCCTACGTTCCGTAGGAATCAGACTCCAAGCTCTTCTTCAACTTTGTAGATAATCAAACCATGAAGCTGGGACAATTTTTGGAATTGGATTCGGAGGTGGTGGTGATTTGATAGAATTTTTGGAGTGCCTAGTGGTCGGATCTGGGAACTGGGGAACAGAACTGTAGCTAGGACTGGGAACGAATTTTAGAAAATATGAAATGGACGAACCAAAAATTAAAAAAAATGGTGGATGGAGGGATGGATGCAAGGAACACCCATTTAAATTGGGTGAACCAAAGAAAATCAAAAAAAGGACCTAAGACTTAAAACTCTGGGCGGGTGGAAATGAAAACAGACAGTAGACAGATCTGGAAACTGTGATTGGACGAAAATCAAAAAAATACCAAATGAGATCTTTATGACCAACCAAAATTCTGAGGACGTGCTGGACACCTCTGGGACATCCAGTAAAAGTTCCAGCTCGATCTGAGGCCGTGGCTGAGACTGGAATTTCGTGGAAGTGGCTGTGGTACTGCGTGGACAGAACTCCGGCGAAGGCGATGGCGGTGCGGTGGCGGCTCGTGGCGGCGGCGGTGATGACCGGAACTGATAGGGGAGGAGTCACACCTCCAGAGGCAACCTTCACAGCTGCAAGGGGGAAGAGAGGGGTGCACCAAGCTGGAGCTCCAACAATTTCTTGATTCCAAATGGCATTAATTCATCAAAAATGGAAATTACAAGCATATATAGGTCACCAATCTAATCAATCCTCCACCGTTGGATCTAGGGGTGGGAGATTGAGGGCTAGGATTGCATGTGACCATCCATACAAATGAAAATTAAAAAAAAATAAAGGGGGGGGCGGCCTATTGACTAGAATGGCAAGGATGTGGAAGTTGGACTTGGTAGGTGGGGGTAGGTGGCCTCTCATTTGGACTTTTCAAGTCCATTGTCCCCCATGTGTCCAAATACCATTCAAACTTCTAGATGCTCCCATGTGGCATGTTGACTGGCCCCATGTGGGACCCTAGGCTGAGGTGGCCCAATGTGGTGGGGCCCGGGGGGCCCGTGGGGCCCACGGGGTCCGAAATGCTCGTAAGCCCCTATTACACTCAAAATGGCAAACCGAACGCAACGAAATAAATACAAATTACACACACATAAAGTCTAGCTAAATATAATAAATGGGGAGGCTCAAGGTGGAGTCTCCAAGCTGTCTCCGAGCCAGATGGACGCTGAGGTGGCTCGTGTCGTGCTCCGTGTGCGGTACCGGTGGCTCGGTGTGTCGTGCCGATCAACAGCTCGGGTGTCCGCACCAGGGTGCCATGTTCCAAGCCATGATGGGACAAGTGCAAAGGTTTAGTACAAGCCTAGATCGGTTTAGTACTAGCCTAGATTGGTCTATCGGGGTAGATTGGTTGTTCCCGGAGCCACCCCAAGGACCCCTTCACCACGAGAAGGACATTCCTTCCTCATCCATGAGAGCTCCAATGTCAACACTCTCTATGTCCGAACGTGATTCAGAACCATCTGATTTGGAGCCACCAAGGACCGAGCCACCCGTATTTCTAACAGGTACTCTTTATATAGCCGAGCCACTTCTTAGATGGCTCAAGGAAGGCTCGGTCCCACATCCCTTTCCATCCATGGACCCCACCCTACCTTTAGTGCAGGTCAATTCCTTCCATACCACATTTCGATCTCGTCACCATGTTGATACGTTGGACGATCTTATCATGGGATTAGATTCATAATGGGAGTTGACACATCTTTTGGCCCGAGGCTTTGACCAACCTGCTAGTCTTAGCTTCACCCATCCGGCCTTCGGGTCCATTACCTCCGAGTGCACCGTGGGTTGTGTCACCACGGAGGTTCTTCTACTTCTCCCGCTACCGGACGAGCCTGAATTCATACCCTTTTGTCCGAGGGAGGAATCATACTTCTTGCCTACGATCCCCATCCCACCCGTCACAATTCAAGAAGGTGACTATCCACACCTTCAAAACTTCTACACGTGGGACCGTGACTTGTGGGAACCCACCACAAGGGGTCATACCTTCTTTGATCCCTTTGACCCATTCCCTAGTGGATCCCTAGACCCTTCATATTCCCTTCACTTCTTCGGGGAAGTCCACCTTCATACCCCTTTCCTACGGGTCGGGTCCTCCATACCCACCAAGCCCGTCCACGATACACCTACACCCGGCTCTTCCACACCCGGCTTTCCTAGCCCACTCAAGTCTCCTAAATCTAAAGGGCCGTCCATGCATGACTGGGTCATACTTGGACATTTAGGTGTACCCCATGCCACCCATCTCCGGTTACGTCAAATGCATGTATGGCACATATTCGGGTGTCCTGGTCCGCCGTCATCCATGTACGGGTCTGACTAACACTAGTTTTTGTCTAGAGTCATGCATGAGTCTGTTTCTTATTTGTGTGGTTTGCATATGTGTGTTAGTGTATGGTGAGTCTGCATGTGTCTTGTGTCAGCTCGTTGTCATTCTCTTATGAGTAAGAGACGATTGGACTCACTCGATGAGTATGGGATCGGTTCCATATCTACACCCGGATCTAGTCACCGACAGGGACTCGACGGTGATTCCTAGTGAGTCTTCGAGCCGCTTCCTTCCCTTTTGAGAGTGCCCCACCCGGAGTGTCCACCTCTAGCCCACAGCAGCTTGTGCATATCGAGTATATATGGAATGAGCAGGTTACGGTCACTTGGAGTGGAGCATACCCGCGTTACTTGGCACAGTGACGGATCCACGGGAGTACTCGAGCAGCCGCACCTCTTACTCGACGGGGTCGAGTTCTTCCCACCCGGGGAGAATTGATGGGGGCATCAAAAGCTATACGGGCGGATCGTATTTGTGTGTTATGACTTGTATGGGATTGTACTTGTGTATTTGTTTCATTTCTTTTATTTGGGCTCCTTGTAAGGCTTATAACAAGCCAATGGACCACTTGTAATGTAAAGTCCATGGCTAGGTTGCCATTAGTAGAGTCCATTAGAAGCCTAGTTCATATTGGACCTTAATAGCCACTTAAGGCCCAAGTGGGTTTTCTCCTCTCATGGACCACCAAGACTTGGAAGGCCCTAGTCTAGACATGGGTTATGGGACTTGAGTGGTTGGCCTTGGACCAGCCTAGGCCCAAGAGAAGCCCATGAAGGGGGCGCACCATTCTTTGGCCTTATTAGGCTTGGTTGGTGAAAATTAGGTAAGTTTGAATGGAAATGGTCCAAGTTTGATTAGATTAATGGTTAAAGTTTTGACCACATGGGAGAAATATTTAAGAACTCCCTAATATGCCCTTCCAAACCTTAGATCTATGGGCATTTAGTGTCTTTTTACATTTATTATATATAGCTTGTATTTTCCAATTGATTGAATTAATGAAAGTGAAAAAAGTATTGTGCAAGAGCCCCCCTTGTGGGAATTTCGACCTCCCCTCTCTCTCCCCCTGGTTTTCTTCATCCCCAACCCCCAATTCTAGAGTGGAACCCTTCTATCTCCTCCCCCTCAATCTCTGAGTTCATCTCCGGTGCCGCCGCCGCCGTTCGTGCCGCCTTCGAGCCGCCGCGAAGTCGACTTCGGTGTTCTGTCCATCCTGGACAGAAGCTTCTTCTCGGAATTCCTTCTATCAACTCCGACATCCTCTTGATCTTAAATTTTCAGAGGGTGTTCCTATCTTCCACCCCATCATCCACAAAAAAATTCAGGTCCGAAATCCCTCGTTTAGTATTTTTCCATTTTCGTGCATCTTTCATTCCCAGATCTGTTTTGTATCTATCTACAGTGACAGCAGCCCTGTGTTTCTCACCTTCGACCCTCTTTTTGATTTTTCAAAACCCTCCCAATTTGACTGGGAGTTCTGTCCATCATCCCCTACATCCACCATTTTTATTGATTTTTGATTCGCCGTCTATCCATTTTTTCAAAATTCGTGTTCTATCTTTGCTACAGTGTTTTCAGCCAAGTTCCAGATCCGACCACCCCCCACTTCAAAAATCAGAACAAATCACCACCACCTCCAAACCCTTCATAAAAAATAGTCCCAATTTTCTATCTTGATTTACTACAACTTTTCTGAAGACCACCACTTCAGATTCGGACGTTCACATATCGGTCAAAGGCAGTTCTCAGAGAATAGCCCAGCAAATCTGAGTGTTCGGCTACTGTACAACAGGTAGTTTTAAATTCATTAAAGCCCAGATCTGTGCAGATCCAGGCCAGATCTTCAAGCCTAGATTGAAGTATTTGAAGTTATCTTTCCAATGGCGCCTGTTTCGTGTCGATCCAACATCGGGGCTGATCGCCGCGTCCATTCTCGTCGGGACGCGCGCTGAAAACCAGAAGTTGCAGATCCGTGGCCGGTTGTTCCGACCGGTGCCGATCGGAGCCGTCCGGCCTCCGGCCGGTGAACCAGCTCACCTCCACTCCAGGGAGTGCTCATCCAGGCATCCACCACCACAGCGGTGCCACCGGGTCCCACACGGTCCCTCCTGACAGCGCATGGGCCCCACAGCCACAAGTTCGGGTGCTGCCGAAGAGACGCGAGAAATCGCCCGTCAACCCGAAGTCGGTCGTCCCGGGCCCATTTTTGTAGCCCTTTACGTCCCTGCGTGGAGTGGGCGATATTTCATTGCTATCATCATTGTGTAATATTTATCCCGGGAGTACGAGTTTCGGCCGGGTCCGTCTTCCCCACGCCGAGCGCGTGGAGGTATCGCATTCGCTCCCTTACTTGGCAATTTGCTTACTTCATATATATTTGTTTATGCCGCTGCTAGAGAGCATGTGTAGGGACAATTAGCTCGCTTTATATTTATATCACCGCTGCTGCGAGAGAGAGCGTTACCGTCCCGTGACCCGATCCGGGCACAAGTGAGAGCCGACCACCCTAGCTCTTGCCGGTTTCTCAACCGTGCACGTCCGACGCTTCCCTTGCTAAGGGACAATCGCGAGCTTGTCGTGTCCGTGGTCTCGTCCCGCATCAATTTGGTATCAGAGCAAGTTGAGTCTAGGGTGTCAAAAAAAAAGTATTTTTTGTATTGCATCCCAATAACCCGATATCTCAAAAGGTGTTGTCCGAACGTTAGGCTACGCCTATGGGGAATGTCGCACACTTGCGCGAGTGGTCTCAGGATCGGTTATCTCCGCCGCGTACCGAGTTTTGGTCATGTCTAGGTGCATTAGTTAGCATAACATTTTGCTTTTTAAAAAAAATGGTCTTGCATCTCCATTCCTAGGGGGCCCAACCCCATCTTTGCAACCATGGCCGCATCCCGAGCTTATAGTCCCGATGAAGTGGGCGCCATGTTCCAAGCCATGATGGGACAAGTGCAAAGGTTTAGTACAAGCCTAGATCGGTTTAGTACTAGCCTAGATCGGTCTATCGGGGTAGATTGGTTATTCCCGGAGCCACCCCAAGGACCCCTTCACCACGAGAAGGACATTCCTTCCTCATCCATGAGAGCTCCAATGTCAACACTCTCTATGTCCGAACGTGATTCGGAACCATCTCATTTGGAGCCACCAAGGACCGAGCCACCCGTATTTCTAACGGGTACTCTTTATGTAGTCGAGCCACTTCTTAGATGGCTCAAGGAAGGCTCGGTCCCACATCCCTTTCCATCCATGGACCCCACCCTACCTTTAGTGCCGGTCAATTCCTTCCATACCACATTTCGATCTCGTCACCATGTTGATACGTTGGACGATCTTATCATGGGATTAGATTCATAATGGGAGTTGACGCATCTTTTGGCCCGAGGCTTTGACCAACCCGCTAGTCTTAGCTTCACCCATCCGCCCTTCGGGTCCATTACCTCCGAGTGCACCATGGGTTGTGTCACCACGGAGGTTCTTCTACTTCTCCCGCTACCAGACGAGCCCGAATTCATAGCCTTTTGTCCGAGGGAGGAATCATACTTCTTGCCTACGATCCCCATCCCACCCGTCACAATTCAAGAAGGTGACTATCCACACCTTCAAAACTTTTACACGTGGGACCGTGACTTGTGGGAAACCACCACAAGGGGTCATACCTTCTTTGATCCCTTTGACCCATTCCCTAGTGGATCCCTAGACCCTTCATATTCCCTTCACTTCTTCGGGGAAGTCCACCTTCATACCCCTTTCCTACGGGTCGGGTCCTCCATACCCACCAAGCCCGTCCATGATACACCTACACCCGGCTCTTCCACACCCGGCTTTCCTAGCCCACTCAAGTCTCCTAAATCTAAAGGGCCGTCCATGCATGATTGGGTCATACTTGGACATTTAGGTGTACCCCATGCCACCCATCTCCGGTTACGTCAAATGCATGTATGGCACATATTCGGGTGTCCTGGCCCGCCGTCATCCATGTACGGGTCTGACTAACACTAGTTTTTGTCTAGAGTCATGCATGAGTCTGTTTCTTATTTGTGTGGTTTGCATATGTGTGTTAGTGCATGGTGAGTCTGCATGTGTCTTGTGTCAGCTCGTTGTCATTCTCTTATGAGTAAGAGGCGATTGGACTCACTCGATGAGTATGGGATCGGTTCAATATCTACACCCGGATCTAGTCACCTACAGGGACTCGGCGGTGATTCCTAGTGAGTCTTCGAGCCGCTTCCTTCCCTTTTGAGAGTGCCCCACCCGGAGTGTCCACCTCTAGCCCACAGCAGCTTGTGCATATCGAGTATATATGGAATGAGCAGGTGACGGTCACTTGGAGTGGAGCATACCCGCGTTACTTGACACAGTGACGGATCCACCGGAGTACTCGAGCAGCCGCACCTCTTACTCGACGTGGTCGAGTTCTTCCCACCCGGGGAGAATTGATGGGGGCATCAAAAGCTATACGGGCGGATCGTATTTGTGTGTTATGACTTGTATGGGATTGTACTTGTGTATTTGTTTCATTTCTTTCAGTTGGGCTCCTTGTAAGGCTTATAACAAGCCAATGAGCCACTTGTAATGTAAAGTCCATGGCTAGGTTGCCATTAGTAGAGTCCATTAGAAGCCTAGTTCATATTGGACCTTAATAGCCAGTTAAGGCCCAAGTGGGCTTTCTCCTCTCATGGACCACCAAGACTTGGAAGGCCCAAGTCTAGACATGGGTTATTGGACTTGAGTGGTTGGCCTTGGACCAGCCTAGGCCCAAGAGAAGCCCATGAAGGGGGCGCACCATTCTTTGGCCTTATTAGGCTTGGTTGGTGAAAATTAGGTAAGTTTGAATGGAAATGGTCCAAGTTTGATTAGATTAATGGTTAAAGTTTTGACCACATGGGAGAAATATTTAGGAACTCCCTAATATGCCCTTCCAAACCTTAGATCTATGGGCATTTAGTGTCTTTTTACATTTATTATATATAGCTTGTATTTTCCAATTGATTGAATTAATGAAAGTGAAAAAAGCATTCTACAAGAGCCCCCCTTGTGGGAATTTCGACCTCCCCTCTCTCTCCCCCTAGTTTTCTTCATCCCCAACCCCCAATTCTAGAGTGGAACCCTTCTATCTCCTCCCCCTCAATCTCTGAGTTCATCTCCGGTGCCACCGCCGCCGTTCGTGCCGCCTTCGAGCCGCCGCGAAGTCGACTTCGGTGTTCTGTCCATCCTGGATAGAAGCTTCTTCTCGGAATTCCTTCTATCAACTCCGACATCCTCTTGATCTTAAATTCTCAGAGGGTGTTCCTATCTTCCACCCCATCATCCACAAAAAAATTCAGGTCCGAAATCTCTCGTTTAGTATTTTTCCATTTTCGTGCATCTTTCATTCCCAAATCTGTTTTGTCTCTGTCTACAGTGACAGCAGCCCTGTGTTTCTCACCTCCGACCCTCTTTTTGATTTTTCAAAACCCTCCCAATTTGACTGGGAGTTCTGTCCATCATCCCCTACGTCCACCATTTTTATTGATTTTTGATTCGCCCTCTATCCATTTTTTAAAAATTCGTGTTCTATTTCTGCTATAGTATTTTCAGCCAAGTTCCAGATCCGACCACCCTTCACTTCAAAAATCAGAACAAATCACCACCACCTCCAAACCCTTCATAAAAAATATTCCCAGTTTTCTATCTTGATTTACTACAACTTTTCTAAAGACCACCACTTCAGATTCGGACGTTCACATATCGGTCAAAGGCAGTTCTCAGAGAATAGCCCTGCAGATCTGAGTGTTCAGCTACTGTACAACAGGAAGTTTTAAATTCATTAAAGCCCAGATCCGTGCAGATCCAGGCCAGATATTTAAGCCTAGATTGAAGTATTTGAAGTTAGCTTTCCAACGGCGTCAGTTTCGTGTCGATCCGACATCGGGGCTGATCGCAGCGTCCGTTCTCGCCGGGATGCACGCTGAAAACCAGAAGTTGCAGATCCGTGGCCGGTTGTTCCGACCGGTGCCGATCGGAGCCGCCCGGCCTCTGGCCGGCGAACCAGCGCGCCTCCACTCCAGGGAGTGCTCATCCAGGCATCCACCACCACAGCGGTGCCACCGGGTCCCACACGGCCCCTCCGGACAGTGCGTGGGCCCCACAGCCACAAGTTCGGGTGCTGCCGAAGAGACGCGAGAAGCCGCCCGTAAACCCGAATTCAGTCCTCCCGGGCCCATTTGTGTAGCCCTTTACCTCCCTGCGTGGAGTGTTCGATATTTCATTACTGTCATCATTGTGTAATATTTATCCCGGGAGTACGAGTTTCGGCAGGGTCCGTCTTCCCCACGCCGAGCGCGTGGAGGTATCGCATTCGCTCCCTTACTTGGTATTTTACTTACTTCATATATATTTGTTTATGCCGCTACTAGAGAGCATGTGTAGGGACAATTAGCTCGCTTTATATTTATATCACCACTGCTGCGAGAGAGAGCGTTACCGTCCCGTGACCCGATCCGGGCACAAGTGAGAGCCAACCACCCTAGCTCTTGCCGGTTTCTCAACCGTGCACGTCCGACGCTTCCCTTGCTAAGGGACAATCGTGAGCTTGTCGTGTCCGTGGTCTCGTCCTGCATCAGCTGATCTACTTCAAGTGGAGACCTCGGAGCCTGCCAAGGAGACTGTGAAGAAAGTCGAGGCCTTGAAGACTCGATGCTCTGTGGGCTCGCTCAAGAGTCCGGTTCAAGTCGCCAGCTGCCTGGTGCACCCCATCACCAATGGGGCCTGCCCCAATCTTGCCAAGAACTCCGGAGGACGCCAGCACAGGGGCTTCCAGTGGAATACTACTACTGTCACCGGACGTCTCTCCTTGTCCGGCAAGTCCATGCTGATTGGTGGAGTTCGCGTCTTTCTGGTCGGACGCGACGCTCAGGTGGTCTCGGATCGGGTCATCCCCGCCGTACCTGTTTACAACTCCTACCTGCCCTCTCTAGGAGGAGAGCTGAGAAAGAAGAAGCCGGCCGCCATGGCCATGAGAAGCTGGCCCCCAGGCCAAAGAAGTTCAAGCAGGTTTGGGTCCCTAAGAAGATCCAACCTGCTCGCCAAGATGCACTAGTCTGTCACCGCCCTGCACGTGATGGAGTGGAAATGGAAAAGGAAAGGGGCCTGGCCCCAAGAAAGGAAGAGACAGTTGTGGACCCTCTATGCTGTGAAAGTTTCAGGGCCTGTGCCCGACAAGCCAACATCCCCACAGTGGGAAGAAGATTCCAGCAACTCACCGGACGAGCTTGGCTTGCTTACATCCCTCCCGTGGGAGGTCGACAATTATCCCCAGTCCTACATCAGGAACGGGGGCAAGAAGAAATGACCAACATGGTCAGAAACTATTTCAGGGGTCTAGGCAACCCCTCGCTGGGCCAACAACGGCTACTACGAGTAGCAGTGGTTGAAGAAGACTATTGCCCACCAATGGCAGTTGAAGAAGAAGAGGAAGAAAGAAGGATGACGTCGTCGGTCGACGACAACGGTTATGAAGCCGATGAAACCGCCCCTCAGCGGGAAGAAAGAAAAGGAATCTTTGTGTTTGAGAGGTTAACCTTCCCAAAAGCATGCAAAGAGGAAGGTTCATAGATAGAAAAGAAAAATGTAGATCTTTACCTGCAACATGGCTGGCATATCTGGCCAATATGGAAGGCTTCCAGAAGATCCTCATGAGCTGGCTCAATTGGCCGAGAGGCTGGGACCGAACACTCGAAGGGAAGAAGCCACAATAAAACTGTTGGCAGCGACTAAAGGAAAGCAAGCCCTAGCCCACCATAACGATGCGATAAAGTTACTGTTCTGACCGCCAATGTGGTGACGGCAGAAGAAGAAGAAGAAGTCTTGCTCGACATCCTACCTGAGGGTGCATCCGGGGAGACAACAGAAACTATCCCCAGCACTGTAGCTATGGATCCGGCAGTACTAATGATACTACAAAGGTACCGCCAGGAGATAGAGCCGCTGAAGAAGCAACTGATGGAGAAGACGGAGCAGTCTTTAGCCTCCAAGCAACTCGAGATGCAGGGTGAATCGTCACGTGGAGCCGTCAACCGGAATGACCCCTCGCCACTTTACACCGTGTCACAGCCGGCAGAACCAAGCTTGGCGACAACTCAGCAACGCCCACCACAGCCGCTGATGCCACCGGTGCTACCACAGGTGCACCAGACACCTCCACTACTGCGTCCTTCTCCGCAGGCGACCACTCTGGTCACCCCTTACCTACAGCCGGCACATTTCTACCTAGAACCGTTCGATCCAGCCGTCATGAACAAGATGATGGTGGAGAGAATGATCGAGCTGAAGCTCGCTGAAAGAAGTGAAGGTGACTATGTCACATTTGATGCATACAGGGTTCCATATCTGCCGCATCATGCTTCCAAGCGGCTCCCTCCTGGGATTAGCAAGCCGCCAAAATTTGACAAGTTCAACGGGAAGGGATCCCCAAGAGAACATGTCGCTTACTACATGACTGTCATGGGTGATCTGGCCGCCGACGAGTAATATTTTCTAAAATTCGTCGGGTCCTCACTGACGGGGCTCGCTTTTGAATGGTACTCCAGCCTCCCGGCCGGGTCGATCAGCGACTGGTCGGACATGCAGAGGAAGTTCAGAGAAAGATTTCATGTTACAGAGAGGGAGGTCACAGTGGCTAAACTCTACTCGACCAAACAGAGGGCAGATGAGACAGCCCTTGATTATATCACGAGGTGGAGGAACCTCGGAATAAGATGCAAGCGGCCCCCGCATTAGGGGGACGCTGTACAGATTTGTAAACAGAACCTCAGGAGAGAGGTCTTGTAAAGGATGATAGGAATGGAAATCTGGTCATTCGACCGACTAAACAACATTGTGGCCGAGGTGGAAGCCTTCCTGGCCAGACCCTCCCCTGCATCAAATACTACTACCACACAAAAAGGCAAAGCAGTAGAACGGCGCCAGGCGCCTAAAGAAGCAAATGCCCTTGATATTAAGGCATTTGAACAGCAGAAGGATGAAGGCAAGAAGCCAGTTGCCCCACAGCCTGCTAAAGCCAGAGATGACAAAGAAGGTCCCTCACTGCGGGATAAAATGAAGAAGACCTACTCTTTTCCAAAGGAGAAGACCAGAATTCTGTTCGATTGGGTAACCCAATATGACAAGGTCACCCTGCCTGAGCCAAAGAGGCCGGAGGACCTGAAAAGAAAAGACAGTCCAAGGTTCTGCCCCTATCACCAGATGCTGGGGCACCCAATTGAAGACTGCTATGTCTTCAAAGATATTATTAAAGGCATGGTAAAAAAAGATGAAATTGACTTGGGAGAGTACATGGTCGACCCTCCACAGCCTCATGAAGCTCCTCTGAAGAGGGCTGCAGTCAATATGGTCTCTGCATACCAGGCCTTGCCTGAGGAGATCTCTGAAGCCAGCACTCGGCGCACTTATGAACTCTGTTTCCTGGCGCCCATAGAAGAACAACAGGGATGGCAGCAAGTCCCTGCAAAGAACAAGAAAAAGACGGCGTCTCGCCTGAAAGTGGGGGTACATGTTCGTGGCATCACACCATGACCTACCCCTCCGGTGGCAGCACCTGCGTGGACCAATCCACCCGCAGTCATCAGAATACCTACGCACAATCGGAGAAGATAGACTCCACTACCGACGGTCAAGGAGATTAGTCCAGAAGCCCGACGGCTGCAAGACTATATAAATGGGCTAGATAAATATGTACAGCCCGAATTAGAACCCTTACTGGTACGAGATCATGTCCCGTGGCAGGAGCTAGAGCAGCTTTCACTCAAGCAGGAGGGAGGAGCTGACACAGCACCTGACATGGATGGCAGCCTGTTCTGGGGGCAGGCGCCAACTGAAGGAAAGAAGAAAAAGAAACAAAGGAAGAAAAGAAAGGCCGCCAAGGTCAACAAAGAACATGTGGTGTCCTGTAATACCCTCTCAGCTCTCTTCAACCTACCTAGTGAAGATGACGAGGAAGAAATATGTTTCACACCTACCGCCGGGGCAAGCCAGGCTGAAGCAGCTATTGCAGCACATACAACCCGGTTAGGCCAGAAATGGGTGCGCCAGCCACCTGCTAATCGTAATATCATATTGAGGGGAGAGCAACCCTACAAGATACCTTCCCCGGAGGTCAAAGGGGTCCAAATCCCTCCTCCAACAGCCCTTTATAACCAGAATGGGGGCAGCACTACTACCCCTTCTTTCTTGGAATTTCTGAAGATGTCCAAGGGAAAGCAACCGTGTCAGGATGACAACCCTACAATTGGGAATACTTACCCGTAGCCCCAGCAGTCTTCCGAAGCTCCAGAGGCAGATAAAAACTCCCCGACAGCAGCCAATGAAGGGCAACAAGAACATGGCACCAAGTAAAAAGCTGCAGAATCTGAGCCGGATGAGGCAGGACCGTCAAGGACCACAACCCAAGACTCCTCCAAGCCTAGATGGGCAGATGAAATGAAGCTGTCCAATGTCCGAGCAAGAAGTCGGTTAGTTAAATTGTTGAAAAAGCTCCCAGCGAGATTCACTGTTTGGGAAATCCTCTCTCTGAGTGAAGAGACCCAACGAGCGATTATCACTACTTTGCAGATGCCTGCTCAATATGAAGCCTGGTTGGCTGAAGCACCGCCAGAGGCCAGCATGACCTTCACCTAGGAGGACATGTTGCTCCCTACTACCAGCCACAACAGGCCGCTATACATGAGGGGACACCTAAATGGACGGGAGCTGAGTAGGATCCTGGTCGACCCTGGCGCAGCTGTCAACATTCTACCATACATAATATATCAGAGACATCACTTTAATGTGCGTCTCGATAAAGTCGGAGATATGCGTATCGCCAGCTTCAACCAAAAGTGTTAAGTATCACTGGGGGTAGCGGAATTCACACTCACTTTGGCGGACTTTACTACGAGGGTGCAATTTCATGTCATCGACTCCCGCACCTCGTAGGTGCTGCTTGGCCGTCCCTGGCTGCATGAAAATATGGTGGTGCCATCCACGCTCCACCAGTGCATCAAATACAGTCTCGAAGGGAAGGAAGAGAGGATATTTGCTGACCTCCACCCATTCGAAGTGTCCGAATGTCACCTGGCGGACGCTCATCTATATGCAGATCGGTCTCAAAAGACCTTTGAAGCCAAGACCCCTGCAGGGGCACCAAAAAGTACCTTCAACGACGACTGGTTTCCACCATCGCCGCGCGGATATATCAAGCCCAAGGCGGTCTCTCATATCACCGTCACCGGAGACGTGGACAGGATAGCACCTCCTGCCATATACCCCGAAGCCAATAAAGCCAAGGTCGATCAGCAGCACGACCACATAAGGGTCCCGGAAGGCCTTACCAAGCCAATCCCTGGCCTCGAACATGCCACTGCCGAGCCTTTCAAAGCTTGGGAGGTAGCGCAGATAGATGGCCCCGGCAGCTTGTTTTATACAGCTGAGGAGCACCCTACTCGGGAAGACACTAATTGTCATCTACCCGAAGACATAGAGAGCCCGTCAGTTCCCGTCCAGGGTCTGGCGTTCACGACAAGTCGGATGGCCAGGATGTTCCAGAAGCAGCACATCCCCTCTGACCAGTCGCACAAGGACAAAGAAGCATTCCAGAAGATGTGGTATCCCGCAAGTCTGGACAAAGAACTGAGACGTGTTTCTCAACATCCAGGGTTGGGCTTCACCCTTGAAGAATATTATTACAGTGGACGCTATGAGGTGGACACCATCTCCTCTTTATATCTTGCTGAAGACAACCCGCTGGGGGCAACTTTCGATGAATACCCAGCAGAAGCAGAATATGTTGAACCAGCTCGACCAAGAGACTCGGAAACAGAGACCACGACTCCTTGCCAATGCTGGGAGCAAGTCTATCTTGAAGAAGAGGCCCTTCAAGCCAGATTTGACACAGCCAGCAGTAGCGAAGCCAAAGATGTTGAAGAAACGAGGATGTCTTCCTCTGGCGGACCTCTGCTAATGATGATCTCAGCACCTATTGTGCCAATCGGGGAAGCTTCTGTTGAAACCGATTGAGAGATGTATGCTGCTGAAAAGGAAAAGGCCACCTCCACTAAGGACATGGCCACCCAAGAGGGTGAGACCTTCTCACCTTCTGCTACAAAGCTGCGATGCTACCTCAGCCCAACAGTAAACAACCACCGGTCTTCCATGACCGCAAGCCTATCTGTAGGGTATGAAGCTGTCAACTCACCCCTCGAAGCTGCAACAACGGTGGATTCGCTGATGGAACAATTCGCATAGCCGCTACTGGCCGGCGCGGAGATCCCTGCTGAAGTTCAAATAGAACCAAATGAAGAGATCGAGGTCTTTGACCTTGAAGATGATATTCCAAAATTTGTCGACCTTCAGCCAGTGCCTCCGAAAATAGAAGACGGAGGCCAAGCCACAGTCGATGAACTGATAGAAATTAATCTGGGAGATGAGGATGACCACAGGCCGACCTTCCTCAGCGCCCAGCTATCTGCTGAAGAACAGACACGAGATTGCTTTGCCTAGACCTACAAGGAAATGCCAGGATTGAGCCCCGCAATTTCACAACATGAGCTAGCAATAAGTGATAACACGGAAGCGTATGTCGTTACTACACACGTGCTAACAATCTTAAAATCGAACTCGCACAAAATGATCAAAAGAGAACGTAGTACTATGGCAAGTATGGGTCGAATCCTCAGGGAAGAAGAGATATTTAGAGTTAAAAACTTTGGAGTCGTATTAAAAACACTTGTGATTTTACTTTGCTTAAAGAAAATAGTGCATGGAAATAAATCTATCAAGAGAATATGAGAGGGATTGAGAAGAGAAATTTGAGAAAGGGAGAGAGAAAAGGGAACACAATTTACCAAAATAAATTTTATTGCTAAAGACATGAAAATTACAATCTATAAAAATTGAGATTACAACCAATATAAACTATGAGATAAGTGAAGAAACTAGAGCCATGAGAGGATGCTGAATGCCGTCGTCTCCTCCTCGCCGAGCCTTAGAGAGGATCGCTCCGCCTTGAAGGAGATCACCGTGGAAAGAGATGGATGAAGAAGCTGTCGTCGTCCACGTCATTAGCCTTGGAACGTCGCCCGCCTTGATGTGCACGCCGCCATGAAAGGAGAGTTGTATAGGAAAAACTTTGGAGTGAAATATAGAGAGGAATGTGGAAGGGTTTATGTGGAGATGAAGAAGGAAGAAGATGAGAGAATAAAATAGTGAAAAAATAAATATAACTCGTAAACAGAGAAGAATTAAAGGAAGTAATAGAAGAAGAAAATCTAGATCTACAAGAGCGTAAGAACTTTGATGAAGAACTCAGAGAAAAAAGAAGAGTGGAAGAGCTTCAAAATGGAGGAAGAACAGAGTGTAGTGTCTCAGATGAATAGTAAAAATACAGGACAGCACCTTGAAAAAAAGATTATAACTTAAAAACGATATTGAATTGGAAGATGGTTCAGAAGAAGAAGTTGAAGATCGTTTAAAAACAAAGAACATTTATGAAGAAAGAAAGAGGAGAAAATGACTAGAAGGGTGAGAAACAAGGGGAAGAACAGAGAGAAACACTAATTCATAGATGAACACGATAGCACAGTGAAAAACATGAAATAGATTGAAAACCAGAAGGAATTGGAAGATGAGGAAGAAGAAGAAGTTGTAGAGGACTTAAAATAAAAGAACTGTTATGAAGAACACAAGAGGAGAAAATGAACTTACATGAGAGAAACCGGTGACCTAAGAAGATGTGAGAGGGAGAGAAAAATGCCAATGGAAGAACTCCTTTTCTCCTCCTTGTCATGGGCTATTTATAGGGAAAGTTGGATAGATGGAGGGTGGAGATTATATCAAAAGGAGATGGATGGCTGGGATTCAAGTGGAATATGATACATGGGGAAGAGAAAAAGTAGGTGGGCACCCCCTTTCTTGGACTTTGGGCACCCCATTTCCCAAGGCTCATCATGTCTCTCCTTTATTTTAAACTTTGAATTCAATTTTCCCTCCAACCAAAATATGTGTTTCTTTTCCTCAATTTCAAACTTTTGAAATTTCTTTTCTCTTAAACCAAAATATATGCTTTTGACTTGGTCAAAGTGGTGATGACAGTTTTGCCCCCAGCTTCTTTTACAATTACCTTCGGTGTCCTACACACATATAATTACGATTTAGTCCATAAAAATTACCATAATGTGCACATGAATCACAATTGCTCATAATTATGCGATGGAGAATTAATGTTCATGACTCTCAACTTTATTTTATTAAATAAAATCACCAAATTAATTAATTTGTGTGAAAGGTCCAATCTACATGCGAAGTTGAGATTAACGATAGATCATGCATAATTGCCTAATTATATGCACATAAAATGGTGTACATACAATGAATTATCATAAAAAATGGACGCTTATCACACCTCCAACTTACTCATTGCTAGTCTATTAGCAATACAAATAAATTAAAATTTAGGACTAACAAGAGTTTGTAAAATTCATGTTCTTATATCCAGCTCTCCCTTCATAGAATCAACCAAAGATTAGGAATCCAGAATCAATAATGCACACTAATCTTAGTTTAAAAATTTAGGTACATGATTAAGAATTCAAAGTAAAGTTCAATAGCACTTGTGCATGTGTAATACTAAATCCACAGCTTAGACAATTGCATCCCTCATTTTCTATTCCAAACAAATGTCATTCAACCCTGCACCTCCTAACCAGAGTATTAGGCATACTAGCTTTTTTGTCTGCCTTATTTCTTTGTCCCTTTGGGATCTTTTATTTCACACATGATGCTACACTATCCCTTCACTGTTTTACGCGAATCTCAACACGTCTTAAGTGAAGTAGGCCTGGTTACTAAGATCAGTGTTCACTTTTCCGTATGACGCGAATCTCAACACGTCTTAGGTGAAGTTAGGCCCGGTTACTAAGAATTGGGGCATTTTTCATGGTGTTCTTTTCTTCTTTTTTTTCTCTCTTTTTTTTAATAGATAATTTGACATAAAACTTTGTAAAAAGATCTCTTTTCTTAAGAAGTACAGAATATCAGACAATATGCCAAAACTAGCAGAGGGCTTGTCTTACTTGTTTCATTAGCGTACGACGTGAATTTTTTTCTAAAGTGCACACGAACTTTAAAAAGATTCTTATATCAATTTTTCATGGCTAGATTAGATAAATTTTCCATCATCCTTATCTAGTCATTTCTATTCCAGAATTACTTTCAATAGAAGCATGAATCATGAAACTCACAATGAATTTTATTTTGTTGGTTTTCCATTTTTTTTTCATGTTTGAGGTTGTATATGAATGCAACACGTGCAAGCTGATTTCTGTCCCCCAAACTTAAACGACATTGTCCTCAATGGCATGAATAATATGAAATAATAGAACAATGTAGACATGAAATTTGTGAAGGAATGGGACAACCTGGCGGAATTGAACTTCGACGGGCATCCTTGCTTGAATGAAAGGCGATTTTTGGCTTTTGAAGGCTAGGCATAGGTGTAAGCATTCTTCGCTCTCCCCCCAACTTATCCTTTATTCACACCTTTAAAATAAAAATAAAACCACACTAAAAACTTGGGTTGCCTCCCAAGAAGCCATTTATTAGCACACGAAAATCACGAAAACTGTGGTTTACCTCCCAAGAAGCGCTAAGTTTAACGTCTTCAGCCAGACGCATGAAAGCTCACTAACCAACGTGTGGCATTCAGAATGAGCCAATAAGTGATCTTGTCCTCCTTCAAATTCCAACCCTCATACCATTGGAAGACAAGAGTAAGCATGTACGGACTATGATGCGGGACGGACCACGGACTCGACTCCAATTAGGAATGCAACCCTCGGACTCTAAACAAGCTCGCAATCGTCCCTTTTCGAGGGAAGCATCGGACGTGCGCGGTTGAGAAACCGGCAAGAGCTAGGGTGGTCAATTCTCTCTTGTGCCCGGATCGGGTCACGGGACGGTCTCGCTCTCTCTCGCAGCAGCGGTAATGTAATAATATGAAGCGAGCTAATAACCCTATCATGCTCTCTAGCAGCGGCATATGAAATATATACGAATAAAGCAAGTTGCCGAGCAAGGGAGAGAACATGATACCTCCACGCTCCCGGCGTGGGGAAGACGATCCCGGCCGAATTTGGTAACTCCCGGTAATAGTAATGAATTAAATTACAGCAATGAAATATCACCCACTCCACGCAGGGAGGTAAAGGGCTACACAAGTGGGCCCAGGAGAACCGATCTAGGGTTGACGGGCTGCACTTGATCACCCCGTCGGCACGGTTCGGACGGCGTATGCTGCTGGTTGTGGGGCCCACGCGCTGGTCGGGGGGCCGTGTGGGACCGGGATGGCTCCGCTATGGTGGGGACACCTGGATGGGCGCTCCCTGGAACGGCGACACTCTGGTTCGCCGGCCGGAGGCCGGGTGGCTCCGATCGTCACTCGCCGGATTAGCTTCCCACGGATCTGCAACTTCTATTTTTCAGCACGCGATCCGGCGAGATTGGCTGCTGCGGTCAATCCTGACGTCGGATCGAAGCACAGAAGGTACCGTTGGAAAGCTCTTTCGAAGTCCTTCAATATAGGACTAAAGAGATGAACTGGATCTGCATGGATCTTGCCTTTGTTGATTTTTGAAGTTGCTTTTGGACAGTGCCCGAAATCTCAGGGCAGTAGGGAAGTTTCCTGAGAACTACCTTTGACCGCGGGGTAGACCTCAGATTCAAACCTCGACCTCTTCATGAAAGTTATAGAGGAGAAAGAGAAGAAAATGGAAATATTTGCTATGAAGGGATTGGTGGAGGTTTGGATTTGTTGGAGATTTTATACTGGTGGGTGGTCGGATCTGGACACTGGCCGACAGAACTATAGGGGAATCTGAAGACGATTTTTAGAAAATATGAGATGGCCTTTAAAAATTACACAAAATTTTGTGGATGGAGGGGATGGTGGATAGAACCTCCAGTAATTTTTGGGGTTCCAGAAAAAAATCAAAAGATGGTCCGGATATGGGAAACTCAGGGTTGCTGTCACTGTAGACAGAAACCTGGTAGAACTGGAAGAACAAGATGGACGAAAATGTAAAAATAGAAACCAGAAACTAGAGGCCAAACCAATTTTTTTAGAATGTGGAGGGGACCTCTAGAACACACCCTAAAACTTAGGGCTCCATATGAGCTCGTGGCTGAGAGCCAAAAATCGTGGAAGGGGGATCTGTCCAGGATGGACAGAACTGCAGAAGCGGCTTCGCGGCGGCACGGACGGCGGCGGCGGCACCTGAGATGAATTCCAGAGAGAGAGAGGAGGAGATAGAAGGGATGAACACTCTAGAAATGCAGAGGAGGGAGAGGGAAACCAGAGGGAGAGGGTAGGGGTGCACCAAGCTCTTGGGCATTCAACAATATTTTCTCTTCATTAATGTTTACAAATGGAAAAATACAAGCATATATACTAAATGACAAATTACCAAAAATGACATCAGATCTAGGGTTTAGAGAATATTAAATGTTTCAAACAAAATAACAAAATCCTAATTAGATCTAATGGGGGGGGGGCGCCCCCTTGACCATGGGGAACATGGTAGGAAAGGTAGGTAACCTACCTTTGAAAATTTAATCCACTTGTCTCCCATGTGGTCAATTAGTATTCAAACCTTCTAGATGGCCACCTAGGATGGTTGACCAGCCCCACATAGCTTAGGTGGCCCAATGGGGAAGGGCTGGGGCCCCCCTAGCAGGTCCTACTGGCATTTTGCATATAAACCCACTAAGACTTATAATTGCGTACCCATATAACACAAGGGTATACATATAAATATGAAAGGACATAAATGCAAACAAAATGTGGACGGTCTTGCTTCGATGTCCCCATCAATTCTCCCCGGGTGGGAAGAACTCGACCCCGTCGAGTAAAGGGGTGACTGTTCGAGTAGCTCCGGCGGATCCGTCACCGTACCAAGTAGCGCGGGTACGCTCCACTCCAAGTGATCGTCACCTGCTCATTCCGTATATACTCGATATGCGCATGCTGCTATGGGAAGGGGCTAGTGCTGGAACACTCCGGGGTGGGGTCACTCTCAAGGGGAAGGAGGCGGCTCAAAGACTCACTAGGAATCACCGCTGGGTCCCTGTAGGTGACTTGATCCGGGGCATAGGTGTAGAACTGATCCCATACTCATCGAACGAATCCACTCGCCTCTCACTCATAAGAGACCGACAACGAGCTTGCACAAGACATATCCAGACTCACCATGCACTAACATACGTATGCAAACCACACAAACAAAAAATTGACTCATGCATGACTCGAGACAAACCTATTGTTAGTTTGACCCGTACATGGGTGACGGCGGACCAGGACACCCGAATGTGTGCCATGCATGCATGTTATGTAACCAGAGATGGGTGGCATGGGGAACACCTAAACGTCTAAGTATGACCAAGTCATGCATGGACGACCCTTTGGATTTGGGAGACTTGAGAGGGCTAGGAGAGCCAGGTGTGGAAGATCCGGGTGTGGGTGTATCGAGGATGGGCTTAGGTGGGCCGGGGAAACCAAAGTCTTCATTATCTCCAAATGATGGTTCGGACTTATGGTTATGTAGAGGTTGCTTGGCCCGAGTGGAAAAGGTGGGATAGTGAACTCTGCGGAAGAAGTGGAGTGAGTATGAAAGCTCGGGAGATTCACTAGTGAAGGGGTCAAAAGGGTCGAAGAAGGTATGACCCAATGAGATGGATTCCCACATGACATGGTCCCAATTGTGAAATTCTTGAAGGTGTGGGTGGTCACCTTCATCCGTCATGGTGAATTGGATGGTGGTCCTGTGAAAAATAAGATTCCTCCCTTGGGCAAAAAGGAATTAAGTCAGGCTCGGCCGGCATAGGGAGGACCAAGAGGATCTTCGTGGTGACACAACCCACGGTGCACACGGAGGTAATGTACCCTAGGGCCGGATGGGTGAAGCTACGACTAACGGGTTGGTCGAAGCTTCGGGCCAACGAATGCGTCAACTTCCATTGCGTGTCTAATCCCATAATAAGGTCATCCAATGTATCAACATGGTGACTAGACCGAAAGGTAGTGTGGAAGGAGTTAACGGGCACTAATTGTAAGGTGGGGTCCATAGAAGGGTAAGGACGTGGGACAAAGCCATCCTTGAGCCAACTAAGAAGCGGCTCGGCTATGTATAGTGTTTTCGTAAGACACACGGGTGGCTCGGGTTTTGGTGGCTCTAAATAAGATGGTTCAGAATAAAGTTCGGAAGTAGATGGCAATGGAGCACTCACGGATGGTGAAGAAGCACGTGTCCTTTCCAACCAATCCCAAAACTTTTTCTCAATTTCCTCAAAGGAGCGGGTTGGAGTGGGGACCTCGGAGTGGACTTGCTCCTCGGCTCTCGGCTCGGGTGTGGACCTAGACTCAACTAGAAGCGGGGCTTCCACTTGGTTGGAGGTGACTGGGCGGACCACTTGATTGGGGTTGCTTTGGAGGGCTTGGGTGGGGGTGAAGGGGCGGGGTTGGTTGGAGGTGTGATCCACTTGATTGCGGGTGAGTTGGTGGGGATGGCTAGTGGTATTGTTGGGTCCCATAGTGCAGGAACACGGATCTAGAGGGGGGGGTGAATAGATCCTACTACTAAAAATTATGACCGATTAAAAACATAGACAAGCGCACAGCGAAAATAACAACCTTGACGAGATTGAAGATTTCACTCAAGTAAGATGATTAAATTCTCTCAATCTCACCGTTCACACACGATTAAGATAAACACATTAAGCTGTTAAACATAACAAGGCAAACCACAATGCAAACCATAGGACACAAAAATTTTTAAGGTGGTTTGGGACCACGACGGGCTCCCTACGTCCACCCCTCACCAAACCCGCTGAGGCTTCACTCGGGGATAAATCCCCAACACGGAGACGACGCTCTAAACACACACGGGGATGAATCCCCACACACACACGGGGACACGCCCCAACACACACACAGACGGAGATGAAGTCTCCCACACGATCCGACGACCGGATCACAAACACATACACGATCCGACGACCGGATCCCAACACACACACGATCCGACGACCAGATCACAATACACACACACACACACGCTGCAACAACCGCATCACAATAGCACAAACACGATCGCACGAAGGCGATCAAACACGACCGTATACACAAACGGTCACACACACGAGTATCTCTATTGTTTAGAAAATAAACACAAATACTCAAGCATGCTCAAACCCAAAATATAGATCATAGAACATATCACAAAGAACTGATAGAAGACATAGAAGAAGTCCCCCTTTGATCTTCAAGACCGATTGATGATGTTCCTTGAACCACGAGTTGGAGGGAAGCCGGATGAAGACGATTCTTACGTCTTCTTGATCATCTCTTCGATCCGCACCTTTTCTTCTTCTTACACGATGTCCAGATCTTCACGGAAGTAGATGATATCCTCCTTGGAAGAGCTCCACCACGTTCTCCTCTTTTTCTTCACCTATACGAAAGAGCAAATGAGCATCATGGTTAATCACATCCCAAATTCGTAACTCTTATATAAGCAACTTAAGGGGTGGGGAAAAGACTCATAAAACCCTCCTAATACATGTTAAAAACACCTTAATAACAATAGAAACTAATAGTGGGTAGTATGGTAATGTTTGAAAGGGTTTTCAAAGGGTTTTAAACACTTTCGGAAGTCACGTTCCGGAAGGGGTCGACCCCTGGGTCGACCCTCGGCATCCAGGGTGCTGCCGGGGCCAAAAATCAGAAGAAACCTGCAGGGGTCGACCCTTGGCAGTGGGTCGACCCCAGGGTCGACCCATGCAGGTGGCTGGGCATCGAAAAAATAGCTCTGCGCGCTTCGGCGGCAGGAATTAATTCTCCTAGCTCCGAACTCCGATCGAGGCGAGACTAGAGGCGTTGGAAAGAGGACTCCCAGAGCTACAACATAAAATTTTTAGAGGGGAGATCCAACAGTCGGATTGAAAATGGTGAAGACTGTAAGATAGTTTGAGTTTGAAAAACAACTAAAACCTCCATCAAACCAAAGGGAAACAATTGATTAAATGTTACCATAATCCCATGAAGATCAACAATGATTTTGCATCTTGAAAAACATGATAAACCAAGAGGTTAGTTGAGAATCAAAATATATGAGTTATGCATTAACACTATGAACATGTTCACAATGAAATACATCATTGAACCTATTCAAACATGCGTTTGCTTCTCAAATCACTTAGCAAAAATACATTTGACCAAATGACAAGGTTTTGAAATGATAAGCATGAATCTATCATTCAATCAAATATAATAACATGGAAGTTCAACCATTCAATCACATTCTTGAATCAACCAAATCTTCAACATCAAGATGCTTCATTACACAAGTGTTAACAATCATGCCAAATGCAAAGCATACATAATATCATAGAACCACATTCATTCAAATGGCATTTTTGTTGACAAAGATTAATATTCATGAAGCCTTATTTTCACGAGGAACATTGTCTTCACATGCATCTCACACATCAGTAAATACCAATCATTCATGCAAGGCATGAGCAATATTGAACCAAGTCTCATGAAGTCTTGTATGAATATTTCAAGCACAATACAAGCTTAAAAGCTTCAAGTAGAAAATACATGAACCACATTCATGTCATTAGTAACTTAGAAGATCACATCCATCAAATTTCAAGTTACAAGGTTGAGGTTATTTCAAGCCCAAAAATCTTACGAGGAAAGCGCATGAAAATACCCAACCAAGATTGTGAAAAGCTATTTGATGGAATGCATGAAATATAGAAGAGTCATCACAATGCAGTGAGTTAGTCAACTTCCTTTTTCAATAAGATCTTCATTGATGTACTCCTTTGAGTTCCAAACATAAATCATGGATTTTGATCCTGCAAATCAAAATATGCAAAGCATGAGACCATTAAATACAAAGCATTCATATAACTTTCAAACATGAACAGAGTTAACTCCCTTTTTCATTGATGGACTCCTTAAGTTTCCAAGTATGATCCATGACGTTGTATTCCTACAAACCAGCATAAATATAACGTTAGTTCCTTAAACATCAAGTGTAACTCCATCTTTCAACCCATTAAATCAAGATATGAAACATGTTGTTCAATGAAACATTGCTAAATGAAACACATACACACACAAGCACAATCGTTTTGATATCATCAAAACCAAACATGAACTAGGGGTGCAACAATCTCTCCCTTTTTGATGATGACAAAACGATGTGTGTGATAATACAGATTTTGCAGACATTTGTAAACATTGAGCATACACCAATTCTTCCATTCTCCTCAAGACAACATCATTCATAAAGCATTGAGCACACACCAAACATTCTCCCCCTTTTTGTCATCTACAAAAAGACAGGGGATTATGTGACATGAAATGAACAGGTTGGGCCAAAGGATATGATTCCAATTGAAAGACTAATGGATGCTAAGTAGGGGCTCAAAGACATGATACCAAGTGTTGATCAAGATAGAGGCACAAACATAGACAATTTCAATTCTCGAAGAGAGAGAGCCTCAAAGATAGCATTTGTTGATCATGATACCATTTGTTGGTTGAACTCATTTTGGCAATTATGCAACATGAAGTGTTCAGAATATGCATTTCAAAATGAACTGTGCCAATTGGTAAAAAGTATGAATTTGATCAAGATGATATCATGAATGACCTATATGCATGCTGAAAATGTCAAATATGCAAATATGCAAATTAGCACTGAATATGCACTATGTGAATGCTAATTATGCAAGTTATGAAACTATGCATATGATGACTTCTATCTTTCAAAAGTAAGGTTTATGCTCTGAATTAGACTCAAGGGGAATGCTTGAACATGCAAGCACACAAGCACAATCGTCATGCACACAAATATTACATATAGTAACTCCCCCTAAATGAGGCACGGGTTAACAAAAGTGCATGTGATTCAAATTCAAGAATGTAAGGCATGAAGCATAACTAAGAGATTTGTGCATACACAACTAGGAGTAATACATAAACCATGAGTGTAGGCAAATTCATAAAAGACATACATCACAAAAATGTCCATGTGAAATGTGAGGCAATGACTAATGAGCTTCAAAACATATGGATTTTCAGATTTTCTAAAAAACACTAGAAGGTAATCTCCTCTCTACACTTTCACTTTAGATTCTCGACTATCGGTAGCTTCGCACAACCCCGATTTTGTTCTTTTAATGGACTTCACTTTTCGGCGCGAGTTTCCTCATATGTCTCAATGGAGATTCCCGGCTAATTGGATTCGTCACACATATGGATTTTTGTTTCTCCTTTTGACACGAGTTTCCTCCTTTGTTTCAGGGGGGATTCTCGGTTACTCGGATCCACATTCCACTTACTGAATTTTTGTGGGGTAGGCAGCTTTTTCCTCACGATTACTCTTTAATGTCCATGTAGAGATTCAAGTTCCCTTTAGAGTGTTGGAAAGAATTTCTTAAATCCTTATCAAGTAAAGTCATTAAATTCATTGTGTGCAAGCGTGTGGGGTAAATTTTTATTTTGCATGTATAAAATGAATTTGACAAGACACGGTTATGACTTCCCCTAAATGTATGCACGGTCAGAATCAAATCCTCCCCCTTAATATATGACATGTATCACATATGAATAAAATCAGTGCATTGTTATTTAGCAAGGAGGTAAGGCCTTAGAAAGATGAAGAGATGGTTTCATAGAGTAAATACTTACAAGCATGCAAGGATTCATGAAACATTCATGCAAGCATTCATGAGTCAAGATATGCGATTATCATGAAATATATGCATATGCTCTATATGCATGAATATGCAATATGCATCTTTTTGTCATTTTATATGCATAGTATATGAATGATATGCAAAGATGCCAATGCGATGCAGAATGTCAGATTTTTATTTAAAAGTTCTAAATGCATTGCAAAATTCAATATGGGTGCAAGATGTAAGATTTCAATTTTTCATATGAATGATCTAAATGCACCTTATGAAGTTTCTAATGCATGTAACTTATAAAAGCATGAGAATGCAATGCAGGATGCAAAAGTTTTTTTTTTTTTTTAGAACATCATGATAGAATGCACAAGGAGACATACATATTCAATTGATGAGCAGCAACCATTTTCCAAGACTTGCCCTTTTTGAACAAGGGTACACAAATGATCAAAATCAAGTAGTGAACCCAAATTATTTTCAGAAATGTTCAAAAATAGATTTTTAATAACATCTCAAGAGCTTAGAGTGTCATCCACAAACCAAACAGATTTTATAGGTTCTGGTACGAGGTGGAGGTGAAGGTTTTAAAACCCAACTCACACATAGTGAGAGCTTCTAGGTGGACATAATCCACCTTTTCACTACACACCATTTGATATACCAGATACTCAATTACACTCAGATGCTCAAGCATTTCATATTGAAACGTATTCAGTAGGCAAGGACATTATGCTTGTTCCTCAAAATTTTCGGATTCATTCAACCAATGAGACATGTTCATCATAGCAGAATACAAGAACAACAGATCAAGTTCAGAAACAATATCTGTCAAAGGAACAATTTTGCATATCAGAAATTTTGCCTTCTAGAAGCAAGAATGAATTTCAGAATCAATTTGAATACACATGGTATTTCAGAATTTCAAGGCAAATTGATTTCCTTCAAAAGACATGTTTCCACATTTCAATACCAATTGTTGCATATGATCAAGCAATTCCACAGTTTAAAAATTTTACCCTTTTGAAACAAGAAGGTTTTTCAAATTCAATTTGAAAGCACATGCAAATCAAAGGAAAATTGATTTCATTCAAAACACATGGTTCCTTATAAGCCAAATAATTCAATTTCTGAATTTTGGTATTAGGCGGAGAACATAGGTCCGAAGATCACCATCACGCTTAGTGGAAGTATCCAGTTGAACGTAGTCCAACCTTCTCTAACCACAATTTGATATACCAAATATTCATCCATTGTAGACGTGTATGGCTTGTGAAGAATTTTGAGCATAATATGAGAACATACCAAAATCTCATTCCAAAACATCAAGACCACCAAGTTTGACAATGAAGGAGTAAAGTTGGAGTTTTACCATATGAGTGTGCCTTGTTCCATTTTACTGGAACCCTTTTCATTCTTTATTTACCTCAAGGCACACTTGCATCCAAAGTAATTCATTCAACAGATTTGGGCACCCAAACCTTTTTGGGTCCCTGGAGGTTGGTAGCATTGCCACCAAATACTTTCTTCCTTTTCATTACTACAACATCATCATTCTTCATGATCCTACAATTCTCAATAGCATGTCCATGGTTTCCACAATAAAGGCATTGAGGAGAAGCAGTTTTACCAAAAGACTTCCTTTTTGGAGTAAAGAAAGTTTCAAATCCATTCCATCTTCTATTTTCAAAAGGTCTAGATTTAACAAAATTAGACCTAGCATGCATTCTAGATGCATGGAAATTTTCTGTTTTCAAAAATTAACACTCTTTCATAACATGCCCGTACTTCCCACAATGAAACCAACAAGGAGATGTGAGTCTACGGAATGACTTTTCATTATTTGCATGAGTGTTTATGAACAAGTTTCTCTTATAGGATGAAGACCCTTGAGCATTGGAAGCATGTTCAGTTCTGAATTTTCTTTAAAAGTTCGACTTAGCATTCATGACACGATAATCATCATTTTGTTTGACAAAGTAATCATTCATGACATGGCCAAGCTTGTGACAATAAAAGCATGAGGCATTTTTCTTTTTGCATGCAAATTTGTCATCCTCTTTCATGACAACACAATCATCCATCACATGACCAAACATGCCACAATAGAAGCATTCAACATTCAACTTTGATTTTTGAGATTTATTTGACATGGAAGGCTTTTTGTTGAGATTTTTCTTTTTATCAAAACTATTTCCAGAGATTTTCACTTGAGCAACGGGAGGAGGTGTTTTGGAGGTGCTAGGAATGTCGGAGACATGAACAAAAGAGGTTTTCATTTTTGATTCAAAAGATTTTTTGTTGACCGGGATGTAACCAAGACCCTCTTTTTGAAAGTTCACTTTAACACCTAGCAATGTGTCTAAGTTCTCCTTCCCTTTGGCAAATCTAGACAAATCAAGCTTCAAGTTGTTGATCTCTTTTTCACATGCAAGGATTTTCTCATTAAGCAGGCAATTCACAGATTCCAAGTTTTCATTCTCTTTCAAGATTTTCTTATTTTCATCATTCATGGCATATAATTTTTCAGTTAAGTTTTCAAGAACTTTCTCAGTTTCAACAAACTTTGAAATCTTAACAAGCAATTGTTCATTCTTAGATTTCAACAAGGAATTTTCTTGTTCAAGTTTATCAAAGCATTTCAATCTTCCCTCAAGTAAGGAATTCTGAATTAACATGGCACCATTTTTCTTTTTAAGATCTTCATTTTTATTCATGATACTTTTGCTATCGATTTCAGAATCAAGTAACTTTTTAAACATTTTATCATCATCAGACAAAGAAGCTAGCTTGTTCTTAAGATATTCTTCATTTTTCTCAAGCATGGAGATTTTAGACATGAGGAATATATTTTGCTCACGTAGCTCATCACACTCATTTTCAATTTGAAAAGATGTGTTAAGTTTTCTAGCCATTTCAACATCTTCATTCAAACAGGAAATCTCTTCTGAAAATAATTCAACTTTTGATTCAAGAGATTCATTTTACTCTTGCAGATGTTCAATTTTTGACTCCAAGATTTTACAGTTCTCACAGGAGGAATTTGCATGCCCACTTTCATTAATCTTCTTTTTCAAGATTTTATTTTCGATTTGAGTTTCTTGCATTTATCATACAGCGTAGCATATGCCATTTGCCATTCCTCAATAGAGAGTTCTTCGGATTCAGAATTTACCTCATCATAATTTTCTTTATTGAGTTGATCATCATTGTCGGCCATGAGACAATTTTGTCCTTCCATCTCTTGAGCTTTGATCAACTGATCCATAATCTCCTTTGACGTTCTACTAGAAGAAACAAATGGAAACATATGAGTATCAATAGCACTTTTCAATAAACTTAAGACAATGACATTTTCATGGTTCTTCAATTTATCTTGACTAGACCACTTGGTCTCATCTAGAGGCAATATGTAAGGATCATCATAAATCAACTTCCAAAGATTAGGATTAATTGAATTGATCAGTCCACACATTTTACCTATCCATGAAGTAATATCAGAACCATTAAGAATAGGAAGGTAATTCATCGACATGTGCTCAACAGAAAAATTCATGATTGTAGAATGCACTAGGATCACTCTGTAGATCGTGAGATCTAAGGACAGCAGAGCCTCGCTCTGATACCAATTGTTGGGTCCCGTAGTGCAGGAACACAGATCTAGAGGGGGGGGTGAATAGATCCTACTACTAAAAACTATGACCGATTAAAAACACAGACAAGCACACAGCGGAAATAACAACCTTGACGAGATTGAAGATTTCACTCAAGTAAGATGATTAAATTCTCTCAATCTCACCGTTCACACACGATTAAGATAAACACATTAAGCTGTTAAACATAACAAGGCAAACCACAATGCAAACCATAGGACACTGAGATTTTTAAGGTGGTTCAGGACCACGACGGGCTCCCTACGTCCACCCCTCACCAAACCCGGTGAGGCTTCACTCGGGGATAAATCCCCAACACGGAGATGACGCTCCAAACACACACGGGGATGAATCCCCACACACACACGGGGACACGCCCCAACACACACACAGATGGAGATGAAGTCTCCCCAACGATCCGACGACCGATCACAACACACACACGATCCGACGACCAGATCACAACACACACACACACACACACACGCTGCAACAACCGCATCACAATAACACAAACACGATCGCACAAAGGCGATCAAACACGACCGTATACACAAACGGTCACACACACGAGTATCTCTATTGTTCAGAAAATAAACACAAATACTCAAGCATGCTCAAACCCAAAATCTAGATCATAGAACATATCACAAAGAACTGATAGAAGACATAGAAGAAGTCCCTCTTTGATCTTCAAGGCCGGTTGATGATGTTCCTTGAACCACGAGTTAGAGGGAAGCCGGATGAAGATGATTCTTACGTCTTCTTGATCATCTCTTCGATCTGCACCTTTTCTTCTTCTTACACGATCTCCAGATCTTCACGGAAGTAGATGATATCCTCCTTGGAAGAGCTCCACCACGTTCTCCTCTTTTTCTTCACCTATACGAAAGAGCAAATGAGCATTAGGGTTAATCACATCCCAAATTCGTAACTCTTATATAAGCAACTTAAGGGGTGGGGAAAAGACTCATAAAACCCTCCTAATACATGTTAAAAACACCTTAATAACAATAGAAACTAATAGGGGGTAGTATGGTAATGTTTGAAAGGGTTTTCAAAGGGTTTTAAACACTTTCGGAAGTCACGTTCCGGAAGGGGTCGACCCCTAGGTCGACCCTCGGCATCCAGGGTGCTGCCGGGGCCAAAAATCAGAAGAAACCTGCAGGGGTCGACCCTTGGCAGTGGGTCGACCCCAGGGTCGACCCATGCAGGTGGCTGGGCACCGAAAAAATAGCTCTGCGCGCTTCGGCGGCAGGAATTAATTCTCCTAGCTCCGAACTCCGATCGAGGCGAGACTGGAGGCGTTGGTAAGAGGACTCCCAGAGCTACAACATAAAATTTTTAGAGGGGAGATCCAACGGTCGGATTGAAAATGGTGAAGACTGTAAGACAGTTTGAGTTTGAAAAATAACTAAAACCTCCATCAAACCAAAGGGAAACAATTGATTAAATGTTACCATAATCCCATGAAGATCAACAATGATTTTACATCCTGAAAAACATGATAAACCAAGAGGTTAGTTGAGAATCAAAATATATGAGTTATGCATTAACACTATGAACATGTTCACAATGAAATACATCATTGAACCTATTCAAACATGCGTTTTGCTTCTCAAATCACTTAGCAAAAATATATTTGACCAAATGACAAGGTTTTGAAATGATAAGCATGAATCTATCATTCAATCAAATATAATAACATGGAAGCTCAACCATTCAATCACATTCTTGAATCAACCAAATCTTCAATATCAAGATGCTTCATTACACAAGTGTTAACAATCATGCCAAATGCAAAGTATACATAATATCATAGAACCACATTCATTCAAATGACATTCTTGTTGACAAAGATTAATATTCATGAAGTCTTATTTTCACGAGGAACATTGTCTTCACATGCATCTCACACATCAGTAAATACCAATCATTCATGCAAGGCATGAGCAATATTGAACCAAGTCTCATGAAGTCTTGTACGAATATTTCAAGCACAATACAAGCTTAAAAGCTTCAAGTAGAAAATGCATGAACCACATTCATGTCATTAGCATCTTAGAAGATCACATCCATCAAATTTTAAGTTACAAGGTTGAGGTTATTTCAAGCCCAAAAATCTTATGAGGAAAGCGCATGAAAATACCCAATCAAGATTGTGAAAAGCTATTTGATGGAATGCATGAAATATAGAAGAGTCATCACAATGCAGTGAGTTAGTCAACTCCCTTTTTCAATAAGATCTTCATTGATGCACTCCTTTGAGTTCCAAACATAAATCATGGATTTTGATCCTGTAAATCAAAATATTCAAAGCATGAGACCATTAAATACAAAGCATTCATATAACTCTCAAACATGAACAGAGTTAACTCCCTTTTTCATTGATGGACTCCTTAAGTTTCCAAGTATGAGCCATGAAGTTGTATTCCTGTAAACCAGCATAAATATAACGTTAGTTCCTTAAACATCAAGTGTAACTCCATCTTTCAACCTATCAAATCAAGATATGAAACATATTGTTCAATGAAACATTGCTAAATGAAACACATACACACACAAGCACAATCGTTTTGATATCATCAAAACCAAACACGAACTAGGGGTGCAACAGGTATGACCCCCGTAGTTGGAGGTAGGTGGACGGGGAAGGTAGACCCTCCTAAGCGCTCTCTTCATATCCCACCATAACTCGATGGGCCTTAGCCTCCTATCTTCCCGGAAGTACTTGATGTCCCTCCATGTTTCGGCGGCTTCATAGAAAAGTCACCTTTTGGCTAAGTCAACTTGCGCGGGACCGGGCATAAGGTAACACTCAAAGTAGTCATTCATAACGGCTTCCCACTCTAAGTAGTCACTCGGGTTTTCGGAGCTGTAGAAGTCCCAGGCTTCGAGCCTTTTGGGGTGGTTCGGGTGGTCCTTCCATTTTAAGTAGTATCGCCACCATGGATAAGATCCGGGTGTTCGGTAATCCATGGGATACGGGGAAGCTAGTGGATGGCCATGCCGACACTCGGACAAAACACTAGACACGACCCTAAGTAATGCAAAGTTGGAATGTCGACTCGGCTACCAACCTATACACGACCAAGATTCGGTACGCGGCGGAGTTAATCGATCCGAAGATCACTCGCGTAAGTTTGCGGCCTTCCCGATAGGCGTAGCCTAACGTTCGGACAACACCTTTGTATATACCGATTAATGGTATGCAAATGCAACCTAGACCGACTTAGACGATGACTAGACGTAAATGACACTTTTTTTTTGTTTTGAAAATAATGATGATCCTAGACTCGACCTAGACCGTGCAAGACTTATGCAACGACTACCCTAGACTCGACTCGCTCTGATACCAAACTGATGCGAGACGGACCATAGACTCGACTCCAATTAGAATGCAACCCTCAGACTCTAAACAAGCTCGCAATCGTCCCTTTTCGAGGGAAGCATCGGACGTGCGCGGTTGAGAAATCGGCAAGAGCTAGGGTGGTCAATTCTCTCTTGTGCCCGGATCGGGTCACGGGACGGTCTCGCTCTCTCTCGCAGCAGCGGTAATGTAATAATATGAAGCAAGCTAATTACCCTATCATGCTCTCTAGCAGCGGCATATGAAATATATACGAATAAAGCAAGTTACCGAGCAAGGGAGAGAACATGATACCTCCACGCTCCCGGCGTGGGGAAGACGATCCCGGCCGAATTTGGTAACTCCCGGTAATAGTAATGAATTAAATTACAGCAATGAAATATCACCCACTCCACGCAGGGAGGTAAAGGGCTACACAAGTGGGCCCAGGAGAACCGATCTAGGGTTGACGGGCTGCACTTGATCACCCCGTCGGCACGGTTCGGACGGCGTATGCTGCTGGTTGTGGGGCTCACGCGCTGGTCGGTGGGTCCGTGTGGGACCGGGATGGCTCCGCTGTGGTGGGGACACCTGGATGGGTGCTCCCTGGGACGGCGGCACGCTGGTTCACCGGCTGGAGGCCGGGCGGCTCCGATCGTCTGTCGTCGGATTAGCTTCCCACGGATATGTAACTTCTATTTTTCAGCGCGCGATCCGACAAGATTGGCTGCTGCGATCAATCCTGACGTCGGATCGAAGCACAGAAGGTACCGTTGGAAAGCTCTTTCGAAGTCCTTCAATATAGGACTAGAGAGATGAATTGGATCTGCACGGATCTGGCCTTTGTTGATTTTTGAAGTTACTGTTGGACAGTGCCCAAAATCTCAGGGCAGTAGGGAAGTTTTCTGAGAACTGCCTTTGACCGCGGGGTAGACATCAGATTCAGACCTTGACCTCTTCATGAAAGTTGTAGAGGGGAAAGAGAGGAAAACGGAAATATGTTTTATGAAGGGATTGGTGAAGGTTTGGATTTTTTGGAGATTTTATACTGGTGGGTGGTCGGATCTGAACACTGGCTGACAGAATTGTAGGGGAATCTGAAGACGATTTTTAGAAAATATGAGATGGCCTTGAGAAATTACACGAAAATTTTTGGATGGAGGGGATGGTGGATAGAACCTTCAATAATTTTTGGGGTTCCAGAAAAAATCAAAAGATGGTCCGAAGATGGGGAACTCAGGGTTGCTGTCACTGTAGATAGAAACCTGGCAGAACTGGAAGAACAAGATGGATGAAAATGTAAAAATAGAAAACAGAAACTAGAGGCCAAACCGATTTTTTTAGAATGTGGAGGGGACCTCTAGAACACACCCTAAAAATTAGGGCTCCAGATGAGCTCGTGGCTGAGAGCCAAAAATCGTGGAAGGGGGATCTGTCCAGGATGGACAGAACTGCAGAAGCGGCTTCGCGGCGGCACGACGGCAGCACGGACGGCGGCGGCGGCACCTGAGATGAATTCCAGAGATAGAGAGGAGGAGATAGAAGGGATGAACACTCTAGAAATGCAGAGGAGAGAGAGCGAAACCAGAGGGAGAGGGTAGGGGCGCCCCAAGCTCTTGGGCATTCAACAATATTTTCTCTTCATTAATGTTTACAAATGGAAAAATACAAGCATATATACTAAATGACAAATGACCAAAAATGACCTCAGATCTAAAGTTTAGAGAATATTAAATGTTTCAAACAAAATAAAAAAATCCTAATTAGATCTAATGGGGGGGGGGGGCGCCCCCTTGACCATGGGGAACATGGTAGGAAAGGTAGGTAACCTACCTTTGAAAATTTAATCCACTTGTCTCCCATGTGGTCAATTAACATTCAAACCTTCTAGATGGCCACCTAGGATGGTTGACCAGCCCCACACAGCTTAGGTGGCCCAATGGGGAAGGGCTGGGGGCCCCCTAGCAGGTCCTACTGACATTTTATATATAAACCCACTAAGACTTACAATTGCATACCCATATAACACATGGGTATACATACAATTATGAAAGGACATAAATGCAAACAAAATGTGGACGGTCTTGCTTCGATGTCCCCATCAGACTGGGGCTAGAAATAGGCAGGACTCGCACATTATTAATTTTAATTTTAACCATGTGTGTGAGCCAATTGCCATCTTTAGGGATCAAGAAATAATCGATGGCTAATAATCTGTCAAGATCGGGGTTGAACCTTTGCCCAACATCAACCCATTGTTCCCCTTGTCCTACATCTTTTGGCATGACTAACCCTTTTATGATGACTTCCTCTATGGTAACTTGATCAGACACTGGTGGCTGATGAATAAGATTGGTATTATTAGTCACGTTCCTCTCAGTAACAGCCTCATGAGCAGTAAGGGCAGCAATCAATTGGTTTTCCTGATGGGAAGTTAAATCAAAGGTGAATGTGATTGGCACGTCCCCCTCAGGTCTTAGAATGTCATAGTGGAGAGGTTGTACTGTCGGGGGAATCAAATTGGAAGGAAGAGTGAGGCCAGGATCTAACTCATCCAAAGATTTAAACTTCATTGGATAGGGCTCAAAGGTCATATCAAATGTGAAATTTTCTAACAAGGACACTTCATCACACTCATGACTCGAATGAACATTATCAATCAAACTTTCCGATAATGAGGTGGGAAAATCAAATGCAAATATTTCCAGCTCGGCCCTTTCATCATAGGTCAAATCAAAGGTGAATTTATCTAAGACGGACCCATCATCACACTCATCACTCAACTGAAGATTATGAATCAAATTTTCAAGAAATGAGGTCGGTAGATGAAATGTAAATTTTTCCAACAAGGCCCTATCATCATGTTCTTCCAGGGAAGGAGGATATTCAGAATTTGTTGTCATTAAATCACCAAGATTGTTGATTACAAAGCAATCCTCCTCGTCATGTATATCCTCAATTGAGTTGTGTGGGCCACTATTCTTCATAGTGATATTCTCAATCTCAAAACATTCATAGGAGGGGGTGACGATATCAATATGATCATTTTTATCCTTCAATCTGCCCCCTACTTTCTTCCTGTCCTCCATCATGGTATTACGAGTGCACTCCTCCTCACTCTCAATAGTTATATCTTGAGCCAAAATGGCAGGCATCAGATCATCATCATCATCATTCACGTATGGAGGGGGTTGGTTGAATGTTTAAGGAGGGCCATGGTAAGTAGACTGAGAGTACACGACTTAAGGTTCAAAGTAGTGGCCTAGTGAATCAGCCCTAATATCGATATTGCTTTGAATGTTTGGGTGAGATGAGTTGGGCTGAAGTTGATTGCACATGGGCTGCTCGTGAGTTTCTTGGGGTGAAGGTGTAGACAAATGGGCTTGAATTGGTTGGTCCGTCCAAGGCAAATTTAGGTGAGTACCCCAGCCAAGATTAGAATCTTCTGAAAGGGTATCATACTTGGGCTGAGAGAACCCTAAGGCATTTTGGACTTGAGCTTGGATGACCAGTGGGAGTTGGGCTATAGTAGGACAGTGACTCACATGGTGAGTGAGACTGACACAGAAATCACAGGCTTCCTTGTGAGTTTGGGTTGTATTTTCGGCATGTCTGGAAAGTCCTACAGATTGTTTATGAGATGAGATTGAGGCATGATTCATCGAATTTTCACTCAAAATTTCAAATAGATCATACGCCTCATCTTCATTCTTGTTCATGAACGTCCCTCCGCAACATGTATCCACCATTTGTCTATCAAGATCAGATAATCCCTCATAAAATGTAAACATAATTTGCCATTTGGGTAACCCATGATGTGGACATTGACGTAACAAATCCTTTAACCTTTCCCAAGATTCATAAATTTGCTCGTCTGAAAACTGAGTAAATCTCAAAATCACCCTTCTCATAATGTTGGTTCAGACTATAGGGTAAAATTATTTTAAAAATTCAAATTGCATATCCTCCCAAGTCTTAACAGTTTTTCCAAAACTTCTTAACCAACATTTTACTTTATCCTTCAATAAGAATGGAAATAAGATCAACTTAAGGGCATCATCACTAAAATTTTGGATTTTAACCAGTGAGAAAATTTCTTGAAAATCATCTAGATGCTCATAAGGATTTTCATTGGGTTTCCCATAAAAAGATGGGAGCATCTGGATGATACCGGGGCTAATCTCATAATGATCCACCAGAATGTCAGGTAGTTTAATACAAGTGGAGGGTTTATAAGTAGAAGGAATAAAGTGTTCCTTCATGGGCTTGGGTTTCCCTCTAAGATAGATGGCCATTAAAAAAAAGAAAGGTCGGATCCCTGAAAGATTTGTTCAATTTTTTTTTCAACAATTTTTTTGTTCAATTTTGTTCAATTTTGTTCAATTTTTCAATTTTATTTTCCCTTTATTAATCTCTTTTTTTATTTTAATCTCTTTTTTATTAGGATTAGAAAATCACAATTTTTTTTGAAACTAACACTGACTCAGACGAAGAGAGAGAAGATGATGATTTTTTTGTTTTTTGTTTTTTAATTTTTTTTATTTTTTACATACACAAATAAGTTGACACACAAATTACCTAATGACCTAGATGTGACCTAAACCTACAAATGGGGTTTCACAAAATGACTAAAGTATAACTTAAGTTTTTTTTTTAATAGAAAAACCTTACCTAGGGGTCAATGGGAGAATGCACCCCTTACCAGAAGTAAGGAGAAAACCACTCCACCATCCAACCACTAGGAGGTGATTTTATTTCAATAAAGATGAATGAATAATTACATCAATCGAATACTAGGCAAGCCTAGTAAGTCCATCCGAGCAGCACCTTTTATAATACAAGGCAGCTCACTATAAGAATAGAAAGTATTACATTTGGTAGTGCAAGCTAGAGAGGCAAGAAGGTCTGCAGCATTGTTGGCTTCTCTGAAAATATGGGATATAGAGTCATGCTGAGAAATGACACTCCATATTTCTCTAACAAAGCTGAGAATGGCCCATGGACAATTGGCTTCCTTCTTGATAATCCTGACAAGGATAAGGGAGTCGCATTCAATAAGAGCAGGGATAGCAGTCACTGTCTTAAGATATTTTATACCATCAAGATGAGCTCTAGTTTCAGCTATAAGGCTATCCGATTGACCATAATAATGAGAGAAAGCAAGGATGGTCTTGCCACTTGAATCCCTGATTATACCACCTCCCCCGGTTTCTCCAGAAAGCTTATTAGCCCCATCGGTGTTCAGTTTTATAGAGGGCCAAGGAGGACAGACCCATCTCACAATCATCATTTGCTGTTTGCTGGAAGCCTTAGTTATGATTCCTAGTTGATCCAAGCATTTCTGGTTGCATGGCTTTGTTTCCTTTAATGCAGCAGCCGAACAAGCCACTTTAATATGGGACATTGTATTATGAATGAATCTGGTTCTGTTGAACTGTTTCTGATCATACTTAATAGTGTTCCTGGCTTTCCATATTTTCCACATTCCATATCCAATGGAAGCAAGAGTGAAAAGTGCATAGGCCGAACCTGGCTGAATATGACAGATAGAATTCAGAATTAGTTCTCTGGTTGTTCTTCCTTCAAGATGCAAGCCTGCAGCTTTAATAACAGTCCAGATAGAGTTAGCTATTTCACTGTTCAGAAATAGATGGTTGAGGTCTTCCACTTGCGGTGTCCTGCAGCATGAACATTTGGAACAAAGAACAATGCCCACTCTTTGGATATTGTCATCAGTCGGAATACAGTTATGTAATATCTTCCATAAATGGACAGAGATTTTAGTAGGTAACCATTTAGACCACAGTCGACTCCAAGGGATACTAGATTGTAAATGACTATTAGCCATAGAGTTGTAAGATGAAGAAACAGTGCACTGTCCAGAAGGAGAAAGACTCCATATACCCAAATCCGATTCCTGATTCAAAGTTACTAACTTGATAGCTTGCTGAATTTTAGACGGGATTGAAGCATTCAGCAGAGCAGATTCCTCAACCGAGGGATGCATAATGATATGTCTAACAGTGGCTTCTGGATTGGGAATAGAATCTTCAGAAATATATGTATTTAAGCATTGTTGGCCCAGCCAGTTGTCATACCAGAAGTTAGTGTTTGAACCATTCCCAATAATCACTTTCTTGAACTGAAGTATGTATTCTTTAGCCTTCAACCGGCTTCTTCTAACAAAACCCTTCATATTTCTAAAATGGGCATTTCGGATGTGGCCTTGATGTAAGTACTTGGCTCTAAAGTAAGTAGCCCAAAGAGAATCAGAATGAATGGCAGTCCACATCATTTTAACACGAAGAGCATTCTCCATGACTCGAAGAGACAAGATACCAAGACCCCCTTTGGACTGTGGCCTGCATAAGGTCTTCCAAGATTTCCAATGTCTTCTCTTTCCAAGAGGAGATGACCCCCAAAAGAAGTTGGCAAAAGCCCGCTCCAGCTGGTTATGGACACCAATATGCAAGGGAGTAGAGGACAGGGAATAAATAGGCAAAGAAGTTAAAACATGCTTAATAAGAACCATTCTAGCACCTTGTGACAATAGATTAGCCTTCCACCCGGCAATCCTCTTTTGGATAAAGTTAATGACACCTGCAAAGTAGATCTTCTTTGTACGACCAATCACCAGTGGGATTCCAAGATATTTATGAGGAAAAGGAAATCTGGAGAAGCCAGTTAGCTTCTGAATCCGTTGTGCAACAGAGGGTGGCTTCTTTGGGTGAATGAGGAATCCACTCTTGCTGACATTAATCAATTGCCCAGAAGAGTGTGCATAAGTATGGAGAAGCTTAAGTAAATTTCTGATAGAGAAAGCTGTGGCTTTGTAGAAAATCAAAGTATCATCTACAAACAACAAATGAGAAATAGGAGGGCATCTTTGGAAACCAGTATACCATTCAATCTGTCCATTACTGAATGCAGCTCTCAAAGACCTACTCAATGCTTCTTCTGCTAAGATGAATAAAGAAGGTGCTAGAGGATCACCTTGACGGATGCCTCTGGTAGATTTAAAGTATCCAGCAGTGTCACCATTCAATGAAACAGAGAACCAGCAATTGTTGAGCAGTCTGTCAATAAGATTGTTGAAGTTGTCACTAAACCCAAATCTGGTCAATACTGAATAGAGGAAGTCCCATTCTAATCTGTCATAAGCTTTAGCCATATCAAGCTTAAACATAACATTAGAACCTCTGGTTTTCCTGCCCAAATCATTTGAAAGCTCTTGAGCAAAGGCAATGTTTTCAATAATCTGTCTTCCCTTGACAAATGCTGACTGCTCAGGAGAGATGAGTCTTGGGAGAATGATGGCCAATCTTCTGTTAATGATAGAAGATATAATCTTGTAGAAAAAATTACATAAGCTTATCGGCCTGTAATCAGAAATGTCCACAGCACTGGATTTTTTCGGTATGAGAGCTATAAGAGTAGAGGTAACACATCTAGGCAGGGGATTCCTGGAGGAGAAAACCTCCTGCACTGCACTGATTACAGTGGAAGCTATGATATTCCAAGCTTTATGAAAAAACACACCAGAGAACCCATCAGGCCCAGGAGCACTGTCAGATGACAATCTGAAGACAGCTTCATGAATTTCAATGTCGTAGGGACAGCACAGAGACTGACATTATCTTCCTGGTTAACTAGTTGAGGAATACAGTCCAAGAAACTAATATCAATATGATGGTCCTGGGTGGTAAATGCATTCTGAAAGTGGGAGACAACAATTCCTTTCATAACCTCATGATCAGAGGAGAGAGTGCCAGCAGGTGTTTTCAATTGGATAATTTTGTGTTTTCTTCGATTGGCAAGAGTGGACAAATGAAAGAATTTGGTATTTCTATCCCCCTCTAGAAGCCACCTTATCCCTGACTTTTGTCTCCAGAAGTACTCTTGTTGAAGAAGCCTTGTAGATTGGTTACTCTTTGCATCTTCTAAAGAAGCCAAGCTAACATCAGTAGGTAAAGTGTCATATAGGTGTTCAGCTTGGAGGACTGCATCCTCAGCAGCAGACAGATTATTGTGAACATTACCAAAGGTTTCTTTGTTCCAATTCCGAGGCATCCTTTTCATGGACTTAAGCTTGAGATATAAGCAGTACATAGGAGATGAAGCCATAGGGCTAGATTGCCAGCAAGTCTGAACTTCAGCAATAAATTCTTCATGCAAAATCCACATTTTCTGAAAGCAGAATCTACTGAATTTACGATCTTTGGAGAGCAGATTAACCAGAAGAGGAGCATGATCAGAAGCTTCCCTGGACAAATGATCAATAGAAATGGGTAGAAGATTAAGCCAGGCTGAATTCAAAAGAACTCTGTCCAGCCTAGCCCAAATACCTCTGCCACCAGATTGATTGTTATGCCAGGTATACTTAGAACCATTGAAACCACCATCAATTAAGGCACAGTCTGATATGCAATTGTTAAAGTCCATCATAGCAGATAGATTTGGGGAATTTCCACCAATCTTTTCATCCACATTAGTAATGCAATTAAAATCACCAGCTACCAACCACGGACCATTGATCATAGAGTGAGAATGCACTAAAGAAGCCCACAGATTTTTCCTCTCCACAGCATTGCATTTAGCATAAACAAAAGTTAAATAATGATCAGGTAAATTAGCATTAGGTAGGAGAAGAGTGATCTGCTGATCATCCTTGCTAATAACAGAGAAGTTTAGATGGTCTTTCCAAAGAACCCAGATATGAGCCATCCCATCCGAATTGGCAGCAGCCTTGTCCAACCCTAATCTTTTGCAGATATTGTCCATTCTATTACTGTTAATTTTTGGCTCCAACAGCACAATGTAGTCAAGGTTATGAGATCTGATAAGAAATTTCACTCTGCCAATCGAAACATCATTACCTATGCCCCTGATATTCCAAATAATGAAACTCATGATAACTGTTTGGAGTCAGTAATATTACCCATGGACCCTGTCCTTAACATGGATCTAGTTATGACCCCTGAACGCTCATTATGTATTGCCAGATCATTTTGAGCTTCAGCATGGTTAGCAATTTCCTGTCTTCTAGTATAACTTAAGTTCACCCTCAATATTTCCACCGGTCAGGTAAGGGGTGGGGTAGTGGGAGGCTCTCCCTACTTTCGTAGGGACCTAATTACTAAACGACTAGCCCGCTTAAGGTATTTGCCATCCGACCGTCTTGCCTTAGACACCGGTTTCCACAAGAGGGTAAACCCAAATCGTACTAAAATCATAGTGTGATCCTAGGGCCAATGTCTACTGAATTTTATTTAAAGCTTAGGTCATGTAAAGATGCTAGGGAATTGTGATTTGTGGGCTAAGGAAGGGTGATGAAATCCTCACCTTATGTTATTTAGGGGTGTTGCCCTTAGAATATTTTGAAATGAAATACACACCATAATTTTAAACAAGGGGTTATTATGCAATATGTATGCTAGAATATGATAAGTAGAACGTACCTTCTCCCTTGCAATCTCCAAAATGCAATGCAGAAATTAAATAACAAGAAAAAATCATATGATAAATGATGCATGGCCTAGAACATGGGTGGTGTGGTTTCTACTCTTGAATGAAGTCTTTTATTAAAGTTCAAGTGATTTTTTTTAAATTTTTTTTAATGAACCTATCTAACCACAAGATATGTAAAATGGAAAAATGAAACTAGAATGAAAGAGAAAAAGTTTGGATACTTACTTGAAAAGTGATCCCTCATTTTTTTTGAAATGAATGACAAAATCAAAAGATGAAAGAAAAAAAGGTAAACTTACCTCTAAATTTTTTTGAATTTTTTTTAACCTGTAAAAAAAAAGAAAAGAGAGCTTTATTAGTACACTATATACATAAGGAAAATAAAGTTCTTAAATCAAAAATCATCATTCTTCTCCAGCAACGGCGTCAAAAATTGATAACACGGAAGCGTATGTCGTTACTACACGCGTGCTAACAATCTTAAAACCGAACTCGCACAAAATGATCAAAAGAGAACGTAGTACTATGGCAAGTACGGGTCGAATCCTCAGGGAAGAAGATATTTTTAGAGTTAAAAACCTTGGAGTCGTATGGAAAACACTTGTGATTTTACTTTGCTTAAGGAAAATAGTGCATGGAAATAAATCTATCGAAAGAATATGAGAGGGATTGAGAAGAGAAATTTGAGAAAGGGAGAGAGAAAAGAGAACACAATTTACCAAAATAAATTTTATTGCTAAAGACATAAAAATTATAATCTATGAAAATTGAGATTACAACCAATATAAACTATGAGATAAGTGAAGAAACTAGAGCCATGAGAGGCTGATGAATGCCGTAGTCTCCTCCTCGCCGAGCTTTAGAGAGGATCGCTCCGCCTTGAAGGAGATCGCCGTGGAAAGAGATGGATGAAGAAGTCGTCGTCGTCCACGTCATGAGCCTTGGAACGTCGCCCGCCTTGATGTGCACGTCGTCATGAAAGGAGAGTTGTAGAGGACAAACTTTGGAGAGAAATATAGAGAGGAATGTGGAAGGGTTTATGTGGAGATGAAGAAGGAAGAAGATGAGAGAAGAAAATAGTGGAAAAATAGATATAACTCGTAAACGGAGAAGAATTAGAGGAAGTAATAGAAGAAGAAAATCTAGATATACAAGAGAGGAAGAACTTTGATGAAGAACTCAGAGAAAAAAGAAGAGTGGAAGGGCTTCCAAATGGAGGAAGAACAGAGTGTAGTGTCTCATATGAATAGTAAAAATACATGACATCACTTTGAAAAAGAGATTATAACTTAAAAACGATATCGAATTGGAAGATGGTTCAGAAGAAGAAGTTGAAGATCGTTTAAAAATAAAGAACTTTTATGAAGAAAGAAAGAGGAGAAAATGACTAGAAAGGTGAGAAACAAGGGGAAGAATAGAGAGAAACACCAGTTCATAGATGAACAGGATAGCACAGTGAAAAACATGAAATAGATTGAAAACCAGAAGGAATTGGAAGATGAGGAAGAAGAAGAAGAAGTTGTAGAGGACTTAAAATAAAAGAACGTTCATGAAGAACACAAGAGGATAAAATGAACTTACATGAGAGAAACTGGCGACCTAAGAAGATGTGAGAGGGAGAGAAAAATGCCAAAGGAAGAACTCCCTTTCTCCTCCTTGTCATGGGCTATTTATAGGGAAAGTTGGATAGATGGAGGGTGGAGATTGTATCAAAAGGAGATGGATGGCTGGGATTCAAGTGGAATATGATGCATGGGGAAGAGAAAAAGTATGTGGGCACCCCCTTTCTTGGACTTTAGGCACCCCATTTCCCAAGGCTCATCATGTCTCTCCTTTATTTCAAACTTTGAATTCAATTTTCCCTCCAACCAAAATATGTGTTTCTTTTCCTCAATTTCAAACTTTTGAAATTTTTCCCTCCAACCAAAATATATGCTTTTGACTTGGTCAAAGTGGTGATGACAGTTTTGCCCCCAGCTTCTTTTGCAATTAGCTTCGGTGTCCTACACACATATAATTATAATTTAGTCCATAAAAATTATCATAATGTGCACATGAATCACAATTGCACATAATTATTCAATGGAGAATTAATGTTCATGACTCTCAACTCTATTTTATTAAATAAAATCACCAAATTAATTAATTTGCATGAAAGGTCAAATCTACATGCGAAGTTGAGATTAACGATAGATCATGCATAATTGCCTAATTATATACACATAAAATGGTGTACATGTAATGAATTATCATAGAAAATGGACGCTTATCAATAAGCCCTGAAGCCGAACCAGTGAAGCAACCGCCACGGCACATGAGGCCAGAGCTCATCACTTAAATATGCAAAGAAGTTGACAAGCTCATTGATGTGGGTTTCATCGAAGAAAATCAATATACCACGTGACTGGCCAATATTGTGCCCGTGAAGAAGAAGAATGGGTAGATTCGGATATGTGTTGACTTCCGAGATCTGAATAAAGCCTGCCCCAAGGATGACTTTCCCGTACCAATAACGAAGGTCATGATAGATGCAACAACCAGCCATGAGGCTCTATCATTTATGGATGGGTCGTCCGACTACAACCAAATATGGATCACGGAGCATGACCGGGTCCACACTGCCTTCCGAACTCCTAAAGGTATTTATCACTACAAGATGATGCCATTCAGATTAAAGAACGCAGGCGCAACTTATCAGCGGGCGATGACTAGAATATTTGATGAGCTGCTCTACCATAAGGTCGAGTGCTACATAGATGACCTGGTAGTCAAGACCAGAAAGGAAAAAGACCATCTACAGGACCTCCTAGTTATCTTTCAGAGGTTAAGGCAATATGAATTGAAGATGAACCCTATGAAGTGTGCGTTCGGAGTATCGAGCGGAAAGTTCTTGGGTTTCATTGTCAGATACTGGGAAATTGAAATAGACCCCGCAAAGATCAAAGCAATTCAGGAGTTACCCTCACCGAGGAACCTCTTCGAATTGATATCTCTGCAAGGCCGCCTGGCATACATCCGGCGGTTTATATCCAACTTGTCAGGGCGATGCCAACCCTTTCAGAAGTTGATGATGAAAGATGTTCCCTTTTACTGGTACAAAGATTGTCAGACAGCCTTTGACAAGCTCAAAGACTATCTGAAGACTCCTCCAGTGCTGGGCGCACCGGTGCAAGGACGGCCGCTGGTTTTGTACATAGCAGCCACATATAACTCCCTGGGGGCAATGAAAGCCCAGAACAATGAAGAAGGGAAAGAACAAGCCATTTACTACCTCAGTCGAAGATTAGTCAGAACTGAGGAGAAATACACCTACATTGAGAAGATCTGCTTGGCACTGTTCTTCGCAGTCAAAAAGCTCCGACACTATATGTTTTCGCACGAGATTAACCTGATCTCCAAGGTAGATCCGCTGAAATATGTCATGTCCCAACCAGCACTCAAAGGCCGTTTGGGCAAATGGGTGGTGATCCTTATGGAGTTTGATATCTCCTACATACCACAAAAGGGCTGTCAAGGGCCAGGCCATCGCAGACTTCTTTGCTGAGCATCCAGTGCCTGAAGATTGCCCGCTAGAACCAGAGCTTCCTGAAGATGAAACCCTAGAGGTCGGCCAGGTGCAGCCCTCTCTATGGCAGTTGTATTTTGACGGCGCTTCCAGAATTGATACCTCAACTACTAGGTCAGCCAGAGTCAGAGCGAGGGCAAGCATAGTCCTGAAATCTCCAGAAGGAGAAGTCATATATACATCTTGTTCAATAAACAAGCCATGCACAAACAATGAAGCAGAATATGAAGCCCTTATAATCGGGCTGCAGATTGCTCTGTCCATGGAGATTTAGATGTTGGAAGCATTCGGAGATTCCATGCTAGTCATTAAACAACTGGAAGGAGAGTTCGATGTGCGGAAGCAAGAGCTCCTCCCTTACTATCAGCTGGCACTCCGCTTGATGGCGAAGTTCTATTTCATCAAAATTAAGCATATTAACCGAGGACAGAATGCTCAGGCAGATGCCCTCACGAAGCTGGCTAGTTCTTTGGCGATCCCGCCGGACACAAGCCTGAATATAGCAGTAATCAACTGTCGACAGGTCCCCAGTGTAACGGAGGTTCTGGCCGATGAACAAGAAAACGAAGCGACAGCTGTAGAAGAAGTTTAGCAGCCTGATTGGCGGGAGCACCTTCTACGTTGGTTCTAGCACCAACAGCTTCCGAAAGAGAAAGAACAAAGAATGAAGCTCTTGAGGGTCAAAGACTCTTACGAGATAAGAAGCAGAACCTTGTTCCGAATAATGGCCGATGCCTGAAGGAAAGTTTTGCTCCGTTGCTTGTCTTCAATAGAAGCTGGGTAGGTAATGCAAGAAGTCCATGCCGGGTCAGCTGGAGCACACCAGGCTGGGTCGAAAATGAAAATTGAAATAAAGAAATTGGGCTATTATTGGCCCTCCATGTTTGATGATTGCTGCAAGTTTGCTATGGCTTGCCAAAAATGTCAAGAGCACGCCAACGTGTCAAGGAGACCGCCCTGGCCATTACATCCCACCGTACCAAGTTGGCCGTTCACCCAATGGGGCACGGACGTGGTAGGGCCATTGCCAGCATCTTCAACAGGGTGCAGATATATCTTAGCAGCCACAGATTACTTCTCTAGATGGGCAGAAGCAGTTGCGCTAAGAGATGTGACGGGAGAATTGGTCACAAGATTCTTCCGGTAAAATATAATATTCCGGTTCGGGGTTCCCAACCGAATTATCTCTGATAATGGCAGCCATTTCAGAAACCAGAAGGTTTATCGGCTGGCCAATAAATACAAGATTGACTGAAGGACCTCGTCCCCCTACAGCCCTCAAGCCAATGGACATGCAGAGGCCTTCAATAAAACACTATGCACGCTGCTGGCCAAGACTGTCAAGTCTAACAAAAAGGACTGGGAAGAAAAGATGTACGAAGCGCTTTGGTCCTATCGTACGGTCTATAAAACCCCAACCGGCTGTTCACCATTCTTCCTCATATATGGGTCGGAGGCTGTGGTGCCGATTGAATTGGAGGTCCCCTCGTTGCGAGTTGCCATCCAACATGGATTGGCTAGCGGTGAACAAACTAACATTGAAAGAAGACTGGAAGAGCTTGCCGAGCTCGAAGGAAAGCGCCTCCGCACGCAATAAAACAGTCAGCTTTATCAAGCTCGCATGGCCCGTGCTTTCGACAAGCTAGTCAAAGGTTAAGAGTTCAAGAAGGGTCACCTAGTAATGGTCAAAAGGAGAGAAGTGATGGCCTCCAACCCCAAAGGGAAGTTGGTTGAAAACTGGGCCAGACCGTATGTTATCCGCTGAGTATATGAAGGGGGTGCATACGTCCTTGTGGATCACAAAGTAGTCGTCCAGTTCTCTCCCCTTAATGGAAAACATATAAAGCTGTATCACACAGCTCAACGGGCATTCCCAGAATGACCGAAACCCACCTTGGTCTAGTGGCACTCCGCCCTGGCCGAGCTCTAACCACCTTGGTCTAGTGACACTCCGTCCTGGTCGAGCTCTACCCACCTTGGTCTAGTGGCACTCCGCCCTGGCCGAGCTCCAAAAAATATATATAATACAACATTGCCATTACGGGCCTTACACCCGAATCAGCACAAAATCTATCATTTGCGCTAGCACTACCTCCTTGCTAACGAGTAAACCCCTTTTCGGCGCAAGACTTCGTGTCTCAGCCGACTCTCTCACAATATCACCATTACGGGCCTTATGCCCGAATCAGCAAAAAATCTATCCTTTGCGTTAGCATTACTTTCTCGCTAACGAATAAACCCTTTTTCCGATAAAAGACTTCATGTCCTAGCCAACCCTGATACAATATCACCATTGCAGGCCTTACGTCCGAATTGGCTAAAGCTCCTCCTTTGCGCTGGCATTGTTCCTCTGCCAATGAATAAACCACCTTTGCTGACATAAGACCCCGTGCCTCAGTCAGTAGCTATCTGCCGTCGCCAAAGGTCAAATATCACATGTTGACCTGGCAGCGTTCTCCTTTCATATGAACTGAACAAAAAAAAATGGGGCTTAAAATAGAGGTGCCCTGTTGGCCTTGCTCCTACACTAGGACAAGGGTAAAAATGGCTATAACCCGGCTGTGGCGAAAACCCGAAAGGGCACCGCAGGCAAATCGGGTATCCCGCCATGTGAAAACCCGAAAGGGCGCGTTGGTAAAAGCAAGAGGGGGCTGGCTTTGGCAAAAACCCGAAAGGGCGCTTGAGATAGTAATGTGGTAATTTAAAGTTCCTCTTCACCCTCATCTCAATGAAACTCTGAAAAGGATGATCACCACAAGTCCCGTCGAAGATCTTTTCTCTCTACAAACTTGTGTTCGGCCCTCGTCATCATCGGCAAGATTGGTCGACGTCCCCCCTTAACTTGGACCTTCCGTACTTGTTAATAAATCTACTTTTGCTTCGGTATTTAACCAATCTTGATGAATAAACTTGTGTTCGACCCTTGCCATCATCGGCAAGACCGGTCGACATTGCCCCTTAACTTGGACCTTCCGTCCTCGTTAATAAATAAACCTATCCTTTGCTTCGACACTCATCCAATGCCGATGAACAAACTACTGTTGACCCTTGCCACCATCGACAAGACCGATCAGTACTCCCTTAACTTGGACCTTCCGTCATTGTTAATAAATCTACTTTTGCTTCGACATTTAACCAATGTCGACGAACAAGCATGTGTTCGACCTTTGCCATCATCGGCAAGGCTAGTCGACGTCTCATTAGCCCGGATCCCTCATCCGTTGCTAACAAACGAGTCCACATTCTTCCCGGATCCATTCCGTGAATCAAAAAAAGAAGGGAAAGAAAAGAAAAGAAAAGAATGAGGCTTAAAATAGAGGTGCCTCGCCGAACTTGTTCCTACATCAGGACAAGGGTAAAAATGGCTATAACCCGGCTGTGGTGAAAACCCGAAAGGGCACCGCAGGCTAAATCGGGTACCCCGCCACGTGAAAACCCGAAAGGGTGCGTGGGCAAAAGTAAGAGGGGGTTGGCTTCGGTGAAAACTTGAAAGGGCGCTTAAGCCAGTAAAGTGATGATTTAAAGTTCTCAAACCTCCTTTTGACCCTTGTCATCATCGGCAAGATCGGTCCAACCTCCTTGTGACCCTTGTCATCATCGGCAAGATCGGTCAACCTCCTTGTGACCCTTGTCATCATCGGCAAGATCGGTCCATCCTTATTGCGACCCTTGTCATCATCGGCAAGATCGATCGATCCTCCTTGTGACCCTTTTCATCATCGACAAGATCGGTCCATCCTCCTTGCGACCGTTGTCATCATCGACAACATCAGTCGATCTTCTTTTGACCCTTGTCATCATCGGCAAGATCGATCCATCCTCCTTGCGACCCTTGTCATCATCGGCAAGATCGGTTGATCTTCTTTTGACCCTTGTCATCATCGGCAAGATCGGTCAACCTCTTTGTGACCCTTGTCATCATCGGTAAGATCGGTCGATCCTCCTTGTGACCCTTGTCATCATCGACAAGATCGGTCCATCCTCTTTACGACCGTTGTCATCATCGGTAAGATCGGTCGATCTTCTTTTGACCCTTGTCATCACCGGCAAGATCGGTCCATCCTCCTTATGACACTTGTCATCATCGGCAAGATCGGTCCATCCTCCTTGCGACCCTTGTCATCATCGGCAAGATCGGTTGATCTTCTTTTGACCCTTGTCATCATCGGCAAGATCGGTCAACCTCCTTGTGACCCTTGTCATCATCGGCAAGATCAGTCGATCTTCTTGTGACCCTTGTCATCATCGGCAAGATCGGTCCATCCTCCTTGCGACCCTTGTCATCATCGGCAAGATCGGTCGATCTTCTTTTGACCATTGTCATCATCGGCAAGATCGGTCAGCCTCCTTGTGACCCTTGTCATCATAGGCAAGATCAGTCCATCCTCCTTGCGACCCTTGTCATCATCGGCAAGATCGGTCACTCTTCTTTTGACCCTTGTCATCATCGGTAAGATTGGTCAACCTCCTTGTGACCCTTGTCATCATCGGCAAGATCGGTCAACCTCCTTTTGACCCTTGTCATCATTGGCAAGATCGGTCAACCTCCTTTTGACCCTTGTCATCATCGATAAGATCAGTCGACCTCCTTTCGACCCTTGTCATCATCGGCTAGATCGGTCGACCTACTTTCGACCATTGTCATCATCGACAAGATCGGTCGACCTACTTTTGACCCTTGTCATCATCGGCAAGATCATCCCACCACTTGACCCTTGTCACCATCGGCAAGACTAGTCAACACTCCCTCTAACCTGGACCTCTCATCCTCGTTAACCAACAAGCCTCCTTTGCCTCGGCATTTAACCCATGTCGATAAATAGAGCCTACCCTAAGTTTCCGTCACCATCGACGAATCCTGTTGATAGGTCTTCTGACCTTATTCTTTTGGTCCTAGGAGGCCTCTACAACCTCGTCCTCCAAACTTTCGGCCTACATTAGCCATAGTTTGGCCCCGAAAATAGTTATGACGCGGTGGAGCGAACACCTCACCCCTTTGCTGAAGGCGTGAGCACTCTCCTGCCCCAGTAACCCTTTGTTCGGGCCATGCTAAGCGTCTAAAAAAAAAGAAAAAAAAAGAGAGAATGAAGTTGTGATTTAGCGGCAAAGGAAGATATTTCATTTCTATGAGGCGGCAAAGTACATGTTACTCGGGGCATATCTCGGGGCACATAAAGATCCACCAAAACAAAAAGCAAACAGAAGAGGCTACTGCAACGGACGTCGGAAGATATCTTCCAGCTCCAAGATAGCCAAAGAAGGGTGGCGGGTCAGCTCCTGCAATCGAGACTTGGCAGCCTCCAGCTATGATAGCTTCTCTTCGAGAGAAGCGGCTTATCCTTCGGCCAGCTCGGCCTCCTCCACATTATGGACTTCCAGACGCTCAGTCTCTTGAAGCTCAGCCTTGGCCCTGGAAAGTTCAGCACGCAGTTCTGCTATCCGAGCTGCAAGGAAAGTTCGGCGCTGTGAAGAAGTGCTGGCTGCATCTCTCATCTGCTCCGCAGTCCCTCTCAGAGAGGCAAGAGCAGTTCGGCATTCATCTCACTCCAAGGTTATGGCCGTCAGTTGATCAACTACTTCTCGGCCAAGAAATTCCCTCTTATTCACATACTTTAGCAGCAATACCACCCGTGGCGTCCAGTCGTCCATAGGGCAGCCAAAGGCCAGCAGTGAACTAGAAAGGTGTTCCACCAAGCCCCTCAGCTGTACATAAGTTAAGTCTCGGCTGGCTGTTATAGTCTACTGAAGGGTGCCGAAGAATTGCCATACTAGGTCGCTTGATGATTACAGACCAAGTGGTGAGGTCTCCCGAAGCTGGAAATCCACCCTGATATCCACGGCAGCCCAGATATCGTCGCTCGTCTCAGAAGACGACGACGACATGATTTGTGGGGCACCTACACTGGAACCAACTCCAGCAGCTGATGCAACGGGCAAAGTCTCGACGACAACAACCTCCCCGCCAACCTCTCGGGGTGAAGTTGCACCGGGCGCATCAATAGCCGAGGACACTTGCTCCTCGCACTCAGTCTGGCTTACCTCCACAGGGGCAGCTTCAGTAACAAGGGCCAAGGCCTTGGAATCCCCGGCCTCTCCTTCAACAATTTCTCCTGCTTCTATCTCGGGAGGGCTACTTTTCTCCGAGGATGACGCTTTGTCAGCATCAAGTGGTTGAGGCTCTGCGACTGCCGCCAATGCATCAACCCCCGCAACTGCCCCTGGTCCCTCCAGACCTGCTACTGCCGCATAGTCTTTGGGATACCGTAGAGCGATAGGCCGCAAGATTGGTGGGAATGTTGGTTGACCCACGCCCAAAGTCGGGAGAGGTATCTACACCATTATGGTCAGCAGTGCCACCTCAGCATGCACCATAAATATATGTCTCAGGCAGCTGATAGAAAAAGAAGGGAAAAGTAGTAAAGTGGAAATGATAGAGGGCGTCTCACCTCAAGTGGCACTAAGCTCAAACTTCCAAGGGCGGCCTCCGTGGCTGCAGCCCCTTCACCTACAAGTGAGCCCGACGGTCCAGGGCTGCTCTATAGCAACCGAGGTGGGCTAAAGATTGTATAATCACTTTCATAGGCCGAAGATGCTCCGGCATCCTCGGTCTCTGTATCAACAGGTGGAAACTCCTCGTCAATGGAGTTGCCACCATAATCAACCTGTTCGAAAGAGGAGGAGCCCTCTGCCCGTTCCTGGCGTTCCACCATCGGAGCGGATGTCTTGCTAATAGGAACGTCACCTTCGGCAAGGACTTCCTCGGTCGGCTCTATACTAGGAGCGTCGATTGAATGAATCTCGAGGGTAGGGTCACCCCCTGAAATGGCTTGCTCCCCAGCAGCAGCTTCTCCCACAGCCCCGGCTTCAGGGAGTAATGTCGGTTACATTTCAACTGGAAATTCGAAGTAAGAAACAGTCAAGCCGACTGAAGACATGACGGCTCGTGGAAGCCCCATGAACAAATGGCAAATTACCTTCCATTTCCTGGCGGGGCATCGGGGAAGGTAGATCTCCCTCCACAAGAGCTATGGAGATTTCCTCTGCCCTGTCTCTAGTCACGGCCCCTGCTACTGCCTCTAGTCCGACGACTGCAGCAACGGTGCCGGCAACTGTAAAGAAGAATTAGCCAAAGCAGCCAGAATAAGCAAATAAACCACGGAAGAATGAAGAGCTTACCTTCAGCCTCAGGCCCCTGTGCACGAGAAGCCTCAAATTCTTCGAAAGATACAACTGGAAAAAGGATGATTGCTGGTTCCCATTCTGCAGCCTTCCTCCGACGTGCCCGTGTCACCCGGGTCACGGCCTCTTTGGCTTTGCCAACGGCCTCTCTCAATTGGGACCTGGTTCACTTTCACGAGTCACCAGGAGGCAATGGTGTCATGGTCGGGACAGGCTCGGGAATCCCAAAATATGTCGGCTACTGAGCCTTTATTATTAGCTCCCTGAAGTGCCGAGTCTCCTCCAAAGTGAGTCGGACTGCATACGCACAAAGGTGAGAATGATATGTACTGCTAAAAAGAAAAGAAGTTGGCCGAAGGGACAAAATGAAGAAATGAAAGATACATGCTGGCCCCATATAGAAAGGGAAAAGAGGCCAATAGAACAGCGATGGCACTTTGTCTCTTGAAGCTGCCTCACGAATGAGCCAACATACATCTTCTATCTTCTCACTCCGCTCAGCCAGCAATGCCAAGTCTGTGTGGCCGCGAGAAGACAAATGATAATATAAGCTCAAATGATCCAGTCCCCATCCGTCAACATACTTGAAAGAGATAAGAAGGGGCGGATCCAGAATAGCTTCACTTGGGCCACCCACTGAGAGCCCACGGGAGCGGAGCAGGGCGAACAACCAAGGGGTATTGCTATATAAGGCCTCTCGCCTATCTTCCCTTCGAATGAAGGTCTGATAAGGATGCAGTCTGTCAATCTCGGGATGCCAATTGGCCACGGACGGGATGGGCTCCTCCACCGATAGAAGAAGTTGCTGAAGGACCACTCGTTCGCTGCTCACACGGCACAATCCCCGAAGTGTCTTCACATAGTCATCCCTGCCAATTGCAGGTAGCTTCGGATCGGCTTTAGATGAACGGCCCTTCGCAGTCTTCTGGGCTTCCAGATAAGCCCCCACCTCTGCATTGGTCCAAGACTTTAGCTTCTTCAAATAAAAGGGTTCAATGTCAAAGATCGGCTCCGGTTGGGAGTCCAAAAATCTGTGCTCTGCAATGGCCCAGCAATCTCGACGGGAGCTCCTGTAAAATCCCGTCCGCGCGTTCCACCACTTGATGTATTTAGGGGTGACGTAGGGGAAGCGAGAAGGGGATGGCACCCTGAATGAAACCTCCTCTCGGCGGTGGAAGTAATCCCACCATATTCGAGCATCGTCATTGGATACCTGCCCCACCCTATGCCTGTTCGGCAATGCAAACTGTGAAAAGGAATGAGGGATGTGCTGATCATAGCCAAAATTTTGACTGAATCGGAATGGATAGTATGGCTCCAGCCACAAGATGCCACTCTTCCGAAAGACAAGGACGCTTGGTCTGATAGCCAGCCCCCAATCAACTAGCTCCTACTCCAGAATGGGCCTCGTGCACTTGGCACCAGAGATTGGATGAATATATTCTTCCATCTCGAAAAGACGGCACTGCCTTGTCCTGTTCACCAACGGGCTTGAATGGGCAGCCAAGCTCCAGAAATGAAGAACCACGGGCGAATCCATGGGAACCCGGGTCAGCTTGCCCCGAATGGCGAAGAGCTGTTCCGCTACTGATGCCAGTTCAGCACTCGCGGATTATATCATCCTTAGAATAAGACGAGCCGATTGCAGTGCCCGAGGAGCAGCCTCCGGGAACAGGGTGCAGGCCTAAGCATTGAAAAAATGTAACGGACCGACCGTCCACAAATTCTGGGGAGACGTGACTTGTGCAAGTCTCCCAGCATTTTGAAGATAAAGCATGAAGCCACCGGGCAAAGGGACAACTTCGTGCCCCAAGCCATTAGACAGGTGGGATAGATGGCCTCCGCTCTAATTACACTCTCGTCGCCCTGCGGGAGAGCGAAAGAACAAATCCAGTATGTCAAATATGTAGCACAGTGCGTGACTGCATCAACGCCAGTAGGGTTCGGGTCTTCCCGTTGCCCTCCCTTCGAAGTGGATGAGATGGCAGCTTGTCGCCGGACCCTTTTCTTTCGCTTCAAAGCAGTCGGCGCTACTGTGGGGAAGTCCTCGTACTTCTGCTTCCCACTGAAGAAATGCTGGAGCCAAGTGCCCATCCGCATGCGCCTCTTCTCTCCAGGCTTTTGGGCCTCCCTCGTGTCGTACGACGAGTGGCAAAGTGTACGATACGCTTTCATCAGGTAGCGATAAGCATAGCCTGCCAAGTACCGACCCTTGCCGTCGGTCTGGTCTTTCAGCCAGTCTAGCCAGCAAACTTCCTTGTACGGTTCTCCATCGATTGGTAAGCCGCTGAGCTGCGAAAGGCTCCAGAGATCTAAAGAAGTCTCTCCCTCTGAAGTATAGAAAGTATTGTACTGGGGGCAGAATACTTCGATCAAGCCACAGCACAGACCTCTGGATATGGGGTAGCGGTACCTCGAGGCGTACACGCTGTGATATATGCCAGCCTTGGCCAAGATGGGAGCATAGTGTTGTAGAACATAGTCCGTAAACTCCACTGCTCCAGGTCTGAAAGCATGGGCGTCAGTGGCCCTCAGCTCGGCAAACCACCCCATTGAAATCTGATGTTTGAAATGGACAACAGGCAGTCCAGTAGGAAGGATTGTTCCCTATACCCTCATTTCAATGGGGCAAGAAACAAACCAAAGATCGGCTTTTCCAGGTCAACGCGGCCTGCGGTATCATTCCACTGAGCAGGCACGAATTCAGGGGCCCTGGTCAATGGCCCATCTTCTGGAGCCAGATCTTACAGTCCAAGCACATCGCTCCATTTTTGGACTTCCCCGAGGAGGTAGATAGGCCTTCCCCACACCACACAGTCCGTCAAGATGTCCCGCTCGACTAGCAATGCTTGCTCGACTTTGCGAACGAGGAACAAATCTCTCTTCCCTTGAAGATTAAAGCGCCTGAGGAAGGACATCAAATGCTTGTCTTTGGGGTGGTCCCTCCTGATGGCATCTTCTCGCTCGTACTGAAAAGAATCACCCCCGATGATAAGGAGGCGGCTAGTGTCTACCGTGTCGGTCTCCGAGTCCGAAAATTCTGCGACCACGGTAAGCTGATCGTGCCCCCGATCTAGGGAGTGAACATTCTCCCATGTCACCACGGCACGGGAAGCAGAAGAAGAAGAGCCAGATGCCATTTTTATATGTAAAAAGTGCATCAACAAAATAAGCAAGGTTAGAAAGCAGTTGATCAAGACAAAATTTCTGACAAAATTTTGGCAGTCTCCCCAGCTCGGGAGATTGCCAGAAAAAAGCGGGAACACGTCCACCAAGGGAACGGTCCCTAAAAGCAGCCATGGGCATTACACTGAGGCCAAAATGGAACACCCGGGGGAGTAGCTACTAGGAGCCTCCCGGGGTCCGAAAGTTGGGATTCAAATCCCTAAATAGCAAAAACTCCCTCACCCGCTCAAGGGATGCCCCTATCAACTCGCTCGGCGCCGTGGGGAAGAGGGGAATAAAGAGAGAGAAAGACCTGATGCAAATGATGAAGATTGAAGAAAAAACAAAGAAGAAAGGGCTTATATAGGGGAGCCTTCCCCTTGTTAATCCGGCGCGCTATCTAGCGCGCCGTATTAACGCCTTCGACCAAAAGGGCGCGCCGGCCATGGCCGCGCCGAATTAATCCCCAAGGTTAAGGGCGCGCCGTATTAACCTCTAAGCCCTGGGCGCGCAGGATTAAGTCCTGCGCCGGATTAAGAGCCATTCCAAGCTTTTTTCGTCCAGATCGGAAATCTGTCCAGACGGAGCTCATCCGCTGGTCCTGCTTCACTCATGCCTCGCTCACAACACCCACGGCTGGGGGGCATTTGTTGGCACTCAAAATATATTCAACGGCGATCAAGCCTCAAAGACGAATGATGTGACCTACTGAAGCACAGAAGTAGAAAGGGATCAATACACTGAAGCCTTCTCAAGCTGTCAGAGCCTCAGGTCACCCAGTATGAACACCGAGGACTTCACCTCAGGAAGATCGAGAAGAATATACCACCAGCCGGTAGTGTCGTCGGGACTGCCCAATGAACCGATATTGACTCAGTCGTACCGTGCAAATAATATCCATCATCCGACCAAGGATGAGCATGCATCCATCATCCGACCAAGGACAAGGATGTACCTGTCGTCTGATCAAGGACAAGCATGCATCCGTCATCCGACCAAGGACAAGGATGTACCCATCGTCCGACTAAGGACGAGAATGTAGCTGTCGTCCGACCAAGGACGAGAACATATCCATCGTCTGACCAAGGACGAGAATATACCCGGTGACCCGCCACCTGAATGAAAGATCCTCCCAAGGTGAAAGAACGCCCTTGGCACTTCAGAATAGGGGACCAAAGGCTCTGTTAGTAGAAGATCCTGATGACCCGGCATGGGTACGGCTTCTCAGCATATCAGGTCCGTTGGTGACCAAATGATCACCCAGTCAAGGCAAGAGCACCCTGGATGGTATCCCACCTCCTAGGAAAGCCTCGAGCATAGGTCAAACTGAGCCGGTAGCACGAACCACAGTGTCAAAAGCCACGTCAACGAAAAACCCGTAGGTTCAAACTGAAGATGCACGAGGTTCCGAAGAAGGTTGCACGTCGACCCGGGGGCTTCGCCAGGACTTCTCACCAAGGTTTGGCAAGACCAAGACAAGATGAATGGTCACGGTGACTCCCAGAACCAGCCCAGGACCTGCTGTCTAACCCGCGTTAAGTTAATGAGGCTTATCCAGCGCGCCCCTTACCCGGCGCGCCCCTATCCCGACGCCCTTCTGCCCGGCGCGCCATATGCAATTGAAGCTCCCCGGCACACATCCTTCACACCGGGAAAGCCTTCACCTATATAACCCAATCTCGTTCGACCGAAAGAAAAAAAGAGGGAGAGAGGATCGAAAGAGATCAAGGCATCAAGAGATAAAAGGGCGGAGAGAGAGGGGCAGGGTCGGGGAGCCAATCAGCGTCTGTTCATCTAAGAGAGAGAGGGCCTTTAGGGAGAAATATGGTTCTTCCATCGAGGATATTCCGACCGCCACCCTCTTCTGTCTGCTTGCCTGAAGCACGTCAGAGTCAGAGGAGGAGAGAATCCAATACTCTGTTTTGCTGGCGAAGTCTAGGTGGGTTTTACGGGTTGCTTCCCGACGATCCCCTTCTGATTTCCTTTCCTGCTATTGTGTAAGTGAGGGGGAGGGGCGATGATATGAGCCCATCTCCCCCTCACCATCTCTTTATTCCTTTCTCCTCTGTAATCCCTTCTCTACAATCAATGAAACGGCTGCCGAGCGACAACGCCGGCGCGCCGAATGCTTATAATATGTTATATCATTCGCCTCCCATTGATGGAATGAATGATGTCATACCGTATATGCTTTTCTTGTTCCATTCTCGATTTGTGTATGTGAATGCTGAGTTTTACTTCGTGAGACCGAACATGACCCGGGAGCCATACGGGCTACATTGATGTCACCCCCTCCCCGGGGCTCCTCCCTTCTAATGCAATGGCCATGCCTTGCCATATATATGTTGTGGGTTTCGTGATTAGAGACACACTCGTGTGTGCATCTCTGCTTGTTCCTATTTTGAGGTCGACCCCATCAACATCCCTCTGCACTTCTTCATAGTCCAGAGTGAATAGGATCATCTCTATAACCCCCGCATCCACCATATGCTAATGATTCTGACGGCTGTTTCCTATATCTTAATTGTTGTAGTTCGCAATGCTAACCTAATAGCCCTGTGAGTGCTAACCTAATAACCCCGTGAGTGACGATTTGCCAACTCATCGGACATTATGTTATGCTATTGTATTTCCCCTCTATCCTACATATAATTCATGATTACCGAGCTTCGTTGTTCTTGAGAACACTAGCTTTAATACTCCGGGGAGGGGGGCATACTGTTGTGTCCCCTGTGGTTCTGGAGTTTTGATGATGACACATCATTCATCAAGTCTATACATTGTCTAGCACACACACGTTCAAGGTCTGTACATCCGACCGTCTCATTCAGCGTCTCATGCTATCAAAGTCTGTACAGCGTTAGCCTACAGTGCATCGTCTCATGCATCATCTTTCAAGTTTATGCATTGTAAGACCAAGTCTATACATTGCATGTAGGTAAAGTCTGTACAGCCCATGCTCAGGCTAAGTCTGTACAGAGTCCTGTTTCATCGCATGGACATTTCATCATGTCTATACATTTGTTGCATGCCTGCACATCAGTCAAGTCCATACATTGATCTGTGCAGACAACATCAGTCAAGTCTATACATTGATATGTGCATCAGTATACTCAAGACACTAAGTCTGTACAGAGCTCGCAAAGTCTGTCCATTCCTTAGCGTCTTGTGCATGCATCGTTTAGCAAGTCTGTACATCGTGCGTCTGTCCAAGGCATATTACAAAGTCTACACATTGCTGAAAGTCTGTACAGTGTCTCACATATGCAAAGTCTGTACATCGTTCAGTTGATAGTTGGCCAAGTCTATACATTGTAAGACCAAGTCTGTACAACCTTGTGCATGCATCGTCTCATGCATCATCTCTCTCAAAGTCTGTACAACGTTGGTCTACAGTGCATCGTCTCTTAAAGTATGTACATTGTCCAGCGTCTCACTCAGCGTCTAAGTGAGTGTGAACATTGCATTGCTAAGTCTATACAATGCATCGTCTCATGCATCTTGCTATCATTATGGTAAATCTGGACATTTAATGGATGGTTATTCTCTGATAAAATTTGATGATCATCAAGCTAAAAATTTGCTTAGAACACCTGTCAAAGGTGTCACTATTAATCCAGGACCCAAGGTCTCTTGGGTACCTGTTGCATCAAAATGATGTGTTGGTTGCAGGTGTGCCTTGGGACTGAGAAAATAAGAGGGGTAAATAAGCCAAGGCACTCAAAAGAAAACCCCTTTCTGAACTTTTAAGGTAAATTCTCTGCATTTCCTGTTCTGAAATTCATTGCATATCTTGTTTGATGTGTTCATGCATATTTGTCATTCTTTGCACACTATGAGTATTCATGTCTCTCAATGCTCATACTGAATTGTCTGTTTAGATATTAGAATGAGAATGAACTTGCATTTCTGAAAATCTGAATAGACTGAATTTTCATATTGCTTAGTAGGGCAGTTTGAATGAGCATGAGTCACAAAATCATATGTTCAGTCTTCATGGCAAACATTGCATGTTTTTGCATACATATAGTTAATTGCATTGCATATCATCTAAATTGAAAAATCCAAAAAGGGATAAATCATTGCATCTGCTAAAAGGAGTCAGTGCGTTGGCATACTTGTGTTGATCACATTTGAACCATTTTGAAAATTCCAAAAGGATGATTCTGTAGATTTAGGCAGGGGGAGTGTGTTGCCTCTGCACCATAATTGTGTCCATGCATTGTGCTTTAGAAGTGGTCACTGCATATGCATCCATATAGTTAACTGCACTGGATTTATTTTGGAAAATTCAAAAACAAGTGATTTTCAATGCATTTAGTCAGGGGGAGTCAATGCATTGCATGCAGGTTGTCAAATGCATACACTTGTCAGAATTCATTGCATGTTATCCTTGAAAATCCTGAAGCATGCCTGACCTCCTGATATCTTACTTGGTGTGCATATTCTTTTCTTCATTGATTTTAATTGACAAACCTTCATCATATTTGAAATCAATGGACTTCAAAATCACTTATCCTTGCTGAATCTCTTATATCAGTCATTCATGAAGATTTCGATGGGGCATGTCTCGATCATAAATCTGAAAGCACTTGAACTAGGAATCTTCTATTATACGATTTTATGAGTGTCTGAAATAACTCAGGTGGTTTAAGTTTAATGTATTCATTGAGTTTGACTTTAAAATTTCTTGAAAATATCTGAGTTAATCTTAATAAAAGTTAACCAACATTTTCACGTTGTGTCTTTTAAACTCTTCTGAATTTTGAAAATTCTGAAATCATGATATTCCTTGTTTGATATGTATGAAATTAGTATTATTTTTAAACATCTGAGAATCTGGAACCTGTCTAAGGGTAAATCGTGTCAGAGCAATGACTTTGGTCACTGAGAAACCATGTCCAAAGGACTGTGTCATGAGGTGCCATAGTTAACTCTGCTTAAGAATGGTTGATAATCTGGCAGAGCAATGGCATGCACACTGAGAAATACATCTCACTCATCAAAGAAATGATTTGTAGTGTGTCATGAAGTGTAAATGCAATCTCTGTTCTTATGAAGCATGACAGTTAGTCCTTCCAAGTGCTTAGGGATACTGGCGTCTAAACAACGTGTATCCTCTAGTTACAAGGGTGTACTAAACTCAAGTGCTCTTGAAGATTGTTATGAAAATTGTTGCTGATCTAGTGTATCATTTAAAAATGTGTGCAAAAGAAATATTCTATTGGAACCCCTTAACAGAAACAAATATTTTCTTATGTGTTTAACTTCAATACTATTGATTGCATCTCTTAAAGGAATCTTTGAAATTGAGTGAGTAAGAAAGAAGAAGATTAAACAAGACGTTCAATTTGCAAGCAAGGTTCACTTTTATTAAAACTGATTTTAAATATGAGTACAGAATGCTAATGAACAAGCCTTGCATACATCATATTCTGATCTGACTTGTCAATGAAGATCATTCATAAATCTCTATAATAGAAGAGTCTGAAATACCTATTTAATCAGATTTATGAAATTGATATCCCATTGAAAACCTTTCTCATTCATTCTGAATGCTTACTGTTGACTTCTTTATGTCCTGAGCTTCATTCCAATCACTGTCCATCTCAGGGGGAGAATTCTTGCATGTCCCTGTGGTTCAATGATCATTCATGTCTTTCAGGAGAGTATATTGTCAGGGGGAGTTTTAGATGACAGTAACTCACCATTGCATAATAGCTTCTATATCATCTCCTTCAACAGTCAATGATCATTCCATTCTTTTTGATGTTGTCAAAGGGGGAGAACTTTTGTGAGTCATCATTTGCATCAATCAACAGTTGCATCACATGGTGTTTTACATGCTCATTATGTTTACATAATCATGAACTGTCATATGGTGTTTCATAATCATCATGATGAATCTATTGCAATGACTCATAATATTGCCATCATCAAAAAGGGGGAGATTGTTGTGTCCCCTGTGGTTCTGGAGTTTTGATGATGACAAATATTATGCCTCATTATGTTTACATCCTTGATGATATAATCTTGATGTTTATGATAAACTGACAGAACAGCTTTTAAGGATGACTCACAGGTCATGAAGTCACCCAAGTCAAAAGTCAACCAGTGACAGGTAAGATTAGTGCATGCTTAGATCAGGTAATGCTCTGTCTACTCTCAGATCTGTATGCCTTATGCCTTGATGATGTTTTAGCTGATATGCATAAATTATTTTGTGCATCATTTAACAAGTCTATACATTGTCTCTCATGCATTGCATGTTCAATGTACATACTTTCATGTTGCAGACTGCTCTGTTAGTTCTCCTGCATACACTCAGTTCATATCTGCTATATGCATTCACTGCATCGGTCCATGTTCTTGTGCCTGTAAGTCTGTACATCCTCCGGTGTTTCATTGCATCAGTCATACAGTCTGCACTCTTCATACATGCCATAGTCTATACATTTCCTTGCCTCTCCATGCATATACAAGTCTATACACTGGCATGCACGCACACAAAGTATGCACATTCCTTTCTGTTATGTGTGTGCATCATTGTCAAGTCTATACATCGTCTCTCTTAGCGTCTATGTGCATAGTCCATGCATTGTCAAGTCTATACATCGTCTCACTCAGTGTCTTTGTGCATGGAGCATTCAAGTCTATACATTGGCCAAGTCTACACATCGTCGCCTGCTCGTGCATCTCTTCTAAGTCTATACATTATGCATGTGTGCATCATCTTACAAGTCTATACATTCCTTATCTTTACCTACGTTCAGAACACTAAGTCTATACATCGAGTGAAGTCTGTACAGAGTTGGCTGTCTGCACTTAGCAAGTCTATACACTCGTTTTTGCACATAAAGTCTATACACTCCATCGTCTCACGTAGCGTCTTTCAAAGTCTGTACAACATGCATCATTTCTCAAGTCTGAACAGCATGCATCGTCTCTCTTTGTGCACACATCATTCATCAAGTCTATACATTATCTAGCACACACACGTTCAAGGTTTGTACATCTGACCGTCTCATTCAGCGTCTCACGCTATCAAAGTCTGTACAGCGTTAGCCTACAGTGCATCGTCTCATGCATCGTCTTTCAAGTCTATGCATTGTAAGACCAAGTCTATACATTGCATGCAGGTAAAGTCTGTACAGCCCATGCTCAGGCTAAGTCTATACAGAGTCCTGTTTCATCGCATGGACATTTCATCAAGTCTATACATTTGTTGCATGCCTGCACATCAGTCAAGTCCATACATTGATCTGTGCAGACAACATCAGTCAAGTCTATACATTGATCTGTGCATCACTATACTCAAGACACTAAGTCTGTACAGAGCTCGCAAAGTCTGTACATTCCTTAGCGTCTTGTGCATGCATCGTTTAGTAAGTCTGTACATCGTGCGTCTGTCCAAGGCATATTACAAAGTCTACACATTGCTGAAAGTATGTACAGTGTCTCACATATGCAAAGTCTGTACATCGTTCTGCATGCTTTAGCTTCGCATTCACTTCAAGTCTATACACTCTGTGTGTCTGCATCGCATTCATCAAGTCTATACACTCTTTAGCTCAGTTCGCAGCTGAGCCTGAAGTCTGTACAGTCTGTTCTTCATACAAGTCTATGCATACATCAAAGTCTATACATCTGTCTCACTTAGCATCTTCTAGCATTCACGCTAAGTCCATACACTACATTTCGGCATTGTTCTTCACAGCAAGTCTCTACACTACTTTCTCATGCACGCAATCAAAGTGTGTAAAGCCTGTGTTCGCATCAGTTAAGTCTATACATTTGCTACGGCTTGTTCATGCATCATCTTCAAAGTCCATACAACGTCTGGTAGCATGCATACAAAGTCTACACATCCCCCCATAGCAAGCCTGCACATCGTTTGCACAGCACAAACAAAGTCCATACATTCTGTTGCATTGCATGCACGCATAGTCTTCACATTCCTCCTCAGCAAGCACAGCAGGTCTATACAACGTCTGGTAGCCTGCACGCAAAGTCTGTACACTGCATGCACACTGCATCTGTTAAGTCTAAACATTGCTGCTTGATATGAAGTATATACAGCCTGTGTTCTCTTGATCGACTGAAGTAACTCTGTCTTTAACTTGTAGATGTCTGAGCACGTGATCTGAGGTTGGCACCTGGCACATGATCCGAGGTGTACTCTGGACAAAGAGGGCACAAGCCCTACAGACGCCCTAGCCGCTGCTGGTATAAATATGGAGCTTCTTCCATCAGAAGAAGACTGATCAAGGAAGAGTGATCGAAGCAGAAGAGGAGATCAAGAAGCAGTAAGGAGACTGCACGATCCAGAAGAAGAAAAAAGACAGTAGGAAGAAAAGAGAAGAGAGACAGAGAGGCAGAGTGTGAAAGAAGAAAAAGAGAAGAAAAAGAGAGTGAGAGATCAGCAGAAGAAGAAGAAGATCAGTAGCCTCTGGATCAAATCCAAGCTACATTGCTCTAAGAGAGAGCTACAGTTTCGAGTTTCATTTCCAGCTTTCTGATTGCTGTAATTTTTGTTTCTCGTTTTCTTTTCCTTTACACTTGGCTTGTGTTTCTTTCCGATTCTCTGGTTTGAGATCGGGGTTCCCTCTGGTCTCAGAGGAAGGGAGTCTTGGACTCCGGGTTTACAGGTAGTGGTTGCTACCTGTGGGTTCCCTCCTGGTCTAGAGGAAGAGAGGTCCGTGACCTCTGGTTTGCAAGCGGCTGGGTGTCGCTTGTGGGTTCCCTCCTGGGTGGAGGAAGAGAGACGCTAGTCTCTGGTTTATAGTGACTGGGTGTCACTAGGGTTGCCCTCCGGGTTGGAGGAAGAGGGGAGGTTGTTCCCCTGGTCAAGCTGTTAGGCAGCACTTGTTGCAGACTGAGTCTGCGGTTCTAGCTTGTGCTAGTGGAAGCCTCACTCCGGTTTGGAGTGAGGGGTGGACGTAGGTCTGTGGACCGAACCACCTAAAAAATCTACTGTGCTGTGGTTTGCCTTGTGCGTTTGCCCCTTGTCTTCTACCTCTTTCACAGGTCGTCTGAGCATTCTTGGTTCTATCTGAAGTGACCTTGAGCATTATATGTTTTGCTAAGTGTGTCTGGTCTGCATAGTTCTTCCTTTGACATTAGACTTGATCAGGTGCCTCCAGTATTATTAACAGTTCAATTGATTGATCAAATGTCTGTTTGAATTTCTTTTTGAAGAGTTAAATTGTTTATTCCGCAACTGTGTCTAGCTTCAGGCTTAGTGTTTTAATTTGGGCAATATTTTTGAAGGGGATACATTCACCCCCCCTCTGTATCCATCGCACCGTCCCAACACATACCCCATTAATATTTCAGAACCGCCATTTGGTCAAAGGGTTCCATCTGTGAGTGATGAGTATCCCTATGGGCCATAAGGTGAATATCGAGAGGGTTTAGCCCGACAGCAAATCCACTGTCCTTAGGAACATTGTGGTGGCCATGGGTCGTATGCCCCTCGTAGGCTAGTCCTCGGGACTCTTCCTCCCTACTGGTCGTCCCTTTTCGGATTGTGATCAGACCACGGGTCGTGGGCCCCTCGCAAGCTACTCCTCGGGGCCTTCCTTCCCTCATTGATCATCTCATCCGATCGCTTTCAACCCACAGAACCATGGTGCCCCTCGTAGGCTAGTCCTCGGGGTTTCCTATCCGCTTGGGGTCTGCTGGCCGCCGTTGTGCCGTCCGGCTTGTTAGGGGCTTACTCCACACATGAGTCTGACCCCGCTTCTCCCCTGCAATCCTTCAGGGATGGAGAGATGCTGCCCAATTTTCGTCAGATTTGGACTTAATAAAACATGTGTTCTTAAACAATGAACCTCCGTGCTTGAGTATGAACCTCGCACGAGCTTATGACTATGCTTCTGGAGAGCCTGGGGGTCCAATTCAATAAACAATCAACCCAATTAACCTCAAAGTTCTCTAGAACATCTCAATAAACCTAATAGATTCAAAAATACCCAAACATTAACTTAACCGGCGTGGTCTTAACCCGGCACGCCCTAATACGGCGCGGTACCCCCCCCACGCCGGAATAACTTTAGACTCAAACTCACATGGTTTTAAATGGTCTATACCCGGTGCGCCCTAATCCGACGCGCCCCAAGCCAGCCGCGCCGGGCAAACCACTTACCATGGCCGCGCCGTATTAACCCATTTACCTACGTTTGGGCGCGTCGGGAACCCTTCTCCTACGCTACCCCGCGCCGGTTTTGATCTACATCTTTTCCTTCGCGCCGTTCTAATTCCCCACTCATCTTCTGGATAATTTTCATCTCCCTCGGCGTTGATTAATAAACTTGATTAATCATTCTCTATCTTCGTGAGTCTATTATCATGCTTTAGTATAATCACGAGCACCATGTTAATGCATGCATGCTTGCATGGGCCCTCGGTATATCAAATGGCACCGACGGAAGGCCGGGTTACGCCCGACTGGAAGTCTATGCTATGTGCGACGGTGGTCTTCGGACCTGTGTCCTCCGCCACGTATCGAGGGTTTCCAACTTAATAAACCATGCCTCTCTTGCGTGATAGATGAAAGCATTTCATGTGACCTCGTCATATGCATCCTTTTACATCTTATTTCATCCTCGGATGGCCCACTATCTCGACAATTAATCAAAGGTTTTCTCCCTTATGGGAGATGTAATTAACCTCATAGCCTTTATGGTATGACAGACTGCTGGTCTCGACCCGAATCTCACTCTCGCCCAACACGGGTCAGAATGAGCGCATAACAAACTTGTCACTCACGTGACTGGCACGCCTGCGCCGTTAATCAATCAGTTGATTATCGATTAATTAATTGGTTGGTCGACCCAGAACAAAATGACTAAACAAATCCCATCCCAACACACACCCCAATACCCTCTTGGCGATTGTAAATAAGGTTGCTCGGGCGCTTAGCTTAAAATTCAAGCAGATTATTCTGAAACCCGAGAGACTCATCGGGGAGCCAGGTATATGCTAAATTACTTAACCCTGTCCTTTCTTTTTTCTTTGTTCTGCCATTGAAGATGCTGACTCCATGCAATCTTTTATCACTTGTAGAGGGCGCCAGTGGTTCAGAGGCTCATGCTCGTGAGAAGAGGCCCCGAGCTGGAAACCGAGAGAGTGACCCGCGGCCTACCTCCTGTCTGCGTTCTGAGGAGGCATCTCTTACCCCAGCAGAAGCTTCCGGTAAGGGCGAGGGAAGTTTTTATTTCCAAATCAGTACTACAACCCGTCTATGTAATGTTGTAGCCTGACTGTTTTCCCCCTCCTTTTATTTTTTGATGCAGCTCCTGCTGAGACTCGGGCTGCCGTGAGCTTTTCTCCCCACCCCGAGAATGAGTTCGCAGAGGCGGGGTTGGAGGTGGACGAGTCCATTCCTGATATTAGTGTGGACATTGAGGGGTTAGACCCTCTCGCCGATGACTATACGCATGTGACCGAAGACTCTCCCGCGCTTGATGTGGGAGGGACCTCAATTATTAAGGATTCAGGTAAATGCCTTTCATACACAACCCTTCTTTCCCTCTCTTTCACATAGGGGAAATACGTGCTTTGGCTAATATAGCATTGCCTGTTACAGAGACTGCCAGAGATCAGTCTACTCTCCCCGTCGTTGAAGAAGGGGGGAAGTCCCCTGGTAGGGAGGAGACTTCTTCGCCATCAGATTCCTCCAGTGAGGGAAGCTTTGATACTTCATCGAGTACAGGGACCTCCAGTACCTCCTCCAGCGAAGGCTCTTCTTCCTCTTCCTCGAGTTCTTCCGAGGAGGGAGAGATCAGGATGAGCCCAGGTAATTTGAGGTCAGATTTTCTTCATACATGGAGTTATGAAACTCCAGTCCTGACTTCTTTTATTGCTCATCACATAGCCGCACAGATGACCTCCTCCTTGGATGAGCTTTCTAGGCTTATGGAAATAGGGTCCTCCGCTGACCTGCTAGCTTATGACGAGGATATAAGGGCTCCGATCACCAGGGTCAAAGTCTCTGATGGGAGAGTCACCTCCCTAGCCGTGGGGCTATCAATAGGTACTGCCAATGTTGTGGAGTCTGGTGAGGTGCCGGCTTCAGGTATGCACAAAGTATTTTGTACAATCTCTCCGCCATGCCTTGCTGCATATTGACATTGTATAATGCCCCTGTTTCGAACAGCTGATGATTCTCCCGAGGAGAGGCATTGCCACCAGCTTACAGGGGTTGACATGACGGTAGGTTCGGGCCAGAGGCCCACAGAGGATCGAAACACTGAGGACCAGGCCGCAGTCTCCACCGAGCCATCAGCTTCGGGTATATCCCTTTCAGAGTCTTTTTTTATGACATCAATTATCGTTTCTGAATATTAATGTCTATTCTTTTACAGTCGCCCCTGTCTCTATAGAGCTAGTGGCCGACCTTGACACTGCTACAGCCGAGGAGGGCACCATTGAGACACCTTCTGAGCAGGGACCAACTCCCGTTGGTATTTCTTCTCCAGCCTTGGGGAAGGAGTCCTCTTTCTGGCCCAGCCAGGTGGGCTAGGCTACTCCCGATAATGCCATGATGAGTTGTACCCTGGAATCTTGCTCATTTTGCTTTTATTGCGGTGGTACACTCACAACTTCTTTTTCAGGTTCAGTAGAGGGAGAGACGGAGGCGACAGACCTCCCTACCCTTGGGATTGAGTGGCCTGACGCCCCTGCACTTGGGGTGGCATTGAACGCCACCATGGCTGACCAGCTTCTCCAGAGCCTCGACCAGTTGATCCGGACATACCCCTTACCAGCTTTGGAGTCTTTGATGAGCAGTCTGGAAACGTTCACGAGGAGTTACCATTCACTGGGCCTCCCTCGAGATATGTGGGCTGCCAAATTGATAGCTTTGTGGAGCGAGTTCGTCCGCCTTCACCTTGCGCAGGAGCAGAGACAGAGGACCTAGTTACAGATCCAGCAGGCGGAGGAGCGGCTCAGTGGACTCCGGGCAGCCTAGGTGGAGGTTGGCCTCCAGATCGAGGGTGCTGAAAAGTGCAACCAGAGGGCCTCCCTTTGAATAGAGGAGCTTCAGAGAGAGCTTCAGGAGGCTGAGGCAGTGTGTCGCAGTACACAGGTCGAGCTGGCGACCTTCCGCTGCAGGCTTAAGGAGCTTCAAGAGGAGGCTTTCCAGAGTGAGACTCGTCTTGCAGAGTTGCGGGGGAACGAGTCTGGTGCTTGACGAGCTTCATCACCTTATACATAGGGCCTTCGTGCCCAATTTTTGTTTGAGTTACCCCCGAGGACTTGTCTCGGGCTCCATTAATGACATTGTTGAATAAAGGATAGAATTCCATTGCTTTTGATTCCATCCTTTTACATGCATGCGCCCCTTTTTTTGTTGTTGTTTTTATCACTTTACTAGCCCTACCGCCCTTTCGGATTTTCGCCAGGACTGGCCCCCTTTAACTTTTTTCAGTGCGCCCTTACGGGTTTTCACACTGAGGGGTACCCATTTTTGCATAAGGCGCCCTTTCGGGTTTTCACCTTAGTCGGGTTAAAGCCTTTTTATCGTTGATTGCTCTTCTAACAGAAACAACCAAGTCCGCTGGGACATCAATATTTTTAACCCCATTTTTTTTGGTCCTATAATGCCGAAAGGCAAGGAGAAAGTGGCACTCCCGTAGGGACGTGTGTGCCGCATAGTTGGGACAAGTAAGTGGATTCAACTACCCTAGTGGGACGCAATTAGCCAAATCCAAGAGCCAAAGGTTGAACGGGTTGGCAACCCGAAAGGGGTGTGCATGCGCCAAGCCCGGTTGGAACAGTAAAGGAGTAGGTTTAACAGTCCGGAAGGGACATGCGGATTAAACCTGGAAGCCGATAGGCAAGATAGGTTGGCAACCCGAAAGGGGCATGCATAGGCCAGGTCCAGTAGGATGAAAGGGTGGATTTGACAGCCCTGGGTGGGACGTATGAATCAAATCTGTGAGCCGATAGGCAAATAGGGTTGGCAGCCCGACAAGGGCATGCGGAGGCCAAGCCTGTGGGGACAAAGGAATAGACTTGGCGATCCTGGTGAGATATATGAGTCAAGTCTAAAGGCCAAGAGGCGGGATGGGTTGACAGCCTGTAAGGGGCATGCATAGGCCAGACCCCGAAGAAGGAAAGGATGGATTTGACAACCCTAGTGGGACGTGAGAGTCAAACCTGGAACCCGATAGGCGAAATGGGTTGGCAGCCCGGGAGGGCATACTGAGACCAAACCCTAAAAGGTAAAATGAGCCAAAAGGCGAGGTAGATTGGTAGCCCGAGAGGGCATACTGAGGCCAATCACTAGAAGGTAAAATAAGCCAAAAGGCAAGGATGGGTTGGCAGCCCGAGATGGCATACTGAGGCCAAACCCAGGAAGGTAAAATGAGCCAAAAGGCATGATGAGTTGGCAGCCCAAGAGAGCATACTGAGGCCAAACCCAGGAAGGTAAAATGAGCCAAAAGGCATGATGAGTTGGCATCCCGAGAGAGCATACTCAGGCCAAGCTTGATATGGTAAAAAGAGCCGACAGATAGGATGGGTTGGTAGCCCGAGAGAGCATATTGAGGCCAAGCCCAAGAAGGTAAAATGAGCCAAAAGGCAGGATGGGTTGGTATCCCGAGACGGCATACTGAGGCCAAACCCAAGAAGGTAAAATGAGCTGAAAGGCATGATGGGTTGGCAGCCTGGGAGGGCATGCTGAGGCCAGACCCGGTGGGACATATGCCGAAAGGCGTGATGGGTTGGCAGCATGAGAGGACATGCTGAGACCAATCCCGCAAAGGTAAAGTGAGCCGAAAGGCATGGTGAGTTGGCAGCCCGAGAGAGCATACTGAGGCCAAACCCAGTGGGACAAAACGGTAAGTGGGTTTAACTACCCGAAAGGGACATATGAACTAAACCCGGAAGCCGATAGGCGAAATGGGTCGGCAGCCCGAAAGGGGTATGTACAGGCAGAGCCCGATGGGACATATGAAGGACAGATTGGATAGCCCGGAGAGATATACGGGATCTGAGCCTATGTGTAGTCCTGATGGGACAGAGTATGACAATGTCGGGACGCCCTGGTGGGACTAGGTGTCGCAAGACATCGTAGAGGATGTAGCTGAGGCATTAGTATAATGCTCTTGCCATATATAGGGTGAAGTCGCTGACTTAGAACCACTCGTAAAGCATAGTGAAAGAGGATTGTTTGTTTTTTTTCACATTACCAACCTCACCGCCCTTTCGGATTTTCACCGAGGGTAGCCCCCTTTAGCTTTTTCCGGTGCGCCCTTTCGGGTTTTCACACCGAGGGGTTGCCCATTTTTGCCCAAGGCGCCCTTTCAAGTTTTCACCTCGACTGGGTCTATGGCCTTTTTGCCCTTAATCAACCATTGAAGGATGATCAAGTCCACCGGGGTATCAGAATTTTTAACCCTAATTTTTCCCTTTTTTTTTGAACCTTCACTGAGGAGAGGTAATGTCCTGCGAGGATTGCTGTAGAAACTCTTGCGGTGGCGCATGGTAGAGCTTCATATGCTTACCGTTGAGGGGAGGGAAGGGATTATCTCCTTTGTGGTCGAGGACCATATAGGCCCCTCCTTCATAGACCTTCTGGACGACGTAAGGTCCCCGCCAATTGGGTTGGAGTTTGCCGCTGGATCTTCCCGCGAGAACCTCAATTTCCTTAATCATGACGAGGTCACCTTTCTTGAATGCCCTTTGCTTGACCAGCTTATCATAGGCACGTGTCATATGGGCTTGATACACTTGTATGTGCTTGTAGGCTCTGAGTCTTTTACCTTCAAGGTTGGACAACTCTTCAAGCCTCCTTTCTATTTCAGATTGGTCTTGGCCTGACAATCCGGCGTGCACAGCCACGTGATAGGATGCCAATTCGATCTGCACAGGGACCACCGCCTCGGCTCCATAGACAAGGGAGAATGGGGAGCAACCCGTAGGGGTTTTATAAATAGTCTGATAGGCCCAAAGAGCTTCATGGACCTTCTTGCCCCAATCCCATTTGCGGCCACCTACTATCTTGGACAGCAGCTTACAAAGGGTTTTGTTGAAGGCCTCGGCCAACCCGTTGGCTTGGGGATTGTAGACCGATGACGTCCTCCAGTCAATGTGGAATTTGGCCGCCAAAGCATAAATAGTCTTGTTCCTGAATGGCGTGCCATTATCAGATATAATCCGACTAGGGGTGTCGAATCTATATATGATGTAGTTCCTCACAAAGCGGGCGACTATCTCTCTTGTAACTTCCCGTAGCAGGACGGCTTCTGCCCATCTGGAGAAGTAATCAGTGGCGGCTAGTATGAACTTGTGGCCTTGAGATGATGGCGGGAATGGTCCCACAATGTCCATGCCCCACTCCGCGAACGGCCAAGCAGGCGCTGTTGGATGGAGTGGGCTAGGGGGTCGTCGAGGGACTGGGCCGAATGCTTGGCATTGATGACACATATGAGCATTTTGGTTGCAATCTTCGTACATGGTGGGCCAATAGAACCCCTTGAGCTTGATGCTATTCTTCATCTTGGCTCCTGCTTGATGTGCTCCGCACAACCCGGAGTGGACTTCGTGCATGACGGTCTTTGCTTCCTTGGATGAAAGGCACCGTAGGAGGACCGATCGGTATTTTCCATGGATGAGCCTAAAGAGCAGACCGTCAATCAACTGGTAGGACGTCACCCTGTGTAGCAGTTGCACCCTCTGAGCCCGATCAGAAGGAAGCCAGCCGTTCTTTATCTTTATGATTGGCTTATAGCAATCTTCTTCTTCTGGAGCATTCTCCTCTTGAATATGGTCAACCTCGTAGACAGTGAGGCCAGACTCCTCGTCGAGCACACTTGCCATGAGCCTTCGGTGCCTGACAGTAATATTTAATTCTCCCTCAGGCGGGAGTTTTAAGGCCGCTGCCAACTTCACAAGAGCATCAGCTTGGGAGTTGCTGCCTATAGAGACATGGCCTATCTCAAATAAATAGAATTTCTCCTTGAGCCTTGAGATGGCTACATGGTAGGGGATAAGCTCCTTCTTTCGGACATCATAGATGCCCAGTACTTGTCGAATGACAAGCTGAGAATCCCCATACACTTTGATGCACTTGATGTCCATCTCTAATGCCAATTGGAGCCCAATGATTAGCGCTTCATACTCTGCCTCATTATTAGTCAGTGACTTCATGAGAGCGCAAGAATTATGGAGGATGCCGCCTTACGGAGATATGAAGACTATCCCCGCGCCCGGGACATAGTCTGTGAGGCCGCCGCCCCTTTTGATTGTCCGAGAGGCACCATCAAAATACAACTCCTAGTGTGGGAGGTCAAGGGTGAGGACACCCGGCTCCATCTGTGGTGGGGCTTTTTCAGAATGCTCCCCAGTTTCTTGAGAAGGCACTAACACCTCTTCATCGGGCAACTCAAAGTTGAGTGACGAATCTTATGGCACATGGTGCACTGCTAAGAACTCTGCCATTCCTTGTCCCTTAATCGCCTTGTATGGAATGAAGGTGATGTCAAACTCCATGAGGATAAGTGCCCATTTACCGAGCCTACCAGAGAGGACAGGCTAGCTGAGCAGAAATTTGAGCGGATCACACTTTGATATGAGCTCCACCGGGTGAGCTAGAAGGTAGTGTCTTAGCTTCTTGACAGCAAACACCAGAGCTAGGCACACCTTTTCCATGGGCATGTACCGATGCTTGGGCCTAATCAGCGTTCGACTGAGGTAGTACAATGGCTGCCCTTTGCCCTCATCATTGATCTGGGCTAGTAGAGCCCCCAAAGAGGCATCCACGGCCGCCATGTAAAGAATAAGGGGCTTCCCTCTGACATGTGCCCCTAGGATAGGAGGAGCCATTAAGTACTCCTTGACTTGCTCGAAGGTCTTCTGACAGTCTTCATCCCATATAAAGGGTGCTCCTTTCTTCATTAGTTTGCCGAAAGGTAGGCATCTTCCAGAAAGATTAGAAATGAATCACCTGATGTAGGCGAGTCTTCCTTAAAGAGATCTGAGCTCTGTCAAGTTCTTGGGCGAAGGTAGTCCTGTTATAGCCTTAATTTGTCGGGGTCGATTTCTATGCCCCGATATCTGACAATGAAGCTGAGGAACTTGCCACTGGAGATGCCGAATGCGCACTTCATTGGGTTCATCTTGAGCTGGTACTGTCGAAGCCTCTTGAAGACTCGATGCAGATCAGATATATGATCTTCCCGCCTCTTTGTCTTGACGACTAGATCATCGACATAGCATTCGATGAGGTCATGTAGCATCTCGTCGAAGATCTTGGTCATCGCCCTTTGGTAGGTTGCACCGACATTCTTGAGGCCAAATGGCATCCTTTTATAATTGAAGATCCCCTTAGGAGATCGGAAGGCCGTATGGTCTTTGTCTTTGATGGCCATGCAGATTTGATTGTAGCCTGACGACCCATCCATGAAGGACAAGGCTTCGTGACCAGTGGTCATATCAACCATTGTCTCAGTAATTGGGACGGGAAAATCATCTTTCAGGCATGCCTTGTTCAAATCCATGAAGTCGATGCAGACTCGGACTTGGCTGTTCTTCTTTTTGACAGGGACTATATTGGCGAGCCATACAGGGTACATGCAAGGCTCTATGAAGTCCACATTGAGCATTTTGTCAACTTCAGCATTGACTTTTAGCTCCAGCTCGTGGCGCATACGCCTTTGAGCTTGCTTGACTAGTTTGACTGTTGAAAGTATTGACATTTTGTGTTTAGCCACAGAAGGGTCGAGCCAGGGTATTTCTTTATAAGTCCAGGCGAAACAATCCCTGAACTCTTCTAAGAGCTATCGATACGACTGCCTTTCTTCCTTGCTGAGGAGAGCGGTTATGAAGGTGGGACGATGGCCATCTTTGCTTCTGAGATTGAGCTCAATCAACTCATCCACCGTTGCCTAACCACTGTCTTCAAGCTCCGGTGGAGCTGGCTGGAGGTCGACAAAGTCTTCCTCATCATCAGTGTTTGTTTCATAGACTTCAACTTCTTCGAAGCACTCTTACTTATGGCCTAAAGTCGAAGGACTTGCTTCATCTTGCCGATGGTTAGCAGGCTGGGCTACTCTTCCCTCTGAAGGGTGGTCGTTGTTGACTTGTGTTGCAGGTGACGTTTTCATTGACGCCTCACCGGATTCCCTTACAGAGTGGTCGATCCCGGGCTCAACTCTAATTTGCCCGTGAGGGGGAGATAGCAGCCCTATGGTGTTGACTGCACAGTAGACCTCGAAGTCCCTTTCCTGGTCATAGCCAAGCCCCCTTGTATCTTTGCGGGAGAAGGGAGGCTCCCCATGGACTTGCAGAGGATTCCACAACTGATGGAAATATGCTGCTCGCGCGGGGTCCAGAGTCTACGGGATGTGATACTTTTTACACATCTCCTTGATGTATTTGGGCATATCGTCCATCTCCTGGACTGGATCTAGCACCACATCGGATGGAGTATCCCAGCCGAAGTCATCTTCAGGAGGGCACGATGGGACTAAATCACCTTTGTAAAAGATGATCGGCTTATCCCCCTTTCCCTTGTTGCATCTCCTTCTCCGTTGATAGGAGACTGTGAAGGTCTTCAACTGCTCCACCTCATACTCTTCCCGTTGGGACGAGAGTTGGAGACACTTGGGTGGTAGGGAGATACTCCCATCAGTGACCCGACTGATGAGGTTAGCTTCAAAGTCAACACTCCACCTTTCTGGTTGAGTTGGCTTGGAGGTGGCATGGAGGCTTAGCCTGTGCAACTTTACCATGTCTTGGTTGACAGTGAACAACTGCCCTTCCTCGACTTCAAGATCCACTTTTTGCTTCCCTTTATCCTTTACTGGCTCAGGGATTGCTAAAGTGGGCTTCCCAAAATATAGTGAAGTATCGGCCAGATGGCACTCATTGGGGTGGAACGGGGTCTGATCTGCAAGGGCGATATGTTGCTCCCCTTCCTTGGAATATTTAATGCACTGGTGCAGGGTTGAAGGAACAACCCAATTTTCATGGAGCCAGGGTCTTCCAAGTAGCACTTTGTAAGATGTGTCGGAGTTGATAATATAGAATGTCGCTTGGGTGACAAAATCGCCCAAAGCCAGTTTGGCCTCAACCTGACCAAGCGCCTCCTTGGAACCCTGGTTGAATCCCGAGATCTTGACGGCGGTTACCTTTTGTAAATAAGGTGCCAAGTATAGAGGCTTAAAAGTCTTCAAAGGCATGATGTTGACGGCTGCTCCGGTGTCAACCAGGATGCGATTCACGTCATGCCCATTGATCCTCCCCCTCATATATAAGGGGCAATTGTGGCATAGAGAGGACATCAACATGTCTTTGTCCGTAAAGGAAATGTTGGCTGTGAGTGCCTCATATGCCTGGGCTTGCAACTCTGCAACATGGGCTTCATAGGCCTCTGGGTCTTGGAGTATCTTGACAAGAGCCTCCCTGAGATCCTTGCTCCAGGCGATGGCTTCCCAAATGGTAACATTTGTTTGAAACCGCTTCATATGATGAATGATTTTGCGGTCCGCCTGAGCACGAGTCTTGTCAAATGGCGGGATGATCTCCGCCAGAGTCTTCGGCGCCTGGCGAGGCTTCTCCTGTTTAGAAGGGCGCTCCTCATTCTGACCCTCCACATTTTCTTGGAATAGTGGAGCCAAAGACTCCTCCGGAGATGGCAAAGGCTCATCATGCTGGTCTTCATTAGAAGGACCGACCAGGCTTGCGGGCTCAACCTTGCTGGAGGGGCCAGCTTGCTCTGACGCCTCCTCGCGCATTGGCGACTTGGCTGGCTCCTCTTCTTCATCGAAAGAGGCGATTATAAAAGAGACGCCACCCGACTTAGCCGCTGAGGCGGGGCCTGAAACCTCTGAGCGGCTGAGGATAAAAGGGATTCCCCGAACTTGGGTTTCTGGGATAGGACTTGGCTGCTCCCCTCTGAATATTATGACCCGGTCAAGAGTCAGGGAACCTTCACGTCCACGTCCTCGACTTCGTCCCCGGCTATTTCTTGCCGAGCGACGTTGATATGTCACCATTGGAGTCTTACCCCCGGTGTTATCAACCGAAGGCGCATTAATGTTATCGGGAGGCGGGATCGCCACCATGTTGTAGGAGAGCTCTTGCAGCATTTCCTCGAGCATCTCCACGGTGAGCTCCTTGTCCTTGTAAAATAAGGAGAGCTCCTCCGGGATTGGGAAGTCTTCCCCTTCTTCGAGACGATGAGCCATATCTCGGAGCCATTGAAGAAGCTGAGCTTTTCGCCCAAGCTTGTCCCAAGGAATGTATTCATCCAGAGTGACGATCCTAGTAGAACGAGGGGGAGTGTACTCCTCTAGCTCATATATGAGCTTTTGAAGTCTTTGTAGAGGAGTTGGCTCCTTAGGGGCTTCCATGGCTACTGCTTGCTCAGCTTGCTTTTTTTGCCTCCTTTTCAGATTCTTCCTACGATTCTTCTCTTGTTTCTTTTTGCGGGCCGCCTCTTGAGAAGAAAGAAGAGTTTGCTTTGGAGGCGGGACCTGTTTACCCCCAGAAGTTTGCTTTTTGCTCCGGGTTGGCTCCCTAGGTGCCCTCGTGCCGCGGCTCTTTCTGGGTGTGACCTTAGTCCAGTTAGCCTCCTCCGGTTGAACCTGAAAGGTGGCAATGATTGCCTGAGCAATTATTTCAGGAGGCAACTCCTGGAACTCTGCCAGTCCACACTGGGGCCCTTGGGGGCTTTGTAGTTCCACCAAATTTACTTTGACTGGCGCCTGCGCGAGTTCAAGATGTTGAAGCCTTTCTGTAATTGGTGGCCTTACCGGCTTGACAGGAGCTTTTGCTTGAGGCTCCCTCACCTTGGCCTTGCCTTTATTATCTGGTGGAGGGTTTCCCCCTATGACGATGCTGGGTTTACCCGGCCTGGGTAGAGGTTTGGAACCTTCCCCTTCGGCTTGGCTTTCTGGGCTCCGGGCCTTAGGCCCCTCGCACCTAGCCTTGCCTTTGGGGTTTGGCTGAGGATTACCGCTGCCCGAAGACTTGCCCGATTAGACTTGTTGAGAGGTGGATTTGATCCCACGCAACTTGGCCTGCTCCTGTTGGACTTGCTGGAAGATCTTAGCGGCCTCTTTAAGACGCCGCCTAGTCATAGAGTTCCCCTACGCATCGATCTCCCCTCTTTGGATGAGGACTTCAATGCAATCTTGCACTTCTGGGCATTCCCGAGTGGGGTGAGATACCCTGGCATGATATTTGTAGTAGTGGGGGTGGTTCTTGGCCGTCTCATTGTAGTAAGATGGTGGATCATGTGTCAACACCCGATCGTCTCCCAGGAGCTTGTCGAAAATCTTCTCAGTGTCCTCCTCGGGGAAAGAACACTGGTGAGAGGGTCGCCACCCTGGGTAGCACAGTGTGGATTTTGGTGGCTGGGAACTGACTCCCTCCTCTTGCAACTCCGGGAGCTGGAAAGCTGCTGTAGCATGTATGACATTGACGGAGAAGTGAAGACTCTCCTGTACATGCGGCTGCGGTGGGTCGACCAGAAATTCACCCATATTGACCCTCCCTTGCCTGATTAAGTCTTCAACAATGTCCTTGAATGGCTCGCAGTTGTGGATGATGTGACCTATCACCTCATGGCATGGGCAATAGCGCTGATGAAATGCAGCACCGAGTGTCTGCTCTATGGGTGACGGGCTTATCAGCCCCGCTCGCTGGCATGCGAAGAAGATGTTCGGGGTTCTCTCCCAAGGGAAGGAGTATAGCTTTTCTGGGAGCTCGACTTGAAGTGGAGCCTCCTCACCTTCCGGTGAGCCCTCCTCATCTTCAGATGAATATGAGGATTCCTCAGAGAGCCAACCCCTATGCGTAGCCTGGGTAGTAGGTGGTACACCTGCCTCCCGTATATGGGCTAGAGCTAACCCCCTGGCAAATGGGCCGAAGGGGAAGGTGGCTAGTTGCTGATCTATGCTCTCTAAAAACTACAGCAAACGCCTCTGTTCTAGTTGCTGTTGTGTTAGATGGAAACAGTATATCACCACGAAGTGTGGATCTAGAGGGGGGTGAATAGATCTATGGCCTAAATTAAAACCAATATAAGGCTCTAATGCGGAATTTAAGCCGATCTAAAATATCACTAACTAGAATGCTAGATCTGAACAGAAACTAATCAATCTGTGAAGATAATCAGGAAGTCCAGTCACACACCAGTTCAAGAGCAATCTCACAAACATAAGACACACAAGATTTTTAGGTGGTTCGGTCAGGAGACCTACGTCCACCCCACACTCAACCAAGTGTGGCTTACTACTGCGTAACACAGCTTGCGTCCGCTGGCCAATACAGCTTAGCCTACAACCGCTGAGCTTCACAGCTTGCTATCCGAGACCAAGTCTCGCCCGCTGAGGAGTTACAGCTTAACCTGTCCAGAGGCTACACCTCTGCAAATCTGCTGGGGACTACAGCTTACCCGTCCAGAGGTAACACCTCTGCAAACAGCTGACACACAGCTTGAAGAATCAGTTTCGGAAAGTAAAAATCAGAAGCAAACGAAAATGAGAAAACCCAGAAGGGAAATAGCTCTCAATGAGCACACTCAACTCTGGTATCTGAACCAAGAGTCTGAGTAACAAGCTCTCGAACAAGCTCTCTCAACTCAACTCTCTCAATCTTCTCTTCTCTCCTTTTTCTTCTCTGTTCTCGGTGGCTCACAGCTTTTCTTCTCTGTGGATCGTGCAGGCTGAAGTTCACACTCTGCTCTTCTGCTTCGATCAAGCTTCTTCTGAGGAAGAAGACTTCTTTTTATACCAGTAGCAGCTTGGATAGGGCGTGTGGCTTCCACATTTCCAGCCCAGAGCTTTTGCCAGATCTGAGGAATTTCGACCACATGGCAGCATCCCGGCTGGGCTGCATTCCACATGTAACAATCTGGGCACCTCGTCCATCCTTGGATCACGAGCCATGTCATCAATCTCTACAAAGAGTCCCTGTCAGTCAGTCGAAAGGAACTTATCAGTTTAATGTCGACACCTTGTACAGACTTTATAGTATGTAATGTGCAGACGTTGTATAGACTTGCTGAAGTGTAATGCAGTGTGCACAAGGTGAAGTATGCACAACAAAACTGAATGCATTAACATGCCGTCAACCATTGTACAGACTTCATGTTCACTATGCAGACGTTGTACAGACTTGCTAATGTGTAATGTAGAATGCATCAAGCAAAGTGTGTACATTGATGATGAATGCATAAACGTGCCGTCAACAGATGTGTGGACTTGGTGTACATGTGACAGCAGTGTATAGACATTGCAATGCCTAGTGTTTAAGGCATGAGAACACAATGCACAATGTACAGACTATGTGTTATGCAACCAGACGATGTCTAGACTTTGATAAATTGATGCACAACAAAAAGATGCCTCCATCTTGGGCGTCAATTTCAGAAGTGACGCCACTGTTGATGGGCGTCAAATTCCGAGCATAGTGGACTGTATAGACTTTCAATGGCATCGAGGCAACTATGACGATGTGCAGACTCTGCGTGCAACTAGCCAATGTATAGACTTGGTGAGCATGCAGCACACAATGTGTAGACTTCGTGCAATGCATGAAGAAGCAATGTATAGACTTAGACAGTCTTCAGCTCGTGCAATGCAGTGTACAGACTTTAGAGATAATGCATGAACAAACGATGTAATGTACAGACTTGAGAAATGATGCATGCACAAGGCAAAGATGTATAGACTTACAGTTATGCAGCCAGACAAATGAATGCACAAACAATGTATAGACTTGCTCATGGACAGTGCACAGTGAATGTATAGACTTGAGTAAGGAATGCGCAGACTTGGTGCATGAAGCAAGGCAATGAGGAATGTATAGACTTTCACAATGTATGGACTTGCCAAAGGAGTGATGGACGATGTACAGACTTGAGCTAAGCAAGGGCTGTACAGACTTGAGAGTGCACGAGCAAAGCAAGGGCTGTACAGACTTGATAGTGCACGATGTATAGACTTTGGCAAAGCAAGGGATCTACAGACTTGAGAGTGCACGATGTATAGACTTTGGCAAAGCAAGGGCTGTACAGACTTGATAGTGCATGATGTATAGACGTTGGCAAAGCAAGGGCTGTACAGACTTCAACTCAGTTGCAATGTATAGACTTGTAGGTGCAACGTAGGTAAAGATCTAGGAGTGTATAGACTTGATATCGTGGAACACACAGGCTGTACAGACTTCACCGATGTATAGACTTGGAAATTCTGAAGCACTTGATGCAGCAATGTATAGACTTGATGCACAAACACATCTCTGCGATGTATAGACTTCATCGATGTGCAGACTTCGTTTCGTGCATGCTACAGGCCAATGTATGGACTTTGAATGAACGTGCATGCATTGTATAGACTTGAGTGATGCATGTTGTGCCTCTTAGGCATTTGGTTTTGATGATAGCAAGAAAGTGAGTGCATTTGAGTGCATTTGATATTGTATTTTGATGATAGCAATGTTATTGTGTTTTGATGATTGCAATAAACAAAGTACATTTCTGTGCATTCTTATTCTTGAGCATTCTGCATATGATAGCAACATGAATGATGATGTTTAGCATTGATGGCATTTGTTCTTTATATATATGCATTGCATTCTGTCAGATATCATGTCTCTGCATGTATCTACAGTCTGAACAGTAGTGGGTCGACCCACCCTTGCTGATGCGTCGACCCATCAGAACATTGATTGTTTGAGTTGAAGTCTATACAGAGTCTGCATCCTCTAAAGTCTGTACATCCGATTGCCGTTGTTTGGCCAAGTCTATACAGCCAACGCCTTCATTGATTCCAAGTCTGGACACTGGTCTTCAGGCATTCCAAGTATGCACATTGATTCAGGCTCTCCAAGTCTATACATTGGGGTCTGTCCCTACGTTTCATTAAGTGAAGTCTGTACATTCGGTTCTGAAGCTTAAAGTCTATACAGTCCAGCCTAGTCCTACGATCAAGGCTTTAGCTACACTCAAGTCTGTACAATGGCTTCGCTTCATCAAGTCTGTATATTGAATCACCAACTTCTTTGAAGCCCATACATCGCTCAAAGTCTGTACAAAGTCCAGCATCTCAGTTAGCGTCTCATGCATTTGAGCAAAGTATGTACATCGGTCTGTCAGCAAGTCTGAACATCGTCCGTCTTTGTTAGCATCTCAGGCATTGGGCTAAGTCTGTACAGCATTCAATGTCTAGAGCTTCATGAAGTCTGTACATCAGACTGTTACAGCAAGTCTGTACATTGTCCGTCTTCCTTAGCGTCTTGATATTTGAAGTCTATACATCCATCGTGGAGCTTCATGTCTACACATCGCTTCGCTCCATCAAGTCTGTACATCCACAGTGAAATCCAAAGTCTGCACATTGGTCTTCAAATCCAAAGTCTGCACATTGGTCTTCGAATCCAAAGTCTATACAATGGTCTTCACACTTGAAGTCTATACATTCGATGTGCAGAGTTGATGTCTTTATATTCATTAAGTCTATACATTGCGTTGTGTATACTTTACATTTCTTTCGCCTTCACAGCAAAGTCTATACAATGCAATGCATATACTTAGAACTAATGACTTCGTTTCATCTGTCTGACAGGGACTGAAGAGGCTAATGAACCCCTTAACGCAAGAGGGCTGAAGACATCCAATTTCAGCTGCTGGAACACACCAATGCGTCAACGCCTTGATCAAGTGGCGTGGACGCAATAGTTCAAACAATCAAGAAATAAGCTTACTGGATTACTCTGGTGCGTCAACGCATTCATCAAGTGGCATCGACGCAGCAGGTTGATGGATCGACAAGGTGACCAGAGGGTGGACGCAGTTGCACAATGCGTCAACGCACTCCACACGAAACGTGAGAGGGCTGAAGCCATCTAAGTTCAGATGCTGGAACACCAATGCATCAACGCAGCATGCTGAGAGCGTCGACGCAGCACGCCCATCTGCTGAAGACTTGATCACTGGATCACCGATGCGTCAACGCAGCAGGCTGATGGAGTCAACGCAGCAGACTTGAGTTTTGCTGGTCGAATGTCTTTGAAGGCTGCGTCAACCCTTTGGAGCAAGTGTGTTGACGCCACCTCAACTCCAGTTGCTGAGCGTACTAATGAAGGGTACGTGATCCGAGGTGCCTGGCTCGTGATCCAAGGATGGACGAGATACCAGGATGCTGCCACGTGGTCCGAATTTCTAGGGCAGGAAATGTGGAAGTCACACGCGCCCAGTGTGCCTGCTGCTGCTATATATACGAGTCTTCATCCTCTGTAGAACAGAGATCGAAGAAGAAGCCTGGAAAGCAGAAAGCCCTTCGATCCAGAAAGAGAGAAGAAGAGAAGTGCAGCAGAGAAGAAAAGAAAAAGAGAAAGAGAGAAAAGGAGAACATAGATCGAGAGAAGAAGAGAAGTGCAGCAGAAAAGAAAGAGAGAGAGAGAGAGTGAAGAAAGAGAGTGAGATCGAGGGAGATCTGTTCCTACTGGACCGTGGATCAAATTCAGGCCAGTCAGCTCCATTGAGAGTCACATTGTGCATTTCATTTTTCAGGTTTCTGTTTGCTGAAGTTATTTTCATTTCATGTTTTTGTTTTTCCTTTTTCATTTGGTTATCCTTGTTCTTCCGATTCTCAGTAGTGAGGTCGGGTTCCTCCTGGTGGGTCAGGAGAAGGGAGATCTGATCTCCGGTTTGCAAGCAGCAGGGGGGCTGCTTGTGGGTTCCCTCCGGGCTAGGAGGAAGAGAGGCTAGGCCTCTGGTGGATTGCTGGTAGCAGAGTGCTACTGGCTGGTTCACTGGTAGCGGGGCTGCTACTAGTGGGGTTCCCTCTTGGTATAGAGGAAGAGAGACGTGAGTCTCTGGTTTCTAGTGACCGTGGGTTGCTAGAGGTTCCCTCCGTGTAAGAGGAAGATGGGAGGTTGTTCCCCTGGGTAAGCTGTGTATTAGCGTCTGTTGGCAAGCTGTGTTGCCCAGCTGTTAGTGAAGCCACACTCGGGTTGAGTGTGGGGTGGATGTAGGTCTGCAGGACCGAACCACCTAAAAACCCCTCTTGCATTGTGGTTTGATTGCTTATGGTTTGCTTCCGCTAGATGTTTGCATAGGGGCGCTCCAAGTGTTTGATCACAGGTTCATTAGATGATTTGATCAGATTTTGTTCTAAGTGTTTAATCTGTTGAGTGAGCGAAATTCTAATTGAGCGAAAGTTTATATTGGGTGAAAGTTTTTATAGGCTATATTCATTCACCCCCCCCTCTGAATACTTGCACCGAACCCAACAATTGGTATCAGAGTTGGTCTCTGATCTATCAGATCTAACAATCTGCAGAGGATCCTGCTAGTGTTTGGTGCATTTGAGAGTGTGCTTTCTGTGTTCGTTGTTTTGATTCTCCGACTTAGTGCTTTGTCTTGCTTATTTGGTTTAGGTGCTTCAGTTTTTTTCTGTGTCTTCAGATTATTTGTAAATGGAACTAATCGTGTTGAAGGCTGGCTCCAGCAAAGCAAATAGATCCAGCCACAGTGGATCATCAAGCGAGAAAATCAGCCTGTCGCGGTCTGAAATTGATGAAGACCACATTGCAATGGTAATCAGTGAATTCAGGAAATTCCTGAGAAAAAGAGAAGGAAAGCATGGTGATGACAGAAAGCAAATAAGGTATAATTCTAATCCTGCCAAGATTATTGACTCTAACGTTTGCTACAAATGCAGGAAGGCTGGCCACGCAAAGGCTGACTGTCCAGAATTCTCAAAACTTAAAGGGAACACCACGGACAATGAAGAAGGAGAAAAGTCAATATGCTTAATGGCCAATCGGGATGATGAGGAATCCTCATCGAAGGTAAATTCTGAATCCGAATCAGAAGGATACTCTTTTGATGAATTGATAGTGATGTATGAAGAATTGTTCAAAGTATCCAAGAAATTAAAATATGAAAACAAAAATTTGAGAAAAGAAGTGAAAATTTTGAAATCTGAAAAGGAGCACATTAGAGAAGATAATTCTTGTAAAGCTTGTGTTATCTTGGAAGAAATGATAAATGAGTTTGATTCTGATCACAATTTGCAAAAGGAACAAATCAAATCTCTAAAAGAAGAAAATGCTTATCTGAAGGAACAAAATAAAAAACTAATGGTTCTTAACACTGTTTTATCTGAAAGATGGATGACAATTGAAAAAGAGAAATCAGTATTGAAAGAGTGTATCAATTGCAGTGACGAAGAAATTGCTAGTTTTTTAATACACACTGCTGATTTGGAAAAAGAAATTGATTTGTTAAAAGAAAAACTGGCTGGTTATGAGAAGGAGAAAGTTGATTCAGAAAATCTTATAATCTCCTTGGAAAGTAAAATTACTGAGCTGAATAGTACTTCATCTAAGGTTGATAAGGATAAAGGCAAAATGAAAATATCCTCTGAAGATGAAGTAAGTGATCAATGTGAAGGGATTGATAACATTTCTGAAATTAAGCAAGCTAAGAAGAAAGAGCTGTACACCACTTTTATTCGTAGCTCTCGCTTAGCTAGCAATTCAACTTCTTCTTCATATGTGTATGCTGTTCAGGAAATTCAAAAATGAAATAAAAATCAGAAAACCCCAAAAACTCAAAGGAACTATCTGCATGCTAAAAACTCATCTGATAAGTGCCATGTTTTAAAGAAATTTAATGGTTCTTGTTCTTGTCATTATTGTAGTAAGCATGGACACTGTATGAGTGAGTGTTTTGTGATGAAACAAGATGATAGAAAGCATGCTAGAAAAGTTCTGTCTAATCAGAAAAAGGGTAATCTGAATGTTAAAGAATTTCATGCTAGAAACCATGATTCTAAGAAAAAGAATCTAAAGTGTTTTTGTTGTGGGAAGTTTGGCCACATTGCTGCAGATTGCTGGCATGCTCAGGGAAAGAAAGTCAATTTAAAACCTGTAAATCTCCCTGCAAATAACACTGCTTCTGGTAGAAGAACTTCAGCATGCTTTAAGTGTGGGAAGTATGGCCATACAGTCAAGGACTGTTGGCATGTTCAGAAGAATCATGTTAACTCCCATGTTTTTTAAATTCCCTGCAAAACATTTTGAAAAACTTGCATGTTTTAACTGTGGGAAGCCAGGTCATAGAGCGGCTGATTGCTGGCTGGATGATTTTGGTAAACAAAATTTTAATTCTGGTAATAAACATGTTCATGCATATGCACTTAGAACTCCTGCTCATAGGAATGTGTATAAAATAAACTTCAGAACTGCTGCATCATGCCACTACTGTGGTCAGCTTGGTCATTCCATAAATAATTGCTATCTGATGGAATTTGATGATAAACATGCGAAAAATATGTTGAGAAAACCTGCTAGGAGTGTCAGGGTAAATGCAGGACCCAAGACTGCTTGGGTCCCTGCAGGATCAAATTGATTGACTTGCTACAGGTGTGCCTTGGAGGGAGAAATAAAAGGGGTTAACCAAGGCACTCAAAAAGAAAACCCCAGGACTCAATTCAGGCCAGTTCTGAAATCTGTTTTAAATTCCATTATCTGAAATTGTGAGCATGAAAATTGTGAGTTTCATGTTGATTTGCTTGATTGATCGTTGATGATCTCTTCATGTACTAAGTTTTACTTTGAATATATCTGATGCTCTTCTCTCACTGATTATTGCACTGAATAAATGGACTGCATGCTTGTTGTTGAATGCATAACTTGTTGATTGTGAATAGTTCTTCAGTGTATAGAGTCATTGCATGTGTCTAATGTCTGCACACATTATTTGCATGACTGACTTTGAAGTTGTTCAATGCATATAGAACTGATTTGCATGATTGTCATTTGCTTATTGTCGTAGACTGCATGTTTTTCAGTGCATAATAGGGGTGCTTTGCACTGCATTATCATTTGCTTAACCCTGGTATATCAAATGGTATGTTACTAAAAGGCAAGGAAATCTGCCCGGAGGTTTCTACCATGTGTGAGATGGTCTTTGAGACTAGGTTCTCCGCCGAGTACCATGGGTCCTGTCCTCATGTAGAACAGTGCACTGCATCATATGTTGAAAAATCTGAAAAAGGATGAAAATGCTTATAACTTGGATGCATAAATCTGAATTGATTGCATACTTATCTCATGTATCCTTGGTGCATAGTCTGCATGTAGGACAGTATGTTGCATAGCATATCTCTTGCATCATGATGTCAAGGGGAGCTGAGAGTTCTATTCAATTCATTGAATCCTATTCACTTCTCAGTGTTCTCATTCAAATGATTCATATTGCCAATTGCCATCATTTCCCCATCATTTTCACTAAACAACAGCTTTGCATCTGGTTTAGTACATTGAATGGTGATTATTGCAATTGTTCACTTATAAGAATCACACTTACAAATTGAAAGGAACTAAAGGTTTAACCTTTATAAATTGGAGAGTTAAGTGTCTGCACTTCAGAATTTGAGTTAAAAGAAAACTTTTATAGCTCTTAATCTTTGTCTCATGGCTAAAATAGAAAAAGTTTTTGTAATGCCTAAATGTGTTGAACTGGATATGTCTAGAACAGGCTAATAAGAGTGTGTACTGATTTTTTAAACAATCACTCTAAAAGAATTAAGGGCAGCAGTAAATAAGATCATTAATGTTATGAACTGAACATAGTGACAGAGCAATGGCTGAATTGCACTGAGAAATTGTGATCTCCTCCAATGAAGCAGGAGAACTCATAGTCATGAAGTGCTTCAGAATATCTCTGTTCAAAGGGTCAAATCTATAGGGGGAGTTCTCACCAAGTAACTGGGGGTACTGGCCTCTAATCAAGGTGTACCCTTAATGTCAAAAGTGAAGACTATTCTTTGTGGGTTTTGATCTGAAATAGGTCTAGTAGTTTATGCCTAGTAACTGGGGATACCTGCCTCTGATCAAGGTGTACACCTAATGTCAACAGCATAAATGCCACTGATCTATTTACTTAGTTCAGGTTCTGAAAAATTCAAAAGTGAAAATCAAACTACTGTAACCTTTCGAAAAATCAAAAGTCAATGAGTGAAAATTATTTTTATCAATACATGTTCAAGTTGCCTCTCTTGAATTTCCTTGTTTAATCACAAAAGGGTATTATTTCTGACTTATCTATTAATACCATGTGCCCTAGACTCATTGCCATAAATGAAATCTATAAACTCTTGTTCAGGGGTCAAATGTTTTACTCTAGATTTATCACTGTTAAACCTGAATTTTTGTCAAAATTATATGTTGCTGATTCTTATACTTTAACAGTTGTTTATAATCATGCTTCCCTTCTGAACCTATGATTCAGCTGTTGTCAAGTGACCCTCCTACCTTCTCTACCTTATTTATCTGTTCATATTCCTTCTCAAAGGGGGAGCATTTATTTAGGGGGAGAAATAATTCAGGGGAGTCTTACATTCAGGGGGAGAATGTTCTAGAGGAATTTGCATGCATAATGCACTTTGCACTCTTATTTTTACTATTTTTCTCTTTTTGATCATGTCAAAGGGGGAGAAAATCTTGTATGTGACTCACTGTCACATTGTGTTGCCATCATCAAAAAGGGGGAGAATGTTGTGCCTCAAAGGCATTTGGTTTTGATGATAGCAAGACAGTGAGTGCATTTGAGTGCATTTAATATTGTATTTTGATGATAGCAATGTTATTGTGTTTTGATGATTGCAATAAACAAAGTGCATTTCTGTGCATTCTTATTCTTGAGCATTCTGCATATGATAGCAACATGAATGATGATGTTTAGCATTGATGGCATTTGTTCTTTATATATGCATTGCATTCTGTCAGATATCATGTCTCTGCATGTATCTACAGTCTGAACAGTAGTGGGTCGACCCACCCTTGCTGATGCGTCGACCCATCAGAACATTGATTGTTTGAGTTGAAGTCTATACAGAGTCTGCATCCTCTAAAGTCTGTACATCCGATTGCCGTTGTTTGGCCAATTCTGTACAGCCAACACCTTCATTGATTCCAAGTCTGGACACTGGTCTTCAGGCATTCCAAGTATGCACATTGATTCAGGCTCTCCAAGTCTATACATTGGGGTCTGTCCCTACGTTTCATTAAGTGAAGTCTGCACATTCGATTCTGAAGCTTAAAGTCTATACAGTCCAGCCTAGTCCTACGATCAAGGCTTTAGCTACACTCAAGTCTGTACAATGGCTTCGCTTCATCAAGTCTGTACATTGAATCGCCAACTTCTTTGAAGCCCATACATCGCTCAAAGTCTGTACAGAGTCCAGCGTCTCAGTTAGCGTCTCATGCATTTGAGCAAAGTCTGTACATCGGTCTGTCAGCAAGTCTGAACATCATCCGTCTTTGTTAGCATCTCAGGCATTGGGCTAAGTCTGTACAGCATTCAATGTCTAGAGCTTCATGAAGTCTGTACATCAGACTGTTACAGCAAGTCTGTACATTGTCCGTCTTCCTTAGCGTCTTGATATTTGAAGTCTATACATCCATCGTGGAGCTTCATGTCTACACATCGCTTCGCTCCATCAAGTCTGTACATCCACAGTGAAATCCAAAGTCTGCACATTGGTCTTCAAATCCAAAGTCTGCACATTGGTCTTCGAATCCAAAGTCTATACAATGGTCTTCACACTTGAAGTCTATACATTCGATGTACAGAGTTGATGTCTTTATATTCATTAAGTCTATACATTGCGTTGTGTATACTTTACATTTCTTTCGCCTTCACAGCAAAGTCTATACAATGCAATGCATATACTTAGAACTAATGACTTCGTTTCATCTGTCTGACAGGGACTGAAGAGGCTAATGAACCCCTTAACGCAAGAGGGCTGAAGACATCCAATTTCAGCTGCTGGAACACACCAATGCGTCAACGCCTTGATCAAGTGGCGTGGACGCAGTAGTTCAAACAATCAAGAAAGAAGCTTACTGGATTACTCTGGTGCGTCAACGCATTCATCAAGTGGCGTCGACGCAGCAGGTTGATGGATCGACAAGGTGACCAGAGGGTGGACGCAGTTGCACAATGCGTCAACGCACTCCACACGAAACGTGAGAGGGCTGAAGCCATCTAAGTTCAGATGCTGGAACACCAATGCGTCAACGCAGCATGCTGAGAGCGTCGACGCAGCACGCCCATCTGCTGAAGACTTGATCACTGGATCACCGATGCGTCAACGCAGCAGGCTGATGGAGTCAACGCAGCAGACTTGAGTTTTGCTGGTCGAATGTCTTTGAAGGCTGCATCAACCCTTTGGAGCAAGTGTGTTGACGCCACCTCAACTCCAGTTGCTGAGCGTACTAATGAAGGACACATGATCCGAGGTGCCTGGCTCGTGATCCAAGGATGGATGAGATACCAGGATGCTGCCACGTGGTCCGAATTTCTAGGGCAGGAAATGTGGAAGTCACACGCGCCCAGTGTGCCTGCTGCTGCTATATATATGAGTCTTCATCCTCTGTAGAACAGAGATCGAAGAAGAAGCCTGGAGAGCAGAAAGCCCTTCAATCCAGAAAGAGAGAAGAAGAGAAGTGCAGCAGAGAAGAAAAGAAAAAGAGAAAGAGAGAAAAGGAGAACAGAGATCGAGAGAAGAAGAGAAGTGCAGCAGAGAAGAAAGAGAGAGAGAGAGTGAAGAAAGAGAGTGAGATCGAGGGAGATCTGTTCCTACTGGACCGTGGATCAAATTCAGGCCAGTCAGCTCCGTTGAGAGCCACATTGTGCATTTCATTTTTCAGCTTTCTGTTTGCTGAAGTTATTTTCATTTCGTGTTTTTGTTTTTCCTTTTTCATTTGGTTATCCTTGTTCTTCCGATTCTCAGTAGTGAGGTCGGGTTCCTCCTGGTGGGTCAGGAGAAGGGAGATCTGATCTCCGATTTGCAAGCAGCAGGGGGGCTGCTTGTGGGTTCCCTCCGGGCTAGGAGGAAGAGAGGCTAGGCCTCTGGTGGATTGCTGGTAGCAGAGTGCTACTGGCTGGTTCACTGGTAGCGGGGCTGCTACTAGTGGGGTTCCCTCTTGGTATAGAGGAAGAGAGACGTGAGTCTCTGGTTTCTAGTGACCGTGGGTTGCTAGAGGTTCCCTCCGTGTAGGAGGAAGAGGGGAGGTTGTTCCCCTGGGTAAGCTGTGTATCAGCGTCTGTTGGCAAGCTGTGTTGCCCAGCTATTAGTGAAGCCACACTCGGGTTGAGTGTGGGGTGGATGTAGGTCTGCAGGACCGAACCACCTAAAAACCCCTTCTGCATTGTGGTTTGATTGCTTATGGTTTGCTTCCGCTAGATGTTTGCATAGGGGCGCTCCAAGTGTTTGATCACAGGTTCATTAGATGATTTGATCAGATTTTGTTCTAAGTGTTTAATCTGTTGAGTGAACGAAATTCTAATTGAGCGAAAGTTTATATTGGGTGAAAGTTTTTATAGGCTATATTCATTCACCCCCCCTCTGAATACTTGCACCGAGCCCAACAATGCACAGCCATATGCAATGTATAGACTTGAGACATGTATGGACTTAACTACTCACACCAGCAATGGACTGTATAGACTTGTGTGTGCTGCGATGCAAGTATGGACTTGTGTGTATGCAATGTGCAGACTTTGTGCAGTCTACAAGCAATGTGCAGACTTGTGTTCTAAACGATGCACAAGCACAACAAAATGTAATGTATAGACTCTGACTGCATGGAACACATAGAGAATCTGATAAAGATAATTTCATCAAAACATAAATAGTTGCCAATCAATCAAAACAAACTGTTGCCAATGACGTAAAGCTTATTGTCAACATCATCAACACAGAGGAGTCACAACAATCTCCCCCTTTTTGATGATGGCAACACCCTATCATATAGAATAGCAACATCCTGTCATACATATGTATTTTTTGATGAAAGACATGATTTGTTAGTCAGATTTGTCATGCAGATGCTATGAATGCATGCTGAGAAATGAAACTAACTCCCTGCTAACAAGATCTCCCCCTTTGCCATAACATGATGCATACACTCCCCCTGGAATTCGTCAAATAGACAGTATATTCTCCCCCTTTGCCATCAACAAAGAGGAGGGATAGAAAGTGTAAGGGAAGAAAGATATTTGACTGGCATTCTGAGCAAGTAGTTCAGGAATTAAGCATTCTAAAGCACAGAGTCTTCAGTCATATGAATGTAGAAACTGCTTAGAGATTGAGTTCTGGTTTGAAGGTTATAGAATTTAGAGTTCATGCACTACAATCATTGGATGAGTTTGCTGTGCATGATAATAGCAATAAACCATAATCACATTTGAGCATGAGAGATTCAGTTTCAAAGTATCTTACTTTCTTAGACTCAGTAAAAAATTGTTAAGAGATACCAGGTCATGTATTGAAATTAAACAATTTGGCATACCTGAATTTTCTTTTGAAGGAACAGCATTTTTAATTTTATTTTATTAATGGCATTCAGGTACCATTTATCTTTTTGCGTAAGGGTACACGTTTATCAGACGCCAGTACCCCTAGATACTCAACATAATGAACCATTCTGCTTATGATCAATTTCAATAAAGCTGATTTACACCTTTTGTGTGAGGGTACATATTTATCAGACGCCAGTTACCCCCAGGTACTCAGTGAAACCACCCTACTGTTTTGATCATTTATACAGAGATAACTGATACACCTCATGACTTAAGTATTGTCCATTTCTTTGATGGATCACTCAGTTTCTCAGTGCTTACCAGTCATTGCTCTGCCAACATTATTTTTCAAATATTTTTCAAGATTTTAAACATTTTCTTAGCTGTCCTTTATTTGTTTCAGAATGACTTGTTTATGACTTAAGTATTGTCCATTTCTTTGATGGATCACTCAGTTTCTCAGTGCTTACCAGTCATTGCTCTGCCAACATTATTTTTCAAATATTTTTCAAGATTTTAAACATTTTCTTAGCTGTCCTTTATTTGTTTCAGAATGACTTGTTTAAAAACAATACACATACTTAGCCTTCTCTAACAGGATTTCAGATGAGTTTTCAGATTTCAGATACAGCTGGCTTTGTCTGACATGTAATGAAATAAGGGTTGAGAGCTATTATCAATTATCAACATTCTTATTTTCTGATTGCAATCTTTAAACTCTAAAGATTATAAAATTTAAACCATTAAGTCAGTCTTCAAGCAATTAAAATTCTTATAAAGAAAGAAGTCTGTTTTCAATTGCTTAAGACTTAGAACTGACTAACAGATTGCCATATTGTCAGACTCAACTCATTCAGGGTCAAAGGATGAATGAATTCAAGAGAGAAAAGGATTTTAATTTCAATGAAGTTGATGACCTCTCTGAATTACATACAACACTCCCCCTGTCTATATGCATGTAGTTTTGCAAATGAATGGCAAGAATTAGATGAGAGAGAGCTTAGACATAGGTCATGGATGAATGATGTGCAATGAAAAAATATGTCATGAAACAATATGAATGTTATACATGCATGGTCTAGTCCAACATTCAATCAACCATAGAGTTTTATTCAAACCAACTGAAATTTTATTCATCATGCTGAAATTTACACAAGCCAAGTTCTCTTCTAAGAAATTTGAGCCTTTCATTCCCTAGTGGCTTAGTAAAGATATCAGCAATTTGTTTTTCTGTTTCAATAAAATTCAGTTAAATTTCCTTTTTATTGACAACATCTCTAAGAAAATGGTGTTTGATCTCAATATGCTTAGTCCTAGAATGATGAACATGATTTTTAGCTAAACATATAGCACTAGTATTATCACACAACATTGGAATACATTTCAGTTTTATTTGATAATCAGCCAGTTGGTGCTTGATCCAAAGTACTTGGGCTGCACAGTTACCGGCTGCAACATATTCAGCTTCAGCTGTGGACAAAGCAACTATGTGTTGCTTCTTAGATGCCCAAGACACTAGACAACCACCTAAGAATTGACAGTAGTCACTAGTGCTTTTTCCATCTACTCGACACCCAGCATAGTCTGCATCAGTGTAGGCTAGAAGTTCTAACTCACACCTAGCAGGATACCATAGACCAAGCTCTTGGGTGCCTAATAGATACCTAAAAATTCTTTTCACATATTTAAGGTGTGATTCTTTAGGACTAGCCTGAAATCTAGAACATAAACACACTACAAACTGAATATCAGGCCTAGATGCTGTAAGATATAAAAGGGATCCGATCATACCTCTATATAGCTTTCGGTCCACTGGTTTACCTTGAGGATCTTCATCTAAGCTGGTCGAGATACCCATTGGAGCAGCTATTTATTTGAGGTCTGCCATCTTGTATTTCTTCAGTAAATCCCTTACGTACTTGGACTGAGTGATGAAGGTTCCATCCTTTAACTGTGTAACCTGCAGTCCAAGAAATAATTTGAGCTCGCCCCTTGAGCTCATGTCAAATTCATTAGTCATAATTTGAGAAAACTCCTCACACAGTTTGGGGTTAGTTGACCCAAAAACTATGTCATCCACATAAATTTAAACAATAAGTATATCTGGATGACTTACCTTAGTGAACAAAGTTTGATCAACTACTCCTCTTGTGAAGTTCTTATCTGTGAGAAATTTGCTCAACCTGTCATACCAAGCTCTAGGAGCTTGCTTAAGACCATAGAGAGCTTTACTAAGTTTATAAACATGATTGGGGAAGTCTAAACATTCAAAGCCAGGAGGCTGCCTCACATAGACATCCTCACTGATTTCCCCATTCAGAAAGGCAGCTTTTACATCCATCTGCTGAAGATTTATTCCTAGGGAACATGCATAAGCCAATAAAATTCTGATAGCTTCTAACCTGGCTACAGGGGCAAAAGATTCTTCAAAGTATATTCAAAATTCCTGGTTATACCTCTGAGCTACAAGTCTGGCCTTATTCTTAATCACATTCCCTGATTCATCAGTTTTATTTCTGAAGACCCATTTAGTCCCTATGACTGTCTCATGATCAGGAGGTGGGACCAAGTGCCACACCTTATTCCTATCAAATTGATTGAGCTCTTCATGCATGGCATTAATCCAATGCACATCCTTGAGAGCACAGTCAATGGACTTGGGTTCTACATGTGAAACAAAAGCATATGCATTCAGTTCATTTTGAATTCTTAAATGGCCTCTAGTTCTAGGAGGGTCATGCAAATTGCCAATCACATTATCTACAGGATGATCTTTTAGATATCTAATGTTAACAATTGCATCATCATGATTTTCATTTACCTCCCCCTGAACTGTAGGCTCTTCTCCAATAAGCTCTTCATTTTCTTCCTCATCTTCGGATTTGTATGCAGGATTCCCTTCTTTCAGAATATCACTATTTTCTTCATTCCTGCATTGACCAATATTAGTCTTTACCAAAGATTCATTAAAAATAATATGTGGAGATTCTTCAACAGATTTGGAATTCAGATTATACACTCTATATGCCCGGGTGTTTTCAGAATAACCAAGAAAAATTCCTGGTTCACCTTTAGGTTCAAATTTATCAAGGTCTCTTTTATCATTTATGTGAATAAAGCATTTGCAACCAAAAATCTTGAAATGAGCAATTGAAGGTTTCTTACCCTTTATGATCTCATAAGGTGTTTTCTGGGTAGAAGGTCTTACCATAGCTCTGTTAATTACATAACAGGCAGTATTTACAGCTTCAGCCCAGAACTTCCTTGGCAGACCACCTTCAACCAAGAGTGTACGACCCATCTCCACCAAGGTTCTGTTTCTTCTCTCCACAACTCCATTCTGCTTGGGTGTTCTTGGTGAGGAGAACTTGTGATGAATTCCATTTGTCCTACAGAAATCCTCAAACTGTGAGTTTTCAAACTCACCTCCATGATCAGTTAAAATGTTTTCAATTTTCTGGTTTATCTTAAGATAGAACTCCTGAAATTCTGTGAATGCATCACTTTTCTATGACAAGAAATATACCCAAGTGTACATAGAGAAGTCATCTACCATGACAAACCCATACCTCCTCCCTGATAAGCTGACAGACCTGGTTGGCCCAAAAAGGTCCATGTGTATCAGCTCATAGGGTTTAGAGGAAAAATCTTCTATTCTAGATTTGAATGACTTCCTAGTTAACTTGGACTGAGTACATGCATCACAAAGTTTATTTTCTTTCTTAAAGGAAACTTCAGGAAGTCCTCTAACTATGCTGTGCTTATTCAATTTATGCAATACTGTGTAACTAGCATGGCCTAACCTACGATGCCATAAGAATGCTAAATCCTCTCTGCTAGCAGTAAGGCATAGGTTAGAATGTTGTATATCATCTAAGTCTATCATGTAAGTATTATTTATTCTCTTACCAGAAAATTTAACAATTTCGGAATCAGGTTCAAAAACTTTACAGCATTGAGAGTCAAAAAGAACTTTGCATCCTTTATCACATAGCTGGCTGATGCTAAGTAAGTTATATGCTAAACCTTCAACCAACATGACCTCTTCAATGCAACAGGTAGTACACTTACCTACCTTACCTATCCCGACAATCTTACCCTTTGTGTTGCTACCAAAGGTGACAAGGCCTCCATGTTTCTCTGTCAGCATGCAGAACTTGGCCTTATCTCCTGTCATATGCCTGGAGCAGCCACTATCCAAGTACCACAGATTGTTCTTGGCTGCCAGGCATACCTGCACACACAATCAGGTAGAGAAGTTTGGAACCCAAGTCCGATTGGGCTCCGGAGCAGATGAAATGCAATTAAAACATGAAAGCAAGCTTTTAGGAATCCACATTTGTTTAAAAGAATTCTGTTTAGTGGATTTTCCAGATTCCTTTCTGTTATTATTCATCTTCTTTTTGTTGTTATTCTTCTTGTTGGCACTAGCATAATTATTGACAGATTTGTTGCTTCTGTGCCAGTGCCTTGGCCAGGGTGCATTCACGAAATTGTGGCCATAGTAGTTTCTGGGCTGGCTGAACAAATGCATGTTCCTAGATGTCTAATTGCCATACCCACCAACCCAATTTCTAGTGTAAGGTCTGTGAGACTGTGTAGCCTGATATGCATGACCTGTAAACTTTCCCTGAGTCCCAGTCCACCCTGACCTATTTGGATAGGTTGACTGTGCAGTGTAGTAGGACTGGGCTCTAGATTGATAGAAATGTTTGGGTTGAGCTCTAAAAGCATTCTGTCTCCCCTTCACCTTGGACCCTGCTGACCTATTTACAGGTGTGTATTGGGTCTTCTTCTGAGATGGTGATGGTGGTGGAGACTTGGTAACATTAACATGGGGTTTATGTGCATGTGTAGGCTGACCCCTAACATGAGACTGAGCTTTATGATTTTGCTTGGATGTACCAGCTCTACTAGGCTCACTAATCTTTTGTTTGCCCTTCTCCTCAGCACTGGGCTTCTTTAGATTTACAGTTTTATTCATAGAAGTTTTTGAATTCATGTTAATCAGAGGTCATTTCTCTTTTTGTGCGACAAATGAAATAGTCTTCATTTCAAAACTTTTTGTTGCACTAGAATTAAATCCAAGGCCCTCTTTCCTGAAATTGACTTTTGACCCTAACAAAGCATTTAGGTTGTCTGAACCTTGGGTCATTTTCTCAATAATTTTCAGCTTGTCCTCATTATCTTTCTGAATATCTTCAATGGATTTCTTCAGTTCGATGTTCACACTTAGGACAACTTCATATTTTTCACTCACAATTTTCATCTCACTCTCATATTTATGTATTTTCAATTTCCATTCATCAGTTTCTTTTTCTAACCTCTCATTTTCTTCTTTAGAGACTTTTAACTCATACTTGATTTCTTCTATTTCAGAGCATGTGAGTTTCAGCTTATTATTCTCAGATTCAAGGCATGCAATTTTATCAGTTAGAGTTGTGTCATTTTGCATGGAATTTATTTTTCTTCTTAGATGCCTATTTTCCTTTCTGATATCATCTGCTTTATCAGCTATTTCATGATAGGCATCTACCTAATCAGCAATAGTGAAATTATCGAATCGAGAGGATACCTCATCTGAGTCTTCCTCTCTGTCTTCAGAGCTGGTTGCCATGAGGCAAATGGGCTTTTCTGATTCTCCCTCACTGTCCGAGCTGTTGCTCAAGCTACCTTCGTCCTCATCACTCCAGGTACTCATCATGGCTTTCCCTTTAGTGTTCTTTTTCTTGGACTTGTGCTTGAGCTTCTGATTCTCCGGACAATCAGCTTTTAGGTGTCCAGCCTTCCTGCATTGGTAACACACATTAGATTCAGTTTGCTTAGCAGGATTAGATTTATACCTTTTATCACGTTGGCCACCACTATAGTTTCTTCGGCTGAATCGCCTTCCTTCTTTTCTGAGGAACCGCCTGAATTCCCTAGTGATCATTGCTATATCATCACCTACTATTTCTTCTCCAGACAGGCTCTCCTCGGATGATGATCCATTACTGCTGGATCGGCTGGATTTGCTGGCACCAGCCTTCAGTGCAATCGGCTTTCTCTTCTTCTCAGCTTCATCTATCTTCGGCAGATTAATTTCATAAGCCATCAGCGAACCAATTAACTCATCTGCCCTGGTGTTGCGTAGATCCCTCGACTCTTCCATTACAGTAGCTTTAGTGTGCCAAACATGAGTCAGGGAACGCATGATTTTCCTTACAATGTCATATTCTGAGTATGTCTTCCCAAGACCTCTGAGACCGTTTATGATGATTGTCAGTCGAGCATACATCTCCTTGATGGTCTCATTGGGCTTCATCTTGAAGGCTTCATACTCTGACATCAGGAGGTTCGCCTTCGTCTCTTTGACCTGAGAGGTCCCTTCATAGATGACCTCCAGCGTATCCCACATATGTTTAGATGAAGTGCAAGATGATACACGGGAAAACTCTGTGGGGTGCAGAGCGCACTGAATAGCATTGATGGCGCTCCAGTTCATAGTAGACCTTCGGATCTCTTTTTTGGTCCAAACATCCTCATTTAGGGACAGCTCAAAAGGTCCCTTACTCACCACCTTCCAAATCTCGTAGTCCTTCGCCCTCAAAAAGACTTGCATACGATTCTTCCAGTATGCATAATTTGATCCATCGAAGTAAGGGGGCTTGGTGGTAGAATGTCCCTCAGCAATCATCCCTCGAGCATCCATCTGTACCTTCCTCTTCGGGCTGTAAGTTCCTGTAGAAGACTTAGGCTCTGATACCAACTGTTGTGTTAGATGGAAACAGTATATCACCACGAAGTGTGGATCTAGAGGGGGGTGAATAGATCTATGGCCTAAATTAAAACCAATATAAGGCTCTAATGCGGAATTTAAGCCGATCTACAATATCACTAACTAGAATGCTGGATCTGAACAGAAACTAATCAATCTGTGAAGATAATCAGGAAATCCAGTCACACACCAGTTCAAGAGCAATCTCACAAACACAAGACACACAAGATTTTTAGGTGGTTCGGTCAGGAGACCTACGTCCACCCCACACTCAACCAAGTGTGGCTTACTACTGCGCAACATAGCTTGCATCCGCTGGGTAATACAGCTTAGCCTACAACCGCTGAGCTTCACAGCTTGCTGTCCGAGACCAAGTCTCGCCCGCTGAGGAGTTACAGCTTAACCTGTCCAGAGGCTACACCTCTACAAATCCGCTGGGGACTACAGCTTACCCGTCCAGAGGCAACACCTCTGCAAACAGCTGATACACAGCTTGAAGAAATAGTTTCGGAAAGCAAAAAACAGAAGCAAACGAAAATGAGAAAACCCAGAAGGGAAATAGCTCTCAATGAGCACACTCAACTCTGGTATCTGAACCAAGAGTCTGAGTAACAAGCTCTCGAACAAACTCTCACAACTTAACTCCCTCAATCTTCTCTTCTCTCCTTTTTCTTCTCTGTTCTCGGTGGCTCTCAACTTTTCTTCTCTGTGGATCGTGCAGGCTGAAGTTCACACTCTGCTCTTCTGCTTTGATCAAGCTTCTTTTGAGGAAGAAGACTTCTTTTTATACCAGTAGCAGCTTGGATAGGGCGTGTGGCTTCCACATTTCCCGCCCAGAGCTTTTGCCAGATCCGAGGAATTTTGACCACATGGCAGCATCCTGGCTGGGCTGCATTCCACGTGTCACAATCTGGGCACCTCGTCCATCCTTGGATCACGAGCCATGTCATCAATCTCTGCAAAGAGTCTCTGTCAGTCAGTCGAAAGGAACTTATCAGTTTAATGTCGACACCTTGTACAGACTTTATAGTATGTAATGTGTAGGCGTTGTATAGACTTGCTGAAGTGTAATGCAGTGTGCACAAGGTGAAGTATGCACAACAAAACTGAATGCACTAACATGCCGTCGACCATTGTACAGACTTCATGTTCACTATGCAGACGTTGTATAGACTTGCTAATGTGTAATGTAGAATGCATCAAGCAAAGTGTGTACATTGATGATGAATGCATAAACGTGCCGTCAACAGATGTGTGGACTTGGTGTACATGCGACAGCAGTGTATAGACATTGCAATGCCTAGTGTTTATGGCATGAGAACACAATGCACAATGTACAGACTATGTGTTATGCAACCAGACGATGTCTAGACTTTGATAAATTGATGCACAACAAAAAGACGCCTCCATCCTGGGCGTCAGTTTCAGAAGTGATGCCACTGTTGATGGGCGTCAAATTCCGAGCATAGTGGACTGTATAGACTTTCTATGGCATCGAGGCAACTATGACGATGTGCAGACTCTGCGTGTAACTAGCCAATGTATAGACTTGGTGAGCATGCAGCAGACAATGTGCAGACTTCGTGCAATGCATGAAGAAGCAATGTATAGACTTAGACAGTCTTCAACTCGTGCAATGCAGTGTACAGACTTTAGAGATAATGCATGAACAAACGATGCAATGTACAGACTTGAGAAATGATGCATGCACAAGACAAAGATGTATAGACTTACAGTTATGCAGCCAGACAAATGAATGCACAAATAATGTATAGACTTGCTCATGGACAGTGCACAGTGAATGTATAGACTTGAGTAAGGAATGCGCAGACTTGGTGCATGAAGCAAGGCAATGAGGAATGTATAGACTTTCACAATGTATGGACTTGCCAAAGGAGTGATGGACGATGTATAGACTTGAGCTAAGCAAGGGCTGTACAAACTTGAGAGTGCACAATGTATAGACTTTGGCAAAGCAAGGGCTGTACAGACTTGATAGTGCACGATGTATAGACTTTGGTAAAGCAAGGGATGTACGGACTTGAGAGTGCACGATGTATAGACTTTGGCAAAGCAAGGGCTGTACAGACTTGATAGTGCATGATGTATAGACTTTGGCAAAGCAAGGGCTGTACAGACTTCAACTCAGCTGTAATGTATAGACTTGCAGGTGCATCGTAGGTAAAGATCTAGGAGTGTATAGACTTGATATCATGGAACACACAGGCTGTACAGACTTCACCGATGTATAGACTTGGAAATGCTGAAGCACTTGATGCAGCAATGTATAGACTTGATGCACAAACACATCTCTGCGATGTATAGACTTCATTGATGTACAGACTTCGTTTCGTGCATGCTACAGGCCAATGTATGGACTTTGAATGAACGTGCATGCATTGTATAGACTTGAGTGATGCACAGCCATATGCAATGTATAGACTTGAGACATGTATGGACTTAACTACTAGCACTAGCAATGGACTGTGTAGACTTGTGTGTGCTGCGATGCAATTATGGACTTGTGTGTATGCAATGTGCAGACTTTGTGCAGTCTACAAGCAATGTGCAGACTTGTGTTCTAAACGATGCACAAGCACAACAAAATGTAATGTATAGACTCTGACTGCATGGAACACATAGAGAATCTGATAAAGACAGTTTCATCAAAATATAAACAGTTGCCAATGACGTAAAGCTTATTGTCAACATCATCAACATAGAGGAGTCACAACAGTTACAACTGCCGAATTTCTCCTCAGATTTTCCGAATAGTCCTCCGCAATGCCAAACACTCAGGGAGTGAGGGAGGGGCGGCTCCTGGTCCGATGTTGGACTGTTGATTGAAGGCCCAGCCTTGGAGGCGTTGGAGCTTGAAGCCGTCGCAACCATGCGGACCACATTAGCCGACCGGTTCAATCGACTCCAAGCATGAGGCTGTGGTGGGTCAACTGCATGGCCCAACATATTTACCAGGCCCTTTTGAATGAGCTCTTCTGCTATATTCTTTAAAACATAGCAGTCCCCGATGGTGTGACCCAACCTTCGGTGATACACACAATAGGTAGGCTCCTCTATTTTATCTACCTCTTCGGGCTTCCGTGGATCCGGCAGGGTGATGAGTTGCTCTTTCATGCAGAGATCGAAGAGCATTTTGGTATGCTCTTTCCTAAAAGAATAGGGCATCTTCATGTTCTCCGCCAACCGAGACGCGCTTGCCTTGGCATCAGGCTTGTTGCTATTACCTTTGGATTTTCCTTCTCCCTTTTCTCCATTCGTCGGGGAGAAGTCCATAACATTTACCTCCTTGCCGCTAGTCAGACGATCTTTGGAGGATTTACCTTTTGCAGAGGCTTGTGTTGGGTGATCAGCGAAGAACATCTCAATCTCCGCCACCACTGTGTTAAGCTGGTCAAAACTTTTGATGTTTGAACCCAAAAGCTTTTCACTGACTTCTGTCGAGAGACCCCTACGACAGATAGTGATTGAGTCTTCAGGCGTCGGAGGGCTATCGCAGCGCATACTGACATCCCTCCATCGCTTGATGAAGTCCAGTGCGGTCTCACCCTTCTTCTGCCGAAGGGCACAGAGCTCCGCCAGGGAGATTTTACGTTCGACCATCTAGAAACGGTCGACAAACTTCTTCTGCATATCAGCCCAATCAGCTACAGAATTGGGCTTAAGTCTGGAGTACCACTAGAAGGCGGTGCCAGTCAATGACGTGGTAAAGTACTACAGCAAATATGCCTCTTCCAGTGTCAATTCACTCATGGCCGTCATGTAATAGGCCAAGTGTTCATGAGGAGAGCCCTGTCCGTTGAACTTCTGAAGCTTCGGGGCCTTTGGATAATCAGGCGGAAGCTTCTTGAATTGATGGTGGAGGGTATATGGCACGCTATATAAATCAACGGTAGCCGCACCCTCTCCATGTTGGGCAAACTTCACCTCCACGATGTGCTCGATCATCTGCCTTTGCGTCATAAGACTTTTTGTGGCAGGAGTGGCAGATGATCGCTCATTGGCTTCAGGCTGCGAAACTTCAAACTCCATGACCAATGGTAGTTTCTCGCGGTGACGGAGGTGTTGGCCGCAACTGGAATGGGAGGAGGCCGTGGTTCTACTCCAGTTGGCGCAGCTTGAGGTGGGACATGGACCTCCTTTTCACGCAATAGCGCTTGCAAGAGGTTCTTGAGCTCTTGGTTCTCGCGTCAGAGTTCTTCAAAGGCGGGAGGGTGTGTCTCTTCCCCCAGATCTTCCTCATGCCAGGGGTGGCTGTCCTCATCAACATTGTGAATGTCCTTTTGGCACTCTTCTTGCCATTCCAACTCGGGCTGAGATGTCCTAGCAGTCGGCGCCTGCTTTGTCTAGGCCAGGATTCGGGAGACCAGCCTTGACCTCCTCAAATATTGAAGAGGCTGATTAAGCTCCCCTGAGGGGTCCTGCAGTTGCTTGTCGGTAGAGGTGGCATAGCAGGTGAACACCTTAACAGTGTCATTGGTCACCTGGACAACCTGCTTCTTCCTAGGTGGCTGTCGATCTGGCTTGGGTGGCCTCCCAAGTCTGTCAAAGATAGACACTTGGGATGTAGAAGCTTGGGGGGAGCGATCTTCCTCCGTGTGCATGGAACTGGCCCACGGGGAGGTCGGCTGCACCTTCTTACCGATTCCTCAGTGCTTTTGCCCCCGTAGGGGCTGAGTTGTAGACCTTGGAGAGGCCGAGGCCTCAGTGCTTATCAGACTCCGCATCTATTGCAGATCCGACATGCAGAAGGGCTCTTCCGCCCTTGCGCGCCTTATAATTCGGGCCTCCTCCTTGGTGACCCATATCTTCTTTAAGTGGAGATGGCACTCCTCAATTGGGTTGCCCCCTGACCGTGGTCGGGGAGCGGGTGGTTTGGGCCGTCGTATTGGGCCCTGACTAGCTGCCAGTACGACATGCTTCTTCTTTTTTGCTCCGTCCTCCCAGACTTGCCGAAGAAGCTTGAAGCAGTTGGAGGTAGAAACAGTCAGGACATGGGTGTCCCGTGGCAAGATCGGCTCGCCTCCATCGAGCAGGATGTGAATGTCTCCGATGATTACAGTTTTGTCAGAGCGAGATTCCGCCGCTGCAGGCTTTGTGCCCTTACGGCTATAGCGTTGCCCCTGTTGAGCAGGAGCAGCGTTGGTGACGCCTACCGTAGGCATGACGTCGTTTGGGCGGTGGCGCTGCCCCCGATGAGCAGGGGCGATACCTCTGAGGGTGGCCGCAGTGGGATTGGCGCCGTTACGGTGACGGCGCTGCCCCCGTTGGGCAGGAGCATCGCCAGCAGTGACTTGATTGACCAAGAAAATTTGGCCAATAGTTGGGGCAGAAGGCCTGACACCTTCGGCCATTGACCTGGCAGTCGAGGAAGTTCGACTGATTGTCGGGATGAAGGGCTTGACACCCTTAACAGTTGAAAAGTTGACCGGGCGAACCCGACCGGCTGCTGCAGTAGAGGGTCTGATACCCCCGGCGGTTGTCTTGCTGACCGGGTGAACCCGATCGACTGTTGAGGTCGAGGGTCTGACACCCCCGATAGTGGCCTTGTTGACCGGGCGAACCCGGCCAGTTAAAGGGGCCGAGGGCCTGACACCCCCGACAGTCACCTTGTTGACCGGGTGAACCTAGCCAGTTGAAGTAGTAGAGGGCCTGACACCCTCGATGGTAGCTTCTCCAGGTGCGGCTGAGCTAGCCTCAACCACAAGCGTGACACCCAAGAAGAAGGGCGAGCCGACGACTGCTGGAAGGTCGCTGAAGACGAGCGGGGTCGCCAGGTATCCGAACCTGGCGTGGTTGGCGATGATCTCAGGGCCATAGGTGACGGCGGCCATCGATGCTATTGTTGGTGGTGATGGTGCGTAGCACGAATGAAGAAATGTGCGGATGCACGAAGAGCTCTGAAGCGAGCAGAGAGATGTGTACCATCCTCTTCCCGTTCTGTAAAAGGAAGAGGAGGGAAATCAGAACCTTAAAGAAGGCTTTGGGGACCGAATTTGATAGAAAAAAGAAAGGCGGGAAAGGTCTCATCGGGCGTGCCACTCTGTGAGACACGGAAAAAATCTAATCTTTTTATCGTAGATGAAATATAGATTTTGTTCTTTTTGAAAAGAAACACCCCCCCTTATCTGAGTAGAGGGTGATTCTGTGGGTGCGCATCGTATCAGATGATTTGGGTTTGAGTGCTGGACCTTTCCTCACTGAGCATAGTCAGTGTTGATTTACATCGGCCTAACGTCCGAACACCTTTGTTTGACTGTCAAAGAAATCCCAAAGTCTTTTACTCAGGTTCTGATGTGGAGGGCAGGCTCACCCGAGAGACTCTCCATGAGCACTCATTTTCCACCAACATGTTAATAGAGTTAGGGCTAGGTCTGAACAAAACCTTAACATTTAGGAATAGAAACGCAAATATGCGGAAGCCGTAGGCATCTTTGAAGTAGAGAGAAGTTTTCTAGACCCCGAGGTTATTTTGGTAATTTTACCAATCGAGGGGTATTTTGATAATTTTACCAGGCCAGGGGTGCTTCTGAAATTTCTGAGCTGGAACAGAAGTAGGACTGGGTTCCTGACTTCCCAAGGCACTGAGGTTCTTTCTGGAGGGTTACGGGGGCTAGTAGGCCGTTTCTAGGTCACAGGGATATTTTGGTATTTTTACCACCCTACATAGACCTAGGGTTGGGGTGACATCTGAGTGTCAGACTGGACTGACAACATTTTCAGACCGAAGGAAAGACAAGGGGCTTCGTAGAAGACAAGTAACTGTCAACTTGGCCGAGGGAGGGGTATATATGTAATTTTGTGAAAGCCGGGGGTTTTCTTATAATTTTCCCCCGAGGACATACATAAAATGTGCTGAGTGCTTTTATAGTCCGAATGAGTACAAGGGTTGTCGCCGAGTTGTCGACTATACAAAAGTCCGCACTAAGATGGGAGATAGGGGCGTAGCCCCAATTACAAAAGTTGTAAGGTATAACTACAAACAACAGGACATTTTCGTTTCTCGGGCCCCAGAAAGGACGTTTTTGTAATTACCTGTTATGTGGGTGGAACTACTTAGTTTAGTCACCTCGGGACGTAGAAACTTAAAAAGATAACCCACTGAGGGATAAAATTACAAAAAATACCCCTTAGGGGCATATACACAAGACCCTTAGGGGCATATACACAAGACCCGGGGACTTACCCCTCGCGGGCCAAAACAAACGAACAAACGAACAAAACGCTCCAAGGTAATGCTCCGTAGGTTGTCGTGGTCCAGATGCTCCTCCTTCAGGACCCTGGGGATCTATTTATAGAAGTAGGAACCTCCCCGGGATCGTTTGGACCAGTACGGGTTAAATGGAGTTAAAATGACACCAGGGAGGTCATTTTTTCAAAATTTTTTTAGTTTCTGCGCTGGAGAGAGGACCTCCATGGGGTGGAAGGTCCCGGGGCCCCACCTGGGGTCGCGCGACCCCGGGAGGACCTCCCCGGGGTTGCGCGACCCCCGGGAGGACCTCCCCGTGGTCGCGCGGCCTCGGGGGGGGGGGGCTGCCCAGGGTCAATCGACCCCGGCCAGGTCCGCCCGGGGTCGTTCGACCCCGGGCGGGTCCCATCAGGGGTCGCGCGACCCCGGGCGGGTGCTCCCGCCCCCAGGCGGCCCCGTGCGGGTCTGCCCGCCTCCGCACGGACCCGTCCGGGGACGGGCGACCCCGTACGGGTACCCTGGGCCCCGGACGGGTCTCTCCGGCGCCCGTTTTCAATAAATAGGGGCCTTTGGGGCCTTGAAGCCTCGTTTCTCTCGCCGTGACTCGTGGAAGAGGGAGAAGAAGTGCCTCCTTGTTCGTTTGTTATCTTCCTCGTGCCGTAGGCCGCCGAAGGGAGACGTGTTGTTGTCTGTGCTACGTGGTACACGTGTGAGGGACTTCACTTTTGGTATGTAGACCCTTGTTTGTAGCTTCCTTATTCTTGTAGGAGTTTCTTTTGTCCGTAGTTGCACGTCCAAAGGGAAGAAATCTTATCCCGTAGGGATTTTCCCGGAACCACATGATCCTGACAATCAGTGGTGGTTTTAGTCCGGTTCTCGACCACCCGTTTGCTGCGAGGGGTCTATGATTGTAGTAACATGTGGGCTATGAAGCCCTAAGTGTGGGAATATTTCATGGGATGTCGATACGCTGAATAGAGAACCCCGTGTGGGAATATTCCACAAAATAGCGGTATGCCGAACATAAGCCTCGCCAATGCGAGAATAATATCCCAAAATTTAGTAAGATAAATTACGGGTGCAACAGCCACCTTTACTGTCTTGTCTATGTTAGACAACCAAATACATCATTTGATGTGATATAAACCAATAAATATTTTGTGTTACATTTCCTATGTCATGTGGATGCATTTTGCAAATGAATTCATGGCAGGGGTATACAAATAAATGCATTAGTAGGAGGGGTAATTAAACAATTTACTTTTTAATAGGGGTATATTTGCAAAAATGCAAAACTATTTTCTACTATGTCCTATGATGTGGATGCACTTTGCACAATGTACTCACTAGCTCCTGACATCTCAACATAAGCATAAAAAGCAAGATGCTTGCTGCTGGTCATGACCTAGAGATTGTTTACTCTATTCTAATAGATAAGATTAAGCTTGTACAACATATAGTTCTGCCTGTCAACAGAGCACTACTGTCCTTTTTCGTTGGATGGCCGGAAGCCGTGGTCCGTTGGGTTTTATTTTGACTTCCCATGCAACCATGATTTAAGATTCTAAGTCTGCCACCTGAAGGATATAAGATAATTAAAGTAGACAATCATTCCTGAAAGATTCAAGAGAAGAGGGAAAGAAACAATGAATGGACATGAAACTAAAAGAAAATGTGGGAAAAGTTAAAGAGCAGTTTGTACATCTACATCATGAAATCATTATAAAGGTCATTGAAAGGAGCACCCTCAAATGTGGGCTTGCGCAATTAAAAACTGAAGGAGCACCAGGTCCTACACTAAGCCAAGTACCAAGGTATCAGGTACAGAGGTAAAAATGAGCTTAAATGAGGGGGGGGGGGAAGTCACTAACATGGTTACCCTTATGAACCATAATGAAGTCAAGCACTGAGCTGAAACAAAAGATGTAATAATGATCAAACACTCAATTGAACATCTTGTGTGCAGCATGCAAGGAAAATGAGATTAACTGAAGCTTCATGTTTCAAGTCAAAAAGAGAAAAACATATCAATCTCCAGGTCATGCCATGGATGGGCAGCAACAGATTTTCGGGACATAGGAGAGAGAATCCACTCATTGAGCACAACCTGGGGAAATCTTGAATGTCCACTTCCTTCAAAACCATTCACCATATCTAACTGTATATGATTCAAAGCAAACGAGAAAGTTTCTATCCTTTGATCATATGAAGAACAAAAAGTATCAGCTGCTAAGTCTTGTCTAAAGAGAAGGAAACTTACACCGATTAAATTGTAATGCAGAGGGAGATCAAGTCATTCTACAAAATGCAATCGGTTAAAAGAAAACAAAAATAATCTCACAGGAAAAAGCTGTTAGAGACATGTTTTCAACATCCAACTCCTATTGAGGAACTGTAGGAGTTTCAACTGGCTTACATGCAAGGAGGCCCATCTATTGAAGAAGATCTAAAGCATATTTCTTTTGAGAGAGAGACGCACCTTCTCGTCCAAAGGCTATCTCAATGCCTAAAAAATAGCATGGCCTGCCAAGATTCTTAGTAACAAAGTGTTGTTCAAGGTACTTCTAAACTTCCTCCAAACCACCCGTGTCACTACCCATAAGAAGCATATCATCAACATAAACAATCAAAATAACAACACCAACAGAGGAGTGACGACAATCCCAGATGCAATTTGACTAAATTTATCAAACCAAGCACGAAGACTCTGTTTCAAACCATAAATGGCCTTATTCAGCTTGTTGTGTTCCCTGGTTTTGATGATAACAAACCATAATTCATCATTAGATAATTGAAGAATATCTAACAAGTTTGGTTTAATGTATAGACTGAACAAGTATAGGAGAAACACTCTAAGAGTGTCGACACCTCCCACAAACGTGTCGACACATCAAGAAGAGATCATGATAAACCATCTCCGGTTGAGCTCTGGTATGAAGCAAGTGTCGACACATCTGAGCAAAGTGTCGACACCCCAAGAAAAAATCCATCTGGAGGCCGTTTCTGTCTGGCCTCTGGATTAACCAAAGTGTCAACACCCTGAGCGAAAAGTGTCGACACCTCGGTTCCAAGAAGCAGGCCTTACTTCTCTCTGGCACATATGTCCCGACACCGTCTAGTGACGTCTCGTCACCTGGCGCATATGTTCTGACACCGCCTAGTGACGTCTCGGCACTACATCACGATCCAAATGCGAGTATGGCGCAAGTGTCGACACTTGTTCATCAAGGCATCGACCTATTCTGCTTGGAAGCCACGGGTCTTCAAGATCTTAATGGGGTGTGTCGACACTCTGTGTGTAAAGTGTCGACACGTTCATGATCGTCCAGAACGGATCTGAAACTGATAGAATCTGCTCTTCAAGATTCGAAACTTGTTCTGGAGGATCCGTTTGCTCCGGAAAAAGCCGTCAAGAAGATCACTGCGTCAGAGGATCATGTTATGGCAGAGACATCCTCTGAAAGGACGGTATGATTCCTGATATGGTTCCCTACCTACCCACATGCGAGCAGGCATGACAGATAAGGGTCAATGATGACAAGGAAGCACATCAAATAATGTGGATGTGACTGTCTGGGTTGGTTTCTTTCTGTAGTGGACAACGTTGGAGTTGCCGTGAGCCACCAATATATCAGGAGCAGGAGTTCCAGTTCAAGAGTGACATGCAAGCAAGAAGAAAGAAAACAAGGAAGCAACATAGAAGCTTGCTCGCGAAGCCATCTCCTTCCCGGTGCTGCTGGAGTGAGTGCAACAAAGAAGACGCTCCTCTTCCTCACTCAAGGAGGTCTCTTAGCAAAGCAGAAAGGATCTGTGAAGCTCCATCCGGTACCCTTGAGAGCTGGAAGCAACATCATCCTTCCCTCATGAGGTTGTGGTGACGAACCAAGAAGAACAAGAAGAGAACCAAGGATTCCTCAAGTTCTTTCCCAGACAGGAGTTTTCCTTCCCATAGAACTTCATAGCGATACTCTATCTGGCTGTTCCTTTTCAGTTTGTTTTTCTTCAAAAACACATACTCTCATATCTGTACCCTACCTGTGAGTAGGAAGACAGACGGTGTGGTCACCGATCTGGGGGTTTTGGGTTGTGATCCCTCAAGCTGTTTGGCAGCGGAGTTATGAGAGTGTATCTCTTTGATAGAAGCTGTGAATCAGGGGTAGTGCCTTTGCACTAGTGAAGTCTCACCGAGTTGTGTGAGGGGTGGACGTAGATCTCTGGATAGAGATCGAACCACCTTAAAACTTGTGTCTTGTGATTTGTTTTCCATTGTGTACTAACGCTAGAAGCTTGGTTGGAACGTTCATGATTATCATCTGTGCTTCTAGCCTCTTAGATATCAACTAATTCTTGCCTCACCAGTCTTAGTGTTGGATCTAGTTTTTATTTTCACAAAGAAGGGCAAAAAGGGGTTGATCTATTCACCCCTCCCCTCTAGATCTGCCTATCACCACTCTACACGTGGTATCAGAGCTAGTCTCTCTGTATGTGGTCTAACGACCTTGAGAGAACTGGTGATAAGAGTCATATGGCCGAAGGGCATTCCATAAATAGACCTCCCTTTTTCACTGCGATAAATTATCCTTACTGAAAAAACCGCATGCAAGTTTCATTAGAGCCCAAGATCATGAAGTCTGGCGAGTGATCAGCAGGGGACCATTTGAGCTGCCTCCAGATGAGGACACATGGACTAAGGAACAGATCAAGATATCGACGCTGAACTGGGGTGCCAAGCACATTATGCAATGCTCCCTTCATCCAACAGAGTTCTCAAGGGTGTCAACTTGCGCAACAGCAAAAGAAATGTGGGACCGCCTTGAGGTAATATATGAAGGGACACAGCAGGTACGTGCAACTAAAGTAAACATGCTGGTGTCTGAATATGATAAATTTAGAATGAAATCTGATGAGTCTATTTCGGACATGTATGCTAGGCTAACCGTGCTCACTAATGGCTTGACTGAGCTAGGTAAGACCTATTCTGAGCAGGAGATAGTAAGGAAGATTCTGAGATCACTAACCCCTGTTTGGCATACAAAGGCCACAGTGGTTGAAGAATCTAAAGACTTGACTACCATCAAGGTAGAAGAACTCATTGGGTCCCTGATGACCTATGAGATGAATATGAAGAACAAAGAGGCTGAGGTAAGTAAAAAGAAGCCTCTGGCTCTCAAAGATGGACCAAGCACCAAGGACTTATCTGAAGATGAAGAGCCTTCAAGTAGCAACACGGAAGAGGACAAAGTTGCTTTGTTGACAAGGAAGTTTAAAAGATTTTTAAGAAAGGAAGGTACATGCTTCACAAAGAGGAAGCCTCAGGTGAAAAGAGGTTTCAGGCCAAGACCTAAAATGTTAAGAAGTCTGAAAAGCTTGTCTGCTATTCTTGCAGGAAACTAGGACACATCAAGTCTGAGTGTCCAGAAGGAGCTAAGAAAGCAATGCCCAGGTGGAAGGGCAAGAAGAAATAAGCCATGGTGTGCACCTGGAGTGATGAAGAAGAGGGAGAGACTGAAGACAACTCCTCTAAAGAGGAGAAAGATGATCTCTGCCTGATGGCCAAAGGAGAAAATGACAGCGAGGTGAGCTCTCCCTTTGAACACTTCTCTACTAATGATTGGGAAGAGGCTTACTTCGAATTGATGAATAAGTATGAAGTGTACAGAAAAGAAAATAAAACCTTAAAGAAGAAGGTTGACTCCTTTGTGCATGATAAAACTCTTAATGAAAAGATAATCTCCCTAGAAACTAAGATTGAGGATCTAAGAAAAATGAATGAAAATCTGGAAGAAGGAAGAAAATAGATGAAAGATTTGGAGGATGAAAATGAAAGCCTGAGAGATGAAATGGATGAGTTGAAACTAAAAATACAAGGCTATGTGAAAGACAACAATCTGTGCAATGAAAAGTCTGATGTCTTTAAACAAGTCAACTCTCAACTGTTGAAAGAAAATGAAAACCTTCAAAAGGAACTAGCAGATAAACAAACTGCTCTTGAAAAATTTGTTGATGGAAGTGAGAACTTGAACGCCCTGCTAGGAACTAAAATAAACTTCAATAGGGAAGTGCTAGGGTATGAGCCAACCAAGAAGAAAATATTTGGGCTAAAAACTACCACCTTTGTCTCATCTTCCGAAGCATCAACCTCAAAAACAACACACCAAGAAAATGTTGAAAACAAAGTAAAAGAAAAGGTAGGAGAATCAATCAACAAAACTTCCCATCTACCCAAAAAGGTTCACCAAAAATCCCAAACAGGCCTACACCAATCCAAGTCTAAGTCTGCACATCCCAAAAGAAGGAACCGTTCTAATGTTGGAACAGGTCGGCACTACCCTCAGGACAGGTCGACACCCACATGGTCAAAGGCCCAACAACACCCTAGGTTTGCACCAACAGGTCGACACCCAAGTAACAAGGACCCGACACATCTCCCAAATAGAGACCGTTGTAAATGGGTAGAACGAGAGACATGTCGACACTTTCATAACAGGAGGTCGACACATCCTTCATCTAGAGACAGCTATAGATAGATAGAACGAGAGACAGGTCGACACTTTACCTCCTACAGGTCGACACCTTCATGGGTTAGGGGTAGTTATGTTCCCTATGGTCATAGGTTCACTCAACCTTAACAACCTAGGTACTATGACACCTCCTATTCCTCTAGACCAATCAACTGGAACAGATGGTCTAACAAACAATCCTTTTCCACCATTTCCAAAACCCATAAACCCCAAGAAGCTAAAGAAAAGAAAAACTAGAACCCCCAGCAAAGCAAGAAAAATAAAAATGCTAACAAAGTCTGGATTTCAAAATCTGTGTTATCTTGCTTTACATAAATGAAGAAATTATTGGGACCCAATTGTCCTTGGGTTCCAAACATTATCACTTAATTCCTTATGTAGGAGTGTCTTGCAGCCGTTCATAACCGTTGGTATCTTGACAGTGGCTGCTCAAGACACATGACTGGAGATAGAACCAAATTCTGTCTCCTGGTAGAAAAGGAAGCTGGACATGTCACGTTTGGAGGAAACAACAAAGGAAAGATCATCGGTACAGGTTGTTGTGCCCCTGTGGTCAATTGAGTCATCTTGTGGTCACTTGGGTCATTCGACATCATCCTATGGTCATTTGAGTTATTTGATATTCTCGGTTTTGATAATGGCTAAACACTATAAGTCATTGATGTTTTACCACTCTTATATGACTAAACACCTTGATGTTCTTTCATGACAGATATGCCAAGGAATGGAGTGGAGATGGCAAAAGTGAAAGCTCAATGATTGCACCCTCGCACGCGGATCGACCTGCGCGGTCAGGTCGCGGGGATCTACCTGCCCGGTCAGGTCGCGGGGGTCAAGGGGCAGCGCCCCTTGCGGGGGTTTCCGAGGGCGGAGCCCCCGAAACAAAATTTAGAAATGCTCAAATGATCTAATGCATAAACCAAACCCAAAAATACATCGAATTGATAAGGACATGAGTATCTTGACTTATGGACATGTTTCCTTGGGCTAACACTTCATTTTTGTAGGTATAGGTCTTTCCGGTCGACCAACACACCTTGGCTGGTCGACCAGATTTGCCAGAGCCTAAGAATTCCACGTTTTACAGGTTTCGGTCGACCGGTTCTCCCAGAGATGAAAAACTCCAGATTTTACATGTTTCGGTCGACCGCCACTATAGGGCCGGTCGATCGGTTTTCGCCAGGATCAAAATGTTCTAAGTTCAGCAGGTTCCGGTCGACCGACCCATGAATTCCGGTCGACCGCCAGCCCCGATGCAGCAATGTTTGACTTCGATTTCCACCTCGAGGCCAGCCCCTTTCCATGGATTTGTTTAATCAAAACTCACCTAATCTCCCATGATTTGTGGATCTGGTCTGGGGGATGTCTAAGGACCATTCAAAGGTTATAAAACACATGCAAGAGGGTGAGAAACCCTAGTTGATCATTTGAGAAATCAAGGGAGGCTACAAGGATGTGTTCAAGGGAGAGTAGTTCGAAGTACTGTAGCCGTGAACAGTACTACGGGAAGAAGCTTCATCCATTCCAAAGGATTCAAGTCCAGATCTGAAGCCATCTCAACTTCCAAAGAAGCAAGAAGCAATCAAGACTTTCAAAGGTGATCTAAACTGCATTCTTCATCCTCTTCATCAACTCAAGAAGATCAAAAGGAAGATCAAAGCTACATCCATCATCTTCTTCATCAACTAGAAGAGCTTCAAGAAGATCATCTCGCAAGGAAGAAGACACCTTCAAAGCATCCGATTCAAGCTTCTACAACTCAGACAAGATCTTCTTTCTTTGAGCATACTCTATATCTTGTTTGAGTGATTTCATATTTGTTATCTTTTTCATTTCTTACAAACATTTGGAACTGAGAATCGTCCCTACTGGTGGTTAGTAGGAAGGCAATCGAAAGTTGTCCGATCTGCGGTGTTGACGTCCCTATCTGTGGTTAGTAGGAAGGCAATCGGAGGTCTTTCCGATTTGCGGTTCAGTGCGTGGCACTAGTGGAGCCTCACCGGATTTTGTGAGGGGTGGATGTAGGACTGGGGATTTAGTCCGAACCACCTTAAAATCTTTTGTGTTGTGGTTTATTTATGTGATTGCTTTGTTCTAGATGCATGCTTAGGTTCAAATCAATATATTAGTTGCTCATCTTGCCAAGCGAATCATAGTGTTCTTCAATAAACTAGTTACATTCCGCTGCAATTTATTTTATCTAGCTATATAGAGGGTTGCATTGCGAAAAGAGGGGTAGATCTATTCACCCCTCCCCTCTAGATCCGCTGTCCACTACTCAACAAGTGGTATCAGAGTCTAATCTCTCATTATGGGGTCCAACGACCTTGAGGGAAATGATGGATTAGCGTCCAAAGGTTTCTTACCTGAAGGACATTCTGTTAATAGACCTCCTTACTTTACTGGAACTAATTATCCTTATTGGAAACATCGCATGCAGGTGTTCATTCGCGCTCAAGACTACGAACTTTGGCGAGTGATCAGCAAAGGTCCGTATGAGCTTACGGATAATATGGACCTATTTGGACCAACCAGAACTGCTAGCTTAAGTGGTAGAAAATATGGATATGTCTTGGTGGATGACTTTTATAGGTTCACATGGGTTTTCTTTCTCACACATAAAAATGATACTTTTGATGAGTTTCAGGCACTCTACATGAAGATAAATCAGGACGGTGAGTTTAAAATTTCTAAGATCCAATCTGATCATGGTGGTGAATTTGAAAATGCTAACTTCTATAATCTTTGTAAAGTCGAAGGTATTTCACACCGATTTTCTTCACCAAGAACCCCAGAGCAAAATGGTGTAGTTGAAAGGAGAAACCGAACACTTGTAGTGATGGCAAGAACCATGCTTGCTGAACGGCAACTTCCAAGGAGGTTTTGGGCTGAAATGGTAAACTCAGCATATTACATTATCAACCGCTCTATGGTAAGGTCACATACCAAAAAGACTCCTTATGAGTTGCTGAAAGGTAAAAAGCCCTCTCTCTCACATATGAAAGTGTTTGGGTCAAAATGCTTCATCCACAACAATGACAAAAGAGACTTAGATAAATTCGAGCCCAAGAGCGATGAAGGTATATTCCTTAGATATTCTGATAGATCTAGGACTTATAGAATTTATAATATCAAGAGTCAAACTGTGGAAGAATCACCCCATGTTTCCTTTGATGAATATCATGATGATTCTAACAATGATAACTCTTGCAGAAAAAACGATGAAGATGGGGAATTCCTAAGCATGAAGGACAAGAGTGATCCTCCACAAGAAGAAATAAAAGAAGATGGTGACCGAGATGAATCAAGCAACGCAAGGAATCAAGCTCCAAGAGAAGGTAATGATTCTACAAACATTAGAATTCTTAAGGATCATCCTTTAGAAAATGTCATTGGTAGTTTGAATGACCCACCTAGAACAATGTCACATTTTAGAATTGTGGAAGAACTAGATCAACTTGCTCTTGTCTCACAGCTTGAACCCAAAAATATTGATGAAGCATTAAAAGATGAAAACTGGATAAATTCAATGCAAGACGAGTTAAACCAGTTTGAAAGGAATAAAGTTTGGCATCTTGTTCCTAGACCATCATCACAATCTGTCATAGGCACTAAAAGGGTTTTTAGGAACAAACTAAGTGAGGATGGCAAGATAATAAGAAACAAGGCTAGATTGGTGGCTCAAGGGTACAATCAAGAGTTTGGGGTAGACTTTGATGAATCTTACGCCCCAGTTGCTAGACTCGAAGCCATCAGAATTTTACTTACCTTTGCATGTTCCCTAAAGCTGTACCAAATGGATGTAAAAAGTGCTTTCTTGAATGGCTTGATCAAAGAAGAAGTCTATGTTGAGTAGCCCCCAGGCTTTGAGAATTCTAACCATGTAGATTTTGTATACAAGCTAGACAGGGCGCTTTATGGACTTAAGCAATCACCAAGAGCTTGGTATGAGAGACTAAGCTCGTTCCTCATTGAAAAAGGGTACACACGAGGTAAGGTAGATCAAACACTTTTCATCAAGAAGCAATGTAAGAACATCTTGATTGTTCAAATTTATGTTGATGATATTGTGTTTGGTTGTACTAAATCTGAAATGTGTGAGGAATTTGCTAACCTCATGACTAGCGAATTTGAGATGAGCCTAATGGGAGAACTCCAATTCTTTCTCGGTTTGCAGGTCAACCAAGGACAAGATGATTGCTTCATAAGTCAAGCCAAATACATCAAGGAGCTACTAAAAAGATTTGACATGACGAACAACAAAATCATTGCAACTCCTATGAGCACCACAACATCACTAGATTCGGATGAAAATGGTAAATTAGTGGATGCAAAGATCTATAGAGGTATGATCGGCTCTTTGCTTTACTTGAGTGCATCCCGACCAGATATCCAATTTAGTGTATGCCTTTGTGTTAGATTTCAAGCTAGTCCTAGAGAATCCCACTTGACTGCCATCAAACGTATCCTTAGATATCTTGCCGACACTCAAGATTTAGGATTGTGGTATCCGTCATCATATGATTTATCTCTTATATATTATTCTGATGCGGACTATGCTGGATGCAAGCTGGATCGCAAAAGTACTAGTGGCTACTGCCAGTTTCTGGGCGGGTGTTTAGTTTCTTAGGCCTCCAAGAAACAACACTCGGTTGCCCTCTCAATCGCAGAGGCAGAATATGTTGCTGCGGGGAGCTGTGGCACCCAAGTGTTGTGGATTAAACACCAACTTCAAGACTACCTAGTGGATCTTGGTTGTGTCCCGATTCTGTGTGATAACACTAGTGCTATCAACCTTGCAAAAAATCCAGTCCAGCACTCTAGGACTAAGCATATTGAGATTAGGCATCACTTCATTAGAGATGAGGTCGGTAAGAAAAATTTTGAACTGCATTTTGTTGATACTCTAAATCAAATTGCTGATATTTTCACCAAGCCCTTGTGTAATGATAGATTTTCAACACTCAGAAGGGAGCTTGGTTTTTGCCGACCTTAGGCCAATAAAAATTGAAATGATGATCTTGTTCAATTTAGTTGTGTATTATTGCATATTGGTGTTCATGCATTGTTTATATGTTAATGTGTCATTTTGCATATGGTGTTGCATTGCATGTAGTTGCATAATAAAGTTGAATTCATGTTCATGATGCATTGCATGGTTTGTGTAGCATCATACTTGCATGGCCATGGTATATTAAATGTTGATGTATGGAAAGGCAGGTTATGCTTGTCTAGAAGCACTCAATATGCGTGAGGTTTTACCTCCGTCAAGTACCATGCGTCACTGTCGCATATAGGTCATATAATAAGGGGGAGTTATCTTTTTGAAGTATTCATGCATATATTTCATCTTCATTCTGTTGCCATGAATAAGTGTACAACCATGTGTTGCGTCATGCATTTCATCTCTACCAACTTCATGTTTGACCAGGTCAACCCCTGCATGGCTCAAGTCATCATCTCCTTGAGAATTGTCTTTTCACTTGCAAACATAACTCCTTGAGTGCATTCATTACATATCCTTAGGGGGAGTCTTGTTGATTTTCTTAAATCTCTTGCAATCTGAACTTCAATGGCTTACAGTCTGATTTGAGATCATGAGACCGACAGAACTACGGCGTAAGAGCTTTCTATTATATGCCCTGATGATTGTCCATTCAATGAAAATAGTTCAGATTTAATGATTTCTTTGAAGTTCAAAAATATTTATTCTGAAATCATCTATGTTCTGTGGTTTTAATAGACCTTAACTAGAGATTACATATTGTGCTTTGCATGACTATCCTGATATATGAAAATTCAAAATTCATGACCATCTTGGTGATACACTCAGGCTTAGTATTGTTTCTAAACATATTGATGAGCTGGAATTCCTGAAAATCAATTTGACAGAGCAATGATATTGTTGCACGGAGAAATATGTTACGTCATCAAATCAAGTGACGAATGATATGTCATGATGTGCCCCTGTTATCTCTGTCTTAATTCATTTGGACTCTAGGCAGAGCAATGTCATAATTACTGAGAAATATATCTTCTCATCAAAGAAATGAGTTTGGATATGTCATGACGTGACTTTGCTATCTCTGTTCATTCTAAAGCTTAACAATCAGTCATGCCAAATACCTAGGAATACTGGCGTCTAACCAGCGTGTATTCTTACGGCTAGGAGACATGTACTAGACTCGATTGCTCGGAACATATGAGTCATGTGCCTTCAAATTCAAAAGATATTGAAAATCAAATTTGTTGAACTCATAATATTCCGTGCTTTAGTCATGATTGTTTAGCCTCAATACTAGTTTTTATGTTATTCCCTTTGTAGTTATTGAATATGGATATATAAGACAAGGGAAGGTTAAACACTGCCATGATATACAACTTTGGTTCATTTCTATTACATCTTGGATGTAGCTACTTTTCGAACTCCATTGTTGATTTCGGATTTCATTAGCTTTGAACCATATATATTGCTCATGGCATGTTTTAGGTTTGCATATAATGGCTTGCTCTCCACTCTCATTCAGCTCTGGTCTCTCAGACATTCGTCACCTTCTCTGTCTTATCCCTCCTTTTTGCTGCTGTCAAAGGGGGAGAAAATGAATGTCTTGTTGTGAGTCCTTTCCTTTAATACCTTTGTCCGTCCTTTGTGCGGCCTTTGTGAGTTGTCAAAGGAAGATGAGTGAATTGTGTACGGGGGAGAGTCCAAGGGGGTGAATCCTTTGTGCGCTTTGTGTATCTCTTATGTGTATGTGATGGGGTTTGCATAATTGCATAGCATTCATATCTGCATTCATAATTGCATTCACATACTATTACTATCATGGATCTTGAGCTGCATATGTTATCTGCATTCATAATTGCATTCACATCCTATTACTATCATGGATCTTGAGCTGCATATGTTGCATTTGTTATAACTTTTGCCATTTTAGATATTACTGCCACATAATGACTCACAGTGTTGCCATCATTAAAAAGGGGGAGAATGTTGTGCCCCTGTGGTCAATTAAGTCATCTTGTGGTCACTTGGGTCATTCGACATCATCCTATGGTCATTTGAGTTATTTGATATTCTTGGTTTTGATAATGGCTAAACACTATAAGTCATTGATGTTTTACCACTCTTATATGACTAAACACCTTGATGTTCTTTCATGACAGATATGCCAAGGAATGGAGTGGAGATGGCAAAAGTGAAAGCTCAATGATTGCGCCCTCGCACGCGGAGGGGATCGACCTGCCCGATCAGGTCGCGGGGGTCAAGGGGGCAGCGCCCCTTGCGGGGGTTTCCGAGGGCGGAGCCCCCGGAACAAAATTCAGAAATGCTCAAATGATCTAATGCATAAACCAAACCCAAAAATACATGGAATTGATAAGGACTTGAGTATCTTGACTTATGGACATGTTTCCTTGGGCTAACACTTCATTTTTGTAGGTATAGGTCTTTCCGGTCGACCAACACACCTTGGCTGGTCGACCAGATTTGCCAGAGCCTAAGAATTCCACATTTTACAGGTTTCGGTCGACCGCCCCTACCTTTCCGGTTGACCGGTTCTCCCAGAGATGAAAAACTCCATATTTTATAGGTTTCGGTCGACCGCCACTATAGGGCCGGTCGACCGATTTTCGCCTGGATCAAAATGTTCTAAGTCCAGCATGTTCCGGTCGACCGACCCATGAATTCTGGTCGACCGCCAGCCCCGATGCAGCAATGTTTGACTTCGATTTCCACCTCGAGGCCAGCCCCTTTCCATGGATTTGTTTAATCAAAACTCACCTAATCTCCCATGATTTGTGGATCTTGTCTGGGGGATGTCTAAGGACCATTCAAAGGTTATAAAACACATGCAAGAGGGTGAGAAACCCTAGTTGATCATTTGAGAAATCAAGGGAGGCTGAAAGGGTGTGTTCAAGGGAGAGTAGTTCGAAGTACTGTAGCCGTGAACAGTACTACGGGAAGAAGCTTCATCCATTCCAAAGGATTCAAGTCCAGATCTGAAGCCATCTCAACCTCCAAAGAAGCAAGAAGCAATCAAGACTTTCAAAGGTGATCTAAACTGCATTCTTCATCCTCTTCATCAACTCAAGAAGATCAAAAGGAAGATCGAAGCTACATCCATCATCTTCTTCATCAACTAGAAGAGATTCAAGGAAGATCATCTCGCAAGGAAGAAGACACCTTCAAAGCATCCGATTCAAGCTTCTGCAACTCAGACAAGATCTTCTTTCTTTGAGCATACTCTATATCTTGTTTGAGTGATTTCATATTTGTTATCTTTTTCATTTCATACAAATATTTGGAACTGAGAATCGTCCCTACTGGTGGTTAGTAGGAAGGCAATAGGAAGTTGTCTGATCTGCGATGTTGACGTCCCTATCTGTGGTTAGTAGGAAGGCAATCAGAGGTCTTTCCGATTTGCGGTTCAGTGCGTGGCACTAGTGGAGCCTCACCGGATTTGGTGAGGGGTGGATGTAGGACTGGGGATTCAGTCCGAACCACCTTAAAATCTTTTGTGTTGTGGTTTGTTTATGTGATTGCTTTATTCTAGATGCATGCTTAGGTTCAAATCAATATATTAGTTGCTCATCTTGCCAAGCGAATCATAGTGTTCTTCGATAAGCTAGTTACATTCCGCTGCAATTTATTTTATCTAACTATATAGAGGGTTACATTACGAAAAGAGGGGCAGATCTATTCACCCCTCCCCTCTAGATCCGCTGTCAACTACTCAACACAGGTAAAGTTGGTAAGAACCCATCCAACTCAATTGATAATGTATTGCTTATTGATGGTCTAGAGTATAATCTACTGAGCATAAGTCAACTGTGTGATAAAGGTCATACTGTAGTCTTTGACTCTAATGAATGTAGGATCTTGCAACCTAATTCAACAGAAACTAAGTTTTCTGGTAAAAGAGTCAACAACCTATACATGATTGACTTAGATGACCCTGCTCACATAAATCTTTATCTTGCTGCACCCAAATCTGAATTAGCATGCTTGTGGCATCGCAGACTAGGTCATGCTAGCTACAATACCCTTCATAAAATGGTAAAGCATTCTATTGTCAATGGACTGCCTGAAATTAAATTCAAACTGAACTCTAGAATTTGTGATGCATGTGCTCAAGGAAAGTAAACTAGAAAGCCATTTAAAAATAGAACTGAAAACCTATCATCTAAACCACTTGAATTAATTCATATGGACTTGTTTGGTCCAACCAAAACAGCTAACTTAAGTGGTAAAATATATGGTTATGTTTTAGTAGATGACTTTACTAGATTCACTTGGGTATTTTATCTTGCACATAAAAATAATGCTTTTGATGAGTCTTAGGCACTCTATATGTAAGTGAAGCAAGATGGTAAGTTCAAAATTTCCAACATAATTTCAGATCATGGCGGTGAATTCGACAATGCTAACTTTGACAATCTGTGTCGGACTGAAGGAATAAATCATAGATTTTCATCACCAAAGACTCCTGAACAAAATGGGGTAGTTGAGAGGAAGAACAGAACTCTCATAGAGATGGCACGCACAATGCTTGCTGAAAAGCAACTACCAAGGAGATTTTGGGCAGAAGCGGTAAACACTACATGCTATATCATCAACCGCTCAATGATAAGACCACTCACTAAAATGACTCCTTATGAGCTGTTGAAAGGTAAAAAGTCATCTCTCTTTCACATGAAAGTTTTTAGGTCAAAGTGCTTTATTCATAACAATGATAAAAGAGTTTTGGACAAGTTTGAGCCTAAGAGTGAAGAAGGGATATTCCTTGGGTATTCAGATAAGTCTAGAGCTTTTAGAGTCTATAATCTTAAGACCCATTGTGTGGAAGAGTCCCCTCACATCACCTTTGATGAGACTCATCATGACAACATTTACAGGGAAGATGATGATGGGGAATTCTTGAACATAAAAGGAAAGGAAAAACTTTCACACGAGGAGACACAAGAAAATGAAGACCAAGGAGGGCCAAGCAACGCTCCGGTCACTGAAGCAAGTGGAGGTAACACTCAACCTGATCTAAGAGTGTTAAAAGACCATTCTTTAGAAAACATCGTAGGTAATCTGCATGACCGAACCAAAATTAGGTCTCATTTCAGAATTATGGATGAAATTGAACAACTTGATCTTATGTCTCAAACTGAACCCAAAAATATTGTAGAGGCCTTAATAGATGAAAATTGGATAAACTCCATGCATGATGAATTAAACTAGTTTGAAAGAAACAAAGTCTGGCTAGTTCCCAGGCCTCAAGAGAAATCTATCATAGGAACTAAATGGGTCTTCAAGAATAAACTGAGTGAAGATGGAAAGATAATAAGAAACAAATCCAGATTGGTGGCTCAGGGGTATAATCAAGGGTTTGGCATTGATTTTGAAGAATCTTTTGCCCCTGTAGCCAGATTAGAGGCTATTAGAATTTTGCTTGCATTTTCATGTTCTCATAAAATCAAGCTGGAGCAAATGGATGTTAAAAGTGCTTTTCTGAATGGTCTTATTAAAGAAAAAGTTTATGTAGAGCAACCCCTCGATTTTGAATGCACATATTTTAAAGATCATGTTTATAAGTTAGACAGGGCTTTATATGGCTTGAAGCAGGCACCTAGAACTTGGTATGACAGACTAAGCTCATACCTCACCGAACAAGGGTATTCAAGAGGTAATGTAGACCAGACACTATTCACCAAGAGACAAGGTAAGGACATCTTACTAGTTCAGATTTATGTGGATGACATAGTGTTTGGGTCCACTAAACCTCAAATGTGTGAGGAGTTTGCTAAACTCATGACCAATGAATTTGAAATGAGTCTAATGGGTAAGCTTCAATTCTTTCTTGGCTTACAGATTAATCAAAGCAATGAAGGATGTTTTATCAATCAAGCCAAATATGTGAAGGAGTTGCTGAAAAAATTTGATCTGACCAACTGCAAACCATTAGGAACTCCAATGGGGACTACCACTTCACTGGATGCAGATGAACAAGGTACACATCTGAATGCAAAAAGGTACAGAGGTATGATCGGGTCATTACTCTATCTAACTGCATCTAGACCAGACATTCAGTTTAGTGTTTGCTTATGCGCTAGATTTTGGTCTAGTCCTAGAGAGTCCCACTTGACTACTGTCAAGCGTATCTTTAGATACCTTGCTGGCACTCAAGAATTGGGATTATGATATCCTGCATCCTGTGAACTTTCACTTATTTCATATTCAGATGCAGACTATGCAGGATACAAACTGGACCGCAAGAGCACTAGTGGCTATTGCCAATTTCTTAGTGGGTGTTTGGTTTCTTGGGCCTCCAAGAAACAACACTCGATTGCCCTCTCAACTGTAGAGGTAGAATATATTACTGCAGGGAGTTGTGGCACCCAAGTGCTGTGGATCAAACACCAACTCCAAGACTATCTAATAGATCTTGGCTGTGTTCCCATTCTGTGTGATAACACAAGTGCTATAAATCTTGCAAAAAATCCAATCATGCACTCTAGGACTAAGCATATTAAAATTAGGCATCATTTCATAAGGGATGAAGTCCTAAAAAATCACTTTGAGCTCCATTTTGTTGACTCAGAAAATCAGATTGCAGACATTTTCACAAAACCTTTAAGCAATGACATGTTTTCAACATTAAGGAGAGAGCAAGGTCTATGCAGACCTTAATCCACTCAGGTTTGAGCTATCTATTCCTTTTCGATGCACAAGTTACTTGTCTTTGCTATGATAGGTACAAGCATGTCTGTTTTTGTCTAGAACTGGTCTATTGGTTGTATAAACTATTTCATGCATGATGGTCACATTCAGGGGGAGCTTGTGTGCATTTCTAGTTGTTTTGAGTTGAATATCATCTTTTGACTAAATGGCATATCAAATGTCGAGAAGTGGAAAGACAGGTCATGCCTGTCAGGAAACTCTCCCCATGCGTGAAGACTGGCCTCCGCCAAGTACCATGAGTCAGAAATGCATTTTGACATCTGTATAGTTAATTTCTAATGCATAAGCATGTTTAAAGCTTTAGCATCCAATAAAGCACTTCTCAGTGGCAGCAAAGAGGTAAAACCATTCTTGAATGATTAACTGAAATAAGAAAGTCAGAGGCACTAGCAGTAGAAGATGGCAGGAGTATTTCAGAAATAAAGGAAATAAAGACAGATAAGAATCAGAGACACTGGCTGAGAACAGACTTTTGACCAGGCCGACACCTTCTAGTCATGTGCCGACACATGCAGGACAATGGCTTAAGGAAGGTCGGTGCAGCCTTCTTGTATGAAGAGCAGGGTCGGTGCTACAAGGTCTGTGAGGTCGACACCTTCCAGTCATGTGCCGACACATGTAGGACAATGGCTTAACAAAGGTCGGTGCACGATTAATTTCAAACCAACAAGGTCAGTGCATGTTGTAATTTCAACTCAACATGAGTCTGTGCATCTGGTGTTCATGCTACACAGTTTGTGAAAAGTCTGCGCTTCCTCTAGGCAGGTCGACACCCTCTCAGAACGTGTCGACACTGTCACTCTGCCACTCTTGGGTGTGAGATCTAATGGAGAGTAGTTCTGACCTTTTCTTATCACTGCCTCCTTCATTTTCACTTCAAGTCTTTTGCCTCTGAACCTTCACTTATCACCGAGCATTAATTGAGGGGGAGTTGAGAATGTTTTAATTCGTTCATACAACCCTGGGTAAGTTATTCTGTTCTACTCCTATTAAGGAAGTGGTTTCATGTTTATAATCCTCATTTTCGTTGATAATTGTGTTGAGTTCTACCAAACTTACACTCATAATAGGGTTAAAACATTCATCAAGTCTTTGAAAAAGACCATAGCCTAAGCGTCTGAACGTTTACTACAAAAAGGCTTCTTGGTTTAAGAAATGATTGGCATGTATTGTCCTTAAACAAGTTACCTAACTTGAAGCCAATTAGAGAATACGCCTCCTAAAACCATACTGCAATAATTTCAGAGCAATGGCCTCATCTTCAGAGAAATTAGATCCTACATCAATAAAATGAAGGTTAATCTAGTCATGATGAAGACTGTCAACTCTGTTCAAAAGAAAACAGAAAGATAAGCTACACTGAGTAACCAGGGACTCTGGCGTCTGAACAACGTGTTTCCTTGAGTCAAAAAGTGAATGCTATATCGGACTGTTTAATTAATTAAAAAAAATGGTTTGGGGCTGACTCTATACCTTACTTCAAAATAAAAAGGTTTTTGTTTATTTTCAATACTTGCTTATTCTCCTTTTTCCAATCATGCCTAATGAACTTGCTGAGTAAGACAAATAGGCTTGGTTAAATATTTTGACTTTCTCAAATATTTTAGTCTTATTATTTGTTGCAAAAACGGTTTCTCTCAAACCTCTATTACTCAAAAATGAGCTTATAAGCCTTAAACTATTCTGAAATAAAAACATGGGTATTTCAGCCATTTCTTATCTAAGGGTTGTTATTTCTAAAAGGAAAAATCTTAACTCTGCCTTTTTAAACTCCACGGTGAAATTCACGTTTTCACTTTACCCTTTCAAAACCCTTCTCTCTCGCAAAGACTCTCTCCGGCGCGTCTGCACGCCCTCCCCACGGAGGTCGACACCCCTCTCCATCTCCCTTCACTTGTGCAACCATCTCCCCAGCTAGCTCCAGCAGCCCTCTGTCACCCTCCCTTCCTTTTTTTCTGCCCTCTCCATGGCTCCTCCGGTCACCCGCGGGAAGAGGAAGGACGCGGTCACATCTAAAAAGGCCACTGCTCACGCCCCTGCAGTAAAGAAAGCACACAAAGAAGGGCGCTCCAAGAGCATTGAGGATAGACCAGCTGCTGAACCAGCAAAAAGGAGAGCCGCAGAAGCCCAGGGTTCGAACAATGAGAAGGGCATGCCGCAACAACCTCCGGCCAAGCGGCAACGTCTGTCTGTAATGGAAAAAGGGAAGGCCAAGGTGTAGTCAGCACCTCCGCAGCTCAGTACTGCTCCCTCAGTCAGGGAAGAAGAGAGTGACCCCACCAGGATCCTCTTCCCTAGGTATGTGGATTTCAGTGACCGTAAGATGCTTGATAATTTTCCTGAACTACTGCCGCTCTTTGAATTCCAAGGATGAAGAAGATTTCTGTCTGACCACAGGGTGTACTACCCATTTATGGTATAACAGTTTTATAAGAACTTAGTTTATGACCAGAATAAGAAAGCCCTTAGGACTGAGGTAAAGGGAGTCACAATCAAACTTTCAACCAAGCTGCTTCACAGAGCTTTACATATTCCTCGAGATGGGCTTATAGAGTCTGAATGTGACATTGATTTGTCTGCCGCCTACACCATCCTGACAGGCAAGCCCAGGAACCCTCAGGATGAAACCCAAACTCTTGTCAAATCCTTTGACACCAACAGGTTTCCTCCTTTATAACGTCTCTTGCACCGCATGTGTACAACCATGATTACCCCACAAGGGGGTGGCAGGAGTAGGCTAACAAAAACCCAGCGGTTTATTTTCTTCTATATGTTCAACAATCAGCAAATCTGCCTTCCAGATATTATTCTACAGATTATGGACAGTTGTATACGGAACAAGAGAAGTCTGCCCAATGCAGCACAACTTACAGCAATATTTCAGAGGGTTGGCATTCCTATGGACAATGAAAAGTCAACACAAATCCCCAGAAGCAATGTCTATTGCATGAGGTTCATTGAGAATTACATGCACTTTAAAAAGAAGGTGACAATAATTATAAGAAATCTACCTGGCCATTTACCTGACCAACCAGTACAGCCAGTTCAACAGGAACAACCTGCACAGGATCAGCCTGACCAGCCAACTTTAAATGAGCAGTTAGACCAGCCTGAAGAGCCGTTCCATGTAGACGCTCACTTTGAGCAGGACCAAGAGCAGCAGCCGTCTGAAGACCACATGGACCAACCTGGGATGATGACATCATTTGGCATCCAACCTCCACTGTCTCCAGACAATGAGCCTCGAGTGTTTAGTGAACGGGATGCACCTCCAGAATTCCATGCCGAGGCCTCCACCTCAAGAGGCCCAACTTTTGGTACAACTGGTGGCCTCATGGACATTCACCCTGCTCTTATCCAATTCCTCATCGCACAGTTTGGAAGCATGAACTTCTCATTTCGTCAGGTCAGTCTGCAAGTGGACAGATTGGAAGCCCGACAACTTCACTATGAGCAAGTCCAAACCAGCAGATGGGAGAAATTTGTGAACGACAAACATAAGTCAGATGAAAGGTTGAGAAGCTTCATGCACTCTATCATAAATGTGTGTGAAAGGGTCGGGATGATTATGAAGAGGCTAAGGCAAATTCACACTGAAACCCAGGAGAAAATTGCTGAAATGGTCATGCATGCCTATGACATCCAAGAAGATTAAGGTCATCTCAACATCAAGTGTGTCCGACTGATGGATACCTCCAATCAAATTGCAGAACAGGTGGCTGCAGCAACACTATCCATCATAGAACAAGTGACCACAGAGGCCACTAGAACTGTCAATGCCACATCTAATCTGGAAAGAATAGTTAATGCCACTACTACATGGCTACTTGATGCCTCCAACCAGATGAAAGGGAAGGTGTATGCTGACTGCAACAAGCTCCTTGATGCCTCCTCCCAACTTGCAGAAAAAGTCCACATTGACACATCACTAATAGTGAACAACACCACCAAAGCTGAGGCCAAAATGAATGTTGTGTACAACAAACTTGATATGGTTGGTACTGAAATTCTGGAACTAATTCGTCTGCCTAAAGCCCAACTCCAACCAGCCTTGGCCGACACAGGTGATGAATGGTGCCCTCCTCCTCATACAGAAGCAACATCTTCTCGTCTCCCCCCGCAAGGACCCCAACAGAGGGCAGAGACTGAGTACATTTGTGAAATGATACACAACTGGCTCAAGGATATAAATGAAAACATCAAGACTCTACACCGGTTCGTCAAACAATGAGATGAGCAACTCACTAAGAAAGTTGACTCTCTCGCTGTCACAGTCTCGCAACTGCAACAGCAATTCCATGAGGCACAGAAGGTTTAGTTCCCCGGAAGCACTAGCTCCAGCACTTTGCCTCCTCCAAAGCAGCAGCCTCCTTCACCCCCTCCTTGATGATGACAAAGGGGGAGAAGTTCTGAAGACTTTTGAGAGTGTTACAAGCATCATCTAGCATAAGCATCTAGTTAGTTTTTCATCTAGATCTTAGTTTTTGCATCTAGACAGCTTCATGTAAATGCTTGAACGCAAATCCTTGCTTGATCTGTATGAAACTGTGTTTGATCAATGGAACAATCATTTTTTTGAAAAATATAAAAATGGTCTCCCTTGTTTTTGAATGGTAAAAACTCTTCTGTCTGATGTTTTCTCAACCAAAATTATGTATTGCTAGATGAATGCTTGGAGATAATGAATTAGGGTTGTCATCATCAAAAATGGGGAGAATGTTGTGTTCCCTGGTTTTGATGATAACAAACCATAATTCATGATTAGATAATTGAGGAATATCTAACAAGTTTGGTTTAATGTATAGACTGAACAAGTACAGGAGAAACACTCTAAGAGTGTCAACACCTCCCACAAACGTGTCGACACATCAAGAAGAGATCATGATAAACCATCTCCGGTTGAGCTCTGGTATGAAGCAAGTGTCGACACATCTGAGCAAAGTGTCAACACCCCAAGAAGAAATCCATCTTGAGGCCATTTCTGTCTGGCCTCTGGATTAACCAAAGTGTCGACACCCTGAGCGAAAAGTGTCGACACCTCGGTTCCAAGAAGCAGGCCTTACTTCTCTCTGTCACATATATCCCGACACTGTCTAGTGACGTCTCGGCACCTAGCGCATATGTCCTGACACCGCCTAGTGACGTCTCGGCACTACATCACGATCCACATGCGAGTATGGCACAAGTGTCGACACTTGTTCATCAAGGTGTCGACCTGTTCTGCTTGGAAGCCACGGGTCTTCAAGATCTTAATGGGGTGTGTCGACACTCTGTGTGTAAAGTGTTGTCACGTTCATGATCATCCAGAACGGATCTGAAATCGATAGAATCCGCTCTTCAAGATTCAGAACTTGTTTTGGAGGATCCGTTCGCTCCGGAAAAAGCAGTCAAGAAGATCACTGCGTCAGAAGATCATGTTATGGCAGAGACATCCTCTGAAAGGATGGTACCATTCCTGATATGGTTCCCTACCTACCCACATACCAGCAGGCATGACAGATAAGGGTCAATGATGACAAGGAAGCACATTAAATAATGTGGATGTGACTGTCTGGGTTGGTTTCTTTCTGTAGTGGACAATGTTGGAGTTGCCGTGAGCCACCAATATATCAGGAGTAGGAGTTCCAGTTCAAGAGTGACAGCAAGCGTGAAGAAAGAAAATAAGGAAGCAACATAGAAGGTTGCTCGCGAATCCATCTCCTTCCCGGCGCTGCTAGAGTGAGTGCAACGAAGAAGACGCTCCTCTTCCTCACTCAAGAGGTCTCTTAGCAAAGCAGAAAGGATCTGTGAGGCTCCATCCGGTACCCTTGAGAGCTGGAAGCAACATCATCCTTCCCTCATGAGGTTGTGGTGATGAACCAGGAAGAATAAGAAGAGAACCAAGGAGTCCTCAAGTTCTTTCCCAGACATGAGTTTTCTTTCCCATATAACTTCATAGTGATACTCTGTCTGGCTGTTCCTTTTCAGTTTGTTTTTCTTTAAAAATACATACTCTCATATCTGTACCCTACCTGTGAGTAGGAAGACAGACGGTTTGGTCATCGGTCTGGGGGTTTTGGGTTGTGATCCCTCAAGCTGTTTGGCAGCGGAGTTGTGAGAGTGTATCTCTTTGATAGAAGCTTTGAATCAGCGGTAGTGCCTTTGCACTAGTGAAGCCTCACCGAGTTGTGTGAGGGGTGGACGTAGGTCTCTGGATAGAGACCGAACCACCTTAAAACTTGTATCTTGTGGTTTATTTTCCATTATGTACTAACACTAGAAGCTTGGTAGGAACGTTCATGATTATCATCTGTGCATCTAGCCTCTTAGCTATCAACTAATTCTTGCCTTGCCAGTCTTAGTGTTAGATCTAGTTTTTATTTCCGCAAAGAAGGGCAAAAATGGGCTAATCTATTCACCCCTCCCCTCTAGATCTGCCTATCACCACTCTACACAGCTTACACACCAACTCCCCCTGAGCAACATACCCTAGATGTTGCTCCATATACACTTCCTCCTGAAGATCACCATACAAAAAAACATTCTTTACATCCATTTGAAGCATCCGCCAACCTTGATTAATGGCAAGTGAAAAGAGCACATGTACTGAATTCAACTGACCCACAGGAGAGAAGGTTTCAAAATAGTCTACTCTGTAAGTTTGTGTGAACTCTTTTGCAACAAGTCTGACTTTATACTTATCAATGGTACCATCAGGAGAGTACTTCACAGTAAACACCCAACAACAGACAATAAGCGTAACATGAGTCGGGCAGCACATAAGGACCCAAGTATTGAGATATAAGAGCATTCATTTCGTCATCCATAGCAACTTTCCATTGAGATCTAAGGAGTGCCTCCGAAACATTCCTGGGAATAGGAACAACGAAAATGGACAAGGCAAACTGACAAAAAGAGGGAGACAAAGATATGTAGGAGACAAAATCGCCAATAGGGTGTTGGTAAATACTTTAACATGACCTTACCCCTTTTCGAATAGCAATAGGAAGGTGAAGATCTGAAACAAGTGGAGAAGAGGACTCACCAGAAGAAGGATCCATCGGTGAAGAACAAGACAGTGGAGGGGCATCCACTAGTGGAGGCACGCGCCACTGATAAACCTGTCCATAAAAAATATCCGTAACATGTGATTCAGAGAGTTCATTATCGATGACAGGAGTCGAGTTAGAAGGAAATAAAACAAGTGGAGTTGGGACCTTCTGAATAGGAACCTCCAGAATAGAGGGATGAGGTTGTACCTCATAAGAAAGAGTATAAAAAGATATAGACTCAAAGAAAGTAACATCAGCAGAAACATAGCATTTCTTGGACCAGGGTTCAAAACAACGGTATCTTTTTTGAGTTCGAGAATATCTAAGAAAAATGTAGGAAACCAATCTATGAGATAATTTATTGTCACCTTGACCAAGTGAGTGAACAAAACGTTTACATCCAAACACTCAGGGAACAAGAGAAAAGGGAGAAAGGTCTGGATGTAAAGACAAGAGCACCGATCGTCCATCTAACACCTTGCTTGGAACACGATTTATAAGATAGCATGAAGTAAGAACAACATCTCCCTAATATTGTTTAGGTACATGCATATGAAATAGGAGTACGAGCAACATCAAGAAGATGGCGGCTCTTCCTCTCAGCAACTCCATTTTCTTGAGATGTGTAAGAGCAGGATGTTTGATGGACAATTCCATGTGAGGAGCAAAAGGTAGCAAACATGGTCTGAGGGTACTCCAAGGCATTATCAGTGCACACAATTTTGATAGAAGTAGAATACTGAGTTTTTATTTTAGCATAAAAATTTTGGAATACAAACAGAACATCAGGCATTGACTTGAGAAGAAACACCCAAGTCATGCGAGAGAAATCATCTATAAAAGTGACAAAATAACAAAATCCGAGTCTGGAGAGAATAGGAAAGGGCCCTCAGATATCGCAGTGAACAAGATGGTAGGGAGCAGTGCTCCTTTTATTATGACTCAAAGGATATGACACACGATGGTGTTTGCCCAGTTCACAGGCATCACAATGAAGTTTATTACCTGTAGAAGGAACTGACACAACTGTCCTAAACTTCATAAGAGAAGGATGACCTAGTCTGCAATGCCACTGATATAGATCCTCACTAGCTAATAGAGCTCGAGAGATCTGGAGAGGTGTATTTGCAGCGAGATAGTAGTCCACCAGATTTATGCCCCCCACCAAACGTCTTCTTCGTCCGTAGGTGCTGAAAAATATAATAAGAAGGATAGAAGGTCACTAAACAATTCAAGGAACGAGTTAGCATGCTAATGGAAAGAAGATTGACAGTGAACTTAAGAATATAAAGAACATCATTCGAGGTTATATTAGATGATCAAGCTATGTCATTGCCTGCAATTGATGAGTGAGAGACATCAGCTACAACAACCGACACATGAGAACTAGAGAGGGCAAGTGAGGAGAAAAGGGAGCAGTCACCTGTCATATGACAAGAGGCTCTGGAGTCCACAATCCAGGAGGGATTGTGAATAGCGAGTGCACTACCTAAGGGAGTGACAACATGAAACGAGGAGGAAGAAGTAGGCACAGAGCATTTTATGATACGTTGAATAGCCTCGTATTCCTCTCGAAACAAAGTAACTCCTCCATCCTACTGAGAAGGTGCCATGGGTGAAGTGTTAGACTGCTGCGGGATAGAGGCAAAAGTAGACGAAGTATTAGAAGCAACTCCGAGATTAGCCATAGGGTTTGATTTGCTGCCCCCCTTCCATACTTTTTCCAACATAAATTGGATTGGTGATTGGACCTTCCACAGTGTGTGCATGGCTGACAACCACGGCCACGTCCAGTAGCGGCCAGCACATACACGCTTCATATATCTCCAGGGACAATTGTCTGCCCAGTAATAGAATTTACAGCACCAACATGAGGCATTGTGCTACTCATAGCATGCACGAAAATGCGTCTGCCAGCTGTGGTATAGCGGTGTCAGCCAACAAATCATCCAGGACATGTCGGAGATTGTCATCAAGTCCGGACAGAAATTTAGCAACAATAAATTCTTCCTGCTATTTTTGTATTGTTGCGAGATCTGTGATAGTCGGCTGACACAGGAGAAGCTCATTCCATAACCCTTGCACTTGAGAAAAATACTGTGCAATATATTGACCATCCTGCTGTTTCACACACGGAATTTTTCGAATATCCATTTCGTTGGATAGATATACATATATTTTGACATATTTATTAGTTCTGCACTTTTAGGTTTATCAGACGATTTAGGATTCGTGTACTGGACTTTTCCCTACCGACTGGAGTCGGCATTAATTTACATTGGACAAGTCCGAACACCTTTGATTATCTGCTAAAGACTCCCTTTTTACCTCTACGGCCCATGCCCTGAGGCAGGGGGGAATTTTTATGATTTTTTTAGCGAGAGTTTTGCTTATAATTTTCCCTCTTATGCAGGTTTAATCACAATTTTCTCTTTAGTGAAGGGCTTATTTGCGGTTTCTAACGTGATTAAGGCATCATGTGTGACCCTTTTAATTTTACGCAATTTTTGAAGAAATCTGAGGTAAAAATGCAATTTTCGAGACTTAGCCTTGAGCGGGGACATTTCCATAAGTTGGGGAGCATTCTTTTGAATGAAAAATTTTCCTTATTGAATTTCAAACTTTTTTGAATTTCTTTCTTAAAACACATGATTTTTGCGCAATTTCAAAAAGATCGGAGGTAAAATTGCAATTTCTCAAGCCTCCAAGGGCTTTTACATAATTTCTTGCATCGGGCCAAGCTTTGGCACATCTCTGGCCTTCTTCAAAATTTTCTGACATTTTCAGATGATTTTGCAGCGAAAACATGACATTTCTTGACACCGGAGGAATTCTAGCCATTCATGCCCTAGTATGAGGGTCTTTTCGTAAAATGGCTGTGGGTTTGAATTGAAGAAAAACCCTGCAACCAGCAGCAAGAGAGAAGGGCGCAACCACCTCTTCTCTTCTTCCTCCTCAAGCTCTTCTTCTTCTTCTTTAACTTGGGCCTCTTTAGAAGCTCTCCAAGCCTTCGAGTCTTTCTCCCCCCTCTCTCAAGTCTTTGGCTCCTTTTAGAGGAGGTGAGAGATAGAGCGGAGGCTAGGTGGCTCGTCATAACGCATAAGTGTATGTTGTTATTACACGTGCATTAACAATCTTAAACCAGACTCGTAACGAAATAATAAATAAATAAGTAGTACGATGACGAGTGGGGGTCGAATCCACAGAGAGGATGAGATTTTTTTTAGAGTTAAAACCTTGAGTTCCTTAGATGCGCAAAATATTTGAGTTTCTTTTAAAGTTGCAAAATCATGGAAATAAACCTATCTGACAAAACACCGTGCATAGAAAGAGAAAGAAGTTGAGAGAGGGGAAGAGGGATAGAGAGAGAGGGGGGGAGAGAACAAGACCAAGATGGAGGAAACAATTGCTTCTATTATATTAAGAAATTATTCTATAAAGTGGCAAAACAAGATTACAATAAAATGCCGATACACGATTACAACTTTGATGAAAATAAAAACTCTACGCATTATGAATGAAAAACACAAAGCATGAAAAATGCTAAGAGCCTGAAGCCAAAGTTGATGCAACGGTGGTGGTGATGGTGCCGTTCCTCCTTGACCTTGGATCACGAACCACCTTGCCGATGGTATCGTCTACGTCGGAGTGGATGCCATCTTCACCTTTGGAGGAGAATGTAGAGATGGAGAAGAGAGATCTAGGGTGAGAAAGAGAGGGAAATATGTGGCTAACGAAGAAGATCTAAGAGAGGGAAGGGTGATTGTAGAAGTGGGAAGAAGTAGAAGCAAGGATGAGGGGCGATCTAGCTAGATGAAGGGAGAGGAGAAGAGAGAGAGGTGAGGGCGACCTAAGGAGAGAGAGGATGAGGTGGGGGCGCCCTAGGGAGAGTGAAGTCCCGCGATCAATGACACCCAAGAGGGGGGTGAATTGGGTGTTTACAAATTTTAAGAAAACTTTTGGCCTTTTTGAAGAATGTGATAAAACACTACTTAAGAGATTCAAATCTATTCAATCACAAGTTGAATTTATCAAAATCTATTTAGTGATGAGATATATTATGCAAGATGAACAAGAATAAAACATGAACAACAAAGTACACTAACACTCATGTAGAATGGAGGTAGAGGAAATGGACCAAATCACACAATACAAACCACAATGCACAGCAGTTTTTAAGGTGGTTCGGATGCAATGACGGCAATCCTACGTCCACCCCTCACCAAACCCGGTGAGGCTTCACTCGGGGATAAATCTCCAAACGGAGATGACGCTCCAACCACACACGCAAGACGACGTCTGCACACACACACGGGGACGCGCCCCAATACACACACACACACACACGGAGATGAAGTCTCCAACACGATCTGACAATCGGATCACTAACACTAACACTCACTCCCACAAGTGTAGCAATCCACACACATGAGGCAGAACAGATCTAAAAAGACCCCCACATACACAAACGCAGATCTAGGAAGATCCATGCACACACACGAATCAAATACGACACACACACACACGACCACAGATCCAACAACGATCCACACACACACAAGTTCTTCAGTTTATGACGAACACAAATACAACACCCAAAGCATAAAGATGATAAGGCTTAGTTTAGAAAACTCCTGTTTTGGGTTCCCCTTGAATGCATGTTGCGGATCTTGAACGTATCTTCAATCTTCACTTGACCGCAGCTTCAATCCGTGCTTGCTTAGCTTTTCTCCTTTCTTGCTTGCTTGGCTTCTCTTCTTTCTCCCTTAGGCACTCTTCTTGGAATCCTTGCTTGCTTGCTTGGCTCTTCTCTTCCTTGGAGGAGGTTGGCTTCAGATATGCCTTCAATGGGTTGAGAATGGATGAAGAACACTTACTGCACGAAGTACTGTTCATGGCTACAGTACCCTTCTTCTTCCTCCTTGGACATCACCCTCTTGATCTCCCTTTGAAGCTCTTGGATGGTTAGGGTTTATGGCTCCAATGAGATATTTTATAGCCCTTGAATGGTCCATAGACAAGCCCCAGACCAGATCCACAAATCATGGTGTAATTGGGGTCATTGGGATTAAACAAATGGGAAGAAAGACCTCTCCCCGAGCTTGAAACAAAAGTCAATAAAAGGGGGCCTCAGGACTGGCGGTCGACCGGTAATATGGGGTCGGTCGACCGGACCTAGGGCGGTCGATCGGACCTTCTGGGGCGGTCGACCGGTTCCTGTAAATTCTGTAGCTTTTTCAGTTCTGGCAATTCTGGTCGACTGGCCCTATGGTCTTGGTCGACCGGAATGACCCATACCTACAAAAATGAAGTGTTAGGCCAAAGAAACATATCCATAAGTCAAGATATTCATGTCCTCATCTATTCCATGCATTTTGGGTTTGGTTTAACTTAGTTTGTACATTTGGAAGGTTCAAAGCATGACATGTCCTTAAACAAGTTCAATGCTCACTTTTGAAGATTACACATGAGATGCATTTATGAACAATGCAAAAGAGACTTAAGGAACCTTCAATTGCAAGCCACATTCAAGCTAAAGGGTTTCATGTTTAAGGTGCATGAATGAGGTGTATTAAGGAGAGGTATATGAGATACACATGGTGAGATCGATGCTAAGACAATGTAAGAGTCTCACCAATGGTTCTTGACAGTAAGTGACATATACCACCTATTTTGAATGGTAGAGAAGCAAGGTGCTTATCCACATGTTTGGTTTACTGGGCGACTGCCATGAGATTATAAGTTTGATCCTGCAAGTAAGATAGTCAAGGTTAATACCACGCTTGTTCACATTAAGGAGTCTTGTTCACATTAAAGAGATTATGAAACCTCTTGCCTCTTGTAAAACCAACATATGCAAACCAAGGATCAAGACTATGTAACCATTGCCATTTGCCATCTCAACCAACATAGATAACAAGAGCATGAATGTACACAATCATCAAGAACATGTGCAATCAACCACAAGTTTAGTTATCATCAAAACCATAACTCAACAATCATCAAAACCATAACTCAACAAGAGCATGAATGTACACAGTCATCAAGAACATGTGCAATCAATCATAAGTTTAGTTATCATCACTTAATCACACATTAAGTTTAGCTATCATCAAAACCATAACTTAACAATCACAACAACCATCAAAACCATAACTCAACAGAGAGGGAGAAAGAGAAAAACCTATTTCAAAAACAAGAACCCCTTTTCTACCCTTGCAATGGGCTTTTTATAAGAGAAATGTGTTCCATGGAGGGTTAGGATTGAATTAGATGAGAATGGATGGTGAAGATATAGAGGGGATGAGATGAAAGAGGTGAGAAGGAGGCCAGCCACACCCTTTTCTAGGGTTTGGGGCGCCCTCCTCCTTTCTCTTTCCTATTTTGGTGGAGATTCCCTTGATTTTCTCTCCTCCATTATCTCTCATTTAAATCCTTGCTTTATCTTTTCCTCCAACAAAAAATAGATGGTGGTTGCCTTTGAATTGGTCAAGAGAAGATGGGGGGCGCCCTAGGGTTCCCTTCACTTGCCTTGTGACCTTTTTGCCCATCGCTTATCCTCCGATTGCCCTGAGTGTCCTGTACACACACAATTTCAATTTAGTCTGTAAAAAATTATTACACTATATATATAAATTAAGAATGCTCATAATTATGCAATGTGAAGTTAATGCACAAGCCCCTCAACTCCCCTTTATTGAATGATAACACCAAATTAAATTAATTTGTATGAAAAACCCAATTTAGGTGTGAAGTTCAGGTTAATTATAAAATCTGCATAATTATCTAATTATATGAACTTAGATACTGGACTTTTCCCCATTGACCAGAGTCGGTGTTAATTTACATCAGACAAGTCCAAATACCTTTGATTAACTGTCAAAGTCTTTTACCTCTATCTGTTGTGACAATAATGATCTTGATGATCGCCTATGACGGGTACATACTCTTGTAAAGAAATTTGGAGACTTCATTTCTTGGGACATATGTGTTGACACCCGTTTTCAGCCTACAAGTAGAGCTATTTCTCTTATTATCCTTTATAATGCTCCGAATTATCCATTATTGTGGAGTCTTCTTTAAATATATTTCGAGCCCATTTTTTGGTCATTTCTAAGTCCATTAAGCCTTGGAGCCCTTGCAGGATGTTTTCCTTTTTTATTAAAAAAATAAAATAATAAAAAATAATAAAAATAATAAAAAATAATAAAAATAATAAAAATTTCAAGGCCGCGGTCAACTGTTGACTGCCTCTTCCCCTCTTATGCCTTGAGAGTCCTAAGTGTTCTGGACTCAGTTTCTGGGTGTTTTTGCTCGACGTGGCCTCCTTCTAAGGTCTCTATCTTCTAGAATCCTCCTCCGAATTGAGTCCCGTTTGTTTCTATCTCTTGTCCTTAATATTATCTCGAGTTTGATCCATAGAACTCAAATTTTAGTGGCCTATATCCTTGGAAAACGGGGAGGAAACTTCTGGATTTATGTATTTTCTGCACAGATCAAACTCTATTTTCTGCTCGATGGGGCCTCCTTTCCATGCAAATATCTTCTAGAATCCTCCTCCAAATTGAGTTCCACTTGTTCCTATCTCTTGTCCTTAGTATTATCTCGAGATTGATCCATAAAACTCGAATTTTGGTGGACTATATCTCCTAAAATCGTGGGAGAACTTTCTGGGTTTCTGCACTCCTATATAAACTACCCAGTTCGTAGTTGCGAAGGAGGGCTCTTTCTGAACGTGGGGCGAATCCATGCTGCATCTCAAACTCACAACTTCGACCCCATCTTGAAGAGGGAAGTATTAGCTTTCCATTCCATCTTTCTAGGCTTGATTTCGTTGTCTATTCTCTTAATTATCCCTTTCTCAATTTCAAAAATCATCACAGAATCCTATTTTATGCACTCTTTTTGCATTTTTCTCCATATTGCGTCGCATATTCCCGCAGTTGTGCTGCGTGTTTTCTCCTCCTACTTGTTTCATTATCATTACAACATACACGCCTATCTTTTGCACCCTTCCACAGGGGTTAAAAACCCTCCCCCGGAGAGCATGAATACAATGTGAGGCCTTCTTCCTCTAGCCGTCTGGAAGGAGAAGAGGTGTAATCCACGACGTTCGCACCCGTTCCTTAAGCGCGATCAACTCTTCATTATTTTCCAAGGTACACGACGCCATCCCTTCATCTCTTCATCTCTTGCCGTTGTTGCAACCTTGGTGGCGATCACAGTTTACTTCTATATATCCATCGCCCTTTTCTTTGCTCATACTGTTGCATGTTCATGCACATATTAGTTTAGGGGCGGTGTGATACAAAACATCAACAACCTTATTTTTTTGGCGATCACGATGGGACAAGAAGTGCCCATCATGTTATTCATGCTCTCTTGTAAGTTGGGTGTGTGTATGTGAATGTTTAGATAGAGTTTTGTCCATTTTTCTATAGTTCTGGGCATTTTCAGGTCTTTGCTGGCCTTGCGGTCTTCCACTAGACCGCAAGGGTGTTAAAAACGGTCATCTGGTAGACCACTTGCTGATTCTGGCAGTTATGGCGCAGTTCTCACAAGGCCCCGTTCGTTGATGCATAACTTTGGCTCCCGGTGTCCGATTGCGCTGATTTTTATTCCATTGTCTTATCCTTCATATTATCTTTTCATCCATATATTATTTACATTTATTAGATCACATTTTCATAATTAAAAGTTGTCTCCATTTTTACATTTTGTGCATACAGTCTGTGCACAGGCCCACGGGGCATCTTTCTTGGGTGATTTAGTTGACCTCCTATGGTCAGATTGCTCTGTTCTTGGGCCCGTTGCGTAGCCCTTTGTATTGTCTTTCCATCCATATATTATATGCATCATTTGGGTCATGTTTGCATAGCCTAATCTTATCATCATTTTTAAATTTTTTGCATAAAGTCTGCAGGCGGGCTCAGGGACTGGTTCACATGTATGTCTTTTCATGATGATTTGATTGCCTTTACGGGGTTGGATTAACCTATTCTTGGGCTCGTTCTGTAGCCCTTTGTATTATCTTTCCATCCATATATCATGTGCATTATTTGGGTGATGTTTGCATAGTTTAATCTTACTTTCATTTTTGAGTTTTATGCATAAAGTCTGTAGGCAGACCTAGGGACAGGTTCACAGGTACAACTTTGATTGATGATTTGATTGGGTTCCTAAAGTCTGATTGCTTGTTTCTTAGTCCCATCTTGTTCCCCTTTGTATTGTCTTTCTATCCATATATTGTTTACATTATTTGGGTCACATTTGCATAATTAAAATTCGTCTCCATTTTTGCATTTTGTGCATACGGTCTGTGCACAGGCCAACGAGGGCATCTTTCTTCGATGATTTGATTGACCTCCCGGGGTCGGATTGCTCTATTCTTGAGCCCGTTGCGTAGCCCTTTGTATTATCTTTCCATCCATATCTTATTTGCATCATTTGGGTCACATTTGCATAGCTAAATATTATCGTCATTTTTGCATTTTGTGCATAAAATCTGCATGAAGGTCGGGGGGAAGACACAAAGGTACGCCGTTTATTCATGGTTTTCGATATCTTTTAGTGCCTGATTGCGCCTATTTTTGGTCTTGCATTGTTGCCCTTCATATTATCTTAGATTTCCCACTTTGTTTGCATCCATATCATTGTGTTTACATAATTTAATATTACCTTGATTTTCTAGTTTTAGGCTAGAAATTGCATGCACTCCGGTGCGCATAGGGCCATGCATTGCATATCATAGTTGCATTCCCCTTTGATAAGTGATCCCCTCACCTCCATATTCCTTGGGGTCAACTAGGTGATCTTATCCAGGACCTCCATAAGTCTCCGTAAGCCGTGGATTCCCACACGGACGCCAGGCTGGTTGTACCTTTTCACCCCTTAGGTTTACATTTGCATACGTGTGAGGGAGTCAACCTTAGTCAACCCAAAGTTTGGACCTTATTCCCATAGGATTCCTATCTTGAGAGAATTATTCTTAACTCAAATCATTAAAAGGTCTATTAAAACTTCTAAAATATTTTCCATCATATCAACTTATTTGACTTGGGTGAAAATTCCCACATTACATTGTTTGTGTTATTTGGGCCTATCCAAGCCCATTAGTGGTGTTCTGTGTTGCATCCACATATTTTTTTGTTGATTGGCCCATTCAGTTTAGCTCATTTTGTGTGTCCATTGTCTATTCCATTGCCCTTGGTCTATTCTCTCTTGGTCTTTGCATTAGTGGGTCAGCCCCCCTCTTATTCTCAAGCCCATTAAGCCATTACTTCCCCACCTATATTCTCCTTGATATTCTTGTATTAAGTCTCCATTTACCCTCATGGATCATCATTCCAACCCCTGGTATCATTCTTCTTCCCAATCTTCTTCCTATTCCCGCGTGGAATCCTCTTCCCACGCGGGCCCATCTTCCCGTGGTCCTTCTGATCCATCCGAGGAACAAGCTAATCACATGGCCCACTTATCAAGCCTTGTTCGCCAAATGGACCCGGCCTTGGCCCAACGTCTCATTGCATCTCATCTTCATGGGCCTCCTTCTCTTAATGGGCCTTCTTCTCTCATTAATGGGCCTCATCATGTTAACGGGCCCCATTCTCCTAATGGGCCTTATTCTTCTTCTCGTTATACTGCCGGCCCAATGGGTCCTTATGCTCATGCTTCTTCCAGGCTTGCATATCCCTCTATTCCTGGAATGTGCCCTTCTTCTTCTCAGCCCGGATCTTCTTGTCTGGCCCATTATCATCCTGGTTCATATTCACAATCTCTTGCTCAAGTTGGCCCGCATTTTTCTTGATCTCTCCCTACTCAGGAGATGATCGCTCAAACCCAACGCCAGCTTGATGAACTCCAATGCCAAATTGATCCCCAAACCTCCTTGAGTGTCCCACTTGCATTTCAAAATCTTCGACTTCCACCCCCTTCTCAAATCCCCGCATATCGCCGTTATGGTGGAGTCGGTGACCCCTATGTGCACTTAAAGAAGTTTATTTATGAGTCGTCCCAATTTTGACTTGACCAATGTTTGATGGCCTATCTATTTGGTCCGTCTTTAGAAGGCCCGGCTTGGGATTGGTTCTTTTCTCTTTTGCAAGAGCAAGTTGTGAACTTTCATGTTGTCTAAGACAGATTCTTTCAGCAGTTTCAAGACCAGGTTGGGCCCAAGTATTCTATGGTGGATTTGGCCCATGAGAAGATGAAGCCCGAAGAAGAGTTCTCTACCTTTGCCAATCGCTGGCGTCGACTCACCACACAAGTCTCGGGGCACATTCCGGAGCAGGAGCTGATCAAGATGCTGATTACCAATGCAACGCCCGAGTACCACTTCATCTTAGCCCTTAATGACATCACCTCCTGGCAACAACTCTATAGTCAATCCCGCTTCATTTGTCAACAAATCCACGATCCCCTTGACCCCGAGTCTTCTCAGCATCCTACACCCACTCACACCTCACCATCTACATCTACCCCCACATATCAACCTTCTGCATATCAACCCTCCATGAGTCAACCTTCCACTTATATCGCGCCCTCCATTGTTGAGTAGTGGATGGCGGATCTAGAGGGGAGGGGTGAATAGATCTGCCCCTCTTTTCGTAGAACACCCCTCTTTAAAGCTAGATAAAGATAATAGTAGCGGAATACAACTAGCTTAGCGAAGGATACAACGATTGGCTTAGCAGGATGAATAGTAATATAGAGATTGAACCTAAGCATGCATCTAACACAAAGAAATTACACAATCAAACCAAAACACACGAGATTTTAAGGTGGTTCGGACTGAATCTCCAGTCTTACGTCCACCCCTCACTAAACCCGGTGAGAATTCACTAGTGCAGTGCACCAAACCGCAGATCGGAGAACTTCCGATTGCCTTCCTACTAACCACCGGTAGGGACGACAACACCGCAGATCGGAGAACTTCTGATTGCCTTCCTACTAACCACTGGTAGGGACGATTCTCAGTTTCAATAACTTGAACAAAATGAAAAGAGAACAAATATGAGAATGTTTAGACAAGATATGAAGATATGCTAATATCGAGAGAAGATCTTGTTTGAAATAGAGGCTTCTTCTTCCTTGCGAAATGATCTTCCTTGGATCCTCTTGAGTTGATGGAGAGGATTGTGGATGCAGATTTGATCTCCCTTGAAAACCTTGTGAAATGAGCTTCCTTGAATCCCTTTGAGTTGATGAAGAACACTATGGATGTAGCTTTGATCACACTTGAGAACCTTACTTGCTTCTAGACTTCCTTGGAGGTTGCTTGCTTGAGATATAACCTTGAATCACCTTGGAATGGATGAAGAACTCTGCACGGAGTACTGTTCACGGCTACAGTACCTCTTCTTCCTTGGACCTCCTCTAGCCTCTCTTGATCTCTCTTGATTCATTAGGGTTTCTAACCCTCTTGTGTTGGTTTTATATCTTTTGAATGGTCCATAGACACCCCCCAGACCAGATCCACAAATCACGGGAGATTGGGTGACTTTAGGATTAAACAAATCTCAAGAAAAGGGGCTGCCCACATTGAGAAATTGAAGTCAAACATTGCTGCATCGGGGATGCCGGTCGATCGGAAGTATGGGTCGGTCGACTGGAACATTTACAGTTGTGAAGAAATTTCATTCTGGCAAAATCAGTTGGCCGGCATTATGGGGGCAGTCGACAGGACCTGGGGCGGTCGACCGGACCTGGGGCGGTCGACCGGACCTGGGGCGGTCGACCGGACCTGTCTGGGCGGTCGACCGGTACTGACAGGTTCTGTAGCTTTTTCGGTTCTGGCAATTCTGGTCGACCGGCCCTATGGTCTTGGTCAACCGGAATGACCCAGTCCTGCAAAATTGAAGTGTTAGCCCAATGAAATACATCTAAATAATAATGGCTTTAAGTAGATGTTTGTTTTATGCATTTTGGGGTTGGATTTCACTTGGTTTATGCATTAAAAATGTCTAGACCATTTGAGCATTTGACCATGATTAGAATGAAGAGATAATGCATTTGAAGAGTGAACTTGCAGGTTATCAATCCAAGTTATCAATCATTGTGAACCTCAATTATCATGAATGAAGTTTAGAAATGAGAGGTATATGGAATACCCATGGTGAGATTGATGGCTATGACAAGGTAAGAATCTTACCAATGATTCTTGACAGTAAATGACATATACCACTTGTATTGAATGGTAGAGAAGCAAGGTGCTTATCCAAACTTTTGGTTTGCCAGGCTACTGCCATGAGTTTGATCGTTTGATTGATCATGATTTGAAGGGATTTTCATCCTTGCTTGGGCACGATCATTAGGCTTTCACTTTTGCCATCTCCAATACATTCCTTGGTTTATCTGTCATGAAAAAGTATCAAGTATTTCAATCATATGAGAGTGGGAAACATCAATGATTCATAGTGTTTAGCCATTATCAAAACCATGAATGCCATTATCAAAACCATGAATGTAAAAAGACCACAGGGGCACAACATCCATGAGTCAGCCTTACACCACATCCACCTCCATAAGTCACCCCCCACGAGTCAGCCCTCCACCTCCGCATATCCACATTCATCTTCTCCTGTCAAGGGAACATCATACCCCGAGCAGGTGGATGCCGTCCACTACATACCTACACAGTCCGCTCCACATACACCTCCATCGCGTCCCTCCACTAGTCGCCACGCGTCCTTGCCTATGCAACCCCCACAACCATCTTCATTACCTTCCCATATCCATCGGCATCCACCTTGCCCGAAGCGGGCTCCTCACTATCCTCCGTTGCCGGAGTGTTTCATCGACATCTTTCGAGCTTTGATGGCTACTCACGCGTTGCAACTCCCTCCTGTTGTGCCTTACCGACCCACGGTTGGGGATATGCTCCAGTTATGTGATTTCCACCACCAGCAGGGGCATTTGATCGAGGATTGCCCTAAGTTCCGGGAGTTTGTTTATGACCTAGAAGACAAGAAGAGGATCGATTGGTCTGCCATTCATAAGATTATTACACATCTCAACAAGCAACAGCAACAAGAAGCGCCGCCTAAGTAGCCGTCTCCATTTCAAGGCAAGGGGCACCCCTATGAATCTTCATCTAGCACCATGCCCACTCCTTCACCTACTCCATCACCCGTTACCCCACCACCTAAGCCTTCCCCTACTCCGGCTCCGCCTCCACAAACCCAAGCCTCTGCTCAGGATAGTGCCTCTACTTCTTCCTCCACTTCTTCCACCACCACTTCCACTCCCAACGCCGCCCAACGCATCGTGTCGATACATCGACGATGGGCGCCATGGCCTTCCCCTAACCCTCCACCAACACCATCTCCACTACCCCCAGTGCCTGCTTCACCATCTCCACCACCCTCATCACCGCCTAAACCACCATCATCTCCGTTATCGCCTACCCCTGAGCCTGAGCAAGCCACGCCGTTGCCTTTACCACCACCTACATCTCTGCTTCCACCTTTACCTTCACCCGAGCCCATCATTGCCACATTACCTTGGCCTCCACTTGACATCATCGTACCCGTTGAAACCTCCACGCCTTCCAAACCTTCACCTCCATCATCCAAACATGTTACCTCCACTTCTCCATCCACTCCCACCCCACGGAGCGGGTGTGCGCTGCCTATGGTGCCCCTCAGGTCTGGTCCCTAGGGAGACAATGAGTCAAGTCAGGATGATTTTATGCCGATTATGCATTTCAAGATTCAGAATTTCATCTGCTACATGCCAATCCGCGTCCCGATCTCTGGCCATTTTAGGAATGATGAGCCTACACTTCTGACGACGGTTGTCAAGAAAAGTTCTCTCACATTAGTGCCAGTCTCTTCTCAAGCGAGGCCGGTGGCAATCTCTTTGCTTGCCAGAGGACTTATTATTGATGCTCTTATTACCTCTCGCTTCGTTGCTGTTCAGATAACTGGCCAAGAGGAGTTCTCCACCCGGATTGTGCTAACTCATACGGCCGCCAAGCAGATTATGCACTTTATGTTCAAGGGGTAATTGGCCGTATCTTCTATATTCTCCAAGGACATTCTGCACATCTTATGCAATCTCCCTCGGTTCATTAGCAAGCTGGTCACATCAACCTTGTGCATTGATCTCCCTCAGTTCCATCCTTTGCTTCTATCAAGAGAGCTGTGCTTCAAGGTTGATCGCCGAGTGGAGTTGTCGAACCTCATGCTTATAGTGCCAAGTAACAAGACTCCATAGTTTTTTGCTGTTTATCATTCTGAGGAGTTACCTGTTCAAGGATGTCCAACTATTGTTAGCATCGGATGCCTAGGGGCAACCGCCCCGATGAAGCTGCATGTTCATAACCGGGCCAGGCCGTCTGCCAGATGTGCCCGTTATTTGAGAAGACATTGCAAGTTGAGAAGGCCAAAGGTACGAGCCCATGCCAGGCGGGTCCATTACAAGGAAGTTTCGGCTAAGAAGAGGTGGCAGCGCAAGTTCAAAGGACGTCAACTGTACACTCAGGGGTCCACTTCTCCTTCTTCATCCTTTCATTCATCATTTCTCTTGCTGAGATCCCACCCTTGGGTGGTGTATCTTCCTTTCTCTGATCCAATTCCCATGATTTTCTCCTCTCTCCCCGGGTCTGCGAACCCCCATTCTTCTTTCTCTCATCCAGATTCTCTTGATTCTTCTCACACTCACGATTCTAGGCCTCGGCCTATGCCCTCTCATCATCCCGATTCTGGGACATCTTCTGATTCTTCTCCTCCGGTATCTTCAGGTCCTCGTTCTTTTTCCCCGACTCTATCGGGTGGTCCTTATTCTCCTTCCCCGACCCTGTCGGGTGATTCTCGTTCTTCTTCCCCGACCCTATCGGGTGGTCCTCATTCTCTTCCCCCGACCCTATCAGGTGTCTATGGTTCTTCTTCCCCGACCCTATCGGGTGATTCTAATTCTTCTTCCCCGACCTTGTCGGGTGTCTCCTATTTTCCTTCCTCGACCTTGTCGGGTGGTTTTCCTTCTTATTCCCCGACCATGTCGAGTGATTACCCTTCTCTTTCCCTGACTCTATCGAGTGTTTCTCATTTTCCTTCTCCGACCCTGTCGGATGATTCCCATTCCCCTTCTCCGACCATGCCGGATGATTTTCCTTCTCATCTTCCTATTCATTCTTCTTCACCCTTTCAGGGTCATTGCCCTTTTTCATGCTATTTTCGAGGCTTTACCCCACCTTGATCTCAGTCGATCTGGTTTCTTCTATATTTTGGTTCCTTGTATCTGGGTCTCGGTGCCTTAACGAGGGAGTTCTAGCCCTCGTCCCTCTTCCTTTTTATCCTTATTCGTCCAGTTTGATGTCTGCCGCTCCTTTGTGTAGAGGAATATTTGATCCTTTGCTATCCTCTCCCTTTCGTCCTGTCAAGCAAGGAATACAAAGCTCGTGCTGTACAAAGCTCGATGATCAAGATCGCGTCAGGATGCTGTTACCACACTGTTGATATGCAAGGTATCGTTATTTTGTGCATAAAAATGTTATCATCGTTATTATCTCTCTTACTCCTGCACATGCTTGTAAAGCTATTCCTCAACATGGTAAAGTGGATTTTAGAAATTTGCTTAGTTAAGCTTAGTCAAGACGAGTTCGCTTCTGCAGCATCCTTAGGCTGGTGATAGCTCCACGCTGGGAGTCCAGTTTCTTTCCCCGATTATTGAGGGTGACCTTTTAGCATGGGTTTTTCACACACTACATGGCAAGCCATAGCTGATTCCTCTGAGGCACACCGTTGCTGCTTTGGCCATACTTTGGGTATGCACAAAGGTCTTTTCTTTTCTCTGCTCGGCCAAGTGTAGGGGCAAGAGATTGACGGATGAGATGATCAACCTAGGCGCTCCCTAATACGAGACATGTCTCAAATAGGGGCGGTCTTGACCCTTAAAAAAGATATTTCACGCTAAATATAGCCAATAAGGGCTCTCAAAATCAAAATGAATCAATGTAAAATTATGAATCAAAGGCATAGCAAGAGTGGCAGTACAGTTCCCCGTGGGACGTCATGAGCCCGGTCACATGCGTGCTTGATAAATATGGGTCTCAAAATCAGAGACACAAAGCCCTGCGCAACAGACTATCTCTTTGAGGGGTAGTGCCCTAGAAAGAAGTCGAATCTTGATATCTCCCATCCTGCATAAAGCTTATCTCCAATCTTCTTCTATTTCTCCCTCTTAGGCTGGGTTGAATCCCGAATATGGCCTTAATAGGGGCACCGTTCTTTAGAGGCGGTTGGTTGTGGTGAGCCACCCTCAAATGCACGCCCTACTTAAGGGAAGCCTTCAATGAGAGGGGTAGGAACGATGATCCCTGGCCAGTAGTTCGAGCCCGTCTTGGGTACTACAGATTGCTATTTCCAAAATCAAAATAAAAAAAATTCTAAAAAAATCAAATATTCTCAAAATGTCAAAAAAATCAAATATTCTCAAAAATCTAAAAAAAATCAAATATTGTCAAAATCCAAAAAATCCAAATATCTGTAAAATCCAAAAAAATTAGAAAAATCTAAAATCTAAAAAAAAATGTCTTTTGTCTATACATTCTATTTGTTTTGAGGACGGATATGATTTGTTTGTTAAGTGTGCAGGTTGCAGGTGTTCAAGCTTTCCTGGCTACTTATCCTTTACTCTGCCTCCTGTTCATATCTTTCTGATCTGTCATTTCTTCAATCCACTCTCTTGATCTTTCTGAAGCTCATGTCCTTCTCAGCTTTCGCTTTATCTCATCATGTCTCCATGAGAGGGCTTTACCTCACGATTATGAACATGGCGGTTCTGCTTCATCTGATCTTGGGCTTTGATTGAAGAGCATATTTGTTGTGTCTTTATTTTGCTGTGTTGTCACACATGTCTTCGTCCCTCCGCGTTGTCACGTGTTGTTGTCCCGCCCTGTTGTCTTTTGTCCCTCCATGTTTATGTCACCACACATGTATGTGTCCCTCTGTGTCGTCGTAGGTGTTGTCCGTATCTTTTGTCCCCCATGGTGTTGTCGTCCCACGTGTCCTTGTCCCTCCATGTCTTTGTCCCACCACATATGCTGTCCCACCACATTATGTTGTCTTGTCCCACCATGCCACGCATGCTTATTGTTTGTTCTTGTGATGCTATGCTTCTTTCATATTTGATATGTTATGATTCGTTCATATTTGTCTTGTTATGTTATGTTCGTCTTCGTGGTGTCACGCTCACGTGGTTGTGTCTTATATTGAAAACCCACAAAAATCATAAATTTTTAGAAATTTCAAAAAATATTGTTTCGCTTGGCAGGTAAGTCAGGTATGGCTCTCTATCCCTTCTCATTGTTGCATTACTATATGGTATCTACATTATTATAGCCTCTCAAGGATCGGCAGGTTGCCCGTGTGTTCTGCGATCTGATGTTCCCCTTTAATAAAAATGATGATGATCTAGGAGCATGCGGTTAATCGTTGGATAGGCTGCTCGGTTGAGTCGAGTGGGGGACGATGGACTCTGTCTCGCACGCCGTGGTTGCAAGAAGACTCTTGACCCCGTCCTTGCTCAATTTAGCAATATTATCCTTGAGTACTTTCTATTTTATCCTTTCTTTGCATTCGTTTTAATGATTTCTTTATTTTAGCCCAGCATGCATCATATCATTTTGAGCACTCACGTCTCGTGATTCTTTTAAGATTTTCTCCTCAGCAATGGTTGATTGCACTTCAGCTCTCTTGGATAAGAGATTCTCATTCCACTCTGAATTTGAACGATTTCTCTGATCTGCCCGCTTGGGCTGGTTGGCTGGCGTGATTCCTGTCTGGATTTTATCTCAATTTCAATTCTCCTTTTCCAGCTTTCAGCTGTGTTCCTTCCGATCCCCTCATTGTCCGTGCATTGTGTCCCCGATGAGGTTGGTCGTGTTTCCTTTCCTCCATTCTTTAGTTTAGTTCTCCAGGCATGTCTCATCCTTGTCATCCATTCCTTGGGGTTAGTTCGGCATTTTCGAGAGAATTTCTGTCGCTTGTTGGTCATGATGGGTGTCTTTTGCCTTGATGCTCGCTTTTCAGTTCTCTCTACTTCATCTCCATTTTCTTATCGTTGTCGCTTTCGCTCCATGTCTTTTCCATTTCGCCTCCGCGTCGCTTTCGCTCGTTCCCTAGCAAAGCAGACATCAAGGAGGGGCATCTGTTGACATCCGTTTTCAGCCTACAAGTCGAGCTATTTCTCTTATTCTCCTTTATAATACTCCGAATTATCCATTATTATGGAGTCTTCTTTAAACCTATTTCGAGCCTATTTTTTGGTCATTTCTAAGCCCATTAAGTCTTGGAGCCCTTGGAGGACGTTTTCCTTTTCATTAAAAAAATAAAATAAAAATAAAAAATAATAAAAATAATAAAAATTTCAAGGTCACGGTCAACTGTTGACTGTCATGTTCAACTGTTGACTGCCTCTTCCCCTCTTCTGCCTTGAGAGTCCTAAGTGTTCTGGACTTTATTTCTAGGTGTTTTTGCTCGACGTGGCCTCCTTCTAAGGTCTCTATCTTCTAGAATCCTCCTCCGAATTGAGTCCCATTTATTTCTATCTCTTGTCCTTAGTATTATCTCGAGTTTGATCCATAGAACTCAAATTTTAGTGGCCTATATCCTTGGGAAACGGGGAGGAAACTTCCGGATTTATGCATTTTCTGCACAGATCAAACTATATTTTCTGCTCGATGGGCCCTCCTTTCCATGCAAATATCTTCTAGAATCCTCCTCTAAATCAAGTCCTACTTGTTCCTATCTATTGTCCTTAGTATTATCTCGAGATTGATCCATAGAACTCGAATTTTGGTGGACTACATCTCTTAAAATCGTGGGAGAACTTTCTGGGTTTCTGCACTCCTATATAAATTGCCCAGTTCGCAGTTACGAAGGAGGGCTCTTTCTGAACGTGGGGTGAAGCCATGCTACATCTCTAACTCACAACTTCAACCCCATCTTGAAGAGGGAAGTATTAGCTTTCCATTTCATCTTTCTGGGCTTGATTTCGTAGTCCATTCTCTTAGTTCTCCCTTTCTCAATTTCAAAAATCATCACAGAATCCTATTTTCTGCACTCTTTTTGCATTTTTCTCCATATTGCGTCGCATATTCTCGCAGTTGTGCTGCGTGTTTTCTCCTCCTATTTGTTTCATTATCATTACAACACACACACACCTATCTTTTGCACCCTTCCATAGGGGTTAAAAACCCTCCCTCGGAGAGCATGAATACAACATGAGGCCTTCTTCCTCTAGCCGGCTGGAAGGAGAAGAGGTGTAATCCACGATGTTCCCCACACCCGTTCCTTAAGCGCGATCAACTCTTCATTATTTTTCAAGGTACACGGCGCCATCCCTTCATCTCTTCATCTCTTCATCTCTTGGCGTTGTTGCAACCTTGGTGGCGATCACGGTTTACTTCTATATCTCCATCGCCCTTTTCTTTGCTTATATTGTTGCATGTTCATGCACATATTAGTTTAGGGGCGGGGTGATACAAAACATCAACAATATGTACTTTGAATTTTAATCGATTCTTCAAGGCCTTTACATATAGTCCCGATTGTATAATCGGGTCTTCGGGATTACATCCCGTTGTAGCCATAGCCTTTGAATTTGCTTCAATCTGTATTTGGATCTTCGAATTTACTTTCGTCCTGATCGGGTCATTGAATTTACTTTTCTCCCCTAATCGGACGGTTGAATTTGAATTCCATCATGATCGGACCGTTGGATCGCCAAGATGATCACTATCGGTTCATCAGATTTACTTCATGGTCATAGTCACTATTTTGATTATGATCAGACCCTTAAGTTGACATGGTATCCATAAAGGACATTTCTGCTTGAGATAGGGTATATTTGGTAATTTTCCTGCATAAGGGTATTTCTACAGTTTCTTGATTATTTTTCGGAGATAGCCCTATCATTCGACTACCTGGGCATATCTTGCCTGTAACGACCCGGGATCGGAGTACGGGAAAGGAACCGGCACGACTCAAATCTCGGCCCGCCACCCACGAGCCCGAAGACTCGAAAGGGTTAAAGGATGGTGTGAGGGTACAAGAGAATCTAAAATAATTTCAGAACTAGGACAATAAACTAAATAAAATGCAGGAATTAAATAAACACTCACTAAATAGCTACAAGGTCCAGAGTATCTCATGTCAAAAATAAGTACAGTCAGCAGAAATAAAAGTATAAGTACACGGGGCTTACCCCAGCACTGGCAACTAGCAACTAGTCTCGGCTACAGGAACCACGCTGAACCTCGGACGCGCCTCTCGACGACCCCGCCTCACCTGAAATCAAATGGGTGAGCCTTATTTCATAGGCTCAGTAGGGATCCCTCGGACCCCCACCTCACAACGAGGAAAAACAAGACATCAAGCTAAATAACAGAAGTACGGTAGTAACAACAATAAATAAATGAAAAATCTCTCTATAACTAGCCGTACCCTACAGAATAAACCGACCGCGGTCTGGCGGGAAAAATAGGTCTGTACCTGCCAGAAGATTGGAGCACCACCCACTAGAAGCAAAGTCGGATGCGTCCCCTAACGTCTTACACCGCGTCTCAGTGTCTCCCTACATGCCCCAGGCGGAGACTGAGACACACAACAAGTACCATGAACAAGGATTAGTTGGGGTCGCGCTCGTCAACGCCAGTCCGACGCCCCCAACCACGTGTGCACACACAGACCATGCGCCCTAGGTCAGATCCTCTAGTTGGTTCTTCCCCAAAGCCCGGACTCAGGCTACGCGAAGGGGCCCTATGGCAACCAGCCTAAAAACCATCTCTCTCGGGTAAGCCGCTCCACCAATCCCGGGTGTGTCAGCACAAGCGTGCTGTAAGAAGGCTATGTCTAGTGGACGTGTCACTAGAGGTAAGACTCAACTCACGGAAACCACCGATCGAAAAGAAATGGATTGGCGGTCTTCCCTGGACCGTTTCTCCAAATGGCGGTCCACCTTGGACTGCAAGGCGAGCCTAGCGGTCTCCTCGAGACCGCCAAGCACACGGAGGCACAACGAGCCAGCGGTCTTTTCAAGACCGCCAAGCACACAAAGGCTGTCAACCCCGGACCACAAAGAGAGCCTAGCAGTCTCCTCAAAACCGCAAAGCACATGGAGGTGACCAACCGGGCGAACCACGGGGTTGAATGGCGGCCCATCGCAAGGCCGCTACCCTTCCCCTGGCGGTCATCACCTGACCGCAACCACCCAGAAACGGCCATAACTAGACCACCACCAAGCAGGGGTCCCCCAACGGTCAAAAACCGCACCCCGAGGTGCGTTGACCAGACTAGGAAATGGTCATCGACTGGCCGCCACCCCAGGGGTAGCGGTCGGTCGCAAGACCGCAACCCGAGCTTGGCGATCCCAGGTGGACCGCTAAGCCCAATCGACATTCAAAAATGCCTGGTGGCCTCCTCCGGACCGCCAAACGGAGGTTGCAGTCTCGGGTAAGACCGTAACCCCAACCCGAGCACGAAACAGGCGGGAATGGCAAAAAAACCGAATCCACGCCCCAATCATCCCCAGATGATGGGGAAACAAAGGGGAACTCTTCCCCAACCCTCCTAGCATGATTCTAAACCCATAGATCGGTCAAAAACCTCTGAAAATCTTACATCTGGCACTCAACCACAAAACATGGATTTAACCCTCCCGGCACAAATCACACCCCTCTCGGCCTCTCCTCGGCCTAGAAATCACGGGGAAAGTAGGAAAGAAGGCAAGGATCTGTCCCCCAACCTCAAAGAAGCTCGAAAGCCGGCGGATCGCCGCCGATCTCCAAATCACGTTCAAACCCCGAACACGATGCCCACGCCGCGAGAATGCTACCGCCACGATCACCTCGTCGCCGCCGTCGTCGCCATGCCACCACCTCAGCTCGCCGTCCACAGCCAGAGAGGGAGAGGGCGCCGCGAGCTCGGACGAGGGAGAAAGCTTGCAACGGTCGGGCGCATGGGTTTCAATGGGAAGAAGAAGAAGAGAAAAGGAAGAAGAAAGGAAAAAGGGAAAAGAAAAAGGGGTTATTTATAGAAAATCTAGAAAATCCTAAAAATATAAAAACTTAGGAAAAATCATTTTCTCAATCCTCGAAACATGCTCAACACACTAGTAACGTCTCGGAGTAGGAGAATGCAACGGTTCACCCTCTATGGGGTTTCGAAGGCTTGTGAGGGAAAAATACGCGTAAACCACAAAACGCATTCCGGGACCCCCGAAAGTGATCTGAAACCCACAGATCCATATCCAAAAAATATCTAAAAAACCCGGGACATTATATTGCCATTTCTCAACTTCTCGGAGATCACCCCGTCATTTGACTTCCTTGGCACTCCTGACTTTCTTTCTTGACTTCTCAAAAATAGCCCTCTCATTTGACTTCCTGGATATTCCTCGTCTTCATTTTTTGACTTGTCATAAATAATCCTATCATTCGACTTCTTGAGTACTCCTCACCTTTATTTCTTGACTTCTCAAGGTTCTATGAAAAGATACATGAATTTGGATGGTTAGCCATAAGCCGAATCTAGGAGAACACCCACCGCTTCAAGGAAGGGGCGTGGTCCCGCTCCACCGAGTCGTGTAAACGGCATAAACCAAAATGAGGGTATTTTGATAATTTGGAGACCCCACAAATGGGGGTATTTCTACAATTTTTCTATAATCAGTGGTGTTTCTGTAATTTTCCCATCATCGTGTGTATTTTTACAATTGTGACGACCCAGAGTTCAGGATACCGATATACCGATAACATCAGTATACCGACACCAAGAACTGGGGAGGCCACCCAAGAGGCTGATGAGGCCCCTGAAGGGTTAGTGGGGGGGTTAGCTGAGGAATATGCATAATTAATTGCGAATTGGGGCGCGCAATACAAATAAGTATTTAAGATTTGAACACAAGTGCGGAAGCAATTTAAAATAACCAGAGTGATATATATAACTAGTCCAGAGTCACAAACACTAGTCCACAGGGCACAACTACGCGGGGCATACCCCGGCAAAAGTACAACACAAGCCTCAAAAAGGCAGCTCGTGCTCAGCTGGCAGCTAAGGAACGGTCCCGAAACAGCACGCTAAACTCCGGGAGATGTCGGGCGCGGCTCACCTGAAAGGAGAAGGGTGAGTCACAGCCAGACTCAGTAGGGGTCACGCGGATCCCTACCTCGCACTAAACAAGCGAACATGCATAATTAACAGCAATTAAAGCATGCATTCAAATAAATACACAGGCAATGGCATGAATATCTAATCACAAGAAAGCTGCAAACTCTATCTAAGCAAGTATAACAGCTAACACGTGCCGCTACTAATTAAATGCAAGCGATTAAAGCTAAAACTACCAATTAGAATGAGCTGCAACTAGTCCAAGCAACAAGGAAGGACAACCACTGGAGCAGAAACCAGAAGCGTCCACTGACAGCTTACACTGCGTCTCAAGCACTCGCAGTCGACAAGCGACAAGCTAAGCGCGCAAACAGTACCAAACCAAGTGACCAGTCGGAGTGGCACCCGTCGGCGTCAGTCCACAGTCTCCGACCACGTGTGCACACACTGACTCTAGCCTGAGCCAGGCCCTCTAACTAGTTTTCTCCCTTGGCAGGACGCTACCATTGGCTGGGAGCCCACGGAACTAGCTTACAAACCGTGAATGGGAAATGTACCCCTCCGCCATCCTCAAGCGGGTCGGTACTCAACAGACCTTAGGGCAACAACAGTGGCTCCATTGCCTGGAAAGAAAAGCTACTCTATTGGCACATAAAACACGCCACAATATAGTAAAACAATACAACTATGGCATGAATATAGAACGGAACGCATAAGCAATGGGCTGGGAATATATTGCAGCCATCAGGGAAGTGGCGGTCAAGGACCCACGCGCCACATGCAAACGACGGTCGGGGGTCGGCGCGTTACTTCAAGAATGACGCTCCAGTCCCCATCCGTCACTCCCTTCAGGATTCCAGCTCAAGAGGCACCAAAGGCATGTAACGGTGGGGGCCCTGCGCGTTACTTCGAAGCGACGCGTGGGGTCACCGCCGTCACATCCACCCGAGGCTCAAAACACCTATCAGCGTTCTAAATGGTAGCAGGCGAAGTAACGCCCCGGTCTAGGCGCGCCGGACCGAAACGACGGTCGGCCGACTGGCCGCCGGGCGCACCGCCTGACCAAAATCACGGAAAACAGTTGATGAGTAACGGATGGGAGCCCCACCGTTACTCTCCAAGTAACGCACCCCCAATGGGCCGCTATTTGGTAGTGACGCGTCCACCTTGGACCGTCGGGCAAGTGACGGTTCCTGGCAGGACCGTCACTGCACCTGGGTTACGGGCGGGTACGGTTTGTAAACCGAAGCCCTCCCGGACGGCTGAAAACGCCGGGTATCGACGAGAAACCTAATAACCTGTCAAACCACGCATGCTAGACAACAATCTAACATCTAAATCTAGCACATGCAAGGCCTAAAACGCATTAAACTCAAGATTTAGGCTAAAACCCCAAAAATGGAAATATGAACATCATGCATGCTACGGGGTGCTAATCAACAAGCGAGCTAAAGGAAACGATCCTAGCAAGATCGAGGTTCCATCCCCCTACCTTTCGCAAGCCGAAACCGTCGAACGGGCCGCATGCAAGGAGGAATAGCCACGGAGCTTCCACGCTCCACCTCGCTCCCACGATCACCGATCCACGCCGAAGTGGACACCCACGCGCTCTACTCGACGCGAGGAATCCAACGGTGCCAACCTCGTCTCAATCCGACGCCGTCTCGACCCAGATCCCTAAGAGAGGAGAGGAGGTGGCCGCACGGAGGAGAGAGAGAGGGAGAGGGTGAAATGAGAGATCGACGGGGGAGAGAGAGAGAGAGGGTGAGAGATATAAAAAATAAAAATAAAATTAATATATATATGATATAATCATTATATATATAAAAATCTTATTAATATTCAATAACCCTCAAACAGCTCCGAACAAATCCGGAAAAATGCCAGACAAATTCCTAAAAATCCAGGAAAATAGCCGGAATTTCCAGAACAATTAATAGAACAAATACCACGAAGGATCCATTAAGGCACGGGCCTTACAGTCCCTCCCTCCTTACAGAAATTTCGCCCTCGAAATTTACAATAACCGAAAAGGAGGAAACTGAGAAAGGACTTATACCTCACTGGAACAAGAAAGGAAAAAGCTGACGTATCTCATCTTCACGCTCCCAAGTAGACTCGTTACCAGAGTGACGCTGCCAAGCAACCCTTACCAGAGGAATAACCTTATTTCTCAACCGCTGCTCACGACGGTCTTCAATTCGGATAGGAAACTCTGGCGTGGACAAATCAGCAGTCACCTCGGGCCACACTGAATCATCGAGAACATGAGAAGCATCAGACACATATTTCCTCAACTGAGACACGTGGAACACATTATGAATAGCTTGCATGGCCGCCGGCAGTTGCAAACGATAAGCCACTGAACCAATAGCTTCAACAATCGGAAAAGGGCCAACATACCGCGGACTAAGCTTTCCACGCTTCCCAAACCTGGAAACACCCTTCATTGGAGATATTTTAACAAACACCATATCTCCTGGCTCAAATTGTAGTGGACGTCTGCGCCGATCTGCATAACTTTTCTGTCGACTCTGAGCCGTCAACAATCTCTGTCTGATCAGACGAACCACATCAGAACACTGCTGTACCATGTCCGGTCCTGTCAACAGTCGGTCCCCAACATCAAACCAGTTCAGAGGAGTACGACAAGGACGACCATACAGCGCTTCATAAGGAGCCATGCCAATACTGGAGTGAAAACTGTTATTATAAGCAAACTCAACAAGTGGCAAATGCTGACCCCACGAACCTTGCCAATCAAGGCAACACGATCTCAGCATGTCTTCCAAAGTCTGAATAGTTCTCTCTGACTGTCCATCTGACTGTGGATGATACGCTGAACTGAAAGCTAACTCAGTGCCCAAAGCTTTCTGGAAACTACGCCAGAAGCCAGAGGTAAAACGCGGGTCACGATCTGACACAAGTGAAACAGGAATTCCATGCAATGGCACGATCTTCTGCACATAGAGCTCGGCCAATCTCTGCACACTCCAAGTAACTTTAATTGGCAACAATCTGGCGGTTTTCGTCAATCTGTCGACAAGCAGCCAGATTCCATCAAAACCTTGAGAAGTTCGAGGCAAACTCACCACAAAATCTGTAGTAACATGGTCCCATTTCCACATCGGAATTTCCAATGGCTGAAGCAGACCACCTGGCTTTTGATGTTCGGCTTTAACTAATTGACAAGTCAAGCACTTAGAAACAAAAATAGCCACGTCCTTCTTCATGCCGGGCCACCAGAACTGCTTCTTCAAATTCTGATACATCTTGGTGACACCAGGGTGAATAGCAAAACGGGAACCATGGGCTTCACTCAAAATCTCATTCCTCAAATCATCATCAACAGGAATATACAATCTGCCCTGGAAACTGACGACGAGCTCGTCATCAAATTCCACATCATATCTTGATATAACACGGGCCAAATCAGAATCAGCTTGTTGGGCTTCTAGAATCTGCTGATACAAAGCTGAACCCAAAACCAAGCTAGCACAAACTGCCATCCTCGGATCGGCAGGAATCTCGACACACAATGCCTCGCTCGGAAGCTGTTCCCACAATTTCCATTCATGAAGCAACAAATGACTGACTTGTACTTTCCTGCTCAGAGCATCAGCCACAACATTCATTTTACCTGGCTGATAGGAGAGTGTAAAGTCATAATCTTTCATGTATTCCATCCATCGCCTCTGCCTGAGATTCAGATCTTTCTGGGAGAAAATATACTGTAAACTCTGATGATCAGTAAGAATCTGAAATTTCTCACCATACAGATAATGTCTCCAGATCTTCAAGGCAAAAATAACTGCAGCTAGCTCTAGATCATGAGTGGGATAATTTCCTTCATGCTGTTTCAATTGCCGAGATGCATATGCGATAACCTTACCATGTTGCATCAGCACTGCACCCAAACCTACTCGAGACGCATCTGTACAAACAAGAAAACCACCCGAGTCGGAAGGCAAAGTCAACACTGGAGAAGAAGTCAACAGCCTTTTCAATTCAACAAAGCTAGCCTCACACTGATCGACCAGACAAATGGCACACCCTTCCGTGTCAAATTAGTCATCGGTGCTGCAATCTTCGCAAAATCCTGAATGAATCTGCGGTAATATCCAGCCAATCCTAAAAAACTTCGTATCTCCGTGATGGTCCTCGGTCTCTGCCAACTCAAAACGGCATCAATCTTTGCAGGGTCTACTGCTACTCCATCACTAGAAATCACATGGCCAAGAAAATGAATCTCCCGAAGCCAGAATTCACATTTACTGAGCTTCGCATAAAGCTCGTGATCTCTTAGAGTCTGCAGAACGATCCTCAAATGCTGCACATGATCATCAACAGAGGCAGAATATATCAAGATATCATCAACAAAGATCACCACAAAATGGTCCAGAAATGGACGAAAGATACGCTGCATTAGATCCATGAAGGCTGCTGGGGCATTAGTCAAACCAAACGGCATGACTAAAAATTCAAAGTGACCATATCGAGTACTGAAAGCAGTCTTCTCCACATCAGATTCCCGGATCCGCAACTGAAAATAGCCAGACCGGAGATCAATCCGTGAAAAGACAGCAGCAGACTGTAACTGGTCAAACAAATCATCAATCCTGGGGAGCGGATACTTATTCTTGATAGTCGCCTGATTCAGCTGCCTGTAATCAATACAAAGCCTCAGGTTTCCATCTTTCTTTTTCACAAACAGTACTGGGGCACTCCACGGAGAAAAACTGGGATGAATATAACCCTTCTCCAGTAACTCTAGTAGCTGTGCACGCAGTACTTTCAATTCAGCTGGAGCCATTCGGTACGGCGGCTTTGCTAAGGGGCCAGTACCTGGAATCAGTTCAATCACCATCTCAATCTCTCGCTCTGGGGGCAAGCCTGGCAACTCGTCAGGAAACACATCAGGGAACTCACAGACAACCGGAATATCACAAACATCCCGTCGTGGTTTTTCAACAGCCACCACTGAAGCAAGGAATCCCTGACAACCTGTGCTAAGCAACCTATAGGCTCGAATAGCAGAAATAATCATACGAGAAGAACGGGATCGAATACCTTGAAAATAAAAGGCTGATTTTCCCTGGGGCTGAAAATAGACTTTCTTCGATCTGCAGTCAACCACAGCTCCATAATGCTCCAACCAATCCATTCCCAGAATAACATCATAATCTGCCAGCTGCAACGCATACAATCTCGCCGGCAACTGGTGATCATCAATCATCACAGGAGACTCATCCAAACACAAGGGAGTAACCATGAAATCTCCAGAAGGCAATTCCACAAACAACTCACAAGACAGCTCAGAAGTCGGTTCCTCAATACAAGCCATAAAATCCTCAGAAATAAAAGAGTGAGAAGCACCAGAATCAAATAAGACATGAGCTGAATGACCATAAAGCATAATCGTACCTTCCACAAGATGGGACGCAGCAGCATCAGCTCTTGTCAAATGAGAAACTTTGCCTTTCTGCTTCTTAGAACCAACTGAAGATTGCTGAGAAGACGCCGACGCCTGAGAGAAAAATTGCTGTGGAGCTTGAGGTGCAGGAGGTCTAAACTGCGGCTGAGGTTGAGAAAACTGAGGAGCTTGCAATGGATTCGGCCTCAGCGGGCAATCTCGAACCACATGACCTGGCTGGTCACACCTAAAGCAAACAACAGGAAGAGAACACGGTTGGCCCTTATGATGACCACCGCATCTCCGACACGTCCACGGCTGACTAGCAGCTGAGCTCTGTCGAGTCTGAGAAGAAGGTGCTGTCGGCTGCTGAACAGAATCTGCACCGGACGGCTGCTGAACAAACTTCTTCTTCTTCTTGAACCTTTTGAACTTGGGCTTAGAAGGAGAGGAAGCACTGGAAACCTCTGACTGGACCGAAGGAACACTAGGCACGGGCTGTCGGTAAGCCTGCTGAACCTGAGCCACCGGCTGCACTGACCCTGCCTGGGGATATCCACCCGGTCTCGCCATCTCCAGCTCTAAAGCTACAGCTGTCTGGCACGCAGTATCGAGATCCGCAACACGACTCGCTATCAACGGCATCTTCAACTCTGGCCTCAACCCTCGCAAGAATTGCTGGGTCTTCAAAGCTTCACTGGCCAGCACATGGGGCGCATACTGACCCAATTCCAAGAACTTATTCCTGTACTGAAGCACGGTCATACTGCCCTGGGTCAATTCCATAAACCGATACATCTTATCCATCTGCAAGCAGGCAGGAGTATAGGCACGCTCAAAAGCAGCAACGAACTCTGCCCAAGTGATTTGCCGAAGAGGTCTGGATCGAAAGGAAATCTGCCACTCGGCTTTCCACCACGCAATGGACGTACCCTGGAGTTGAAAGGCAGTGAGCATGACTTTCTCATCTTCAGCACACTCCATCGAGACAAAAACACGCTCTATCGCATCCATCCATTGCCTCGCGACTTCTGGATCAGCTTGGCCATCGAAAGCAGGCGGATTGAACATCAGAAATTCCTTCAAAGCCTTGCCTCGACTGCCAGGCACTTCAGCTTGAACGATCGGCACTGGAGGAGCAACTGGAACGACAGGAACAGCGGGAACTGCAGGAGGAGGTGCAGAACCGCTATCTTCCCTGGGCGCATCTCGAGGAACACGAGGAGCTCGAGGAGGTCTTCCTCGACGAGGCGGCATAATTATGCTGCCAAAAACACAATCAACAATGAAATCCATCAATCATACGGAAAACATCCTATGCCAGCAAGAGACAACAACAGGACTAGCTCTGGACCAAGCGTCAATTCCAATTCTTTACGCAAATCCTCAACTTCAAGCTCTGATACCATCTGTGACGACCCAGAGTTCAGGATACCGATATACCGATAACATCAGTATACCGACACCAAGAACTGGGGAGGCCACCCAAGAGGCTGATGAGGCCCCTGAAGGGTTAGTGGGGGGGTTAGCTGAGGAATATGCATAATTAATTGCGAATTGGGGCGCGCAATACAAATAAGTATTTAAGATTTAAACACAAGTGCGGAAGCAATTTAAAATAACCAGAGTGATATATATAACTAGTCCAGAGTCACAAACACTAGTCCACAGGGCACAACTACGCGGGGCATACCCCGGCAAAAGTACAACACAAGCCTCAAAAAGGCAGCTCGTGCTCAGCTGGCAGCTAAGGAACGGTCCCGAAACAGCACGCTAAACTCCGGGAGATGTCGGGCGCGGCTCACCTGAAAGGAGAAGGGTGAGTCACAGCCAGACTCAGTAGGGGTCACGCGGATCCCTACCTCGCACTAAACAAGCGAACATGCATAATTAACAGCAATTAAAGCATGCATTCAAATAAATACACAGGCAATGGCATGAATATCTAATCACAAGAAAGCTGTAAACTCTATCTAAGCAAGTATAACAGCTAACACATGCCGCTACTAATTAAATGCAAGCGATTAAAGCTAAAACTACCAATTAGAATGAGCTGCAACTAGTCCAAGCAACAAGGAAGGACAACCACTGGAGCAGAAACCAGAAGCGTCCACTGACGGCTTACACTGCGTCTCAAGCACTCGCAGTCGACAAGCGACAAGCTAAGCGCGCAAACAGTACCAAACCAAGTGACCAGTCGGAGTGGCACCCGTCGGCGTCAGTCCACAGTCTCCGACCACGTGTGCACACACTGACTCTAGCCTGAGCCAGGCCCTCTAACTAGTTTTCTCCCTTGGCAGGACGCTACCATTGGCTGGGAGCCCACGGAACTAGCTTACAAACCGTGAATGGGAAATATACCCCTCCGCCATCCTCAAGCGGGTCGGTACTCAACAGACCTTAGGGCAACAACAGTGGCTCCATTGCCTGGAAAGAAAAGCTACTCTATTGGCACATAAAACACGCCACAATATAGTAAAACAATACAACTATGGCATGAATATAGAACGGAACGCATAAGCAATGGGCTGGGAATATATTGCAGCCATCAGGGAAGTGGCGGTCAAGGACCCACGCGCCACATGCAAACGACGGTCGGGGGTCGGCGCGTTACTTCAAGAATGACGCTCCAGTCCCCATCCGTCACTCCCTTCAGGATTCCAGCTCAAGAGGCACCAAAGGCATGTAACGGTGGGGGCCCTGCGCGTTACTTCGAAGCGACGCGTGGGGTCACCGCCGTCACATCCACCCGAGGCTCAAAACACCTATCAGCGTTCTAAATGGTAGCAGGCGAAGTAACGCCCCGGTCTAGGCGCGCCGGACCGAAACGACGGTCGGCCGACTGGCCGCCGGGCGCACCGCCTGACCAAAATCACGGAAAACAGTTGATGAGTAACGGATGGGAGCCCCACCGTTACTCTCCAAGTAACGCACCCCCAATGGGCCGCTATTTGGTAGTGACGCGTCCACCTTGGACCGTCGGGCAAGTGACGGTTCCTGGCAGGACCGTCACTGCACCTGGGTTACGGGCGGGTACGGTTTGTAAACCGAAGCCCTCCCGGACGGCTGAAAACGCCGGGTATCGACGAGAAACCTAATAACCTGTCAAACCACGCATGCTAGACAACAATCTAACATCTAAATCTAGCACATGCAAGGCCTAAAACGCATTAAACTCAAGATTTAGGCTAAAACCCCAAAAATGGAAATATGAACATCATGCATGCTACGGGGTGCTAATCAACAAGCGAGCTAAAGGAAACGATCCTAGCAAGATCGAGGTTCCATCCCCCTACCTTTCGCAAGCCGAAACCGTCGAACGGGCCGCATGCAAGGAGGAATAGCCACGGAGCTTCCACGCTCCACCTCGCTCCCACGATCACCGATCCACGCCGAAGTGGACACCCACGCGCTCTACTCGACGCGAGGAATCCAACGGTGCCAACCTCGTCTCAATCCGACGCCGTCTCGACCCCGATCCCTAAGAGAGGAGAGGAGGTGGCCGCACGGAGGAGAGAGAGAGGGAGAGGGTGAAATGAGAGATCGACGGGGGAGAGAGAGAGAGAGGGTGAGAGATATAAAAAATAAAAATAAAATTAATATATATATGATATAATCATTATATATATAAAAATCTTATTAATATTCAATAACCCTCAAACAGCTCCGAACAAATCCGGAAAAATGCCAGACAAATTCCTAAAAATCCAGGAAAATAGCCGGAATTTCCAGAACAATTAATAGAACAAATACCACGAAGGATCCATTAAGGCACGGGCCTTACAACAATTGTCCACCATCGGGGGACATTTCTATAGTATTTCCACTATCGGGGGTATTTCTACAATTTTTCAGTCATTGGGGATATTTCTATAATTTTCCAACCACCGGGGGACATTCCTATAATTTTTTCGCGATTAAGGGTATTTCTGCAATTTTTTTGTCATTGGGGGTATTTATGTAATTTTCTGCCATAAGAGGTATTTCTATAATTTTTCCACCATTAGGGGTATTTCTGTAACTTTTCCGCCATCGGGGGTGTAGGCCCAGACTATAAGCGTGCGGACAAGAAGGGGGGTTGAATTGTCCCCCAATCAAGATGACCAATTTTAAACTTAACGGCAGAACTAACAAGATTAAGGAAAATAAATAATATAAGAATGAAATAGATTCTCACAATCTAGCCGGGCCCACATGATCAAGACAATGGATAAAAGTGAGCTAGCACACACCACAATGCACATGGAACTTTAAGGTGGTTCGGGGCCGCGACGGACTCCTTACGTCCACCCCTCACCAAACCGGTGAGGCTTCACTTGCTCACAAAGAAGCGCACGGAGCAAAAACTCCAACACACACGGAGACTTCATCTCCACAACGATCCAATGGCGGGATCAATCCACACACACACACGCTGCGAAAATCGCAGCAATAACCACACCACCGTATGCAAACGGTCCACCCACAAAGTATTCTCTAGTTCAGAAAATGCAGAAATATAATCAATACAGTTCAAACCAAGATGTAAACAATGAAAAACATCGTAGATAGATGATGGAAGGTTGTAGAATGTATCCCCTTGAACTCCATAAGCCAATAGAAGAAATTCCTTGAAGCTTAGGTCGGAGGGAAGTCGGATGGCGTCGATTTGAGCATCTCCTCGATCCTCTTTTCAAGCCACTCCACTTTCTCTTCTACCACGAGCTTCAAAGATGCATGGATGTAGATCAAAACCTTCCTTCAAGATCTCCTCCTTGTTGGGTTCGGTGCTATGTATTCAGAGGGGGGGTGAATGAATATATGACCTTTAAAGACCTTTCACCCAATTAAAATTTCACTCAAACAAGATTTCGCTCACCCAGAACAGATTAAAACACTCTAAGAAAACTGATCAACTCTTCTGCTCAACCAGAAACCAAATACTTAGAGCGCCCCTATGCAATCATCTAGCAAAAGCACAAATAGATAAAACAAACCACAATGCACAAGGGGTTTTTAGGTGGTTCGGTCCTCCAGACCTACATCCACCCCACACTCAACCCGAGTGTGGCTTACTGCTGACTCACAGCTTGAACTGCTGGGCATCACAGCTTGCCTACAATCCGCTGGGCAACACAGCTTGCCGTCCGAGGAATCCTCCTCGCCCGCTGAGCAACACAGCTTGCTGTCTAGTGGAATCCACCACTGCAAACCGCTGGGGATTACAGCTTACCCGTCCAGAGGCAGCACCTCTGCAAACCGCTGTGCAATACAGCTTGGCCGTCGCTGACTCACAGCTTGAACCCGCTGGGGATTACAGCTTAACCCGTCCAAGACCAAGTCTCGCCAGCTGAGGATTACAGCTTTACCTGTCCAGTGGAGACCTCCACTGCATCTGCTGACTAACAGCTTGAAGAAGGGATAAAATGGAAAATGAAAACAGAACAAGACAGCAATCGGAAAGCTGTAAATGAAATACACAATATAGCTCTCAACAGAGCAGACTGGCCTGGATTTGATTCACGGTCCAGTAAACAAATCTTTAGACTTCACTCTTCTTCTCTCGATCTCACTATCTCTCTTTCTTTCTCTCTTTCTCTTCTTTCTCTTCTTCTTTCACTTCTGCTCTCTTTACTCTTCTTCTTCTCTTCTGCTAGATCGAAGTCTCTGCACTTCTGCTTTTTCTTTCTCCACTGCGATCACCCTTCATCTGAAGACGAAGACTCATATATATAGCAGCAGCAGCAGCAGGTAGTGTGCTCTCCACATCTCCCGCCCAAAAACCTTGGACCACGTGTCAGTCAGCAATCCCAGTACCAAATCCCTGTCAGTTAGTCGAAATAAGCGTATCAGTTCAAGTGTAAACTCTGTACACACTTTGAAGATGAAATGCATTGTATAGACTTTATAAGAAGCATGCATTGTACAGACTTAGTGAAAGGGAATGCATGTAATACAATTCTTTTAAATACCCAGAGACTAGTGCGTTCTCGCACGGGAGCATATGAAGTCTCAGGGGAGCATCTATGGCCTTTGGACAGCATCACCAGCGTCAGAGGAGCATGTGGATTACATGCTGTCTCTGGGGAGCAATTGCTGCTCCAGGGGAGCATCCTCAAAGTTAGGGAAGCATTAGCAATCACTGGAGGGCATACTCGGTCCCAGGAGAGCATCCGGGGGGGCAAGCGAGCATGCGCGTCTGATGTACAAACTCTACCAATGTATAGACTTGGTGGATAGTGATGCATAGCCAAACGGATGTACAGACTTCACTGTGAATGCATGAACAATGAATGGGTGTATAGACTTTATAACTCATACTGTAAAATGCAGTGTATAGACATGAAATGAACGCTGCATGATCGAGCCTAACCAATGTATAGACATTACAATGCTCATCCACTTAATAGACTTCACAGTGCTCAATCAGACTTCACGATGCTCAATCAGACTTCACGATGCTCAATCACCCTTGAAGATGTGAGCGAGACAGAGTATGGACTTGGCCCTTGAAGGATGTACAGACTCGTAACGCTTGAGGACCGATGTATAGACTTAGGAGCATATGAAGCCAATGTACAGACTTGCCGATGCAAGGCCAATGTACAGACTTACTCGAGTGAGACGATGACCAAGACGATGCGGCTACAGTGATGTACAGACTTGGCATGAGACGCTGAGAAAGACGGTGGATGTACAGACTTCTAAATGTACAGACTTTCCACTGACCAATGTATGGACTTGCTCAGCCTGAGGCACTGTATAGACTTTATGCGTCTCTGCCCAATGTATAGACATCATATATGCAGTGCTGTGCAATGTACATACTTCAACTTCCAGTGTATAGACTTGCCTTGGACGCTAAATGAGACGGACGTTGTGCAGACTTGCTGTGCCGTGCATGAACAGTGAAATGTATAGAGTTCATGTGCAGTGCAAACGGATGTATAGACTTGAGCTAAGCAAGCTACAGTGCCGATGTGTAGACTTGGCTAATGTTCAGACTTGAATGGTGTAAGGCCAATGTATAGACTTGCAGATCATTCAGCAATGTGCAGACTTCCATAGAACACAACGTGCAGCAGTGTATAGACTTTGGACTTCGCCATGCTTACACTAAGTGATGTACACACTTGCTGAACCACTGTATAGACTTATAGAGATGACGCTGCAGACTTGAGAATGCTGCGCTGCAGACTTGAGAATGCTGTGTACACACTCACAGCGTTGACGCTGCAGACTTGAGAATGATGTGTACACACTCACAGCGTTGACGCTGCAGACTTGAGAATGCTCACAGCGTTGACGCTGCATGAGACTCTAAATAAGATGGACAGTCTGAGGGAGTCGACCCATCAAGGATATCAACCATGGCACACTCATGCAATCTCCACAGACTAAATCAGATATAACACACTCAAGCATTCAAATCAACATGCCATCATCAAAACAAAACATAATATCATAGTGCACTCACTGTGTTACAATCATCAAAACAAAACAACATTGCTATCATCAATTCAACATAGCACATGGTTGTGCCTAAGGGGCACAACATTCTCCCCCTTTTTGATGATGGCAACACACTGTGACAGTGAGTCACACACAAAATTTTCTCCCCCTTTGACATAATCAAAAAGAGAAAAAATAGTATAAACAAGAGTGCAACATGGTAGTATGCATGCAAAATTCTCTAGAGCAATTCTCCCCCTGAAAATATGACTCTCCCTGAACTGGTTCTCCCCCTAAATAATAGCTCCCCCTATGAGAAGGAATATGAGCAGATAAGCAAAGGTAGAGAAGGTAGGAGGGTCAATAGACAACAGCTGAATCATTGGTTCAGAAAATAAGCCTGATTATAAACAGTAGTTAAAGTATAAGAATCATCAACATACAATTTTCAAAAATTCAGGTTTAACAGTGATAAATTTAGAGTAAAACACCCGACCCCTGAAAAAGAGTTTTAGATTCCATTTATAGCAATGAATCTAGGGCACATGGTATTAATAGATAAGTTTGAAATAATACCCTTTTGTGTTTAAACATAGAAGTTCAAGAAAGGCAACTTGAATATGTATTGAGAAAAATAATTTTCACTCATTGACTTTTGATTTCAAAGGGTTACAGCAGTTTGTATTTCACTTTTGAATTTTTAGAAACTGAACTAAGTGAATAGACCTGTGGCATTTATGCTGTTGACATTAGGTGTACACCTTGATCAGAGGCAGGTACTCCCAGTTACTAGGCATAAACTACAAGATCTACTTCAGATCAAGACCTACAAGGAATAGTCTTCACTTTTGACATTAAGGGTATACCTTGATTAGAGGCCAGTACCCTCAGTTACTTGGTGAGGACTCCCCCTATAGATTCGACCCTATGAACAGAGATATTCTGAAGCACCTCATGACATGTGAATTCTCCTGCTTCTTTGGAGGAGTTCACAGTTTCTCCGTGCAATCAACCATTGCTCTGTCACAATGTTCAGTTCTTTACATTTATGATCTTATTTACTGCTGCCCTTAATTCATTTAGAGTGATTGTTTGAAAAACATTACACACTCTTGTTCACCTGTTCTAGACATTTCCAGTTCAACACATTTAGGCATTACAAAAAACTTTTTCTATTTTAGCCATGAGACAAAGATTAAGAGCTATAAAAGTTTTCTTTTATCTCAAATTCCGAAGTGCAGACACTTAACTCTCCAATTTATAAAGGTTAAACCTTTAATTCCTTTCAATTTGCAAGAGTGATTCTTATAAGTGAACACTTGCAATAATCACAACTCAATATACTAAACCAGAAACGGTTGCTGTTGTTAAGTGAAACTGATGGGGAAAAGATAGCAATTGGCAATATGGTCCAATGGCATCTGATGTCAAAAGATATGAATCAATTGAATGGGGACAATGAGGAGTAAATAGGATTCAAGAATTGAACTAAACTCACAGCTCCCCCTGACACCATGATGCAAGGATTATGCTATGCAACACACTGTTCTACATGCAGACTATGCACCAAGGATACGTGAGGCAAGTATGCAATCAATTCAGGTTTATGCATCCAAGTCATGAACATTTTTATCCTTTTTCAGATTTTTTAAAATATGATGCAATGCACTATTCTACATGAAGACTGGACCCATGGTACTAGGCGGAGAACCCGGTCTCAAAGACCATCTCACACATGGTAGAAACCTCCGGGCAGATTTCCCTGCCTTTTAGTAACATACCATTTGATATACCAGGGTTAACAAGGACAATGCAACATAAAGCAGTCCTACATGCATTGAACATCATCAATGACAGTCATGCAAATGATGTATGCAGACATAAGACACATGCATTGACTGTGTACACTAAATGAACCATTCACACTCAGTCCAAGTATGCATTTCAACGACAAGCATGCATTGCATTGACACAAAACACATGCATTTACACAAAATCTATATAGTGCATCAACTGAATACACTAAAGAAGCATTCAAATTCAGTTCAACATATAGCAAGAGAAGAGCATCATATATGCAGAATTGAATTCAATAGCTGAGTCTAGAATGCAGACTGATCAGCTAAGCAATAAGAGATCATCAGACATCAAACGAGCACATCAACATGGAATTCACATTTTTCATACTCACAAATTCAGATGATGAATTTAAAGCAAAGTTCAGAACTGACCTGAAATATAGAATCCTGGGGTTTTCTGTTGAGTGCCTTGGATCATAAACCCCTTTATTCATCAGCTTTCAAGGCACACCTGCAGCATGTCAATCAATTTGATCCTGTAGGGACCCAAGCAGTCTTGGGTCCTGCACTACCCCTATAAGGTGTTCTAAATAGTTTCTTAGCAACATGGTCATCAAATTTCATCAGAAAATAATTGTCCATAGAGTGACCAAGTTTACCACAATATCTACATGAAACAGCAGATTTTCTGTTCCTATGATGCATATCAACAGCAGCATGAGACCTATGATAATGAGCATGAATTGTTCTATTGTTTACATGAACATTTTGTTTCTTGTTCTTCTTTATCCAACATTCAGCAGATTTGTGACCTGTTTTACCATAGTTAAAGCATGAAAAATTCACAGGTCGTTTTGCAGAGAATTTAAAGGCTTTGTCATTAACATGACTTACCTGAGCATGCCAACAGTTCTTGACTGTATGGCCATGCTTCCCACACTCATAGCACCTCAGGTGCTTACTTCTCGAGTTGTTGTCCCCCCAATGATATCCAGACCAGCATTCATTTGCCTTATGCCCAGGCTTTTTACAAGTGAAACAAATAATATGTTGGCCTGAAGTAGATTCATATCTATATGGGCCATGAGCATGTGTGAAAAATCTAGAGTTCACATTATTGTCTTCTTTCATTTTAAAGCATGCATTCATTAGATGACCACGCCTACCACAGTAGTAACAATATGCAACAGATTTCTTAATGGCATGGTTTCTGTCGGATGAATTCCTAGAATGCATTGCTTCACTAGCATGCTCATCTTCAATCAACAATCTGCAGCCATCCATTACATGTCCTATCTTGCCACAATAGTGACATGACACTTGTGATTTCCTGATGACATGATTACTAACAGATTGACTGGATGCATGTGAATGAGTACATGAAGTATGAGCATTTTGCATTGACCCATTACATTCAGCAGAGCTAACAAATTTCAGAGTACAACCAGAAATATTCTTAGCCTTCTTTGTTTGACTCTTTCTTTTCAACTTCTGATTATTCTCAACAGATTTTGTTTGCTTTTCAATTTTCTGAGCTTTGAACTGAAAGACAGATTTTGAAGATGATTTCTCATTCTTATTTTGTTTTGGGGATTGACTTGAGGTACCAGCTACATCAGAACTATGCACAAAGGTAGTGTATAGCTGGTTTCTAGTGATTTTCTTGACATCAGAATTACAGCTTATCCCCCTTTTAGAGTTCTTATTCTCACTTTTCATAACATCTTTCATTTTTCCTTCACTCTTAGTAGACTCAATTGCTAAAGTTTCCAGATTATGAATTTTATCTTCCAAGCTAGCAATGTGAAGCTCATAACTGGCTATCTCCTGTTCACTGTAATTTACACATTCACTTAAGACTTTATTTGCAATTTTATACTTCTCAACTTCTTGTTCCAGATTGATCAAAGTTTGTGATTCTTCATCATGGACACCTTTTCCTTTTTCTTTGGTGAGAAGTCTTTCAGATAAGCCAGCATTTAACCATTTCAATTTTTCAACTTCAGCTTTTAATTCAGTGTTTTCTTCCTCAAGTTTTTTATCCTGAATTTCATTATTAGCACATCTCTCTCTTCCAGACATTTGCTCCAATATTTCAATTAGTTCCTCTTCTCTTCCTTCCACATTAATTTTCTCAGCAACCAGGTTTTTGTGATCCTCTTTAAGTGAGACTATTTGTTTGTTCAGCCATTCATTCTCACTATAAAGATCCTCATTTCGTTCTCTTAGAGCTGAGCACATATCACAGTTTAATTTAGCAGAAGAAGAATGTGAAGCCTTCCCATTGATTTCATTTATTCTACCCATAAGATTTTCAATTTTCTTTTGAAATTCCTCATTCTCAAGTTTAAGTTTATCCAATTCAGAATTAACTTGAGTCAGTTCTTGCATGCCTTTTAGATGTTCATTTTTCTTATCATTCAGCTGATTCTCTATTTCTGACATTTTATCCAAGCATGTTTATTTTTCAGTTTTTAGAGAATCATTTTGTTTTTTAAGATTATGAACATCTAGCATGCATGCATCATAGGACTTTTTCAAATTTGGATAGTTTTCACAGGAATCTTTCAGATTTATTCTATCACATTTCTTTTTCAACCTTTTATTCTCAGATTTCAATTTCTTGGATACTTCTAACAAATTTTCATACATCATTATCAATTCATCAAAAGAAACTCCTTCTGATCCGGAGCTTACCTGAGATGAGGTTTCCTCATCATCATTTCCCCGATTGGCCATTAAGCATATTGACTTTCCTCCTTCTTTATCACTGTCTTCGGTGTTCCCTTTGAGTTTTGAGAATTCTGGACAGTCAACCTTCGTGTGGCCAGCCTTCCTGCATTTGTAGCAGATGTTAACGTCAATATTCTTGGCAGGATTAGAATTATACCTTGTTTGCTTTCTGCCTTCACCAAGCTTTCCTTCTCTTTCTCTCAGAAATTTCCTGAATTCACTGGTCACCCTTTCAATGTCTCCATCAATTTCAGACCGCGAGAGGCTGCTTTTCTCACTTAATGATCCACTGTGGCTGGATCTGTTTGCTTTGATGGAGCTATCCTTCAGCACGATTGGTTCCATTGCAAACAATCTGAAAGCACAGAAAAACTGAAGGACCTAGACCAAATGAGCAAGGCAAGGCACTAAGTCGGAGAAACAAAATAACTAACACAAAAAGCACACTATGAAATGCACCAAACAGAAATGCGCTAAACCAGATGATCAAAGTAAATCGGCAAGATAGTGAAACAAATCAACGAGCAGAAGAAGCCCACTCTGATGTGCACCAAACTAGCAGGATCCTCTGCAGATTGTTAGATCTGATAGATCAGAGACCCGCTCTGATACCAAGTGTTGGGTTCGGTGCTATGTATTCAGAGGGGGGGGTGAATGAATATATGCCCTTTAAAGACCTTTCGCCCAATTAAAATTTCGCTCAAACAACATTTCGCTCACTCAGAACAGATTAAAACACTCTAAGAAAACTGATCAACTCTTCTGCTCAACCAGAAACCAAATACTTAGAGCGCCCCTATGCAATCATCTAGTGGAAGCACAAATAGACAAAATAAACCACAATGCACAAGGGGTTTTTAGGTGGTTCGGTCCTCCAGACCTACATACACCCCACACTCAACCCGAGTGTGGCTTACTGCTGACTCACAGCTTGAACCGCTGGGCATCATAGCTTGCCTACAATCCGCTGGGCAACACAGCTTACCATCCGAGGAATCCTCCTCGCCCGCTGAGCAACACAGCTTGCTGTCTAGTGGAATCCACCACTGTAAACCGCTGGGGATTACAGCTTACCCGTCCAGAGGCAGCACCTCTGCAAACCACTGGGCAATACAGCTTGGCCGTCGCTGACTCACAGCTTGAACCCGTTGGGCATTACAGCTTAACCCGTCCAAGACCAAGTCTCGCCAGCTGAGGATTACAGCTTTACCTGTCCAGTGGAGACCTCCACTGCATCCGCTGACTAACAGCTTGAAGAAGGGATAAAATGGAAAACGAAAACAGAACAAGACAGCAATCGGAAAGCTGTAAATGAAATACATAATATAGCTCTCAACAGAGCAGACTGGCCTGGATTTGATCCACGGTCCAGTAAACAAATCTTCAGACTTCACTCTTCTTCTCTCGATCTCACTGTCTCTCTTTCTTTCTCTCTTTCTCTTCTTTCTCTTCTTCTTTCACTTCTGCTCTCTTTACTCTTCTTCTCTTCTGCTGGATCGAAGTCTCTGCACTTCTGCTTTTTCTTTCTCCACTTCGATCACCCTTCATCTGAAGACGAAGACTCATATATATAGCAGCAGCAGCAGCAGCAGGTTGTGTGCTCTCCACATCTCCTGCCCAAAAACCTTGGACCACGTGTCAGTCAGCAATCCTAGTACCAAATCCCTGTCAGTCAGTCGAAATAAGCGTATCAGTTCAAGTGTAAACTCTGTACACACTTTGAAGATGAAATGCATTGTATAGACTTTATAAGCAGCATGCATTGTACAGACTTAGTGAAAGGGAATGCATGTAATACAATTCTTTTAAATACCCAGAGACTAGTGCGTTCTCGCACGGGAGCATATGAAGTCTCAGGGGAGCATCTATGGCCTTTGGACAGCATCACCAGCGTCAGAGGAGCATGTGGAGCACATGCTGTCTCTGGGGAGCAATCGCTGCTCCAGGGGAGCATCCTCAAAGTTAGGGAAGCATTAGCAATCACTGGAGGGCATACTCGGTCCCAGGAGAGCATCCGGGGGGACAGGCGAGCATGCGGCTCTGATGTACAGACTCTACCAATGTATAGACTTGGTGGATAGTGATACATAGCCAAACGGATGTACAGACTTCACTGTGAATGCATGAACAATGAATTAGTGTATAGACTTTATAACTCATACTGTAAAATGCAGTGTATAGACATGAAATGAACGCTGCATGATCGAGCCTAACCAATGTATAGACATTACAATGCTCATCCACTGAATAGACTTCACAGTGCTCAATCAGACTTCACGATGCTCAATCAGACTTCATGACGCTCAATCACCCTTGAAGATGTGAGCGAGACAGTGTATGGACTTGGCCCTTGAAGGATGTACAAGCTCGTAACACTTGAGGACCGATGTATAGACTTAGGAGCATATGAAGCCAATGTACAGACTTGCCGATGCAAGGCCAATGTACAGACTTACTCGAGTGAGATGATGACCAAGACGATGCAGCTACAGTGATGTACAGACTTGGCATGAGATGCTGAGAAAGCCGGTGGATGTACAGACTTCTAAATGTACGGACTTTCCACCGACCAATGTATGGACTTGCTCAGCCTGAGGCACTGTATAGACTTTATGCGTCTCTGCCCAATGTATAGACATCATATATGCAGTGCTGTGCAATGTACATACTTGAACTTCCAGTGTATAGACTTGCCTTAGACGCTAAATGAGATGGACGTTGTGCAGACTTGCTGTGCCGTGCATGAACAGTGCAATGTATAGAGTTCATGTGCAGTGCAAACGGATGTATAGACTTGAGCTAAGCAAGCTACAGTGCCGATGTGTAGACTTGGCCAATGTTCAGACTTGAATGGTGTAAGGCCAATGTATAGACTTGCAGATCATTCAGCAATGTGCAGACTTCGATAGAACACAACGTGCAGCAGTGTATAGACTTTGGACTTCGCCATGCTTACACTAAGCGATGTACACACTTGCTGAACCACTGTATAGACTTATAGAGATGACGCTGCAGACTTGAGAATGCTGCGCTGCAGACTTGAGAATGCTGTGTACACACTCACAGCGTTGACGCTATAGACTTGAGAATGCTCACAGCGTTGACGCTGCATGAGACTCTAAATAAGATGGACAGTCTGAGGGAGTCGACCCATCAAGGATATCAACCATGGCACACTCATGCAATCTCCACAGACTAAATCAGATATAACACACTCAAGCATTCAAATCAACATGCCATCATCAAAACAAAACATAATATCATAGTGCACTCACTGTGTTACAATCATCAAAACAAAACGACATTGCTATCATCAATTCAACATCGCACATGCTTGTGCCTAAGGGGCACAACACTCCTTTCCCCCCTTTTCTTTTCCTGCAAGATAGAAGAATATGAGCATTAGGGTTATTCTTTCCAAAACTCGGAGTTCACATATATATGCAAGATAGATTGGCCAAATGACTCATATAACCCTCCTAAAATATGTTAGAAACACCCTCATAACATTTGGAACCTTTGGGGGGTAATTTGGTAAAGTTTCATGGGGTTTAGAAAGGGTTTAGATCGGATCCGGAACTCCCGTGCTGGAAGGGTCGACCCCTGGGGTCGACCCTCGTGCAACCAGAGGGCTGACAGAGCAAAAATAAAATGCTGGCACACAGGGGTCGACCCGTGCAGACAGACTACAAAATGTAGCTTCTGTCCATTCCAGAACCTCTAAGGGTCGACCCTATGGGTCGACCCCTGCCAGTGAGGGTTGGAAAAATGCATCAAACCTCCAATAATTCATGAAAAATGAATGATTTAATATTACCATAATCCAATGAGGATCAACCATGAATATTCATCCTGAAACACATGATAAAGCATGAGGTTAGATGATAATCAAGACATGAACAACAAATATGGCACCTTCAACTTGATCACTCAAATATATTTCAATGAACCCACTTTAGCATGTATTGGACTTCTATCCACAACCAACCAAAACATATTTGACCAAATACAAAGTCATGGAAGCTTTATTATGCAAATAGCATTCTTGTATCTTCCATATGCTTAACATCAAGAAACTTTAAGTGAGGGATATTCAATTTACACATGAATGAGCACTTTCATTGAACATTTTAATCCTTTCCAAAAACATGAATGATTGATTCATTAAAGCTCACATTAAATTAATCACTCACACAATCAAATAAGAATCATTCCATCACAAGGCAACCAAAAGTCATTTCAAAACACATGCTCTTCCAAACACACAAAGTTTTGAAATCATTTAACCACATACAATGATTTTCTCCACAAACTCACAATATTTGTTATCATCAAAACCAAGGTCAAAAATAATGTGAGAACACAATACCCAACAATCTCCCCCTTTTTGATGATGACAAAATGATGCGTGCGTGAATTTCAAATGATTGAATAGAAGTAATTCATTCAGTTTAAAAACATCAGTGAGCCTTTCAAAAACATCGCATGAGCAAAGTTTTCCTTTATCAGAATTAGAGTTTTTTGAGCACACCAACCTATTCTCCCCCTTTTTGTCAACAACAAAAAGTGACTGACAATGGGGTTATTAAGCTTGTTATGAACATGAATGATGTGAGGATGTGTATAAGATGAATCATGCAAGTAAACAAGCAAGCAAGCATGAAAATCAAGCAAGCAAGTAGTAATCTATATCTCCCCCTCAATTGGGTAAAAGGATGGCAAGTGAGCAAATGATTCATATCAAAATGTGAGACGTGAAACATAATCAAAACAGGTAGTGCATGCATATGCTAGAGGCACTGCATAAACCATGATAAGAACACATTCAAGATACACAAACATCATAATAATACCCATGAGTGAAATATGTGGCAATGAGCAATGAACTTCAAAAATATATGGATATTAGCAGAATTTCTAAGAAACATTAGAGGGTTATTTTCTCTCTACACTTCCATTTAGATTCTCGACTTTCGGTAGCTTCACACAACCCCCCCTTTTTTTAATGGATATCACCGTTCGGCGCGAGTCACCTAATGTGTCTCAATGGGGTTTCCCGGCTACTAGGATTCATCACAATTTTAATTCTTGTAGATTTTAGCTTCACTTTTCGACGCGAGTTTCCTCATTTATTTCAGTGGAGATTCTCGACTACTTAGTTCCACATTCCACTTATTGAATTTTTTGTGGGATAGGTAACTTTTTCCTCACGATTACTCTTCATTTCCATGTAGAAATTTGTCTCCCATAAAGTGTTGAAAAGAATTTCTAAAATCCTTATTGATCAAAGTCCTATACATCATTTTCTGCATAGTGTGTGGGTAAATACTTTGGATGTTGAAAATGAATTTGTCAAAACATAATTATGACTCCCCCTAAATATATGCAAATTTGGAAACAAATCATCCTCCTTTGTATATGTCACTTTTCACAATTGATCAAAATCACTGCATTTTATATAACAACGAGGTGAGGTCTTAGAAGATTTTCAAGAAAAGGTTTTCTAGAAATATATACATGCATTCAAGCAAGGATTTAAAGTTAATTCATGCAATATGATTTTCGGTATGTGGCGGAGGTACCGGTGGAGATCCAAAGATCAAGCTCACGCATCAAAATTATTTCTAGATGGACGTAATCCACCCTTCCACAACTCAAGATTTGAAATACCGAAAAATCATAACATTCACGTATGCAAATATAAAAAGTATGAGCAAGCATGTGCATGTGAATGAAGGGTGATGAAAGATTATTTCTATTCACAAATATGCAAGCATATGTGCAATTCTTATGCAAAATTCTCAGATGAGTGCAAACTCATGTATGCAACTGTATAGAGAAAATGCAAATGTATGCAAAATGTGCAATCATTTTTCTCCAAAACTCAAATTTTTACCGTTGTAGATTTTTCAAAGTAAACTTAAGCATAATGAACTCACAAAACCAAACCATTTTTCTTTCTCGCCTTTAGAAGCCTTTATTTATTGACATTTTCCTTGGCCTCAAGGCGCCCCTATAAAACAGATTCTCATTTTGAAGATTTGGGTACCCAAGTCTTCTTGGGTCCCGAGGGGTTAGTTCTAGTATGAGAAAAATACATTTTATTTTTCCTCTCAAACCATTCATCATCGACCCTCATTAAGTCACACACATACATAGAGTGGCCGAACATACCACAGTAAAAGCATGTGACATTTGCCTTTCTAAAACGACTCGTATGCATATATGATCTATTAACATATGAGTTCATGCATGAGTCAATATGAGTATAGCCATATGAATCACATGATTTTTAAAATTTATTTTTCATAAATGAATTTTTCTTTGTGGGTGAACATCCCACAACAACTCTTTCATTCCTAGCCTTTCCATTGCTAGTCTCACCATGTTCAACCATTTTCCCTTTTCCTTTTATTTCCTTTTGAACAACTTCTTTCAATTTGTTTAATTCGTCATGCATGGTATTGAAGTTGGTTTCTAATTCTTTCTTGGATTTTTCACATTCATTCAGTCTTGAATTAAGTTCATCCAACTGCTTTATCAATTTTTCATTTTCAATTTTTAGATTTTTCACATCCTCATAAGCATGTTGTTTTTCAATCTCTAAGTATGAAATATCATCCTCAAATAGAGAGACTTTGGACAACAACATTTCATTTTCATCTTTCAATTTTTTAAGTTCCAACTCAAGCAAACTACATTTAGTGCATGAAGATGAACTAGAATGTAAAACATCACGAAACTTCTTTTTCAGATTTTTATTTTCATGTTTCAACTTCTTGCATTTTTCTAGACTTCAACATAAGCGATTTCCCATTATTCACAAGTAAGGTTTTCGTTATCAGAGTTTACCACGGTGTCGTTTTCCTCATTTGCCATTAAACATAAATTCTGGATCGCCTCGTCCAGCTCATCATCCTTCTCAGATTTGGACTCGCTCTCGTCCTCATCACTCCATGTCACCTTCATGGCCTTGGGCTTCTTCACTTTTTCTCTGTTCAGTTTCTTCCGAAGATTTGGACATTCGCTTCTCATGTGGCCGACCTTTCCACATTCATAGCATTTAATCTCCCCTTTCTTCGTCAATGCTTTCTTCAGAATTTTTTCAAAAGAAGTGCCATCTTGTTTAGCCTTTCTGAATAACTTTCTAGCTTTGCTAGTGATGACATCTATAAGTTCTTCCTTACTGCTATTTAGACTTGACCCTTCATCGCTCTCCTCAGACGATTTAGAGTAAGCCTTAAATGCCACTGATTTCTTTTTGCCTTTCTCTTCCTCAGTCCCCTTAATGTTGATTTCACAGGTCATCAAGGACCCAATCAACTCATCCAACTTGAGTGTAGTGAGATCTTTAGAGTCTTCTATCACGGTGGCTTTGGTGTGCCATTGTGGTGACAAGGATCGTAGCACCTTCCATACAAGGTCTTCATTTGAGTACTCCTTTCCCAGTGCTTTCAACCCATTGGAGATCTCACTTAACCTTGCAAACATCTCCGAGATAGTCTCATGCGGCTTCATCATGAAGAGCTTGTATTCTCGGACTAATAGATTTGCTTTTCTTTCTTTTACCTCTGACGTTCCTTCGTATAAGAGTCGGAGCTTCTCCAACATTTCCTGCGTAGAGGAACACATAGATATGCGTGAATATTCATTTAGATGGACAACACATTGAATAATATTCATAGCCCTAAAATTTACACATGATTTTTTAATGTGTTCTTCAGTCCAACTGTCCTCATGATCGGGTAATTTATAAGGACCTTTACTTATGACTTTCCAAGTATCATAATCCTGTGCTCGCAAGAACGTAGTTAATCTATTTTTCCAATATATGTAATTCGTGCCATCAAAAAATGGTGGCCTGTGTATAGAATGTCCCTCAGGAAGCATTCCTCTACTTTCCATCGACAAACGATCTTTACCTCTTCAACCGTGAGATTGAATAAAATCAGAGGCCTTGCTCTGATACTAATTGTAGGCCCAGACTATAAGCGTGCGGACAAGAAGGGGGGTTGAATTGTCCCCCAATCAAGATGACCAATTTTAAACTTAACGGCAGAACTAACAAGATTGAGGAAAATAAATAATATAAGAATGAAATAAATTATCTCAATCTAGCCGAGCCCACATGATCAAGACAATAGATAAAAGCGAGCTAGCACACACCACAATGCACATGGAATTTTAAGGTGGTTCGGGACCACGACGGGCTCCCTACGTCTACCCCTCACCAAACCGGTGAGGCTTCACTCGCTCACAAAGAAGCGCACGGAGCAAAAACTCCAACACACATGGAGACTTTGTCTCCACAACGATCCAATGGTGGGATCAATCCACACACACACACGTTGCGAAAATCGCAGTAATAACCACACGACCGTATGCAAACGGTCCACCCACAAAGTATTCTATAGTTCAGAAAATGCAGAAATATAATCAATATAGTTCAAACCAAGATGTAAACAATGAAGAACATCGTAGATAGATGATGGAAGGTTGTAGAATGTATCCCCTTGAACTCCATAAGCCAATAGAAGAAATTCCTTGAAGCCTAGGTTGGAGGGAAGTCGGATGGCGTCGATTTGGGTATGTAGAAACCCGGTAAAAAAAGATGAGAAATAAAATTTTCAATTTTATTCTATAATTAAAATTTTTATGAAATAATTAAATTACATTTTTACTATATGTAATAAACTAGATAAATGCATTTACTTGAATTTACTTAAGGTAAATTGAAAAATAAATGCTTTAACCCTTAGACAAATCAAAGGAAGCCCAATAAAAGTCCATATAATGGACTAGGATTATAATTGGCCCATTGGATAATCCACAATGGGTTGGATTAATGGGTTAAAGGATTTATTAAAAGATAATTAGATCAAAATTCGTAACACATGTTTAATATGGCATTTAAGGGATTAAAATAACCCCATTTCTAGAAGATTGACCCAAGAATCAACCCTTACCTAACATACAACTTTAGACCAACCAAAATTACATTATTTTCACACCAAAAATGGGCTAGATTAAGAAGAGAAATTGAAATTTTCTTCTAAATTCGGACTTAATGGGTTAGGTAAAATTAGGTGAGGAATCTTGACAAAATTGACCAAGTTTTGGTTATAAATAGAACCCTAATCAACCCTCAAACCATCCCTGGAGGCCTAAACTATGCTGGTGTGAAGATTGAAGGAGATTTGAAGGAGATTTGAAGGAAGATTTGAAGAATCAAAGGTTTTTCTATTTATTCCGAATTATTTTCCCCCTTTCCTTTGGAAGTAATTAAAGGTAGGTATCTCTCAGGCTAAATTATAATTAAAGCATGCTAGATTGTTCCTTTTTCAATTCTCTTTCCATTGATACCTTATTCATTAAATTTCATTGAGAAATGAATGAGTTATGGCCATTTTAGTGAAGAAAAATTGAAAGTAGCAGAAAAAGTGTCAACCCCTTGGGTCGACACTCGGGATCGAGTTTTCTGTCAAAAAATCAAAACTTAGTGAAAAGTGTCGACCTCCCGGATCGACACTTTTTCACAGCTGAAAAGTGTCGACCTCTCGGGTTGACACTTTTTCACGGGTGTTCTGTTTTTAAGAACAAAAGCGCACACATGGTATAAATGTCGACCCAATGTGTCGACACTTTCCACCTGCAAACAAAGGTTGACCCCTTGGGTCAACACTTTTCTTGACTTATAAAAATATATATGTACACACTTATATGAAAAACCAAACCAAACCAAACCTCACCCCACCTCGGTTCGGTGCGGCACGACACAAATAAATAAATAGATATACTAAGATTTCGTATCCAATTAAATTTGACACACAACTCGAGCCCACATCCTATGCCCCTTGGGTCCTGACCCAATGGTGAGCTCTCCAACATATAAAGGCAAGGAAGTTTTTCTAACTTCCAATATGGGACTGAAAATTAGCCATTATACAATAAGAATTATAACATTTGAAATCCACGTTAATTGTATGCATTTAGTCACCAAAAGTAAAGAAAGGCAATATTAGTATGTTTGAATTCTTATAGCATGTTAAAAAAATTATTTTTGTAGAATAAAATTATTTTTAGCATGTAAAAATCTATTTTTAACCATAATATTAGTAAATTAATGCATGAAAAATATTTCCAGCATGTTAAAAATGAATTCCAACATGATAAAATCATTTTATTCATACTGAGATATAAAAACTATTTTTCAACATGATAAATCCATTTAACTCTATTTTTTGCATGATAAACCTAATTTCCTATTAAATAATTAGTAAATTGATGCATGAAAATTATTTTCAGCATGTTAAAATTACTTCCAGCATGATAAAATAATTTTCAACATGTTAGAATTATTTTTAGCATGTTAGAATTATTTTCAACATATTAAAGATATTTTTCAGCATGATAATTCTATTTTCCCTATCAAATAATTAGTAAATAAATGTAGGAAAATTATTTTCAGCATGATAAAATTTATTTTGTTATTAGAGAATTTCTGTAATCAACATGGTAAACTTATCTTTATCATCCTATCAGTAAGTTAATGTATGAGAATTATTTTAGCATGTCAAGTATTAATTTTAGGATGTTAAATATTAATTTCCAGCATGTTAAAAATTAAATCCAACATGAAAAATTTATTTTTATCATCTTATCAATAAAGTAACATATTAAAATCATTTTCAGCATGTTAAAATTATTTTCAGCAAGTTAGACTTATTTTCGGTATAAAAATCTATTTTCATAACAAAATTCTGATTTTTATAATAATAAATCACCGTTTTGGCTAAACTAATGCATCTCTAATGTATAAAAACTTCCTGAAAATATGTCTAAATACTTGTAAACCAAATGCACACAAGATTAAACCATGGAATGAAATTAATTCTATTAAACTCTACTTACTTGAATTTTCTTCCTAGTTACCGTTATTTCTTGAATTCCACGACTTAATGTCGTTAAACATGATGCCTTAAAATTATTATTTACTCCTCTTGCTACTTCTGAGGTTTTGCCAGATCTGTACTTTTTACAAAAGAGCTTATTCTTGAAATTCATTGGCCATAGTGTTAAGTGGATGTCTAAACGTACTTGGGATCTTATGATCCACCGACCCAATGCCTGGCATTAATGGGGCCCGGTCTGGTCCTGGGAGGAGCGCCCGAAAGTACTTGTGCCCATGTGAGTTGATTGACCACGGTGTGGCATTGCAACGAAGTGCATGACTTGCTAGATTATTTATGACATTCCACACTTCGTTATTGTACTTGTTTACTTGTTACTTGAAATTGCTTTGAAATTACATGATATATTTGACTTGCATGAAATGGCCAAATTCTTTCATGATATCCTTTACATGTTCAATATTCAATACTTGAAATTATCTTGGAACCTTGTTATCATGTTATTACTTGAAATTCCATATACAATTTCCTACTTGCTATTCATGATCTTAAACACTTCCCGATTTACTTGGAAAAAAATGTCCAAAATGATAAATACTTAAATATTGCCTGATTATAGAGATATAAAATCCTACTGAACTTTTTGCTCACCCTACGTTTTGGTAAATTATTACAGGAAATGAAATTGAACAAGGGAATGGACAAGAGTGAAAGAGTGTTTTTCTTTTCCCTAGGATTTATGTAGGTCATTAGTGATTTTACAAGAATGTTGTATTTTGGAGTTTGAAGATTGTAATTTCCTTTATGGCTTGTAAAAAAGTGATGTAAACTTCATTTGATAGAATAAAAGTATCATTTTCTCATCTATCGTTCTCTTTAGAAATCAAATTGTACATGCTCTGATCGACACGCTTGTTTACGACTTGCTCACGCCCTTGATATTCCACGTCGGGGCGTGACAGTCTTTGTGGTATCAGAGCCTAGGTTACATAAAACCTAGGATTTCTTAAACAGATGTTTTTCCTTAATATAGGTATAGATCAATACCTAGAAATCGGTTAGGAACTTAAACTTTCCCGGTAAGTTTGGGTAGAACCATGGGTTAAGTTTTAAAGGAAAAGAATTAATCAAGAAATGAATACGAAAATAAAACATAAAGCCTTGTAATTATGGTTGCAGGTTAATTCTCGCAAATGGCCGCCGAGAGAGCTCAATGGCGCGAGATGCAACACACCGTTCAAGGTTTAACCCAAGCCCTCCAAGAAGTTGCTCAAGGAGGAGCAAACCGAGGAGCCGGAGATTTGCATAGGAATTTTTGGAGCATGAACCCTCCCAAGTTCGCTGGGTCTACAGATCCGGATGAATCCGAACATTGGATTAAGGAAATTGAGAGGATTTTTCGAGTCATGCAATGTGCCGACGAGGAAAAGGTCCTACTCGCTACTTTCCAACTAGAAAGGGAGGCACGTGCCTGGTGGGAATCGGTGGAAGCTACTTTACCGCACGACCAAGTACTATAGGAAGAGTTCGTGGAACACTTCAATAACAAGTATTTCTCTGACCGAGTGCAAGAGAAGAAGGCTGCCAAATTTGCCGCTTTGAAGCAAAGGGGTTTATCGGTAGCCGAATATGAAGCTTAATTTTCAAGATTATCTCAGTACGCCCCACATCTCGTGGGCACCGACAAAATGAAGGCAAGAAGATTTCTCAATTGCTTAAGGCCGCAATATATTACTCAACTCGCCCCGATGGATATTCAAACATATTCGGATATGGTACGAAGAGCTCAACTCCTTGAAGATGCGATAGAGTTATTAGACCGTATCCGAGGAAGAGAAGCCAAGAGAGAGCAAGTTACGGGAGCCGGAAGTTTCAAGCCTTCCTTCGGGAAGAAAAGACCCAATGATAACCGTAACTTCAATAAGGATGGGCGTAATTTCAACAATGGTGGATGTAACTTTCAAGGGGACAAGAAGCCGAGGACATTCGACAAGCAAATTGTTCCTTTCTCTACGACATCAAAAGAATTATGTAAATTCTGTGAGAAGCCCGGACACAAAGCCGAAGAATACTGGAGAAAGCTCGGCGTATGTCTTCGTTGCGGGAGTCGGGAGCATAGGATCCCGAATTGCCCTCTTCTCAACGAGCAAGCTCCACCACCGGTAAAGCTTCCTATTATTACCAAAAAGCAAGGTAGACTTCAAGCTCTTATGGATGCGGAACCTACCGAGGAAGGAGGCGTCGTGGAAGGTACTCTTTCTGTGTACTCAAGGCATGCCTCTGTCTTATTTGACATCGGAGCTACGCATTCATTTATATCTAGAAGATTTGCTGGTCTTTTACCTATGAAGCCTGTTCCATTAGATTCTACACTCATGATTACTACCCCTATTGGAATGGGAACGGAAATTAAGCATTTCTATCCTGATAGTGAAGTTCTAATTAGCGGTTGTAACTTACCCGCTGATTTAGTATGCATGGAGATGGAAGGATATGATGTTATTCTGGGTGCCAATTGGCTATCTACACATGGAGCTAGTGTCAATTGCAAGTTGGGTACGGTAACTTTCATGGGTTATCCCAACCTCTTATTTTCTGGTATCAGGCATTCTAAACACTTGTCTCTCATTTTGGCCCTCAAAGCCAAGAAATTATTAAGGAAGGGTTGTGCCGGTTTCTTAGTTTCTGTCACTATGACCGAGCCTACGGAACCTATCCTAAAGGACATTCCTATCGTTCGGGATTATTCTGATGTATTTCCAGACGAGTTTCCTGGTATTCCTCCGGAGAGAGAAGTGGTATTCTCTATTGATTTGATTCCGGGAGCAGGACTAGTTTCTAAAGCTCCGTATCGGATGTCTGCTGTCGAAATGAAGGAATTAAAGGATCAATTATTGGAGTTATTGGAGAAGGAGTTTATCCGACCAAGTACTTCACCTTGGGGAGCCCCAGTCCTCTTTGTCAAAAAGAAGGATGGTTCGGTGAGATTATATGTTGATTATCGGCAATTGAATCAACTCACCATCAAGAATAAATATCCTTTACCAAGGATTGATGAATTATTCGACCAGATTTCTAGGGCTCAATATTTTTCAAAGATTGATCTCCGATCTGGTTATCATCAATTGAAGATCAAAGAAACTGATATTCACAAGACAGCATTTCGGAGTCGGTATGGACATTACGAGTTCACCGTTATGCCTTTTGGCCTAACAAACGCGCCTGTCGCATTTATGCAATTAATGAATAGCGTATTCAGGCCATACCTTGATCAATTTGGGGTTGTCTTCATTGATGATATTTTGATACACTCCAAGTCTAAAGGAAAACATGAAGAACATCTCAAGAAGGCCCTTCAATTATTAAGAGATCACAAGCTTTATGCCAAATTAAGTAAATTTGATTTCTGGTTGGAGGAAGTTTCTTTTCTCGGTCACATAATTTCCCGGAACGGTATTACTGTCGATCCTTCAAAGGTCGAGGCTGTTAAGAACTGGGAAAGACCTACTAGTGTGACGAAAATCCGAAGCTTCTTGGGATTGGCTGGATATTACCGAAGATTTATCAAGGACTTCTCCAAGATCGCGGTATCTTTAACAAGATTAACAAGGAAGGAGAATCCTTTTATATGGTCCGAGGAATGCAAGAAAAGCTTTCAGACTTTAAAGGATTATCTGATGACTGCCCCTATTCTCACATTACCTACGGAAGGAGGAGGATTCGAAGTATATGCTGATGCATCCGGAATTGGCCTAGGTTGCGTATTAATGTAACATGGCAAGGTCATAGCTTATTCCTCACGGGAATTGAAGAAGTACGAGGAAAATTATCCCGTGCATGACCTAGAGTTGGTAGCTGTGGTCTTTGCCTTGAAGATCTGACGACATTATCTCTATGGCAAAGCCTTTACGGTGTATTCTGATCACAAGAGTTTGAAATATTTATTCTCTCAAAAGGAGCTCAATATGAGACAAAGACGGTGGTTAGAATATTTAAAGGATTTCGACTTCTCTATACAATACCACCCCGGAAAAGGCAATGCCGTAGCTGATGCACTTAGCCGGAAGCCGATGGCCTTATTATCCAGCATGATGGTTAAAGAATGACATCTACTTGAACAAATGGCAAGTCTAGACCTCAATATGGAGGAGAAGAAAGGTGGAGTCTTTATTTCTAATATTCGACTCCAACTCGAGTTACTCGCGGAAGTTAAGGAACGGCAAGGTGATGATCCGTTTGTTGTGCCCCTTGTGCTTTGTTGATGATGTGGTGTTTTAATGATAGCAACATGAATGAGTCACCACATTGAATGATAGCAACATGATCGTTTATAACTGATATACTCTGTGGAAAATTGCATAGGACTGTGTCTGATATACAGCATTGAATGCATGAGTTTGCATGAGTATTGCTTGATGCGTTGACGCATGGGATCATTGCGTCAACTCACTGGTCTGTCCCAGAGCTAGTCTATAAAATGTGTCAACTGGTGCGTCGACGTAGTTTGAAAGAGCTCAACTGGTGCGTCGACGCAGTTTGACAGAGCTCTTGCTTTGCTTCATACATTAGTCTTGAAGTCTGTACAGCCAGTGCACTTGCAAAGTTCATACATTGAACTGTGGCTTGCATTCTTCCTGATTTGAGTAGCAAAGTCTATACACTGCAGGGTAAAGCCTAATGTCTAGGCATTGCTGCATCGCTTGCATTTTAGAGTCTATACATTGGTTTTGTCATGCACATAGACTTCCAAGTCTACACATTCCTGCATTAGTGTGCTTCACGCTTTGTTCATGGCTGAGAGTCTATACACTGGGCTTGAAGTGAACACAATGAGCATCTTATGTAAGTCCATACATTCATAGTGCATTGCATTGGCTAAGTATATACAACGTCAGTTCATGCATGACTTAGGCAAAGTCTGTACAGCGTCAACGCATCTCACTGGCTCATGTTACAGCGTCAACGCACTTCATTGGAAGTGTGTACAGCGTCAACGCATGAAGTCTGGACATCAATCTTAACATTCTAAGTCTGTACAGCCGTTGGTCTTAAAACTCAAAGTCTGGACATTGGTCTTCAAACTCGATGTCTGCACATTGTCTTCGAAACCAAAGTCTCTACAATGGTCTTCACACTTGAAGTCCATACATTCGATGTATAGAGTTGATGTCTATACTGTGGCTTATGCTGATCAAGTCTACACAATGGTCGGTGGCAAGTCTGTACACTGGCCTCAGCTTCTCAAGTCCATACATTGGGTTCAAGTCTTTCAAGTCTACACACTGACGGCTGAACTGAGAACTCTATACATAGTCTGTCTTCGAGTGTTATTTTCGGCCGTTTTACTTCGAGTCTTCTGTATTCATGTTGTTTTTGAGTCTTCATGTTATTTCTGTATTTGTGTCTTCGTGTTATTTTTATGTCTTCATGTTATTTTTGCTCTTGTGTTTTCGTGTCATTTACTGTATTTACTCGAGTCATTTTCCTTCTTTCACTGTTTTATCACGTGTCGTTGTAGCCGTTCCTGTCTTCTGTCTTCGTGTTGTTTTTCCTAGACCCTGTGTCCTTTTTGTTTTGTGACCACACTTCGTGTAGGGTTCTGTTTTCATCTTCGAGTTGGTTTCAGTCCGTGTCGTCCTCGTCTTCGAGTCATTTTTTTATGTCTTCGTGTTGCTTCTTTCTATCTTCGTCCAGGTTTCCTTTGATCGCGTGTTTTACTACCGTTTTACTCCGTGTTATTTCCTTCTCACTTCGTGCTGTTCTCATCTGACTTCGTGTCGTTCTCTTTGTAGTGTTAGCCTTGTTACTGTGGTACCTCATGTCGTTCTCTCCTTACTTCGTGCTGTTCTCATCTGACTTCGTGTCGTTCTCTTTGTAGTGTTAGCCTTGTTACTGTGGTACCTCGTGTCGTTCTCTATTTATCTCGTGCTGTAGTCATCTTATGTACCTCGTGTCGTTCTCAGTATAGTGCACCTTTTGTTGTTCCTACACACCTCGTGCAGCTTTAGCTTGAGTGTCAACCGACTTATTTCAGGTATATATATATATATATAGAGAACTCTGAGTATTAATAGTTTTAATCTCTTTGCAGGAGAAGAAGAAAAAGAAGAAGAAGAAGGATTCTGGTTTCAAGATCAAATCCGAACCAGTTTGCTCTATTGTACTGTTCGTGGAGCCTATGCAGAGTGGGCACGTGATACGAGGCTGGCATCTGGCACGTGATCCGAGATGCAGAGGAGCCTCCACGTGGACTGAAGCATTTGGGCGGGAATCGTGGAGAGCACACGCTGCCCTAATCTGCTGCTGCTGGTATATAATGGAGCCCTCGTCTTCAGATGGAGGCAGCTCGTGATCGAAGCCAGAGAGCAGAAGTTGAGAGAAGAAAGGGAAAAAGAAGAGAGAGCTTTCACGATCCAGCAGAAGAAAAGAAAAAGAGAAAGAGCAGAAGAAGAAGAGAAAGAAGAGCAGAAGAAGAAGAGAAAGAAGAGGAAGAAAGAGATAGAGAGCTCGAGTAGAGTGTGAAGAGAAGAAGAAGAGAGAGAGAGAGAGAAGGAGTTCGTTCCTCAGATCTTTGGTTCTAAACCAGATCTGAGGTTGCTCATTGTTAGAGCTATATTTCGTGCTTCATTGTTCAGCTTTTAGTTGCTGTGTTTCTATCTTTTCTTGTTTTCTTTTTATACCTTCTTTCAAGCTGTTTGTCAGCGGAGCAAGCTGTGAGGCTCAGCGTTTGCAGTGGAGGATTCCACTGGACGGCCAAGCTGTATTGCCCAGCGGTTTATAGAGGTGCTGCCTCTAGACGGGTAAGCTGTAATCCCCAGCAGTTTGAAGTGGTGGATTCCACTGGACAGCAAGCTGTGTTGCTCAGCGGGCGAGGAGGATTCCTCGGACGGCAAGCTGTGTTGCCCAGCGGTTGTATGGCAAGCTGTGATGCCCAGTTGTTCAAGCTGTGAGTCAGCGGGAAGCCACACTCGGGTTGAGTGTGGGGTGGATGTAGGTCTGCTGGACCGAACCACCTAAAAACCCCTTGTGCACTGTGGTTTGATTTGTCTATTTGTGCTTCCGCTAGATGTTTGCATAGGGGCGCTCCAAGTATTTGCTTACAGGTCGAGTAAATGATTTGATCAGATTTTGTTCTGAGTGTTTTAATCTGTCAAGAGAGCGAAATTCTAGTTGAGCTATATTTTGTTAGCACTCTAGTGATCTCACTGCGTGTTTATTTAGTTCGGCAACTGCCCATTAGCTTTCAAGTTTGTTTAGTTTGCGAACTAGCATTTTTAGTGAGCATAAGATTTTAATTGGGCGAATTTTTAAAGGACATATTCATTCACCCCCCCCTCTGAATACTTGCACCGAACCCAACAATTGGTATCAGAGCGGGTCTCTGACTAAACAGATCTAGCAATCTGCAGAGGATCCTGCTAGTCCTTGGTGCATTTCAGAGTGTGCTTTCAGTGCTCGATATTTTGTTTCATCGACTTGTGCATTGCTTTGCTCATCTGGTTCTGCTGCATTCCCTGTCATCTGGTCTACTGCGCTGAATCTGGTTGCCTCTTACTCAAATGGGTCGACCTCCGGTTTATGAAGGTTCTAACTTTGATAGTTGGTTAGGAGGCCTATGTGTGTACGTAGACTCCATAGATCCCAAACTATGGAGGCTACTATCTAAAGGCCCACACAAACTGCCTCATGATGAGACCAAGTGGTCTAAAGAGGACAGTATAAAGAACCGTGACAATGTCATAATCCTTAACATCTTAAGAGCTGCAATCAATACTGATATGTACCCTTTTGCTCTCAGGTGCACATCTGGAAAGGAAACATATGATAGAGTCGTCTCTGCGCATAATCAGCAAGGTGATAGCTGCTTGATGGCCAACCGGGATGATGAAGATGAGATCTCATCTCAGGTAAGCTCTGAATCAGATGGATACTCCTTTGATGAATTGATAGTGATGTATGAAGATTTGTTCAAAGTATCCAAGAAATTAAAATCTGAAAATAGAAGGTTGAAAAAGAGATGTGAACAGATTAACTCTAATGTTCCCTGTGAAAACTGTCAAAGACTAAAAACATCTCATGATATGTGGTTAGCTGATCTGAATATGAGTAAGGAACAAATCTCTTTATTGAAAAATAAAAATGATGAACTTACTGCCAAGATCTCTGAACTAGAAGATAAGCTGAATTCATTAGGAAATGATCAAATCTTAACTAATGAACTAGTTCAGAATGAACAAACTAGAAAGGAGAATGAAGAACTGAAGCTGCTTAATTTTGCTATGTCTGAGAGACTCTTAATGCTTGAAAGAGGGAAAAGTTCAATTGAAAATGAACGTGAGAGAGTGACTGCATTAATAGAAGAGATTGATAGCTACAAAGCCATTAATGTCTTACTTAATGAAAAGATCACAGATTCTGAAATTCTCATTTCCTCTCTCAAAAATGAAATCACTGAATTGAACAATTTTCTATCTGAGTCATTTAAAAACAAAGAAAATTCAAAGGCTACTTCTAAGAAGAAGGTCTCTGATGAAGGCAGTAAACAGGAAGAGAGAAAAAGAATGTATACAACCTTTGTGCGTAGCTCTGAGTTAGCTAGCACTTCAGCTTCTCCTTCATGTCTGCCTGCAATTCAGATAGAAAAACAAAAGAAAACAAAACAGAATAAAAATTTGTATGCTGAAATTTCTCAGGCCAAACTGTTTCATGTTAAAAGAAAGAATGTGAAATGTTTCTATTGTGGTAAATCTGGCCATGAGATGGATGTTTGCTTTGTCATGAGAGAGGATGAACTGAAATCAGATAGAATTCATGCTAGGAATTCTAAATCGAAGAAACCTTCTCATGATCAAAATAAGAGAATTCAATGCTTTTACTGTCATAGAATTGGCCACTTTATGCATGATTGTAGATTAAAGAAGCAAGATGATTTGAATGCTAAAAAGCTTCATGATAGGAATCATGCATATCTGAAAAAGAAACTTCATTGCTTTCATTGTAACAAATTGGGCCATATTGCTGCAAATTGTTGGCATGCTAAGGGAAGAACAATTAACTCTAAAACTGCTATAATCCCTGTAAAAAGACATGCATTCTATAAGAATCTTGACAGAATGAATTCTTCATGTTTTGAATGTGGAAAACATGGCCACATAGTCAAGGACTGTTGTCATGTTCAGAAGAATCATATTAACCCCCATGCTGTCAAATTCCATGCAAAACAATTTGTGAAATTTTCTTGTTTTAATTGTGGAAAACCTGGCCACAAAGCCTCTGAGTGCTGGGTGGCAGAGTTCAGAAAACAAAATGCCCATGCACACAACAGAAATTTTGACATTCATGCACATGAATTTAATACTTACAATAAGGTGCATAAAAGGAACTTAAATTCTGTTAGTTATCATGGTAAGTCTGGTCAATTTGGCTATTCCTTGTCCAGCTATAAGTTGATGGGCTATGTTGATAATTCTGTTAAGAGACCAGTCAGAACACCTGTTAGGGCTCATTCAGTACCCAAGACTTCTTGGGTTCCTGCAGGATCAAAATAATCCAGTTGTTGCAGGTGTGCCTTGGAAATGAATAAAGGGGGTTAATCAACCAAGGCACTCAAGAATGAAAACCCCATGACTACATTTCAGGTTAGTTCTGAAGACTTTGCTTAAATTCTGTCTTCTGAATTTGTGTGCTCTAAATGCCTGCATATCATGATTAATTCCTTTGTGCATCATCTAAATGAATCTAATTGAAAATCTGAAATGCACATGGAAATAATTGTAGTTTACCTCTGAATGCATTACATATCTATGTCATGATGCATGATATGTCAAACTCCCTGCACGTTGTATTGCACTGATTTGCATGACCATCATGGTATATTAGATGGAACAGTGCTGAAGGGCAGATGGAGTATGTCTGGATGCTACTGCCATGTGTGAGGTGGTCCTTGGACCAAGTCCTCCGCCCAGTACCATGGGTCAAGTCATATAGAGCAGTGTATTGCATATCATGTTGATCTGTTGGTGCAAAACTAAAGTTTTCCGAAATATGAATTGAACAATCATGCTTATAGTAATTCTCTTCTGTCTAATTTGCATGAATCATATCTGAATGCTAAATTTGATATCATGTGATGTGAGTTCAATACATTTCATGCATATAGTCAGGGGGAGTCCAACTGATTTTGATCAATGCATATCATAATAATCTGTCTGTGCTAAATTGAATTATCTTGAAAAGTTGATTGCTCTAGCATGATGCTCTCTGAATAAAGAATGCTCTAACGTTTGAATAATCATCTTGCATAAATTGCATCATTTCAGGGGGAGCTTGTTGAGTCTTATGTGAGTCACTGCATATAGACAAGGGGGAGCATTATCACATTGTTGACACTATTTGAAATTCTCACTCTACACTCTTTCAAATCATCAATTGACTATTTTGAATTCATACCTTCTTGAATATGAGAATTTGGCTACTAATCCTCAATCTGTTGAAGAAGGAGTGTCTCATTTTGTCTGACTGAAATTCAACTCTGCTATTGGCTTTAAACTTTCATTCTCTCTTGCTGATTGATTCTTTCACCAGCTAGTACTCTTCCTTCATATACCTCTTAGCTGGTGTGACTATTTTGGCTCTATTGGTGATTTGTTGGTCAACTAAATTTTTTGATCTGTATTTGGTCTGAGGAACTTAAGCTGCATGTCATGCAATTTAGTCTGAGAACTTTGTAGAAACTCCTATCATACAGGTTTAAGAATTACCACTGAATCAGACTGATATAAGATTAATGTATTCTCAGATTTGTATTTAAATGAATTAAAAATATCTGAATGATAAGGGTTAATAAACTTTAACCACATGTGTCATGTAAACCTTAAACTCTCTCATCAGATATCTGAAAATTTGAATTCAGGGCTTCTTTGGTTAAGATGCATATAGTGTGTATTGTTGTTAAACATTAACTTGAAAAATGTTGACTAAATGAAAAAAAAATTGTGAATTCAGAGCAATGACTCGGTCACTGAGAAACTGAGTTCGTTATCAATGAAATAAAGTAACTCATGTCATGAGGAGCCATAATTATCTCTGATAAAAATTTAGTGAAACAAAACCTGACAGAGCAATAGCTTATTTGTGTTGAGTAGCTGGGGAGTCTGGCCTCTGATAAAGGTGTCTTCTCATGTAAAAAGATACTCATATTGCTAACTCTGCTCTCAAAGTGAGAGGCAATGACAGTTATCACACTGAGTAACTGGGTCACTTCAACTACGACTTGTTGTGCCTCATGTAAAAAGGTGTTGATCAACTTAAATTGCTCAGGAAAAATGTAATGTGCTTCAAAGAAAATTATCTTGAAAAATCTGTCAACTCATGTTCTTGAAAAAGTGTTTAACTTCAGTACTAACCTGTGTATTTTTCAAAGGTGCAATTGAGATCACATGTGTAAGATAAAAGATGATTGTTTTTGAGTGTTTTCTGACTATTTGGTTCACTCTTATTAAAACTTGGATTCAGATATGAGTATTGAGTTTAATTTGGCAAATTTGGTATACATCAAAATTAAATCAGATTGGTCAAGCTGCAAATTCATAACCCCTTATGATAGAAGAGTCTAATCTTCTTAACAATTAATTGTTGTGATGGATGCTTTAAAATCTCTCATGATCAGATTCTTTTCAGTCAGCCTGATTAACATCTTGCTATTGATTGATTCCTTGAGATGTATTGTGCTTTGTCTATTTCTCAACCCACCACTTGGCTACACTATCAGTTGATTGACTCCTGCGATGTACTCTTCTCCACACTTTTGGAATCTTCCATCTTGTTCTGCAACAAATTCTGATTCTGTGGTCTTTTCACCAAAATTCAGATTCTTTGTAATGGCAGATTTCAGATTGATTTATTGGATAACTTGAGTCCATTCCTATGCTTTAGGGGGTGTTATGGTTTATCTACAGTTAAGGGGAGAGTAGTCAATCATGCATGTTGATAAGGGGAGAGCTGTTTCATTGTAATAAGAGAGAACTTCATTTGAATTTATGTGCTGTGTTTGTATGCTGAATTTATCTCTCAAACCATTTCCCATCTTTTTGATTATGTCAAAGGGGGAGAATAGTTTGACGAGTCAGTGGGACTCATCATATTGCCATCATCAAAAAGGGGGAGATTGTTGTGCCCCTTGTGCTTTGTTGATGATGTGGTGTTTTAATGATAGCAACATGAATGAGTCACCACATTGAATGATAGCAACATGATCATTTATAACTGATATACTCTGTGGAAAATTACATAGGACTGTGTCTGATATACAGCATTGAATGCATGAGTTTGCATGAGTATTACTTGATGCGTTGACGCATGGGATCATTGCGTCAACTCACTGGTCTGTCCCAGAGCTGGTCTATAAAATGTGTCAACTGGTGCGTCGACGCAGTTTGAAAGAGCTCAACTGGTGCGTCGATGCAGTTTGACAGAGCTCTTGCTTTGCTTCATACATTAGTCTTGAAGTCTGTACAGCCAGTGCACTTGCAAAGTTCATACATTGAACTGTGGCTTGCATTCTTCATGATTTGGGTAGCAAAGTCTATACACTGCAGGGTAAAGCCCAATGTCTAGGCATTGCTGCATCGCTTGCATTTTAGAGTCTATACATTGGTTTTGTCATGCATATAGACTTACAAGTCTACACATTCCTGCATTAGTGTGCTTCACGCTTTGTTCATGGCTGAGAGTCTATACACTGGGCTTGAAGTGAACACAATGAGCATCTTATGTAAGTCCATACATTCATAGTGCATTGCATTGGCTAAGTATATACAACGTCAGTTCATGCATGACTTAGGCAAAGTCTGTACAGCGTCAACGCATCTCACTGGCTCATGTTACAGCGTCAACGCACTTCATTGGAAGTGTGTACAGCGTCAACGCATGAAGTCTGGACATCAGTCTTAACATTCTAAGTCTGTACAGCCGTTGGTCTTAAAACTCAAAGTCTGGACATTTGTCTTCAAACTCGATGTCTGCACATTGTCTTCGAAACCAAAGTCTCTACAATGGTCTTCACACTTGAAGTCCATACATTCGATGTGCAGAGTTGATGTCTATACTGTGGCTTATGCTGATCAAGTCTACACAATGGTCGGTGGCAAGTCTGTACACTGGCCTCGGCTTCTCAAGTCCATACATTGGGTTCAAGTCTTTCAAGTCTACACACTGACGGCTGAACTGAGAACTCTATACATCGTCTGTCTTCGAGTCTTATTTTCGGCCGTTTTACATCGAGTCTTCTGTATTCATGTTGTTTTTGAGTCTTCATGTTATTTCTGTATTTGTGTCTTCGTGTTGTTTTTATGTCTTCATGTTATTTTTGCTCTTGTGTTTTCGTGTCATTTACTGTATTTACTCGAGTCGTTTTCCTGCTTTCACTGTTTTATCACGTGTCGTTGTAGCCGTTCCTGTCTTCTGTCTTCGTGTTGTTTTTCCTAGACCCTGTGTCCTTTTTGCTTTGTGACCACACTTCGTGTAGGGTTCTGTTTTCGTCTTCGAGTTGGTTTTAGTCCGTGTCGTCCTCGTCTTCGAGTCATTTTTTTATGTCTTTGTGTTGCTTCTTTCTATCTTCGTCCAGGTTTCCTTTGATCGCGTGTTTTACTACCGTTTTACTCCGTGTTATTTCCTTCTCACTTCGTGCTGTTCTCATCTGACTTCATGTCGTTCTCTTTGTAGTGTTAGCCTTGTTACTGTGGTACCTCATGTCGTTCTCTCCTTACTTCGTGCTGTTCTCATCTGACTTCGTGTCGTTCTCTTTGTAGTGTTAGCCTTGTTACTGTGGTACCTCGTGTCGTTCTCTATTTATCTCGTGCTGTAGTCATCTTATGTACCTCGTGTCGTTCTCAGTATAGTACACCTTTTGTTGTTCCTACACACCTCGTGCAGCTTTAGCTTGAGTGTCAACCGACTTATTTCAGGTATATATATATATATATATATATATATATATATATATATATAGAACTCTGAGTATTAATAGTTTTAATCTCTTTGCAGGAGAAGAAGAAAAAGAAGAAGAAGAAGAATTCTGGTTTCAAGATCAAATCCGAACCAGTTTGCTCTATTGTACTGTTCGTGGAGCCTATGCAGAGTGGGCACGTGATACGAGGCTGGCATCTGGCACGTGATCCGAGATGCAGAGGAGCCTCCACGTGGACTGAAGCATTTGGGCGGGAATCGTGGAGAGCACACGCTGCCCTAATCTGCTGCTGCTGCTGCTGGTATATAATGGAGCCCTCGTCTTCAGATGGAGGCAGCTCGTGATCGAAGCCAGAGAGCAGAATTTGAGAGAAGAAAGGGAAAAAGAAGAGAGAGCTTTCACGATCCAGCAGAAGAAAAGAAAAAGAGAAAGAGCAGAAGAAGAAGAGAAAGAAGAGCAGAAGAAGAAGAGAAAGAAGAGGAAGAAAGAGATAGAGAGCTCGAGTAGAGTGTGAAGAGAAGAAGAAGAGAGAGAGAGAGAGAAGGAGTTCGTTCCTCAGATCTTTGGTTCTAAACCAGATCTGAGGTTGCTCATTGTTAGAGCTATATTTCGTGCTTCATTGTTCAGCTTTTAGTTGCTGTGTTTCTATCTTTTCTTGTTTTCTTTTTATACCTTCTTTCAAGCTGTTTGTCAGCGGAGCAAGCTGTGAGGCTCAGCGTTTGCAGTGGAGGATTCCACTGGACGGCCAAGCTGTATTGCCCAGCGGTTTACAGAGGTGCTGCCTCTGGACGGGTAAGCTGTAATCCCCAGCAGTTTGCAGTGGTGGATTCCACTGGATAGCAAGCTGTGTTGCTCAGCGGGCGAGGAGGATTCCTCGGACGGCAAGCTGTGTTGCCCAGCGGTTGTATGGCAAGCTGTGATGCCCAGTTGTTCAAGCTGTGAGTCAGCGGGAAGCCACACTCGGGTTGAGTGTGGGGTGGATGTAGGTCTGCTGGACCGAACCACCTAAAAATCCCTTGTGCACTGTGGTTTGATTTGTCTATTTGTGCTTCCGCTAGATGTTTGCATAGGGGCACTCCAAGTGTTTGCTTACAGGTCGAGTAAATGATTTGATCAGATTTTGTTCTGAGTGTTTTAATCTGTCAAGAGAGCGAAATTCTAGTTGAGCTATATTTTGTTAGCACTCTAGTGATCTCACTGCGTGTTTATTTAGTTCGGCAACTGCCCATTAGCTTTCAAGTTTGTTTAGTTTGCGAACTAGCATTTTTAGTGAGCGTAAGATTTTAATTGGGCGAATTTTTAAAGGACATATTCATTCACCCCCCCTCTGAATACTTGCACCGAACCCAACACCGTTGATCGTGGAAATTAAAGAGAAATTAGATCAACGACCGGATTTTCTTTTGGCTGATGATGGAAGGTTATTATTCAAAGGAAGAACTTGCATACCCGATTGTTCTACCATCAAGGGTAAAATCTTGGAGGAAGCACATCGGTCAAGGTACACTGTAGCGACCCGGATTCCGGATACCCGGTGCACCCGGTATAAATACCGAATACACGTGATACCACATGGGACCCGCGAGGCCTCCCAAGCGCGGGAAAGCGCCGAAGGGAAAAAGGATTGTGTGGGAAATACATTGAAGCCAGCAGATATAACAGTAAGCAATTAAATTTCATTAGATTGGATTGCTAAAGTAGCAGAAATAAAATTACCCTTTTATTAAACATTCAAGTTTTCAATTATACACCAGAGTCTAGCCCAAGGAAAGACAACAAGTCTAGCACAGTACAGTACGACAGGAAGAAACGTACACAGAAGTCGGAAGAAGCCCGACCGCAGGTACAGCTGGCAGCTACAACAGCAAGCGAGCACTCCGCCAGGAACAGCAGAGGCAGACGGCGAAACCCACCTGAAAAGCAGCAGGGGTGAGTCTCAACAGAAACTCAGTAGGGGTCACGCGGATCCCCACTGGAAAACCGCACAAAGCGAAGGCAACGGAAGCAGCAACAAACGTAGCAAAGCAGGAAAGCTACACTACAAAGCTGTAAAGGAACAGACGGGAAGTAGGAGTAGGGAACACGCAGGAGAGGGTGAGAACCCGCACCAAACAAGCGGCTACCGAACTAACCTCGGTATCCCAAACTACTCCAAACAAAGGCAACAGATGGATGACCCTAAACTCACACAGAAGGGTACACCAGTCTGTCAACCAGCCCCAAACAAAGGCGAAGGCGAACGCCGACACCGGGAAACAGACAAAACACGACAGGGAACGTCGTGCACAAAGCCCCGCGCACGATCGGAACATCGCGCGGACGACAAACCACTGACCCCGAGTGCAGCCACGAACGGGCAACTCGCAAAGGTCACAGCGTACAGGAAAACGCCGAAAGCTACGCGTCACGTGACGGAAGCACCCCCTTAAAAGCCAGCTGCGTCCACTGACGTCTGACGCCGCACCTCAAGTGTCTCGCCTACTGCACTGCTGTAACAACAGCAGAGACAGAGACACAAGCTGAACCAAACAGTAACAGCAAAACAAGTAACTAGTCAGGGTCACGCCCGTCGACGTAAGTCCTAACCCCTGACCACGTGTGCACACACTGGCTATAGTCTAAGCCAGGTCCTCTAGCTAGTATTCTCCCTCGGCAGGACGCTACCGTTGACTAGGAGCCCGCGGAACTAACTAAAAACCGCTCACTGGGAAAAACCCTCCGCCATCCGCTAGCGGGTCGGCCCGCGGCCTTAGGCAAGACAAGTGGAGGCTTCACACGACACAGAAGCTCAAAACACAAGTGCCGAAGTACAGACAGGCAACCACGCCCATCCACACGCACTTCGAAGCACCAAGTGGCAGCACCACCACTGCCGACAACTCAGGACAAGCACTAGACCTCCTATGTAACGATCCTGAGCCAAACGACTCAAAGGTAAGATCGTCACAACAGCGGAACAAGCCGCCAATCGGTCTAATCCTAAGCCAAAGAAACCACGCTCCGCAGAAAACGACACACGGAGACCGGAGGGAGACATCAAGAACCCTCAGCACACCTGGACACGCAAACCGAGGTAGAACAATACCTCGAAGCATCCAGAAGCAGTGTCTTAGGCAGGACAGACCGCTAAGACACGCGCAAACAAGGTCACATGTCAACCACTGGGTCAGACCAGGTTGACCGAAACCCAGACAAGCACATGCAAAGGTAGGATAAGGAACCCTACCACAAGCAAGAAGACTCCTGGCTACCTTACAACGTAGTCTTAACCCTCATAGGACGTCAAGAGACATCCACGGGACAACGGGCAGACCACAAGGCCAAGCCAAGACACACAGAATCATCGGGCGGAAAACCAAGGCACAAGGAAAGTAACGCACCAGCTCTAGACCGCTACAAGCAAACGACGGTCTAGGTTAGGGCCGTTATTTCCCAAACGACGGACGGACACCAGGCCGTCACTCACACCACCCTGATAACCTACAAACCACGCAAAAGCCAAGTAACGCACGGGAGCAGGGGCGTTACAAGCAAACGACGCACGGGGCACCCACCGTCACATTCAACGGTGCAGCAAACCCAAACCAAAGCGAAGTAACGCGCTAAGCCAGGAGCGTCACTCACGAACAGCGCGGCAGGGGAGGGCCGTCAGAACCAAACGACGCACGGGGGACCCATCCGTTACTCACAGACGGCATGGCCACCCTCAACCCAACACCACAGCAAACAACGGTCGGAGGCATGCGCGTTACTCACAAACGACGCACGGGGTCCCCACCGTCACACCCAACGGTGCAGTCAACCCAACCTCGACCAAAAGAGAATGTAACGGCCAGGGGCAGGCACGTCACACTCAAACAACGCATAGGGGCACGACCGCTAGAGGCACCGCCTCAACGAGTCAACGTCAGTCAATTGGCAAGTAACGGCCTGGGCAAGGCGCGCCACTTCCATCTAACGCACTGGGTCAAGCGCGTTAGACTAACCGACTCAACCCCAACATAAAACGACGAAGGCGAAGTAACGCACTAACCTAGGCGCGTTACAAGGAAGCGACGCGCCACTCTAGGGCCGTCACTCACCTAGAAGCCAAAGCGCTAAAACGATGCAGACCAAACGACGGTCAGTCGTAGGGCCGCTAAAGACAAGTAACGGTCGCTGGCATGACCGCTACTTCGGTTACGGCGGGAAAACATAGGAATGGCCGGATCGGCCCGTTCCACGCCCCATTCACGCCGAAACGCAGGGGAAACACACCGCAACACCGAATAACAACATTCAAGGGCCAAAATGCCCACATGCAACACCAAAAACGCTCGATCCGGGCGATTTAGACAAATCCACCCTAAGTGGGTCACCGAGGTTCCCGGGCTTCTACCGGCCTCGAATGAACACCGAATCGCACGAAATCAACGTGGATGGGATTCTAACATCCCTGCGGTCATTTAGAAACTAACTGAACCGCAAACGGTCACCGTTTACCGGCCGACCCTAAAAACCACGAAAATCACGGTTTAGGCAAAACAAGCCCAAACACACTCGTTTCCTAGCCGAACGCCGTGCAATGGCAGGGAAAACGAAGGTGAAGAAGCAAGGATCCGTCACCCTACCTCCACCGAAGAAACCGTGCCCCGAAGGGACTAAACCACGCCGAAAACCACTCGCGAACCAATTTCACCGGCTTTGAATCCACCGTTCGGGATCGCGCCAGAATCGATCCGATCCTCGCCTCATCGCGCATCTCGACAGCTCCACGGCCTCGCCACCTCGCCCACCTACGCCTCCGTCTGCAGCCGGGGCCAAAGAGGGGGAGAAACGAGAGAGAACGGGAGAGAGACGGCGGCGGTGAGAAATGAGGAGGGAGAGAGGAAAAGAAAAGAAAAAGGAAAAGAAATTAGGAAATTTTCCTAATTTCCAAAAATTCCGAAAATGCGCCGAAAATACACAAATTCAGAAAAATACACAAAAATAGTCGAAACGACCGGCTCGAAGAGTACATCGACGCTGTAGCATTCACGAGTTCGAGAATTGACAAATAAACTCACCGTAGGGTTCCGTAACTAGTACGTGAGAAAAACCCACACGGCTCGTCAAACTCAATTCGGAAGCCACAAAAGCGAACCGAAACTCAACGAAACCAATCCGAAACAGATCCGAAAGATCCATTAAAGATCCTACGAGATCCAACGAGATCCAGGGCATTACATCCTCCCCTCCTTCAAAGAATTTCGCCCCCGAAATTCAGGACTAACAAAGGAGAAGCAGGGAAGAACAACCCAACAGCACAAAACTCGGAAAACACAGCTCAGAGGAACACCGTCAGATCACAATTACAGGTACACACTCAGCTTCCAAGACAGCAAGTCTACAGCACGAGTATGGCACCAAAGTGAATACATCTGACACCTCCGAAGCAAGGGCAACGTCGTTTACGTCTCACCAGAAATAGAGACACGACAGCCACAACAACAGACAACTGAGAAACACAACGACAACACGGCAAGCGGCAGCTTACACAAGGAACGCAGTCCCCACAGCTGACAGCTCGCAACATCATCGGCTCCAGTGCCAAAGGCAACAGGGAACACCTGGCACACAGGACACCAACGACAACAACAACACTGCTGGACCCGAAACACAATCAAGTCAGTACTCACTCAGACATCACATCTGATCAAGTCGCAAGCTAACTCCACCAGGGAAAGAGAGCACAGCAAGCCAACTGACAAGACCATGGTCCAAGGCAGAGACACAAAATCATAAAGAAACAGCGCCAAAACAACACAACGGCAACACCTGCAGAATTCCGGCTCTACTTAACACGCAGAACCACGGAACACAACTGCAAGCAGGGTCACAACAAGGCACAAAAACAGCTGAACACACGACCACAAGAGACAGGTCACGCATCAGACTGCTCACCAAGAGAAAGACCCACAACAACGAAAAACAACAACAATGATCTCGGGGAATGCAACTCAAGGACTAGCAACACGCCTCAAGAGCACAACACCCAAGAAGAAAATACAGAGTAGAGGGTACTCAATCCGCAAAGATGCCGACAAATTCCCCAACACTCGCACAATGCCGATGCCAACACAAGAAAACCACGAACAACGGCACGGCAACAATCAAAGTCAAGGCACGAGAAGCCAAGACAAAGCCACATCGAGAAAGGAACAAGACCTCTCGACAAATGGGTAGCCAGCCCACACACTCAGCTGTACTCTCAACAACGTGCACAGGCAACAGAACAACATCGATAATCGCATCTCAGCACACACCAGCGTCATCGCAATCAACAAGATCGCAATTAACACGCCACGAGCACTGATCAGGCGAACAACCGATCACAAAGAGCCTAAGTGCAACAAGAGAAGAGCACCAGCTTCAGCGCAAAGCACAAGGAAAGCATCAATCTCAGCTCACCATCACGTCCTGACACAATAAATGAGCCTTCACAACACATCGGCCGTTAGACACAGCACGACAACTACGGTACACAACAGCTCTTAACACCATCATGGAGTCCAAAGCTAAGCAACCGTACCACAAGGAGCAGATCAGACTCAAAACAAAGCTGTCTACACTTAAGCAGACACAGGACAAAGGCACAACCAAGACAGCAATTCCAAGGCAAACCTCGGAAAGCTTCACCAAAGAGGGATGAGAAGCAACAAGCTCAACAACAACAGCTCACCAGGAAGGGAAAATCCAAGGCTCGCTCGAGCAACTTCTCAATCGAGGCAACACGACAATCGAAGCAACCAAAGCAACGAGCATCAGGAGCTACACAAACTCAAGCTGGGACAACCCAAGCAACGTAAGAACGTGCGTGGCCATCACACCAACGCTAAAAGTCATAAGCCACCTGAGCAAAATACAGAAAATAGCTCGAACAAGGCACTGCAGGTTCATGCCAACCGACAAACACTGCAAAGTGCACCACGATCGAGACCAACTTCAAAACCGAACGAAGCACATCGTCTCATCTAGACGAGAGCAAAACCATCTCGCACAGTGCCAACCAAGCACGTACAAGACCACACGCAAAAAGCACCGCGATAAACCATCGCAACACCTACGCCAGCAAGAGACTGTACTGGGCCTAAAGACTCTGGTAACTGTATATCTGGATTTCCATGTATCTCACACGACAATGATCTGATAGCTCAGAAAAGAACTCCGAACATCTCAGAACACTGCTCTGATACCACCTGTAGCGACCCGGATTCCGGATACCCGGTGCACCCGGTATAAATACCGAATACACGTGATACCACATGGGACCCGCGAGGCCTCCCAAGCGCGGGAAAGCGCCGAAGGGAAAAAGGATTGTGTGGGAAATACATTGAAGCCAGCAGATATAACAGTAAGCAATTAAATTTCATTAGATTGGATTGCTAAAGTAGCAGAAATAAAATTACCCTTTTATTAAACATTCAAGTTTTCAATTATACACCAGAGTCTAGCCCAAGGAAAGACAACAAGTCTAGCACAGTACAGTACGACAGAAGAAACGTACACAGAAGTCGGAAGAAGCCCGACGCAGGTACAGCTGGCAGCTACACAGCAAGCGAGCACTCCGCCAGGACAGCAGAGGCAGACGGCGAAACCCACCTGAAAAGCAGCAGGGGTGAGTCTCAACAGAAACTCAGTAGGGGTCACGCGGATCCCCACTGGAAAACCGCACAAAGCGAAGGCAACGGAAGCAGCAACAAACGTAGCAAAGCAGGAAAGCTACACTACAAAGCTGTAAAGGAACAGACGGGAAGTAGGAGTAGGGAACACGCAGGAGAGGGTGAGAACCCGCACCAAACAAGCGGCTACCGAACTAACCTCGGTATCCCAAACTACTCCAAACAAAGGCAACAGATGGATGACCCTAAACTCACACAGAAGGGTACACCAGTCTGTCAACCAGCCCCAAACAAAGGCGAAGGCGAACGCCGACACCGGGAAACAGACAAAACACGACAGGGAACGTCGTGCACAAAGCCCCGCGCACGATCGGAACATCGCGCGGACGACAAACCACTGACCCCGAGTGCAGCCACGAACGGGCAACTCGCAAAGGTCACAGCGTACAGGAAAACGCCGAAAGCTACGCGTCACGTGACGGAAGCACCCCCTTAAAAGCCAGCTGCGTCCACTGACGTCTGACGCCGCACCTCAAGTGTCTCGCCTACTGCACTGCTGTAACAACAGCAGAGACAGAGACACAAGCTGAACCAAACAGTAACAGCAAAACAAGTAACTAGTCAGGGTCACGCCCGTCGACGTAAGTCCTAACCCCTGACCACGTGTGCACACACTGGCTATAGTCTAAGCCAGGTCCTCTAGCTAGTATTCTCCCTCGGCAGGACGCTACCGTTGACTAGGAGCCCGCGGAACTAACTAAAAACCGCTCACTGGGAAAAACCCTCCGCCATCCGCTAGCGGGTCGGCCCGCGGCCTTAGGTCACACAAGTGGAGGCTTCACACGACACAGAAGCTCAAAACACAAGCGCCGAAGTACTAACGGGCAACCATGCCCCTCACACGCACTTCGAGGCACCAAGTGACAGTATCACCACTGCCGACAACTCAGGACAAGCACTAGACCTCCTACGTAACGATCCTGAGCCAAACGACTCAAAGGTAAGATCGTCACAACAGCGGAACAAGCCGCCAATCGGTCTAATCCTAAGCCAAAGAAACCACGCTCCGCAGAAAACGACACACGGAGACCGGAGGGAGACATCAAGAACCCTCAGCACACCTGGACACGCAAACCGAGGTAGAACAATACCTCGAAGCATCCAGAAGCAGTGTCTTAGGCAGGACAGAACCGCTAAGACACGCGCAAACAAGGTCACATGTCAACCACTGGGTCAGACCAGGTTGACCGAAACCCAAACAAGCACATGCAAAGGTAGGATAAGGAACCCTACCACAAGCAAGAAGACTCCTGGCTACCTTACAACGTAGTCTTAACCCTCATAGGACGTCAAGAGACATCCACGGGACAACGGGCAGACCACAAGGCCAAGCCAAGACACACAGAATCATCGGGCGGAAAACCAAGGCACAAGGAAAGTAACGCACCAGCTCTAGACCGCTACAAGCAAGCGACGGTCTAGGTTAGGGCCGTTATTTCCCAAACGACGGACGGACACCAGGCCGTCACTCACACCACCCTGATAACCTACAAACCACGCAAAAGCCAAGTAACGCACGGGAGCAGGGGCGTTACAAGCAAACGACGCACAGGGCACCCACCGTCACATTCAACGGTGCAGCAAACCCAAACCAAAGCGAAGTAACGCGCTAAGCCAGGAGCGTCACTCACGAACAGCGCGGCAGGGGAGGGCCGTCAGAACCAAACGACGCACGGGGGACCCATCCGTTACTCACAGACGGCATGGCCACCCTCAACCCAACACCACAGCAAACAACGGTCGGAGGCATGCGCGTTACTCACAAACGACGCACGGGGTCCCCACCGTCACACCCAACGGTGCAGTCAACCCAACCTCGACCAAAAGAGAATGTAACGGCCAGGGGCAGGCACGTCACACTCAAACAACGCATAGGGGCACGACCGCTAGAGGCACCGCCTCAACGAGTCAACGTCAGTCAACTGGCAAGTAACGGCCTGGGCAAGGCGCGCCACTTCCATCTAACGCACTGGGTCAAGCGCGTTAGACTAACCGACTCAACCCCAACATAAAACGACGAAGGCGAAGTAACGCACTAACCTAGGCGCGTTACAAGGAAGCGACGCGCCACTCTAGGGCCGTCACTCACCTAGAAGCCAAAAGCGCTAAAACGATGCAGACCAAACGACGGTCAGTCGTAGGGCCGCTAAAGACAAGTAACGGTCGCTGGCATGACCGCTACTTCGGTTACGGCGGGAAAACATAGGAATGGCCGGATCGGCCCGTTCCACGCCCCATTCACGCCGAAACGCAGGGGAAACACACCGCAACACCGAATAACAACATTCAAGGGCCAAAATGCCCACATGCAACACCAAAAACGCTCGATCCGGGCGATTTAGACAAATCCACCCTAAGTGGGTCACCGAGGTTCCCGGGCTTCTACCGGCCTCGAATGAACACCGAATCGCACGAAATCAACGTGGATGGGATTCTAACATCCCTGCGGTCATTTAGAAACTAACTGAACCGCAAACGGTCACCGTTTACCGGCCGACCCTAAAAACCACGAAAATCACGGTTTAGGCAAAACAAGCCCAAACACACTCGTTTCCTAGCCGAACGCCGTGCAATGGCAGGGAAAACGAAGGTGAAGAAGCAAGGATCCGTCACCCTACCTCCACCGAAGAAACCGTGCCCCGAAGGGACTAAACCACGCCGAAAACCACTCGCGAACCAATTTCACCGGCTTTGAATCCACCGTTCGGGATCGCGCCAGAATCGATCCGATCCTCGCCTCATCGCGCATCTCGACAGCTCCACGGCCTCGCCACCTCGCCCACCTACGCCTCCGTCTGCAGCCGGGGCCAAAGAGGGGGAGAAACGAGAGAGAACGGGAGAGAGACGGCGGCGGTGAGAAATGAGGAGGGAGAGAGGAAAAGAAAAGAAAAAGGAAAAGAAATTAGGAAATTTTCCTAATTTCCAAAAATTCTGAAAATGCGTCGAAAATACACAAATTCAGAAAAATACGCAAAAATAGTCGAAACGACCGGCTCGAAGAGTACATCGACGCTGTAGCATTCACGAGTTCGAGAATTGACAAATAAACTCACCGTAGGGTTCCGTAACTAGTACGTGAGAAAAACCCACACGGCTCGTCAAACTCAATTCGGAAGCCACAAAAGCGAACCGAAACTCAACGAAACCAATCCGAAACAGATCCGAAAGATCCATTAAAGATCCTACGAGATCCAACGAGATCCAGGGCATTACATACACTATTCACCCCGGTGCTACAAAAATATACCAAGACCTCAAGAGAACTTTCTGGTGGCCTAACATGAAAAGAGAGATATCCAAGTTCGTAAGTCGATGCTTGGTATGTCAACAAGTTAAAGCCGAGCACCTCAAACCGGCTGGTAAACTCAAGCCTCTCGAAATACCGGAATGCAAATGGGATAATATCGGTATGGACTTCATAGTTGGATTGCCGAAGACCCGAAGTGGTTTTGATGCTATATGGGTAATTGTGGACCGATTAACCAAGTCTGCTCACTTTTTACCTATCAAGACTAAATGGACCGTGGACGTTCTAGCCGCCTTATATATCAAAGAGATCGTAAGGCTGCATGGTATTCCAAGTTCTATTATTTCGGATCGAGATCCGAGATTCACCTCTCACTTCTGGAAAGATTTGCAATCATCTATGGGTACTAGGCTAAGATTTGGCACGGCTTTTCACCCTCAGACTGATGGACAAACCGAGAGGGAAAATCAAATTATTGAAGATATGTTGAGAGCATGCATGATAGACTTCGGTGGTAGTTGGCATGAACATTTACAGCTGACTGAATTTGCTTACAACAATAGTTATCAATCTAGCATTCAAATGGCACCATTCGAAGCTCTATATGGCCGAAGCTGCAGATCGCCTCTATGCTGGAGTGTGGTTGGAGAAAAAGGATTAATTAGTCCCGACATTGTCCAAAATAAAACTCACAAGATCCAGTTAATTCAAGAAAGATTAAAGGTCGCTCAATCACGGCAAAAGAGTTATGCTGACAACCGGAGGAGAGACCTCGAATTCCAAGTGGGGGAGTATGTCTTTTTAAAGATCTCGCCCACTCGTGAAATTAAAAGATTCGGCATCAAAGGAAAGTTGAGTCTGAGATTTATTGGCCCTTTTGAGATTCTGGAGCGAATCGGCGAGGTGGCGTACAAGCTGGCTTTGCCTCCTCAACTGGCCGGTGTACACGATGTCTTCCATGTATCAATGCTAAGGAATTACGCGTACGATCCTTCACATGTGATTCGATTTAAAGAATTGAAGCTGCAAAAGGACTTATCATATGAAGAAAGACCGATCAAGATATTAGATCGAAAACTACACCAACTGAGGAATCGGGCTATATCGATGGTGAAAGTCCAATGGAGCAAATGTGGATTCGAGGAAGCCACATGGGCATTAGAAGAATCTATCAAGAAGAAATACCCAGATTTAATCTCAGGTTAGAATTTAACCTTTCAATTCGAATTTTTGAATTTTAGTAATATAATGTGAATTTAGAGGACCAAATTCTTTTAAGTGGGGGAGGATGTAGAAACCCGGTAAATAAAGATGAGAAATAAAATTTTCAATTTTATTCTATAATTAAAATTTTAATGAAATAATTAAATTACATTTTTACTATATGTAATAAACTAGATAAATGCATTTACTTGAATTTACTTAAGGTAAATTGAAAAATAAATGCTTTAACCCTTAGACAAATCAAAGGAAGCCCAATAAAGTCCATATAATGGACTAGGATTATAATTGGCCCATTGGATAATCCATAATGGGTTGGATTAATGGGTTAAAGGATTTATTAAAAGATAATTAGATCAAAATTCGTAACACATGTTTAATATGGCATTTAAGGGATTAAAATAACCCCATTTCTAGAAGATTGACCCAAGAATCAACCCTTACCTAACATACAACTTTAGACCAACCAAAATTACATTATTTTCACACCAAAAATGGGCTAGATTAAGAAGAGAAATTGAATTTTTCTTCTAAATTCGGACTTAATGGGTTAGGTAAAATTAGGTGAGGAATCTTGACAAAATTGACCAAGTTTTGACTACAAATAGAACCCCAATCAACTCTCAAACCATCCCTGGAGGCCTAAACTATGCTGGTGTGAAGATTGAAGGAGATTTGAAGAGATTTGAAGGAAGATTTGAAGAATCAAAGGCTTTTCTATTTATTCTGATTATTTTCCCCCTTTCCTTTGGAAGTAATTAAAGGTAGGTATCTCTCAGGCTAAATTCTATTAAAGCATGCTAGATTGTTCCTTTTTCAATGCTCTTTCCATTGATACCTTATTCATTAAATTTCATTGAGAAATGAGTGAGTTATAGCCATTTTAGTGAAGAAAATTCGAAAGTAGCAGAAAAAGTGTCGACCCCTTGGGTCGACACTCGGGATCGAGTTTTCTGCCAAAAAATCAAAACTTAGTGAAAAGTGTCGACCTCCCGGATCGACACTTTTTCACAGCTGAAAAGTGTCGACCTCTCAGGTCGACACTTTTTCACGGGTGTTCTATTTCTAAGAATTGGGTCGACACTTTCCGCCTGCAAACAAAGGTCGACCCCTTGGGTCGACACTTTTCCTGACTTATAAATATATATATGTACACACTTATATGAAAAACCAAACCAAACCAAACCAAACCAAACCCCACCTCGGTTCGGTTTGGTTCGGCACAAATAAATAAATAAATATATTAAGATTTCATATCTATTTAAATTCAGCACACAACTCGAGCCCACATCCTATGCCCCTTGGGTCCTGACCCAAGGGTGAGCTCTCCAACATATAAAGCCAATGAAGTTTTTCTAACTTCCAATGTGGGACTAAAAAATAGCCACTATACAATAGGAATTATAACATTTGAAATTAACGTTAATTGTATGCATTTAGTCACCAAAGGTAAGCAAAGACAATATTAGCATGTTTGAATTCTTACAACATGTTAAAAAATTATTTTTGTAGAATAAAATTATATTTAGCATATAAAAATCTATTTTTAACCATAATATTAGTAAATTAATACATGAAAAATATTTCCAGCATGTTAAAAATGACTTCCAACATGATAAAATCATTTTATTCATACTTAGATATAAAAACTATTTTTCAGCATGATAAATCCATTAACTCTATTTTTTGCATGATAAACCTAATTTTCTATTAAATAATTAGTAAATTGATGCATAAAAATTATTTCCAGCATGTTAAAATTACTTCCAGCATGATAGAATAATTTCAACATGTTATAATTATTTTTAGCATGTTAGAACTATTTTCATCATATTAAAGTTATTTTTCAGCATGATAATTATAGTTTTCCTATAAAATAATTAGTAAATAAATGTAGAAAAATTATTTTCAGCATGATAAAATTTATGTTGTTATCAGAGAATTTCTATAATCAGTATGGTAAACTTATCTTTATCATACTATCAGTAAGTTAATGTATGAGAATTATTTTAGCATGTTAAGTATTAATTTTAGCATGTTAAATATTAATTTCCAGCATGTTAAAAATTAAATCCAGCATGAAAAATTTATTTTCATCATCTTATCAGTAAAGTAACATATGAAAATTATTTTCAACATGTTAAAATTATTTTCAGCAAGTTAGAGTTATTTTCGGCATAAAAATCTATTTTCATAACAAAATTCTGATTTTTATAATAATAAATCACCGTTTTGGCTAAACTAATACATCTCTAATGTACAAAAACTTCCTTAAAACATGTCTAAATACTTGTAAACCAAATGCACACAAGATTAAACCATGGAATTAAATTAATTCTATTAAACTCTACTTACTTGAATTTTCTTCCTAGTTACCGTTCTTTCTTGAATTCCACGACTTAATGTCGTTAACCATGATGCCTTAAATTATTATTCAGTCCTCTTACTACTTCTGAGATTTTGCCAGATCTGTACTTTTTACAAAAGAGCTTATTCTTGAAATTCATTGGCCATAGTGTTAAGTGGATGTCTAAACGTACTTAGGATCTTATGATCCACCGACCCAATGCCTAGCATTAATGGGGCTCGGTCTGGTCCTGGGAGGAGCGCCTGAAAGTACTTGTGCCCATGGGAGTTGATTGACCATGGTGTGGCATTGCACCGAAGTGCATGACTTGCTAGATTATTTATGACATTCCACACTTCGTTATTGTACTTATTTACTTGTTACTTGAAATTGCTTGAAATTACATGATATATTTGACTTGCATGAAATGGCCAAATTCTTTCGTGATATCCTTTACATGTTCAATATTCAATACTTGAAATTATCTTGGAACCTTGTTATCATGTTATTACTTGAAATTCCGTATAGAATTTCCTACTTGCTATTAATGATCTTAAACACTTCCCGATTTACTTGAAAAAATGTCCAAAATGATAAATACTTAAATATTACCTGATTATAGAGATATAAAATCCTACTGAGCTTTTTGCTCACCCTACGTTTTGGTAAATTATTGCAGGAAATGAAATTGAACAAGAGAATGGACAAGCGTGAAAGAGTATTTTTCTTTTCCCTAGGATTTATGTAGGTCATTAGTGATTTTACAAGAAGTTTGTATTTTGGAGTTTGAAGATTGTAATTACCTTTATGGCTTATGAATTAGTGATGTAAACTTCATTTGATAGAATAAAAGTATCATTTTCTCATCTATCTTTCTCTTTAGAAATCAAATTGTACATGCTCTGATCGACACGATTGTTTACGACTCGCTCACGCCCTCGATATTCCGAGTCGGGGCGTGACAGAGTATCTCCTCGATCCTCTCTTCAAGTCGTTCCACCTTTTCTTCTACCATGAGCTTCAAAGATGCATGGATGTAGATCAAAACCTTCCTTCAAGATCTCCTCCTTCTTTTCCCCCTTTTCTTTTCTTACAAGATAGAAGAATATGAGCATAGGGGTTATTCTTTCCAAAACTCAGAGTTCACATATATATGCAAGATAGATTGGCCAAATGACTCATATAACCCTCCTAAAACATGTTAGAAACACCCTCATAATATTTGGAACCTTTGGAGGGTAGTTTGGTAAAGTTTCATGGGATTTAGAAAGGGTTTAGATTGGATCCAGAACTCCCGTGCCGGAAGGGTCGACCCTTGGGGTCAACCCTCGTGGAACCAGAGGGCTGGCAGCGCAAAAATAAAATGCTGGCACACACGGGTCGACCCCTGGGGTCGACCCCTGCAGACAGACTGCAAAATGCAGCTTCTATCCATTCCAGAACCTCCCCTGCCAGTGAGGGTTGGAAAAATGCATCAAACCTCCAATAATTCATGAAAACTGAATGATTAAATATTACCATAATCCAATGAGGATCAACCATGAATATTCATCCTGAAACACATGATAAAGCATGAGGTTTGATGATAATCAAGACATGAGCAATAAATATGGCACCTTCAACTTGATCACTCAAATATATTTCAATGAACCCACTTTAGCATGTATTGGACTTCTATCCACAACCAACCAAAACATATTTGACCAAATACAAAGTCATAGAAGCTTTATTATGCAAATAGCATTCTTGTATCTTCCATATGCTCAACATCAAGAAACTTTAAGTGAGGGATATTCAATTTACACATGAATGAGCACTTTCACTGAACATTTTAAGCCATTTCAAAAACATGAATGATTGATTCATTAAAGCTCACATTAAATTAATCACTCACACAATCAAATACGAATCATTCCATCACAAGGCAACCAAAAGCCATTTCAAAACACATGCTCTTCCAAACACACAAAGTTTTGAAATCATTTAACCACACACAATGATTTTCTCCACAAACGCACAATATTTGTTATCATCAAAACCAAGGTCAAAAATAATGTGGGAACACAATACCCAATAGGGGGAATTTATGTAATTTTTTCACCATCGGGGATATTTCTATAATTTTTCCACTATCGGGGGGGTTTCTATAATTTTTCCTCCATCGGGGGTATTTTTGTAATTTTCTAGACAGCCGAAAGTATTTCTACAATTTCTGAACATCATTGGTTTCTTCCCATAATTTCTCAAGTTTCTTCATAGACTTTGGCTATTTATAAAATTTGCATGGTTCCATCTTCATTCCAGCAACTTTGATGATCAAAAGATCATATCACAAGTGTGGGGCTGTTGGACACGGAATTATATGAACATAAATTCATATAGGCATAAGGTGTTCTTTTTGAAAAGAAACATCTTTACGTAAGGGTTTATTCCGTGGGTGCGCATTGTATCAGACGATTTGGGTTCGGGTGCTGAACCTTTCCCCACTGACCGCGGTCAGTGTTGATTTACATCGGCCTAACATCCAAACACCTTTATTTAACTGTCAAAGAAATCTCAAAGTCTCCCACATAGGTCTAGATATCGAGGGCCTGCTCACTTGGGTGACTCACAATGACCACTCATTCACCACCGACAGATTGACTGGACTAAGGTTTCATCAAAGGCCTCTTAAGTTCAGCAAAACCCTAGAATTTAGGAGCACGAATGTAATTTTTCAAAAGCCATAGGCATTTTTGAAGTGGCGAAAAGTTTCCCAGACCCTGAGGGTAATTTGGTACTTTTACCTCTCCCAGGGGTATTTTGGTAATTTTACCAGGCCATGGGTATTCCTGAAATTTCTGGATTGGAACGAAAGTAGGGTTGGACCTCTGACTTCCCAAGGCACTGGCCATTTGTATAGGGTTTTAGGGGTGACTAGACCATTTCTAGGTCACAGGGGTGTTTTCGTAATTTTATCAAACCCTACATAGACCTAGGTTTGAGTCAGCACCCAAGTGTCGGACTGGACTGACAACATCCTCGAGCCGAAGGAGTGACGAGTGTAGACATGCCATTTTTGGCATTACATTGGGTAAATCTCATATTACGATATGACGCCCCGTAGTGGCTTTCGCATTTTGAATCACTTGAGTGCTTTCCTTTCTTTGGGTTTCTTTTGCTTTTTGAGCGGGGGAACATGACGCTTCTTTTGACGGGGTCCGAGAGGAAAGCCGCCTCACTAAGGAAATCGTGCAGCACGTGGATGGCGCCACTCCCAACTGGACGTTCCGAAGGAATCCGAACACAAAGGCGTCTAATGGTTAGAGGACGACGGCTTTCCGGTGCCGATCTGTGGTAGTTTGTTTGAGGCATCTGGGACCCAGGACGCCTCACTTTGAGGCGTCCAGGACCCCAGACGCCCCCTTGATTCACCCCCCGGTCGGCGCCGATCCGCCACTCAGTTTGACGTTTTGAAAGAATCCAAATATAACAACGTCTTGCCGATCAGACGCGCCCTTCGAGAGTCACGGTTACGCGCCGAAACCACTCGCTTTCTCCACTCTCGACGACTTCCGACGGCGATTTGGTGGGCGTAAATAGGTTCATCTGGGGTCCTGGATGCCTCCATGTTGAGGCGTCCAGGGGGCCAGACGCGCCCATCAATTTGAAATTATCAAAAAAATAATAGGAGCGTCTGGGACCCAGGACGCCTCAACATGGAGGCGTCCAGGACCCCAGATGCGCCCATGAAATTTCCCCTACAAATAGAGGACCCCCTCCCTCGAAGGGAGAGAGCTTCAGATCCGACAGAGGAAAGAGAGACTCTACCGGATCCATTTCCGAACCCGTGGGCTTTTGCATAAGGAGGTTCTGCCGGATTTTCGGGTGCCCGCGCTCGTGAGAGGAAGGCTAACTCTGTCCATCGTGCTTCCACATCATCCCTACGCTGTCGAAGCTCTGCCGGATCCCGCCATCGGCATCTTCAATAAGCCATTCTCTCCCACTCCATTTTGTCATTTTCGTTGCATGCATCATCCTGTCATCCGTCATCTCGCTTCATAAGAGAGATCTATTTTTATGAGCGTTTGCATGATCTTCCATCCATCATAGCATTTTCCTCCCACTCGTGTCCGAGAGGGGTTTAAAAATAACACCAACCAGGTGTGTGTCTCACCATGATTTCACCATTTTCATCACAAGGGACTAATACTACACTCCCATTTTTCTGATTCATTTGTTATCTGTCTGTTTCCTCTTTTGCAAGGGTAACCAAGGAAAGCCCTCTCCATCGGCCGGTCGAAGGGAGAGGAAGAAGCAACCCGCCATTTCCTACTTTTGAGGTAAGCGCAATCACTCTTCTTTTTGGGGTCTCCGGCCCCTGGCGATCACATCATATCTTCGATATCCTCGAGGCCGTGGCGAGTCACTTCCCGCTATGGCTGTTTAAATTTCTGTCATTTATATCTTGTGTTATTCTCATATCTTCGATATCCTCGAGGCCGCGGCGAGTCACTTCCCGCTATGGCTGTTTAAATTTCTGTCATTTATATCCTGTAATATTCTCATATCTTCGATATCTTCGAGGCCGCGGCGAGTCACTTCCCGCTATGGCTGTTTAAATTTCTGTCATTTATATCATGTGATATTCTCCTATCTTCGATATTTTCGAGGCCGCAGCGAGTCACTCTCCGCTATGACTGTTTAAATTTTTGTTATTTATATTTTATGTTTTTCTCATATCTTCGAGGCCGCGACGAGTCACTTCCCGCTATGGCCGTTTAAATTTTTGTCACTTAAATTCTGCACCATTCTCATCCCCCGAGGTCGCAGAGAGTCATTTCTCGCTATGGCCATTTAATCCCCATATCTTGTTACGCTGCATCTATTCTGCACACCCCGCCGGAGCAATCTTCCGTGGTGGTTTCTCCGCTTCTCTCCTTCTTTCTGTGTCGCAGCAAAACGAGCCCGCGCGCTCCGCTCACCGCCGCATTCCGCGTGACGTAACTCACATCTTGGCGATCACGGTGGGACCTCTTTCGCTTTCTCTTGGTTACTCTTGCAATTTTGGCGCCGCCGTGTGCTCCTCCACCCAGCACCCACCTGTGCCTCTCCTTATTGCGCCCTCACGCACTACAGTCGTGCTCACAGTAGCACTTTCAGTTCTAATCCCTCGTGCACCACCTGCACTTCACCCCTAATCCCTTGTGATTCCTTGAGGTTTACATTATTATCTCTTGGGTGTTGATTATACCTTTGTTATCTCTGTTATTTTGTTATGTTCTACATATCTGTTCATAACTTCATTGCATACATCCACCCCTTTTTTTATTTTTTTTATTTTTTTTCCAACGATTACCCTCTCTCGGTGAAGGAAGGACTCTCCGTTCGAGAATTCCTCTCGACGGACTAGGATCTCCTCCATCGGGACCTCTGCAAGTCCTCGATAGTGAAGGATTCCCTCTTTGTTCACTGGGCTGGTTCTAACATTGAAGTTCCCCGGAGTTAGTTGACCCATTCGTGGCGAGACGAGTGACCCTAGTTGACATGGCGGTGAAACAAAGTTAATCATGGTCCTTCCTTTTTGTGTGAACTTCAGATTTGGTTAAAAAGCAAAAAAAAATATTATCATCAAAACGAAAATAAACAAGGGGGCGTAAAGGCATCTACTTGTTTGATAATCTCTGCTATCTGTTTGTTGGTGCATGTTTTTGCGTTCTGAAAGAACTTTGAAAATGGCCCACGAGTCTTTTGAGGAGAACCACCCTGGTCGTGGTCAGTCACTCGAGCCGCGTGTCCATGCTATGGACTCGTGCCCTTCCTACGAGCCCTCACGCGAGGTGCAGGTTACCATAGAGGACACATTCCCCCCCACAGGACATCTCCTCTTTGCTGGGTGTCCTCGCCAACACGGAGCTCACCTCTGAGCAACTCCGAGCCTTCCAGGCCATTCTAAAAGGGAAATATATTTCTCCCGCTCCCCAGGAGTCAACTCCAGCCATCGCACCCCTCCAAGAGTCGATGCAGGCCATCCCATCCCCTTCATCGGTACAAGCCATTCCTTCTCCCTCACTTCAAGAGCAGGCAAGCCAACAACCTCCCTCGTTCCAGTTCCCTTCACAATCTCAAACCCCTGTCGTTCCCCACACGCCACTCCAGCCAGGGCTAGCTGCCGACGGCCCGACAGCTCCCTCCCATTCGGGGTTTCCTCCTCAAGTCTCCGGGAGACACCTTCCTCCCCAATGGCAGGTGCCACCTTCACCTCCCGAGGAGCTCGCCCAATCGATCCTCAACAGGTTCAATAGAATGGACGAACAGTTTTAGAATTTAAAGAAAATGGTGGACGTAAAATCTACCCCGGAGGTTGCTTTGCCAATCCTTTCGATGATCCATCTTCCCCCCTCCGAAATGCCTACGTATCGCAAGTACAATGGCACTGGCAACCCCTTTATTCACCTCAAGGACTTCATTTATGAATCCTCCTATTGGCAAAATGACCAGAGACCCCCGGCATACCTCTTTCGGAGATCGTTGGACAGTCCTGCGCTAGAGTGGTTCTATTCTTTGGAGCCCGGTGAGGCCGAGAATTTTGATACAGTGCAAAGAAGATTCTTGCAAAAGTATCGGGATAGGGTTGGTCCCTCTCTTTCCATTACTGACCTAGTAGCCGAGAAAATGAGGCCCGACGAGGATTTTGTCCGTTATGCTGACAGATGGAGGTCTCTAGAAGAAAGGATAAGAGATACCCTCTCAAAGCCCGAACAAGTGAAAATGATTGTGTCCAATGCCATCCCATAGTTCAGGCACATCCTGGCCATGAACAAGCTCACTACAATGGAAGAACTATATGAGAGGGCCTGATATATCCAGACCTAGTTAAAGGATTCCCCCATCATGCACATGTTTGAGCCACCGAAGCCCAAGATGGTCAGAAAGACAGGCACTGGTGTCCCAAGTGGAGCGACAGAAGGGGCCGTAACAAATGAGCAGGTGAGTGTAGTCAACAACGCCAACTATGCAGCCAACCCAAGGCCTCCACAAATGCCTCGACTTCCTCTCCAGCAAGGTCCCTTCCCGTCTCGCCCTCCGTCCCAAAACAATCCACCCCAGAACAATATGCCTCAACCATTTCAACCCCAGCAACAACCCCGACCCTAGCAACAGCAACCACCACCTCAGTACCACCAGCTTCCACCCCCAGGGAATTACGGCCCCCCACAGTAACAAAGGAGACCGATTGGCCCCAAGAGAGCCTTTTACCCACCATTGCCAGAAACTTTGGCAGATATTTTCAGCACCCTCATGGCCTCAAATACACTCATCCTACCCAGGGAGAAGCTCGCATGGCCCCCGAATGTTGATACCTCCAGATACTGTGTCTACCACAGGCAGCCAGGACACACAGTAGAGAAGTTTCCACTTTAAAGACTACATCTACGGTATGAATGATGAAGGTGGGATTGATTGGGATGAAATGAGATGATACATCGCCACTCTCAAAGCCAGGAGACCTCCTCCTAGACCACAGTTCCAATAACAACAACAGCCACAGCAACAACCACAATAACAACAACAGCCTCAGCAGGCACAACCACAACAACCCAACATGGGCATAATCCAGAATCAATTACCGGAGCACCAACAACCCAATCACCAGGTCAACCCCATCTCCTCCTTCCCAGAAGTCGGGAGAGAGCAGGGATGGCACCCAGAAAGTACCTCTATTCTTGCTGCCGCCAACCCTATCATCAGGCAACCCCCTCGCCTTGCCCGGGTAGCACCTCTCTCTCATCAACCCGCATCACAACCTATAGTGCGGCCATCACCATTTCCACAGCCATCACGCCCTCTCATTCGCACCCCTCCCACTAACTCACCAATGACCTATCAGCCGACGCCCTCCACTATGCCCTCGCACCCTCTCATCTTCTCTCACCCCTCCATTTTGCCATCCACCCCTACTACATCTACACCTATGCCTTCCAAACCTCTCATCATCCGTCAACCGTACGTGACCCCGCCTACCTCCACCATGCCTCCACTAACACCCTCAAAACCACTCATCATCCACCATCCATCTCAGAACCATTATCCATCTCAAGCCGTATCCACTTCCACTTTGCCTCCGCCTCCACCTTCCAAACCCCTCACCCTCCATAGCCCATATGAGATCCCCTCTACCTCCACCATGCCTCCACCTTCCGAACCTCTCACCCTTCATAGCCCATATGAGATCCCCTCTACCTCCACCATGCCTCCACCTAACAAACCCCTTATCAGAACCCCCGCTCCCATCGTCACCCCGGCGCCATCCACCATTCCTTCACCGCTACCCCTCAAACCTCTGCTAAAACCCACAGCTAACGCCATAGAGGTGCAAAAGCCACAAGCAATGGTGCTCCGGAGTGGAAGGATTTTCCATAGGATTTTCCCCCTGAACAGTCAGAACCCCAAGTAGTCTCAGCCAGAGAAGGACAATGGAGAGCAGCCAAAAAAATCCATCCCTGGGACACTATGATTTGTTAAAACACCTGGACAAGACGCCCGCTCAGATCTCCATCCTTGAGCTGCTTCAGAGATCTACATCCCATCAGGCAGCCTTAATGGAATATCTTCAAAGGGTCATGGTGAATGAGAACCTCCCTATAGAGAAGATTTCGGCCGTTCTGACGCCGACAGACACACAACCGGCCATTGTGTTCCACAACCACGAGCTCGCCCCTAAGGAAGCTCGAAAGTATGCGTTGTGTGTTTCAATAGAAATCAATGGAGTGTCCATACACCCGTGTTTGGTGGACGCGGGCGCATCCATAAATGTGATCTCCATGAGCACCCTTCAGTTATGTGGGGTCGGTGAGGAACAGATAAGACCTTCTTCAATCACAGTCACAGCCTATAACAATAGCAAAAGGCCACCACAGGGAATGATTATCCTGAAGGCAGAATTAGGCCCTACGTCAGTCTCTACAGAATTCCATGTCCTCGACATGGATCCCACATGCAAGGCTATATTGGGTCGCCCCTATATTGAAGTCATGGATGTTGTACCCTCCACCAACCACCAATGCCTAAAGTTTCCATATAATGGGAGGATTATTAAAGTGATCAGTACGACTATCCTTCATACAGTGGATGCGATTAACATCTCTTTGCCATCTGTTTGGCCGTCTCATCGGCCCATATTGTCACTATTGGATGTGTGTGACCCATCCCGCATTCCGCCAACACCAAAGAAGCCACTTTCAGTACCACTGTCACGTCTCCCTTCTCATTCTAAAGGATGGGAGATTATGAGGAATATCGGCTATCAACAAGGCAAAGGCTTGGGCGTGCAATTGCAAGGAAGGCTGAAACCGTCAAAGAAAATAAGATTGAGCCACAAGTTTGGCCTAGGCTTTAAAGGACCACTCGAGGCAAATGGGAAACCCCTCACGTGGACCCTATCCTCTCACTTCAAGAAGGGGCCCGTTGTTCAGATGGGGGATCACCCGCAAGAAACACATGGGGGATCGCATATTGTATACTTAGCTGAAAAATGTTCAAGGGCCGCTAAGAGAAGCAAGATTAAGGATCCAGAATGCGAATGGAGCAAATGGTTTGACATACAAGATATTTTCATTGCACTAGAAAGAATGTTCTCGCCCTCGCAGCTGGAAGGGCCGCCATTGATCTCTGAAATGCCAGGGGATATCACTACTGTTGCCAGAATTACAAATCATCCTCGCCAAGAGGACTATGTTACCGGCGGATCTTCGTCCGTCATCAACATTGCCATCAACGGCTCATTAGCCATCATTTTCTCCATTCACTCACCTCAGCCCTCGTTGCTGTCTTCTTCCTGGGCCAGACGGTTGTCTGACGATCTTCCCAGGTCCCCTTCTCTACTTACATACCTGCGCAGGTTTCTCAACCCGCGCCAGATTTTCAATCATGATTTGCTCTATTAGCCTCCCAACCCTTTAGCCATAATCACTTTTCCCCCTCCTCCGATTTCTTTTCATTGCTTTGTCGTAAAAAATGAAAATGAAAAAAATGTCGATTTTCAAACCCCTCAAAAACACATCTTCATTGAGGAAACCTCCTACATCTTCCGCGAGTGCATCCCGACCTACGGCCCACTCACCCAAGGTCCTATGAGGGACCTTTTCTACCCCTCTTCTAAGGGGTCCTTCCTTGTACATTCTTCGACATCTTCTTTAGCTTCTTCTTTATCCGTAGGATAGCTCAGTCAACCTAGGAATAATGGGTCAAGGGTAGTACCCAAAAGCAAATCCAAGGGTAAGTAGATCCCTCGTCGATTCCTTCTAGATCTAGCCAGTAGGTGTCGAGTGTGCCTATCCATTCCTTAATTGCTAGAAAATCCCATCCAACTGTCAGAGATAGATGGTGAGGAAAATTACACAATTAATGAAGGATATGGGGTCTACGAGATCATAGATGAAGAATGCCCTATTGAAGAAGAGGATGAAGAATATGAGGACGCGTCCGACACATATGCTAGTGGGATAAGGAGATTTGATGAGCCGTCAGCCGCTGTAGAAGAGTCCACCAAAGAAGTCAACTTGGGAACTGAGGAAGACCCTAGGATCATCCTCATAAGTGATAATTTACCACCATCTGAAGAAGAGGCATTAATTGAAGTACTCAAGAAGTATAAGGACACGTTTGCCTGGAGCTACGAGGATATGCCGGGTCTAGATTCCACCTTGGTCGAACACCGCTTAACTCTAAAACCAGGGTCCGTCTTGGTAAAACAAAGGTTAAGGCGTTTCCACCCTCAGATGGCTTTGAAATTGAAAGAAGAGGTCGACAAGCTCCACAAAGCCAGGTTTATTAGAGTCGTCCTTTATCCTCAATGGGTGGCGAACATTGTCCCGGTCATGAAGAAGGATGGGAAAGTCAGGATTTGCATCGACTTCCGGGACCTTAACCGTGCGTGTCCAAAGGATGATTTTCCCCTGCCTCATATTGATGTGTTAATCGATAACACGGCAGGCTATGAGACCCTCTCATTTATGGATGGATTTTCGGGATATAATCAAATTCGTTTGGCAGAAGAGGATCAGGAGAAGACATCATTCACTACGCCTTGGGGAACATATTGTTACGTGATCATGCCGTTTGGGTTGAAGAATGCTGGAGCTACTTACCAAAGAGCTATGATGGCCATATTTCATGACATGATGCATATATATATGGAGGTGTATGTGGATGATTTATTTGTGAAATCAAGAACTAGGGCGGAACATCCGAGAGTCTTGGCTAAGGTATTACAGAGATCAAGGGAGTTCCAATTGAAAATGAATCTGAAGAAGTGTGTGTTTGGTGTATCATTGGGCAAATTACTGGTTTTCATTGTGAGTAAAATGGGAATTGAGATAGATCCCAACAAAGCTAAGGCCATCTGGGACATGCCGCCTCCCAAAAATTTGAGGGAAGTTCGAGGTTTAATTGGGAGGTTGCAATTTATCCGTCGGTTTGTGTCTCAGCACTCCCAGAGGTGTAGACCTTTCTACGAGTTGACCAAGCCAGGAGTAGAATTCCATTGGGATTCTAAATGCCAGAAAGCTTTTGAAGGGTTAAAGGAATACCTAGCTAATCCACCCGTTCTCATTCCACCCAAGCCAGGAAAACCTCTAATCCTTTATATCTCAGTCTTGGATGACTCTATGGGGGCCGTCCTCGCACAAGCCGATGAAGAAGGCAAGGAACGGGCAACCTATTACTTGTCCAAACTCCTCAATCCCTGTGAGCAGAAGTACACGGCCATGGAGAAAACCTGTGCTGCCCTCGTTTGGATAGTGCAGAAATTGAAGCACTACTTCTTGGCTCATGAGGTCCATTTGATTGCCCGCATGAATCCTATCAAGTTCCTCCGGGAGAAATCTGTTCTTACCGATAGGCTAGCACGCTGGCAGAGTTTTTTGTCTCAATTTGACATTATCTACATCTAGCAAAAGGCAATTAAAGGCTATGCTATAGCCGAGCATCTCGCTCACCATCCTCTCCCTAAGTTCGATCTTGTCTAATCAGAGTTTCCAGATGAGGAACTAATGTCCATCACCCAATCCGACGAGCCAATGTGGACATTATATTTTGATGGAGCTATGAATTCCCAAGGGAAGGGTATTGGCATTGTCCTTCTAACGTCCGAAGGTGTTACCATCCCAGAGGCGTTTCATCTCGCATTCCCAGTCACCAACAACATTGTTGAATATGAGACTCTTCTAGCTGGCCTGGAACTAGCCCATTCTTTCCATATCACCGAATTGTGAGTTGTGGGTGATAGTCAACTCATTCTCCGCCAGGTGCTTACCAAATATTGCACACTTGATCCCAAGCTCAAGCCTTATCAGGAGCTGGTCTCCGCTTATGCCAAATTGTTCACCAAGCTGATCTTTGTCCATGTTCCTCGTGAACAGGACATTCTGGCGGATGCCCTCGCTTCCTTGGCATCATCTTTTAGATTCCCTTTAGATGTATGGTCTGAATCCATCACCATCTACAAGCGCCTCGTCCCTGTTGTTCAGGACCCTTACCTTTTAAGAATCTAAGAAAGAGTCCTACGGAAGATTCAGGAAGGGGAAATTTTTGAGAAGAGGGAAATCATGTTGGCAGAATTCGAAGAAGAACTGGCTGATGAGGAGAAACCTTGGTTCTATGAAATTGTCAAATATTGCAAAGATCAGTCTTATCCTGAAGGAGCCACAATAAAAGATAAGAAAGCCATAAGAAGGGTGGCCCAAAAATACACGTTGGTTGGAGGTCTATTGTATATAAGAAGCCTTACTGGTGTTCTTTTAAGATGTCTTGATGACAATGAGGTCTAGAAATACGTAGAGGAAGCACACTCAGGTGTGTGTGGTGGCCATGTAAATAGTCAAATACTCGCTAAGAAGATCATTCGGCAAGGCTTTTACTGGCCCACTGTGGAAGAGGACTGTGCTATCTATATCCGTAGGTGTGTCAAGTGTCAGCTTCACGCCGATAAGATTCATTCCCCATCTTCCTCACTTCATCCAATATCCTCCCCATGGCCTTTCTCCATGTGTGTGTTCGACATCATTGGTCCCCTAGGTGATCCCAACTCCCTCACCAAGCAGAAATCCTTTATCCTCACTGCGACGGAGTACTTCACCAAATGGGCCGAAGCAGAAGCCTACGCGGAAGTCAAGGCGTCAACAGTCTGCAAGTTCATCATGAAGAACATCCTTACCAGGTTCGGCATCCCAAACACAATCGTCACCGACAATAGGCCACAGTTCATCTCTCAGGACCTTCAAGACATCTGTAAAAGGTATACAATCACATTGCATCATTCATCACCTTATTACCCACAAGGTAATGGCCAAGCGGAGGCCACCAACAAAACATTGATCAAAATCATAAAAAAAACCTATGAGTCTAGTAAGTTCTCAGACTGGTCAGAAAAGCTTATCGAAGCTCTATGGGCCTATCGCACTTCGATCCGTACCCCCACCGGGCAAACTCCGTTTGCCCTTACTTATGGGATGGAAGCGGTAGTCTCGTACGAGACTCTGATTCCTTCTCTCAGGGTACAATTGGATAAGGAATTTCCCCTCGACGAACGTCGTAATTCACTCCTTGCCTAGTTGGAACTCTTAGATGAGAAGCGGCTGGCCGCTGCCGAGCATGCACGTGTTTATCAAAATAGACTCGCTCGTTTTTACCAAAAGAAAGTCGCTGAGAGAAATTTCAAAGTTGGCGAGATGGTCGTAAAAAGAATTTTTTTCAAACATGGTGGGTCGCATTCTAAACTTCAACCGAATTGGGAAGGACCATATGTGGTTCAAGCAGCGTACCCTCGCAACGCCTGCAAGTTAGTCAATGTCGAAGGGACCGAGTTATCCCACCGTTGGAACGGGCTTTATCTTAAGAAATACTACCCTTAGATAAGTGTAACAACCGGCATGGTACGAGGACCATCGGAGTTGGAAATTCATTCTTCGGTCTTTGTTGTCTAACTCAGGGTTAACCTGCGCACACTCCCACACCTCACTTTCGGGATCAAACGAAATGGAACTCGAGGGAAGCTCTAAAAAGAAAAAAAAGAGAAAAAAAAGAGAAAAAAAGAAAAAAAAAGAAAAAGAGAGTGCCTAGTGTTCATCATACAGTCAAGTCTTTGCATCCATCCTTCATGTTAGGATAGGACCCATTAAGGCTCGGTAGGTCTCAGGTCTTGGTATGCCAGAACTGCGGAGATTCCTGTCCGGTCATGTCGGCTTACGCCCACTAAAAGATGGCAACATGCACACACACAACTGTTTTAGCCAAAAAGTTGGTAATATTACTTATGTGGGGCTGTACTCAAAGGTCTCCAAGAAATTCGTAATCTTTGTTCTCTTCTTTCTCGACCCAATGAGATAGCCGGCGCCCTTAAAACGCTGAGCATAAGGGAACTAAAATACTATTCCCTGAGGGCGAGAGTAGGATTCATCTCCTCGAACTCGAGTCAGAGCACGAGAAGAGGGCAGTGTCCCCGCAGGCGTACAAGAGGGATTCCCACATATCCAATTATCATCTCCCTTAAAAAAAGGAGAAAAAGAAGAGAAGAGATAAATCAAAGTCAAATGAAAGTATGGTCGTGGCCGTGCCTAATTTCAACAAGTGAAACCCCTCAAAACAAAAGCTAAATTCCATAAAGGGGCAATGTAATTCTGTTCGAGGTTTGGTCCGAAGTCACCAAAAAGGGGAAGGTCGAGTAGGTCCCGGTTGGCTCATCGGGTTAACGATTTTGCCGATCCTCTCGGAAAGTTTACCCCACCGCACTCTTCTTTCTCCTCTCAAAGATGAAAGTCCAATGGAAATCCTAAAAGACGCGCCCCGCTAAGGCAAGCGACCTCGTTTTAGCAAAATGCACATATACTTGTCTACTTCGAAAAGCAAAAGCTATCGCCGCGAAGGAGTCTCGGTGTTTCTTGCCGGTCAAGACCTCTATCTACCGCCTTGATGCCTTCTTACTTCAACATCGGGCTTAGGTCAATGCAAGCACGTCACCAATAGGTGCGACGTCATCTGATTCCGAGTCAGCGTCGCGCGGTTGGCCGTTAGGGTTCCAAGGTATTCCATCATATACCATCTAGAGTTGTGAGGAAATAGACCCGGGTCGGGCAAATATTTTACCTTGAACACTCTTTCGGTGCATCCTTGCGGTCGGAAGCAATTGGGAGCTTAAGCATGGCATGATAGTTTTGTCATCAGGTTAAGTCTTAACCGGCAGGATTATCATTTGAGGAGTCTAGGGGCCCAAATCAATCTAGATGTGCACACATGATACCTGGGAGGTTAGTAAGAAACCCTGTCTTCATAAAAGTTAGATGCCATAAGAATGGTCACTAGGCATTAGTTATCCAAAAAAAATTGAAGTAGCCCTCGCAAGACGCCGTCAGGTGAGTCCCCAAGTAGGAATTCTCTTGGAGCATGTTAACCCTGCATTAAGCTACTTAAGAATGATTTAAACACCCCTGATCCAAGAACCATGCCGGTTGTAATAATGAGTGTCTCTCATAAAAAAAAACACAAACAAACAACAAATTTTTTTTTTTGCGTCCGTGTGATCTCATGTGTGCTACATTTTTACATTCTGTTCCCATTTATGTGCCCGTGTGTTGCATTCATCATCTTTGCTCTTGCCTTAATTGATAAAGGCTTGCCCCTTGACTCGTTATCAAGGCTAGTCTCAAAACAATCGCCCACTCATTGAGCAAGGGGCCAAGTCAGAACAGAGAAACTAACTTTTTGTTATTGAGCGATGTGTGCAGGGGTCAAAATAAAAAAAGAATGTTGGAAAGAAGGCAGAAGACATGAAACTGAACATTCCTTCCTTTATTTCCTTCTAGAAATTGTACATTAAGTTCCGTCCTCTCTCTCAACGTTACCCCTCTCTCCGCTCTCCAGGCGAGGAACCCTGGAGGGTGTTGTCAAACCATGCAGGGTGGAGCCTCTACCGCTCTGTACCCCTCTTCCCGTTTCTACTCCCCGTCGATCGACAGGGGAGGCAAAGAAGCTACAAACACGAAAGCCACGCTCTCGTGCTCTTCGGTAGCACTTTTCACCATCTCTTAGCCATTGTTCAGTAAGACCGAGGATGGTTCGGAGTTCAAACAGTTGGGCCTCCATGGCCCTCCGCTCCTCCCTCTCAGCCAATCTGCCGGCTCTCTCTCTTTCGGTGACTCTTTCCCTCTCCACGCGTTCTCTCTCTCTCTGTCCTCCCTTTCCAGCTGAAGGGTGATCCTCAACTCCACGGCGTCCTGAGAAGAGCCATCGTCTGGACGATGCCACAACTCTTCCTCCAATTTCGCTATTTTGGCTTCCCCCTGCGCGGTGCGGGCAAGTGCATCTTGCACCTCTTTCGTCTGCCATATCTGCCATTTCAGATATGTGGAGGCACGAATAAGTAAAATTCAATGGCGAGACTCTCACCTATGTGGAGAGCATTCCTTTTGCCTCCGCGGCTCGCTGCGTAGTGTGAGCAAACTGCTCATGAAGCAAATCGAGTTCGGAAGTAGGGATCCATAAGCTAGAAGAGACACCATCCACCCCCATTGATGAGGAAGCTGCGTCAAGCTGGGCACGCTACAACACACACGAGGTAGCACAGAGGGCCTAGCACCAGGAATCTTGGCCTATGATCATGTGTATGCAGGCTTACCGAAGAACTCAAGGCATCGCGAGTATCACATAACTGCCGCTCCATGCCTATCAGGCGAGCTTGTAAGTTCGCTATCATGGTGTCATGAGCATCCTGTGGCCAGGGCATAGGTTAACATACATAAAAAAAACCAAAAAAACAAAACAAAAAAGAGACAAAAAATAAAAAAAAATGTTCACCTCCACAGCCCCCTCGGGATGGAGTCGCTCTGCATACATCACCTTATAGAGGCGTAGATAATCCTCGCTGTCTTGAGCATGTGACTCCACGGGAGTGCCACCCCGTTGCCAGTCCTCATATTGCTCGAGGAATCGCACTCGCCAATCAACGGAGGTCGCTGGCCCACGCGTCTTCCTCCCCACGCGTGGTGTTGTAGTCATGTCCACCCATTCCTGGGTGAGCCCTAGGGTCCTCATGGCCAATCGTAGCCGAAGTGGCTTGATTTCATTCAGACAGTGGATCTAGAGGTCACGTCCGAACCGGGCACGACTCGTTATGACCTATGGCTAATCGGCATCGGTCATGCCCGCGTAAGGCCTCCAGACCACCTAGGTCAGGTCACACACATCTTCTTAATCACAAAAGAGGGAGGACAAATCAAAACAAAAAAGCAAAAAAAAAGATGTTGAAATAATAACCACCATCGCTGTGGGGAACTCTTGTAACTCGCATCTTAACACCATCAGCTAGTAGGATAGATGGGCTGGGCTCGTGATGGGTTGCCACCGCCTCGCCAGCGGCACCGCCATTGGGCGCCAATGACGAGCCTTTCCCATTGGGAGGTAGTAATAGCTCCACAATTGCACCATCGTGTGTCATTAACACACACACAAAAAAAAGAGGGGGGGGGGATACCTAGATGAACGGCATGAAATCACTCACTGTTATCTCTCGGTCTGCTCTTTCAGGCAAACCCGTAAATAGATGCGCCAGCATGGCTGCTCTCCAGGCATATCGCCCCACTTTCTCAGGATCTACCAAGAATTCTAAGAAATGGCAATGAATGCTGTCTCTCTTCGAGCCCAGCAACAATTTTTCCAACATGAAGAAGAGAAATCTCCTCAAATCCATGTTGGCTCTTTCCCAATTGCCCGTATCAATGCAATAGACGGCGCGACATCCTCTTTCAGTCCTCTCCATGAACTCTTCCAAGGACTCATCATCACGGGGATGAACGTCAGTAAGCCCCAACGTCTCCATGATAGGCGTCTTGGCTACGGACCTGTTCTTACGATCATCCAGGTCCACTCCTAGTAACCTCTGAGCAGCCTCTCTGTAGTCGGAGTATGTGACACCCGTCAGCACCTCGCCATCCACTTTGAGGCCCGTAATTCGGACCACATCTTCCAGGCTGGGCACCATGTGCTCCCAAGGCATCAAGAAGGGACGGCTCATTGGATCCCACCTTTCACGCAATGCTTGAACGAGGGCGAGGTCGAGCTTGACTGGCTCGATCCGGAGAAAGGCTCCAAGCCCCATCACGTCTAGCATGGCCTTCTGAAAATCCGGGAGACCCCTGTATGCTGCCACTACCAACTCCCATGAAATATGTGATTTCATCACACTCTACACGTACACAAGGAATGGAGAGGGGTTTTTGTCAAAAGAGAAAAAGGGAAGAAAGAACTAAAAGAAGGGGGGCGAGAAAGCCCATCTTATGAGTTGCGATTGGGTCCTCTCACTGAAGTGCCCTTCGCGGTCCGAGAGTTTCCTGGAACTGCTACCGCTGGACCTACTTCTCTTCGAGGAGTGGGAAGATTCACCCTCCATTCTAAACCTTAGAACTCTTAGTTCCTCCTTTTCCATGGAAACTTGTACTCTTCAAAGTTGGCTCTCAATGCCCCTAAGGGAACGAATGAGGGAGGTATTTATAGTAATGGGAGAAGTGCGAGCCAAGACTACCTTCATCACCTTTAATGATGACCCTCGTACTAGGGCACCTTCCTTGCGGTCCCATGTGTCACTTCACCACTCGCGCAGGGTAATTGGTGTGATGTGACGACTCTCTCCCTATGCAGCCTAGGGACGCCCTATCATGTTGTAGAGGTTGTCCGGGAAGGTTGAAAGGTCGTCTGGGAAAAGCAGCTAGAGCCATCATTGTTGACTTCGACGGTAGATTTTCGTGGGAAAGATGGTCGGAGCGAGATATGATTCCCCGTTTTAGGGCGGGGTCTAGGCAAGCACATCACATGGGAATAATGTAAAGGAAAAGAAGCGTAGGAAAGAAGGAACACGCAAGAGAACACATAAGCAACAGGGAACCAAATCACTCCATTCATAAGTCTACATAAACTGTCATGAACATCGCAAGAGAGGAGGTGGGTCTGCAAGCTCACTAACTCTCAACCCTCCGGGCGTCCCTCTCCTCTCCCCTAAGGTGAAGGTCCCTCTAGGGCCTTCTGGAGCTCCGTGAAGTAGCAGTCCCCTCACCCTGCAATGCCTGCTCAGCAACGGTGACTCGCTGCTGCTCCCTTGGCGTGGCGAAGAAGCCACCTACAGAAAGGTGGCCAGACTGGCAGAGTCACGCCCCGAACTCTCGTGCTCTCTCATAACACGTCTCCATGACTCCTAGCCTCTGCCCCATAACTCGAAGGCCTAGCTGGAGTTCCCTCACCTAGGCCTCCAAGGCCTTCCTCTCGTCATAATCCTGCTATTGCTCTGCCCTTCTTTCCGCCCTCTCCTTCTCCCTCTCTGCTCTCTCTCTCTCTGCCTCTCTCCTCGCCACCTGGAGGAAAACCCTTAACTCCAGGATGTCTGGAGGCGGCCTCTCTTCATCGTGACGCCGTAGCTCTGTTATGGTTGCTGCCCAAGCATCACACTCCTCTTCAGCGCGGATCGCCCGGGCCACTGCACTGGGAAGTTGCTCCAGGAGGGAGGCGATCTCCAGAAAAGGAGCCTGAGAGCTGGAAGACGATCCGCCGGCCATCCCTGCCATCGCTGCCTGCTGGGCACGCTGGAATAAACAAACAACAACCATCAACTAAGCCCCAGGATTTCAAAACAAAATAAATAAATAATAAATAAATTGGGGCCCTTCTTTCACCTATGTCCGTCTCCCAAGCTAAAGAGGCCCCTACATGGCTCTCCTTGCACTGTCGCAAGTAGTCGGCACTCTCCTTGCCCGTCCTAGAACCGAGCAGGAAGATGTATGTGCCAGTCTTCAAGTTTCACCTTGCCGCGTCTCTCTCCCCCGACGTAGCTAGGTTCATCCGCACTCGCCCACTCATCGGCCAAGCCTGGGATCCTTGTCATACCCCGTGCATCAAAAAGGAAGGGCCACATCATTAATAAAAAAAAAGGTGGGAGGCGTCTCCTGTCGAAGACGCGTTCATCATTCAAGTGCAACACTCACCGAACCCTCTTCTCCCTCTCTACTTGTTCGCTACAAAACTAAAAGAAATTAAAGAGGTGGAGATCAAGGAGCTTACCGGGCCATGCTCGCCTCCCTCCACGTCTTCGGGCCCCTCAAATGCCAGAAGAGGCCCTCCCTCTTCCGTGGCCGCCTCTTCGTGCTCCTGTGCGACCCTCCGTGGGCAAGGAACTCCTCGCCCCCCTTTCCCTCCACCGCGGTTCGGCCCGCCGTATTCCATAGATCGAGGGCGGAAGAAGACAAAGCTTGGCGAGCAAATCTCGACGAGTGGAGGAGTTGTTTGTAGGCGAAGTGAGGAAGGAGAAAGGCCGCCCTACGGTTCTCGGTGGTTTAAATTTGAATTCAAAAGGTTAGAACGCGTCTTCGCGCCTAGACGTCCCAAAAAAGGGGGAGGGGAAGATGGTATGCCCTCCGCACTAGGCGCAATTCTCCATTTTCGGGGCAAGATCCTGTAAAGCGTGTTGGGTCCCAAACAGTGGCAATCAAGAGGGGAGGGGTGAATTGATTGGCAAATTAAAATTATTTTCTGAAGAACTTGCGAGACAAAAAGACGTAATCAAACGCTCGGTCTTACTCGTGCATGATCACACATGAATACATGTGAAAGATGGTGAGTGTGTGAAGAAGAAGGTGGTGAACACTCAACTCACCGTGAAGCCCACTCGACACAATAAGCACGCGAACAAACCACTTGAGGCATAAAGATTTTAGGTGGTTCGGGTACACCGCAATGTCCCCTACGTCCACCCCTCACTCATGAGGATTAACGACTTCACTATGATGTGAGCCAAGCACACACACACGCTGTTATGAACAGCACACATACACACACACACGGTACCCAATCTAGGCACCCCAAATACACACACACACACACGCGCTTGTGTCCATACACGAACACACACTCACGAATCTGTTTCAAGATAATTTAGAATACAACAACTTTCAGATTCACCAAAAAGCACTAAAGAAGATCAGAGTAGAAAGGATCTCTAGATAGAACTCCCCCTTTGTGTTCTTCGAATCAACTTTGATACTCCAGCAGAATGATGAACGAGTTTGGATGAAGTATGACGCAAGGTAGCACAAATGGATGTGGAAGCTTGATATCCGATGTAGCTCTTCGATGTATAAGATCTTGGGGTTGGACTCCAGCTCCTTCCTTTGGATTTCAGCTTCAGAGCAAGGAGGAATGGGGCTTTTGGACTGCAACTCCGAACCTGCACATACACAATAGAATCACCATTTTCTCAAAATCGGATCTCACCTCTCTTATATATAATTAGTGCTAATAGGGTTTGATTAAAATAATAAAACAGTCAAAGACAGCTTGGGAACCAGATCCACAAAATGTGGAGAGGTTTGTGGAATGTCTAGAGGTGATTAGACAAGGATTGGAAGACTTTCGGTGCAAGGAAACCGAAGTCAAACAAGACGGCTGGAGGTCGTACCGGAAGGGGTCGACCCTTGGGGTCGACCCTCGTGATAGGGTTTTAGGACCCAAGGCAATGGGTCGACCCTTAAGAGCAGTCGTGCTGCTTTTGGAAAAAATGCCACAGGGGTCGACCCTTGGGGTCGACCCTCGGGGGGGTTTTTTTTGTTCTGAGCAGAATGGGTCGACCCCAGGGGTCGACCCTTACAGGTACAACTGCTGGATTAAAAAAAGAGTAGACGGGGGTCGACCCCAGGGGTCGACCCTCTCAGGTACCTACTATTGGAATGGAAAAGTAAACGAAGGGGTCGACCCCAGGGGTCGACCCTTGTTCCTGAACAACGAAAACAACAAAGAATATCAAGGATCTAAGCCCAAGGAACAAAGTGGGGTGTACACCAAAGTGTTCAAAACAATAAGAGGTTTGAACTTTAAGCAAGAAAGAGTAAACCCCATCTAGATTGGATTAAGATCAAACCCGAGCAAAAAACACCCTTTGGAATTAAAACAAGAATTTCATCTTTGAAAAACAGAAGATCAAGTGTTTAAGTATTGGGATGGATCGCACCAAAAGTCCTTATAATGTTCGATTCATGAACCGCCTTCTTGACCCTGTGAAAACATACATTTTGCATTAGCTTTGGCGATATCAGACTGAAGTTAAACATCTTACCAACTGAAGTGATTCTCGACTTGCAAAGCTCCGTAACTCATCAAGTGAAGACTATTCCAGAAATAGTCATGGCATTCAAAGTAAATTAAGTCATCATCAAAATCCATTGTATCCATTACAAAAACCACATAGAGGGGGTTCAACAATCTCCCCCTTTTTGATGATGACAAAATTCAGAATGTGGAATCACAGAATCCAAAAGCCATACCATGATAACAAAGAGTCGAGTCGGAACAATATAAGAAGGACGTGAATAAACCATCTCAAACTCATGAAGCAGAGTGATATGCGATTGATAAAGAGAGGCATATTCCAACAACCAGCATATCTTACTAGGAAAACAACCACAGTCCACAATCTGATTACAATGTAACAAGGGGAAGAGAAAGTGCAATATAACAAGATGCCATGCTATGATTACAAGGAAAATGCAACACTCCTTAGACACTAATCAATTATGAAGATGAAAATGCAACACACATGCATGCAAGCAAACATCACACATAGATATAAGTAGCCGGTAGCTGGGCACACAAGTAGTATAAGGCAAAACTTCTCCCCCTTTGGCATCATCAAAAAGAGGGGGTGAAACGGGACTGTAAAGGGCCATGAGAACGGAGAGCAACAGCCTAGTCATCATCCGGATTGGGTGGACCGGGAGCACGCCGGACATACTCCAAAATTTCGTGGCACATTTGGGTGTGATGAGCCAAGGCATCAGTGACAGAGTGAGTGTGTTCTTGGTGAGACAGCTTCAGTTCATGCAGCTCATTTGCAATGTCATCCAAGGCCTCCCCATACTTATCCAACCGCTCATCAATGTGATCCAACCGATCGATGATTAGCCTGGCCGCCTCAGATGGTATATCTACTACAGGAGGAGGGAGTTGTTGTTCATCAGACTCGGCGTCTTCATCTTCATCATCATTATCAGAAACAGCAAGAGGAACGGCGGTTTTCAGTTGCCGGACTAATTCACCGTCAATGAGAACATAACCCATATTGTGGCAAATGGAGTGAATGGTGAAAATATCGGCATCCCGCATCGTTTGTGAGGATTCTACAGAGAGATTTATATTCTTGTACTGGAAAATGGCAGTTAATGCTGCAGCATAAGGTAGAGTCCTATTTCTGTGCTTGATGCTCGTGGAAATATGCTCCAAGATAATTGTGGGAAAGTCAATACGGATGCCATCCAAGAGACAGTAAATGAGAAACATATGAATTTCTGTAACTTTGTCATGTCCTCCCCCGCGTGGAAGCAAAATGGTAGTAATCATTCTGTGAAGAATGTGTTGAACTGGAGGGAACCGATTAGCATTCAACTCCGCAACAGATCGGCCTGCTCGATCTTCAGAAGTCATGTAAAGATAAATGGTATCTTCAGGAACAAGAATATCACCAAATGCATACCCCTCGGGACTGAGCTGAAATGCTTCGCTTAACAACTCTGTGGAGAGAAGAATCTGAACCCCATTAACTTTAGTAATCGGAGTGTCACCAGCCATGGAGAGATTGCTATAGAATTGATGCACTAAGTTGGGATACACCCGTCGGTGGCTAGACATGAACACATCCAAGTTGGGCTGACTGCAAATGACATCAACTAAACTGGGGATATATTTGCTCAAATTACCGAAGTCCATAGCTCGGGGACGAAGAACTTTTCTGTCAAGCACCTTGCTTGATGAAGATTGACCGCGAAGAGTAGCAGCCTGTGCGGCTATTTTAGAGCGCACTTCTTGAGCCCTGCTAGACTCGGCTCCTCCGCGAGATGCACGTCTCTTCGGGGCCATCTAAACAGAGATCAAAAAGGGCCGCAAGATGGGGTATGGATCAAAATGGTTTAACCGTGGAGATGAAAGCGATAAACGAGAGTCTATGATCCTCCACCAACACCAAGAACTTACCTCAAGTGAAAGGAGTAGCAGGGAACGACGCTTGGAGCCGGGGAAGGAAGATCGCGCAGAGAGCCACCGGAAGAGCCGCGGCTAGGGTTGGAACGATTTGGGAGCCAAAGAGAGTTTGTTTGGGCTTAGAAGAGATGGTGGCTAGCTTTCTAGGGGGTTATGAGTTCTTATATGGGCAAGGGAGGGGCTAACATAGGGTTAGAACCCCATTCGCGGACGGCCCGGACGCGGTGGAACCGCGTCGCCGGAATGGGTCGACCCATTGGGTCGACCCCTGTGAACTCAACCCCGGTAGAACCGGTTTTTGCGAGGGTCGACCCTTGGGGTCGACCCATTCAGTGAAGTTAAGCAAAATTTGTTTAAATTTGCACCGGATGGTCAAGAGAGAAGATAGGCTCGAGCCCCCAATGTACATACATGTTGGAATCAATAAAAATAAGAGTGATAAAATGTTTTAGACAATTGGGGAAAGGCCACAACCATTTTAAGAGTAAAATGTGACGTGCTTTTATCCAATTCTCCGGATTTCATGATTCGGACAGTGTTACTCCATTGATGACAGGAGAGTGTATTCAAGGTCATAAACGGCCATAGAATTTTCAACAAGAATGAGTGGATACTATATATATATAGAAGGAATGCAAGAGCACACAAAGAAGACTTATCACACACTTGTTTTTGTTCTTTTTGATTTTTCACACACCTTGATGCTTATGTATGAGAAGGAAAATGCAAGCTAGGATAAAGCTAATGCATATGGATGCAATGCAGTAATCTATGCACCCAACAGCACACAGAGTCATGATGTTGACTCTTCTATTCTACAAACCCCTAGTTCTCTCCTAAATGAAGTGAATTTCTCCTCACAAAGGGGTTTGGTGAAGATATCGGCAATTTGATGATCCGTGTCGATAAAACTGATTTCTACAATACCCTTACTAACATGATCTCTAATGAAATGATGTCTAATTTCAATATGCTTGGTGCGAGAATGATGGACTGGGTTCTTGGATAGATTAATGGCTGAGGTGTTATCACAAAGTATAGCGGTGTTTTTGAAGGATTCGCCATAATCAACCATTTGTTGTTGGATCCAAAGCACCTGAGCAACACAACTACCTACAGCCACATACTCGGCTTCGGCAGTTGATAAGGCCACTGAGTTTTTTTTCTTGGAGGCCCATGAAACCATGCATCCTCCAAGGAACTGGCAATACCCGCTGGTGCTTTTCCGATCCACTTTGTAACCCGCATAATCGGCATCGGAATAGGCAATTAAATCAAGGTTCGAATTACGCGGAAACCATAAACCCAAATTCACTGAGCCAGCAATATATCTAAATATCCTTTTCACAGTCGACAAGTGTGACTCTTTAGGATTGGACTGAAAACGAGCACACAGACACACTGCAAATTGAATATCAGGTCGACTAGCAGTTAAGTACAACAAGGAACCTATCATGCTTCTGAAAAGTTTTTGGTCCACAGATTTACCTGTTTCATCTTTATCAATTTTTAATGATGTGGACATGGGTGTGGGTTGTGGTTTGGTAGATGCCAAGTCGAACTTTTTCAGCAGCTCCATTGCATATTTCCTCTGATGCACGAACATTCCATCGGCCGTTTGTGTAACCTACAATCCCAAAAAAAATGTCAGCTCTCCCATTAGGCTCATTTCAAATTCACTTTGCATCAATTTTGCAAAGTCCTTACTGAGAGTATCCTTGGTGGAGCCAAATATAATGTCATCAACATAGACTTGTACAACTAAAATTTCTTTACCGTTCAACCTTGTGAAAAGGGTTTGATCCACATTACCTCGTTTGAATCCATTTTGTATAAGGAAATCATTTAACCGTTCATACCATGCTCGGGGTGCTTGTTTAAGACCGTAGAGTGCCTTGTCTAACTTGTACACATGGTCTGGATACTTTGTGTCTTCATACCCCGGAGGTTGCTCCACATATACGTCCTCCTGAATAAAACCATTTAAGAATGCACTTTTCACATCCATCTGAAACAATTTGATATTATTGCAACATGCAAATGCTAAAAGAATTCTCACTGCCTCGAGTCTTGCTACTGGAGCAAAAGACTCATCAAAATCGATTCCTAGCTCCTGGCTATACCCTTTGGCTACCAGCCTTGCCTTGTTCCTAGTTACCACCCCTTGATCATTTGTTTTGTTTCGAAAGATCCATTTGGTTCCGATCACATAGTGGTTTCTAGGGCGAGGCACAAGGGACCACACTTTGTTCCTCTGGAATTGGTGTAGTTCTTCTTGCATAGCCAAGATCCAGGAATCATCTTTTAAGGCATCTTCTATAGAGCGAGGTTCAGATTGTGAGAGTAAAGCAATGTAATCGAGATTTTCAACTTCCCTGAATGAGGAACGCGTTCTTATTCCTTCTTCCACATTGCCAATGACAACTTCTGGTGGGTGATCCTTTGCAAAAGTCCATTGTCTAGGCAGCTGTAGTTCACTTAGAGTTTGCTGATTTTCATCATCCTTTTGTTGTTCTTCACCTTCTGATTTGTTTGCTTCATTCGAGAGCTCTTTGGTGGTATCTTCTTCTGATTCTTCTTCCTGCAAGATATGTTTTTCATTAAGATCCTTGGATGATGATTCATCAATAATGACATAGGGACTTTCCTCAACTACAAGAGTTCTCAAGTTATACACTCGATATGCTCTTGAGTTAAGGGAGTATCCGAGAAATATCCCCTTGTCACTCTTGGGGTCAAACTTAGCCAAAACCACCTTACCGTTATTATGGATGTAACAAATGGAGCCAAATGGTTTGAAGTAAGAAATGTTTGATTTCTTACCTCGATATAGCTCATAAGGTGTTTTCTTTAACAATGGCCTTACCATGGCTCGGTTTATTATGTAGCATGCTGTATTGACGGCTTCCGCCCAGAAATACCTTGGAAGGTTATTTTCATTTAGCATGGTTCTTGCCATTTCAACAAGTGTCCTGTTCTTCCTTTCTACGACCCCATTTTGTTCGGGGGTCCTTGGTGCGGAGAAGTTGTGTATATAACCTTGATCCCTGCAAAAATTATTGAACTCATGGTTGTCAAATTCCCTACCATGATCACTTCTCACGGTCTTGATGCACCACCCTTTTTCATTCTGAACCATCCTGCAAAACGCCTCAAACTCCATCAAAGCATCACTTTTGTTTGAGAGAAAATACACCCAGCTATATCTAGTAAAATCATCCACAATAACAAATCCATAAAGCTTACCACCCAAGCTATGTGTTCGGCTTGGTCCAAAGAGATCTATATGGATCAATTCAACAGGCTTAGATGTGGTTACATCACTTTTAGATTTAAAGGATGTTCTTGTCTGTTTGCCCTTGTTGCATGCTCCACAGATTCCTTCGTTGACCATCTTCAACTTGGGTAAGCCAACCACCAGATTTTTCCTGAGCAACTTCATCATCACATTGAAACTAGCATGCCGAAGACGGCGATGCCATAGCCATGCATCATCAGAGTTTTTAGCAACTAAGCAAAGGTTTTTATGTGAAACATCATCAAGATCAATCATATAAACATTGTTGTGTCTAACCCCTATAAACTTGATTTCATTGGAGTTTCTATCTACCACAGTGCAGTGAGTAGAATCAAAAGACACATTGCAACCTTTGTCACAAAGTTGACTTTTGCTTAGAAGATTGTGATGCAGGCCTTTGACAAGCAAAACTTTTTCAATGACTTGAGATTGATTCTTACCTATCTTACCTTCTCCAACGATTTTTCCTTTGTCTTTACCTTCAAAAGCTACCACCCCACCATCCTTTTCTTGCAGGTCTGCAAACATTTCCTTGTTGCCCGTCATATGCCTTGAACATCCACTATCCAAGTACCATTTGTTCTTTTGAGCTCCAAGGCAGACCTGCAAATACAAATAGAGTACTTATGGGGTTTTTGGTACCCAAGCAAGCTTGGGTCCTCGGTGGTTAGACATAAGAGGCCTGTGTGATCTATTCATCATTCTAATAAAATTTTCATCATCAAACCTCATGGTTCTGCACTCATACATATCATGGCCTAATCTTCCACAGTAAAAGCAAGTAGTGATTCTTTTATCACGATTTCTTCTCCTGTTCACATTCATATATGAATTATGCATCTGTGTGTTAGAAGATGAGGCACATGTACTTCTTGAAACCCATGGAGTTATGTATGTTTTGGACTTAAAGTTGTTTCTTTTCTCAGAGGAGGGTGGAGAGCATCCTTCATCAGGATCCTCACAAGTGTTCAACACTTGTTTACCTTTTTCAAGTGTGGTGAGAGCATTCTTCAATTCATTTATCTCAACCAACAGACTTTCAACTTTCTTTTCAGCAATTTCCTTGGATTGATTACTTGAGACATTTTCAATCCTTTCATGTTCCAATTCCTGTTTCAACTCTTCATGCATTTTGATGAGGGCAGTTTGATCTTCACGCATGCATGAACTCTCTTCTTCAAACAATTCAATTTTAGACATGAGAGTTTCATTTTCTTGTTCAAGATTCTCATTTTCAGATTTCATGAATTTGCAATTCTCACAGGGATTTTCAGCACTCACAACTTGTTCGACTTTCTTTTTCAGAAGTTTGTTTTCAGATTTCAATTTTTTGCATTTTCCATACAATGATTCATATGCAATCTGCCATTGTTCACAAGTGAGTGATTCAGTTTCAGATTGTACCTCATTGGTGTCGTCATTTGCCATGAAGCATAGATGTTGGACAAGTTCATCTAGTCCATCTTCATTCCCGGAGTCTTCTTCATCTTCATCGCTCCAAGTGGCCACCATGGCCTTAGGCTTTTTGAATTTTCCCTTTTTGAACCTTTTGGCCAACTCCGGGCATTCTCCCCGCATGTGACCGGGTTTCTTGCATTCATAGCAAATTATCTCTTCCTTCTTGCTGCTTTCATTCCTCTTAGGACCTTGCCTTCTTGGCCCTTTTCTGAACTGACCTCCAAACTTCCTGGTGTTCTTGACAAGTTTTCTTGCTCTTCTGGTGAACATAGAAACAAGCTCCTCATCTTCAGTATTGGCTGAGGAACCTTCCTCGCTTTCTTCCGACTCTTGAGGATTTACCTTCAGTGCCAAAGATGTGGCAACTTTCTTCTTCTTGTTGTCGTCCTCGCTCCTTTTGATGTTGATCTCATATGTCATCAGGGAGCCGACTAACTCATCCAAAGTCAGAGTGCTGAGATCTTTTGAGTCTTCTATCACTATAGCCTTTGTGTGCCACTGAGGTGATAGAGATCTCAGTACCTTCCTTACAAGATCACGGTTTGAATATTCCTTGCCAAGAGCCTTCAAACCATTTGTGATTTCCATCAGTCTCGCAAACATTTCATAAATGGTTTCGTCTGGCTTCATCATAAACAACTCATAATCCCGGACCAATAGATTAGCTTTGGTCTCCTTGACTTCAGAAGTTCCTTCATAGATCAACCGTAGTTTGTCCCACATTTCCTGTGCAGAGGAACACATAGATATGCGTGAGTATTCATTCGGATGGATAGCACATTGAGTTATATTCATGGCCTTAAAATTAGCTGAACACTTATTGATGTGATCATCATCCCAATCATCTTCATTGTTAGGCAACTTATAAGGACCTTTGTTAATAACATTCCACACTTCATAATCTTGAGCACGCAAGAAAACATACATTCTGTTTTTCCAATATGTGTAGTTTGTTCCATCAAAAAACGGAGGCCTGTGTACTGAATGCCCTTCGGGCATCATCCCTTTGTTTGCCATAGAAAAGGATCTGCTCTACGATCGTGAGATCGGGCTATACAGAGACCAAGGCTCTGATACCAATTGTTGGGTCCCAAACAGTGGCAATCAAGAGGGGAGGGGTGAATTGATTGGCAAATTAAAATTATTTTCTGAAGAACTTGCGAGACAAAAAGACGTAATCAAATGCTCGGTCTTACTCGTGCATGATCACACATGAATACATGTGAAAGATGGTGTGTGTGTGAAGAAGAAGGTGGTGAACACTCAACTCACCGTGAAGCCCACTCGACACAATAAGCACGCGAACAAACCACTAGAGGCATAAAGATTTTAGGTGGTTCGGGTACACCGCAATGTCCCCTACGTCCACCCCTCACTCATGAGGATTAACGACTTCACTATGATGTGAGCCAAGCACACACACACGCTGTTATGAACAGCACACACATACACACACACGGTACCCAATCTAGGCACCCCAAATACACACACACACACACACGCGCTTGTGTCCATACACGAACACACACTCACGAATCTGTTTCAAGATAATTTAGAATACAACAACTTTCAGATTCACCAAAAAGCACTAAAGAAGATCAGAGTAGAAAGGATCTCTAGATAGAACTCCCCCTTTGTGTTCTTCGAATCAACTTTGATACTCCAGCAGAATGATGAACGAGTTTGGATGAAGTATGACGTAAGGCAGCACAAATGGATGTGGAAGCTTGATATCCGATGTAGCTCTTCGATGTATAAGATCTTGGGGTTGGACTCCAGCTCCTTCCTTTGGATTTCAGCTTCAGAGCAAGGAGGAATGGGGCTTTTGGACTGCAACTCCGAACCTGCACATACACAATAGAATCACCATTTTCTCAAAATCGGATCTCACCTCTCTTATATATAATTAGTGCTAATAGGGTTTGCTTAAAATAATAAAACAGTCAAAGATAGCTTGGGAACCAGATCCACAAAATGTGGAGAGGTTTGTGGAATGTCTAGAGGTGATTAGACAAGGATTGGAAGACTTTCGGTGCAAGGAAACCGAAGTCAAACAAGACGGCTGGAGGTCGTACCGGAAGGGGTCGACCCTTGGGGTCGACCCTCGTGATAGGGTTTTAGGACCCAAGGCAATGGGTCGACCCTTGGGGTCGACCCTTAAGAGCAGCCGTGCTGCTTTTGAAAAAAATGCCACAGGGGTCGACCCTTGGGGTCGACCCTTGGGGGGGTTTTTTTGTTCTGAGCAGAATGGGTCGACCCCAGGGGTCGACCCTTACAGGTACAGCTGCTGGATTAAAAAAAGAGTAGACGGGGGTCGACCCCAGGGGTCGACCCTTGCTCCTGAACAACGAAAACAACAAAGAATATCAAGGATCTAAGCCCAAGGAACAAAGTGGGGTGTACACCAAAGTGTTCAAAACAAGAAGAGGTTTGAACTTTAAGCAAGAAAGAGTAAACCCCATCTAGATTGGATTAAGATCAAACCCGAGCAAAAAACACCCTTTGGAATTAAAACAAGAATTTCATCTTTGAAAAATAGAAGATCAAGAGTTTAAGTATTGGGATGGATCTCACCAAAAGTCCTTATAATGTTCGATTCATGAACCGCCTTCTTGACCCTGTGAAAACATACATTTTGCATTAGCTTTGGCGATATCAGACTGAAGTTAAACATCTTACCAACTGAAGTGATTCTCGACTTGCAAAGCTCCGTAACTCATCAAGTGAAGACTATTCCAGAAATAGTCATGGCATTCAAAGTAAATTAAGTCATCATCAAAATCCATTGTATCCATTACAAAAACCACATAGAGGGGGTTCAATAAAGCGTGTCACGAGGATGTAAATAAAGGAGAAGAAACGTGAGGGAAGATACGTGCACAAAAGATAGTCCAGTGATAGAAAAGAAACCATTCCATATAACAAATTGTCTGTCATATACATCATAAGTGAGGATGGTGGGTGTACAAATCACTCTCTAACTCTCACCACCACCCTCCTGGTCATCACTATGATCATCCCTCTCCTCTCTCCTCTGGCACGGATCCCTAGGGGGCCTCCACGAACTCTGAGAGGCGGTGCTCGCCTCACCCTGCGGTGCCTGGCCGGCCTCGAACGCGCGGTGCCGCTCCTCGGTTGAGGAGACTAGGAAGCTACCTACGGAGAAAGAACCAGACTGACGAAGTCGCGCCCCGCGGTCCTTCGCCCTCTGGTACCGCTCCTCACTCTCTCGTAGCCTCTCCTCTGCCGTACCGAGACTCACTCGGAGCTCCGTCATCTGGGCCTCTAAAGCCCTCATGTCCTCCCTCTCCCTCATCTCCTCTCTCCTCGACACCTCAAGGGCAATCCGCAGCTCTAGCACGTCGCGGGGAAGCTCCTTAGCCTCCCGTCATCGTCAGTCCTCCTCTAGCTCTGCTATCCGAGCGTCGCGCTCCACCACCCAGGCGTCGTGCTCTGCCTCGGCACGGACCACACGAGCCAGTGCATCTCGAATCTCCGCCACCTGTCAAAGCCCATATTCCCCTTGAAGTCAATAAAGGAAAGGGAATACGCGAAAAGGGAACCCAGGTCAAGCAAACACTCACCCGAGTCGCCTGGTCGCGCTCAGCCTCCTCAGCATGGGCCACCGCACCCGCCAACTGCTCCTGGAGAGAAGAGACCTCCGGAGGAGGCGCCTGGGAGATGGAGGCCGCTCCACCAGCCATCCCGGCCGCCGCCGCTTGATGGGCACGCTGAAACATAAAAAATAAACGACAGTAAGAGGCTAAGCATCAGGAATCCAGGTGACAAAAAAATGGTTGTGCATTGTAGGCTCACCAGGATGTCCAGCTCCTGACGAGTGACTGCCAGCTGCTGCCTGGCGTCTGCCAGCTGGGCCCGCAGATCAGTGATGATAGTGTCACGAGCATCATGCATTCATGAGCATATAGATTAATGTCACATGCATTTGCACCAAAAGAAAAAAGATCCGCATTTCATACTTACCCCTGCTGGCCTCCTGTTTGCGATGGGAAAATCTTGCTCTTATTATTTATTTATTTAGGTTTATTTGGTTTATTTCACATGTCGATCAACCAATTAACTAACTAGTAGTTTAACTGACTGATTGACTGCGCGGGCGTGCCAGTCACGTGAGTGACGAGTTTATTATGCGTTCATTATGACCCGTGTCGGGCGAGAGAGAGATTCGGTCGGGACCAGTAGTCCGCCATACCATAAAGGCTATGGCGTTAATTACATCCCCTACGAGAAAGGAAAACCTTTGATTAATTGCCGAGATAGTGGGCTGTCGAGGCTGGAATAAAGACGCGATGTTATGAACATGACAAGATCACATGAGATGCGTCTATCTATCATGCAAGAGAGGCATGGTTTATTAAATTGGAGGCCCTCGGTACAAGGCGGAGGACGCAGGTCCGAAGACCACCATCGCGTATAGCGGAGACTTCCGATCGGGCGTAACCCGGTCTTCCGTTAGTGCTAGTTGATATACCCGAGGGCCTATGCGGGCACATTTAATTAGAAATTTAATTAGAAATCTAATACCCCAAATTCTTCTAGAAATTTAATTAGAAATTTATTTGAATTTAATTAGAAATTATTTGAATTTATTTGAACTTATGGGAATTAATTCAAAATTAATTAGATTAATTCTTTAATAAATAGAATAAGTCACATTTCGACTATTTTATAAAAATCCATAAAAAATCATATTCTTGTAGAATCAATTACGTTTAACAATTTTGTCTTCTATGACTAAGCCTAATAAAATCATTAACTAGGCCGAATCAGTGGGATTAGTCAAATTTTCACACTTACCTAACCAAATTCGTGCTCAATAGTAACCACCACCTTAAAACATCAAATTCGAACACATTTCTCAACCAAATGAGGTGATTCCAGGGGCAAATGAAAGGTATTAAAGAGATGCTCATTTCCCCTCTCATAATGCCACGAAATTTTGAGCTTATGGGGAGCATTTGGTTGCGCATGGGCTAGGTCAACTTTGGCGGCGGCGGTTTGAACACGCCACTTCAAGGGATGATTTCTCCCTTCCTGGAAGGATCCAGAATGAGTCTGACCTATTAAAAGAAATCCCTATGTGTCTATTTTCATTTGGTAGCAGTGGTGTTCGCAGAGGATTCTGATCTAGAGAGATCTCTCGCGTTTATTGGAGGAGTGTCCGAGTTCATAGGTTTTTCTTTGGCCCTCTTTGTTCCTTTGATTAAGGTAGGTACCCTCGACCAAAATCTGCACATGAGTATACCATTTTGATCCTCTCGGAGAGCTCTTTCCATTGGTGGTAAAAGCCCCAAATTCTATTAGGTGTGGAGGGAGATCTCGTGGAAATAGTGAAGGGCTGTCAAACGGGCATTCTTCGTTCTAACTTCTAAATCTCTCTTCGATTGAGGTAGGTTATAATAGACCAAACTCTAATTAACATATATGGTTGTAATCAGCAACATGTTAGCTTTCATTTGGCGTAGAAAGCCCTAAATTTTATGCATCATGTTTAGAGAATTTCTGATTTGAGTAAGAGCATGTCTAGATGTGGTTTATGATGTATTCTTTTGAGTTAAATCATGATTTCGAGTTATTAATCTTGATCCCCATATAGCATCTCATATATGGTTGGAATCAGCATCGAGTAAGCTTTCTTTTAATATAGAAAGCCCCAATTTTTATAGACCATGCTTAGAGAATTTTGTGTTTGATTAGAAGCATGTTAAGACTAGGTTTTTAAGTGTTCTTCCTAGGTAGGTTGTGATTTCGATTGGTTTTCCGGTGAATTTAGGGTTCCAAACCCTTGTATTCTGACCCTAATATGTCCATCAAGAACCTAGGGGCATGGGGTTAAGATCTCAGTCCAATTAGACCCCAATTGGGTGAGATTTTTCCGTTTTATGGAAGTCACGTTCGCGTCTGCGAACGCAGGGGTCGACCCATTGGGTCGACCCATACACAGACAGGAGTCTATCCGTGCGAGGGTCGACCCACACGCTGGCAGACCCCTGGTTTTCCAGCGGTCGACCCAATGGGTCGACCCATACACCCTGGATTTCTAGGGGTCGACCCAATGGGTCGACCCATTTGCTGACAGCCCCGGTGGGCTTGTTTTCGACCCGATGATCGATCCGGACCGTGAGGGGATCCACCCATTCAAGCCTAGTCCAATTGAAAACCATATTTTGAGGAACCAATGACCTATACATGCAACCCATTGATCTCAAATTAAGCCCGGCGTTCCTCAATCCAAAATTGAAGAACAAAGTGTATAAACCATCCCGATTACTATCTCCACTTCAACGCACACAAATGGTTAATTAGAAACCCATATAATAAAATGGTAATTTTGAAAGTAAATTGATGTCTTGTATTATTGTCTATTATCATTATTGGCTTGTTCTAGTATCTTGAGTTACCATCTTGTAATTAACTTATCTCTTGAATTGAGATTTATAATAATTCACGAATCAAGGTATTTTTAAATGGCTATTAGGAAATCAATTAAAAGCCCTTATACCCCGGTAGAATAGACTAATAGCACTAGGGGTGAGCACGGTTTGGTTTGGTTTGGTTTGAAGATAATTTTTCTCAAACCAAACCGAACTGAATTATGGCTTCAACCCGAACCAAACCAAACCAAACTAGTTTGAAACCAAACCAAACCAAACCAAACCGAATTAATTCGGTTTTGTTTGGTTTGATTCGGTTTGAAGCATATTCATCTCCCATTTTATAAATTAGATTGGATTCAAACAACATTAGAGAAAGGTAGGGTAAAAGAATTTCTACCAACTAAAGTAAATATTAAAAAAATAACATACAAAGTTGTAACTTGTAAGAACAAACTCCATAATATTTTCACATAAAAAACTAAGAACTTCAGTTACAGTAAAATAAAAAGTGATTTGAAACCTATTTCATAATGTCGGAAACCCCATTAGAATGGCGAGAATTGGACTTTTTAAATTCGGATTTATAGTTACATATACGTTTATATTAACTTGATAAAAATATTCTTAAATTCGAGTTATTCGGTTCGGTTTAGTTTTGTTCGGTTTCTTGAACTTCAAAACCAAACCAAACCAAATTTTTTAATGCGGTTCGGTTTGAACCCAAACGAATTTTTTTTTAAATTTCAACTCAAACCAAACCGAACCAAATCGTTCGATTCGGTTTGGTTTTCGGGTTGAACCCGAATAATGCCCACCCTTAAATAGCACACTAACAATCTATATGGCATTACGGCCATTAAACCTAAATTGCTGTCCCTTAGTGTGATTCTACCCGGACACTCTATCCGACAAGTTAGAATCCGCCATTTTGAGACCCGTATGACCCGGCTACGATCTGGAAATTGTGACCAAATCGCTGAGTTATAAGTCACGGATCGACTTGGGCTAATCAGCACATGAGTAGCTCATAGTTGACCGCTTGTCTCCATGAACGGTCTAGTGTAGTCTGTATAAGTATCGTAATTGTGTCTTAAGGTCACGTACTGCTTACTTACCTGAACGGCACTGTCAACCGTTCATTCTTGACCTCGTGGACTGAGATTTGGTCCAGTTCTTGTAATACGACCAGTAGTAGCCGTATGTCCTGTCAAACGGCCCAGAAGTGACCGTATACCGAGTTTTTAAGTTAATGAATCCAAGGACAGGTTAGTCCTTTAAATCTTGAACTTCTGACAGAAATTCCTCTGATTAAATTGGCCATTTAACTTGACTGAATGTTTAGACAACGTGGGATCTTGGATCTAATAAATCAATGCCAACGCATCATAAGGGCCCGATCTGGTCCTGGGGAGAGCGCCCGAAAAATTATTGAGCCCATGGGATGTTATAATGACATGGTGAGGCATTGCACCGAGTGCATGACTAGTGTGACGTCTATGACATGAAAATCTCTTGTTACTCTTGTTACTTGATCGTGCTTGAAATGATGTTTAAATTACTTGCTTGTTGACCAATTCTCTATTACTATCTCATGTTGTAAATTCTTGTACTTGTTATCTTGTTAATTCTTGTCATCATATATTTCTTGACCTTGCAAGATCTTTTATTACGTTGTTTCATTGTATCGTCATTTATTTCTTTTATTAGCATGGCATATGAAAATGTAATTAAATTGTTAATCACATAAACTTGCATGTTATTTCCTACTGAGCGTCAGCTCATAGTTTTTGTTTCCCCCCTTTCCAGGTTGTTCAGGTGATGATGCGCATACCGATGAGGAGGGGCAGGAGTGATACCCTTGAGTGTACCTGTTAGTAGATGTCGAGTTGGCATAGTTGTTTACATTTTTTTTTTTGGAAAGCCCTGCCTAGGACTGAATATGAGAGTGCACCCCTTACCAAAGGTAAAGGGAGTAGCCACTCCACCATCCAGACCTAAGAGGTAAATTTTATTGATAGTTGGGAAAATAAAATTTACATCAGTCGGATGCTAGGCATTCCTGGCTTGTCCAATCGAGCTGCACCTTTGATAACATGAGGCAACTCATGAGAAGCAAAAAAAGAATTACATTTGGTGCTACATGCTAAAGATGCCAGTGAGTCAGTAACTATATTGGCTTCTCTGAATATGTGGGAGAACTTGTCAGCAGAATTGGTCATGCGCCAGATATCTCTAACATAAGGGAGGATGATCCATGGGCAAGGATTTTTCCTGGTGATTGTCTGAATTAATATCTTGGAATCACATTCAATAGTAGCAGGCCGGTTAGGGATAGTTTGAAGATATTGAAGACCATCATTTAATGCCCTTGCTTCTGCTACATGGCTATTTGAATTGCCATAATAATGTGAGAATGCTAGAAGGACATTTCCATCAGGGTCACGGATGACGCCACCACCGCCCGAAATACCATTAGCTTTACAAGCACCATAAGTGTTCAATTTGATGAATGGCCATGGAGGGCATAACCACTTTATAAGCATTGGACGTGGGCATTCTCTAACTGCAACATGAATATCAAATTCTGCCAGGATGCTCCGATTTCTGTTAGAGTTTTCCTTGAGGCCTGATAGTGCTATGACTTCCTTTGCTTGTGCAATGATTTTGTGGAGTACCGCATGTTTTGCTATATTTCTTCCTTCATATTTAGACATATTTATGGAAATCCAAATTTCCCACAGTCCATACCCAATGATGGCGAGGGTGAAGCAATCCAGTTTGGACTGTCGGCTAAGGGACTGAATTGTATTTAATATAAGATCATTGGCAGTTCTACCATGAATGTGCAAACCTTGGGATTGAAGGGCCGACCAAATGAAAGAGGCAATGTCACTGGAAATGAATAAGTGGTTGGTAGATTCCTCTGAGGGGCTGTTGCAGCAGTGGCATTTAGAGAAAATAGAGACACCAATAGCCTTTATTCTTTCATCAATGGGGATGCAGTGGTGCATGATTTTCCATAAGTGAATAGAGAGTTTGGTCGGTAGCCAGTTGAACCATAGGTTATTCCATTTAGAGGTATGCTGTTGGGCATGGGCAGAAAGAGCTTTCTTACAAACAGAGGAGACAGTACATTCACCTGTAGATGACAAACTCCAAATTTCTTGGTCTTTATCTTGTGAGAGAATGGTGTTCTGGACAGCAGTCATAATGTCATGAGGGAGATATCTGCTGAGAAGGTTATGAAGGTCATTGCTATGCTGCAAATAATATTGTTTAACTGATATATTGTAGTTTGGAATCAACTCACCAGGAACAAATGAAGCCATAGTTTGGTTTCCGAGCCAAATGTCATTCCAGAAATTTGTGTTGCTACCATCACCCAGAATTATTAATCTGTGCTTGACAATTAGTTCTTTGGCATGTAGCCAAGATTTCCAAGTGAAACCCTTCATATTTTTGAACAGAACAGCAGAGATATGATTGCCTCGGAAGTACTTTGCTCTGAAATAATCTGCCCACAGTGAATCAGCATGGATGGCTCTCCAGAGCATCTTAACCCTTAAAGCTATCTTCATCTGTCTAAGGGACATAATACCCAATCCACCCTGCGGTATAGGCTTGCATATTGTGGTCCAGGATTTCCAATGCCTCTTGTTTCCCATGGGGGAAGATCCCCAGAGGAAGTTAGCAAAACTTCTTTCCAGTGCATTGTGATTGCCCACATGAAGTGAGGAAGAGGCCAGGTAATAAATGGGGATGGTCGTCAGAACATGTTTAATTAAACACAACTTAGCACCTTGGGAAAGGACCTTGGCCGACCAACCATGGAGCTTTTTCTGGATAGTGGAGAGTATACCAGCAAAGTGTATTTTTTTTTCCTGCCAATGATTAGAGGGAATCCCAAATATTTGTGGGGGAAGGTATGTTTAGAGAAACCTGTCAAGTCATGTAATTTGTTGGCCACAGAATCTTTTGCATTGGTGTGTAAGAAATAGCCACTTTTACTAATGCTTATTAGTTGACCAGAAGCCTGTTCATAGGTTTTCAGAAGATGGAGTAAATTCCTGATAGAGTTAGCTGATGCTTTAGTGAAGATGAGGGTGTCATCTGCAAAAAGCAAATGGGAAATGGTGGGGCAGCCTCTAGGACCCATAAACCATTCCACCGCATCTTTAGTGAAGGCATCATGCAGGCATCTGCTGAGGACTTCTTCAGCAATAATAAAAAGGGCAGGGGCAATGGGATCCCCTTGCCGAATTCCTCTAGAAGATTTAAAAAACCCTGCAGAATCACCATTGAGTAGAACCGAAAACCAGCAGTTGCTGATCATATTGTGTATAAGTGAGATAAACTCCGGGCTGAAACCAAATTTCATAAGAACTGCATTCAAGAAATCCCATTCCAGGCGATCATATGCCTTAGCCATATCAAGTTTGAATATCACATTGCCTCCTCTTGTTTTTCTTCCAAGTTCTTGCACTTGTTCTTGAGCCAAAGCAATATTCTCCACTATGTTTCTCCCCTTCACAAAAGCTGACTGCTGAGGAGATATAATTTTTGGAAGAATGGCTGCTAATCTGTTATTTAGAATAGTGGGTATAATTTTATAGAAAAAATTGCACAAGCTTATGGGTCTAAAATCAGAGATATCCGTGGCATTGTTTGTTTTTGGGATGAGTGCAATCAGTGCTGAAGTAACACTTCTAGGAAGAGGACATTTGGTGCTGAACACATACTGAATGGCATCCACAATGTCAGTAGCAATGATGGACCATGCGCACTGATGAAAGGCTCCTGAGAACCCATCTGGCCCAGGTGCACTGTCGGAGGACATCCTGAAGATAGTTCTTTGATTTCAGTTTCAGATGGGATGGTACAAAGCATGTCATTATCCGATGCTGTAATCAGGGAGGGAATGCAGTCAAGAATGTTGGCATCAATGTGGTGGTCCTGTGAAGTAAAAGCATGTTTGAAATGATCAGCAGCAATGGTTTTCATTTGATCATGATCCGAGGTCAGGGTTCCATCTGAGTTCTTCAACTGTGAAATGAAGTGCTTCCTTCTATTAGCCATGATAGTCATATGAAAAAAATTGGTGTTCTTGTCACCTTCACTAAGCCACTTAATTCTAGACTTCTGTCTCCAGAAAACTTCCTGTTGCAGCAGACAGTTGGATTAAAGAGTCTTGGCTTTATTGAGAGCTGCTAGGTTCCTCGGAGATGGATCCAAATCATAACTGAACTCACTCTTCAACACTTGGTCTTCAACAGCAACAAGGTTCATATGCACATTACCAAAGACATTTTTGTTCCAGTCCACAAGCATATTTCTAAGGTACTTCAGTTTAAGGTGTAAAGTGGTGAGCGGTGATGTGGCCAAAGGGCTAGTGTTCCAACATTGCTTGACAGCTGTTAAGAAATTCTCATGCAAAGTCCACATTTTCTGAAAAATGAATCTGCTCTTGAACTTTCTAAATGAATGCATGTTGATGAGAAGAGGAGAATGGTCGGATGCTTCTCTAGAGAGGTGTTCCACTATGATAGGTAAGGCATTAAGCCACTCAGCATTAAATAGTGTTCTATCCAATCTGGCCCAGATACCTCTGCTGCCTGATTGATTGTTATGCCAAGTATATTTTGACCCCATGAAACCTGCATCAATGAGTTCACAGTCCTGAATGCAGTCTTTGAATTCAGATATAGAGCTGAGGTTAGGAGGATTGCCTCCTAATTTCTCATCAATATCCAGAACACAATTGAAATCACCGGCCACTAACCATGGTCCAGATATAAGAGCATGACGGCTAATCAAAGAGGACCAAAGAGAAAGCCTTTCATTTCTGGAACATTTAGCATATACAGCAGTTAAGTGGAATGGAGGCAAGGAAGAAGCAGTTTGGAGAATTGTTATTTGTTGCTCATCACTGCAAATATGACAGAAATCCAGAGGTTCTTTCCACATGATCTAGATATGTGCGTTATTGTCATTATTGGCAAGAGCCTTGTCCATCCCCAATTTTTTACACATTCTGTTCATATTGGAAACTTGAATTTTGGGTTCCAACAAAACAAGACATTTAGTGTTGTGAGCTTTCAAAAGGAATTTCACCCTACCTTGAGAAATGTCATTCCCTATACTCCTTAGTGTTGTATTAGCACTTTATTTACCTTTTGGAGTCAGTTATTGTATTAGAATCAGTTTGGAAGTTATGTTTGATCGCGTTTAAGCATTGATGGTTGTTGTAATAAAACTTGGAGTCTTTCTTGATCAATAGAGGTACTTCTTTCCATAGCACCTGTATGATTGTTTAGTTTAGCATATTAATATTATCTCTAGCTAGTTTCTAACTGTACGTCCCGATATTCCGCGTTGGGGCGTGACAGTTTAGTTGGTATCAAAGCCTAGGTTTAATATTCCTAGGTTTCCCTAAAAGTTCTAGGTTTTCCAAGTTCTAGGGTTCTAAGTGTTATCATAGGACCCCTAACCTTGTTAAAGTCTAAGGACCTGACCTGGTGAGATTGGGTAGAAACTTGGGTTAAGTTCATATCTTAATCGTGCTATTATCTATCTTAATGAACCTATGTTATCTATTTCACGTGTATGCCATTGCAATGGCAGCTGACTGTGCGGAATGGAGGAACTTGCAGCGTACGGTTCAAGGCCTTACTCAGGCTTTGCAACAAGCGGCCCAAGTAGGAGCTGCACACCATGGCACTGGTGATTAATATCGGAACTTTCGGGGAATGAATCCGCCGAGATTTGCGGGCTCGACTGACCCTGATGAAACCGAGCATTGGCTGGATGAGATGGGAAGGATATTTGAAGTAATGCAATGTAGCAATCAAGAACGTGTCCTTCTCTCAAACTTTCAACTGGAACGTGATGCAAGGACATGGTGGGAATCAGTAAAGGTGACTCTCGATGATCAGCAAGTCACATGGGAGGAGTTCGAGGAATTCTTCAATGGCAAATATTTTTCTGATACAGTGCAAGAGAAGAAGGCAACAGAGTTTGCGGCTTTGAAGCAGCGGAGTTTAATTTTCTCGGCTTTCTCGTTATGCTACTCACTTAATATCCACCGAGAAAATGAAGGCTAAGCGCTTTCTTAATGTACTGAGGCTGCATTATATCAATCAACTGGCACTGATGGAAATTTTGACTTATTCCGAGATGGTGAGGAAAGCTCAAGTCCTAGAAGATACTCTAGAAATGACGGAGAGAATCCGTGGAAAAGGCATAAAGAAGGAACAACCTACGAGTTCCGGGAATATCAAACCCGGGTATGGCAAGAAGAGGCCTATTAGTGGGCCTGGTTCGTGGAGTGGTTCTGGATCGTGGAAGGGCAAGATGCCGAAGCAGGAAGACAAGAAGCCTGGCCCTATTGTTCCATTTAAGGGAGTGTGCAAGTTTTGTGATCGTCCTAGTCACAGGATGGAGGAGTGCTGGCGCAAGCTGGGCGCCTGTTTGCGATGTGGAAGTAAGGAGCACCGTATTCCTAACTGTCCTCTTTTATCGGAGCAAGCTACCCCGGCAAAACCACAAGGCATCAAAAGGCCGCAAGGCAAGCTCCAAGCTTTGCACGCAGATGAAGCAGGAACCGCCGAGGATGGTGGACTCGTCGAAGGTACTCTTATTATACTCGACAAGCCAACATTTGTTCTTTTTGATACTGGTGCCACACATTCATTTATTTCTCAGAGATTTGCTAAGTCTTTAGCTGTGGAACCTGTTTTGATGAATTCTCCGTAAGAAATATCAACACCTATTGGTTCTAGATCGGTAATTCAGTATTTCTATCCTTCTAGCAAGGTTATAATTGATGAACAGAATTTTCTAGCCGATTTAGTCTGCATGGACATGAAGGATTATGATGTAATCCTAGGAGCAGATTGGTTAGCTAGATATGAGGCTAATGTTCACTATAGTTCTAGCTCTGTGTCTTTTACTAGACACCCTGGACTTTCTTTTGTGGGAGTTAAGCACAATAACTCCGTACCACTTATCTCAGCTCTTCGAGCTGGTAAGCTGATGAGACGAGGATGCGAGGCTTTTCTAGCCTTTGTCTGTGCAACCCCTGAGCAGCAGATTGAGATTAAGGACATTTCTGTTGTCTGAGATTTTCCTGATGTCTTTCCGGAGGAACTACCAGGACTTCCGTCTGAGCGGGAAGTTATCTTCTCTATTGATCTCATTCCTGGCACATCTCCTATTTCCAAGGCTCCTTATCGTATGTCTCCTGCGGAACTGAGAGAATTAAAGCAACAGTTGATGGAATTGCTCGAGAAGGGTTTCATTCGTCCAAGTACTTCCCCTTGGGGAGCCCCTGTATTATTCGTCCGGAAGAAAGATGGTTCGATGAGATTGTGCATCGATTATCGGCAATTGAACCAGCAGACTGTCAAGAACAAATATCCATTACCGAGGATTGACAAATTATTTGACCAGATAGCGGGAGCTCAGTATTTTTCTAAGATCGATCTTCGATCTGGATATCATCAGTTGCGGATTAAGGAAGAAGATATCTATAAAACAGCTTTCCGCAGCAGGTATGGTCATTTTGAATTTGTCGTTATGCCTTTTGGTCTAACGAATGCACCAGCAGCTTTCATGCAGTTGATGAACAATGTATTTCGGCCCTATCTTGATCAATGGGTCGTTGTATTCATTGATGACATCCTGATTTATTCCAAGAATGAAGAGGAGCATGCTGAACATCTGAGGATGGCATTACAACTATTGAGAGATCATCAGCTATATGCCAAATTCAGTAAGTGTGATTTCTGGCTGCAAGAGGTGTCCTTTCTAGGACATATTATTACAAGAGAAGGTATTTCTGTTGATCCTTCTAAGGTAGAGGCAGTGAAGAATTGGGATCAGCCTACCAGTGTGACTGAAGTTATAAGTTTCCTAGGCCTGGCAGGCTACTACCGGAGATTTATCCAAGATTTCTCTAAGATTGCGGTACCTATGACAAGATTAACCCGCAAGGAGAACAAATTTGATTGGTCAGAAGATTGCCAGCGAAGCTTTCAGACTTTGAAGGAATGTTTAACTACTACACCTATATTGGCTTTACCTTCTGGTGAAGGAGGTTTTGTCGTATACACTGATGTTTCAGGTATTGGTTTAGGCTGTGTACTCATGCAGCATGGGAAAGTGATTGTCTATTCTTCTAGGCAGTTGAGGAAGCATGAAGAGAATTATCCTGTTCATGATTTGGAACTAGCAGCAGTGGTATTCGCATTGAAGATATGGAGGCACTACTTGTATGGAGAAACATTCACGGTGTTTTCAGATCATAAGAGTCTGAAATATTTATTCTCTCAGAAGGAACTCAATATGAGGCAGCGAAGATGGTTGGAGTATTTGAAAGACTTCGACTTCTCGATTGAGTATCATCCTGGAAAAGGCAATGTTGTGGCAGATGCATTAAGCAGGAAGCCTATAGCTAAATTGTCAAGTCTCATGTTACAAGAGTGGAAGCTACTGGAACGATTAGCTAGTCTGGATCTGAATATTGACAATGATCGGGTTATGATTGCACAGATTCAACTTAAGCCCGAATTGTTGATGGAAATCAAATCTTTGTAAGATAATGACCCCGAGCTAGTAGAGATCAAAGGAAGCTTGAGCAGCAGACCTGATTTCATGATGGCTGACGATGGAATATTGTTATTTCAGGGTAGAACTTGTGTACCTGATGTAGCTGAGATAAAGAACAAGATTCTGGAGGAAGCTCATAGATCCAAATACACCATTCATCCTGGAGGCACTAAAATGTTCAAAGATTTGAAGAGATCCTTTTGGTGGTCGAATATGAAAAGGGAAGTTGCAGACTTCGTGAGTAGATGCTTGGTTTGTCAGCAAGTCAAGGTTGAACATTTTAGACTGGCAAGAAAATTGAAACCACTCGACATGCCCCAATGGAAGTGGGAAAGCATTGGCATGGACTTCATTATGGGTCTACCTAGGACTCGTGGTGGACTTAATGCAATATGGGTGATTGTCGATAGATTGACAAAGTCAGCTCATTTCTTACCCGTTAAGTCCAAATGGACAGTTGATGTATTGGCTGCTTTATATATGAAAGAAGTGGTAAGGCTCCATGGTATACCAGTCAGCATTGTGTCTGATAGAGATCCCAGGTTTACTTCACATTTCTGGAAGGGACTACAAGCGGCTTTGGGTACTCGTCTGAATTTCAGTACTGCCTTTCATCCACAGACAGATGGACAGACTGAAAGAACCAACCAGATAGTGGAAGATATGCTTAGAGCCTGCATGATCGATTTTGGAGGCAGTTGGAATGAGCATTTGGCTTTGATTGAATTCGCCTACAACAACAGTTATCAATCCAGCATTCAAATGGCTCCTTTTGAATCATTGTATGGAAGAAGTTGTCGTTCCCTATTATGTTGGGATGAGGTAGGTGAGAAGTAATGGCTTGGACCGGATCTTATTTCAGAATCATCACAGAACATCCGTATTATCCGAGACTGGTTACAAGTGGCTCAATCAAGATAGAAGAATTATGCCGACAATAGAAGAAGGGCATTGGAATTTCAAGTTGGCGAGCATGTATTTCTGAAAGTCTCTCCTACAAGAGGGATTCAAAGATTTGGCATTCATGGCAAGCTGAGTCCGAGATATATTGGTCCGTTCGAGATTCTGGATAGAGTGAGAGAGGTTGCTTACAGATTGGCATTACCATCTCAATTATCAGGCGTACACAATGTTTTCCACGTGTCTATGTTACGGAAATATGTGTACGACCCCACTCACATCATTCAGCATGTGGATTTTGAATTGAAGGAAGATTTGACCTATGAAGAAAGACCTATCAAGATTATGGATCGGAAGCAACAGCAACTCCGGAATCGTTCCATACCTATGGTCAAAATTCAGTGGAGTCGGCGTGGAGCTGAGGAAGCTACTTGGGAGTCTGTAGATACTATGCGGAAGCGGTATCCCGACTTATTCTAGGTGAGCTAATCTTTCCCTATCTCTGTATTAACGTGCAGTGAATTTGGAGGACCAAATTCTTTAAGTGGGGGAGGGTGTAATACCCCAAATTCTTCTAAAAATTTAATTAGAAATTTATTTGAATTTAATTAGAAATTATTTGAATTTATTTGAACTTATGGGAATTAATTCAAAATTAATTAGATTAATTCTTTAATAAATAGAATAAGTCACATTTCGACTATTTTATAAAAATCCATAAAAATCATATTCTTGTAGAATCAATTGCGTTTAACAATTTTATCTTCTATGACTAAGCCTAATAAAATCATTAACTAGGCCGAATCAGTGGGATTAGTCAAATTTTCACACTTACCTAACCAAATTCGTGCTCAATAGTAACCACCACCTTAAAACATCAAATTCGAACTCATTTCTCAACCAAATGAGGTGATTCCAGGGGCAAATGAAAGGTATTAAAGAGAGGATCATCTCCCCTCTCATAATGTCACGAAAATTTGAGCTTATGGGGAGCATTTGGTCGCGCATGGGCTAGGTCAACTTTGGCGGCGACGGTTTGAACACGCCACTTCAAGGGACGATTTCTCTCTTCCTGGAAGGATCCAGAATGAGTATGACCTATTAAAAGAAAGCCCTATGTGTCTATTTTCATTTGATAGTAGTGGTGTTCACAGTGGATTCCGATCTAGAGAGATCTCTCGCGTTTATTGGAGGAGTGTCCGAGTTCATGGGTTTTTATTTGGCCCTCTTTGTTCCTTCGATTAAGGTAGGTACCCTCGACCAAAATCCGCACATGAGTATACCATTTTGATCCTCTCGGAGATCTCTTTCCATTGGTGGTAAAAGCCCCAAATTCTATTAGGTGTGGAGGGAGATCTCGTGGAAATAGTGAAGGGCTGTCAAACGGGCGTTCTTCGTTCTAACTTCTAAATCTCTCTTCAATTGAGGTAGGTTATAACAGACCAAAATCTAATTAACATATATGGTTGTAATCAGCAGCATGTTAGTTTTAATTTGGCGTAGAAAGCCCTAAATTTTATGCATCATGTTTAGAGAATTTCTGATTTGAGTAAGAGCATGTCTAGACGTGGTTTATGATGTATTCTTTTGAGTTAAATCATGATTTCGAGTTATTAATCTTGATCCCCATATAGCATCTCATATATGGTTGGAATCAGCGTCGAGTAAGCTTTCTTTTAATATAGAAAGCCCCAATTTTTATAGACCATGCTTAGAGAATTTCGTGTTTGATTAGAAGCATGTTAAGACTAGGTTTTTAAGTGTTCTTCCTAGGTAGGTTGTGATTTCGATTGGTTTTCCGGTGAATTTAGGATTCCAAACCCTTCTATTATGACCCTAATATGTCCATCAAGAACCTAGGGGCATGGGGTTAAGATCTCAGTCCAATTAGACCCCAATTGGGTGAGATTTTTCCGTTTTACGGAAGTCACGTTCGCATCTGCGAACGCAGGGGTCGACCCATACACAGACAGGAGTCTGTCCGTGCGAGGGTCGACCCAATGGGTCGACCCACACGCTGGCAGACCCCTAGTTTTCCAGGGGTCGACCCAATGGGTCGACCCATTTGCTGACAGCCCCGGTGGGCTTGTTTTCGACCCGAGGATCAATCCGGACCGTGAGGAGATCGACCCATTCAAGCCTAGTCCAATTGAAAACCATATTTTGAGGAACCAATGACCCATACATGCAACCCATTGATCTCAAATTAACCCGGCGTTCCTTAATCTAAAATTGAAGAACAAAGTGTATAAACCATCCCGATTACTATCTCCACTTCAACGCACACAAATGGTTAATTAGAAACCCATATAATAAAATGGTAATTTTGAAAGTAAATTGCTATCTTGTATTACTGACTATTGTCATTATTGGCTTGTTCTAGTATCTTGAGTTACCATCTTGTAATTAACTTATCTCTTGAATTAAGATTTATAATAATTCACGAATCAAGGTATTTTTAAATGGCTGTTAGGAAATCAATTAAAAGCCCTTATACCCCGGTAGAATAGACTAATAGCACACTAACAATCTATATGGCATTATGGCCATTAAACCTAAATTGCTGTCCCTTAGTGCGATTCTACCCGGACACTCTATCCGGCAAGTTAGAATTTGCCATTTTGAGACCCGTATGACCCGGCTATGACTTGGAAATTGTGACCAAATCGCTGAGTTATAAGTCACGGATCGACTTGGGCTAATCAGCACATGAGTAGCTCATAGTTGACCGCTTGTCTCCATGAACGGTCTAGTGTAGTCCGTATAAGTATCGTAATTGTGTCTTAAGGCCACGTACTGCTTACTTACCTGAACGGCACTGTCAACCGTTCATTCTTGACCTCGTGGACTGAGATTTGGTCCAGTTCTTGTAATACGGCCAGTAGTAGCCGTATGTCCTGTCAAACGGCCCAAAAGTGACCGTATACCGAGTTTTTAAGTTAATGAATCCAAGGACAGGTTAGTCCTTTAAATCTTGAACTTCTGACAGAAATTCCTCTGATTAAATTGGCCATTTAACTTGACTGAATGTCTAGACAACGTGGGATCTTGGATGTAATAAATCTATGCCAACGCATCATAAGGGCCCGGTCTGGTCCTGGGGAGAGCGCCCGAAAAATTATAGAGCCCATGGGATGTTATAATGACATGGTGAGGCATTGCACCGAGTGCATGACTAGTGTGACGTCTATGACATGAAAATCTCTTGTTACTCTTGTTACTTGATCGTGCTTGAAATGATGTTTAAATTACTTACTTGTTGGTCAATTCTCTATTACTATCTCCTGTTGTAAATTCTTGTACTTGTTATCTTGTTAATTCTTGTCATCATATATTTCTTGACCTTGCAAGATCTTTTATTACGTTGTTTCATTATATCGTCATTTATTTCTTTTATTAGCATGGCATATGAAAATGTAATTAAATTGTTAATCACATAAACTTGCCTGTTATTTCCTACTGAGCGTTAGCTCATAGTTGTTGTTTCCTCCTTTCTAGGCTGTTCAGGTGATGATGCGCATACCGATGGGGAGGGGCAGGAGTGATACCCTTGAGTGTACCTGTTAGTAGATGCCGAGTTGGCATAGTTGTTTACATTAGTTACTCGTTAGTGTTGTGTTAGCACTTTATTTACCTTTTGGAGTCAGTTATTGTATTAGAATCAGTTTGGAAGTTATGTTTGATCGTGTTTAAGCATTGATGGTTGTTGTAATAAAACTTGGAGTCTTTCTTGATCAATAGAGGTACTTCTTTCCATAGCAGCTGTACGATTGTTTAGTTTAGCATATTAATATTATCTCTAGCTAGTTTCTAACTGTACGTCCCGATATTCCGCGTTGGGGCGTGACAGGGCGTAACCCGGTCTTCCGTCAGTGCCAGTTGATATACCCGAGGGCCTATGCAGGCTTGCACGCACGTTACTTATGACGACATTAATCATGGCAATAGAGTTATGAAAATGAACAATGACCAATCAAGTTTAATAGACTCCGCTAAATTGACGAAGGTGGCAACATACGCATGATGACGAAAGCAAAATGCTAACACACATGGTATTAAAAGCATGATAATAAGCTCGTCCGGGGCTTGAGGAACTCCTTCCTTATTCGGTTTATTACTAATTCGGGTTTATTAGTCTCGACCACGGGAGACGAGGATCGCTCCGGAAGCGAGCAAGTGATCAGAACAGTGCAACCTATTCGAAACTGGCGCGATAGCACGTAGGGATAGGTTTCCCGGCGTGGCCAAACGTAGGTAGAAGGGCTTAACCCGGCGCTGCCAAAGGTAGGTAGAAGGGCTTACCCGCGCGCCCATGGCCAAGGTTAATACGGCGCAATGGCCTTGGGGCGCGCCGGTTTAGGGCGCGCCAGGAAAGAGTCGGATAATTCATAAAAGACATGAGTCTAAAGTTAATACGGCGCGGGGGGGTATCGCGCCGGATTAAGGCGCGCAGGATTGAGACCGCGTCGGTTTAGCTAATTTTCTTGAGAATTTTGAAACCATTTAAACTTATTAAGATGTTATGAAGGTTTAAAGATTTAATTGGGTTTATTGCCTGTTGAATTGGAGTCTGGGGCTCTCCAGGAGCAGAGTCATGAGCCAGTGCGAGGTTCATACTCGAGCATGAAGGTTCCTTGACTCAGAATGAATGTCTTATTATGGTCAGTCCATAGAAATGACTTGGTTGCCCAAAACCTGCCAAAAATTGGGCAGCATCTCCCCTGTTCCTGGAAGGTTGCAGGGGAGAAACGGGGTCATACCCACTTGTGGAGTAAGCCCCTAAACTGCCGGTCTGCATGGTAACAGCCAGCCAATCCCCAACCAGATAGGATACCCCGAGGACAAGCCTGCGAAGGGCACCGGAGCTCTGTGGGTGAAGACACAGAGATGAGGCAGCTAATAGCAGGAGAAACACCCCGAGGACGGGCCTATAAGGGGTGGGCCACCCACAGCTTGCACTGCATCCCTTAGAGGGACAGACCGTTAGGGAGAGAAGCTCCGAGGACTAGCCTGCTAGGAGCACGCATCCCTTGGTCACCATCGGATCCCAAATTACTAAGTTTAGGACTGTTGGGCTAAAGCCCTTGTCACTATCCGCTCTGTGGCCTTTGGGGAGCATCTACCACTGAGAGGTAGGGCCCCTCGACCAATTGGCAGCTCCGTGAAACAATGGGGAATGTCCCCCTCCCCGGATGATTGAGATAAAACCGACAGAACTCAAACGGCTCAATGGCTGCAAACCACAAACAAGCGGAATGAGGGCATTCAGTATAGACGGATTACTAGACACAGGGTTGAGGCATCGATGCCTACGAGATTGGGCTAACATTCCCAAAGGAACAGACGATTAGCAGTCACACAGAGGGATAGTTGGTATGTAGATAAGATAATCTAGCTACACACGCATATGCTCGAATAACTAGAGCGCAATAATCATAAGATGGGCCTTGCCGTTCTGGAGGTGGCTTCCAACTCCCCTGAGCAATAGAGCAATGCAAAGGGGGAGAGGGAATGGAAGTTGGACCTCATATCAAAGCGGGAAGAGGAGTATGCACATGCACGGCTCTATCCCCAGAGGATGCAAGGACCATCGAATGAGACACAGACGCGACGTCGATGGGAAGGACCCGGGGAGGGGTCATCTCTATAGCCCATGATATCTCAGGGCATATTCGGAGTTGGAGAAATCGGAATTGGAAACCATACGCAGAAGGACACCGACGTGTACACCGACTGAGATAGCAGTGGGGGAAAGAGACAGGGCCTCGAACATTCAATCCACCAAAAGATTCATATACGCATACCACTACCCTAGAGATGGGAGGGAGCCAATACATTCATTACAAATCCGACGCCGGCGTTGTGGCACGGACGTCGTTCACTGTTTGTAGATAAACATTTACAGAGGGAGAGCGAGGCGAAGAGACGACAAGGAGGGGGGGGGGGAAGAGAGATTGGCTCATATCATCGCCATCCCCCCCTTTTCTCATTTACATTCGATCAAAGGGAAACAATCGGCAGATAGTGGGAAGGAAGCAAACGACCCATCTACCCTCAGAACAGAGTATCGGGATGCCTCTTTCTTCTCCGACTCCGGAGGGCTTCAGACGGGGATGGAAGACGGCGGTCGGAGGAACACTCGGTGAGACCCTACTTCTTTTGCAAGGAAAAAAAAACCCTCTCCTCCTTGCAGGCGATTGACCCTCTCTAATTCGCCTCTCCGAACCCTTTCTATTCTGCTATCCCCCCTCTTTCTCCTTCTCTTTCTTTTTTCTTCCAACCCCTTTTTTGTTTTTGGGTAGCCACCTATATATAGAAGCAAGCTCGAAGCCTCATCCGGCATGTAGAATGGCGCGCCGGGGAAGGAGCTCCATTGCCCTTTTGCGCGCCAGAATAGCAGGGCGCCGGCTAATAGGGCGTGCCGGTTTAGGGCACGTCGTATTAGCGTCCTTCGCACGTCGCAGGTCAGCCGATGAGGCCGGGGATGGTTTCGAGGATCACCGTGAACATTTATCTCGCCATCGTTCTTCAAAACCTCGACGAGATGCCTTGTCGAAGCTCTCAGGACAACGTACGACCATTCTCAGAACTTCAGATGACTTTGGTTTGCACACGCGGGCTTTCTACTGACACAGCTCTCGGCACTATGATAAGTGCCGCTGGCTCGGTTTGGCTTGTGCTCAAAGCTTCTTGGAGGGTGGGATAACACCCGGGATAGTTTCGCCTAGGCTGGGCGATCATTCGGCCACTAACGTGCCCATCTTGGCGGGAAGCCGTACCCGTGCCGGGTGACCGGGATCTTCTGCCGATAGAGTTTTTGGTCCTCCGTTCTGAAGAGCCAAGGGTACTCTTTCATCTCAGGAGAGTCTTTTATGAGGTGGGTAGCCACCGGTAGACCGTCGTCCTTGGTCGGACAACGAGCGTAGTGTATGCGGCACGACGGAGTCGATGCCGGTTCATTGGGCAGGCTTGGTCGCACTATCGGTTGGTTGTGAGTTCATCTCGGTTCTCCTGAGGTGAAGTCCCCATGTTCATACGGGGTGACTCGAGGCTCTGGCAACTTGAGAAGTCTTCAATATGTTGATATTTATCAGCTTTTGTGCTTCAGTGGGCCGTGTCATTCGTCTTCGAGGCTTGGTCACCGCGAGTGATATTTTGAGTGCCAACAAATGCTCCCCAGCCGTGGGTGTTGCGAGCGAGGCGCGAGTGCAGCAAGGCCGACGGATGAGCTTCACACAGAATGATCTCCTCTTCAGTTGACAGGAGCTTGGGACGGCCCTTATTCCGGCACGGATGCTAATCCGGCGCCGTTTGAATGTTAATACGGCACGGGGTTAATACGGCGCGCCCCTGGGCTTTTACATTTTTAATACGGCGCGACCCAGAACCGGTGCTCCTTTTGCTTGGGGGAGTGCTAACTCGGCGCGCTAAATAGCGCGCCGGATTAGAAGGGGAACTCTCCCTATATAAGCCCTCCGTCCTTCATTCTTTTCTTCAAATCCTTTCATTTGCAACAACGCCTTCTCTCTCCTCCCTTCCTTCTCTCCCTGCGGCGCCGAGTGGGCTGAGGGCGAGAGCGACTTCTTCTTCGAGGTGAGCGGAGTGTTGCTCTTTTGGGTTTCAAACCCATTCTTTGGGCCCCGGGAGGCTTCTAGCAGGGCTTGCCCTCGGAGCTATTCCCTCGGGTGTCCCATTTGGCCTTGGTGTAATGCCGATGGCTACTTTTTAGGGGCCGTTCCCTAAGTGGACGTGTTCCCACTTTTCTTTGGCAATCTCCTGTGTTGGGGAGACTCTGCCGAAATTTTATCAGAAATTTGTTTTGATCAGCTATTTTCTGGCTTTGCTTATTGTTTGATGCGGTTCTTTGCAGCTAACATGGCATCTGGCTCTTCTTCTGCCGCCTCCCGCGCCGTGGTGACGTGGGGGAATGTTCATTCCCTTGATCGGGGGCACGACCAACTGGCCGTAGTTGTGGAGTCCTCGGATTCGGAGACCGATACCGTGGACACTGGCCGTCTTCTCATCCTTGGAGGTGATTCTTTTCATTATGATCGGGAAGGTACTGTCAGGCGGGATCACCCCAAGGACAAACATCTGATGTCCTTCCTCCGGCACTTCAACCTTCAAGGAAAGAGAGACATGTTCCTTGTCTGCAAAGCCGAGCAAGCCTTGCTAGTGGAGAGGGATAGTCTTACAGACTGTGTGGTGCGAGGAAGGCCATTTTATCTTCCCGGAGAAGTCAGGAAATGGAGCGTCGTGCTGGGACTGCAAGATCTGGCTCCAGAAGATGGGCTGCTGACCAGGGCCCCTGAATTCGTACCTGCTCGGTGGAATGATTCCACAGGTAGGGTGGACCGGGAGAAGCCGATCTTTGGCTTGTTTCTTGCCCCGTTGAAATGGGGGTACAGAGAAGAATCATTTCTGTTGGACTGCCTGGCAGTCCGCTTTAAGCACCAGATATCTGTGGGGTGGTTTGCCGTGCTGAGGGCCACCGATGCTCACGCATTCAGACCTGGAGCAGTGGAGTTCACAGATTATGTGCTGCATCATTACGCTCCCATCTTGACCAGGGCTGGCGTCTATCACAGCGTGTACGCTTCGAGATACCTGTACCCCATCTCCCGAGGCTTGTGCCGTCGTATGATCGAAGTATTTTGCCCTGAGTACAACACCTTTTATACTTCGGAAGGAGAAACTTCTCTGGATCTATGGAGCCTCTCACAGCTTAGTGGTCTACCCATCGATGGAGAGCCGTATGAGGAAGTATGCTGGCCTGACTGGCTGAAGGATCAGACCGACAGTGAGGGTCGGTATCTGGCGGGTTACGCTTATCGCTATCTGATGAAGGCGTACCGCACCCTCTATCATTCGTCGCACGACACGAGGGAAGCTCGGAAGCCGGGCAAGAAGCGGAGGGTGTAGATGGGCACCTGGCTCCAATATGTCTTCAGCGGGAAGAAGAAGTACGAAGACTTTCCCCCGATAGCGCCAATGGCTCCGACGCGGAAGAAGAGAGTCCGACGCCAGGCAGCATCATCATCATCTTCAAGAGGAGGGCAGAGGGAGGACCCAAACCCTACTGGTGTCAACGCAGTCACCCATTGTGCGGCGTACCTGGTTTACTGGATCTGTTCTTTCGCTGTCCCGCAAGGTGACGAGAGCGTGATTAGGGAAGAGGCCATTTATCCTGCCTGTCTCATGGCTTGGGGTACTAAGCTATCCCTTTGCCCGGTGACTCTGTGTCTTATTTTCAAGATGTTGGGAGACCTGCACAAGATGCATCTCCCCAGGAATCTGCGGACGGTTGGTCCGCTACACTTTTTCAATGCCTGGGTCTGTACCCTGTTCCCGGAGGCGGCTCCTCGGGCATTATAGTTGGTTCCTCTTGTTCCGCGGATGATAGAGTTTGCGAGTGCTGAGCCATCCTCGCTAGCGGAGCAGCTCTTTGCCATTCGGGGCAAGTTGGCACGTATTCCCACAGATTCGCCCGGGGTTCTTCACTTTTGGAGCTTAGCTGCCCACTCCAGCCCGCTGGTGAACAGGACGAGGCAGTGCAAGCTTTTTGAGACCGAGAAGTATATCTATCCGATTTCCGGGGCCAAGTGTACCAGGCCCATTCTTGAGCCAGAGTTGGTTGACTGGGCGCTGGCTATCAGGCCGAGTGTCCTTGTATTCCGCAAGAGCGGCATTTTATGGTTGGAGCCGTATTACCCGTTCCGCTTCAGTCGGAACTTTGGCTATGACCAGCACATTCCACATTCTTCTTCACAATTTGTGTTGCCTAGCAGGCACAGGGCCGGACAAGTTTCAAATGATGATGCCCGGATATGGTGGGACTTCTTCCACCACCGGGAAGATGTTTCTTTCAGGGTGCCAACCCCTGCCCGTTTCCCCCGTGTCACTCCTAAGTATATCAAGTGGTGGAACGCGCAGACGGGGTTCTACCGGAGCTCCCGGCGAGAGTGTTGGGCCGTAGTGGAGCATAGGTTTCTGGACTCCCAGCCAGAGCCAGCCTTTGATATTGAGCATTCCTATTTGAAGAAGTTGAAATCCTGGAACAATACGGAAGTGAGGGCCTATCTGGAGACCCGAAAGGCCGTGAAAAGTTGCAGGACAAAAGTTGACCCGAAGCTGCCCACAATCAGGAAGGATGACTATGTGAAAACACTTCGGGGTTTATGCCGGGTGAGCAGCGAGAGGGTGGTCCTTCAGCAACTCCCTCTGCCGGTGGAGGAACCCATCTTGGTTGTGGCCGACTGGCGTCCCGAGGTGGATAGGTGTTGTGCCCCTGTGGTTTTGATGATTGGTTTTTGATGGGAGTTAATCACTGTGAGTCATCTTGCTGTGTGTCATCATGCTATTATTCAGTCATTCTCTGATCATAATGCTTTCTTTTTCTGCTCGATTAATTCATGTTTTATCATGTAAGTGAATGGAGTTCATATGGCTGTCAGATAACATGCTCTATTTAATTCTGTCTACACTCTGTCTGCACAGTCTCCACAGCAGTGCGTCAACTCATTGTGCTGATGCGTCGACCCTTCAGTCATATTTGTCTCTGTCCACACAGTAGTGCGTCAACTCCTTGAGCTGATGCGTCGACTCTTCAGTTCAGTTTCTTCAAGTCTATACATTAGACTGTGGCAAAGTCTATTCATTCATTTGGAAAACAAAGTCTGTACATCCATGTCATATGCTCCTGAAGTTATATCATCAAGTCTATACAGTGGACTGTGCAGCCTGTTCGTGTTGGTGAAGTCTATACATCGATCCTTCACCGTCTCATGCATTGTCTCTGCCAACGTCTCATTTAGAGTCTTCCCTGTGTTGAAGTCTGTACAGCGTCAACAGTGCATCATTTCTAGAAGTATGTACATCGGCATGCATTGCATCAAGTGTATACATTGGGTCATGCATTCACTGTAGAGTCTACACATTGCTGGGTCTTATTTAATGTCTTCATGCATTCATCAAGTCTATACGCTGGAAGACAAAGTCTATACAGCGTCAACTCATTGGGCTGCAGTGTCAACTCAGCAAGTCTATACATCCTCAGTTGAACGTAAAGTATATACGTTGCAGCGTCAACTCATTGGGCTGCAGCGTCAACTCAGCAAGTATGCACATCGCCTTCATACTTTCAAGTCTATACACTCTATACTCATTCAAGTCTGTTCAACCATTTGCATTTCATGAAGTCTGTACACTACATCGCCTTCTGCAAGCATTCTTCAAGTATGTACAGCATGTGCATTGCTTCACAACAAGTCTAGACATCCTGGCTGTAGTGTAAGTCTACACATCCTGCTAGGTCGGACTTCAAAGTCTATACACTGCGCACCACTGTACAAGTCCATACAATGGCTGTTGAACTGTGAAGTCTATACATTGTCTGATCATTCATCTTTGAAGTCTATACAACGTTGCCTTGTCTCTTCAAGTCTATACAACATTGCCTTGTTTCTTCAAGTCTATACAATGTGCACAGTTTCTTCATGTCCATACATTACATCGTGGTCTTCAGCTAAAGTCTATACATCGGACTGTTTGAGCAAGTCTATACAGCGTTTCATTCACACTTTAAGTCAACACATTGGGCAAGTCTGTACGTTGCATTCGCCTTCACAAGTCTATACAACGAAGTATATACACTGCAATGTACATACTTAAATCTTATGACTTCATTCTTGTTGCTGAAGGGAACAGGGTCGACGCTGGGAGCTTAAAGCGTCCACGCATCAGTTGACGAAGCCTTCACGATATCTTCCACTGCGTCAACGCCACAAGCAAGCAGCGTCGACGTAGTAGTTAAAGAAGCAGAGACCTTCACAGGCTATTCCACTGCGTCAACGCCACAATTGAGCAGCGTCGACGCATCAGCTAAAGAGACGAAGCTAATGGCTTATTGGAATGCCTCACTGCGTTAACGCCATTGATTGATAGCGTCGACGCAGCAAGTCAGACTGCTGTCATTGAGCACGTGAACTGAGAACTCTATACATCGGACTGAAGAGGCTAATGAAGGGCACGTGATCCGAGGTGCCTGGCTCTTGATCCAAGGATGGACGAGATACCAGGATGCTGCCACGTGGTCCGAATTTTTAGGGCGGGAAATGTGGAGGCCACACGCACCCAGTGCTGCCTCTGCTCGAGCTGCTATAAAAGGGAGTCTCGGTTGTCTGAAGGAAAGTGATCGAAGCCTTGAGAGCAATAGCAGAATAGCAGAAGTACAGGAGTGCTGAGAGTTCGATCCAGCAGAAAAGAAGAAGAGTTGCAGAGAAGAGAAGAGAAGAGACAGAGAGAGCCTGCGAAAGAAGAAGAAAAAGAGTGAAGAAGCAGAAGAGAAAGAGAGAGAGAGAGAGAAGGAGTTCGTAGAGAAGAAATGGGAAAAGCTTGAAGATCTGTCCTCTGGCGTTTGGATCAAATCCAAGCCAGACCTGCTCCCTTGAGAGCTACATTACTTGTATTTTGTTTCTAGCTTTTGGCGCTGTGATTTTTCATCCTTTCTTATTTTCCTTTTTATCTTTCCATCTTTGTACTTCCGATCCTCTGGACTGAGGTCGGGTTCCTCCTGGTGGGTCAGGAGAAGGGAGATCTGATCTCCGGTTGCAAGTAGCTGGGAGCCACTTGTAGGTTCCCTCCGGTTTGGAGGAAGGGAGACTTGTCTCCGGTTCTGGGCTTGTGGGTAGCAAGTCCAGGGGTCCCTCCTGGTCTGGAGGAAGAGAGGTCTGCGACCTCTGGTTTCCAAGTGGCTGGCAGTCACTTGGGTGTCCCTCCGGTTGGGAGGAAGAGGGGAGGCTGTTCCCCTGGTCAAGCTGTGTGGCAGCAACTGTTTGCAGACTGAGTCTGCTTGGTTCTAGCGTTTGCTAGTGAAGCCTCACTCCGGTTGGGAGTGAGGGGTGGATGTAGGTCTGGAGGACCGAACCACCTAAAAATCTTTTGAGCAATGGTTTGCTTTGTGTGATTGCTTCCGCTAGATGCTTGGATAGACGCGCTTCATGTGTTTGCTCATAAGTTTAATTGAATTAGTTTTATTCTGTGATTGCGTCTAGCATCTGAGTTTTTATTTGGGCATTATTCATAGAAGGATACATTCACCCCCCTCTGTATCCGGGCCTAGCACCCTAACAGTTGGTATCAGAGCGGTGTCTGCATACAAGGTCCAGCGACCTGCAGATTCGATCTTGCAGTCTTCGGTGCTAATTTGTTTTTAGTGCATCAATATTCCTGTTGCATTAATCTGTTGTGTTCTCATGGATCATCCACCGATTTTCAGTGGTACGCATTTTAATGCATAGTTCGCTAGTCTGAAGAATTATGTTAAATCTGTGAATCCAGACCTGTGAAAGTAATTTCACACGGTCGTCATGAACTACCAAAGAAAAAATCCAAATGGACTGATAGTCAAAAATCACTGCATGAAGAAAATCAGATAGCTATAAATCTGATGAAGGCAGCTACTAATAGAGCTTTTCATTCATGTTTCTTTGATTGCAGTTCTGCTAAAGATATTTTGGATACACTGAAGCGAACTCAGGAGATAGATGTGGACAGCTGCATGATGGCCAACAGAAGCAATCAAAGTGGCAGCGATCAAGGCAGCAATCAAAATGAAGAAGATGATGATGATGAGGTAAATCTCTTCGATAATTTTTCTCTAGAAGATTGGGAGAACGCATATGCTGAATTATTTGAATCTCATGAACTGTTAAGAAAATAGTATAAAAAATTGAAGAAGGGTACTGGGTTAGATAGTTCAAGTTCTCCATGTAGAAATTGTGTTGAATTGAAAAATGTTCATGATGCTTGTAAGTCTGATTTTCAAATGTTGAAGAAAAAAAGTTCATTATTGAAAATTGAGAATCAAGATCATGTGAAAGAAATCTCTGAACTTGAAAAGAAGCTTAGTCTAGGTAGTTATGATTCTGTTCAGAGCAAGGATTTGCTGAAAGAAATTGAATGTGTTAAGTCTGAATTAAACAAGCTGAAATCTGAAAATGATTGTCTTAAAGAGTTCTCCAATAAAAATGATGAAAAATTTGAGAAACTTAAACAGGAGAACACATTGCTGACTGAAAAATTGAATGCCATAAAATCTGTAAACATAGAATTACAGAAAGATCTGGAGAAACAGCAAAAAGAATTAAAGGAATTTGAGACTGGAAGAAAACATGAAGTCAATTCAGAAGATCAACTTCTGATAAATGAATTAGTTCAGAATGACAAACTCAAGGAAGAAAATGAGAAGTTAAAAATGCTGAACTTCACTATGTCTGAAAGACTTCTTACTTTGGAAAGAGGAAAAAGTATTTGTGTTGAAGATTCTGATAAACTGAGCAATCTGGAAAATGAAATTGAAAAATATAAAACTGCTAACAAGGTGTTAACTGAATGTGTGAATTGCAGTGAACAAGAGATTGTCAGTTATGAGCTACACATTTTCTCTCAAGAAAATGAAATTCAGGATTTAAAAAACTCCTTGTCTAAATTTGTCAGTGGGCAAGATAATCTGAACAAACTGCTAGGTGTTAAAGTCAATTTTCAAAAAGAAGGGTTGGGCTATAACTCAACAAAGAAAAAGAGTTTTGAAAATAAGATTCAAACTTCAGCTGTTTCAAATGTTGCCTCTGTTAGTTCAGCCAATCCTTCAGTGTTTCAATTTGCTGCTCAAAGAATTTTGAAGCCAACTGAAAAACAAAAAGGAAAGAACAAAATGGCTTCTACTACTTACATGCATCCTGTTTTTAAGTCTCATGCTAACATGAAACTCATGTCATGCCTTAAGTGTCATGAAGCTGGTCATCAAATGCATAAATGCAAACTGAAAGGAAAAGATGACATGAATGCCAGTAAAATGCATGTCAGGAAAACTCATGTCAGAAATCATGAGGTTCAGAAAAAGAAAATGTCATGTTATTACTGCCATAGAATTGGCCATTTGATGCATGAGTGTGAATTACACGAATTGGATAATTTGAATGTTGAAATAATGAATGCTAGGAAATATCATGATAAAAAACCTGCTGTTCATTCAAAGAAAAGGGAATGCTCTCATTGTGGTAGATTAGGCCACACCTTTGCTCAATGTTGGTTTGCTAATGGAAAGAAAAAACCACTCTCACATCATGCTAAATCTTATGCTAACCAACATGCTTTTAATATAAACAAAACTGCTTCTCTGAACCAGCATGTCAAATGTTTTAATTGTAACAAGCTTGGGCACAAGGCCACTGAATGTTGGGCAAGTTCTTTTAGAAGAAAGTCCCCTTTCTGCTCTCACTGTGGAAAGCATGGCCACAGGTCCATTGATTGTTGGCATGCTCAGGGTAGAAAATTCAATTCTAAAACTGTTAAATTCCCTGCAAGTACAAATGCTCTCAGAAAGAACAAAGTTGTTTTCAAAAAGAAAAACTTTGAATGTTTTGATTATGGAAAACAGTTTGGTCATACAAATAGCAGAAATTTTCATGCTAATGCACATACAATTCATGTTCATAATGATGTGCATAAAGAAAACCTAAATTCTGTTTTCTCATGCTATAACTGTGGAAAGCCAGGTCACAGGGCTGCAACATGTTGGCTGGCAGGATATCAAAACCAAACTGGTTTTGGCAAACAGAATGTTTATTCTGTTAACAAGGAGTCTCATGTATATGCACATAGAGTTCATGCTAACAAGAATGTGCATAAATCAGGTCTGAAAACTACTGTTCCTTGCTATCAAGTTAAAAATATGCTGAGAAAACCTGCTAGAAGTGATACTGTCATGTCAGGACCCAAGACTTCTTGGGTACCTGTTTCTGCAAAATAACATTGCTATGCAGGTGTGCCTTGGGACTGGAATAAAAGGGGTAATGATCCAAGGCACTCAAGAATGAAAAACCCCTTCTGAACTGTTCAGGTAAACTCTCTGCATTTCTTGTTTTGAAACTCATTGCATATCTGATTTGATGTATTCTTGCATATCTGCCATTTGTAGTTGTTTGATAATTATTGAAATGCATAAACTCTGAAAACAAATTACATTCTGAATAATCTGAACTGCTTATGTATGTGGCTTGAAATTTGTCTATTGCATAGTTCATTGAAAATCTGTCCATTGCATCCTGAAAAATCTGATAAGCTGAAATTTGATCCATGCATGCTGCCCATGTTGAATTATCATGCATGACCTCAATGGTATATAAATGGTAAGGTACCAAAAGGTAGGGAAGTCTGTCTGGAGGTTCTTACTATGTGTGAGGTGGTCTTTTAGACCAAGTGCTCCGCCTAGTACCATGGGTCACCTTGTTGGATAGGACAGTCTGAATGTGCATGAATCAAAATCATATGTTTAGTTTCTCATGGCAAACATTACATGTTTTAAGGGGGAGTTACTTGCATGTGTTTTTACATACATAAAGTGCATTGCATTTTCTTAGATTGAAAATGCCAAAAAGATTGTCTAAATGCATGTTGTCAGGGGGAGTCAATGCATTGCATATAGGTTGTCAAATGCATACTCACGTGAGAATCCATTGCATATCCTTCCTTATTGATTTTGTTGACAGACCTTGAACATATTTTTGAAAACATTGAGCTTCAAAATCTCTCCTATCAATTGGTATCATTTGGCTTCAGATTTCTATCAGTCTTTCATGAAGATTTCAATGGGACTATCTCGATCATAAATATGAAAATTCTTGAACTAGAAATCTTCTATTATACATTTTTATGAATGACTGAAATAACTCATGTGGTTTAAGTTTAATGTATTCAATGAGTTTGGCTTTAAAATCTCTTAAAAATATCTGAAGCATGTTTAATAAACCTTAACCATCTGTTTCATGCTGTGTCTTGTAAAATCTTCTGAAATCTACATTATTGAATACATGACTTTATTTGGTTAAGTACATGAAATTGTTATTGATTTGAAGCAAATGAATTTTTCTGAAATGTCTAAAGGGTATTTTCTGTCACAGCAATGACCTTGGTCACTGAGAAACACATGTCCAAAGGACTATGTCATGAGGTACCATAGTTAACTCTGATTAAGAATAATTGAATTTCAGGCAGAGCAATGGCATGCACATTGAGAAATACAACTCACTCATCAAGAAATGATTTGCAGTGTGTCATGATGTGTAAATGCTATCTCTGTTCATATAAAGCAGGACAGTTAGTCACACTAAGTGCTTAGGGATATTGGCCTCTGATCAAGGTATATCCTCTAGTTACAAGGTGTGCACTGAACTAGAGTGTTCGTAAAATTTGTAGCATGAAAAATTGTCGAACGAATTGAAATATCTAAATATTGATGCTAAAATTAAAATTGCTACAACCCTAGACAAAATCATATGACTTCATAATTGCTTGATTTCAATACTGATGCATGTAATTCCGAAAGAAGTCAATAAATTTGATTGTGTAAGAGAAAGGAAGTTTTATCAAGATAAATATGAGGGCTTGGTTCATTTTTATTAAACCATGGTTTTAGATATCAATACAGAATTTTATTGATAAACTCTACATACATCATGTTTAAACCATGCTGTTCAATAAAGCTCATTCATAACCCCTTATAATGGAAGACTTTGAAAATTTATGTTTTGGATTTATGAGATTGATATCTCTCTGAAAATATGACTGAATTTTCTGAGATTGGAGCTTCTTTAAAAATCTGCTAATTGAACCTCTTCTGCTCATTGACCTGAACTTCTCCTTGTTTGCCCCTGTGGTCTCCTTCTCATTCATTTCATAAGGTTCCATTTATTGAGGGGGAGCCTCCTTGTCATATGCATCATGCTGCATAGAAGGAGAAGAATTGTGCTCTGAAGGCAGTTGATATTGAGCGTTCCTATTTGAAGAAGTTGAAATCCTGGAACAATACGGAAGTGAGGGCCTATCTGGAGGCCCGAAAGGCCGTGAAAAGTTGCAGGACAAAAGTTGACCCGAAGCTGCCCACAATCAGGAAGGATGACTATGTGAAAACACTTCGGGGTTTATGCCGGGTGAGCAGCGAGAGGGTGGTCCTTCAGCAACTCCCTCTGCCGGTGGAGGAACCCATCTCGGTTGTGGCCGACTGGCGTCCCGAGGTGGATAGGTGTTGTGCCCCTGTGGTTTTGATGATGGTTTTGATGATTGGTTTTTGATGAGAGTTAATCACTGTGAGTCATCTTGCTGTGTGTCATCATGCTATTATTCAGTCATTCTCTGATCATAATGCTTTCTTTTTCTTCTCGATTAATTCACGTTTTATCATGTAAGTGAATAGAGTTCATATGGCTGTCAGATAACATGCTCTATTTAATTCTGTCTACACTCTGTCTGCACAGTCTCCACAGCAGTGCGTCAACTAATTGTGCTGATGCGTCGACCCTTCAGTCATATTTGTCTCTGTCCACATAGTAGTGCGTAAACTCCTTGAGCTGATGCGTCGACTCTTCAGTTCAGTTTCTTCAAGTCTATACATTAGACTGTGGCAAAGTCTATTCATTCGTTTGGAAAACAAAGTCTGTACAGCCGTGTCATATGCTCCTGAAGTTCATATCATCAAGTCTATACAGTGGACTGTGCAGCCTGTTCGTGTTGGTGAAGTCTATACATCGGTCCTTCACCGTCTCATGCATTGTCTCTGCCAACGTCTCATTTAGAGTCTTCCCTGTGTTGAAGTCTGTACAGCGTCAACAGTGCATCATTTCTAGAAGTATGTACATCGGCATGCATTGCATCAAGTGTATACATTGGGTCATGCATTCACTGTAGAGTCTACACATTGCTGGGTCTTATTCAATGTCTTCATGCATTCATCAAGTCTATACGCTGGAAGACAAAGTCTATACAGCGTCAACTCATTGGGCTGCAGTGTCAACTCAGCAAGTCTATACATCCTCAGTTGAACGTAAAGTATATACGTTGCAGCGTCAACTCATTGGGCTACAGCGTCAACTCAGCAAGTATGCACATCGCCTTCAGAATTTCAAGTCTATACACTCTATACTCATTCAAGTTTGTTCAGCCGTTTGCATTTCATGAAGTCTGTACACTACATCACCTTCTGCAAGCATTCTTCAAGTATGTACAGCATGTGCATTACTTCACAACAAGTCTAGACATCCTGGCTGTAGTCTAAGTCTACACATCCTGCTAGGTCGGACTTCAAAGTCTGTACACTGCGCACCACTGTACAAGTCCATACAATGGCTGTTGAACTGTGAAGTCTATACATTGTCTGATCATTCATCTTTAAAGTCTATACAACGTTGCCTTGTCTCTTCAAGTCTATACAACGTTGCCTTGTTTCTTCAAGTCTATACAATGTGCACAGTTTCTTCATGTCCATATATTACATCGTGGTCTTCAGCTAAAGTCTATACATCAGACTGTTTGAGCAAGTCTATACATCGTTTCATTCACACTTGAAGTCAACACATTGGGCAAGTCTGTACGTTGCATTCGCCTTCACAAGTCTATACAACGAAGTATATACACTGCAATGTACATACTTAAATCTTATGACTTCATTCTTGTTGCTGAAGGGAACAGGGTCGACGCTGGGAGCTTAAAGCGTCCACGCATCAGTTGACGAAGCCTTCACGATATCTTCCACTGCGTCAACGCCACAACCAAGCAGCGTCGACGCAGCAGTTAAAGAAGCAGAGACCTTCACAGGCTATTCCACTACGTCAACGCCACAATTGAGCAGCGTCGACGCAGCAGCTAAATAGACGAAGCTAATGGCTTACTGGAATGCCTCACTGCGTTAACGCCATTGATTGATAGCGTCAACGCAGCAAGTCAGATTGCTGTCATTGAGCACGTGAACTGAGAACTCTATACATCGGACTGAAGAGGCTAATGAAGGGCACGTGATCCGAGGTGCCTGGCTCGTGATCCAAGGATGGACGAGATACCATGATGCTGCCACATGGTCTGAATTTTTAGGGCGGGAAATGTGGAGGCCACATGCGCCCAGTGCTGCCTCTGCTCGAGCTGCTATAAAAGGGAGTCTCGGTTGTCTGAAGGAAAGTGATCGAAGCCTTGAGAGCAATAGCAGAATAGTAGAAGTACAGGAGTGCTGAGAGTTCGATCCAGCAGAAAAGAAGAAGAGTTGTAGAGAAGAGAAGAGAAGAGAAGAGACAGAGAGAGCCTGCGAAAGAAGAAGAAAAAGTGTGAAGAAGCAGAAGAGAAAGAGAGAGAGAGAGAAGGAGTTCGTAGAGAAGAAATGGGAAAATCTTGAAGATCTGTCCTCTGGCGTTTGGATCAAATCCAAGCCAGACCTGCTCCCTTGAGAGCTACATTACTAGTATTTCGTTTCCAACTTTTGGCACTGTGATTTTTCATCCTTTCTTATTTTCCTTTTTATCTTTCCATCTTTGTACTTCCGATCCTCTGGACTGAGGTCGGGTTCCTCCTGGTGGGTCAGGAGAAGGGAGATCTGATCTCCGGTTGCAAGTAGCTGGGAGCTACTTGTAGGTTCCCTCCGGTTTGGAGGAAGGGAGACTTGTCTCCGGTTCTGGGCTTGTGGGTAGCAAGTCCAGGGGTCCCTCCTGGTCTGGAGGAAGAGAGGTCTGCGACCTCTGGTTTCCAAGTGACTGGGAGTCACTTGGGTGTCCCTCCGGTTGGGAGGAAGAGGGGAGGCTGTTCCCCTGGTCAAGCTGTGTGGCAGCAACTGTTTGCAGACTGAGTCTGCTTGGTTCTAGCGTTTGCTAGTGAAGCCTCACTCCGGTTGGGAGTGAGGGGTGGATGTAGGTCTGGAGGACCGAACCACCTAAAAATCTTTTGAGCTATGGTTTGCTTTGTGTGATTGCTTCCGCTAGATGCTTGGATAGACGTGCTTCATGTGTTTGCTCATAAGTTTAATTGAATTAGTTTTATTCTGTGATTGCGTCTAGCATCTGAGTTTTTATTTGGGCATTATTCATAGAAGGATACATTCACCCCCCTCTGTATCCGGGCCTAGCACCCTAACAATAGGTTGTACCCCTATCGGACTTTCATCCGTAGGGAAGACAGGCGAGATGCTTTATATGACAACACCCCTTGGCTATTTGCGCTCCTTCGCTCACATGGTCTTTTAGTGGGTGGTCCCAGCGAAGCCATTCTGGACCGGCCCCTTCATATCTCATTCAAATATGCCGACAGATGGGGGCTGGACCACCTGAGCTTATACTTTCACCTGTCTTCTCGTGGCCATGAGGACCTGGCGCTGCTGGCCGAGCCGAGTGAAAAGATAGGAGATTTATGTTGGCTTATTCGCGAGGCAGCTTCGAGAGACAAAGTGCCCTCGCTATATTATTGGCCTCTCTTTCCCTTCTACACGGGGCCAGCAAGTATGTTCTATTTCCTCATTCAGGCCCTTCGGCCAGCCTCCTTTCTTCATTGTAGTGTATTATTCTCACCTTCGTGCATGTGCAGTCCGGCCAACTTCGGAGGAGATCCGGCACTTTAGGGAGCTGATAATAAAAGCTCAGAAGCTAGCATACTTTGAGGTTCCCGAGCCGGCCCCGACCACGACGCCATTGCCTCCTGGCGATTCGAGAAAGCGGACCCGATCCCAGCTGAGGGAGGCCATTGGGAAGGCCAAAGCGACGGTGACCCGAGTGACACGGGCGCGCCGAAGGAAGGCCGCAGAAAAGGAATCAGCAACCGTTCTTCCTCCGGTTGTATCCTTCGAAGAGTTCGAGGCTTCCCACACGCAAAGGCCAAAAGCTGAAGGTAGGCTCTTCATCTCTCCAGAATTCATTGGCTTACTTTGACTGCCTTGGCTACTCCATGCTGACAGTTGCTGATACAGTCGCTGCGGTCGTCGGGCTGGAGGCGACGGTAGGCGCCGTGGCTAGGGAAGGGGCAGAGGAAATCCCTGCTGCTCCCGTAGAGAGAGATCTACCTTCTCCAACGCCTAGGCAGGAAATGGAAGGTAATTTGTAGTTTAGTCGCGATTCCACCGCGAGTCTTCATGCCTTCAGTCGGCTTGACTCTTCCATGCTATAAACTTCAGTTGATATGCAACCGTCATTACTCCCGGCCGTAGAGGGCGCAGAGGAAGCGAATGCCCGGGAGCAGGGCGAGCTTGCCCCTGAGATGCCGTCAGTTATTGCCCCTGGTGTGGAGTGCACGGAGGAAGTCCCTACTGCGGATGATGCTCCTCCTGGCGAGGTTCCTGCTCCGATGGTGGAGCGTCCCGAAAGAGCAGAGGAATCCTCTTCCTCTGAGCAGGTCGATTATGGTGGCGACTAAAGTGATGAGGAGTTCCCACATGTCGACACAGAGACTGAGGATGCCGGGGCATCTTCGGCCTATGAAAGTGATCACCTGACTTTCAGCCCGCCCCGGTTGTCATGGAGTGGTCCTGGGCTATCTAGCTCACTTGTGAGCGAAGGGGCTGGGGTCGCAGAGGCTGCCCTTGGAGATTTGAGCCTAGTACCCGCTGAGGTGAGGATCCTCCCGTGGTCGGCGCCTGCTACCCTTCCTTTCTTTTTAGCTTTCTGATGTACATATTTCTGGTGCAGACTGAGGTGGTGCTGCCAACCATGACGGTGCAGATACCCCTTCCGGCTCTAGGCGTGAGTCACGCAACTTTCCCGCCCGTCTTGCGGCCTATCGCACTGCGATATCCCAAGGACTATGCAGCGACAGCGGCTCCAGCAGGACCCAAAGCGCTTGTGAGGGTTGATGAGTTGGTAGCAGTCGAGGACTCTCAGCCATTGGAAGTCGCACAACGGTCGGCTTCGGAGAAAGATGGCCCCTCCGAGGTAGAGGCGGGAGAGATCGTCGAAGAGGAAGCCGGTACTACTGGGGCCTTGGCTCTCACTGCTGAAACTGGCCACATGGGGGTCAGTCGAGTTGGAGGTGAGGAACATATGTCCTTGGCTCTTGACGTTCCTGTTACAGCTTCATCCCAAGGGGCTGGCAGGGAAGTCGTCGTCATTGAGACTCTAGCTACCATATCGGCCACCGCGGTTGTTCCCCACACCAGTGCGCTGCAGATCATGCCGTCGTCATCTTCTGGGATGGGCGACGATATCTGGGTCAGTGTGGACAGCATAGTGGAGTTCGAACTACCCGAGACGTCGCCGCTCGGTCTCCAGTTGTCGAGTGACCTTGTGTGGTAGTTCTTAGGGACCCTTCAGCAGACCATAACGGCCAGCAGAGATTTGACTTATGTTCAGCTGATGGGCTTGATAGAGCACTTATCCCGCTCGCTGTTGGGTTTTGGTTGCCCCATGGACGACTGGACTCCACGGGTGGTTTTGCTTCTGAAATATGTGAACAGAAGGGAATTCTTAGGCCGAGAGGTAGCTGACCAGCTGGCGACCATAACACTGGAGCGAGCTGAATGCTGAGCAGCTCTCATCTCTTTGAAAGGGGCTACGGTGAGGATGAGGAATGATGCCAATGCCTCTTTGTAGCGCCGAAGCTTCCTCACGGTCCGGATAGCAGAGCTACAGGCCGAACTTTCAAGGGCAGAGGTTGAGCTTCAAGAAGTAGAGCGCCTGGAAGTCCAGAGGATGGATGAGGCAGAGATGGCCGAGGGACAAGCTGCTTCCCTCAGGGAGAAACTATCTCAGCTGGAGGCCACTGAGTTCAGACTGCAAGAACTAACCCGCCATCCTTCCTTGGGCATTCCAGAGCTGGAGGACATCTTCCGACGCCCTCTGCAATAGTCTTTTCTATTTGCCCCTTTTTGATGGACTTCATGTATTCTGGGGAATGCCCCACGTAACATGTACCTTTTGTTTCATAGGAATGAAAAAGTTTCATTTTGCTGTTAAATGACGACTCCATTCTTTCATTATTCTCTTCTCTTTTTTTTTCTTCTCTTTTTTTCTTTCCATTTGCCAGTTAATTCTAGCCCGAGTATGTGAGTCACTAGGGTAGGAGAGCGCTCACTCCTTCAGCAAAGGGGTGAGGTGTTCGCTCCACCCCGCCGTGACCATTCTCGGGACCAAGCAATGGCTAACGTAGGCCAAAAGTCCGAAGGACCAAAAAGTGTAGAGGCCCCTTCAGGGCTAGGAAATAAGGACAGATGGCCTGTCAGCCAAATCCATTGAAGCTGACAGAAATTGAGGGTAGGGTTTATTCATCAACAGAGTTTATATGGGGCAAAAGTAGTCTGCTGCTTAATGAGGACGAGGGGTCCAGGTTAGGGGGACGTTGACCGATCCTATCGATGGCGACAAGGGTCAATAGAAAGTCGGTCAGTCTAGGAGACGAAAATCGAAAAAGGTAGCGACCGATCTTGCCGATGGTGACAATGGTCGAAAGAGGTAGCGACCGATCTTGCCGATGGTGACAAGGGTCGAAAAGGGTAGCGACCGATCTTACAGATGGTGACAAGGGTCGAAAAGATGGCCGGTCTTGTCGATGGTGACAAGGGTCGAAAAGGGTAGCGACCGATCTTGTTGATGGTGACAAGGGTCGAAAAGAGTAGCGACCGATCTTATCGATGGCGACAAGGGTCGAAAGAGGTAGCAACTGATCTTGCCGATGGTGACAAGGGTCGAAAAGGGTAGCGACCAATCTTGCCGATGGTGACAAGGGTTGAAAGGGTAGACGGTCTCGCCGATGGTGACAAGGACAGAAAAAGGTAGCGACCGATCTTGTCGATGGTGATAAGGGTCGAAAGAGATAGCGACCGATCCTGCCAATGGTGACAAGGGTCGAAAAAGTAGACGGTCTTGCCGATGGTGACAAGGACCAAAAAAGGTAGCGACCGATCTTGCCGATGGTGACAAGGGTCGAAAGAGGTAGCGACCAATCTGTCGATGGTGACAAGGGTCGAAAAGGTAGACGGTCTTGCCGATGGTGACAAGGACCGAAAAAGGTAGCGACCGATCTTGCCGATGGTGATAAGGGTCGAAAAGGTAGACGGTCTTTCCGATGGTGACAAGGACCGAAAAAGGTAGCGACCGATCTTGCCGATGGTGACAAGGGTTGGAAAGATTAGCGACCGATCTTGCCGATGGTGAGAAGGGTCAAAAAGGGTAGCGACTGATCTTGCCGATGGTGACAAGGGCCGAAAAAGGTAGACGGTCTTGCCGATGGTGACATGATGGGGACATCGAGGCAAGACCGTCCGCATTTTATTTGCATTTATGTCCTTTCATATTTGTATGTATACCATTGTGTTATATGGGTACGCAATTGTAAGTCTTAGTGGGTTTATATGTAAAATTCCAGTAGGCCCAAGCAAGGGGGCCCTCACCCCTTTCCCATTGGTCCACCTAGACTATGTAGGGCTGGTCAACCATCCTAGGTGGCCATCTAGAAGGTTGGAATGCCAATTGACCACATGGGAGACAAGTGGATTAAAAATTCAAAGGTAGGCTACCTAGCTCACCTACCTTGTCCCCCCATTAGAATTAATTAGGAATTTCATTTTTTTATTTTATTTGGATCAAATATGAAGTCCCTTAAATGCCCCTCCAGATCCTAGATCTAAGGGTATTCATGGTCTTTTTTTATTTATTATATAAGTCATGTATTTCTATTATTCTAGAATTAATGAAAGTGAAAAAAGCATTGTGCAAGAGCCCCCCCTTGTGAGAATTTCGACCTCCCCTCTCTCTCCCTCTGGTTTTCTTCATCCCCAACCCCCAATTCTAGAGTGGAACCCTTCTATCTCCTCCCCCTCAATCTCTGAGTTCATCGGTGCCGCCGCCGCCGCCGTTCGTGCCGCCATCGAGCCGCCGCGAAGCCATCTTCGGTAATCTGTCCATCCAGGACAGAGGCAACTTCCACGAATTTCTGCTCCCACCTCCTTCCTCATCTGGAGCTGAAATTTTCAGGAGTGGTTCACCTCTCGAACCCTTATCTTCAAAAACAATTTCAAGTCATATTTCCTTCATTTGGTATTTTTCCATTTTCGTTCAAACTGTCATCCTAGTTCTGCCAGATCTCTATCTATAGTGGTAGTTTCCCTGAGTTTTCCATTCCCCGACCACCTTTTGATTTTTCTTGGAGCCCCAAATTTTACTGGGAGTTCTGTCCACCCTCCTCTACCTCTCCAAATTTTCGTGGAATTTAGAAAGTTCGTTTCATATTTTTAGAAATTCTTGTCCCAACTCATCTACAGTTCTGTCTGCATTAGTCCAGATCCGACCACAGTCCAGTGTAAACTCTCTAGAAAATCCAGGGCACCATATGTTCCAGATCTAAACATAGTCCTGGTTTCCTCTTTTGATTTCCTACAACTTTGCTGAAGTACCCAACTTCAGATTCGGACGTATACCTCACGGTCAAAGGCAATCCACAGGAAAGTTCCCTGTTGATCTGAGGGTTCGGGTACTGTACAATAGCATCTTCAAAAATAGTTAAGGCCTAGATCCATGAAGATCCAGCGTCTCCCTCTAGTCCTATCTTGAAGGATTTCGAAGCAGCTTTCCAATGGCACCAGTTTTGTCGCATTCTGACATCGGTGCTGGTTGTAGCGAGCGATTTCGTCGGGTCACGCGCTGAAAAATAGAAACAACAGATCCGTGGCCGGCTTTTCCGACCGGTGCCGATCGGAGTCCCCCGGCCACCGGCCGGTGAACCAGCGCGCCTCCATCCTTGGGAGCACCCCTCCAGGTGTCCCCACCGCAGTGGTGCTGTCCCAGTCCCACACGGTCCCTCCGGACAGCACGTGGGCCCCACAGTCACGAGTTCGGGTGCTGCCGAAGCTACGCGAGAAGCCGCCCGTCAACCCGAAATCAGTCCTCCCGGACCCCATTGTGTCGCCCTTTACCTCCCTGCGTGGAGTGGGCCATAATTCATTGCTGTAATATTCATGTATTAACTATCCCGGGAGTACGAGTTCGGTCGGGCCCGTTGTCCCCACGCCGATAGCGTGGAGGTATTGTTTTCGCTCCCTTATTCGGCATTTGCTTTCTTTCGTATATACATCTTTATGCCGCTGCTAGAGAGCATGTGTAGAGATATCTAGCTTGCTATATATTGTTTATTACCACTGCTGCGAGAGAGAGCGTGACCGTCCCGTGACCCGATCCGGGCACAAAAGAGAGCCGACCACCCTAGCTCATTGCCGATTTTTCAACCGCGCATGTCCGACGCTTCCCTCGCTAAGGGACAATCACAAGCTCGTCTAGAGTCCGAGGGTCGCATATCATTTTGGAGTCGAGTCCGTGGTCCGTCCCGCATCAGTTTGGTATCAGAGCGAGTTTGAGTCTAGGGTGTCCAAAACAAAAAAAAAAGTGTCATTTACGTCTAGTCTTTAGTCATTGTCTAAGTCGTGTTTAGGGTCATCATTGTTTTAAAACAAAAAAAGTGTCTTTTGGGTCACATTTGCATACCATTAGTCGGTATATAAAAAGGGTCGCATTTGCATACGTTAGGCTACGCCTATTGGGAAGGTCGCACACTTGCGCGAGTGATCTTCGGATCGATTAACTCCGCCCCGTACCGAGTCTTAGTGTCTTGTCCTTAGTGTGCATGCATCCCAACCTTGCATAGTAGGTCTAGTGTCATGTCCAAATGGCCTTGCCTATCCATTCCTAGGGATCCATTCCCACATTTTGGCAAATATGGCCAACCCATGCCGACCCGTCCAAGGCGATAGGTCCGTGTCCGAGTACATTCGGGACTATCATAAGTATTGGTTGGAATATGACTTGGGAGAAGAGAGCACCACGATTGCCTTTCAGTTTCAGGAGGTTTGAGGCTTTACTTTCGAATCCAATGTCTTGGCCGCGATGCATTCTCTCTGGCGCAGTCCTATAAGGTCGCTCTGGAGGTCGAGCCATTTGAGTCTCAATTTAATGACGACCTACAGCGAGCCGATGCTGCCCTGGCTGCCCTTCGACAAACATCTACCTCCCAACCAAGTCCCGAGCCAATCGAACTACATACCCCATTGCCTTTACCACCCGTGAGTGCTCCATCACCACCCTCTATGTCCGAACGTGATTCGGAACCATCTCATTTGGAGCCACCAAGGCCCGAGCCACCCGTATTTCTAACGGGTACACTATACATCACCGAGCCACTTTTTAGTTGGCCCAAGGATGGCTTGGTCCCACCTCCCTTTCCATCCATGGACCCCATCCTACCTATAGTGCCGGTCAACTCATTCCATACCACATTTCGGTCTAGTCACCATATTGATACATTGGATGACCTTATTATGTGATTAGATTCATAATGGAAGTTGACGCATCTTTTGGCCCGAGGCTTTGACCAACCCGCTAGTCTTAGCTTCACCCATCCGGCCTTAGGGTCCATTACCTCCGTGTGTACCGTGGGGTGTGTCACCACGGAGATTCTTCTACTCCTCCCGATGTCGGCCGAGTCCGACTTCATTCCCTTTTGCCCAAGGGAGGAATCTTATTTTCTACACATGTATGTCGTCCCACCGCTCACAATGTATGACGGTGATTATGAATTCTTAAATTGGGACCGAGTCATGGGAGAACCCACTTCATGGGGTCATACCTTCCTCGACCCTTTTGACCCCTTCACTAGTGAACCTCCCGAGCTTTCATACTCACTACACTTCTTCCGCGGAGTTCACTATCCCACCTTTTCCACTCGGGCCAAGCAAACTCCACATAGCCATAGGTCCGAACCTTCATTTGGGGGTAATGAAAACTTTGGTTTCCCCGATCCATCTAGGCCACCCGCACCTCCCGGACTTCCCACAACCAAGCCCAATGTCCATGATTGGTGCATCGTAGGGTGTCTAGGAGTTCCCCATGATGTCAACCTCCGGTTACGTCAAATGCATGCATGGCACACATTCGGGTGTCCTGGTCCGCCGTCACCCATGTACAGGTCGGACTAACATTAGGTGTGTCTAGGATCATAGTTGAGTCAATGCGCTTTTCTTTGTGTGGTTTGTTTGCATGGTTTGTGTGTCGTTTGTTTGTCCGCATGTGTCTTGTGCAAGCTCGTCGATGTCAGTCTCTTATGAGTGACATGCGAGTGGACTCGCTCGATGAGTATGGGATCGGTTCTACATCTATACCCGGATCAGTCACCTACAGGGACTCAGCGGTGATTCCTAGTGAGTCTTCAAGCCGCCTCCTCCCATTTTGAGAGTGCCCCACCCGGAGTGTCCACCTCTAGCCCACAGCAGCTTGTGCATATCGAGTATATATGGAATGAGCAGGTGACGGTCGCTTGGAGTGGAGCATACCTGCGTTACCTGGCACGGTGACGGATCCGCCGGAGTACTCGAGCATCCATACCCCTACTCGACGGGGTTGAGTTCCTCCCACCCGGGGAGAATTGATGGGGACATCGAGGCAAGACCGTCCGTATTTTGTTTGCATTTATGTCCTTTCATATTTGTATGTATACCCTTGTGTTATATGGGTACGCAATTGTAAGTCTTAGTGGGTTTATATGTAAAATTCTAGTAGGCCCAAGCAAGGGGGCCCTCACCCCTTTCCCATTGGTCCACCTAGATCATGTGGGGCTGGTCAACCATCCTAGGTGGCCATCTAGAAGGTTGGAATGCCAATTGACCACATGAGAGACAAGTGGATTAAAAATTCAAAGGTAGGCTACCTAGCTCACCTACCTTGTCCCCCCATTAGAATTAATTAGGAATTTCATTTTTTTTATTTTATTTGGATCAAATATGAAGTCCCTTAAATGCCCCTCCAGATCCTAGATCTAAGGGTATTCATGGTCTTTTTTTATTTATTATATAAGTCATGTATTTCTATTATTCTAGAATTAATGAAAGTGAAAAAAGCATTATGCAAGAGCCCCCCCTTGTGAGAATTTCGACCTCCCCTCTCTCTCCCTCTGGTTTTCTTCATCCCCAACCCCCAATTCTAGAGTGGAACCCCTCTATCTTCTCCCCCTCAATCTCTGAGTTCATCGGAGCCGCCGCTGCCGCCGTTCGTGTCGCCATCGAGCCGCCGCGAAGCCGTCTTCGGTAATCTGTCCATCCAGGATAGAGGCAACTTTCACGAATTTCTGCTCCCACCTCCCTCTTTATCTGGAGCTAAAATTTTCAGGAGTGGTTCATCTCTCGAACCCTTATCTTCACAAAAAATTTCAAGTCATATTTCCTTCATTTGGTATTTTTCCATTTTCGTTCAAACTGTCATCCTAGTTCTGCCAGATCTCTATCTACAGTGATAGTTTCCCTGAGTTTTCCATTCCCCGATCACCTTTTGATTTTTCTTGGAGCCCCAAATTTTACTGGGAGTTCTGTCCACCCTCCTCTACCTCTCCAAAGTTTCGTGGAATTTAGAAAGTTCGTTTCATATTTTTAGAAATTCATGTCCCAACTCTTCTACAGTTCTGTCTGCATCAGTCCAGATCCGACCACAGTCTAGTGTAAACTCTCTATAAAATCCAGGGCACCATATGTTCCAGATCTAAAAATAGTCCTGGTTTCCTCTTTTGATTTCCTACAACTTTTCTGAAGAACCCAACTTCATATTCGGACGTATACCTCATGGTCAAAGGCAATCCACATGAAAGTTCCCTGTTGATCTGAGGGTTCGGGTACTGTACAATAGCAGCTTAAAAAATAGTTAAGGCCCAGATCTGTGAAGATCCAGCGTCTCTCTCTAGTCCTATCTTGAAGGATTTCGAAGCAGCTTTCCAACGGCACCAGTTTCGTTGCATTCCGACATCGGTGCTGGTCGCAGCGAGCGATTTCGTCAGGTCGCGCGCTGAAAAATAGAAACAATAGATCCGTGGCTGGCTTTTCCAACCGGTGCCGATCGGAGTCGCCTGGCCACCGGCCGGCGAGCCAGTGCCCCTCCATCCTTGGGAGCACCCCTCCAGGTGTCCCCACCGTAGTGGTGCCGCCCCGGTCCCACATGGTCCCTCCGGACAGCACGTGGGCCCTACAGTCACGAGTTCGGGTGCTACCGAAGCTATGCGAGAAGCCGCCCGTCAACCCGAAATCGGTCCTCCCAGACCCCATTGTGTCGCCCTTTACCTCCCTGCGTGGAGTGGGCCATAATTCATTGCTGTAATATTCGTGTATTAACTGTCCCGGGAGTACGAGTTCGGCCGGGTCCGTCGTCCCCATGCCGAGAGCGTGGAGGTATCATTTTCGCTCCCTTATTCGGAATTTGCTTTCTTTCGTATATACATCTTTATGCCGCTGCTAGAGAGCATGTGTAGGGATATCTAGCTTGCTATATATTGTTTATTACCGCTGCTGCGAGAGAGAGCGTGACCGTCCCGTGACCCGATCCGGGCACAAAAGAGAGCCGACCACCCTAGCTCATTGCCGGTTTCTCAACCGCGCACGTCCGACGCTTCCCTCGCTAAGGGACAATCACGAGCTCGTCTAGAGTCCGAGGGTCGCATATCATTTTGGAGTCGAGTCCGTGGTCCATCCCGCATCATGACAAGGACCGAAAAAGTTAGCGATCGATCTTGCCGATGGTGACAAGGGTCGAAAAGATGGCCGATCTTGCCAATGGTGACAAGGGCCGAAAAAGGTAGCAGGAAGTGGAATGGTGAACGATGGTAACCTCGCTACTACATCATCATCTCATCATTCATTTTTTTTCTTTTTTTTAATCACATTACTGACTCAAGCACCCTTTCGGGTTTTCACCGAAGCCAGCCCCCTCTTGCTTTTGCCCACGCGCCCTTTCGGGTTTTCACGTGGCGGGGTATCCGATTTTGCCTATAACGCCCTTTCGGGTTTTCGCTACAGCCGGGTTATGGCCATTTTTGCCCCTGCCCTAATGTAGGAACAAGGCCGGCGGGGTATCTCTATTTTTAACCCCATCTTTTTTCTCTCTTCTTTTTTTGTAGGAAGAAGCCGGGACACAGGAGAGCCTGTCCGCTAGCATGCCGATCGGCCTTGTCGATGATGACAAGGGTCGGATCCTGGTTTAATTCGTCGACATTGGTTAAATGCCGAAGCAAAGGGTACAGTTCTTAACAGGGATGAAAGGTCCAGGTTAAGGGATAGAGGCTGACCGATCCCACCGATGATGACGAGGGTCGAACACAGGTTTATTCATCGGCATGGGTCACATGTCGAAGCAAGGATAGACTCATTAACAGGGACGGAAGGTCCAAGTTAAGGGTAGAGATCGACCGATCTCGCCGATGATGACGAGGGTCGAACATAGGTTTGTTCATTGGCATGGGTCACATGTCGAAGCAAGGATAGACTCATTAACAGGGACGAAAGGTCCAAGTTAAGGGTAGAGATCGACCGATATCGCCGATGATGACGAGGGTCGAACATAGGTTTGTTAGGAGCTCTCCGACGGGACTCTTGATGATCGTCCTTTGGGAGTCTCATTAGGAGGAGAATAAAGAGGAACCTTTTTGGATTACCACTTTACTGACCTGAGCGCCCTTTCGGGTTTTCGTCGAGGCCAGCCCCCTCTTGCTTTTGCCCACGCGCCCTTTCGGGTTTTCACGTGACGGGGTACCCGATTTTGCCCGTAACGCCCTTTCGGGTTTTCGCTACAGTCGGGTTATAGCCATTTTTGCCCTTGTCCCGACTTCGGAACAAGACTGGCGGGGTATCTCTATTTTTAACCCCATTTTATCTTCCCTTTTTTTTTTGTTCACGTAACAGAAGGATGTTGAGAGAGCCGGCTAGGACACGAAGTCTTGCGCCGAGAAAAAGGGTTTACTCGTCAGCACGAAGGCAATGCTGACGCAAAGGCTAGATTTGGGCCGATCCGAGCGTAAGGCCCGCAATGGCAACGTTGTATAAAGGTCGGCTAGGACATAAAGTCTTGCGTCGAGAAAAGGGTTTATTCGTCAGCAAGAAGGTAATGCTGACGCAAAGGGGTAGATTTGTGCCAATTCAGGCGTAAGGCCCGCAATGGCAATGCTGTATAAAGGTCGGCTAGGACATGAAGTCTTGCGCCGAGAAAAAGGGTTTATTCGTCAGCAAGAAGGCAATGCTGATGTAAAGGCTAGATTTGGGCCGATCCGAGCGTAAGGCTCGCAATGGCAATGCTGTATAAAGGTCGGCTAGGACATGAAGTCTTGCGTCGAGAAAAGAGTTTATTCGTCAGCAAGAAGGCAATGCTGACGCAAAGGGGTAGATTCGTGCCGATTCGGGTGTAAGACCCGTAATGGCAATATCGTAGACACTTATGCGAGTCTAGTCGGGGCCGACCATCACTGGACCGAGATGCGGGTAGTTCGGTTCGGGCGGAGCACCACAGAAACAAGGTGAGGGTGGCTCGGTTAGGGCGGAATGCCACTAGACCAAGGTGAGGGTCGCTCGATCAGGGCAGAGTGTCACTAGACCAAGGTGAAGGTAGCTCGGTCAGGGCGGAGTGCCACTGAACCAAGGTGAGGGTAGCTCGGTCAGGGCGGAGTGTCATTAGACCAAGGAAAGGTATTCCGATCACTCGGGGAATGTGGGTTATGCCGTATGATATAGCTTCATATGCTTCCCATTGAGTGGGGAGAACTGGATGACTCCTTTGTGGTCCACCAGGATGTAAGCACCTCCCTTATATACACTTTGGATGATGTACGGTCCGACCCAGTTTTTGACCAACTTCTCTTTGGGATTGGAGGCCATCACTTCTCTTCTCTTGACCATCACCAGGTCTCCTTTCTTGAATTCTCGACCTTTGACCAGCTTATCGAAAGCACGGGCCATGCGAACTTGGTAGAGTTGTATATTTTGTTGCGCCCGGCGCTTTCCTTCAAGCTCGGCGAGCTCTTCCAATCTTCTTTCTGCATTGGTTTGTTCACCGCTGACTAGTCCATGCTGGATGGCAACTTACAGCGAAGGAACTTCTAATTCAATCGACACCACAACCTCTGACCCATATACGAGGGAGAATGGCGAACAGCCGGTTGGGGTTTTATAGATGGTACGATAGGCCAAGAGCGCCTCGTACATCCTTTCTTCCCAGTCCTTTTTATTAGACTTAACAGTCTTTGCCAGCAACGTGCATAGTGTCTTGTTGAAGGCTTCTGCAAGTCCATTGGCTTGAGGGTTGTAGGGGGACGATGTCCTCCAGTCAATCTTGTATTTGTCTGCTAGCCGGTAAACCTTCTGATTTCTGAAATGGCTACCATTGTCAGAGATAATTCGGCTGGGAATCCCGAACTGGAATATTATGTTCTGCCGAAAGAATCTTGCAACCAGTTCTCCCGTGACATCTCTTAGTGCAACTGCTTCTGCCCATCTGGAGAAGTAATCTGTAGCTGCTAAGATGTATTTGCACCCTGATGACGATGCTGGTAGTGGCCCTACTACGTCCGTGCCCCATTGAGCAAACGGCCTGCTTGGTAGGGTTGGATGTAGTGGCACTGGAGGTCTCCTTGCCACGTTGGCGCATTCTTGACACCTCTGACAAGCCTTGGCAAACTTGCAGCAGTCATCAAACATAGTGGACCAATAGTAACCCAATTTCTTTATCTTAATTTTCATCTTTGGGCTGACCTGATGCGCTCCAGGTGATCCTGCATGGATTTCTTGCATCACTTGCCCTGCTTCTGCTGAGGACAAGCAACGAAGTGGGACTTTCCTTCGGGCATCTGCCATTATTCGGAACAAGGTTCTGTTCCTCATCTCGTAAGAGTCTTTGACCCTCAGGAGTTTCATTCTCTGTTCTTTTTCTTTTGGGAGCTGCTGGTGTTGGAACCACCGCAGGAGATGTTCTCGCCAATCGGGCTGCTGATCCTCTGCGACGGCTACCACCTCAACTTCTTGTTCGTCGGCTAAGACCTCTGTTACACTGGGGACTTATCGGCGGTTGATCACTGTTATATTCAGGCTGGTGTCTGGCGGGACCGCCAAAGAACTAGCCAGCTTAGCGAGGGCGTTTGCCTGAGCATTCTGGCCTCGGTTGATATGCTTGATGCTGATGAAGTAGAATCTTGACATCAGGCGGGCTGCCAGCTGATGGTAGGGGAGAAGCTCTTGCTTTCGCACATCAAACTCTCCTTCCAGTTGTTTTATAACTAGCATGGAATCTCTGAATGCTTCCAGCATCTGAATTCCCATGGATAGAGCAATTTGTAACCCGATTATCAGGGCTTCATACTCTGCTTCGTTATTCGTGCAATACTTGTTTATCGAGCAAGATGTGTGCACCACTTCCCCTTCTGGAGATTTCAGGACTATGTCTGCTCCTGCCCTGACCCTGGCTGATCCAGTGGTAGAGGTGTCAATTCTGGAAGCGCCATCGAAATATAGCTGTCATAAGGAGGGTCGAACCTGAGCGGCTTCCAGGGTTTCATCTTCATGAAGCTTCGGTTCCAGCGGGTAGTCCCCGGGTATTGGGTGCTCAGTGAAGAAGTATGCAATAGCTTGGCCCTTGACGGCCTTGCGCGGCACATAGGAGATGTCAAACTCTATAAGGATTACTGCCCATTTGCCCAAGCGACCTTTGAGTGCCAGCTGGGACATAATATATTTTAGCGGGTCCTCTTTGGATACCAAGCTGATTTCATGCGACAACATGTAGTGTCGAAGCTTCTTAACTGCAAAGACCAGCGCCAGACAGATTTTCTCAATATAGGTATATTTCTCCTCAGTTCTGACCAGTCTCCGACTGAGGTAATAGAGGGCTTGCTCTTTCCCTTCTTCATTATTCTGGGCCAGCATTGCCCCCAGGGAATTATGTGTGGCTGCTATATGTAATATCAACGGCCGTCCTTTCACCGGTGCCCCCAGCACTGGAGGAGTCTTCAGATAGTCTTTCAACTTGTCAAAGGCTATCTGGCAATCTTCATCCCAATAAAAGGGAACATCCTTCATCATCAGTTTGTGGAAAGGCTTACATGGCCCTGACAAATTGGAAATGAACTACCGGATATAGGCCAAGCGGCCCTGTAGTGATCTTAGCTCGGGGAGATTTCTTGGTACAGGTAGCTCCTGAATTGCTTTGATCTTTGCGGGGTCTATCTCGATTCCCCGATATCGGACAATGAAGCCCAAGAACTTTCTGCTCGACACTCCGAACGTGCATTTCATAGGGTTCATCTTTAGCTCATGCTGCCTCAGCCTCTGAAAGATAATCCGGAGGTCCTGCAGATGGTCTTGTTTTCTTCTGGTCTTGATCACCCGATCATCTATGTAGCACTCGACCTTGTGATAGAGCAACTCATCAAAGATTCTGGTCATTGCACGTTGATAAGTTGCGCCAACATTCTTTAGTCCGAACGGCATCCTCTTATAGTGATAGATGCCTTTAGGGGTTCGGAAGGTAGTGTGAACTCGGTCATACTCCGCGATCGAAATCTGGTTGTAGTCGGATAACTCGTCCATGAATGATAGGGCGTCATGACCGGTTGTAGCATCAATCATGACTTCCGTTATTGGCACCGAAAGTCATCCTTGGGACAGGCTTTATTTAGATCTCGAAAGTCAACGCATATCCGGATCTGTCCATTTTTCTTTTTCACAGGGACGATGTTCTCCAACCATGTGGTGTACTGGTTTTCTTCGACAAATCCCACGTCAATAAGCTTGTCGACTTCAGCACAAATTTGAGTGATGAGTTATGGTCTCATGCGTCGCGGCGGTTGCTTCACCGGCTCAGCTTCAGGGCTGATTGCCAACTCATGTTGTGAAACTGCAGGATTCAGACCGGGCATCTCTTTGTAAGTCCAGGCGAAGCAATCCCGGTATTCTTGCAGCAGCTGGGTGTACATCTCCCGTTCTTCTGGGGACAGTTGGGCACTGAGGAAGGTAGGCCTAGGGTCCTCCTCACTTCCCAAGTTGACTTCTATCAGTTCGTCGACTGTGGCTTGGCCCCCGTCTTCTATCTCCGGAGGTGCCGGTTGGAGGTCAATGAGGTCTGGAATACCGTCTTGAGGGTCGAGTACTTCGACTTCCTCATCTGACATCATCAGAGCTTCTCGTAAGTCCTCTGTTTCATTTGATAGTGGCCGCGCGTATTGCTCTTTCAGCAAATCCGCTGCCATCGCAATCTCCCAGGGTAAGAGAGTAGCTTTAATCCTTACAGATGGGGTTGCAGTCGTGCCAGAATGGTGACTGCTTGTTGTTGTTGGGTTGGAACATCAACCCAATCTCGTAGCAAAAGGTGAGGGGATCTCGCCTTCTGGGGCAGTTGCATCTTCAATAGGAGTGGCAGTCCCATTATCGGCAGCACACACCTCCTGGTCGGGGCTGGCCAAGGCTTCCCCAATTGGCACAAGGGGTGCAGAGGTCATTGTTGGAAGGACTCCACAGGAGGGAGAGGTCCCTGCTTCTTCAACACTTTCGGCTTCGCTGCTGCTAGCCATATCAAATTTAGCTTGCATGGCCGCCTCTTCGGGATAGACTTGCTCCCAACATCGGCAAGGAATCACGGTCTCCGCTCCTTGATTTTCGGGTTGCCCCGGGTCAATATGTTCAGCTTCCGCTGGGTATTCATCGAAGGTTGCTCCCAGCGAGCTGTCTTCAGCAGGGTAGAAGGCGGAGATGGTGTCCACCTCATATCGGCCACTGTGATAATATTCTTCCAGGGTGAAGCCCAACCCCGGGTGCTGAGAGATACGTCTCATTTCCTTATCCAGAATTGCGGGATACCACATTTTCTGGAAAGCTTCCTTGCGCTTTTGAGATTGATCGGAGGAGATGTGTTGCTTCTGAAACATCCTGGCCATCCGATTTGTTGTGAATGCCAGACCCTTGACGGGAATTGACGGGTTGCTTATGTCTTCGGGGAGGTTGCAGTCTGTGTCTTCCCGAGTAGGGTGCTCTTCAGCCGAATAGAACAAGCTATTAGGTCCATCTTCCTGTGTCACCTCCCAAGTTTTGAAAGGCTCGACAGTAGGGTTATCAAGGCCGGGAGTTGGCTTGGTGAGGCCGTCCGGGATTTCAATATGACTGTGCTGCCGAGCGACCCGCACTTCATTAGCTTCAGGGTATAATGTTGGGGGTGTTATTCTACCCACGTTCCCGATTGCTGTGATATGGGAGACCACCTTGGGCTTGACATATCCGCGCGGCGGTGGTGGATACCAATTGCCGTCGGATGCGCTTCTCGATGCCCCCGCAAGGGGCTTAGCTTCAAAGGTCTTTCGGGAAGGCCCTGTATATAGGTTGGCGTCTGCAAAATGACATTCAAATACCTCGAACGGGTGGAGGTCTACAAAGATCCTCTCCTCCTTCCCTTGAAGGCTGTATTTGATACATTGGTGGAGCGTAGATGGCACCACCATATTTTCATGCAGCCATGGGCGGCCGAGCAGTGCTTTGTACGAGGTGCGGCAGTCAATGACATGGAACTGCACTGTCGTAGTGAAATCCGCTAAGGTAAGGGTGAACTCTGCCACCCCCATTGATACTTCACATTTTTGATTGAAGCCGGTGATACGCATATCCCTGGCTTTCTCAAGATGCACGTTGAAGTGGTGCATCTCGTAGATTCTATAAGGCAAGATGTTGACTACTGCACCGGGATCAACCAGAATCCTGTTCAGCTCCCTTCCATTCAGGTGCCCCTTCATATACAACGGCCTGTTGTGGCTGATGGTAGGCAGCAGCATATCTTCTCGAGTGAAGGTCATGCTAGCCTCCGGCATTGCTTCAGCCAAACATGTCTCAAAATGAGCAGGCGTCTGGAGAGCAGTAATGATCGCCTGACAAGTCTCTTCACTCAAAGAAAGGATCTCCCAGATTGTAAATCGAGCAGGGAGCTTCTTGAGTAGCTTCATTATTCGGCTCCCAGCTAGGATATTGGAGAGCTTCATCTCTTCAGCCCACCTAGGCTTGGGGCAGTCTTGGGTTGCGGGCCCCGACGGACCTGCTTCATCTGCCTCAGATTCGGCGCCCTTCTGGCTGGTACCGGATCCTCGGTGCTCTTCATTAGCTGCTGCAGGACAGGGTCCATCAATATTTGGATCTTCGGCAGACTGTGATGGCTGCGGGTGAACATCCCCGGAAGCAGGGTCAGCCTCATGACAAGGCTACTTTCCCTTAGACATCTTCATAAATTCAAGAAATGAAGGAACTGCCTTGCCCTCACTCTTGTTATATAATCCTGGCGGAGGAGGGATCTGGACTCCCTTGATCTCCGTCGGAGGTGTTTCGTAGGGTTTTTCTCCCCTAAATATGATGTTGTGGTTAGGTGGTGGCTGGCGCCCCCATTTCCGGCCTGACCGGGTGGCATGTGCGGCAGTCGCGGTGTGACGACCCGAGGATCCGAGTACCGGAAAGGAACCGGCGCGTCTCGAATCTCGGCCCGCCAACCCACGAGCCCGAAGACTCGGAAGGGTAGAAAGGAGTGGTGTGGGGGTACAAGAGAAGCTGCAACGACCATAGAGATAGCACAATAATCCAAAATAAAATGCACATAATAATATAAATAAATAAACTGCTACAAGGTCCACAGTGTCTCATGTCCAAAAGAAAGTACAGTCAACAGGAAAGAAAGTACAACTACACGGGGCATCCCCCAGAGTACAACTACGCGGGGCATCCCCCGGCTCTGGCAGACTGGCAACTAACCCTGGCTAGAAGAACCGTACTGAAACTCGGCCGCGCCTCTCGAAGACCCCGCCTCACCTGAAAAGCAGGGGTGAGCCTCATCTCATTGGCCCAGTAGGGATCCCGCGAATCCCCACCTCGCACGGAAAATGAGGAAGAAGAAGACATCCCTACCAACCGAGAGTACGGTAGAACCGACAAGCTAAAGTAAATAAACGGAAAAGTCGTCTACTCTAACGGTACCGTAGTACGGAACCTCGGTCCAACAAAACACAAGTCCACGCCTGCCAGTGAACAGGAGCACCATCCACAAGAAGAACGACCGGATGCGTCCCCTGACGTCTTACACCGCGTCACAAGTGTCTAGCTACAACGCCCCGGGCGTGAGACTCAGACACGCAACAAGTACCACACAACAAGGACTAGCTGGGGTCGCACTCGTCAGTGCGTGCCCCAAGCCCCCAACTACGTGTGCACACACAGACCATCTGCTCTAGGTCGGGTCCTCTAGCTGGTTTTCCCCCCCACCGGACTCTGGTGGCAAAGGCAAGGGGCCCTACGGTAACCAGCCTAAAAACCGCGTCACACTGGGTCTCGCTCTCCACCACTCCCAGGTGGGTCCGCACCCGCGTGCGCAAGAAGCTACGACTAGTGGACAGGTCACTGGAAGTAAGGACTAATCCACGGAAACCACCGATCAAACCCTAGCACAGACTCTCGATGATCCTACGGTAGGTACGGAAGCCGGGGACACGCATGAGGTCCGACCGTCCCTCAAGTCACGCGGCACTCTTACCGAGGTAACTGATTCTCCGAGGAACCCCGGGCGCCCCTGTGGCTCTCACTGGGTGCCCACGGCATCCCTAGGGCCACACGCCACAACCGGGTCCAAAACTCATCCAACCGGAGGTCACGTTACCCGCAAAACGCGGTTCGGGGAAGGGAAAAGGTCGCGCTAGGTATCCCTAGCGCGACACCGAAGAACGCGCTACCTTTGGCTAGCGCGATCTTCCATGTCGCGCTGTCCAAGGCTAGCACGTTCAATCTGAACGCGCTAGTCTTGGATAGCGCGATCTGGAGATCGCGCTACCCGAACCAGGCGCGTTCCCCACCGCCTAACTGTTCATCTTCTCCGACGGACACGCTCGGACGACACAGCGCGTTCATCAAGAACGCGCCACTGGACTATAGCGCGATATCGGGCCGAGCCCGGTTCGCGAACTACGGCCGGAAATCACAAAACCACGCCCATTCACCCCCTTTGGTGAAGGGAAAACAATGGGGAATCACCCCACAACGACCTAGCATGCATCTAGAGCCCCCAAATCGATCAAAAACCCCACGAATCGACGGATCCGGCGCTCAAACCCCAAACATGGAAATAACCCTCCCGGCATGAATCTAGCCCCTCTCGGCCTCTCCACGGCCTAGAAATCACGGGGAATGCTAGAAAGAGGGTAAGGATTCGTCTCCCTACCTCAAGGAAGCTCGAAATCCACCGAATCGCCGCCGATCACAAAGATGAAGCTTTTACTCCCACGAACGCCCCGCCTCTCGCCGCGAAAAGCACGCCACCGGGACCGCCTTGCCGCCGCCGCCGCTACCACGCCGTTGCCGGAGTGAGGGGGGCCGCGTCTCGGTCGCCCGGGGGGAAGAAGATCGGCCGCGGGGGAGGGGGAGCTCTCACGGTGAAGGAAGGAGGAAGAAGAAGAAAAGAAAAGGTAAAAAGAAAAAAGAAAAAGAATTGATATATAAGGAAAATCCGGAAAATCGGAAAAATCTCGAAAAATAGAAAAGTACACCTGCTCGACCGTCTCGACGCGCTGATCGCAACGGTACCACTCGCGGGCTGGTGAACGACCCGGTTCACCCGCTACAGGGTTCCGAAGGATTCGCCGAAACCCGTACGCGGAAATCGGAAAACACGTACGGAAAAGCCGCGGACACACTCCGGGCCTCCGAAACGACTCCGGATCGCACCGATCCGAACACGAAAGATGTCCGAAAGAAAATTTCAGACACAACCGGGTTGGACGCTCCGATAAACCGGATCCGGGACCCACAAGGAAGGATCCGAAAGATCCGAGACACTACAGCATCCTCAGCAGACCGCGAATATACAAGGATATCGTCCACAAACACGACCACAAACTGGTCCAAGTACGGACGAAACACCCTATGCATCAAGTCCATGAATGCTGCGGGGGCATTGGTGAGCCCGAACGGCATCACCAAGAACTCATAATGCCCATACCTCGACCGAAACGCCGTCTTCTCCACGTCCGACTCTCGGATCCGCAGCTGGTAATAACCCGATCTCAAATCGATCCTCGAAAACACTTGGGCCGTCTGAAGCTGATCGAACAAGTCATCAATCCGCGGCAACGGATACCTGTTCTTGACAGTCACCTGGTTTAACTGACGGTAGTCGATGCACAGTCTCAAACTACCATCCTTCTTCTTCATAAACAATACCGACGCACCCCACGGGGAATAACTAGGACGAATATACCCCTTGGCCAGCAACTCCTGCAACTGCGCCTTCAGCTCTCGCAACTCAGCATGCGCCATCCGATAAGGGGCCTTCGACATAGGCGCCGTACCCGGCACCACCTCAATCACGAAATCAATCTCTCGCTGCGGTGGCAACCCTGGTAGCTCCTCGGGGAAAACATCAGGAAACTCGCACACGACAGGAATGTCCTCTACCTCAGGGCCCTGCCGCTCGACCAAAACCACGGATGCGAGAAAACCCTGACAACCCGCATCAAGCAAACGATGCGCACGGAAAGCCGAAATAAGCAAGCGGGAAGAGGAAGACCGAATACCTTGAAAATAGAAGGTGGGTCCACGGGGCTGTCAGAAGTAGACCTTCTTCGAGCCACAATCCACCAAGGCATGATGGGCCTCGAGCCAATCCATGCCCAAAATCACATCGAAGTCCTGAAGCGGTAACGCGTAGAGTCTAACCGGCAAGTTCCGCCCTTCCACCCACACAGGTACCTTCTCAAAGCAGTACGGGGTGATCATGAAGTCACCGGTAGGCAACTCTACCGCCAAGTCACAGGACACCTCGGTCACCAGGTCCTCCACGCTCTGAGCGAAAACCTCCGAGATGAACGAATGAGAAGCACCTGAATCGAACAGAACACGAGCCGCACAACCCAAAATCGAGAGAGTACCTTCCACCAAATGCGATGCCTCAGCCTCCGCCCTGGTCAGATGAGTCACTCTGCCTCGGGATCTCTACCCACCCATAGTAGCTGACCGTGCCAACTGAGGGGACTGTCCCTGCTGCTGGTACTGCTGTGGCTGTGCTGACGACTGCTGGGGCCGAAACTGCTGCTGCTGCTGAAACTCGTGCGGCTGGCGCGGTCTCTGCGGACAGTCACGTGCCATGTGCCCTGCCTGGTCGCACCTGAAGCAAATCACGGGCGCCGAACACGATCTGCCTGGATGAGAACCACCGCACCTGGGACAGCCATCCCGCGAACCAGTCATCGAACCTTGACGCTGAAAAGCCACCGGCTGCTGAACACTGCCCAACGACTCCTGCCCCGACTCCTTACGATCCTGACGCCTTTTGCTAAAACCAGCTTCCTTAAGCAACTTCTTAAGCTTCGACTTGAAGGATGAACTTGGCGCAGGAGCCGCAGTCTATGTCGCCACTGATCCACCTGCTGAGAGCTGGGCAGTACTCTGCTGCTGCATCCCTGTCGGCTGGCTGAAATCTGCCTGCACCTGACTAGCACTGCTCTGCCTTCGAACCTTCTGCAAATCTCTCTCCAGCGCCGCTGATGCCTTACATGCCGCATCCAAACTGGTCAAACCCGACGCAAGAAGATGATGCCTCAACTCTAGCCTCAGACCACCAACAAACTGATCGGTTTTCACCTCCTCGTCTGCCATAATATGAGAAGCATAACGGCCCAACTCGATAAACCTGGCACGGTACTCCATCACCGTCATGTCACCCTGAGTCAGCTCCATGAACTCTCGCAACCTCTGCGACCTGACAAAGGACGGATAGAAGGCTCGCTCGAAAGCCGTGACGAACTCCTGCCACGCAATCTGCCGAAGAGGACGAGATCGGAACACTGAACCCCACTCCGACGTCCACCAAGTACGGGCCGATCCCTAAAGATGATGAGTGGCCAGCGCCACCTGCTCCTCCTCGGGACACTCCATCGCACTGAAAATCCGCTGCACATCATCCAGCCACTCTCTGGCCACCTCAGGATCCGACTGCCCACCAAAAGAAGGAGGCTGATACAGCAAAAACTCCTTCAGCACACGACCGCGACCACCTCGAGCCTGATCCTCACCAGCTTCGCCACCCTGCTGCTGATGACCTCCCTGCTGCTGACCTCCCTGCCGCTGCTGAAACACATACTCAAACATGTCTCGGAAGAAGTCGTCCATCCCTGGAGCTCTCGCATCTCTAGATACATCCTCAGAAATTGAAGCCCTGCTCTGCTCCTCTGGACCACCACTAGACTCTCCCTGCTGGGCACGAGTCCTCCTCCGCGGCGCCATAACACACCCTGGCATCAAAAAAGCACCGGAAATCAATAAAACACACGACCCTAAGCCAGTCACCGACTGTACAGGACATTCATGGACATTCTGGACCACTGCAATTCGTTCCAAGTTCTGATATACCTCCACAACCTCGCTCTGATACCAGCTGTGAGGACCCGAGGATCCGAGTACCGGAAAGGAACCGGCGCGTCTCGAATCTCGGCCCGCCAACCCACGAGCCCGAAGACTCGGAAGGGTAGAAAGGAGTGGTGTGGGGGTACAAGAGAAGCTGCAACGACCACAGAGATAGCACAATAATCCAAAATAAAATGCACATAATAATATAAATACATAAACTGCTACAAGGTCCACAGTGTCTCATGTCCAAAAGAAAGTACAGTCAACAGGAAAGAAAGTACAACTACACGGGACATCCCTCGGAGTACAACTACGCGGGGCATCCCCCGGCTCTGGCAGACTGTCAACTAACCCTGGCTAGAAGAACCGTGCTGAAACTTGGCCGCGCCTCTCGAAGACCCCGCCTCACCTGAAAAGCAGGGGTGAGCCTCATCTCATTGGCCCAGTAGGGATCCCGCGAATCCCCACCTCGCACGAAAAACGAGGAAGAAGAAGACAACCCTACCAACCGAGAGTACGGTAGAACCGACAAGCTAAAGTAAATAAACGGAAAAGTCGTCTACTCTAACGGTACCGTAGTACGGAACCTCGGTCCAACAAAACACAAGTCCACGCCTGCCAGTGAACAGGAGCACCATCCACAAGAAGAACGACCGGATGCGTCCCCTGACGTCTTACACCGCGTCACAAGTGTCTAGCTACAACGCCCCGGGCGTGAGACTCAGACACGCAACAAGTACCACACAACAAGGACTAGCTGGGGTCGCACTCGTCAGTGCGTGTCCCAAGCCCCCAACTACGTGTACACACACAGACCATCTGCTCTAGGTCGGGTCCTCTAGCTAGTTTTCCCCCCCACCGGACTCTGGTGGCAAAGGCAAGGGGCCCTACGGTAACCAGCCTAAAAACCGCGTCACACTGGGTCTCGCTCTCCACCACTCCCAGGTGGGTCCGCACCCGCGTGCGCAAGAAGCTACGACTAGTGGACAGGTCACTGGAAGTAAGGACTAATCCACGGAAACCACCGATCAAACCCTAGCACAGACTCTCGATGATCCTACGGTAGGTACGGAAGCCGGGGACACGCATGAGGTCCGACCGTCCCTCAAGTCACGCGGCACTCCTATCGAGGTAATTGATTCTCCGAGGAACCCCGGGCGCCCCTGTGGCTCTCACTGGGTGCCCACGGCATCCCTAGGGCCACACGCCACAACCGGGTCCAAAACTCATCCAACCGGAGGTCACGCTACCCGCAAAACGCGGTTCGGGGAAGGGAAAAGGTCGCGCTAGGTATCCCTAGCGCGACACCGAAGAACATGCTAGCTTTGGCTAGCGCGATCTTCCATGTCGCGCTGTCCAAGGCTAGCGCGTTCAATCTGAACGCGCTAGTCTTGGATAGCGCGATCTGGAGATCGCGCTACCCGAACAAGGTGCGTTCCCCACCGCCTAACTGTTCGTCTTCTCCGACAGACACGCTCGGACGACACAGCGCGTTCATCAAGAACGCGCCACTGGACTATAGCGCGACATCGGGCCGAGCCCGGTTCGCGAACTACGGCAGGAAATCACAAAACCATGCCCATTCACCCCCTTTGGTGAAGGGAAAACAATGGGGAATCACCCCACAACGACCTAGCATGCATCTAGAGCCCCCAAATTGATCAAAAATCCCACGAATCGACGGATCCGGCGCTCAAACCCCAAACATGGAAATAACCCTCCCGGCATGAATCTAGCCCCTCTCGGCCTCTCCACGGCCTAGAAATCACGGGGAATGCTAGAAAGAGGGTAAGGATTCATCCCCTTACCTCAAGGAAGCTCGAAATCCACCGAATCACTGCCGATCACAAAGATGAAGCTTTTACTCCCACGAACGCCCCGCCTCTCGCCGCGAAAAGCACGCCACCGGGACCGCCTTGCCGCCGCCGCCGCTACCACGCCGTTGCCGGAGTGAGGGGGGCCGCGTCTCGGTCGCCCGGGGGGAAGAAGATCGGCCGCGGGGGAGGGGGAGCTCTCACGGTGAAGGAAGGAGGAAGAAGAAGAAAAGAAAAGGTAAAAGGAAAAAGAAAAAGAATTGATATATAAGGAAAATCCGGAAAATCAGAAAAATCCCAAAAAATAGAAAAGTACACCTGCTCGACCGTCTCGACGCGCTGATCGCAACGGTACCACTCGCGGGCTGGTGAACGACCCGGTTCACCCGCTACAGGGTTCCGAAGGATTTGTCGAAACCCGTACGCGGAAATCGGAAAACACGCACGGAAAAGCCGCGGACACACTCCGGGCCTCCGAAACGACTCCGGATCGCACCGATCCGAACACGAAAGATGTCCGAAATGAAATTTCAGACACAAGACGCTCCGATAAACCGGATCCGGGACCCACAAGGAAGGATCCGAAAGATCCGGGACACTACACGCGGCCTCGGCCTTGCCTCCCCCAACAAGGGGTGTGAAGCAAATTTCCTCTTCTTCCTCTTCTCCGGGCTGGTTGAAGAGCACTGATAGAGTATTGCAGGAGACAACCTGTGCTTTATCGGCCTTAGCGGCCCTTCTCTTCTTCTTTTGTTTCTTCTTCTTCTTTGCTTCAGCAGGTGCCTGCCCCCAGAACAGACGGCCCTCCCTATCGGATGCTGCTTCAGCTTCCTCTTTTCACTCGAGTGAGAGCTGCTCCAGTTCTTGCCATGGGACATGGTCCCACACCAGCAGAGGCTTCAATTCGGGCTGCACGTACTCGTCTAGCCCCTCAATGAGATTTTGTAATCGGCGGACCCCAGGATTAGTTTCCTTGACCACTGGCAGTGGAGTTTGCCTCCTCCGATTGTGTGTAGGTATCCTGATAATCGCAGGTGGAGTGATCCACACAGGTGCTGCCACCGGCGGAGCAGGTCGGGGTGTAACACCACGGATATATGCCCCCACTTTCGGGCAGGGTGCTTTCTTCCTCTTGTGCTTCGCAGGGATCTGCTGCCACCCCTGCTGTTCCTTCACGGGCTCTAAGAAATGAGTTTCATAGGTTCTCCGCGTACTTGCTTCGGAGATTTCTTCGGGCAGTGCCTGGTATAGGGAGATCATGTTGACTGCTACCCTCCTCTGAGGGGCTTCATGCAGTTGAGGAGGGTCCACTTTGTACTCTCCCAACTCGATTTCATTTTTCTTCACCATCCCTTCGACGATGTCCTTGAAAACATAGCAGTCTTCGATTGGATGCCCCAGCATCTGGTGGTAGGGGCAGAATCTTGGGCTATCTTTTCTCCTTAGGTCCTCCGGCCTCTTTGGCTCTGGCAGGGTGACCATGCCATATTCCGTTACCCAGTCGAGCAGAACCCGGGTCTTGTCCTTCGGAAATGAATAGGCCTTCTTCATCTTATCCCTCAGCGAGGGACCTTCTTTGCCGTCTGGGGCTTCTGCATGCTGTGGGGTGACTGCCTTCTTGCCTTCACCTTTCTGTTGTTCGAACGCCTTTATGTCAAGAGCGTTCGCTTCTTTAGGCGACGAGCGCCGCTCCACCGCCTTGCCCTTCTGGGTCGTGCTGGCAGCCGATGTAGGGACAGGTCTGGCCAGAAAAGCTTCCACCTCGGCCATGACATTGTTCAGTCGATCAAACGATCATATTTCCATTCCGATCATCTTTTCCAGAACCTCCCTCCTAAGGTTCTGTTTGCATATTTGTACAGCATCTTCCTGATGCGGGGGCCGCTTGCACCTCATTCCAAGGCTCCTCCACCTCTTGATATAATAGAGGGCTGTCTCATCGGCCCTCTGCTTTGTTGAGTAGAGTTCAGCCACTGTGACCTCCCTTTCTGTAACATGGAATCTTTCTCTGAACTTCCTCTGCATATCTGGCCAGTCGCTGATTGACCCGACCGGGAGGCTAGAGTACCATTCAAATGCGAGCCCCGTCAGCGAGGACCCGAAAAAGTTCAACAAGTATGACTCATCGGTGGCCAGGTCACCCATGACAGTCATATAATAGGCAATATGTTCTTTCGGGGATCCCTTCCTGTTGAACTTGTCGAACTTGGGCGGCTTGTTGATTCCCGGGGGAAGCCGCTTAGCAGCATGGTGTTGCGGGTATGGCACCCGGTAGGCATCAAACGCGATGTAGTCACCTTCACTCCTTTTTGCGAGCTTCATCTCGATCATTCTTTCCACCATCATCCGGTTCATGACTGCGGGGTCAACTGGCTCCGGGTAGAAGTGTGCCGGCTGCAGGTATGGGGTGACCAGAGTGGTCGCCTGTGGAGGACGCAGCAGCGGGGGTGTCTGGTGCACCTGGGGGAGCACTGGTGGCATCAGCGGCTGCGACTGTGGTGGCCACTGTTGTGTTGTCGCCGGGCTTGGTTCTGACGACTGAGGCAAGGTGTAGAGCGGTGGAGGGTCGACATAACGACCCGCTCCCCGAGATGATTCACCCTGGACTTCGGGCGGTTTGGAAGCTGATGACTGTTCAGTTTTCTCCATCAACTGCTTCTTCAGCGAGTCTCTCTTGCCGATATTTTTGAAGTAGCATTAAGACCGACGGGTCCATAGTTACTGTGGCGGGGATAGCTTCTGTTGTTTCCCCGGACGCACCCTCGGGCAGGATGTCGAGGAGGACGTCATCTTCTTCCTCCGCCGTTACCACATTGGCGGTCAAGACAGGGGCCATATCATCCCACTGGTGGTAGGCCCGGGGTTGTTCCCCTTTAGTCGTTGCCAGGAGCTGCCTTGCGGCTTCTGCTCTTCGAGTATTCGGCCCTGGCTGTGCGGCCAATTTAGCCAACTCGCGGGGATCTTCAAGAAGTCCCTCGTATCGATCGAATATGCCGGCCATGTTGCAGGCGAAGACCTGCATCCTTCTTCTCCGTCGATGGACCCTTCTCTTAGCTCGATCTGGGAAGGTCAGCCTCTCGAACACACAAGTTCTTCTTGTTCCTTCTCGCCTAGGGGAGGCTTCATCGGCTTCGGTTCCGAAGCCGTCATCATAGCCATTGTCGTCAACTGACGACAACATCATCCCTTCTCTTTCATTTTCTTCAACTGCCATTGATGGGAAGTAGTCTTCATTGGAGGCGGCTGCTTGCATCAACCGCTGTTGCCCAAGCGAGGGGTTACCTAGCCCTCGAAAATAGTTCCTGACCAAGTTGGTCATCTCTTCTCGACCCCGCTCTTGATGCAGCACGGGGGACAGTTGCCGACTTCCCACAAGAGGGGTATAAGCTAGCCGAGCTCTATCGACAGGTTGCTGGAACCTTCGTCCCACAGATGGGACGTTGGCTTGGCAGACGTGGGCCCGAAAACTTTCACGGCGCGGAGGGTCCGCAACCACTTCTTCTTCTTTCGGGGCCAGGCCCCTTTCTCTCCTTTCTTCCGCTCCGTCATGAGCAAGACGGCGGGGGACAGGTGCAGCTTGATGAACAGGTTGGACCCTCTTAGGGACCCATGCCTGTTTAAATTTCCTTGGCCTGGGGGCCAACTTCTCTTGGCCGTAACGGCCGGCTTCTTCTCTTTCTGCCCTCCTTCCAGCGAGGGCTTGATATGAGTTGCGAACGGGGATGGAAGGGACAACCTGGTCCGGGACTATCCGCCTGTCACGTCCGTTGAGGAAGACGCGCATGCCACCAACCATCATAGATTTACCGGATTGAGAGAGGGTTCCGGTAACCACAGCAGTACTCTTTCCGAATTTGCCTGTGCTGACGTCCTCCGGAGCTCCTGTTTACATCATCGGGGCGGACCCCATGGACATCATGGTGCACCAAGTAGCTGGCGACCAAGGTTGGACTCTTGAGCGAGTCGTGGTGGCATCGGGCGTTCAGAGGCTCCATGTTCTTTGTAGCTCCCTCGACAGGCTCCGAGGGTTCCACCTCCAGCATGTCCACGAAGGCTAACCCCAAGAAGTTGGGGAAGCCAACGGCGGCAGGGAAGCTGCCGAACACCGTGGGCACCGCCAGGTACCCTTGCACATGATCATCAACAATTGATGGGCCAAAGCCGACGCTAGTCAACCCAGTTGTCGTCATAGTTCGCCTGCAAAAACAAACAAACCAACGATCAACAACCTTTGGGAGGGCCTCGAAGCCCAGGTATCTCGGTAAAGAGATGAAAGGTGACGCTGGTCCCACCGGGCGTGCCAGACTATTTGCGATGGGAAAATCTTGCTATTATTATTATTTTTATTTATTTAGATTTATTTGGTTTATTTCACGTGTCGATCAACCAATTAACTAACTAGTAGTTTAACTGACTGATTGACTGCGCGGGCGTGCCAGTCACGTGAGTGACGAGTTTATTATGAGCTCATTTGATCCGTGTCGGGCGAGAGAGAGATTCGGTCGGGACTAGCAGTCCGCCATACCATAAAGGCTATAGTGTTAATTACATCCCCCACGAGGAAGGAAAACCTTTGATTAATTATCGAGATAGTGGGTTGTCGAGGCCGGAATAAAGATGCGATGTTATGAACATGACAAGATCACATGAGATGCGTCTATCTATCATGCAAGAGAGGCATGGTTTATTAAATTGGAGGCCCTCGGTACAAGGCGGAGGATGCAGGTCCGAAGACCACCATCGCGCATAGCGGAGACTTCCGATCGGGCGTAACCCGGTCTTCCGTCAGTGCCAGTTGATATACCCGAGGGCCTATGCAGGCACGCACGCACGTTACTTATGACAACGTTAATCATGGCAATAGAGTTATGAAAATGAACAATGACCAATCAAGTTTAATAGACTCCGCTAAAGTGACGAAGGTGGCAACATACGCATGATGACGAAAGCAAAATGCTAACACACATGGTATTAAAAGCATGATAATAAGCTCGTCTGGGGCTTGAGGAACTCCTTCCTTATTTGGTTTATTACTAATTAGGGTTTATTAGTCTCGACCACGGGAGACGAGGATCGCTCCGGAGGTGAGCAAGTGATCAGAACAGTGCAACCTATTCAAAACTGGAGTGATCGCGCGTAGGGATAGGTTTCCCGACGCGGCCAAACGTAGGTAGAAGGGCTTAACCCGGCGCGGCCAAACGTAGGTAGAAGGGCTTACCCGGCGCGCCCATGGCCAAGGTTAATACGGCGCAATGGCCTTGGGGCGCGCCGGTTTAGGGCGCGTCGGGAAAGAGCCAGATAATTCATAAAAGACATGAGTCTAAAGTTAATACGGCGCGGGGGGGTATCGCGCCGGATTAAGGTGCGCCGGATTGAGACCGCGCCGGTTTAGCTGATTTTCTTGAGAATTTTGAAACCATTTAAACTTATTAAGATGTTTTGAAGGTTTAAAGATTTAATTGGGTTTATTGCCTGTTGAATTGGAGTCTGGGGCTCTCCAGGAGCAGAGTCATGAGCCAGTGCGAGGTTCATACTCGAGCACGGAGGTTCCTTGACTCAGAATGAATGTCTTATTATGGCTAGTCCATAGAAATGACTTGGTTGCCCAAAACCTGCCAAAAATTGGGCAGTATCTCCCCTGTCCCTGGAAGGTTGCAGGGGAGAAACGGGGTCATAATCACTTGTGGAGTAAGCCCCTAAACTGCCAGTCTGCATGGTAACCGCCAGCCAATCCCCAACCAGATAGGATACCCCGAAGACAAGCCTGTGAAGGGCACCAGAGCTCTGTGGGTGAAGACACAGAGATGAGGCAGCTGATAGCAGGAGCAACACCCCGAGGACGGGCCTACGAGGGGTGGGCCACCCACAGCTTGCACTGCATCCCTTAGAGGGATAGACCGTTAGGGAGAGAAGCTCCGAGGACTAGCCTGCTAGGAGCACGCATCCCTTGGTCACCATCGGATCCCAAATTACTAAGTTTAGGACTGTTGGGCTAAAGCCCCTGTCACTATCCGCTCTGTGGCCTTTGGGGAGCATCTACCACTGAGAGGTAGGGCCCCTCGACCAATTGGCAGCTCTGTGAAACAATGGGGAATGTCCCCCTCCCCGGATGATTGAGATAAAACCAACAGAACTCAAACGGCTTAATGGCTGCAAACCACAAACAAGCGGAATGAGGGCATTCGGTATAGACGGATTACCAGACACAGGGTTGAGGCATCGATGCCTACGAGATTGGGCTAACATTCCCAAAGGAACAGATGATTAGCAGTCACACAGAGGGATAGTTGGTACGTAGATAAGATAATCTAGCTACACACGCATATGCTCGAATAACTAGAGCGCAATAATCATAAGATGGGCCTTGCCGTTCTGGAGGTGGCTTCCAACGCCCTTGAGCAATAGAGCAATGCAAAGGGGGAGAGGGAATGGAAGTTGGACCTCATATCAAAGCGGGAAGAGGCGTATGCACAGGCACAGCTCTATCCCCAGAGGATGCAAGGACCATCGAATGAGACACAGACGCGACGTCGATGGGAAGGACCCGGGGAGGGGTCATCTCTATAGCCCATGATATCTCAGGGCATATTCGGAGTCGGAGAAATCGGAATCGGAAACCATATGCAAAAGGACACCGATGTGTACATCGACTGAGATAGCATTGGGGGAAAGAGACAGGGCCTCGAACATTCAATCCACCAAAAGATTCATATACGCATACCACTACCCTAGAGATGGGAGGGAGCCAATACATTCATTACAAATCCGACGTCGGCGTTATTGCACGGACGTCGTTCACTGTTTGCAGATAAACATTTACAGAGGGAGAGCGAGGCGAAGAGACGACGAGGAGGGGGGGGGGGGAAGAGAGATTGGCTCATATCATCGCCATCCCCCCCTTTTCTCATTTACATTTGGTCAAAGGGAAACAATCGGAAGACAGCGGGAAGGAAGCAAACGACCCACCTACCCTCAGAACAGAGTATCGGGATGCCTCTTTCTTCTCCGACTCCGGAGGGCTTCAGACGGGGATGGAAGACGGCGGCCGGAGGAACACTCGGTGAGACCCTGCCTCCTCCTTGCAGGCGATTGACCCTCTCTAATTCACCTCTCCGAACCCTTTCTATTCTGCTATCCCCCCCTCTTTCTCCTTCTCTTTCATTTTTCTTCCAACCCCTTTTTTTATTTTTGGGCAGCCACCTATAAATAGAAGCAAGCTCGAAGCCTCATCCGATGTGAAGAATGGCGCGCCGGGGAAGGAGCTCCATTGCCCTTTAGGGCGCGCCGGTTTAGGGCGCACCGTATTAGCATCCTTCGCACGTCGCAGGTCAGCCGATGAGTCCGGGGATGGTTCCGGGGATCACCGTGAACATTTATCTCACCATCGTTCTTCAAAACCTCGACGAGATGACTTGTCGAAGCTCTTAGCATGACATACGGCCATTCTCGGAACTTCAGATGACTTTGGTTTACACACGCGGGCTTTCCGCTGACACGGCTCTCGGCGCTATGATAAGTGCCGATGGCTCGGTCTGGCTTGTGCTCAAAGCTTCTTGGAGGGTGGGATAACACCCGAGATAGTTCCGCCTAGGCTGGGTGATCATTCGGCCACTAACGGGCCCATCCTGGCGGGAAGCCGTACCCGTGTCGGGTGACCGGGATCTTCTGCCAATAGAGTTTTCGGTCCTCCGTTCTGAAGAGCCAAGGGTACTCTTTCATCTTAAGAGAGTCTTTCATGAGGTGGGTAGCCACCGGGTAGACCGTCGTCCTTGGTCAGACAACGGGCGTAGTGTATGCGGCACGACGGAGTCGATGCCGGTTCATTGGGCAGGCTTGGTCGCACTGCCGGTTGGTTGTGAGTTCATCTCGGTTCTTCTGAGGTGAAGTCCCCATGTTCATACGGGGTGACTCGAGGCTCTGGCAACTTGAGAAGTCTTCAATATGTTGATATTTATCGGCTTTTGTGCTTCAGTGGACCGTGTCATTCGTCTTCGAGGCTTGGTCGCCGCGAGTGATATTTTGAGTGCCAACACCTCCCTAGGTAGAGGCGTCCTGCATACGTGTCCCGGTACCGTCGCAAGTAGTCGGTAATGTCCTGCACATGGGACACCACCGGAACGCCACCCTGCTGCCAGTCCTGGTACGGTGCAGGAAAGCACGTACGCCAGTCCACGAGCTTCGCCTTGTCCCGGGTCTTCCGCCCGACGTGGCTCGGCTCGTCTACCTCCAACCACTCTTGGGAAAGCCCTAGGGTCCTCATGACTAGCCTGAGTCGTAGTGGCTCATCTCGTTCAGGCAGTGGACCCACAGGTCCTGCCCGAAATGAGGTCGACCGGCTACGACCCAAGGCTGGCCAGCATCGGCCATGCCCAGGTAGGGCCTCCATACCATCTACATCACCATACATGCGTCATATCAGTTCCCACCTTAGTAAACAAAGTAAATGCACAAAAAAATCATATATATCATACCATGGCCTCCGGGTACTCGGTCAGCTCACATCGAAGCGACGTCAACTGGTAGGTGCGCGGCGCCACGGTCGTGACCGGCCTCCACCACCGCGCTAGGGGTACGATTGTCCGGTTCCATTGCCTGGCTCTCCCCATCGGGAAGTAGTAATAACTCCATACCTGTATCCATCATACATCATTAGTACAAATAATTGCATGACTATAAACTAGGATTCACTATAAAATACATTAATGAAATGTTTACCTGGAGGAAAGGTGCGAAGCCGCCGACTGTCGTCTCCTTCTCTGCCCCCTGAGAAAGATCAGCAATCAAGTGGGCAAGTAGGGCTGCTCCCCACGCGTAGTGCCCCACTCGGTCTAGGTCTGCCAGGATCCTAAGGAAACGACAGTGGATGTCGTCCCCCTTCGTCCCCAGCAGAAGGCGGCCCAGTAAGAAGAAGAGGAACCTCCGGAGGTCCAGGTCCGCCCGCTCTCGGTCACCCGCGTCATGGCTAAAAGCTCCCCGAGCTGCTCCGTCTATCCGCGCTAGGAACTCTGCTCCGCTCTCTCAAACGTGCTGGCGCGAGTCCACGAATCCGAGCGCCTCCATGATGTCTGCCCGGCCGACTGTCCTGCTGTCTCTGTCAGTCACACTCGTCTCCAGCCCTAACAACTCTAGGGCACTCTCTCTGTAGTCGGGGTAGGTGACCCCACTGACGCCCTCCCCGTCCACCCATAGTTCAGTGATCCAGACTACATCCTCCAGCGTCGGCACCATATGTCCCCAGGGCATCAGGAACGCTCGACTCAACACGTGCCATCGCTCGCTCAACGCCTGGACGAGGGGCAAGTCGAGCCGGAAGGGCTCGATCTGCAGAAATGCCCCGAACCCCATGGCGTCCACTCGGGCCCTCTGGAAGTCTGACAGTCCTCGGTACGTCGCCACTACCAGGAACCAGCTGATCCGGGTCCTCATCACACCCTGCACGCCACAAAACAAAAAAAGAGAGAGGAATTACATCAGTAAAAAGAAAACAGAGCCACAAATGATGAACAACACATGTTGACACCCTATGTTGACACGGTATGGTTTGATTTCTGTCATACGTACGAGAAACAGTCTCCGGACTTCATTATTATCGTGCTTTACACTAGACATCTAGATTACATTCCCGTCACCCATCCCCTGATCCTCCCACACTTTCATACCCGAGGACGAGTCTTCTCGAACCGGAGACGGTTGACGAAGGATGGAACTCATGGCATTAAGTTGTGGGTTAGTCTCTCTTTACACGTAGTGTATGTAGATGGTGACCGTCATCCTTACCGAGTCTTCCTTCGTGTGTCCCTTGTGTTGTGTCTTTTTGTCGTCAGCCATAGTAGTACTAAGAGTGTTCAAGTTTGCCTAGGGTCATGTGTGTGAGTCTGTGTTTCATTGTTTGTTCAGCTTGTTAGGAGTCTGCATGCGTCTTGTGCAAGCTTGTTGATGTCAGTCCCTTATGAGTGAGAGGCGAGTGGATTCGCTCAAGGAGTATGGGATCAGCTCGACATCCATGTCCCGGATCTAGTCACCTATAGGGACCCAGCGGTGAATTCCTAGTGAGTCTTCGAGCCGTCTCCTCCCTTTGAGAGTGACCCCACCCGGAGTGTCCACCTCTAGCCTCGTTCCCACAACAGCTTGTGCATATCGAGTATATACGGAATGAGCAGGTGATGATCACTTGAAGTGGAGCGTACCCGCGCTACCTGGTACGGTGACAGATTCGTCAGAGTTATTCGAGCAGCAGCACCCCTTACTCGACGGGGTCGAGTTCCTCCCACCCGGGGAGAATTGATGGGGGCATCAAAGGGTAATGGATTGTATTAGTGTATATGGGCTTGTATTAGTGTGTTTGTTTGGGTTTTTTTTATTTGGGCTCCTTTGTAAGGCTTTTAATAAGCCATTGGGCCACATTCCATGAAGAGTCCATTACTAGGTTTCTTTTATTAGGTCCATTAAGGGGGGTTAGTTCATATTGGACCATTAGACTTATTAATGGACCTTTAAATCACTAAGGCCCAAGTGGGCTTCTCCCTCTCATGGGCCACCTAGGTTTAGAAGGCTCATAGGCTATACATGGGTCCATGGACTTCTGTTGGTTGGCCTTGGACCAACTTGGCCCAAGAATGGCCCATGAAGGGGGCGTCCCCTCTTTTGTCCTATTAGGCTAGTTAGGTGAATTTTGATTAGAATATGGGTAATGTGTTTTGATCACATGGGAGAAATACTTTCTCCTAGCCCCTTAGTGCCCCTTCCAACCCTAGATTTGAGGGCATTTTGAGTCATTTTCCATTTTATATAAATACTTGTATTTCCACAATTTAGAGAATTAATGAGAAGAAAAATTGGTGTGTGCATTGGAGCAAACCTGCGCCCTCCCCTCTCTCTCCCTGGTTCCTTCTTTCTCCTTCAGCATTTCAGGGTGTAGACCCCTTCTATCTTAGACCCTCTACCTCCGGATTCTATCTCTGCCGCCGCCGCCGCCGTTCGTGCCGCCATCGAGCCACCGCGAAGCAAGTTTGGAAGTTCTGTCTAAGGTTCTATTTTGCTGGATAGAGGGTTACTCCAAGAATTTTAACTCCCAACTCCTACATCTTATGGAGCTGCGATTTTCAAGGTGAGTTCTGGATGTCATCAACACGTCCCATAAAAATTTGAAAAAATTCCAGCCTTTTTTTTTCTATTTTTCCTTTTTCATGCTTCCCAATCCACTAGTTCTGCCTCCAGTCTGTCCAGTGTTACAGCCACTCTGAGTTTCCACATTTATACCCCATTATTGATTTTTTTTTGAACCCCCAATTTTATTGGGAATTCTGTCCACCTATTACCTATTTCAAAAATTTTCTTGCAAATTTAGGATCTCGTTTATATTTTCTAAAAAATCACTTCAGATCCCAAGTTCTGTTATGCCTCTGCTGTCCAGATCTGACCCTCTGGTACTAGAAAATACTTCTTCCTAGTCAAATCTCCACCAAACCTTTTATACAAATTATCCCCGTTTTCCTCTCTTCGCCCTCTACCACTTTCATGAAGAGCTCAACAGCTGAATCAGAGGTCTACAATGCGGTCAATGCCAACTCTCAAGAAAAAGTACTTCTGTCCTGAGATTTTGAGTTCTGTCAACCAACAGATTAGAAATTCGGCTAAGACCAGATCTGGGATAGCCAATTTTTTCTATATGGCCATAGATCTAAGAATTTTGAGTTAGCTTTCCAATGGCGCTAGTCTCGCGTCGATCCGATGTCGGGGCCGATCGCAGCATTAGTTTTCGTCGGGACGCGCATGTCTAAACTAGAATTCAGATCCGTGGGCAGCAACTCCAACCCGCACCGATCGGAGCCTCCTCGCCTTCCGCGAGGCAAACCAGCGTGCCGCCTTCCCAGGGAGCACCCCTCCGGACGTCCCCGTCGCAGCGGTGCCGCTCCGGGCCCACACGGCCCCACTGACCAGCACGTGGGTCCCATGATCGTGAGTACGTGTGCCGCCGAAGCTACACAAGAAGCTGCCCGTCAACCCGAACCCGCTACTCCCGGGTCCCGCTGTGTCACCCTTTACCTCCCTGCGTGGAGTGGGCAGGAAATCATTGTTGTAATTTAATTAATTATTATTCCGGGAGTACGGGATTGGCCGGGATCGTCTTCCCCACGCCAGGCGCGTGGAGGTATCATGTTCACTCCATTACTCGGCATTTGCTATTCTTGTATATGCTTTTATATGCCGCTGCTAGAGAGCATGTGTTAGGGCCATTAGCTCGATATATTTATTTCACCACTGCTGCGAGAGAGAGCGAGACCGTCCCGTGACCCGATCCGGGCACGAATTTGTGAGTTGACCACCCTAGCACTTTGCCGGTTTCTCAACCGTGCTCGTCCGTACGCTTCCCTCGTTAGGGGCGATCGCGAGCTTGCTTAGAGTCCAAGGGTCGCATATTAAATTGGAGTCGAGTCGCGTGTCCGTCCCGCATCAGTTTGGTATCAGAGCACCAGTTGAGTCTAGGGTAGTCATTAGTCATTGCTTAACAAAAAAACAAAAAAGAGTCCTTGTCTAAGTCGGTCTAGGTTGCATTTGCATCCCATTACTCGGTATATCAAACGGCGTTGCCCGAACGTTAGGTTATGCCTATCGGGAAGGTAGCAGGCTTGTGTGAGTGATCTTCGGATCGATTAGCTCCGCCATGTACCGAGTCTTGGTTGTATCTAGGTTGTTAGTCGAGTCTGCATTCCAACTTTGCATCGCATAGTAGGGTCATGTCTAGTCCATGGGAGTCCGATCTTGTCACCGTGTGATGTGAAACGCGATTGGGAGGGGGTGACTTTCTTCAACTTTCAGATCAAAGTCGCGCTATAGTCTCCAAGCGCCTTCATGAAGATCGTGCTAGGACGATATGGCGCCTTCTCAGACAGCAGCCGGACGATGAAGTTGGACTTGGGGGGGCTCGTGGATGGCTTCGGGGGAGTGATTCACAAGGGGAGGGCACATAGGAGGGTGGATATGACACGGGGGGGGGGGTATCCTAAACAACATGGGGGCCCTAAACATCGATTAAACTAACCTATTGCTAGCTAGGATAACTTGGAGGATGTGGGAACGGGGGTGGGCGACGAGGGAGAAAGGGGCATGGCAGGGCGAGCTAGGATCAGTAGGGTTTTGGCTGGGGCATCACACCCGATCCCATCGCAGGACCGGAGCAACCAATCTCCGTCGTGGCCATAGCAACGTCGTTGGCGAGGGTGGAGGGCGTCGATCGTCGGTGGAGGAAGAACGGAGCCCGAATGGGGCCTCACACCCAACCTCTTCTCAAGGCTGATGCACCCGGATCTTCGAACGTCCTCCGTGAAAGGGAAAAGGGGAGGATTAGAAGAAGAACGTGGGCATCGCACCCGTAGAGGGGAGAGGGGGAGGGGATTCCAAAGATTGGGGGGGGAGAGATAGCCATGCTATACTCTTTCAAACACTCATTTCTCAATTCATTTCTATTCATTCTATTCTTAATCAAACGAGATGGGGGTACATATATAGGGGGAAGGGGAAGCTTAAACGACACTAGAACATCAATTACAACAGTGGGAAACAGCGAACATTGAAGCCATTGCAAGTTCCAAGGGCTGGGTAGTTGGGGCGTCTGCAGTCGACCTTCTGCCTGAGATCGCGCTAGGTAAACCTAGCACTTTCTTCAGGTCGCGCTACCTTTGGGTAGCGCGTTCAGCTTCAGCCCCGCAGCTTCATCGATCGGCTTTGGCGACAGCTAGCTTGATTTCCATCAAACCCCTCCACTTTGGAAGGTTCGTCCTCGAACCTAGAAGCTCAAGATCCCAGTCTGTGAGAACAGGCTGGTTCCCTAGGCTCTGATACCATTTGATGTGAAACGCGATTGGGAGGGGGTGACTTTCTTCAACTTTCAGATCAAAGTCGTGCTATAGTCTCCTAGCGCCTTCATGAAGATCGCGCTAGGACGATATGGCGCCTTCTCAGACAGTAGCCGGACGATGAAGTTGGACTTGGGGGGGCTCGTGGATGGCTTCGGGGGAGTGATTCACAAGGGGAGGGCACATAGGAGGGTGGATATGACACGGGGGGGTATCCAAAACAACATGGGGGCCCTAAACATCGATTAAACTAACCTATTGCTAGCTAGGATAACTTGGAGGATGTGGGAACGGGGGTGGGCGACGAGGGAGAAAGGGGCATGGCAGGGCAAGCTAGGATCAGTAGGGTTTTGGCTGGGGCATCACACCCGATCCCATCGCAGGACCGGAGCAACCAATCTCCGTCGTGGCCATAGCAACGTCGTTGGCGAGGGTGGAGGGCGTCGATCGTCGGTGGAGGAAGAACGGAGCCCGAATGGGGCCTCACACCCAACCTCTTCTCAAGGCCGATGCACCCGGATCTTCGAACGTCCTCCGTGAAAGGGAAAAGGGGAGGATTAGAAGAAGAACGTGGGCATCGCACCCGTAGAGGGGAGAGGGGGAGGGGATTCCAAAGATTGGGGGGGGAGAGATAGCCATGCTATACTCTTTCAAACACTCATTTCTCAATTCATTTCTATTCATTCTATTCTTAATCAAACGAGATGGGGGTACATATATAGGGGGAACGGGAAGCTTAAACGACACTAGAACATCAATTACAACAGTGGGAAACAGCGAACATTGAAGCCATTGCAAGTTCTAAGGGCTGGGTAGTTGGGGCGTCTGCAGTCGACCTTCTGCCTGAGATCACGCTAGGTAAACCTAGCACTTTCTTCAGGTCGCGCTACCTTTGGGTAGCGCGTTCAGCTTCAGCCCCGCAGCTTCATCGATCGGCTTTGGCGGCAGCTAGCTTGATTTCCATCACCGTGTGCCTGCATGTCTACTACCCGCCACCCCCATGGCCGTTTGCCAAGACCATGCGTCCGAGTGGTCATCCCTGGTGGCCCAATTCAATGCCTTCATGGCCCGACCCTTGGGTTTCACCCATATCATTTCTAAAGCCACTCTACCCAATGGGTCCACAACGGAACTCCATCTCACTAATAAGGCTTTTAATAAGCCATTGGGCCACATTCTATGAAGAGTCCATTACTAGGTTTCTTTTATTAGGTCCATTAAGGGGGGTTAGTTCATATTGGACCATTAGGCTTATTAATGGACCTTTAAATCACTTAAGGCCCAAGTGGGCTTCTCCCTCTCATGGGCCACCTAGGTTTAGAAGGCTCATAGGCTATACATGGGTCCATGGACTTCTGTTGGTTGGCCTTGGACCAACTTGGCCCAAGAATGGCCCATGAAGGGGGCGTCCCCTCTTTTGTCCTATTAGGCTAGTTAGGTGAATTTTGATTAGAATATAGGTAATGTGTTTTGATCACATGGGAGAAATACTTTCTCCTAGCCCCTTAGTGCCCCTTCCAACCCTAGACCTAAGGGCATTTTGAGTCATTTTCCATTTTATATAAATACTTGTATTTTCACATTTTAGAGAATTAATGAGAAGAAAAATTGTTGTGTGTATTGGAACAAACCTGCGCCCTCCCCTCTCTCTCCTTGGTTCCTTCTTCCTCCTTCAGCATTTCAGGGTGTAGACCCCTTCTATCTTAGCCCCTCTACCTCCGGATTCTATCTCTGCCGCCGCCGCCGCCGTTCGTGCCGCCATCAATCCACCGCGAAGCAAGTTCGGAAGTTCTGTCCAAGGTTCTATTTTACTAGATAGAGGGTTACTCCGAGAATTTTAGTTCCAACTGCTACATCTTCTGGAGCTGAGATTTTCAGGGTGGGTTCTAGAGGTCATAACCACATCCCAGAAAATTTTAAAAAATTCCAGCCTTCGTTTTCTATTTTCCCTTTTTCGTGCTTCCCAATCCACCAATTCTGCCTGCAGTCTATCCAGTGTTACAGCCACTCTGAGTTTCCCCCTTTATACCCCCTTCTTAATTTTTTTGTGAACCCCCAATTTTATTGGGGATTCTGTCCACCTATTACCTATTCCAATTTTTTTTTTGTGAATTTAGGATCTCGTTTATATTTTCTAAAAAATCACTTCAAATCCCAAGTTCTATTCTGTCTCTACTGTCCAGATCCGACCACCCGGTACTAGAAAATACTTTTCCCCAATCAAATCTCCACCAAACCTTTCATACAAATTATCTCTGTTTTCCTCTTTTCGCTCTCTACCACTTTAATGAAGATCTCAACAGCTGAATCGGAGGTCTACAATGCGGTCAACACCAACTCTCAGGAAAAAGCACTTCTATCCTGAGATTTTGGGTTTTGTCAACCAGCAGATTGGAAATTTTTTTAAGACCAGATCTGGGATAGCCAATTTTTTCTATCTGGCCATAGATCGGAGAATTTTGAGTCAGCTTTCCAACGGTGTCAGTCTCGCGTCGATCCGATGTCGGGGCCGATCGCCAATTTTTGTCGGGACGCGCAGGTCTGAAACAGAATTCACATCCGTGGGCAGCAACTCCAACCCGCACCGATCGGAGCCTCCTCGCCTTCCTCGAGGCAAACCAGCGTGCCGCCTTCCCCGGGAGCACCCCTCCGGACGTCCCCGTCACAACGGTGCCACTCTGGGCCCACACGGCCCCACTAACCAGCACGTGGGTCCCACGATCGTGAGTACGTGTGCCGCCGAAGCTACACAAGAAGCTGCCCGTCAACCCGAACCCGCTACTCCCGGGTCCCGCTGTGTCACCCTTTACCTCCCTGCGTGGAGTGGGCACTAAACCATTGTTGTAATTTAATTAATTATTATTCCGGGAGTACGAGATCGGCCGGGATCGTCTTCCCCATGCTAGGCGCGTGGAGGTATCATGTTCGCTCCATTACTCAGCATTTGCTATTCTTGTATATGCTTTTATATGCCACTGGTAGAGAGCATGTGTTAGGGCCATTAGCTCGATATATTTATTACACCGCTGCTGCGAGAGAGAGCGAGACCGTCCCGTGACCCGATTCGGGCACGAATTTGTGAGTTGACCACCCTAGCTCTTTGTCGGTTTCTCAACCGTGCACGTCCGTACGCTTCCCTCGTTAGGGGAGATTGCGAGCTTGCTTAGAGTCCAAGGGTCACATATCCAATTGGAGTCGAGTCGTGTGTCCGTCCCGCATCATCCAGTCTTCACGTTTCCTCAGCCACGGAACACGGTTCACTATATTACCACCAAAGCCTAACACATCGGCTATGTGGTAAAGGGGGCTTTGTTGGAAGATTTTTGAGGCAGTTGGCATCCCCTCACGGTGATCAAATTTGAAATGTAAATCAACCCAACAATTTAGAAGAAGTGTGCAACCAAAAAGAGGCTTACCCATGCTGGAAGCAGTAAGGCCACTATAGAGGTAAGCAAGAATGGCAGGTCCCAGTCTTTTGCCATTCCAAATTCCACAAATAGCACTCAACTAATCTTCCTCCACTATGTTGTCGGTATAAGGGAATAAGAGAGCACCCGCCAAACAGATTGTGAATCCCTTCATAATTTCTTCCAAACGATCATCGTCTGGCAATCCTCTCAGGGCATCCATGACCCATTCCGCGAGCTTTTGCAAGTTAATTCCCTTCTGAGTTTGGACGTTTCTAACGGCACCAAACGGCGTGAAGCTTCCAAGGAAATCCTCGGAAGTCACCCTCTTCAGCATTGACATGATCTTTATCCTGCTATCCCTTTTGAATCTTTTCAACCCAAGCAGGAGTTCCACCTCCTCAAGAAGGATAGTCGCCTCGAAAGTGGGGAAAATGAAAGTGTGAGTCTGAGGATGCCAGATCTCTACCAGCGCACCCATAGCCACCCAGTCCATGCGAATCTTTTCGTAATACTTGGCGTGAACCAGGAGCCCCTGAATATGCCACCTCGTGATTATGGCCCTCATGCCGATGGAGATGTTGGAAGTTAGCTTCGAAAGCCACGACAGTTTGGAGAATTTCCTCGGGCCTGGGAAGAGGGGGTACGGCTGGAAAAGAATAAGAAAAACAAAGGAGGAAAGAAGTGAAAGAGAGGTCATACAGGGAATTTGAAATAAGTCAACTCACCATACGCGATTGGACCTTCTCACTCATATGTCCTTCGAGGTCGGAAAGCCATTTGAATTCGCTGGTAGGCCTGCTCCTCTTCATAGGGCGAGAAGACTCGCCTTCTATCTTGAAAAAACCCAAGATTCTTCTCCTCCTCCTCTTAAGTTTCAAGGCTCTCAACTCACTCCTTGGTGCATTTGGCTGAACTAGGCAAGGGGGGAGTATTTATAGGAAGGGAGGGGTGTACAAGCCAAACACGTCACATCAATGATGAGTCGTCACTGTTGACTTTAGCAAAAGGTGTTTTATCTTGATCTCCCTTGTGCTGTGGTGCGATTCTGCTGCTTTTAATAATGTTGATCAGTGCAGGTTTCACTAATGGACACCACTGTCCCATCTTGTACCGTCATCATTCGGTGACCGGTCCTACCATGTCATGTATTATATTATATGATAGTTACGCCACTAGAACACGTCAAGGTCATTGCGACCTGAATGAATCTGGAATTTGAGTTCCCCTTTGACAAAAACAGTGATGATTTCAGAGGAATTTGAGTTGTACGGATAGGCCATTAAGTTGTGATAGCATGGGGATGATGGTTCCGTTCAATGAGTTGGTGCATGGATAAACGGGACATGGCTCAGTATCAGCTCACCGGATCGGTATCCTGACTCATTCTTAACAACTTAACAAGATTATCCTTGGCTATCTTCTATTTTAATTTTTTTTAATTTTTCCTTTAAGCCCAGCATGCATTCATTCCATTACGGAAGATCATTCAAAGTAATTCGATTGTGAAAGCCGCTATACTCAAGTTCTTATAATTTGAGATATTATATTCCGAATACTGAGTTTCCTTGAGACAGCCCTAGGCTATTCTTCCTAAAGAGACCCTTGCTTGGACTGATCCTCAAATATTCCTTTACTTTTACTCCATTTGACCCACCTTGGCCGCATCACTTCCACATTGGCTGGTAAACGCTCCCCAAAGGTGAAACCTGTAGGTTAACGACCCAGGTACTTCTACATAGAGAAGTTGGTCCCTCTTTCTATTTGTACCTGAGCGCACATCTTCCACGACCTTATTTGATTCTCGTCCAAGCGATCGTTGAATTTGGAAGCCCTTCTTCAAGGTCGCCCCATTAAAACTCTGAAAAAGATCCAAAGCGTGTCTCATCGCACCTTGGCATCAACTTTTCAGTCCATTCTCACTCCATTCCACTTCACTTCAATGCCATTCCACTACATGTCACTTCCTTGTAAAGTAGACGCCAAGGCGGGGCAGCTGTAGACACGCCATTTTTGGCATTACCTTGGGTAAATCTCATATTATGATATGACACCCCGTAGTGGCTTTCGCATTTTGAATCACTTGAGTGCTTTCCTTTCTTTGAGTTTCTTTCACTTTTTGAGCGGGAGAACGTGCGCTTCTTTTGACGGGGTCCGAGAGGAAAGCTGCCTCACTAAGGAAATCATGCAGCACGCGGATGGCGCCGCTCCCAACCGGACGTTCCGAAGGAATCTGAACACAAAGGCGTCTAACGGTTAGAGGATGACGACTTTCCGGTGCCGATCTGTGGTAGTTTGTTTGAGGCGTCTGGGACCCAGGATGCCTCACTTTGAGGCGTCCAGGACCCCAGACGCCCCCTTGATTCACCCCCCTGTCGGCGTCGATCCGCCACTCAGTTTGACGTTTTGAAAGAATCCAAATATAACAACGTCTTGGCGATCAGATGCGCCCTTCGAGAGTCACGGTTACGCGCCGAAACCACTCGCTTTCTCCACTCTCGATGACTTCCGACGGTGATTCGATGGGCGTAAATAGGCGCGTCTGGGGTCTTGGACGCCTCCATGTTAAGGCGTCCAGGGGGCCAGACGCGCCCATCAATTTGAAATTATCAAAAAAATAATAGGAGCGTCTGGGACCCATGACGCCTCAACATGGAGGCGTCCAGGACCCCAGACGCGCCCATGAAATTTCCCCTATAAATAGAGGACCCTCTCCCTAGAAGGGAGAGAGCTTCAGATCCGATAGAGGAAAGAGAGACTCTGTTGGATCCCTTTCCTAACCCGTGGGCTTTCGCAGGGAGAGGTTCTGCTGAATTTTCGGGTGCCCGCACTCGCGAGAGGAAGGTTAACTCCGTCCATCGTGCTTCCACGTCATCCCTACACTGTCGAAGCTCCGCCGGATCCCGCCATCGACATCTTCAGTAAGCCATTCTCTCCCACTCCCTTTTGTCATTTCCGTTGCATTCATCATCCCGTCATCCGTCATCTCGCTTCATAAGAGAGATCTATTTTTATGCACATTTGCATGATCTTCCATCTATCATAGTATTTTTCTCCCACTCGTGTCCGAGAGGGGTTTAAAAATAACACCAACTAGGTGTGTGTCTCGCCATGATTTCACCGTTTTCATCACAAGAGACTAATACTACACTGCCATTTTTCTGATTCATTTATTATCTGTCTGTTTCCTCTTTTGCAAGGGTAACCAAGGAAAGCCCTCTCCATCAGCCGATCGAAGGGAGAGGAAGACGCAACCCGCCATTTCCCGCTTTTGAGGTAAGCGCGATCACCCTTCTTTTTGGGGTCTCCATCCCCTGGCGATCACATCATATCTTCGATATCCTCGAGACCGCGGCGAGTCACTTCCCGCTATGGCTGTTTAAATTTCTGTCATTTATATCCTGTGTTATTCTCATATCTTCGATATCCTCGAGGCCGCGGTGAGTCACTTCCCACTATGGCTGTTTAAATTTCTATCATTTATATCTTGTAATATTATCATATCTTCGATATCTTCGAGGTCGCGGCGAGTCACTTCCCGCTATGACTGTTTAAATTTCTGTCATTTATATCGTGTGATATTCTCCTATCTTTGATATTTTCGAGGTCGCGGCGAGTCACTTCTCGCTGTGGCTGTTTAAATTTCTGTTATTTATATTTTATGTTATTCTCACATCTTCTCATATCTTCGAGGCCGCGATGAGTCACTTCCTGCTATGGCCGTTTAAGTTTTTGTCACTTAAATTCTCCACCATTCACATCTCCCGAGGTCGTGGAGAGTCATTTTCCGCTATGGCCGTTTAATCCCCATATCTTGTTACGCTGCATCTATTCTACACACCCCGCTGGAGCAATCTTCCGTGGTGGTTTCTCTGCTTCTCTCCTTCTTTCTGTGTCGCAACAAAATGAGCCCGCGCGCTCCGCTCGCCGCCGCATTCCGCGTGACGTCGCTCACAACGAGGGCTTCATAGAAAGCTCACATGTGTCAATTTTATCGAAGGGGGGCGTATATGCAATTCCCAAAAGTCATGGGTTTCCTTATAATTTTCCCCAACCGATGTGTAGAGGAAATCTGTAGAATACATCATGCACATTCAGGGCCCAAGTGAGAATAAGGGTTGTCGGCGGGTTGTCGACTGTACATTACAGAGATCCGCATTAACGTCAGAAATAGGGGCGTAGCCTCAATTACAAGAAATTGCAGGGTAAAATTGTAAATAATAGGACCTTTTGTTTCTCGCAAACCCAAGGAGGATATTTTTGTAATTCCCCCATTATAGGGCCAGAACTACATAATTTAGTCGTCTCGGGGGGTAGAAACTTACAAACATGGCCCACCGAGGGGCATAATTATAAAAATACCCTTTAGGGGCATAAACACAAGACCCGGAGACTTATCCCTCACAGGTCAAGACAAACGAACAAAATCCAAGTGCTGGGTCCTCGATCCTTCATAGATGCTTCCTTTTTCCTCCCTTCTGGACCCTTGGGGGTCTATTTATAGAAGTGGAGGGCTACCCGGAGGTGTCTGAACTCGTACGGGTTAAATGGGATGAAAATGACCCCGGGAGGGTCCTTTTTTCCCTTTTCCCTTTTTTCTTTTTTTTGTGTGCGAGAGATAAGCTAGGCGGATGGTCAAAGGACCCCGGACCCGCCTGGGGTCATTCGACCTCGGGTTGGTCCTGCCCGGTGTTGACACCCGTTTTATGACCGAGTAGTCGGGTCATCTCCTTGTTCATTCTATGTGATGCTCCAAGTTATTCATTCCTTCGTTGAGTCTCCTTCATCAGTTTAAAGTTTATTTCATGGGTCTTCTCCTTGGTTGAGTATGGTTCCACGATTTCTCGTTTGATGAAGCTTAGCAAGCTCTCTTCTCTTTTTTTTTTCAATCCTCATTGTTTCCAACGGTCTGCACCTGGGGCGTTACTTCCCTTATAACACATTGTCCCTGGACCGTTATATCTTGAAGAGTCCTATGACTTAAGGGCTTTGTTCCAATCCTTATCCTTTGGCCTATCCATTGAGTCTAACGGTCTGTCGTGCAGCCGTTACTTCCCTCCAACGCGTTCATCCTTGACCGTTACTTTCATTCAAGAGTCCTATTATTTTGATCTTCGTCCGTTGATCTTATCTCTTTTGAGATAAGGTTGAATGTAATGGTATCCCTCTAACGCGTTATTTTCCTATGACGGTCTGTCGTGCAGCCGTTACATCAAACAGAGAGTCCTGGCAGTTCAGGCCTTTTCTCTGCTACTCCGTGGTCGAGATAAGAGTTTGATCTTGTGGTTTCTCTTCCAAATTTGATCCTCAGAATCTTTTGTTTGTTTCTATGGACTCTTGGTGATATTATCTTCGCGATTTTGCTAAGAGTTATCCTCTTTTCTTGCTGGATTATCCTCTGTTCGACCAGAGATTTTGAGGGCCTATAAATAGCACCCTTAACTTCATGGCCTAAGAGAGGAAGATCTGGAGTTTACGTTGAAGTGCTGTCGCATCCTGGAGCCACATCCAACCAAGGAGAATTGTTCCTGACGTCCATCTGCTTTACGGTGAAGGGAGTATTCGTTTCATTGTGTTTGAGTTTCCATCGTTGTCACACTTGTGTTCTTTCTTCCTCCTTCTCAAAGCATTGTCCCTCTTCCTTATTCCACGTTCTTCATCTGTTTTCATCATCTAAACATCTTCCCATCTTTTAAAACGCCCAGAGGGGTTAAAAAACCAAAACTTTCCCAGTACTTCCCTTTCCTTTTGAATGATCTTAATTTCCTTAAGAATTGATACTATGTTTGTTTAAAGGGCTGATCTGGGTTTGTTTTCTTGTGTTTCACGTTCCTTGGCAGGTTTACAGGTTCATCAAACGAGGCCCAAGTCTTCTGGTCGGCTGGAAGATTTGGAGTTCAAAGAATTCATAAGCTATTTCTACAGGTTGTCTGACGGTCTTGAGAAGATGCGTCAGGTTCATATAACGGTGCATCGTGCAACCGTCACACTCCTATGATGCACAGGGTCTGGACCGTTACATTCAGCTGATCTGTAGATTTCACTGGTTTCTCTCTCCCGTGGGCGGGTGCTTCATCCACCTATTTCCAAGGTATTTTCAAGTCTTTGGCTTGTGTTTACTTTGGTGGCGATCACGTTCTTTCCTTAGTATTGGGCATTGATTTCTCTTTCCCACTTCATATTCCTTTGCTTGTTCCACCCACGCGGTGTGTTTTATTTGCTTTTGCTCCACGCCCCGACGTGTGTTTTTCTTTATTTCTTTAGATTAGTTTGGTTGAGATAGCATGCCCATGCTAGAGCTTGTTCGGATTGCCTAGGTTCATGGTTCACATGTCCTTGGGTTGATTGAGATCATTGATTTTTGCTTATCATCTCTATCATACATCACAAACCCACAAAAAGAAGGAAGCAAATAAATCAACAGATAATTTTTTGGCGATCACGGTGGGACAACATGTGCCAATCGTGCTTTTTGATCTCTGTTAAACCCGCCATCATCTCCTTGTTTGGTTTTCCCCAGATTTCCCTTCTATTTTCCTGCTATTTTTGGTTCTTTGGCTCATATGACAGTCGTGGTTCCCTGCGTTACATTGATTCTGGCGGTCTGGCATTCGACCGTTACATACTTCTGACGCGGGTCTCATAGACCGTTATATACTCCAGAAAGGTACGCATCCCGAGGTGCATTTTATTTCCACAGTTTCTGCTGTGATATTCTTGCTTGGGTGTTATCTGACTTCCTCCTTGGTTGGTTTACATATCTACATCATTGTGTGCATAATTGCTTGCTAGATTCTAGGTTAGAATTTGCATGCACCTCGGTGCACATAGGTTCATTCATATTATCATACATTAGATTGCATTTTCCTACCTTGGTGTGCGGACCTCTCGTCTCCATATTCCTTGGGGCCGACTAGGAAATCGTACCAGGGACCTCCATAAGTCCCCGCGAGCCGTGGATTCCCACACAGACGTCGGGCCGATTGTACCTTTCCCACCCCGTGTCTAGGGTTGCATAAGTGAAGGAGTGATCACACTTAGAGTCAAATCAAGCTTTACACCCCCTCCTATCAGGAACCTATTGTTGAGAGCTCACATCAATCAATCCACTAAAGTTCCAAAGGAGAAATCATAAGAATCTTGAAGCATCATCTTAAACAACTCAGTTGACTTGGAGTGTTTTCATCTCTTGTCACTTACATCTTTGTTAGAAATCATCTAAGTTTGGTTGCTCATTGTTTGTGTTGTGTTGTTTGCATCTTGTCAAGGTTGTCCGTTGCATGTGGAGTTGTTTTCGTCAGCTGGAAGCACCTCCTAGGGTCAATTCCTTCTCCAAGGTCTACTCAAATTTGCTTTTCGAATCCACTATGGCTTCTTTCAATCCTCCCCATTCCCAAGAGGATTCCCTTCCTCAAGGACTTCTTGAAAACCCTGCAAGGGTTACTTCGTTCTCTTTCGGAGAGGGGACAGCCCCTCTTCCGTCCTCCACCCCCACGGAGGGTGGTCAAGCCACCCCTTCTTTCTCTTCTCCTTCAGCGGGCTCCATTCTCCAAATGATGGCCCAATTGGATCCGGCCCAACTCCAAGCTGTCTATCAGGTCATGCAAGGATCCAATATCTCCCCTCCCACGATTATGCAGGGTCAACCTAATCCTTCCATCCAGCCCACTCCGATCGATCTTACTCCGGTCCAACCCCGCACCATCACCTTTGCTGGCATGGAGACGGGCCAATCTTCTACTTCGGCCCAGCAATCTTTTGACAAAGGGAAGTCTGCCATCCCTTCTTTCATTCAGTTGGATCATCATATGTCCAGCCCTATGGTTCCACAAGTCCTTATAGGCCCTTCAGATTTCTCGCGCCCTCAGCCAGGGGTTGTCCAAGCCCACTCTAATCTGGGTCAGTCTCCGACCCAATATCCTTCTTATGGCCCCCCTGCCTTGGCCATTTATCCTTCTGCTCCTTCTTATGGGCTCCCACCTTCTGCTGCGGTTCACCCTTCCGCTCCTCAACTTCAATCATCACCTCTCACTACCCCTGCTCCCTCTAGAGAGCAGAATTACTTGATAAATGGGCCACCATGCAACAACAACTCGATTTCCTCCAGAAGCGGGTTGGCCCACAATCCTTGGCAAATGTTCCAGTTCCTAGCTTTCAGAACATCCGGTTCCCTCCGCAGTCCGAGCTCCCTAATTATCGCAAATATGATGGAAACAGCAATCCCTTTATTCACGTAAGGGACTTCTTGTATGAATCGGCCCAATTCCAATATGATGATCGCCTCATGGCGTACTTATTCCGCCGATCATATGACGGCGTTGCGTTGGAATGGTTCTACTCTTTGCCACTGGAAGACGCCGAAAGCTTCAAGGTAGTGAAAGATAAGTTTATCCAGCAGTTTCAAGACAGGGTCGGCCCGGAGTACTCATTTACATATTTGGTGGCCGAAAAGATGAAACCAGATGAGGAGTTTTCTACTTATGCAGATAGGTGGAGGCAAATGGCCGCTAGAGTGCCCAGCCATATCCCGGAGGAAGAGAAGGTCAAGTTACTTATTTCCAATGCTACTCTGACCTTTCGAAACATTCTGGCCATGAATGACATAGCCAACATGCACCAACTCTACATCCGAGCGCGCTTCATTCAGATGCAGTTCAAGGACTCCCCCATTCACTCGCTATTTGAAAACCAAAAGCCCAAGTGTTGTGCCCCTGGTTTTGATGATGACAACCATGAGATATGAATGATGTATTCAATTCAATGATGAATTAAATCCTGATTCAATAATACTTTCACTTGATTTCATTCTTGTTAGGTTCGATGCAGTATTCAGAGGGGGGGTGAATGAATATAACCCTTTAAAAACTTTCACCCAATTTAAAACTAGAATACTAACAAGACTTTCACTCAATATAAAATTTCGCCCAAACTAGAACTATGATGCTAACTAGACAGATTTACCAAATCTGAAAGCTAATCAACTATTCAGTTCTACCAGTTAGCAAACACATGGAGTGCCCCTATGCATTCATCTAGCGGAAGCACAAATGAACAAATCAAACCACAATGCACAAGGGGTTTTTAGGTGGTTCGGTCCTTCAGACCTACATCCACCCCACACTCAAACTGAGTGTGGCTTCCACTAGCTCACGCTAGAAACAGCAGACTCAGTCTGCAACAAACGCTGCCAAACAGCTTGACCAGGGGAACAACCTCCCCTCTTCCTCCCAACCGGAGGGAACCACTAGTGACACCAGTCACTAGCAAACCAGAGACACAAGGTCTCTCTTCCTCCAGACCTGGAGGGAACCCCTGGACTTGAATCCACAAGCCCAGAACCGGAGACAAGTCTCCCTTCCTCCAAACCGGAGGGAATCAACAAGTAGCACCCAGCTACTTGCAACCGGAGATAGCAATCTCCCTTCTCCTGAACAAACAGGAGGAACTCACAAGTGACTTCAGCCACTTGGAAACCAGAGACACACGGTCTCTCTTCCTCCACACACGGAGGGAACCACCGGGCTTGCTACTCACAAGCCCAGAGCTGGAGGAACAAGCCTCCCTTCCTCCAACCCGGAGGGGAACCTAGAGACCCAAGTCTCTCTTCCTCTGAACTCCAGAGGGAAGCACAACCGGAGATAAATCTCCCTTCCTCCAACCCGGAGGGAAACAACCGATGACACCCTGTCAAAGGCAACCAGAGACGCAAGTCTCTCTTCCTCCACACCGGAGGGCACCAACCACAAGTAGCACCCAGCTACTTGCAAACCGAAGACACAAAGTCTCCCTTCTCCTGAACCCACAGGAGGAACCCCGACCTCTCTACAGAGGATCGGAAATACAGTAAATGGATAAAAACAAAAACGAAACCAGCAACAGAAGGCTGAAAAGATAAAAACAAATGTGGCTCTCGCAGGAGCTGGCTGGCCTGGATTTGATCCACGGTACAGTAGGAACAGATCTTCTGTTGAAGCTTCTATCACTCTAGCTCTCTCTTCTTCTCTATTCTTCTTCCTCTTCCTTTCTTCACACTCTGCTATCTCGATCTCTTACTCAATCTCTCTTTCTTTCTCTTCCTCTCTCTCTTTCTCTTCTTCTTTTCTTTTTCTTCTTCTCTGGATCGTGGCTCTCTGTATTGGCTTCTCTTCTTGCCAATTCGATCACCTTCATCTGTGGATGAAGGTCTCATATATATAGCAGCAGCAGCAGCATCAGCCACGGCGTGTGACCTCCACATTTCCAGCCCTAAGAATTCAGACCACGTGGCAGTCTTTCAGCAGGCTTTATTCCAGCCTCGGATCACGTGCCCTCCTTAAGCTTCACGATCAAAGCACCTGTAAAACAGGGTATCGGATAAGTCATCAGTTTAAAGAACAACTCTGTATAGACTTATCAGAAGAATAGCGTTTTAGAAGAAACTTGAACGAGGTTAAAACGAAACAACACGAAGTGACAAATAGCAACGACACGGAGACAACTCGAGGACACAATAGGGAAAACGACACGAAGTCAGTAAGGACTCGATGTACAACAGTAAGTAACACGAAGTAAGACCACACAGACATAAACGATAACACGAGAACAACACGGGGTGACAGCAGAAACCGACACGAAGTGTTTGCAAACAAAGTAAGACACAAGGTCTACGTAAAGCAACACGAAGTGTGGTTAAAGCGAGAACGACACGAAGTGAAGTTATAAAACAACACGAGGTAAAAAGAAGAACGACACGAGATACATGGAGACAAAACAGAAACCAACACGAAGTGTGGTTTCAACACAAGAAAGACACAAGGTCTAGGAAGAACAAAAACGACACGAAGACACAAAACGGAAAACGATACGAGGTGTAACAAACACGACACGAAGTTATGAAAACAACACGGAGACGACTCCTAAAAAAAAAAAAATGACACGGGGTGAAGACAACACGAAGATGAAACACAGGTTTCGACACGGAGTGAAAACAACACAAAGACAAAACAGAATTGACATGGGTTGAAATCAACACGAAGTCAAAAACTGAAATCGACACGGAGTGAAAACAACATGAAGACGAAGTACAAAGAGACGACACGAAGTGAAGTTGACACGAAGTGAAAACAACAGTAACCGACACGAAGTACATGAGAGGAAAAACCACACGAAGTCATGAAAACAACAGTAACCGACACGAGGTGAGGTTACTAAAGCGACAACGACACGCGGTGTGGAAAACACGACACGAAGACCTGAGATGGAGAAACGACACGAAGTGTAACAGGAACGACACGAAGTAAAAACAGTGATCGACACGGAGACGTAGACACTAAAACAACACGAAGATGAAGACAAGGGAAACGACACGAAGTCTAACCTCATACAAGCTTTCCTGTCACGTATGGAAATCAACACGAAGTGTTGTATGCTCATTCAACACGAGATCTTTTCGTGTTAGTGAGGGGAAACAACACGAAAACTCAAGTTCAGAAACAGCACGAAGATGATGTACAATCTGATGTACAGACATGAAGAACAGTCCAAGGTATAGACTTGCACGAGCAAGCTACAGTGCCAAAGTATAGACTTCACGCTGTACAGACTACATGACCAGTGCATGATTATACTTGACGATGTGAACACTTAGCCTATGCAGACCAATGTACAGACTTTGGCGAAGCAAAAGGCTGTATAGACTTGGAGACCCAAAGACATTGTGTAGACTTTGTCTAAGATAAGGCATGAGCTGACGTTGTATATACTTAGCCAATGCAAACCAGTCCGATGTATAGACTTTAAGGAAATGCATGCTACAGTGCAATGTCTAGACTTGCGATGTGTTCGCCAAATGCACACTACAGTTCAATGTATGGACTTGGACGAATGATGCATGTGCAGTGAATAGACTTAGGGCATAAACCCCACGATGCACTGTATAGACTATGCACATAACATAAGTCTAATATAAATAATATATCAGTTGTACCAGTCACAGTCATGATGCAATCATCAAGGCACAATGTCATGAAAACACTATATCATTGCTATCATCAAAATACAATATCAATCATCAAAACCACAGCAATGAATGCTTTATGCATCATTTTAACATGTAACAGGACTGAACATCAAATATGTTAATCTAAACTGAGCAGCAAGATGACTGAACATTTGATTAACTCACATCAACAACCAATCATCAAAGCCATCATTAAAACCATCATCAAAACCAAAACCACATGCATGAGCACAACAATCAACAATCTCCCCCTTTTTGATGATGGCAACACATTCAATACATTGAGTCATTCTGATGATGTGAGGCAATCTGAGGTAATCTGAAGACTCAAATTATTCTCCCCCTTTGACTTCATCAAAAAGAAAAATAATTTGAAAAATTATAGCATGTATAAAAGTTCAGTCAATTTCTCCCCCTAAATAAAAGCTCCCCCTTTGAGAGGAATATGAACAGATAACATAGGTAGAAAAGGTAGGAGGATCACTTGATAACAGCTGAATCATAGGTTCAGAAAGGAAGCATGATTATAAACAACTGTTAAAGTATAAGAATCATCAACATACAATTTTTCAAAAATTCAGGTTTAACAGTGATAAATCTAGAGTAAAACACCTGACCCCTGAAAAAGAGTTTTAGATTCCATTTATAGCAATGAATCTAGAGCACATGGTATTAATAGATAAGTCTGAAATAATACCCTTTTGTGTTTGAACAAGGAAATTCGAAAGAGGCAACTTGAATATGTATTAAAAAAAAAATTTCACTCATTGACTTTTGATTTTTCGAGGGGTTACAGCAGTTTGATTTTCATTTTTCAATTTCTGAGACTGAACTAAGTGAATAGACCTATGGCATTTATGCTGTTGACATTAGGTGTACACCTTGATAAGAGGCAGGTACCCCCAGTTACTAGGCATAAACTACATGATCTACTTCAGATCAAAACCCACGAGGAATAGTCTTCACTTTTGACATTAAGGGTACACCTTGATTAGAGGCCAGTACCCTCAGTTACTTGGTGAGGACTCCCCTTATAGATTTGACCCTATGAACAGAGATAGTCTAAGGCACTTCATGACATGTGAGATCTCCTGTCTTTTTGGAGGAGTTCACAGTTTCTCAGTGCAATCAGCCATTGCTCTGTCACTATGTTTAGTTCTTAACATTAATGATCTTATATACTGCTGCCCTTAATTCTTTTAGAGTGATTGATTGAAAGACATTACACACTCTTGTTCACCTGTTCTAGACATTTCCAGATTAACACATTTAGGCATTAAAAAAAAAACTTTTTCTATTTTAGCCATGAGACAAAGATTAAGAGCTATAAAAGTTTTCTTTTATCTCAATTTCTGAAGTGCAGACACTTAACTCTCCAATTTATAAAGGTTAAACCTTTAGTTCTCTTCAATTTGTAAGAGTGATTCTTATAAGTGAACAATTGCAATAATCATCATTCAATGTACTAAACCAGATGCAAAGCTGTTGTTTAGTGAAAATGATGAGGAAAAGATAGCAAGTGGCAATATGGTTCAATGACATCTGATGTCAAAAGATATGAATCATTTGAATGAGAATACTGAGAAGTGAATAGGATTCAATGAATTGAATAGAACTCTCAGCTCCCCCTGACACCATGATGCAAAAATATGCTATGCATTAGACTGTTCTACATGCAGACTATGCAACATTAGTCAAACTCCCCCTGACAAAGTGCATGAAATAGAATTAATGAACTGCTCATAATTTTAGAATATGCTCAAGAAGAATTCATGCTTTGTTCAATCAGAGAGAGAATTTATCAAATGCATCATCTTCCTTTTAAATTTTCAAATTTTTTTTTAACAAATGATGCAGTACACTGTTCTTCATGAAAACTAAACCCATGGTACTAGGCGGAGGACCTGGTCTCAAAGACCATCTCACACATGGTAGGAACCTCCGGGCAGATTTCCCTGCCTTTTAGTAACATACCATTTGATATACCAGGGTTAACAAGGACAATGCACCATAAGGCAGTCCTTCATGCATTGAACAGCATCATTGACACATGCAATGATAATCAGTCTATACACAATCAGTCCAAGTATGCATTCAATAACAAGTATGCAATGCATTAACACAAGACACATGCATGGACACAGAGTCTATATAGTGCATCAACTGAATATGCTTAACGAAGCATTCAATTTCAGTTCAATCATATAGCAAGAGAAGAGCATCAGATATATGCAAAAATGAATTCAATAGCTGAGTCTGGAATACAGACTGATCAGCTAGACATGGAGAGATCATCAACAATCAATCAAGCAAATCAACATGAAGCACACATTTTTCATGCTCACAGTTTCAGATAATGGAATTTAAAACACATTTCAGAACTGACCTGAAAAGTTCAATCATGGGGTTTTCATTCTTGAGCGCCTTGGTTAACCCCCTTTTATTTCTCCCTCCAAGGCACACCTGCAAGATATTTGATCATCTTGATCCTGCAGGGACCCAAGTAGCTTTGGGTCCTGCGTTAGCCCTAACAGGTTTTCTAAACATTTTCATAGCAACATTATCATCAAATTTCATCAGTGAACAGTCATCCATAGAATGTCCAAATTTTCCACAGTATCTACATGAACTGGCTGGTTTTTGGTTCTTATGATACATGTTAACAGCAGGGTGATGTTTATAAGCATGTTCATAAGATTTTCTGTTATATGCATGAACAGTTTGATGCTTGTTCTTAACCATCCAACATTCAGCAGATTTATGGCCTGGCTTCCCACAGTTATAGCATGAAATTTTCACAAAAGTTTTTACAGGGAATTTGACAAAATGGGGTTTAACATAGTTCTTTTGAACATACCAACAGTCCTTGACTGTATGCCCATTTTTCCCACAGTGGGAGCATGCAAAAGAATTTCTTCTATGAAAACCATTTTTACCCCAAGTAGATCTAAACCAGCACTCAGCAGCCTTGTGCCCAGGCTTATTACAGTTGAAGCACACGATGTGCTGACTAGAATTGTGTTTAGATCCATATGGATCATAAAAGTGCATGGAAGACTTGGCATGTAGTTTATTGTCTTCTTTCATGATAAAACATTCATTCATGAGATGACCATGCTTCCCACAATAATAACATGAGGCATCAGGCTTCCTAGCAACATGATTTCTATCAAAAGAATTTCTAGAATGTAAAGTTCCACTAGCATGCTCATCCTTTAACATCAATCCACAGTCCTCCATTATGTGACCTCATTTCCCACAATAATAACATGACCCCTTTGTAACATGAGTGTATGTGAGATCATGTGAATTGTGTGTAGCCCTTTTTATAGCAACAGGAGTGCCTTTTTCCTTTTTCTGTGAGTTTTCACCCTTTTTCTGTTTTGGAGTTTGTTCCACAGTTTTGGGTTTCAGAGTGGATTTTTGTGCAGTGAATTGGAAGACAGGAGGAGCAGAGGTTGTGTTCTGATTGGAAGCTTTAACAAAAATAGTGGATGTTTTATTCCCATTACTCCTTTTATTTGTCGGACTATAGCCCAGTCCTTGTCTCTCAAAGTTATCACTCTTTCCAAGAAGCTTATTCAGATTGTCCTTTCCTTTGACAAATTTTGATAGAGAATTTTTCAAATCTTTAATCTCAGAGTTCAAATCAGCAATTTTAGCCTCATATGTGGACAAGTCTGTTTCACAGGAAATTACTTGTTGATGCAAAGCATCATTCAGGCTTTTGAGTTTTTCTACTTCTTGTTTTAATTCTATTTCCTTGTCAGCTTCAGATAGAGACTTGTAAAGATCATCAACTTCTTGTTGAAGGGATGTGATACTAAGCTCATATCCAGCTATTTTCTGTTCACTGCAACTGACATTTCCATTTAACATTAGGTTGATGGTTTTTAGACTCTCAATTTCTTGTTCAGCATTCATCAACCTATCAGAATTATCCACACTCACACACTTGCCTTTTTCCATTGTCATTAGCCTATTTGTCAGCTGGGTGTTTAGATGTTTCAACTCATTGATTTCCTCTTTCAGTTTACTGTTCTGCTCTAGGATTTCATCATCAAACACCCATTTATCTGTTGAAGACTGACATTCATAAAACATTTCTCTTAGTTCTTCAGATTGAACTTTGTCAAGATTTTTCTGAATCTCTGAATTCATTGTTCTTTCAGCCGCCAATTTCTCAGAGATTAAACAATTTTCTTTTTCAAGGTTCATTGATTTATGTTCAAATTCTTTGGATTGGTTTTTGAGCTTTTCATTCTCAGATTTCAATTCTTTCAATTCAGAATTGATACATTCTAAATCTCTCACCAATCTTTCATTTTGAACAGCGTCATTGTTATGAGTCTGATCAACGAAGCTAAGCCTTTCCTTTAGTTCAACAATTTCACAAACAAGCTTTTGACACTCCTCTTTGTGTAGACCAATTTGTTTCATAAAAGTTTGTTTTTCAGATTTCAAATGATCTAGATCTGTAGTAATAGAGTCAAAGTCTTGTAGTTGTCTTCTTAAGATTTCATTTTCAGTTTTCAGAGTTTCAAGATTTTCACCTCCTAGATTTTCCAGCTTCTTTTTCAGACTTTTATATTTCTTCCCTAGTTTCTTACGGGATCTTAACAGATTTGCATAGGCATCTTCCCAATCGTCTAATGAAAAATTCTCGAAAGGGTTTACCTCCTCATCATCACGTTCTTCGGATTCATCTTGATCACTACCATGGTTGCACTCGTCAGCCATCAGACCGTTGTCGACATTTCCCTTCTGAGCAAGCTTCAGCTCATCCATAATGTCCTTGGCAGACCTGCAATCATGAGTACAAGACCATAAGGCTCTGTCAATAGCAGCTCTCATCAGGTTAAAGGCCTTCTGATTTTCTTCATATTTTGACTTGTGACTTTTAGTCCATTTGGACTTTTCCTTTGGCAATCTGTGGGGACCTTGTGAAATTATCTTCCACAGATCCGGATTAATCATTTTCACATAATTGTGAAGACTGCTAATCCATGAGTTGAAGTTAGAGCCATTGAAAATCGGTGGAGAACCCATTGAATGACTCGGCAACTAGATTAATGCAGCAAAGGGTAGAAACAGAGACGCACGAAGGGACAACAGGATCCTCTGCAGATCGTTGGATCTGATCAACCAGAGAACCGCTCTGATACCAATTGTTAGGTTCGATGCAGTATTCAGAGGGGGGGTGAATGAATATAACCCTTTAAAAACTTTCACCCAATTTAAAACTAGAATACTAACAAGACTTTCACTCAATATAAAATTTCGCCCAAACTAGAACTATGATGCTAACTAGACAGATTTACCAAATCTGAAAGCTAATCAACTATTCAGTTCTACCAGTTAGCAAACACATGGAGTGCCCCTATGCATTCATCTAGCGGAAGCACAAATGAACAAATCAAACCACAATGCACAAGGGGTTTTTAGGTGGTTCGGTCCTTCAGACCTACATCCACCCCACACTCAAACCGAGTGTGGCTTCCACTAGCTCACGCTAGAAACAGCAGACTCAGTCTGCAACAAACGCTGCCAAATAGCTTGACCAGGGGAACAACCTCCCCTCTTCCTCCCAACCGGAGGGAACCACTAGTGACACCAGTCACTAGCAAACCAGAGACACAAGGTCTCTCTTCCTCCAGACCTGGAGGGAACCCCTGGACTTGAATCCACAAGCCCAGAACCGGAGACAAGTCTCCCTTCCTCCAAACCGGAGGGAATCAACAAGTAGCACCCAGCTACTTGCAACCGGAGATAGCAATCTCCCTTCTCCTGAACAAACAGGAGGAACCCACAAGTGACTTCAGCCACTTGGAAACCAGAGACACACGGTCTCTCTTCCTCCACACACGGAGGGAACCACCGGGCTTGCTACTCACAAGCCCAGAGCTGGAGGAACAAGCCTCCCTTCCTCCAACCCGGAGGGGAACCTAGAGACCCAAGTCTCTCTTCCTCTGAACTCCAGAGGGAAGCACAACCGGAGATAAATCTCCCTTCCTCCAACCCGGAGGGAAACAACCGATGACACCCTGTCAAAGGCAACCAGAGACGCAAGTCTCTCTTCCTCCACACCGGAGGGCACCAACCACAAGTAGCACCCAGCTACTTGCAAACCGAAGACACAAAGTCTCCCTTCTCCTGAACCCACAGGAGGAACCCCGACCTCTCTACAGAGGATCGGAAATACAGTAAATGGATAAAAACAAAAACGAAACCAGCAACAGAAGGCTGAAAAGATAAAAACAAATGTGGCTCCCGCAGGAGCTGGCTGGCCTGGATTTGATCCACGGTACAGCAGGAACAGATCTTCTGTTGAAGCTTCTATCACTCTAGCTCTCTCTTCTTCTCTATTCTTCTTCCTCTTCCTTTCTTCACACTCTGCTATCTCGATCTCTTACTCAATCTCTCTTTCTTTCTCTTCCTCTCTCTCTTTCTCTTCTTCTTTTCTTTTTCTTCTTCTCTGGATCGTGGCTCTCTGTATTGGCTTCTCTTCTTGCCAATTCGATCACCTTCATCTGTGGATGAAGGTCTCATATATATAGCAGCAGCAGCAGCATCAGCCACGACGTGTGACCTCCACATTTCCAGCCCTAAGAATTCAGACCACGTGGCAGTCTTTCAGCAGGCTTTATTCCAGCCTCGGATCACGTGCCCTCCTTAAGCTTCACGATCAAAGCACCTGTAAAACAGGGTATCGGATAAGTCATCAGTTTAAAGAACAACTCTGTATAGACTTATCAGAAGAACAGCGTTTTAGAAGAAACTTGAACGAGGTTAAAACGAAACAACACGAAGTGACAAATAGCAACGACACGGAGACAACTCGAGGACACAATAGGGAAAACGACACGAAGTCAGTAAGGACTCGATGTACAACAGTAAGTAACACGAAGTAAGACCACACAGACATAAACGATAACACGAGAACAACACGGGGTGACAGCAGAAACCGACACGAAGTGTTTGCAAACAAAGTAAGACACAGGGTCTATGTAAAGCAACACGAAGTGTGGTTAAAGCGAGAACGACACGAAGTGAAGTTATAAAACAACACGAGGTAAAAAGAAGAACGACACAAGATACATGGAGACAAAACAGAAACCAACACGAAGTGTGGTTTCAACACAAGAAAGACACAAGGTCTAGGAAGAACAAAAACGACACGAAGACACAAAACGGAAAACGATACGAGGTGTAACAAACACGACACGAAGTTATGAAAACAACACGGAGACGACTCCTAAAAAAAAAAAATGACACGGGGTGAAGACAACACGAAGACGAAACACAGGTTTCGACACGGAGTGAAAACGACACAAAGACAAAACAGAATTGACATGGGTTGAAATCAACACGAAGTCAAAAACTGAAATCGACACGGAGTGAAAACAACATGAAGACGAAGTACAAAGAGACGACACGAAGTGAAGTTGACACGAAGTGAAAACAACAGTAACCGACACGAAGTACATGAGAGGAAAAACCACACGAAGTCATGAAAACAACAGTAACCGACACGAGGTGAGGTTACTAAAGCGACAACGACACGCGGTGTGGAAAACACGACACGAAGACCTGAGACGGAGAAACGACACGAAGTGTAACAGGAACGACACGAAGTAAAAACAGTGATCGACACGGAGACGTAGACACTAAAACAACACGAAGATGAAGACAAGGGAAACGACACGAAGTCTAACCTCATACAAGCTTTCCTGTCACGTATGGAAATCAACACGAAGTGTTGTATGCTCATTCAACACGAGATCTTTTCGTGTTAGTGAGGGGAAACAACACGAAAACTCAAGTTCAGAAACAGCACGAAGATGATGTACAATCTGATGTACAGACATGAAGAACAGTCCAAGGTATAGACTTGCACGAGCAAGCTACAGTGCCAAAGTATAGACTTCACGCTGTACAGACTACATGACCAGTGCATGATTGTACTTGACGATGTGAACACTTAGCCTATGCAGACCAATGTACAGACTTTGGCGAAGCAAAAGGCTGTATAGACTTGGAGACCCAAAGCCATTGTGTAGACTTTGTCTAAGACAAGGCATGAGCTGACGTTGTATATACTTAGCCAATGCAAACCAGTCCGATGTATAGACTTTAAGGAAATGCATGCTACAGTGCAATGTCTAGACTTGCGATGTGTTCGCCAAATGCACACTACAGTTCAATGTATGGACTTGGACGAATGATGCATGTGCAGTGAATAGACTTAGGGCATAAACCCCACGATGCACTGTATAGACTATGCACATAACATAAGTCTAATATAAACAATATATCAGTTGTACCAGTCACAGTCATGATGCAATCATCAAGGCACAATGTCATGAAAACACTATATCATTGCTATCATCAAAATACAATATCAATCATCAAAACCACAGCAATGAATGCTTTATGCATCAGTTTAACATGTAACAGGACTGAACATCAAATATGTTAATCTAAACTGAGCAGCAAGATGACTGAACATTTGATTAACTCACATCAACAACCAATCATCAAAGCCATCATTAAAACCATCATCAAAACCAAAACCACATGCATGAGCACAACAATCAACAATTCTTGTTGCTAGAAAGGAACAGGGTCGATGCTGGGAGCTTAAAGCGTCCACGCATCAGTTGAAGAAGCCTTCACTGATATCTCTCACAACGTTAACTCCACGAAGCAAGCAGCGTCAACTCATCATATTCTGAAGCAGAGACCTTCACAAGTTATTCCACTGCGTCAACGCCAAGATAGAGCAGCGTCGACGCAGCAGTTACAAAGGAAGAGCCGATGGCTTACTGGAATACGCTGATGCGTCAACGCTTTGATCAAGTAGCGTGAACGCAGCAGTTCAAGCACTCCTTGTTGTAGCCTCTGGAGTACCTTGGCAGCGTCGATGCTGCAGTTCGATGGGTCGACTGTTGTGCCCCCTAGGCACAAGCATGTGCTATGATGATTTGATGACATGTGCTATGATGATTTGATGATAGCAACGCTGTTGTGTTTTGATGATAGCAACACATGAGTGTTTTGATGACATTGTGTTTTGATGATAGCAACTTGTCTGTGACTGGTATATCAGATGGAGAATACACGTGTATGACTGATATACTGTTTGTGTTAGACTTCTGTTATATGCATAGTCTACACATTGTGCATCATAGTGTTATGCAGTGTCTTGGTGAAGTCTATACAGACTTCAGCGTCTCATTCTGCGTTTTATAGCATGTCTATACATTGCATCATGGCGTTTATGCTCTAAGTCTATACACTGCATAGCAGTCTCAAGGTCGATACATTGAGTGTCTCATGCATCTTTCTTCTAAGTCCATACAGTGGACTGTAGCATGCATTTGGCGAAGGCATAGCAAGTCTAGACATTGCACTGTAGCATGTATCTCTTTAAAGTCTATACATCGGACTGATCTGCATAGGCTAAGTGTATACATCGTCCAGTACAATCATGCACTGTTCATGAAGTTTGTACAGCCTTTTGCATTGGACTTAAAGTCTATACATTGCACTGTTCCTTTCATCCTCATGTTGCTTATGATCACCACACTTCGTGTTGTTTCCCCTCACTAACACGAAAAGATTTCGTGTCGTCTGAGCTTACAACACTTTGTGTTGATTTCCATGCTTGACAGGAAAACTTGTATGAGGTTATACTTCGTGTCGTTATCTTTTCTATCTCGTGCTGTTTTCATCTGTCTTCGTGCTGTTTTTCTCTTTAGACTTCGTGTCCTTCTCGCCTTGACCACACTCCGTGTCAATTTCTGTTTCTGTCTTCGTGTCGTGGTCAGCCCGTGTCGTTTTCACCTCGTGCTGTTCTGATGACTTCGTGTCGTTTTCCCTCTCATGTCTTCGTGTCGTGTTTCCTAGACTTCGTGTCTTTCGTATGTTGAAACCACACTTCGTGTCGGTTTCTGTTGTTTCTGTGTTTGTATCATCGAGTTGTCTTCGTGCCATTTCCGTATTGTGTCCTCGTGTTGTCTTTCCTAGACCCCGTGTCTGTCTCGCCTTGTGACCACACTTCGTGTCAGTCTTGTCTTTCGTCTTCGAGTTAGTGTCAGTCCAGTGTCTTCGTTAGTGTCTCAGGTTTTTGGTCAAGTCTATACAATGAAGTTCTTTTGATAAGTCTATACAGAGTTGTTCTTCAACCTGATCATCCGATACTCTGTTTGACAGGGACTCTCTACTGAGATTGCTGACATGGCTCGTGATCCCAGGAGGACAAGGTGACCAGATGCTGCCACGTGGATGGAAGCATCTCGAATCTGGAGAATTCCTTGGGCGGGAAAACGTGGAAGCCACGCGCCCTTATCCAGCTGCTGCTGTTATAAATATCAGTCTTCATCTTCTATAGAGGTTGATCGAAGTTGGCGAAGCATATACGTCCAGTCTGAAACAGTAGCCACCGAGATCCACTGTGAAAGAAGAAAAGGAGAGAAGAAGATACAGAGAGAAAGAAAGAGAGAAAGAAAGAGAGATAGTGAGATTGAGAGAAGAAGAGTGAAGTCTGAAGATTTGTTCACTGGACCGTGGATCAAATCCAGGCCAGTCTGCTCTGTTGAGAGCTATATTGTGTTCTTCATTTGCAGCTTTCCGATTGCTGTTTCATTCTATTTTCATTTTCCACTTTATCCCTTATTCAAGCTGTATGTCAGCGGATGCAGTGGAGGTTTCCACTGGACAGGTAAAGCTGTAATCCTCAGCTGGCGAGACTTGGTCTCGGACGGGTTAAGCTGTACTTCCCCAGCGGTTTGCAGAGGTGTATCCTCTGGACAGCAAGCTGTGTTGCTCAGCAGTTTTGTAGAGGTGTATCCTCTGGACAGCAAGCTGTGTTGCTCAGCGGGCAGTGGAGGATTCCACTGGACAGCAAGCTGTGTTGCTCAGCGGTTTGTAGGCCAAGCTGTATTGCCCAGCGGACGCAAGCTGTGTTGCGCAGCAGTAAGCCATACTCGGTTGAGTGTGGGGTGGATGTAGGTCATTGACCGAACCACCTAAAATCTTGTGTGCATTGTGTTTGTGAGTTTGTTCTTACTGAATCTCTTGATTATCTTCACAGATGACGTGTGTTGTTGCTAAGTTTAGACACTCGACTTAGTGTTTTAGTAGATCTGCCTTTATTCCGCATTTGAACCTACAACTGGTTCTAAATTAGGCTATAGATCTATTCACCCCCCTCTAGATCCATACTTCTTGGAGATAGACTGCGTGGCTTTCCCACTTTGGCCAAAAGGCCTACAATGGATCCTAATGGGTTCATAGACCCATATTCTACCCCCCATTCACACATGCATGCACATAAAAACACAAAAAAATTAAAATTTTGGAAAATGGGATGGGCGGCCTACCTCTCGGTCTTGGCCCCTCTTCCTCTTCTTCTCCTGTTCCCTGGGTTCTACCTCGTCCAGGGGAACCTCCCCTTGATCTTCCTCGGCCGTGGAAACGTCCTCCTCTCTCCTCGCCCTAGTTTCTTCCTCCACGGGCGGGGCGGTCTCTCGCTCTATCCGGCGGTGAAGGCAGCGAATCACCTTCTTCTTCATCCCTCTCTCCTTCTTCTTCGGTGGCTGGGAACCCTCGTCGCCGGCCATCTGGGTGATGGTCGCCGGTGGTCTCCTCGGTTGTTTTTTTTTGGGAGCACTTTAGGTTGAGTGTTGTATGAATGAATGAAGATTGTGACCGTTCGGTTTGTTTTTTTTGAACGCTCAGGAAATGCGACGGTCTGTCGTCTGACCGTTACAGTCTCTGACGCGTACTATTGAGACCGTTACATGGATTTGAACTGTTTTATTGAAGAATGCGAACCGCCTAGTCTCTAACGGCCCTCGCCTAGTCCGTTACTTTGTGTGACGCCCTATCAATAGACCGTTACAGCTTACAAGTTTCTTGATGAATAAAATGGTCTATTTAATGCTTGAAAGATCACATTTTCTTCCATGGTGCATATTATTAATGCTTCTCACGCGTATGAATGGTTATGCCTTGTTTTATGCTCATATCTATTGTTGGCTAACCTTTTCTCTCATGAATGAAGTTATGAACAGCATCATGTTTTGACATTCGCCAGAAAGGTAAGTCATGTATTGTATCTCGATTCCTTATCCCTTTTATGCATTACTATATGGTATTTATGATATATTACCTCGAGAACCGGCTGGTCATTCATGTGTTCTGGGATCTGATGTTCCCCTTAAACAAAAATGATGGTGATCTAAGTTCATATGTTTAATCGTTGGATAGGCCGTTAGGTTGGAAAAATTTGGGGACGATGGTTCTGTCTTGCACGCCGTGGTTGCAGATAGTGTCCTGACCCTGATTTCTCCGGTCTAGCAATATTATTCTCGAGTATCTTGTTATTTTATTCTTTCTTTGCATTCGTTTTAACGATTTCTTTTTATTTAGCCCAGCATGCATCATACGCATATTTGAGCATTCATGATCCTTCATCTGTTCGAGGTATCTCAATGATGGTGAATAGCTGTGTTCTTGATCTCGAATGAGGAGACACATTCCACTCTGAGTTTGAAGGTTTCCTTCGATCCTTTTGCTTGATTTGGTTGGCGGAAGATTCCTGTCTAGAGTTTAGTCAGTTCTCTTTCCTTTCCGTTGCCTCCGGCGGCTAGCCGTGTTTCCTTTCCTTAGTTGTTAGTTTCTCCAGACTTGCATCCTTTGGTTAGCTATTTCCTTGTGATCAGTTCGAAGTTTTCCAGAAAATTCCTATCGCTTGTTGATGCGGGACGAGACCACGGACACGACTCGAATGAGGAATACAGTCCTCGGACTCTAGGTGAGCTCGTGATTGTCCCTTAACGAGGGAAGCGTCGGACGTGCACGGTTGAGAAACCGGCAAGAGCTAGGGTGGTCAATTCGCACTTTCGTGCCCGGATCGGGTCACGGGACGGTAACGCTCTCTCTCGCAGCAGCGGTGATATAAAAATATAGCGAGCTAGGTCCTAAAACATGCTCTCTAGTAGCGGCATATAAAGCATATATGAGATAAAGCAAGATGCCAAGTAAGGGAGCGAATACGATACCTCCACGCGCTCGGCGTGGGGAAGACGGACCCGGCCAAAAATCGTGCTCCCGGAACAATTAATACATGAAGATTACAGCAATGAGTTACTGCCCACTCCACGTAGGGAGGTAAAGGGCTACACAAATGGGCCCGGGAGGACCGAATTCGGGTTGACGGGCGGCTTCTCACGTAGCTTCGGCAGCACCCGAACTCGTGACTGTGGGGCCCGCGTGCTGTCCGGAGGGACCGTGTGGGACCGGGGCGGCACCACTGTGGTGGGGACACCTGGAGGGGTTCTCCCAAGGATGGAGGTGCGCTGGTTCGCCGGCCGGAGGCCGGGCGGCTCCGATCGGCACCGGTCGGAAAAGCCGGCCACGGATCTATTGTTTCTATTTTTCAGCGCGCGCTCCGGCGAGAACGGATGCTGCGATCAGCCCCGATGTCGGATCGACACAAAACTGGCGCCGTTGGAAAGCTCTCTTGAAGTCCTTTAACCTAGGCCTAGAGATCAGACCTGGATATGCACGGATCTTGGCTTTATTGAATTTTTGAGTTCCTAGTGTACAGTAGCCGAACTCTCAGATCTGTAGGGAAGTTGTCTGAGAACTGTCATTGACCGTGAAGTAGATGTCTGATTCAGCTCCTGAGCTCTTCACAAAAGTTATAGGATGTTTAACAAGGAAGATGAAAATAGTTTTTGTGGACTGATTGAAGGTGGTTACGAATTGATATAATTTTTTCACTGGACAGAGGTCGGATCAGGAAACAGGTGGACAACACTGTAGCTAGCTCTGAGAACGAATTTTGAAAAATAGATGGAGGGCGGATAAAAAATCAGGAAAATTCATGGAGTGAGGGGACGGTAGACAGAACTCTCAGTAAAATTGGGAGGGTTTGGAACAATCAAAAAATGGTCGAAGGGGGGGATTACAGGGGTGCTGTCACACAGATTTGAAACTGGACAGAACTGGGAAACAAAAACACACAAAATTTGAAAAATAGTAAATGATAGAATTTGGATGGGAGTTTTGTTTTGGTGGTGGGGATTGAAGATAGGAATACACCATAAAATTTTCAGATCAAGAAGAACTCGGGGCTGACTGCATAATTTCGTGGAAGGGGCTGCTGTTAGCGGAAGACATAACTTCGACGGTGGCTCGGTGGCGGTCCGATGGCGGCACGAACGGCGGCGGCGGCGGCACAGATCACAACCAGAGATTGAGGGGAGGGGATAGAGATGAAACCACTCTAGAATTGGGGGTTGGAGGAGATGAAACCATGGGGAGAGAGCTGGTGGCGCAAGAAGCCTTCTTGGCAATCAATAATTTTTTCTTCATTAATGCCAACAAATGAAAATATAGCCTTTTATATGCTATGTATCTAATCAAATGTAGACCCTTGGATCTAGGGATGGGGAATGGAGGGCTGGGATGAAGTGTGAATAACACACACAAAAATAATAAAATAATAAGGGGAGGGGCGCCCCCTTGACCAAGAGGGGACAAGTTGGAAGGGTAGGTAGCCTACCTTGGAAAATTTACCCCCTTTGTCTCCCATGTGGTCAATTGGCATTCAACCATTCTAGATGGTCACCTAGGATGGTTGACCAGCCCCACATGAATGACATGGACCAATGGGAAAGGGCTGAGGGCCCCTTTGCTAGTCCTACTAGTAAATTACATAGAAACCCATACAATCCGTGGGAATGACGCATTGGCTTACAAAGCCGTACAATTGTGCATATACTTTCCCATGGATATACAAATAAACTAAAGGACATAAATGCAAAATAAAATGTACATGCTCGGCGTCGATTCCCATCAACTCTCCCCAGGTGGGAGGAACTCGACCCCGTCGAGTAGGGGTATGGATGCTTGAGTACTCCGGCGGATCCGTCATTTATCCAAGTAACGTGGGTACACTCCACTCCAAGTGATCGTCACCTGCTCATCCCATATATACTCGATATGCGTGAACTGCTATGGGCTAAAGGTGGACACTCCAGGTGGGGCACTCTCAAAAGGGAAGGAAGCAGCTCGAAGACTCACTAGGAATCACCGCTGAGTCCCTGTAGGCGACTGATCCGGGTATAGATGTAGAACCGATCCCATACTAATTGAGTGAGTCCAATCACCTCTTACTCATAAGAGAATGACAACGAGCTTGCACAAGACACATGCAGACAGACATACCACACAAAGAAAAAGTACACCGACTCATCTATGACCCTAGACACACCTAATGTTAGTCCGACCCGTACATGGGTGACGGCGTACCAGGACACCCGAATGTGTGCCATGCATGCATCTGACGTAACTGGTGGTCGACATCATGCGGAAATCCTAGACCTCCTAAGGTGGGCCATGCATGCATATGGGATGTGGATGTGGGAGGGCCAAGAGTATCTCCCCTAGATGATGGTGTATCTTATAAGGGTACGGGCTTGGTGGGCATAGACGACCCGGCCCGTGGGGAAGGGGTGTGGTAGCGGACTCCCTCGAAGAAGTGAAGTGAATATGAAGGGTCTAAGGATCCACTAGGGAATGGGTCAAAGGGATCAAAGAAGGTATGACCCCTTGTGGTGGGTTCCCACAAGTCACGGTCCCACGTGTAGAAGTTTTGAAGGTGTGGATAGTCACCTTCTTGAATTGTGACGGGTGGGACGGGGATCGTAGGCAAGAAGTATGATTCCTCCCTCGGACAAAAGGGTATGAATTCGGGCTCATCCGGTAGCGGGAGAAGTAGAAGAACCTCCGTGGTGACACAACCCACTGTGCACTCGGAGGTAATGGACCCGAAGGCCGGATGGGTGAAGCTAAGACTAGCAGGTTGGTCAAAGCCTCGTGCCAAAAGATGCGTCAACTTCTATTGTGAATCTAATCCCATGACAAGATCGTCCAATGTGTCAACATGGTGACTAGATTGAAATGTGGTATGGAAGGAGTTGACCGGCACTAAAGGGAGGATGGGGTCCATGGATGGAAAGGGAGGTGAGACCAAGCCATCCTTGAGCCAACTAAAAAGTGGCTCGGCGATGTATAGTGTACCCGTTAGAAATACGGGTGGCCCGGGCCTTGGTGGCTCCAAATGAGATGGTTCCGAATCACGTTCGGACGTAGAGGGTGGTGGCATTGGAGCTCTCGAGGGTGAAGAAGCTCTTATTCTTTCCAACAAATCCGAAATCACTTTCTCGAATTCCTCAAAGGAGCGGGTTGGAGTAGGGACCTTGGGGTGGACTCGCTCCTCGTCCCTCGGCCTAGGTGTGGTCCTAGGCTCGGCTATAAGCGGGGCTTCCACTCGGTTGGAGGTACTTGAGTGGGTTGGGATGGGGGTGCCAAGGGGAGGCTGGTTGGAGGTGACTGGGCGGGCCACTAGATTGGGGTCACCTTGGTGGGCTTGGACGGCGGTGAAGGGGTGGGATTGAGTAGAGGTGTGGCCCACTTGATTGTGGGTGAGTTGGTGGGGTTGGTGAGTGGTATGACCTCCGTGGTTGGAGGTAGGTGGGCGGGGAAAGTAGACCCTCCTAAGCGCTCTCTTCATTTCCCACCATGACTCGATGGGCCTTAGATTCCTATCCTCCTCCCAATATTTGATGTCCCTCCATGTTTCGGCGGCTTCACCAAAAAGTCACCTTTTGGCAACATCAACTTGCATGGGCCCGTACATATTGTACACCTCTAAGTAGTCGTCCATAATGGCTTCCCACTCTAGGTAGTCACCTGGGTCATCGGACCCGTAGAAGTCCCGAGTTTCGGACCTAGTGGGGTGGTTCGGGTGGTCCTTCCATTTGAGATAGTATCGCCACCATGGATAAGATCCGGGTGTTTGGTAATCCATGGGACACGGGGAAGCTAGAGGATGGCCATGCCGACACTAGTAGATAAACCAACTAGACAATGGACTACAACCCTAGACATGACGACCAAGACTCAGTACGTGGCGGAGCTAACCGATCCGAAGATCACTCGCACAAGTGTGCGGCCTTCCCGAAAGGCGTAGCCTAACGTTCGGACAACACCTTTTGATATACCGAGTAAAGGGATGTATGCGACCCAAAAGACACTTTTTTTTAAAACAATGATGACCCTAAACACGACTTAGATAATGACTAATGACTATACGTAAATGGCACTCTTTTTTTTATTTTTAGACACCCTAGACTCAAACTCGCTCTGATACCAAATTGATGCGGGACGAGACCATGGACACGACTCGAATGAGGAATGCAGTCCTTGGACTCTAGGTGAGATCGTGATTGTCCCTTAACGAGGGAAGCGTCGGATGTGCACGGTTGAGAAATCGGCAAGAGCTAGGGTGGTCAATTCGCACTTTCGTGCCCGGATCGGGTCACGAGACAGTAACGCTCTCTCTCGCAGCAGCGGTGATATAAAAATATAGCGAGCTAGGTCCTAAAATATGCTCTCTAGCAGCAGCATATAAAGCATATATGAGATAAAGCAAGATGCCAAGTAAGGGAGCGAATGCGATACCTCCATGCGCTCGGCGTGGGGAAGACGGACCCGGCCGAAAACCGTGCTCCCGGAACAATTAATACATGAAGATTACAGCAATGAGTTACTGCCCACTCCATGCAGGGAGGTAAAGGGCCACACAAATGGGCCCGGGAGGACTGAATTCGGGTTGACGGGCGGCTTCTCACGTAGCTTCGGCAGCACCCGAACTCGTGACTGTGGGGCCCGCGTGCTGTCCGGAGGGACCATGTGGGACCGGGGCGGCACCACTGTGGTGGGGACACCTGGAGGGGTGCTCCCAAGGATGGAGTCACGCTGGTTCACCGGCCGGAGGCCGGGCGGCTCCGATCGGCACCGGTCGGAAAAGCCGGCCACGGATCTGTTGTTTCTGTTTTTCAACGCGCGCTCCGGCGAGAACGGACGCTGCGATCAACCCCGATGCCGGATCGACACGAAACTGGCGCCGTTAGAAAGCTCTCTTGAAGTCCTTCAACCTAGGCCTGGAGATCAGACCTGGATATGCACGGATCTAGGCTTTATTGAAATTTTGAGTTCCTGGTGTACAGTAGCCGAACTCTCAGATCTGCAGAGAAGTTGTCTAAGAACTACCGTTGACCGCGAGGTAGATGTCCGATTCAGCTCCTGAGCTCTTCAAAAAAGTTATAGGATTTTGAACAAGGAAGATGGAAATATTTTTTGTGGACTAATTTGAGGTGCATAAGAATTTATATGATTTTTTCACTGGACAGAGGTCGGATCTGAAAACAGGTGGATAGCACTGTAGGTAGCTCTGAGAACGAATTTTTAAAAATGGATGGACGGTTGATAAAAAATCAGGAAAATTCATGGAGTGAGGGACGGTGTACATAACTCTCAATAAAATTGGGAGGGTTTGGAAAAATCAACAAGATGGTCGAAGGGGGGGATTACAAGGAAACTGGACAGAACTGGGAAACAGAAACACACGAAATTTGAAAAATAGTAAATGATGGAATTTGGATGGGATTTTTTTTGTGGTGGTGGGGATTGAAGATAGGAACACACCATAAAATTTTCAGATCAAGAATAACGCGGGGCTGACTGCAGAATTTCGTGGAAGGGGCTGCTGTTAGCTGAAGATAGAACTTCGACGGTGGCTCGGTGGCGGTCCGATGGCGGCACGAACGGCGGCGGCGGCGGCACAGATCACAACCAGAGATTGTGGGGAGGGGATAGAGATGAAACCACTCTAGAATTGTGGGTTGGAGGAGATGAAACCAGGGGGAGAGAGCTGGGGGCGCAAGAAGCCTTCTTGGCAATCAACAATTTTTTCTTCATTAACGCCAACAAATGGAAAATACAACCTTTTATATGCTATGTATCCAATCAAATGTAGACCCTTGGATCTAGGGATGGAGAAAGGAGGGCTGGGATGAAGTGTGAATAACACACATAAAAATAATAAAATAATAAGGGGAGGGGCGCCCCCTTGACCAAGAGGGGACAAGTTGGAAGGGTAGGTAGCCTACCTTGGAAAATTTACCCCCTTTGTCTCCCATGTGGTCAATTGGCATTCAACCATTCTAGATGGCCACCTAGGATGGTTGACCAGCCCCACATGAATGACATGGACCAATGGGAAAGGGCTGAGGGCCCCTTTGCTGGTCCTACTGGTAAATTACATAGAAACCCATACAATCCGTGGGAATGACGCATTGGCTTACAAAGCCGTACAATTACGCATATACTTTCCCATGGATATACAAATAAACTAAAGGACATAAATGCAAAATAAAATGTACATGCTCGGCGTCGATTCCCATCACTTGTTGGTGAAGAACGAGTGTCGTTTACCTTAACGCCAGCTTTTTGGTCCACTCCGCTTCATTTCCGCTTCATCTCCATATTCTATTTCACTTTCGATTCACCTCCGCTCGCTCCCCTACAAAGAGGACGTTAAGGAGGGGCATCTGTTGACACCCATTTTATGACCGCGAAGTCGGGTCATCTCCTTGTTCATTCTATGTGATGCTCCAAGTGATTCATTCCTTCGTTGAGTCTCCTTCATCAGTTTAAAGTTTATTTCATGGGTCTTCTCCTTGGTTGAGTATGGTTCCGCGATTTCTCGTTTGATGAAGCTTTGATGGGGACATCACCTCCCATGCCCACGTTCACAGCTCGTCTCCTCGCCCCGGTTGCATCCGGCATGGTCTAGTCATTTAATTTTGAGTCCTATTTGAGTCATTTGATGTAATTTTCAGTTTATTTGAGTCATGTCCCTAGGTCTTGCATTTATTTTCCTAAGTATTGAGTGTCATTAGATTGTGTAATGTACTATTGGGCCTAATTCTTCGGGCTTGGCCCATGAGCACCCCCTACCCCTTCGGTTATTTGCTATTGAGTCTTTTGTTAGGGACTTATTGTAAAATGTGGGTTTCCTATATATCGGGCCCCATTTCCTTCATTTGGAGGTAATGAATCAATCAATGAAAAAAATGCCATTTGAGAGTCCAAAGCTTAGTTTAGTGGAGTGATTCCAACATTTTTTGGGTGAGAAACCCTAGGGGAGAGATTCCCCACCCTTCCCTCTCTTAATCCCTCTTTTTCACTCCACTTTCTCTCTCCTCATCACCCAATTTCGAATTTTCTTCTCTCTCCTCCCTTCCCAACCACCTCAACCCCCACCTACCATCATTAAAGCCCTCCACTTCCCCATGGCCTCCATTACTCCACCCCCCTAGTCCCAAGGAGATCCCTCACCATTCCAACACCACTTTCCCCATTCCAACACAATCAACCCCTTCCCCACACAACCACACAACTTCCAATGCCATTTCAAATTTGAAATCCACCCTTCCCTCCACTCACTTGTGCCCCCCCCCTCACCTTCTCCTCTCACCCACCTTCCCAAATTCGTAGCTCCTCCTCCCACCACCTGTGAGACCCCCTTCCAGACCCCATTCTTCCCTTCCCCCACCTTAGAACACCCCCTCTAGACCCCCTCACAGCCCGGGCTTTCACTACACTCATCCACCCCCATTTCCCCTCCCATATACCCCATTCCCCCCCATCATCATCAACCTACAGCTCTCAACTGAAGATCTACAGCAGACCAGCAACTTGCAGCGGCCACCACGACCTCCTCCGGACGAGTTTGAAGACCCAAGAGCCATCGTCGGAAGCGTCTACCAGTCACCTTCGCAACCGAAGTGGTTTCGTCTTCTTCTGATCTCCGAGTCGTCCAGGAGGTCCATTCTCCAACAGCTGCGTGGTTCTGCCTCGGCTGAGGACCTGAGCTGGATTAGAAGCTCTGCCACGACCAGCCCCGAAGGAATCAGTCCTTAAGTCCTCTTCAAAGTTCTTCATCGGCCTGTCTACTTTCAGAATCAAGAAGCGGAAGCCCATTCAGCATCCAGGAACAGAAGTTACCAATTTTCTTCCACGGTCACGCGGCTCTGCCTTCCCCAGTCTGCATCAACACCTCCTCACTCTTCTGGCTCCACAGATCGTCTCCGTTCTCTTCTGGCATCCCCATTTCTTTTGCTGCAAAGAGGACTCACCTACGGTTCTAACGGCGCTGACGGCATCAGATTTGGAGTTTGGGAGCGGCCAGGACAGCCTCTGCATCCTACTGTTGGTGACCTACCCCTGCTAGTCCGAGAAACAGAGGCCCTGTTCAAGCTTCTGCCCTGACCTGCAGCGACTCCAGAAGAAATTACAAAAATTCTGAGGCATTCCCCTTCCTATTACGAAGATTTCGCCGCTGGTGTCGCCATCAGTAAAATTCCTGAACAAGATCTACAACAGCAACACCGACCCTCTACCCTGGTTTGCAGACAGCAGGCAGATTCGGCGTCCACCCTTGTTCCTCGTTCTTTGCTTTGGTTTCCCCACCCCGCTTGGCCAGCTGAAGGCCCCTCCCTGCGTGGAGGTAGTATTGATGTAATATCATTAACCCCCAACCCAAGTTCCCCCTCCTGTGAGAGGTGTAGTGGTGTACTTTGTTTGGGCAGGTCAAGCGACACCGCCGCGGCGTGTGGGGATCCACTCGCCTCCCCGCTCGCCCTCGTCTCCGACCGGGACCGGTTTCTTCAAACCGATCGAGTAAGTGCTCAAACCTTCACTCCACTTAGTGCTTGTCTTTCAATATTAGTTCTTAATTCCGCTGGTTATGCGAGTGAGAGCCCGATCCTCAAGCCCCGTTGTCTTGAGTGATCACCGTGGGAAGAGTGCAACCGGTGCCTTCGGCACTTCGTCGGCCCCGTTGAATTGGGCTTCCAAATCCATTGAGAATCAAACCTTGGCCTTGCTGGCCCTCTACCAGCAAGGGCCCAACCCCTCAACCTCACCTTGGCATTGCCAAGTTACCCCGGGCTTAGGTGAGCGACGATAGAGTGGTGGCCCAATTCGGCCCATTTGAATGCGATTGTGCTTGCTTGCATTAAGTCCGAGGTCGTTTCACATCAAGCTTAGCAAGCTCTCTTCTCTTTTTTTTCAATCCTCATTGTTTCTAACGGTCTGCACCTGGGGCGTTACTTCCCTTATAACGCATTGTCCCTGGACCGTTATATCTTGAAGAGTCCTACGACTTAAGGGCTTTGTTCCAATCCTTATCCTTTGGCCTATCCATTGAGTCTAACGGTCTGTCGTGCAGCCGTTACTTCCCTCCAACGCGTTCATCCTTGGCTGTTACTTTCATTCAAGAGTCCTATTATTTGGATCTTCATCCGTTGATCTTATCTCTTTTGAGATAAGGTTGAATGTAACGGTATCCCTCTAACGCGTTATTTTCCTATGACGGTCTGTCGTGCAGCCGTTACATCAAACAAAGAGTCCTGGCAGTTCAGGCCTTTTCTCTGCTACTCCATGGTCAAGATAAGAGTTTGATCTTGTGGTTTCTCTTCCAAATCTGATCCTCAGAACCTTATGTTTGTTTCTATGGACTCTTGGTGATATTATCTTCACGATTTTGCTAAGAGTTATCCTCTTTTCTTGCTGGATTATCCTCTGTTCGACCAGAGATTTTGAGGGCCTATAAATAGCACCCTTAACTTCATGGCCTAAGAGAGGAAGATCTGGAGTTTACGTCGAAGTGCTGCCGCATCCTGGAGCCACATCCAACCAAGGATAATTATTCCTCACATCCATCTACTTCACGGTGAAGGGAGTATTCGTTTCATTATGTTTGAGTTTCCATTGTTGTCACACTTGTGCTCTTTCTTCCTCCTTCTCAAAGCATTGTCCCTCTTCCTTATTCCACGTTCTTCATCTGTTTTCATCATCTAAACATCTTCCCATCTTTTAAAACGCCCAGAGGGGTTAAAAAACCAAAACTTTCCCGGTACTTCCCTTTCCTTTTGAATGATCTTAATTTCCTTAAGAATTGATACTATGTTTGTTTAAAGGGCTGATCTGGGTTTGTTTTCTTGTGTTTCACGTTCCTTGGCAGGTTTACAGGTTCATCAAACGAGGCCCAAGTCTTCTAGCCAGCTGGAAGATTTGGAGTTCAAAGAATTCATAAGCTATTTCTGCAGGTTGTCTGACGGTCTTGAGAAGACGCGTCAGGTTCATATAACGGTGCATCGTACGACCGTCACACTCCTGTGACGCACAGGGTCTGGACCGTTACATTCAGCTGATCTGTAGATTTCACTAGTTTCTCTCTCCCGTGGGCGGGTGCTTCATCCACCTATTTTCAGGGTATTTTCAAGTCTTTGGCTTGTGTTTACTTTGGTGGCGATCACGTTCTTTCCCTAGTATTGGGCATTGATTTCTCTTTCCCACTTCATATTCCATTGCTTGTTCCACCCATGCGGTGTGTTTTATTTGCTTTTGCTCCACGCCCCGGCGTGTGTTTTTCTTTATTTCTTTAGATTAGTTTGGTTGAGATAGCATGCCCATGCTAGAGCTTGTTCGGATTGCCTAGGTTCATGGTTCACATGTCCTTGGGTTGATTGAGATCATTGATTTTTGCTTATCATCTCTATCATACATCACAAACCCACAAAAAGAACGAAGCAAATAAATAAACACCCGGGGCAAATGACCCCGGGCAGGCCCTCCCGGGGTCAGCTGACCCAGGGTGAGTCCCACTCGGGGTCGCGCTACCCCGGGCAAGGCCGCCCGCCTGCGCACAGATCTCCCCGGGGTCGGGCGACCCTGTGCGGGTCCCCCCGACCCGAACGGGTCCTCCATATCCCTGCTGGCCCATTCGCCCATTGTTGGGCTGTTGTCTGCCATAGAGATCAAATGAAGAGGGGGGTGAGGATTGCCTTAATGTCGCCATTGGCCAAGGTGGTGACCGGAACCCTGGGGGGGGGGGGGAGAAGTGGGGTGACCACACTCCATCTGCTATTTCACCCTGGGGAGGTCCCTATGGTTTAACGCCGGACGGGTTTGCTGTTGCACTGGGTTTCACCCCTCCGCCCTGGGGGTGTGCTCTTGCACCCCAGATGGGTCTACCTGCTGCACCCGCTGGGCTTCTGTCCACCCTGGAGAGGTCCGGGTGTCCGACTGGAGCAGTCCACCCCGGAGAGGCTCGGGTGCTTTACCCCGAGGAGGTCTGCTGCACTTGCTGTGTCCCGCTATTGCACTTGCTGGCCTGTTGTCCACCCCGGAGAGGTCTGGGTGTTTCACCCCGGGGAGGTCTGCTGCACCTGCTGCCTACTGGGCTATTGTTTCACGTCCGGGGTAATCTGGTTGGCTGGCTGGCTGGTAGTGTAGTGGTCCCGTCACTCCCTTTAAAGCCCCTCGGGTGAGTTCTAGTCATCCCTTTCTACAGTGGTGAGCTTAAGTAATAGTTCACCTTACATGTAGGTAGGCAAAAATTGTTGTCAACAAATTCCCCACGGAGCGTTCATAAAATCCAGAGGTAGAGGCGGACGGTCCATGCTGTCTGTCATTTTTTGATTTCTCCCGAGTCTTTGTGACATGGGGAGATCATTGTAGGACCGTGTGTCACTGCTTCGTTGCTTTCCAGAAAGCTGAGAGTTGATGCAAGCTTGTCTTAGTGAGACCCACCAGTCTAGAAGTAATGTAGGCCTACCTCGGCGAGACACTTTGACCTAAAGGTGATGTCGACCAAACCTCAGGGGTTTGCTAGTCAAAATTAATGTAAACCGTCCTCTGGGACGTGTTGGCCTGAAATTGGATGCTAGCCAACCTTTGGGGGTGCATTAGCCAAAGTTGATGCAGACCGACCCTTAGGGCATATTGGCCCACACTGATGCAGCCTGCCTTGGAGAGGCTTGTTGGCCTGTAGTTAATGTAGACCTGCCTCGGCGAGGCTTGCTGGCCCGGAGTTGATGTAGGCCTGCCTCGGCGAGGCTTGTTGGCCTAGAGTTGATGCGGACCTGCCTCGGCGAGGCTTGTTGGCTCGGAGTTGATGTAGGCCTTCCTCGGTGAGGCTTGTTGGCCTAGAGTTGATGCGAACCTGCCTCGACGAGGCTTATTGGTCTAGAGTTGATGTAGGCCTACTTCGGAGAGACACATCCATCTGAGTCGTTGTCAATTGACTGTTAAGTTGTGATAGCCAAAAATTGACATTGGTCGACCCTTGGGGGTGCATTGGCCAAAAATCGTTGTGTCGGCTAACCACTGAGGTATCACTGAAGATGTGTCGGCTGACCACTGAGATGTGTAGCTGAATATATTGATGTGTCGACTGACCATTAGGGTGTCACCAAAGATATGTCGGCTAACAGTTGAGGTGTGTAGCCTAAGGTTAAAGCTGACTAACCATTGACTTATGATAGCCAGAGTTGATGTAGACCAGCCCAGGGGGTGTGTTGGTCTGAGTTGATGTTGGTTGTACACGGGCTGAGGCAGATACCATCTAGCATAGACTCGAGTGCAGTGCCACCCTAGGTAAGGGCGTCGTTACTTATACATCAAAATTATGTACATTTCATTTTGCTTTGAAAGGGCACTCATTGGATTATGTCTCCTTTCTTTGTTTTAGCTTCTACTCGTAAGGTGTCATAGCTGCCTCAGAGTTTCCTGGTCCTTGGGATGGAGTGGTCGAATGGTCCTCAACTTGTTGTAGCATTGGCAGATGTTGACATGGGCGATTGGTTTAATCAGAATCTCCAGTTGCTGCTATAGATTGACTCCCAGCCGATTGTTGAGGCCATGCGGGATCACTTGGCGTGTTGCACCCGAGGTTACCATGCCTTCGGTCTTCCACGAGACGCCTGGATGACTGAAGTCGCAGCCTTGTAGGAGGAGTTTGCTCGCCTTCACACTATTCGGGAACAGAGACAGAGGATCCAGATGTAGATCCGACAGAGGGAGGAGCAGCTCTGCGGACTTCAGGTAGCCCAGGTTGAGGTTGGCCTCCAGATCGAGGGCGCTGAGGAGCGCGACCGGAGAGCCTCCCTTCGGATAGAGGAGCTGCAGAGGGAGCTTCAAGAGGCTGAGGTAGAGCGTTGCAGTACGCAGGCTGAGATTGAGACTCTCCGCCGTAGGCTTGAGGAGCTTCAAGAGGACTCTTCAGAGCGAGACTTTCCTTGTCGACCTGAGGAGGAGCGACCTGATGCCTGATGAGCTTTGGCGCCTTCTTGTACACATGGCTTTTATACTTTGCCCATTCTTGTCTGAGTTATCCTGAGGGCTTGTCTTGAGCTTCTTTCTTTGGTGATGTCAATGAATAAAGGATAGGGCTCAGTAGCTTTTGCTTCTATCATCTTGTATGTATGCTCTTTTTTCTTTTCTTTTATTTTTGTCACTTTACCAGCCCTATCGCCCTTTCAGGTTTTTGCCAGGACTGGCCCCCTTTAACTTTTTCCAGTGCGCCTTTGCGGGTTTCCACACTAAGGGGTACCAATTTTTATCTAAGGCGCCCTTTCGGGTTTTCACCTTAGCCGGGTTAAAGCCTTTTTACCCTTGATTGCTCCCCTAATGGAAAAAACCAAGTCCGCTAGGGCACCAATATTTTTAACCCCATTTTTTTCACCTATAATGCCAAGAGGCAGAGAGGGTGGGCCTTGTGTGCCGCACCGGTGGGGCAAGCGGTGGGTTTGACAGCGGCGAGATATGCTTGTCAAACCTAAAAACTAATAGGTCAAATGAGTTGGTAACCCGAGGAGGGCTTGCATAGGTCAAGCCCGGTTGAGACCGTAAATAAGTAGGTTTAACAGTCTGGAAGGGACATGTAGGTTAAACCTAGAAGCCGATAGATGAGCTGGGTTCGCAGCCCGAAAGGGACATGCATAGGCCATGCCCAGAGGGATGAATGAGTGGATTTGATAGCCCGATAGGTAAATAGGGTTGGTAGCCCGAGAAGGCATGCATAGGCCAAGCCCGTGGAGACAAACGAATGAACTTGACAATCCTAGTGGGATATGTGAGCCAAGCCTGAAAGCCAAGAGGCGAGATGGGTTGACTGCCCGAAAGGGGCACGCATAGGCCAGACCCAAAAGAAGGAAATGATAGATTTGACAGCCCTAGTGGGACGTGAAAGTCAAACTCGAACGATAATAGGTAAAATGGGCTGGCAGCCCGAAAGGGGCATGCGTAGGCCAGACCTGGTAGGACAAAAAGTAGGTGGATTTAACAATCCGAAATAGACATATGAGTTAAACCTGGAAGCCGATAGGTGAGATGGGTCGGTAGCCCGAAAGGGGCATGCATAGGCCGAGTCCGATGGAACTAGAAAGATGGATTTGATAGCCCGGAGAGACACGGGATCCAAATCCAGGAAGTCCAAAATAGGGGTGGAGCTGACATGCCGAAGGACGTATGAGTCAACTCTTGAAAAGGAATGGATAGACTCGACAGCCCGAAGGGACATAAGAGTCAAATCCAAAATTGAAAAGGTAAGTGAGGTTGACTAGCCAAAAGACATATGAGTCAACCCTGCAAGAAAAAGAGATGGATTTGACAGCCCAGATGGGGCATATGAATCAGATCCAAAGGTTCAAAATGCTGGTGATCCCGGTGGTATAGAGTATGACAATATCAGGATAATAGTCATAATGTCCTGGCGGGACTGGGTGTTACACGGTGACACGGGAGATATAACTGAGGCATCAGTATAATGCCCTTGCCCTTATAGGGTTGAGTCATTGACTCTGGACAACCCGTAAGACATGTTAAAAGCGGACATTTTTTTTTCACATTACCAACCTCACCGCCTTTTCACGTTTTTGTCGAGACTGGCCCCCTTTAACTTTTTTCGATGCACCCTTATGGATTTTCACACCGAGGGGTTACCCATTTTTGCTCGAGGCACCCTTGCGGGTTTTCACCTCAGCCGGGTCTGTGGCCTTTTTGCCCTTAGCCAACCCTTGAAGGGTGACTAAGTCCGTCGAGATATCAATATTTTTAACCCCATTTTTTTTAACTTCAACCTTCAATGGGGAGAGGTGTGTCCTGAGAGGACTACTTCAGAAACTCCTGCGGTGGCGCATGGTAGAGCTTCTTGTGCTTGCCATTGAGAGGAGGGAAATGATTGTTTCCCTTGTGGTCGACGACCATATAAGCCCCTCCTTCATAGACCTTCTGGATGATGTAAGGTCCACGCCAATTAGGCTGGAGTTTGCCACTGGATCTTTCTGCTCGAACCTCTTTTCCTTTGACCATGACGAGGTTGCCTTTCTTGAATGCCCTTTGCCTAACTAGCTTATCGTAAGCGCCATGGTTGGCAGTATCGGCCAAAATAGATATGTTTCGACCGAAATGTATCGGTTTTGTCCGTAACCGAAATGATACCGGACCTGCTCATTGTAGCAGGTTCGAAACTTAAAAAAAGTTTTAATGGTTTCGAGTGAAATCGGTATCGGTTTCGCCCAAAACTTACATGTTTTGGTTCGAAACCAGACAGTTTCTACCCGAAACCGTCCAGTTTCGACCGAAACCCATGTGAACTCCCTTTAAGGGGAGTTCACTTCGTGTTCTCCCTCAGATTTGAGGGAGAAAGGGGCCTGTTGTGCCGGGTACTACTGCTGGGTGCTGTTGCTATGCTGTGCTGCTGTGCTGTTGCTGCTGTTGTGCCCTGTGCTGGGTGCTGCTGTTGTGTAGAGGTTGTTTTCTTGAGGTAAATTTGGGGTTTGTTTATTTTGTTTTGTGTTTTTTTGGTTGGGTTGAAAGTTTTTTTTTGTTGTAGGTTAGTTTTTTAGTTGTAGGTTAATTTTAAACCATGAAATATGTTAAGACTTCAAATTAAACCCTAATTAGTTCATTAAAATTGGGACTTTTATCTAATTCGGTTTACTTAGGCTCAATTGAAGCTCAATTAAACTTCATTGAAGAATTTTGGGTGGGGGCATGCTGATAATTAATTTTTATGAAGGGTGATTAAGGGTTAATTGATAATTAAGTCCTAATTAGTTCATTAAAATTGGGACTTTTATCTACAATTTATTTAGTCTCAATTGAAGCTCAATTAAACTTCATTGAAGAATTTGAGGTGGGAGAATGCTAGTAATTAAATTTTATGAAGGGTGATTAGGGTTTAATTGATAATTAAACCTTATTTTTTTCATTGTACTTAGAACTATTTATCTTTGACTGTCTTAATGCAACATCATGTCTAGACGTGAAAAAAGTTAGGAGCAACAAGGGCAGGAGGATCCGGGGTGGGCCCACCTCTCCTTAGTTGATGCTAGGAGAAGAAAAGTGAAATGCACTTATTGTGGGAAGCAGATACATAGCAGAATTACTAGAGGAATGTAACATTTGGTAGGGGTAAGAGGAGATGTGAAACAATGTGACAGATGTCCCCGAGAGGTCCGAGAAGAAATGCGCTAGTGCCTTTTGGGTAAAAAGGAGAGGATGCAACAAAGGGCTGAAGATGATGCTGAAATTGCTGAGGAGATTTCGGGCAGAAGGGGAAGGAGGGATTATGATGAGGAAGGCACTGAGGATTCAGATCCAGAGCTGACTGAAGCAATGGAGCATGAACAAGCCGCTTGAAGGAAAGGAAAGACACCCATAGGTTCAGGGACCTACTCCAGTACAGCTGCACGATGTCCTAACACTGGTGCTTCCCCGTAGAGAGCAGGCCCCATAGATAGCTATCTGTACAGAAGGCCCCATGCTACACAACCTAAAATCAAGGCAGCATTGAGAGGGGTAAAAAAATCTGCAGAAGTTGCAGGACATGTATTTAAAAGTATCTGCAAATAGTTTTTCCATGCTGGTGTCCCTGCACATGCAGCTGAAAGCGAATATTTCCAAAATATGCTAGATGTCATAGCAGATGCTGGCCCTGGCTTGAAGGCTCCGTCACATCGAGACATATACGGGTGTGGCCTTGAGGGAGAGGTTAAGGAGCTCCATGACTGGGTTGAAAGCTTCAAGCATATATGGATGGAGAGAGGATGCACCAACATGTGTGATGGCTGGACTGGTACCACGAAGAAGTCCATGATTAACTTTTTGGTCTATTACATCAAAGGTACAATATTTGTTAAATCTGTAGATGCATCAAATTATGAAAAAATGTCAATTATTTGTTTAGTTTGATGGATAAGATGGTAGACCAAATTGGAGAGGAGAATGATGTGCAAGTAGTGATTGATAATGAAGCCAGTTGTAAGGATGCAAGGAAGAAATTAATGCAGAAGTGCAGGCATTTATATTGGCTCCCATGTGCAGCACATTATCTGGATCTGATACTTGAAGACATAGGGAGGGAAAATCACGTGAAGAAGACAATTGACAAGGCATAAAAAATCACACAATATATTTATGCCCATCCTAGGATATTGAATATGTTCAGGGAGCATGCGAGTTGAGGGTGAGATATCATCCATGCAGGGCCAACCAGATTTGCTTCGAATTTTATTTCTTTGGAGTCTTTGCACAGGTATAAGAATGATCTCAATTCTGGATACTTTATCCTTATAGATATGATCCGTATTTGATTCAAATTTCATTTCTTTGCACAGGTATAAGAATGACCTTAAAGCTTTCATGTACCACAATGCCCTGTGGGAATACATCGACAAGTCTAATGTTGATGCTCAGATGGAATATTTGGATGTCTACCACATCGTGGAAAACAACAAATTTAGGGGCAGGGTCTCACGGTACATGAAAGTAGTCACACCCCTTGTGAAGGTCCTAAGAATGGTGGATGACGATGAGAAGAATGATATGGTATATCTGTACGAGGCCATGGACCGTGCCAAATTAGAGTTGCAAGATTCCCTTCCTAGAGAATATGCAAAATGGTGAAAAATCATTGACCAGAGATGAGACAACACATTACACCATGACTTGCATGCAACTGGTGAGTGATTAATTATACTGAAACATTATTCTTTAGGGGTGAGTTTGACTACAGGTTAGAGTAACACGGTTAGGATAAGTGCAGGGATAGATTAGAGTAACACTGTTAGGATAAACACATTAGATTTGACTACGCTGGTGGGCCACCGTCACAGGGGAATGGGAATGAGGGGATTAGGCCCTAAGGTTGCTGGGAACCTTGGCAGGTCGACCTGGCCAGGTCCCAGGTCGGCTTGGCCAGGTTCCCAGCAGAACCTGGGCAGGTCGACCTAGCCAGGTCCCAGGTCGACTTGGCCAGGGTATGCCAGGGGCAGGTCGAGACCTCCAGGGGGCAAGGGGGTAATGCCTATAGGTCGACCTTGAGTGAGCCATTCCGTCTATTAATTTGAGCAAGTCACCCACCCAGGGATATCTCATCCCTATCGACTTTAACCGTTTATCAAACTCGCCCTATGTTATTTTATATTTAACATTTAGTTAATTATACACAAATACAGGTTATTTCCTCAAACCTTGATTTATGTACGATGCCAATGCACATGTTGATGGTGAGGTGCTCCAAGGCACTTTAAAAGTCATTGGTCGTTTATCGAGGACACCAGAAAAGAGACTTCAGGCTGAAGTAGAGGTTGGCCTTTATTGATTTTATCAATAAGAGGTATATAATTTACTTAAGTCATTATGTTAATCTATTACTTTATCTTTGTAGATGAACTATTATAGAATGAGGACTGGGACATATTCTGACTCCCAGTTGTAATACGCTGTGGGAAGAGTGAGCCCAAGTATATTTTATTTTTGTGATTTCTTAACCTCAATATGTATTAGTACACCTTACATTTATTTATTTATGGTTGGTGGAACAACTGACTGGTGGATAATGGTGAACAACCGAGATGTGTGCAGTAATACATTGGCTTTCATTACAATTATGGTGCTCAGTCAAACAACATCGACAAGCCAATATGAAAAAAATTGGAGCACGTTCAGCCTTATACACTCAAAGGTTCACAATCGGCTAAAGGCTGAACATTTAGAAAAATTGGTTTATTGCCATTACAATATGAGACTGAGTGATGGGGACATCAGAGCAAGACCACTAACTTTTTATTTTGTATTTGAGTCCTTTTATTTGTATTTATATCCTTGGAAAAATATGTATGCAATTATAAGGCTTTATAAGCCAATTTGTCATTCCTTAAGGATCTTTGGGTTTTTGTGTAAAAGTCCAGTAGGACCAGCAAGGGGGCCCCATCTTCTTCTCTATTGGTCCACCTAAGCCTTAGGGCCCATGTGGGGCCAGTCAAAGGTCCAAGGTGGGCTTCTAGAAGCTTGACCATTCAAAGGGGACAATGGGCTTAAAATGTCCAAGATGCCATCCCCATTTTTCAAAGGCGCCCCCCTTAATGTTTTTTTATTTTGTTCCAATTCACACGGGGAATTAAATAATGTCTATCCCCTAAGTGCCCCTTCCCTAACCTAGATCTGAGGTTAGTTTAGGTCATTTTGTATTTCATACAAATACCATGTAATTCCCATTTTATTAGAATTAATGAGAAGAAAATCAGAATTTACCTCCAAGAGCCCAAGGGCACCCCTCTCTCTCTCCCAACCCCTAGTTGCTGTGAAAGCTACGAATTTCTGACGTGTGAAGTCTCCTCCCTCTCCCCCTCTCTGAGTGTGAAGCTCAGCACCGTCGCCGCCGGCGCCATCGAGCCGCCATCGCACCGCCGCCGCCGCTTTGCCGGAGTTCTGTCCAAATCAGGACAGAACCTCAATCCCGTAAATTTATCTTTTTCTCTTGTTGTCTGATCGAGCCCAAACTTTCAGGGTTCGTTCTCCCTATATCCCCTAATCTCCAGTTCACATTTTGTGCCATTTAGCCATCGTTTAGTATTTTTCCCATATTTCTTGTTTCCCCCCTGTAATCTGTCATTCTGCAAATCCACAGGACAGTGTCACCTTTTCGTATTTTTCTCACCCCCTTAGAAATTTCCAAAAATCCCCCACAATTACCTAGTGTTCCTCACGTATACCCCCTTCCACCTTAATTTTCATGGAGTCTAGAAAATTCATTTTCTCTTCGGTCAAAATTTAGTTTTAGGGAAAACACAGTCTGTCCTGTGTGTCTGTTAGTCCGGGTCTGAAAAAAACACAGTCTTACAGAGCATCCCATTTCTCATCCCTTCGTTGGATCGACCTACAAAATTTATATGTTGTAGATCTGGGAGTCCTCTTTCCAACTCCATCGGTCTTGCCTCGATCTGATTTCAGATCTGAGAGAATTAATTCGAGTGGCCGAGGCGTGCAGATTTGTTTCTTGTGCAGGTCCAAAATTACAGTCCGGGAAAAATTCACAAACAAATATCAAAAATCAACTTCAGGAGCCGCCACTCCCAGGAATCGACCAGGGACGTCCTGCGAACGTTCCAGCCAAGCGGCGCCTTCCGAAGATCTCAGGAAGGTGACGTTCCTTTGGAAGCCGCGCCTTACTGTCCAGCAAGTCAGAATCGAGTCGACGCAGGACCGAGTCGGACCAGCAGGCCGAGTTCGCTCCGAACGCACCTCCAGATTGCTACCCGACAACCTAGGGTCGGTCCTCCCGGGCCCACTTGTAGCCCTTTACCTCACTGCGTGGAGTGGGTAATAAAATTTACTGTTGTAATTAAGTTTTTTTTTACCATTGTACCGGGAGTTACAGTAACTGGCCGGGGTCGTCTTCCCCACGCCCGGAGTGTGGAGGTAAACTCGCTACCCTCCTCGTAGGCATTTGCTTTACCTGTATATTATTGAATGCCACTGCATGTTATAGGTTACTAGCCCGTTATATCAATTGTGTCACCGCTGCGAGAGAGTGAGTGTGATCCGTCCCGTGACTCGATCCGAGTACACGCGGAAAGTCGATACCCGAGACTCACTGTCGATTTCTCAACCGCGCACGGTCCAACATTTCCCTCGCATAGGGACGATCGCGAGCTAGAGTCCCAGGTCACGAGTCCATCCCGCATCAATTTGGTATCAGAGCGCCAATTGAGTCTAGGGTAGTCATTCATCATTGCTTAACAAAAATACAAAAAAAGAGTCATTTAAGTCGAGTCTAAGTTTAAGTCGGTCCAAGGTTGCATCACATACCTTATTCGGTATATTAAAAGGTGTTGTCCGAACGTTAGGCTACGCCTATTGGGAAGACAGCACACTTGCGCGAGAGGATCTTCGGATCCCGTAACTCCGCCAACGTACCGGATCTTGGTTTAAGTCTAGGGTCCTTAGTGTGCATTAGTTAGTGCATTCCAACCTTGCATAGTCGTGTCTAGTGTCTTGTCCAAGTGTCAACATGTCTGTCTTGTAGTAAACCATTTCCAATGGAATCTCGATCGCCCAAGCGATATGACCGTTGGCGCACCCATGGACTTGGCAACCACCCTCTCCACTTCCGTAGGCCCGAAGCCTCGGATTTTTATCGCTCCAATGACCCGGGCGACGACCTCAATTGGGAGGTCACCATGGACACATACTTTGATTGTTATACCATGTCCGAAGCCAGGCAATTCTATTTTGCCAAGGAGAGGCTTCTACACGAGTCCGCCGAAAAGTGGGACCACATTGAGCGCTTGAGAGAGGTTAGGAGGTAATGGCCCATCGAGTCATGGTGGGACATGAAGAGAGAGCTTAGAAGGGTCTACCTTCCCCATCCGGTCCCTTCCAACCCGTCCCTCCCATTTACTTCTAACCACGTGGGTCACACCTCCAGCCGACCCCACCAACTCACTTCCAACCAAGTGGGTCATATCTGGAGGCAAGAAGCCCCTCAGGTACCCAAGCCTAGGCCGGATGATTACGGGTGAGTCCACTGTGATACCCCTACTCCAACCCACACCTTTGCCGAACTTGTGCAAATAATTTCGAATCGGGTGGATAGGAGATGTGCTTATTTTGAGTCGCTGGTCTCCCCTTTGATGTGACATGACCTTGGACTTAAGCAAGCAAGCACATTCGTAATCTAAATGGGCCAATTTGGGCCGCCGCTCTCTCATTGCTCACCCAAGACCCGGGGTAACTTGGCAATGCCAAGTGGAGGTTGTGTGGGCTGGGCCCTTGCTGGTAGAGGGCCAGCAAGGCCTAAGTTGATTCCCAAGGGTAATGGCAGCACAATTCAAGGGAGCCGACGTCGTGCCGAGGGCACGGGTTCCACTCTTTTCCCACAGTGATCACTTATAGCAAATGACCTTAAGGATCGGGCTCTCATTCACGGCCAGCGAAGTTTATGAACTAATATTGAAAGAAAAAGCACAAATTAGAGCAAAGTTTAGAGCACTTACTCGACCGGTTTGAAGAAACCGGTCCCACTCGGAGACGAGGGCGAGCGGGGAGGCGAGTGGATCCCCACACGCCGCGGCGGTGTAGCTTGACCTGCCCAAACAAATTACAACACTACACCTCTCGTAGGAGGGGGGATCTTGGGGTGGGGGTTAGTAGGAATTACAACCAAAAATACCTCCGCGCAGGGAGGGGCCTTCAGCCAGCCAAGCGGGGAGGGGAATAGGCGATGAAAATACAAAGAATAAGTCGATGCTGAATCTGCCTGCTTTCTGTGGGGGAGGACAGACAGACGAAGTTGAGGTCGCCTAGATTGATCCGGAATTTTGCTGATAGCGGGACCAGGGTGAAACTCTTTGTAACTGGTACTGGAACACCTCAGAATTTTGTTAATTTCACCTGGTACCGCTGCTGGCCGGGGTGGAGGTTTGAACAGAGTGATAGAATCTAGGACTGGCAGCTGCAGGTTTACAACAGCAGGTTGCAGAGAATGCTCCGATAGCTCCCGGACTCCGAATCAAGAACCGCTGGAGTTGTTGGAACCGTGGACAAGTCTTATTCACAGAAAAACTGACGAGGAAGCTAAAGGATGCCGGAGGAGATCAAGAGACTCTGAACACTGAAGACTGGTCGATGTAGACTGTGGGGAAGCAGATCCGTGCAGCAGAGGGAGAAAATTGATAACTCCAGCTACTGGATGCCGAACAGAGTTCCGCTTCTTGATTCTGAAAGTAGACAGGGCGATGAAGAACTTTGTAGAAGAGCTTGTGGCCTGAATCTTCAAAAGTTTGTTGTGGCAGAGCTTCTACTATGGCTCAAGTGCTCAGCAGGGGCAGCTCTGCGCAGTTGTGGGAGAACGGATCTCCCGGTCAGCTCGGAGCTCGGAAGGGGACGAGACCACCGCCGTTGCGAAGAAGACAGGTAGACGCTTCCGTGGATACCTCTTGGGCCTTCAGATTCTCTGGGATGTGGTCAGGGTCGCCTCTGCAAACTACTACTCTTCTGCTGCCAGCGAACTAAAAATTGGAGGTTGAAGATGGTGGGGGGGAAATGGGGTATATGGGAGGGGAAATGGAGGTGGATGAGTGTGGGGAGAGCCCTGGCTGTGAGGGGGGTCTAGGAGGGGGTGTTCCAAGGTGTGGATGAGGGAGAATGGGGTCTAGAAGGTGGTGTTTGCAGTGGGTGAGAGGGGAGCTACGAATTTGGGATGGGTGGGGAAGAGAGAAGGAGAGATCTTTCTCCAAAATTTGAAAATGGACTAATGTGGTTAATGGGGCTTTGGGGATGGGAAGAGTTATGTTGGGGAAGGGAAGGGGTGCTTGGGGTAGTGGGAAGGGTGCTTGGGGAAGTGGGTGGGCTAGTTGGGGGTTGGGAGGTGGAGCTAGGATTGGTGGAAGCTCTCTTGGGACTAGGGGGTGGAGTAATGGGGGTTATGGGGAATGGGAAGAGGCTTAAATGGGGTAGGTGGGGAGTGGAGGTGGTTGGGAAGGGAGGAGAGAGAAGAAAATTCGAATTTGGGTGTTGAGGAGAGAGAAAGTGGAGTGAAAAGGTGAGATTAAGAGAGGGAAGGGTGGGGAATCTCTCCCCTAGGGTTTCTCACCCAAAAAATGTTAGAATCACTCCACTAAACTAAGCTTTGGACTCTCAAATGACATTTTTTTCATTGATTCATTCATTCATTCATTAACTTCAAATGAGGGGAGTGGGGTCCTATATATAGGCAACCCACTCTTTACAATAAGTCCCTGACAAAATAAACTACTACAAATAACCAAGGGGGGGGGGGAAGTGCTAATGGGCCTAGCCCAACGAATGGGGCCCAATAGCCACATTAGACGGCATGATGATACAAAAACATAGGAAAGTAAGTGCTAGACCAAGGGAAATGACTCAAATAAAATGGAAATACATCAAAATGACTCAAAGGAAAGCTACAAAATGGATAAGGGGCCTTTATAGAGTGAGGCCCAAACTCAACCAGCTCCCGAGTGTGAAGAAGTGGACCCGAGCCAAAGGGAGTCGTGGGTGATGCCTCCATCAAATCCCCTGGGCCACGAAGAGCTCGACTCCGTCGAGTAAGGGTCCATCCGGCTAAGGTACCGCTCGAGGAGGTCCGGATCCAATCGCTGGAGGTCCTCCCGACTCACCTATGAGTCGTCCGACGGAGGCCGATCCTTCCACCTGACGAGATAGCGCCCATATACCTTGCTCCGGGTGGTAGTGATCTGCTCATCCAATATTCGTTCAATGCGATCGCGCTGAGCTCTCTTGGCTAGTGGACTCTTCTCGCAGGTGGGTGCTCTCTCAAAGGAAGAAGTAGGCTCGATCTCCTCACTAGGTCTCACCGTGGGGCCCTTGTAAGACACTAAGACTGCGACATTGAACGTAGGACTTACCCCATAATCCTCGGGGAGATCTAACTCATAAGCATTTGCACCAACGCGCCTCAAGACCTGGAAGGGCCCAGTCCCACGTGGTCTCAACTTGGAGTGGGCTCCTGGGGAGAGCCTCTCCGTCCTTACCATCACAAAGTCACCCACTTGGAACTCTAAGTGACGCCGGTGAGAATCGGCCAACCTTTTATATGCCTCATTTTTCATGCCAATGTGCTTGCGAATTTCCTCATGCAATTCCCTAATATGTTGTGCAAAAGACTCGGCAGACATGGACACTCTAGCATGCTGGGGAAGAGGAATGAGGTCGGATGGCTTTCTTGGTTTGTACCCATGCACGGCTTCAAATGGACTCATCCCTATTGACTTATTGACGGAATTGTTGTATGCAAACTCAGCCTGTGGTAAGATGAGATCCCAATTTCCTGGCCGATCCTCAATAAGACACCTAAGGAGGTTCCCTAGACTCCGGTTGACCACTTCAGTTTGACCATCCGTTTGGGGGTGGTAGGCAGTGGAGAATTTGAGGAGGGTACCCATCATGTGTCAAAGAGTCTTCCAAAAATAGCTAGTGAATTTGACATCCCTATCGGAGACTATGGTCTTGGGCAGCCCATGGAGGCGGACTACCTCATCAAAGAATAACCGGGCTATATGGGAGGCATCGGATGTTTTGTAGCATGGGATGAAGTGGGCCATTTTGGAAAATCTATCAACCACCACATAGATGGAGTCATGCTTCCTAGAGGTCTTGGGTAAGCTTAGGACAAAGTCCATGCTCAAATCTTGCCATGGTCGGTCGGGAATGGGAAGTGGGGTGTATAGGCCGATGTTTTGTTTCACTTGCTTGGCCGAAGCACATGTGCGACATTGACCTACTATTTTGCCTACATCTCTTTTGAGACTTGGCCAATAAAATTGACCCTCAACTAAGGCAATGGTCTTGTGGGCCCCAAAATGACCGGCTAACCCTCCGGCATGTAATTCCCAAACCAAGAAGTCTCGAAGAGAGGTCCGGGGAATGCAAAGCCTTGGTCCCTTGAAGAGGAACCCATCCTCTAATATAAATCTCTCATGCTCCTTGCTAGAATGAGTGGTCAAGTTGGCATAGATTTGCCCAAAGTCGGGGCAACTAGGGTACTCATCCTTGACCTTGTCAAAGCCAATCACTTCCACTTGGATAGTGGATAACAAGGACATCTTCCTACTAAGGGCATCCGCGGACTTATTCTTACTCCCGGCCTTGTGTTTGATGACAAAGGTGTAGGATTGGATAAACTCAACCCATCGGGTATGTCGGGCATTCAACTTTTGTTGGGAGTTGAGGTATTTGAGGGCCTCATGGTCGGAAAAGATGACAAACTCTTTGGGAAGCAAGTAATGTCTCCAATGTCGGAGGGATTGGACCACGGCATAGAACTCCTTGTCATAAGTGGAGTATCTAGTCCTAGCATCACATAGCTTCTCACTAAAGTAGGCGACCGGGTGTCCCTCTTGACTAAGAATCCCTCCTATCCCTATCCCGGATGCATCACAAGTGACCTCAAAGACTTTGGAGAAATCGGGAAGGCATAGGACCGGGGCTTGGGTCAACTTTTCCTTAAGCTCAAGGAATGCTTTAGAGGCGGCTTTGGTCCAAACAAAGGTCCCTTTCTTGAGACAATCAGTTATTGGGCCGGTGATAATGCTAAACCCTCGAATGAATCTCCTATAGAATGTGGCCAACCCATGGAAACTCCTAACCTCATGAAGGGTGTGGGGCTCCGGCCAATCTAGAATAGCTTGGACCTTGTCGGGGTCCATGGAGACTCCTTTGGTTGACACCACATATCCTAGGAAGGTGATGGTAGTGGTCGTGAAATGACACTTCCCTAGGTTGGCAAATAAGCTTTCTTGCCGGAGGACGGTGCAAACTTTCCTAAGGTGGTCAAGGTGGGCCTCATGGGTTTGGCTATAGATGAGAATATCATCAAAGTATACCACTAGAAAGTTCCCAATGAAAGGCCTAAGTGCTTCCGTCATAAGATACATGAAAGTACTTGGGGCATTAGAAAGCCCAAATGGCATGACTAACCACTCAAAGAGACCATCCTTGGTCTTGAAGGCCATTTTCCACTCATCCCCGGGCCTTATCCTAACTTGGTGGTAACCACTCTTGAGATCTATCTTAGAGAAGATGGTGGCTCCGGCTAGCATATCCAACATGTCATCAAGCCTAGGGATGGGGAACCTATACTTGACGGTAATCTTGTTAATGGCCCGGCTATCCACACACATCCGCCATGATCCATCTTTCTTGGGGGTAAGGAGGGCCGGGACGGCACATGGACTCTTACTAATGCGGATGAAGCCCTTCCTAATGAGTTCCTCTATTTGCCTCCTAAGTTCGGCATGTTCCGTGGGATTGAGGCGATAATGAGGAAGGTTTGGAAGGGTGGCTCCCGGCACTAGATCGATTGCGTGTTGCACATCACGCATGGGAGGGAGTTGGTCCGGGAGCTCTTCCGGGAACACATCATGGAATTCTTCCAAAAGTTGTTGGATCTCTATGGGATGGGGGTTAGAAGGGATAGGTTCCCCTAAGCATATGACAACCGCACACAAAGGCACCCCTTGAGCAATTTCCTCTTCAAGCTCTTTCCTAGTGATGAGATGAATTCCTTTGGTCAACCCCGTGGTTCTACTTTGTTTTGGGGTTTGGATAAGGGCTGGGGCCGGAGGGGTGGAGTTCCCCGAGACTTGTGGAGTGGTGGGGTGTGATCCTTGAGGGAGAGTGTCCCTCTTGGGCATGGGTCGAGGTGGGGAGGGGTTAAGACGGATAGTCTTACCCTCATGCTCAAAGGTGCATATGTTGCTTCTTCCTAGAATGGTGGCATCCACATCATAGAGCCAAGGTCTTCCTAAAAGGATGCTTCCTACTTCCATAGGTATGACGTCACACCATATTTGGCCATGGTAGGAAGAGAAAGTGAGAGGCACTAAGCATTGGGTGTTGACCGGGATGGAGTTGTTGTTGATCCATGAGACCCGATACGGACTTGGGTGGGGAGTGAGAGTAAGCCCAAGGAGCTTGACGGTGTCGGGTGACACGGCATTAACACAACTACCACTATCCAAGATCACTTTCCTCACATGGTTCTCTATCTTGATAAAGGTGTGAAAAATTGAGGTCCGTCGCCAATCCTCTTCTTGAGGTTGGGTGAGGGTGCACCTAATGACTCCTAGATGGGAGTTGTTTGAAGGAGTGGAGTGATCTAGATCCGACTCTAGACATTGGGCTTCATACTCCTCTTCCCAATCTATTAAGGCTTCATGTTCTTCAATGGCATTTTCTTGTTCCTTTTGGGGTTGAACTTCTTCCTCAATAAGCAAACTAGATAACCCCTTAGATGGACATTGTCCCGCAAAATGACCAAACCCTTGACACCTATAGCATTGTTGGCGCCCTCTTCCCGGGGTGGCTCCTACACTTGGTCCTTTGGGGTTATCGTCCTTCCGTGGGAGAGGATGACTAGGAGCGGACTTGTTTGGAGTGACGGGTGGGGGAGGATTGTACGACCTTAAAGGGGCATTCCCACTTGGGCTAGGAGCTCTCATGGGAGTGGGTGGAAGGGGACGTGTTCCCAAGTTTTTGGGGTCGGTGGGTCGGGGAGGGATAAATCGAGAATTCCTAGAAAACCTTTCCACATCTCTAGCTATTTGGTAAGCTAGCTCAAGGTTATCAACGTCCCTCATGAATAGTTCCCTCTTGATGTGGCTTTGAAGCCTATTCCTAAAACGGGATAAGGTGACATCCGGATCCTCATGGACTCCACACTTTAGAAGATAAGAGTCAAATTTTTCAATGTACTCTACCACGGTCTTCCCTTCTTGGGTGAGGCTTTGCCATTCATCTAGGAGCATTTGGTGCTAGGTTCGGGGGAGGTATTTGTTCCTAAGTTGGTTCTTCATGTCCGCCCAAGTGTCAATAGGCTCTTCCCGCCTAACCCGTCTTAGACCCTCTTGATTTAGCCAATAGGTTTTGGCCAACTTAGTGAGATGCATCTTAGCCAATCTAACTCTCCTTTGGTCGGACATGGGGTACCATTCAAAGTATTGGTCCATGGCGGTCTCCCATTCTAGGCAAACACTAGGTTCATGTGAACCATCAAAGTTTGGGGCCTCTACCTTGATCATCCTTAAAAGGGGGTCATCCGGATCATCCCGTGGACGCCGGTCATGGTCTTGATGGGGGCGAGGCCTCTCATACTCATAGTAATGGTCATGGTCCATTTCCTCCCTATAAAGTTCTGCATGTGGGTAATGGGCTCTTGGGCCGTTGTTCCTTGGGGGGAACTCATCCCTATGAGGCTCTACATGTGGAGGGTGGACTCTTGGGCCTTGGTTCCTTTGGGGAAAACCATTCCTATGAAACTCACCATGTGGTGGAGGGACTCTTGGCTCATTGATTCTTGGGTGAGGATCTTCCCTATGAGGTTCATCATGTGGAGGGGGAATTCTAGGTTCATTGTTCCTTGGGTGGAACCCTTGGTCTTCTAACCGAGCAATTCGGTTGGTAAGGGACTCTAGTTGAGCAAGGATGGTTGTGAGGGCAGCCACTACCCTATCTTGGGGTTCCTCCCTAGGAGCATCTTGGTTGAGTTGGTGAGGATTGGGATCCATTGGTGGAACCGACGATGATGAACCGGGTTGATAGCTAGCACCACTACGGGTGGACATGTAAGACAAACGGCCAAAATGGTTGGACATACAAAGCAAAGGTCCTAGGACTTAGACTTGATAGAGACAAGTCAAGGACTTGCTCTGATACCACTTGATGTGACACGACCTTGGACTTAAGCAAGCAAGCACATTCGTAATCTAAATGGGCCAATTTGGGCCGCCGCTCTCTCGTTGCTCACCCAAGACCCGGGGTAACTTGGCAATGCCAAGTGGAGGTTGTGTGGGCTGGGCCCTTGCTGGTAGAGGCCAGCAAGGCCTAAGTTGATTCCCAAGGGTAATGGCAGCCCAATTCAAGGGAGCCGACGTCGTGCCGAGGGCACGGGTTCCACTCTTTTCCCACGGTGATCACTTATAGCAAATGAGCTTAAGGATCGGGCTCTCATTCACGGCCAGCGAAGTTTATGAACTAATATTGAAAGAACAAGCACAAATTAGAGCAAAGTTTAGAGCACTTACTCGACCGGTTTGAAGAAACCGGTCCCACTCGGAGACGAGGGCGAGCGGGGAGGCGAGTGGATCCCCACACGCCGCGGCGGTGTAGCTTGACCTGCCCAAACAAATTACTACACTACACCTCTCGTAGGAGGGGGGATCTTGGGGTGGGGGTTAGTAGGAATTACAACCAAAAATACCTCCGCGCAGGGAGGGGCCTTCAGCCGGCCAAGCGGGGAGGGGAATAGGCGATGAAAATACAAAGAATAAGCCGATGCCGAATCTGCCTGCTTTCTGTGGGGGAGGACAGACAGATGAAGTTGAGGTCGCCTAGATTGATCCGGAATTTTGCTGATAGCGGGACCAGGGTGAAACTCTTTGTAACTGGTACTGGAACACCTCAGAATTTTGTTAATTTCACCTGGTACCGCTGCTGGCCGGGGTGGAGGTTCGAACAGAGTGATAGAATCTAGGACTGGCAGCTGCAGGTTTACAAAAGCAGGTTGCAGAGAATGCTCCGATAGCTCCCGGACTCCGAATCAAGAACCGCTGGTTGTTGGAACCGTGGACAAGTCTTCTTCACAGCAAAACTGACGGGGAAGCTAAAGGATGTCGGAGGAGATCAGGAGACTCTGAACACTGAAGACTGGTCGATGTAGACTGTGGGGAAGCAGATCCGTGCAGCAGAGGGAGAAAATTGATAACTCCAGCTATTGGATGTCGAACAGAGTTCTGCTTCTTGATTCTGAAAGTAGACAGGGCGATGAAGAACTTTGTAGAAGAGCTTGTGGCCTGAATCTTCCAAAGTTTGTTGTGGCAGAGCTTCTACTACGGCTCAAGTGCTCAGCAGGGGCAGCTCTACGCAGTTGTGGGAGAACGGATCTCTCGGTCAGCTCGGAGCTCGGATGGGGACGAGACCACCGCCGTTGCGAAGAAGACAGGTAGACGCTTCCGTGGATACCTCTTGAGCCTTCAGATTCTCTGGGATGTGGTCGGGGTCACCTCTGCAAACTACTACTCTTCTGCTACCAGCGAACTAAAAATTGGAGGTTGAAGATGGTGGGGGGGAAATGGGGTATATGGAAGGGGAAATGGAGGTGGATGAGTGTGGGGAGAGCCCTGGCTGTGAGGGGGGGTCTAGGAGGGGGTGTTCCAAGGTGTGGATGAGGGAGAATGGGGTCTAGAAGGTGGTGTTTGCAGTGGGTGAGAGGGGAGCTACAAATTTGGGATGGGTGGGGAAGAGAGAAGGAGAGATCTTTCTCCAAAATTTGAAAATGGACTAATGTGGTTAATGGGGCTTTGGGGATGGGAAGAGTTGTGTTGGGGAAGGGAAGGGGTGCTTGGGGTAGTGGGAAGGGTGCTTGGGGAAGTGGGTGGGCTAGTTGGGGGTTGGGAGGTGGAGCTAGGATTGGTGGAAGCTCTCTTGGGACTAGGGGGTGGAGTAATGGGGGTTGTGGGGAATGGGAAGAGGCTTAAATGGGGTAGGTGGGGAGTGGAGGTGGTTGGGAAGGGAGGAGAGAGAAGAAAATTCGAATTTGGGTGTTGAGGAGAGAGAAAGTGGAGTGAAAAAGAGAGATTAAGAGAGGGAAGGGTGGGGAATCTCTCCCCTAGGGTTTCTCACCCAAAAAATGTTGGAATCACTCCACTAAACTAAGCTTTGGACTCTCAAATGGCATTTTTTTCATTGATTCATTCATTCATTTATTAACTTCAAATGAGAGGAGTGGGGTCCTATATATAGGCAACCCACTCTTTACAATAAGTCCCTGACAAAATAAACTACTACAAATAACCAAGGGGGGGGGAGTGCTAATGGGCCTAGCCCAACGAATGGGGCCCAATAGCCACATTAGACGGCATGATGATACAAAAACATAGGAAAGTAAGTGCTAGACCAAGGGAAATGACTCAAATAAAATGGAAATACATCAAAATGACTCAAAGGAAAGCTACAAAATGGATAAGGGGCCTTATAGAGTGAGGCCCAAACTCAACCAGCTCCCGAGTGTGAAGAAGTGGACCCGAGCCAAAGGGAGTCGTGGGTGATGCCTCCATCACCCTTGCCCACCTCCGAGTCCGGACGTAGCCACCATAAAATCTATGGAGGTCATAGCTGGTAGTCCCAACCCGGCCTCACCTACGGGGTCCCAAGGGCCTCTTCCCCTCCTAGTGGACAGCCCTTCCCCTAGTGCTCCTTTGCCACCCATTTTCGATCCTCACCCGGAGCCATTTCATTTGGAGCCACCTCAGCCCGAGCCACCCGTGTTTCTAATGGGAACACTTTCGTCGCCGAGCCACTACTTAACTGGCTCAAGGATGGCTTGGTCCCACCTCCCTTCCCATCCATGGACCCCGCCCTACCATTAGTACCGGCCAACTCCTTTCATACCACATTCCGGTCTAATCACCATGTTGATACATTAGATGACATTGTTATGGGATTAGACTTGCAATGGAAGTTGACGCACTTATTGGCCGGAGACTTTGACCAACCCACTAGTCGTAGCTTCACCCATCCGGCCTTTGGGTCCATTGCCTCTGTGTGCACCGTGGGTTGTGTCACCACAGAGATTCTCCTATTCCTTCCCTTGCCGACCGAGCCAACCTTCATACCCTTTTGCCCGAAGGAGGAACCATACTGATGGGAATCGACACCGAGCCTGTACCTTTTCTATTGCATTTATGTCCTTTTAGTTTTTGTTTATATCCTAGGGAAAGTATGTACGCAAATGTAAGGCTTTATAAGCCAATGAGTCATTCCCATGGATTGTGTGGGTTTTTGTGCAAATGTGTAGTAGGTCCAGCTAGGGGGCCCCCTCTCCTTCCCCATTGGTCCATCTCATCCATGTGAGGCTGGTCAACCATCCTAGGTGGCCATCTAGAAGGTTTGAATGCTAATTGACCACATGGGAGACAAAGGGGTTAAAATTTCAAAGGTTGGCCACCTACCTTACCTACCTAGTCAAAGTAGTGCTCCTTCCATATGTAATTTATTTATTTTGAGTTTTGACCACATGGGGGATGAAAATGACATATTTCCCACGAAATTATCAGCCCCCCCACCCCTTGCTATTTTCTATATAAGCCTATGTATAGTGTCATTAGAGATTAATGAAGAAATTATGTGAAAATTACTTGAAGCAAGAAGGGTGTGCCCTCTCTCCCTCTCTCCCCTGGTGTTCTTCCTTCTCCAACCCCAAATTCTAGAGTGGTTCTATCTTCAATCCCCTCCCCTCTATCTCCGGTGATCATCGGTGCCGTCGCCGCCGCCGTTCGTGCCGCCATCACGCCGCCGCGGAGCCGCCTTCGGTGTTCTGTCCATCCTGGACAGAGGCTTCTTGTCCGAATATCTTCTATCCTCCACGTGAAGATCTCAAGCTAAAATTTTTATGGTGTGTTTTACTCTTGTATCCAAGATCCACCTAAATTTTCCAGCCAAAATTCCATCTTTTAGTATTTTTACATTTTCATCCAACCTGTCATCCCAGATCTGCCAGGTTTCTATCTACAGTGACAGAACCTTTGAGTTCTCACCCTCCGACTATCTTTTTGATTTATTCAAACCCTCCCAATTTTACTGGGAGTTCTGTCCATCACCCCCTAGCTCCACAAATTTTCTTAATTTTTTATCAGTCCTTTATCTATTTTTAGAAATTCATGTTCTTTCTCTGATATAGTGTTTTTAGTCAGATCCCAGATCTGACCACTCTCCACTTCCAAAATCATAAAAAATCACCAACACCTCCAAATCCAGATCCAAAAATACTCTTGGTTTCCTTGTTGGATTTCCTACAATCTTGCTGAAGAACACATCTTCAAATTCGGACATCTACTTCATGGTCAAAGGCAATCAACAGGAAAGTTCTCTGTAGATCTGAGTCTTCGGTTACTGTACAACAACAGCATATAAAATTCGCCAACACAAAGTACAAATCTGGTGAATTTTTGTGAAGGCCACTAGATTGTAGTACTTCGAAGCAGCTTTCCAACGGCTCTGATATCGTCGCATTCCGACATCGGTGCTGATCGCAGCGTCCGTTCTCGCCGGAGCGCGCGCTGAAATACAGAACCGGCAGATTTCTGATCGGGTTTTCCGACCGGTGCCGAACGGAGCCGCCCGGCCTCCGGCCGGCGAACCAGCGTGCCGCCAGCCCGGGGAGTGCTTCTCCAAGTGTCTCCACTACAGCGGTACCACCGGGTCCCACACGGCCCCTCCGGACAGCACGTGGGCCCCACGGTCGTGAACACGCGTGTAGCCGAATCAACACCCGAAGCTGCCCGTCAACCCGAATTCGGTCCTCCCGGGCCCATTTGTATAGCCCTTTACCTCCCTGCGTGGAGTGGGCATGTTCCCATTGCTGTAATTATTGTGTGTTATGTTTCCCGGGAGTACGAGTTTTCGGCCGGGTCCGTCTTCCCCATGCCGAGCGCGTGGAGGTATCGTTCTCGCTCCCTACACTCGGCATTTGCTTATTTTCATATATACTTGTTTATGCCGCTGCTAGAGAGCATGCTTTAGGTCCGTTAGCTCGCTATATTATCATTCACCGCTGCTGCGAGAGAGTGCGAGACCGTCCCGTGACCCGATCCGGGCACACGAGAGAGCCGATCACCCTAGCTCACTGCCAGTTTCTCAACCGCGCACGTCCGATGCTTCCCTCGTTAAGGGGCAGTCACGAGCTTATCGTGTCCGTGGTCCCGTCCCGCATCACATACCTCCTATATGAGATCACCGTCCCCTATACCCACATGCATGAAGGTGACCACCTACACCTTCAAGATTTCCAAATGTGGGACCGTGACTTGTGGGAGCCCAGTTCGAGGGGTCATACTTTCTTTGATCCCTTCGACCCATTCTCTTGTGGACCCCTTGACCCACCACCTTTACTCTACCTTTTCGAGGGAGTCCGCCGTCATACCCCTTCTCCACGGGCCGATCCACCTGCACCCTCCAAGCCCGTTCATGATACACCTACATATCGGGATAATGTAGAAGATGGCCCACCCAAACCTCCCAAATCTAATAGGCCGTCCATGCAGGAATGGATCACTTTAGGATGCCTTCCCCATTCTGCCAACCATCGGTTGCATCTAGTGTATGCATGGCACACATTCGGGTGTCCTGGTCCACCCTTGCATGTGTATGGGTCGGACTAACAGTAGGTGTGTCTAGGGTCTTGTGTGTCTATCCATGCATGTGTCCAGCATAGTCGGTCCTTTGTACGCTCGCGTTGTCAGTCCCTTTCGAGACTTGTCAGACTTTGGGATCGGTTCTACCTCACATATCGGATCTACTCACATAAGGGACAAGCGGTGATTCCTAGTGAGTCTTTGAGCCGCCTCCCTCTTTTGAGAGTGACCCCACCCCGGAGTGTCCACCTCTAGCCTCATTCCCATAGCAGCGTGAGCATATCGAATCTATACGGGATGAGCAGGTGTCGAAGACTTGGAGTGGAGCGTACTCCGCACTTCCAGGTTCGGTGACGGATCCGCAGGAGTCACACGAACAGCTACACCCCTTACTCGACGAGGTCGAGTTCTTCTCACCCAGGGAGAATTGATGGGAATCAACTCCGAGCTTGACCATTCAAAGGGGACAATAGGCTTAAAATGTCCAAGATGCCATCCCCATTTTTCAAAGGGCCCCCCTCTTAATGTTTTTTTATTTTCTTCCAAACCACATGGGGAATTAAATATGTTCTATCCCCTAAGTGCCCCTTCCCTAACATAGATCTGAGGTTAGTTTAGGTCATTTTGTATTTCATACAAATATCATGTAATTCCCATTTTTCTAAAATTAATGAGAAGAAAATTAGAATTTGCCTCCAAGAGCCCAAGGGCACCCCTCTCTCTCTCCCAACCCCTAGCTGCTGTGAAAGCTGCGAATTTCTGAGGTGTGAAGCCTCCTCCCCCTCCCCCTCTCTGAGTGTGAAGCGCAGCACCGCCGCCGCCGCCGCCATCGCACTGCCGCTTCACCGGAGTTCTGTCCAAATCAGGATAGAACCTCAATCTCGTAAATTTATCTTTTTCTCTTGTTGTATGATCGAGCCCAAACCTTGAGGGTTCGTTCTCCCTGTCTCCCCTAATCTCCAGTTCAAATTTTGTGCCATTTAGCCATCGTTTAGTATTTTTCCCATATTTCTTGTTTCCCTCCTATAATCTGTCATTCTGCAGATCCACATGACAATGTCACCTTTTCGTATTTTTCTCACCCCCTTAAAAATTTCAATAAAATCCCCAACAATTACCCAGTGTTCCTCACGTATACCCCCTTCCACCATAATTTTCATGGAGTCTAGAAAATTCATTTTCCCTTCGGTCAAAATTCAATTTTAGGGAAAACACAGTCTGTCCTATGTGTCTGTCAGTCCGGGTCAGAAAAAAACACAGTCTTACAGAGCCTCCCATTTCTCATACTTTTGTTGGATCAACCTACAAAATTTATATGTTGTAGATCTGGGAGTCCTCTTTCTAATGCCATCGGTCTTGTCTCGATCTGATTTCATATCTGAGAGAATTAATTCGAGCGGCCGAGGCATGCAGATCTTTTTTTATGTGCAGGTCTGAAATTGCAGTCCGGGAAAAATTCACAAACAAATATCAAAAATCAACTTCAGGAGCCGCCACTCGTAGGAATCGACCAGGGACATCCTGCCAACGTTCCAGCCAAGCGGTGCCTTCCGAAGATCTCAGGAAGGTGACGTTCCTTTGGAAGCTGCGCCTTGATGTCCAGCGAGTCAGAATCGAGTTGGCGCAGTACCGAGTCGGCGCAGGACCGAGTCGGACCAGCAGGCCGAGTTTGCTCCGAACGCACCTCCAGATTGCTGCCCGTCAACCCAGGGTCGGTCCTCCCAGGCCCACTTGTAGCCCTTTACCTCCCTGCGTGGAGTGGGCAATAAAATTTGCTGTTGTAATTAAGTTTTTTTTTACCATTGTATCGGGAGTTACCGTAACTGGCCGGGGTCGTCTTCCCCACGCCCGAAGCGTAGAGGTAAACTCGCTACCCTCCTCGTAGGCATTTGCTTTACCCATATATTTTTGAATGCCGTTGCATGTGATAGGTTATTAGCCCGTTATATCAATTGTGTCACCGCTGCGAGAGAGTGAGTGTGATCCGTCATGTGACTCGATCCGAGTACACGCGGAAAGCCGATACCCGAGACTCACTGTCGGTTTCTCAACCGCGCACGGTCCAGCGTTTCCCTCGCATAGGGACGATCGTGAGCTAGAGTCCTAGGTCACGAGTCCGTCCCGCATCACTGAGAATAAAAAACATGAAGTTAAAACAACAGCTGAGGGACAAACACGTCGCAGAGGATGCAACTCTAGAAATTGATGTGGACGCTTTATTTGATGATGACAATCCCTTGCAGTCTTGGGTGGAGACAGGAGAGCAGGTTGATGAGCCCATTTTTGATGTTGTTGATAGAACATGGGCAAAGGGCATACTAGATGAAGATGAGCCAAGAGATCTAGATTTCAAAAGAACAACAAAGAGGGCCAGAGAGACTCATGCGCACCAGAGAAGGGACCCAACTTTGTTAGTTCATGACACTCAGAATCAGATAGTAGGCCAGTCACTCCTAGAATGGTCAAGCCACCTCCATCCTTAAGAAGAAGTACATCCGTTTATGGGATGTTTGAGAGGACTAGTGCTGGTGCTCGAGAGGATCCGGTAATTGAGCAGTTGAATTAGATTTATGTGAGGTACACGCCAAGGGGAAAAGGACTCATGTCAAAGGTGACTGAAAAAATCACACCAAAACAGAAAAAAGCATCCCCAAAGGCTATAAGGTGACTGGTTTCTTATGGTTCTGATCATGCTGGTGATGATGATGATGATCATCCCAATGCAGCTGTAGGTGCTAGAGGTGCTACTACTAGCGGTGGCACATATGGTGGTACTTCCTCCTTCCACGTAGACATAGGCCGAGGATACAGTCATAGTGAGCAAGGATATGATTCACAGAGTCAATATGGGCATCCATCATGTTATGGAGGCCGCCAACAGGAAGCAGCCATTTATAGGTGGGGTCATGAACCAGAATTCCAGTTCCATCCAGTTCATCTTCTCATCCTCAAGATTCTTACGCTGATTCTGGATTCGAATCAAGCTGACAACCTTACACTTTAAGAGGGATCCAAAGAGGGATGCAAGACTTGGCTACCTCATTATTTGGTTATAGTGAATATACACAATATATGCAACCTTCTTATGGGTATCAACATGAAAAGCCAGACGATGAGGGAGAAGGTTCTAGTTATTACCCATATTAGTGCCTCTTCATTTAGGTAAAGATCATTTAATTTTTGTAACATTTACTGTGTCTAATTATGTTTATTGTACTGCTTGAACCTACTTCATGCTTAGTATGTACTCAAGAATGTTAGTTGAACATGTTCAATGTTTGAACTTCAATGCCTACTTCATGTTTATTGCACTTAATCCAATTTTTTTACAGTCAAATGCATGTCTAATGAATTTTTTAATTTTTATGTGATTATTTATATTTTTTCAATTTATTTCTAATTTTTTAGACTTATTTTGATGTTTTTTTAACCTTTTCACTGGGTTTCGACCGGTTTCGACCGAAACCGAAACCGAGTCGTTTCGATTTCGGACTCGGTTTCGGTCGAAATCGACCGAAACCCAGTCGTTTCGATTTTGGACTCAGTCGAAATCGAGTCCGAAACTAACACTGCCAACTTTGGTAAGTGCATGTCATAAGGGCTTGATACACTTGTAAGTGTTTATAGGCTCTGAGTCTTTCACATTCAAGGTTTGACAGTTCCTCAAGCCTTCTTTTTATTTCAGATTAGTCCTGGCCTGACAGTCCGGGATGAACAACAACGCGATAGGATGCCAACTCAATTTCCATAGGGACCATTATCTCAGCTCCGTAGACCAAGGAGAATGGGGAACAACCAGTAGGGGTTTTATAGATAGTCTGATAGGCCCATAGGGATTCGTGGACCTTCTCACCCCAATCTCGTTTGCGGCCACCTACTATTTTGGATAGTAGCTTACAGAGGGTTTTGTTGAAGGCCTCGGCCAACCCGTTAGCTTGGGAGTTGTAGACAGACGACATCCTCTAGTCAATATGAAACTTAGATGCCAACGCATAGATAGTTTCATTATTGAAAGGCGTGCCATTGTCCAAGGTGATCCGGATAGGGGTACCAAATCTGTATATAATGTAGTGCCTTACGAAGCGGGCAACTATTTCCCCTGTAACTTCCCGTAGCGGAATGACTTCTGCCCATCTGGAGAAGTAATCAATGGCGGCCAAGATAAACTTGTGACCTTGGGATGATGGCGGGAATGGTTCCACAATGTCCATGCCCCACTCTGCAAAAGGCCAAGTAAGTGCAGTTGGATGGAGCAGATTGGGTGGCTTCCGAGGCACTGGCCCGAATGGTTGGCATTGGTGACATGTACGAGCATATTGATTGCAATGTTCGTGCATAGTGGGCCAATAAAATCCCTTGAGCTTGATGCTATTTTTTATTTTAGCTCCTGCTTGATGAGCCCCGCACAATCCGGAATGGACCTCGTGCATCATGACCTTTGCTTCCTTAGATGAAAGGCATCGTAGGAGGACCGATCGGTCCTTTTCATGGATGAACCTGAAAAGTAGGCCATCAATCAGCTGGTAGGATGTTGCCCTACGTAGCAATTGCACCATCTGAGCCCGATCAGGAGGATCCAACCGTTCTTTATCTTTATAATCGGCTTACGCCAGTCTTCTTCTTCGGGAGCATTCTCTTCTTGAATGTTATTGACCTCGTAGACAGTGAGGCCAGATTTTTCATTGAGCACACTTGGCATGAGTCTTCAGTGTTTGATAGTGATGTTCAACTCCCCCTCGGGTGAGAGTTTTAGGGCTACTGCCAGCTTTGCCAAAGCGTCAGCTTGGGAGTTATTGCCCCTTGGGACATGGCCTATTTCAAATAGGTAAAAATTTTCCATCAACCTCATGACGACTGCACGGTAAGGAATGAGCTCCTTCTTCCAGACGTCATAGTCACCCAGGACCTGTTGAATGACAAGTTGAGAGTCCACATACACTTTAATGCACCTGACATCCATCTCCAGTGCCAATTGAAGCCCAATAATTAGCGCTTCATACTCTGCCTCATTATTAGTCAATGACTTCATGAGAGCACAAGAGTTGTGGAGAATGCCGCCTTGTGGAGATACAAAAACTATCCCCGCGCCTGAGACAAAGTCTGTGAGGCCACCAGCCCTTTTGATTGTCTAGGAAGCACCATCAAAATACAACTCCTAATGTGGAAGTGATGTGAAACAAGATTGGGAGGGGGTGGCCTTCTTCAACCTTCAGATCATTGTCGCGCTATAGGTTCCTAGAGCCTTCATGAAGATCGCGCTAGGACGATATGGCGCCTTCTCAGACAGCAACCGGACGATGAAGTTGGACTTAGGGGCGCTCGTGGATGACTTCGGGGGAGTGATTCACAAGGGGAGGGCACATAGGAGAGTGGATATGACACGGAGGGGGATCTTAAACAAAACAAGGGGACCCTAAACATCGATTAAACTAACCTATTGCTAGCTAGGATAACTTGGTGAAGGTGGGAGCGGGGGTGGGCGACGAGGGAGAAAGGGGCATGGCAGGGCGAGCTAGGACCAGTAGGGTGTTGGCTGGGGCATCACACCCGATCCCATCGCAGGACCGGAGCAACCAAACTCCGTCTTGATCATAGCCACGTCGTTGGCGGTGGTGGAGGACGTCGATCGTCGGTGGAGGAAGAACGGAGCCCGAATGGGGCCTCACACCCGGCCTCTTCTCAAAGCCGATGCACCCGGAGCTTCGAACGGCCTCCGTGAAGGGGAAAAGGGAGGATTAGAAGAAGAACGTGGGCATCGCACCCGTAGAGGGGAGGAGGGAGGGGATTCCAAAGATTGAGAGATAGCCATGCTATACTCTTCAAACACTCATTTTTCTCAAATCATTTCTATTCATTCTATTTCATTACTTAATCAAACGAGATGGAGTACATATATAGGGGGAAGGGGAAGCCTAAAAGACACCAAAACATCAATTACAACAGTGGGAAACAGCGAACATTTGAAGTCATTGAGAGTTCCAAGGGCTGGGTAGTTGGGGCGTCTGCAGTTGACCGTCTGCCTGAGAACGCGCTAGGGAAACCTAGCGCTTTCTTCAGGTCGCGCTACCCAAAGGTAGCGCGTTAATCTCCAGCCCAGCAGCTTCATCGATCGGCTTTGGCGGCAGCTAGCTTGATTTCCATCAAACCCCTCCACTTTGGAAGGTTCGTCCTCGAACCTAGAAGCTCAAGATCCCAGTCTGTGAGAATAGATTGGTTCCCTAAGCTCTGATACCATTTGATGTGAAACAAGATTGGGAGGGGGTGGCCTTCTTCAACCTTCAGATCATTGTCGCGCTATAGGTTCCTAGCGCCTTCATGAAGATCGCGCTAGGACGATATGGCGCCTTCTCAGACAGCAGCCGGACGATGAAGTTGGACTTAGGGGCGCTCGTGGATGACTTCGGGGGAGTGATTCACAAGGGGAGGGCACATAGGAGAGTGGATATGACACGGAGGGGGATCTTAAACAAAACAAGGGGACCCTAAACATCGATTAAACTAACCTATTGCTAGCTAGGATAACTTGGTGAAGGTGGGAGCGGGGGTGGGCGACGAGGGAGAAAGGGGCATGGCAGGGCGAGCTAGGACCAGTAGGGTGTTGGCTGGGGCATCACACCCGATCCCATCGCAGGGCCGGAGCAACCAAACTCCGTCTTGATCATAGCCACGTCGTTGGCGGTGGTGGAGGACGTCGATCGTCGGTGGAGGAAGAACGGAGCCCGAATGGGGCCTCACACCCGGCCTCTTCTCAAAGCCGATGCACCCGGAGCTTCGAACGGCCTCCGTGAAGGGGAAAAGGGAGGATTAGAAGAAGAACGTGGGCATCGCACCCGTAGAGGGGAGGAGGGAGGGGATTCCAAAGATTGAGAGATAGCCATGCTATACTCTTCAAACACTCATTTTTCTCAAATCATTTCTATTCATTCTATTTCATTACTTAATCAAACGAGATGGAGTACATATATAGGGGGAAGGGGAAGCCTAAAAGACACCAAAACATCAATTACAACAGTGGGAAACAGCGAACATTTGAAGTCATTGAGAGTTCCAAGGGCTGGGTAGTTGGGGCGTCTGCAGTTGACCGTCTGCCTGAGAACGCGCTAGGGAAACCTAGCGCCTTCTTCAGGTCGCGCTACCCAAAGGTAGCGCGTTAATCTCCAGCCCAGCAGCTTCATCGATCGGCTTTGGCGGCAGCTAGCTTGATTTCCATCAAACTTGATGTGACACGACCTAGGGAGTTCTTCACATGATCAAATGACCCTTGGACCTAGCAAGCAACCAACGCACGAACCGGTGACTTTACTCGGGCGGACTCACCCGCTAAGCGCACTCTTGTGCCCGTAGGCAAACCGGTGATAGTGGTGAGGGTCCGGGACGGGCCCTTGCTGCTCCGAGGGTTGGCTAGCTTAGGATTGGACCTCTCAAGGGTCCTAGGATGTCCACTCTCATAGACGGCCAGCACGCCGAGGGCGTGGGTATTAACGGTTCACTCACAACTCACCCGCGGTAATCATTCATTCACAAGCAAATTTGAGTTCGGGCACTCCACTTACCACCGACGGCACTAAGATACAATACTACTCAAGCAAGGAAATTTCAGCAAAGAGGAGTGTGCAGTGGCTCACCTAGTCGGTGTGAAGACACCGATCCCGGTCGGAGACGAGGGCGAGCGAGGAAGCGTGGGCTTACCCGCACGCCGCGCCGGAGAAGCTTCAACCTGAAATTGTAAATTACATGCACTACACCCCATGCAAGGGGGGGGGGGGGTTCTTGGGGTGGGGATTAAGGTGTTACAATCAAAACTACCACCACGCAGGGTGGGGCCTTCAGCCGGCCAAGCGGGGTGGGTAAAATAAGGTAAAGAATGTCGGTTGAGTGTGGATGCCGAATCTGCCGGTTATCTGCGAACAGGGACAGTGGGGCGGTGTAATGACTGTAGATCCTTCTCACGAATTTTGCCGATAGCGAGACTGGCGGCAAAAGCTTCGTAACAGGTACAGGAACGCTTCAGATTTTTGTGAATTTCTTCTGAGACCGTGGCTGACCGGAGTAGAGGTTGGAACAGGACATGAGGTTTTCTGATCCACAGTTGCAGACTTCTAGCAGCAGGTTACAGAGGACGCCACGCACTCTCCCGAACTCCGATCAGCACGAAACCAGTGGTGACGTCTTCGTGGTCAAAGTAGCTTTCAGCTGAAGGTAACGGAGCTGCAATCAGAGGTCGAGGGCGGTCGGTGTACCCTGAAGAGTTGGCACTGGTCGGAGTAGACAGCAGGAGACAGAACTGGAGAGCTCGGGGGAGAAAATTCGTAACTCCTTCCTCTGGCCCCCGAATGAGGTTCTGTTTCTTGATCTTGGAAGAAGACTAGCAGAGGAAGAACTTTGATGAAGGGGCTTCAGCCTGAATCCGCTAGGGTTCGTCGTGGCAGAGTGATCTCTCAGGTTCTGATGCTTGGCAGGGAGGGTTCCGCGCAGTCGTGGGAGAACGGAGTTCCTGGACAGCCCCGAGCTCCGATGAAGACGAAACCACTTTGGTGTCGAAGAGGACAGGCAGACGCTTCCACGGATGTATCTTGGGCCTTCAGAATCGCCCGGAGGAAGCCGTGGTCACCTCTGCAAGTCGGTACTCTTCTTCTGATCTGCAACTGAAACTGTAGGTTGAAGATGACGGGGGGGAATGGGGTATGTGGGAGGGGAAATGGGGGTGGATGAGTGTAGGAGTGACCCCTGGTTGTAAGGGGGTCTTGGAGGGGGTGTTCCAAGGTGTGTATGAGGGAGAATGGGGTCTAGAAGGTGGTGTTTGCAGTAGGTGAGAGGGGAGCTACGAATTTGGGATGGGTGGGGAAGAGAGAAGGAGAGATCTTTCTCCAAAATTTGAAAATGGACTAATGTGGTTAGTGGGGCTTTGGGAATGGGAAGAGTTGTGTTGGGGAAGGGAATGGGTGCTTGGGGTAGTGGGAAGGGTGCTTGGGGAAGTGGGTGGGGTAGTTGGGGGTTGGGAGGTGGAGCTAGGATTGGTGGAAGCTCCCTTGGGACTAGGGGGTGGAGTAATGGTGGCTTGGGGAAGTGGAGGGTCTTAAATGAGGTGGGTAGCTAGTGGAGGTGGTTGGGGAAGGGAGGAGAGAGAAGCAAATTCGGAATTGGGTGTTGAGGAGAGAGAAAGTGGAGTGAAAAAGAGAGATTAAGAGAGGGAAGGGTGGGGAATCTCTCCCCTAGGGCATCTCACCCAAGAAATGTTGGAATCACTCCACTAAACTAAGCTTTGGACTCTCAAATGGCATTTTTCATTGATTGATTCATTGATTGATTAAGTTCAAATGGAGGAAATGGGGTCCTATATATAGGAAACCCACATTTCTACAAAAGACCCTGACAAAAGCCTCATTGACAAATAACCGAAGGGGTAGGAGAGCTCATTGGGCCAAGCCCAAAGAAATGGGCCCAATTAGCACATTACACAATCTAATGACACTCAAACATAGGAAAATAAATGCTAGACCTAGGGAAATGACTCAAATAAAATGAAAATTACATCAATGACTCAAATAAAAATTACATAGGACTCAAAATTAAATGACTAGACCATGCCTGATGAAATAGGAGGTGATGTTCTCATCATACTCCTGGGGTGCAAAGAACTCGACTCCGTCGAGTATGAGTCCACCGGGAGGAGAAGAGGTCCTCCGACGCAACTCCGAGCAAGCTTCAACCTCCAAACTCAACCTCACGTTCGCAACCAGGGGACGACGCTTCAACTCCTCAAGGTGGCTTGGACACACCCTCTTGCCGATGATAGTACCTTGCTTGCCCAGTATTGCCTCCGTGTGCACACGTCGGGCTCTCAAGTTGTTATGTGGAAGCTCTCTGAGGGTGTCGCTCACAAAGATGGGGGTAGGCTCAAGGTGCTCACTAGGATCTACCGCGGTGCCCTTAGAGGGTGCTAGATCCGTTACATGAAAAGTGAGGTATATCCCAAAATCCCATGAGTAAATCCAACCCATAAGCCAGGTTGCCAAAGCCACTTGGAACATGGAAGGTCCAAGTCCTCGTGCCCTCGATTTGGAGGTGGCCCTAAGGTAGAGCCATTCCAAAACCACCATCGTGAGGTTGCCTTCTTGGAATTTGAAGTGCCACTCGTGAGTTTTTGCCCGCTTATTACGACCCTCACCGCCCATTGCTAGATGCTTGCTTGAATGAGTATGCCTTGAGCTACGGTGCGGTGTGGGTGGGAAGTGTGTGGTATGCAAAGGGGGACCGGGGCAACCAAAAGTAGACCTATCATGTAATGATGCAGTGTAGACTTCGGTCAACCTAGGTGGGCCGGGGCACCCGTAGGTGGCCCTATCATGCAAAGTGGTGATAAATATCGGGGGACCCGGACATCCGTAGATGCCTTTGACATGTGTATGACTAATGTGAAGTGAGGGAGGGCCGGGGCATCCATATGTGTCCCTTTCATGTATGGGTGTGATGAGTGCCGGGGGACCCGGACATCCGTGAATGCTCCTATCATGTTTAAGACTTATGATGAATGACGGTGGCCCATTACATCCGAATATGGAACTCTCATGCTTAAGACTCATGATGAATGGAGGTGGACCATTACATCCAAAAATGGTCCATTCATGCTTCCTACTTGACATGTGGGTGTTGTGAATGAATGGACCCGTCTTATGAATCATGCCAAGTGATGTGTTATGCCAAGACTTATGCATTCCTTTCCCAAAGATGACTTCCATGTGTATGGGTGTGGGATGGCCTTTGAACTTCCATGTGAAAGGGTCAAAAGGATCTAGGAAGGTGGGCATTATGGAGAGGGGGTCTTCTTTGCTTCCTAGGCATATGTTGTCTATGGTGATGGTTCCCTTTGTGTGGCCCAAGTCTTGGAAGAGGTGTTCTTGGTCCAACATGGTTGGTTGGGGTAGGGAAAGGGGAGTTGTGGGTAAGGTGGGTGTATTACATGGGTACCTAGACTCCCATTGGAAGGGATCAAAGGGGTCATGGACTGGGCTTCCTAGAGGAAGGAACTCTATGTCCACATGGTCCACGCATGGTGGGTCATCCTTCCCCAAGGTAACTGGACCAAGATCTTTAGTGGGCCAGTCGGTCAAGGTACTTGGGATCTTAATGGTAGTGGAGTGGACCATGATGGGTTCTTCATCCATGGGGAGAATGAGAAGGAGGTCACTAGTGTAGCAACCAATGGTGTAGACTGAGGTGATAGAACTAACACATGGGTGGATAAGACTAAGTCTTCTTGGGTGGGCCTCTCCTATGGTCAATAAGCAAGTCAACTTTAGTTGCCATTCTAAACCCTTGATGAGATCATCCCAACTATTTACCTCATAGTAGGATTGGAATGTGGTGTGATAGGAGTTAATGGGTGCTAATTGGAAAGGATGCTCCATGGTTGGGTTTTGAAAGTACAAGGTATGAGGGATGGGATTTTGCTTGAGCCATTTGATGATGAGTTCTCCTAGGGTCACCACCTTTTGCATGAGATTGAGTGGTTTGGGGAGGTATGCGTTTGTTTGGACGGGGATGAGTTGATGTCCTTCTTCCTTATTGATAGGAGTATGAATTTCCTTGAATGTGGGGAAGGGATTTGGATTGGTGTCCAATCTCGGGGATTTGGTCTTGTGGGCCGGGTTTTCCTCATGTTCACTCATGACCTTGTTCATTCTTCGAAGTGGGTTGAGAGGGCATGGTGGCCGGGTATGGGGCCCCGGTGGGTGAGGGAACAAAAGGTTGTTGAAACCATAGGCTCCCGGGGAGATGTGGGGGATGAAGTAGGCAAGACCAACGCAATGGGTGGAAGGTGGTATTCCGTTCATCAAGCCATTGTTTCCCTAGGATTATGCAAGGGCCTTCCAAAGTTCCAATTTGACACCAAGCTCCATCAAAGTATTTGGTCTCTCCAAACCTTTAATGGAATTCAATGAAGACTAGGTCTCCATTGTGCACAATTTGTCCGGTCGTAGAGAGGGTGGCTACAATGTCGGGGGATACCCAATTATCTTCTACCATGTAGATGAAGTCAATTTCTGTGGGGCTCCCATTAGGTAGGTATGCTTGGGATATGATGGGAATTGGGGCTTTTTGGTCTGTAGACTCAATGACAATGGGAGGTGGATAATGCATGGAACGATCCGATGAGAACTCTAATGCAAGCGTGCCCATGGACTTGACTTGATAGAGACAAGTCAATGACTTGCTCTGATACCACTTGATGTGACACGACCTAGGGGGTTCTTCACATGATCAAATGACCCTTGGACCTAGCAAGCAACCAACGCACGAACCGGTGACTTTACTCGGGCGGACTCACCCGCTAAGCGCACTCTTGTGCCCGTAGGCAAACCGGTGATAGTGGTGAGGGTCCGGGACGGGCCCTTGCTGCTCCGAGGGTTGGCTAGCTTAGGATTGGACCTCTCAAGGGTCCTAGGATGTCCACTCTCATAGACGGCCAGCACGCCGAGGGCGTGGGTATTAACGGTTCACTCACAACTCACCCGCGGTAATCATTCATTCACAAGCAAATTTGAGTTCGGGCACTCCACTTACCACCGACGGCACTAAGATACAATACTACTCAAGCAAGGAAATTTCAGCAAAGAGGAGTGTGCAGTGGCTCACCTAGTCGGTGTGAAGACACCGATCCCGGTCGGAGACGAGGGCGAGCGAGGAAGCGTGGGCTTACCCGCACGCCGCGCCGGAGAAGCTTCAACCTGAAATTGTAAATTACATGCACTACACCCCATGCAAGGGGGGGGGGGGGGTTCTTGGGGTGGGGATTAAGATGTTACAATCAAAACTACCACCACGCAGGGTGGGGCCTTCAGCCGGCCAAGCGGGGTGGGGAAAATAAGGTAAAAAATGTCGGTTGAGTGTGGATGCCGAATCTGCCGGTTATCTGCGAACAGGGACAGTGGGGCGGTGTAATGACTGTAGATCCTTCTCACGAATTTTGCCGATAGCGAGACTGGCGGCAAAAGCTTCGTAACAGGTACAGGAACGCTTCAGATTTTGTGAATTTCTTTTGAGACCGTGGCTGACCGGAGCAGAGGTTGGAACAGGACATGAGGTTTTCTGATCCACAGTTGCAGACTTCTGGCAGCAGGTTGCAGAGGACGCCACGCACTCTCCCGAACTCCGATCAGCACGAAACCGGAGGTGACATCTTCGTGGTCAAAGTAGCTTTCAGCCGAAGGTAACGGGGCTGCAATCAGAGGTCAAGGGCGGTCGGTGTACCCTGAAGAGTTGGCACTGGTCGGAGTAGACAGCAGGAGACAGAACTGGAGAGCTCGGGGGAGAAAATTCGTAACTCCTTCCTCCGGCCGCCGAATGAGGTTCTGTTTCTTGATCTTGGAAGAAGACTAGCAGAGGAAGAACTTTGATGAAGGGGCTTAAGCCTGAATCCGCTAAGGTTCGTCGTGGCAGAGTGATCTCTCAGGTTCTGATGCTTGGCAGGGAGGGTTCCGCGCAGTCGTGGGAGAACGGAGTTCCTGGACAGCCCCGAGCTCCGATGAAGACAAAACCACTTTGGTGTCGAAGAGGACAGGCAGACGCTTCCACGGATGTATCTTGGGCCTTCAGAATCGCCCGGAGGAAGCCGTGGTCACCTCTGCAAGTCGGTACTCTTCTTCTGATCTGCAACTGAAACTGTAGGTTGAAGATGACGGGGGGGAATGGGGTATGTGGGAGGGGAAATGGGGGTGGATGAGTGTAGGAGTGACCCCTGGTTGTAAGGGGGTCTTGGAGGGGGTGTTCCAAGGTGTGTATGAGGGAGAATGGGGTCTAGAAGGTGGTGTTTGCAGTGGGTGAGAGGGGAGCTACGAATTTGGGATGGGTGGGGAAGAGAGAAGGAGAGATCTTTCTCCAAAATTTGAAAATGGACTAATGTGGTTAGTGGGGCTTTGGGAATGGGAAGAGTTGTGTTGGGGAAGGGAATGGGTGCTTGGGGTAGTGGGAAGGGTGCTTGGGGAAGTGGGTGGGGTAGTTGGGGGTTGGGAGGTGGAGCTAGGATTGGTGGAAGCTCCCTTGGGACTAGGGGGTGGAGTAATGGTGGCTTGGGGAAGTGGAGGGTCTTAAATGAGGTGGGTAGCTAGTGGAGGTGGTTGGGGAAGGGAGGAGAGAGAAGCAAATTCGGAATTGGGTGTTGAGGAGAGAGAAAGTGGAGTGAAAAAGAGAGATTAAGAGAGGGAAGGGTGGGGAATCTCTCCCCTAGGGCATCTCACCCAAGAAATGTTGGAATCACTCCACTAAACTAAGCTTTGGACTCTCAAATGGTATTTTTCATTGATTGATTCATTGATTGATTAAGTTCAAATGGAGGAAATGGGGTCCTATATATAGGAAACCCACATTTCTACAAAAGACCCTGACAAAAGCCTCATTGACAAATAACCGAAGGGGTAGGAGAGCTCATTGGGCCAAGCCCAAAGAAATGGGCCCAATTAGCACATTACACAATCTAATGACACTCAAACATAGAAAAATAAATGCTAGACCTAGGGAAATGACTCAAATAAAATGAAAATTACATCAATGACTCAAATAAAAATTACATAGGACTCAAAATTAAATGACTAGACCATGCCTGATGAAATAGGAGGTGATGTTCTCATCAGGAAGGTCGAGAGTGAGGACGTCCGGCTCCATCTGTGGTGGGGCATTTTCAGAATGCTCCCCAGTTTCTTGAGAAGGCACTAGTACCTCTTCATTGGGCAACTCGAAGTTGAGTGGCGAATCTTCTGGCACAGGGTGCGCAGCTAAGAACTCTGTCATTCCTTGTCCCTTGATCGCCTTGCACGAGATGAAGGTGATGTCGTACTCCATGAGGATAAGTGCCCACTTGCCGAGCCTACCGGAGAGAACAGGCTGACTAAGCAGGAATTTGAGTGGATCGCATTTGGAGATGAGCTCCACCCAGTGAGCTAGAAGGTAGTGCCTTAGCTTCTTGACAGTAAATACCAGGGCTAAGCACACCTTTTCCGTAGGAGCGTACCGATGCTCAAGCCCGATCAGCTTCCAGCTGAGGTAGTACAATGGCTACTCTTTACCCTCTTCATTAATCTGGGCTAGCATAGCACCTAAGGAGGCATCCATGGTGGCAATATAAAGGATAAGGGGCTTTCGTCTGACATGTGCCCCTAGGATTAGAGGAGTCACTAGATACTCCTTAATTTGCTCAAAGGCCCACTAACAGTCTTCATCCCATATGAAGGGTACTCCTTTCTTCAGTAATTTGCCGAAAGGCAGGCTTCTTCCCGAGAGGTTAGAAATGAACCGCCTAATATAGGTGAGTCTTCCATGCAAAGATCTGAGCTCTGTCAAGTTCTTGGGCAGAGGCAGTCCTCTTATGGCCTTGATTTTGTCAGGGTCAATTTCTATGCCTCGATATCTAACGATGAAGCCGAGGAACTTGCCACTGGAGATGCCAAAGGCACATTTCATTGGATTCATCTTGAGTTGATACTGCTGAAGCCTTTCGAAGACTCGACGCAAGTTAGCCAAATGATCCTCTCGCCTTTTTATCTTGACGACCAGATCATCGACATAGCATTCAACGAGGTCATGTAGCGTCTTGTCGAAAATCTTGGTCATTGCCCTTTGGTAGGTTGCACCGGCATTCTTCAGGCCGAACGGTATCCTTTTATAGTTGAAGATCCTATTAGGAGATCGGAAAGCCGTATGGTCTTTATCTTTGATGGGCATGCGGATTTGATTATAGCCCGACGACCCGTCCATGAAGGACAAGGCTTCGTGACCAATGGTCATGTCAACCATTGTCTCGGTAATTGGGACAGAAAAGTCATCCTTTGGGCATGCCTTGTTCAAATCCCTGAAGTCGATGTAGACTCAGACTTTGCCATTCTTCTTCTTGACGGGGACTATATTAGCGAGCCACACAGGGTACATGCAAGGCTCTATGAAGTCCACATCAAGCATCTTGTCAACCTCAGCATTGACTCTCAACTCCAGCTCGTGGTACATACGCCTTTGGGCTTGCTTGACCGGCTTGACTGTTGGAACTATTTCCACTTTCTAGCTTATGTTTAGCCATTGAAGGGTCGAGCCCAGGCATTTCTTTATAAGTCTAAGCGAAACAATCCTTGAACTCTTATAAGAGCTGCCGATACGACTGCCTTTCTTTCTTACCAAGGAGAGCACTTACGAAGGTTGGCCGATGGTCTCCTTTGCTTCCAAGATTGATCTCAATCAACTCGTCCACAGTTGCTTGTCCACCGTCTTCGAGCTCTGGTAGAGCTGGTTGTAGGTTGACGAAGTCTCCCTCGTCATCTGTGTTTGCTTCATAGACTTCAAATTCTTCGAAACTCTCTTGCTCATGCCTTGAAGTCGAAGGACTTGCTTCATCTTGCTGATGATTAGCAGGCTGAGTTGCCCCTCCCTCGGGGAGGTGACCAGTGTTGACTTCCAATGTGGGTGATATAAGCATCTCACCGGACTCCCTTATAGAGTCGTAAATCTTGGACTCAACTTCAATTTGCTCGTGAGGAGGAGGTAGCAGTCCTATGGTATTGACTGCATAGTGGACCTCGAAGTCCCTCTCCTAGTCATAGCCGAGGCCCCTCGTATCTTTGCGGGAGAAGGGAGGCTGCCCACGAACTTGCGGGGGATTCCACAGCTGGTGGAAATATACTGCTCGCGTGGGGTCCTGAGCCTACGAGATATGCTACTTTTTGCACATTTCCATGATGTGCTTTGGCATATTGTCTATCTCCTGGACTAGCTCTGGTGCTGTGTCGGCAAGAGCATTCCAACTGAAATCTTCCTCAGGAGGGCCCGGTGGGACTAAATCACCTTTGTAAAAGATGATCGACTTGTCTCCCTTGCCCTTATTGCTTGTTCTTCTCCGTTGATAGGAGACTGTGAAGGTCTTCAACTGCTCCACCTCGTGCTCTTCCCATTGAAACGAGATCTGAACACATTTGGGTGGTAAGGAGATGCTCCTGTCAATGACCCGACTGAAGAGGTTGGCTTTGAAGTCGATGTTTTGCCTTTTCGACTGAGTTGACTTGGAGGCGGCCTTGAGGCTTAGCCTGTACAATCTTGCCAAGTCTTTGTTGACAGTGTACATCTGTCCTTCCTTGACTTCATGGTTAACTTTTTGCTTCCCTTTGTCTTTTACAGGCTCAGGGATTACTAGAGTGGGCTTCCCAAAATATAAGGAAGCATCAGTCAAGTGACACTCGTTGGGGTGGAATGGAGCCTGATCTACGAAGACAGTATGTTGCTCCCCTCCCTTACTATATTTAATGCATTGGTGCAGAGTTGAAGGAACCACCCAATTCTCGTGGAGCCAAGACCTCCCAAGCAGCGCCTTATAGGATGTGTCGGCGTTGATAATATAAAATGTCACTTGGGTGACAAAATCGCCCAAGACTAGCTTGACCTCAACCCGACCAACCACTTCCTCGGAATCCTGGTTGAATCTCAAAATCTTGACCGCGCTCACCTTTTGCAACTAAGGCATCAAGTATAAAGACTTGAAAGTCTTCAAAGGCATGATGTTAATGGTGGCTCCAGCATCAACTAGGATTCGATTCACATCATGCCCATTAATCGTCCCTCGCATATATAAGGGGCGATTGTGGCATGGAGAGGACAACAACATGTCTTTGTCCGTGAAGGAGATATTGGCTGCAAATGTCTCATATGTCTGGGCTTGCAATTCTGCAACATGGGCTTCATAGGCCTCTGGGTCTTGAAGTATCTTGACAGGAGCCTCCCTGAGATCTTTGCTCCAAGCGATGGCTTCCCAAATTGTGACATTTGTTAGAAACCGCTTCATATGATGAATGATTTTACGGTCCGCCTGAGCACATGTCTTGACAAACGGCGGGATGATTTCTGCCAGAGTCTTCGATGCCTGGCGAGGCTTCTCCCGCTTAGGAGGAGGCTCCTCTCCATTCTGGCTACGCACCTCTTCTTGGAACAGCAGTGCAAGAGACTCCTCCGGAGGTGGCAAGGGTTCATCATGTTGGCCCTCATTAGAAGGACCTGTCTGGCCGGTAGGCTCAACCTTGTCAGAGGGGCCAGCCCGCTCTGATGCCTCCTCGTGCACTGGCGGCTTGGTTGGCTCCTCTTCTTCATCAAAAGAGGCGATTATAAAAGGTACGTCACCCGATTTAGCTTCTGAGACAGGGCCTGAACCCTCTAAGGAGTTGAGGATAAAAGGGATTCCCCGAACTTGGGTTTCCGAGATAGGACCCGGTTCCTCCCCTCTGAATAATATGACCCAGTCGAGAGTTTGGGGACCTTCACGCCCGCGTCCTCGTCCCCGGCCATGACCTCAGCTATTTTTCGCCGGGCGACGTTGATATGTTGCCATGAGAGTTTTGCCCGCGGTGCTATTAACCATAGTGCCTCATCCTGAAGGAGAGTTGATGTTGTCGGGTGGTGGGATCGCCACCATATTGGAGGAGAACTCTTGCAGCATTTCCTCGAGCCTCTCGACGGTGAGTTCCTCATCTTTGTAAAATAAGGCGAGCACTTCTGGGATTGGAAACTCCTCATCTTTTTTAAGACGGTGAACCATCTCCCGGAGCCACTGAAGAAGGTTGGCTTTATGCCCAAACTTGTCCCAGGGAATGTATTTGTCTAGAGTGACAACCCTGGTGGGATGAGGGGGAGTATACTCCTCCAGCTCATCTATAAGCTTTTGTAGTCTTTGCAAAGGAGTTGGCTCCTTGGGGGCTTCCGCAGCTGCCGCTTGCTCAGCTTGCTTCTTCAACCAACTCTTCAAATTCTTCTTACGATTCTTCTCTTGCTTCTTTTGGCGTGCCGCCTCTTGAGAAGAAAGTGGACTTGATTTTAAAGGTGGGACTAATTTGCCCCCGGAATTTTGCTTTCTACTCTGGGCCGGTTCCTTAGGAGCCTTGGTTCAACGGCTCTTTCTAGGAGTGACCTTAGTCTAGTTGGCCTCCTCCTGTTGCACCTGGAAGGTGGCATTGATCGCCTGAGCAATTATCTCAGGTGGCAGCTCCTGGAACACTGCCAGTCCACAGTGGGGCACTTGGGGGCTTTGCAACTCCACCGATTTTGCTTTGATGGGCACCTTTGTCGGTTCGAGCTGTTGAGGTCTTTCCACGATTGACGACCTCATTGGCTCGACACGGGGTTTTGCTTCGGGCTCCCTCGCCTTAGCTTTGCCTTTATTGTCTGGCTGAGGGTTTCCCCCTATGACGATGCCAGGTTGACTCAGCCTGGAAAGGGATTTGGAACCTCCCCCCGCGGCTCGACTTTTTGGGCTTTGGGCCTTAGACCCCTCGCATATAGCCTTGCCTTTAGGGTTTGGCTGAGAATTATTGCCGCCTATAGACTTGCTCGGTTGGACCTGCTAGGAGGTGGGCTTAGTCTCCCGTGGCTTGGTCTGATCTTGTTTAGCTTGTCAGATAATCTTCTCAGCGACCTCTTTAAGACGCCGCCTCGTCATAGAGTTCCCTTGCGCATCGATCTCCCCTCCTTGGATGAGGACTTCAATGCAATCTTGGACTTTCGGGCATTCCCCAGTGGGGTGGGACACCCTGGCATGATATTTGCAGTAGCGGGGATGACTATTGGCCGTCTCATTATAGTAGGATGGCGGATCATGCGTCAATACCCGACCTTCTTCCAGGAGCTTGTCAAAAGTCTTCTCAGTGTCCTCCTTGGGGAAAGAGGACTGATGAGAGGGTTGCCACCCCAGATACCATAATGTGGACAGGGGCGGTTGGGAGCTGACTCTTTCTCCCCTCGGCTTCGAGAGTTGGAAAGCGTCCATGATGTGAGATGACATGGTGCGGGGTCATCAAATCTTTAGCCGGAGGGCGGTGACAGCACTGGGCGCTGCCTGGCATGAAAGTGGTACTCTCGGAGTGTGCGTTCTTAATGCGCAGTAGGAGGATGGCGCCTTCTGAATGTGGTGCTCTCGGAGTGCGCACTCTGAAAGCGCAGAAGGAGAATGGCGCGTTTTGAATGAACTTCATAGTCTTTGAGATCTTCTGCTGCCAGGCCCTGAGTCAACGCCCTTGACGCGACGTAGACTTTAGTCGCGTTTAATAGGAATGCGCCCTATCGTCCCTACTCATTAATAACGCGACCCCTGCAACTCTTCTGGGCACCCAGAACGGTGGACGCTCGGCCACTGTCTTCCATGGGCGATGCTTGGAGGTCTTATGGGGGGTATGGGCATGGGGAAGGCACGTGGGAGCACTGGGGAAGATGGGGAAGTGGGAGAGGGAGCCTAAACAACAAGAAAACTAACTTAATACTACTAGGATAACTTGATAAGGGGGTGGTGGAGGTGGATGGCTACGGCGATCGTCGAGGTGGCAGAGTGAGCCAAGGACGAGGGGGAGCTCGGTTGGGGCCCCGCGTCCGTCCCCATCTCAGGAACGGTGCAACTGAGCCTCTCCTTGGCCTTGGCAACGATCACGGCGGCGGTGGCAACAGAGAGCGAACGGAAAAGTGGACGATGAAGGAGGAAGATCATGGAGCTTTGATGGGGCTTCTCACCCGTCCTCTTCTCGAAGATGACTCACCGGAGCTTCACGGATGACCTCCATGGCGGGGCGGTCGTGGGGTTGGGCTTCTCACCCGAGGTTCCAAAAATAGGGAAAACACACAATAGCCATGTCTAAAACTTCATATTTTCATTGCTTAAAATTGAACATATGAGGAGAGGGATACATATAGGAGAAAGGGGGAAGCTAAAATGACCTAAAACATTGATTACAACATTGGAAAACAACACCTATTGAAGCCCTCGAAGTCTCAAGGGTCGGAAGGTTAAGGGTCGGCCGCAGGTGTCTCTGCTCTGAGAACGCGCTCTCTAGGAAGCGCACGTTCATCCCAGATTGCGCTGCACATGGGGGGCGCGTTCTGGTCAGAACGTGCTGCCTAAGAATGGTGTGTTCTTGTTTGGTCTGTCGATTTCCTTGATCCCATCAAACCCCTCTGCTTGGGAGAGGTTCGACCTCGAACCTCGTAGCTCAGGATCCTAGTTGGATGGAGCAACCCGATTCTGTAAGCTCTGATACCATTTGATGTGAGACGACATGGCACGGGGTCGTCAAATCTTTAGTCGGAGGGCGGTGACAACACTGGGCACTGCCTGGCATGAAAGTGGTACTCTCGGAGTGCGCATTCTTAATGCGCAGTAGGAGGATGGCGCCTTCTGAACGTGGTGAGTTTCACGAGAAGCGGGCAAAAGCTCGCGAGTGCCACATGGAGTCCCACGTGGATAATCTAGGGATGATGATATGGGAGTGGCCCTACCCTAGGGTCCCTTTCAAATTGAGGGCACGAGGACTTGGACCTTCCTAAATTTTGAGTGGCTTTGGCAACATGGCTTATGGGTTGGACATACCGAGGGGTTCTGGGATATACCCCACTTCCCACGTGGCGGACCCGGCACCCTATAAGGGCACCACGGTGGATCCTAGTGAGTGCCTCGAGTGATGTGGCATGCCCTTGGACTCTAACAAACAAGCACAATTCACAATGATAACGGATCGAAATCGGCGGTCGCTCACCCGACACTCACCCAAACCCGGGGTAACTTGGCAATGCCAAGTGGAGGATGTGAAGGCTGGGCCCTTGCTGGTAGAGGGCCAGAAAGGCCAAGGTTTGTTCCCAAGGGCATGGAGGCCCAATTCAATGGAGCCGACATTGTGCCGAGGGCACCGGTTACACTCTTCCCCACGGTGGTCACTCGAAGCAACGGAGCTTGAGGGACTGAGCACTCACTCTCACGGCCAATGGAGCTAAGAGCAAATATTGAAAGGACAAGCACTAAGGGAAGCAAGGTTAGAACACTTACTTGACCGGTTTGAAGAAACCGATCCTGCTCGGAGACGTGGGCAAGCGGGGAAGCGTGGTTCCCCACACACTGCGCCGGAGTATCTTGACCCTATTTTAAAATTTACAACACTACTTCCCATGCAAGGGGGTGGAACAAGGGGAGGGGGAGTCATTCATACACTCAAACACTACCTCCCACATGGAGGGGCTTTAAGTCGGCCAGGCGGGGATGGGAAAAATTGAATTGGAAGCCGAACGGATGGACAACGCCGGTTCTGCCTGCTCTCTGGAACAGGGAATAGATGGTTGAAGATGACACTGCTTCGGCGACTCCTGAATTTTTCCGATGATGAGACTAGTTGGAAAATCATCGTAGCTGGATCAGGATGACGCCTGATTTCTCTGGTCACCGGTGCCGGTCGGGGTCAGACTGCAAACAGGGCCCCTAAGTTCTGACTCTGGCTGCAGAAGCACCTCAGCAGCAGGAAGAAGAGGTTGCCACGAGCGTTACCGAACTCTGAATCAAGTGTGTATGAGTAGTTGGAACCGTTGTCGAGTCTTCTTCAAAATGTGACCCACGGGAACGCCAGATGATGTCGGAGCAGCTTGGGAGAACCCAAACAGTGGACAGGGGTCGGTTCAGTCTCAGAGGGGACAGAACTATGCACCTGAGGGAGGAAAACCAGAAAACACAGCTCCAGATGCCGAACGGGGTTTCGCTTCTTGATACTGGAAGTAGACTCGGTGTAGAAACTCCCAGCCAAGGCCCGCATTCAGAGCTTCAAGAAGTTGGCCGTGGGAGCCTCGACAACTGGCTTCAGGTTGACTGTCAGGAAGCAGATGCGCAGTCGTGGAAGATCACCTCCCCCGGGGAGACACGAACTCAGAACAGAACGAGACCACCACCGTCGCGAAGAAGATAGGGAGACGCTTCCAATGGTACCACTTGAGCCTCCAGAGACGCTTGGACGAAGTCGGGGTCACCTCTGCAGGCTGCTGATCCTCTGCTGACTCAGAGCTACGAACAGGCTGGTTGGGAGAAGCTTCAATGGCACAAGGGATGGGGGGGAGGGTGGCTAGTGGTGTTGGGAAGTGGTGGAATGGTGGGAGGGGGATGTGGTGGAGGTATGGATTGAGAGCTATGGTGGAGCTAGAAGGGTTTTGGGGAGGGGAAGGGGCAGGGAAGTGTGGACGTCGAAAAATGTCGATGATGATCATACGGCATGCACGTCTCGACACTCGAGAGCAAGCCGAAGATGGAAATGCCAAATAAACCTCATGCCTCGCCCGATCAGGATGAGGACTCACTTGGTGGTCCGCTAGCCGATGAGGGAGCCCCTCGGGCGGAAGATATGGCCACAACTCTACAGTCGACCGTGCCTAAAGCTGAATCGAAGAAGAGTCGGGAACTCCGACACAGCCCGACGTGCACCGAAAGTCATGCAGAGTCTGGGACCGGGCCCCAAAGGCTGCGAACGGAATATTGCAGAGGCCATACATCGCAACCGAATATTCTGAGAATGCCAACATTCATATAAACGGCCGCGACTTCGAGAAGAATCCGTTTAGTGCCTAAAACGGCACGAAGGGGCCTTAAAATGGCGCGCCTTAAAACGGCGCGCCCCCCTCTTAAAACGGCATGCCCCTCTTCTTTTGTTTGGCTACACGGCACGCCCCTTTCTTTTGTTTGGCTACACGGCGCGCTCGAGGCCTCCCCCTTCATCTTTGCTTAAAACGGCGCCCCTTTGAATATGGCGCCGTTTTAACCCCTGAACTTATTCTCTGAAGCGCTTCCGGCATGCAGTGAAGCCATCCTGTCATCAATACGGTCCCCTGTTTCCTGTGATTAGCACGTCGATGAACTGCTTAAAATGGTTAAATGTCTGCTTCGATCCGTTGGGCAACTGAGCATATGCCGTGAATGGAAGTTCTCGAGCCCCATCCCACCGAACGCTCACTTCGTCCGTCGGCCGCCCATGCTCCTGTAAATGATGAAAGCGGCGTGTCTCGCGGTGGATATGCCAGCAGAGGAGGAGGCCATGCCTCTGCCCCCCCTCCCGGTCACACTGTGGCCTCGACGGAGGTGACATCCACGACAAGGGCACTCGACACGGCGACACGGCAGAGGCGTTGCAGGCGAAGCAAGATGGAAAGAAGAAGAAATAAGGAAGAAAATAAAGGGAGCCGCTCCCTTCGACAGGGCCACTGGCCCCTATAAAAAGCCCACCACGGGGAACTTTGATCGGTTGAAGAGGAGGGACAACTCTTGGAAGCCTGGAAAGCGGAAGCTTTCTTCTGAGAGAAATCCCTTGAAGCCCGAAGCCAGTGTTCCTGTGAGAGTGAAGTGAAGAGAGAGCAAAAGAAAGGGAGAGAGCAGAGAGTGAGGTGAGGGAGACACAGTTCTCCCCTCCCCTTTGTTTCTTCCCTTTGCGTCCTTTCTTTAGATGCATGAAGATCCCATGTATTTGCACCCCCTCGCGGTGAAATGAAAATGATCCTTCGGGAGATCCTTTTTTTAATATGTTTCATCTTCTTCTCCCCCTTCGGAATACGTTCAGGCTGTAGCCCCCTTTCTACTTGGCCTCCAGTGTTTCTGATCTCCCTCCCCACTTGTTCCCCTTTGAGGGATCATTGCCCGTGAGTCGTGGTCGCTCTTGAAGGCTAGCCCTCGAGCGCTCGACACTCACACATGGGTTCGGACCGCCGTAAGGCCACTCCGATTTTTGAGGGTCACCCCGGAGCAATCCGTTTGGTGGCCTTCGCTTCTCTCTGACAAGCCCCGATCTAGGGGAGGTGCTGCCCGATTTTCGTCAGGGTCAAGAACATACAAGAACACCAAGAACAATGAATAAACGTATCATAGAACTTGCCCACGGGTGAAAGAAAAGAAACACAAAGTAAACTCTGTGAACTGAACCCCCTGAACGAACACTTAAGCATCCACGCTAATCCACCTGAATAAACAATTAAAACACTTAAATCTTCTTTTCGTAAATATAATCCATCCATAAGATGAACAACTAATCAATAAACTGACTTACAGTTTAAAGAAACAAGAAATAGAGCATAAAAGGGTTGAAATAAAACCTCTTTGAAGCTGTCTCGGCGTGGCCCAATCCGGCGCGGTCACCCCTCACCGCGCCGATTTAACACCACTCTCGTAACCCCCCATTTCCTTTGAACGCTAAAATGTCGCGCCCCCATGGGAGCCTCTCTAAAACGGCGCGCCCCTCTCCCCTTGCATGGGCTTAATACGGCGCGCTCCCCTTGCCACCCTCACCCGGCGCGCCCCCCCTTCTTGGACCTTAACCGGCGCCCCCCCCCCCCTTGAACTCCCTTAAACCGGCGCGCCCATGGATGCCTCTACCCGGCGCGCCCCCATTCACATCTTGAACCGGCGTGGCCACATCCGGCGTGCCCAATAATCCCTCCAAGTTTTCCCCATATTCCGGCGAGCCCCTTTGCCGCACCGGTTTAAGTCCCCATTCGCCCATCCTGAAACGGTGCCATCCCTTTGTTTCTCTTTAATATAAAAGGGGAGGAAATAAGAAAAGAAAGAAAGGTTCAAACAAAGAAAGGAGTGCAAAAGATCAATGCCACTAATAAAAGAATAAAATGAACTCCATCACCCACGCCTTAATTAAATTTTTGTTCCGGGGGCGCTGCCCCCTTGACCCCCGCGACCTGACCGCGCAGGTCGAACCCCGCGACCTGACCGTGCAGGTCGATCCGCGTGCGAGGGCGCACGTTGCCGAGTTTTGGCTTTACACTTAACAACTCGCTCCCCCGGACTATGCAATGATGCCCCGTGGTATTGGACATGGACCTCGGGATCCCCGACATGGTCATGATCCGTGCACCTCTTGGGCCGATAGTTCATCAGCTTGACCCACTTCTTTCGGGATCCGATCCCGCACCCACATGAAACGCGCCGTACCTACGGCAGAAATCTGAATGTCTTTGTTGTTACCTTCGATGCTTCGAATATGGACTCTCGACCGAATACTGGATGGTCCGTTAGTGACTGATATATATATATATACCGGGATCTAATCCCGCACTTGCATTAAATTTGCCGCACTCGCAGCAAGTATTTGTATGGTTTTGAACACCGTTTCGCATATCGATGCGGAGGGTTTAAATTATGTGAACCCAACTCGCATGCTTTAATGAAAAATTCATGTTTAGGCCATGAGGCCCCTTTTCTTGGCGATTAATCAGAGGTCTTCCCCTCTCCCAGGGGATGTAATTAACGTCGTGGCCTTTATGGCGCGGCGGGTCTCCAGTCCCGACCCGATACCCACAATCGTCTGATTAGTCAGACGGAGCGCACCCCGGGCTTCAGACCACTCCAGTCTTGAAGCCCGAACACATTGTCACCTAGGTGACTGGCACGCCCTCGCACTAGATAAACCGATAAACTGATAAAAAGAACACCCCGATATCTTTCACGAACACGAAATCCAGTGCGTTCCACAAGTTGGCACGCCCGGTGGGACAGATGACCTCGAATCGATATAACCACCGATATCCCATGATATTTTTGATACCCGAAATCCAGTGCGTTCCACAAGTTGGCACGCCCGGTGGGACAGATGACCTCGAATCGATATAACCACCGATATCCCATGATATTTTTGATACCCAAAATCCAGTGCGTTCCACAAGTTGGCACGCCCGGTGGGACTGGACTACCTCTCATCTTTTCGCCGAGATTAGGGGCCCAATGGCCTTTTCCGAAGTCTTAACTTCCGCATTTTTGAAATTGCAGGAGGGATTCATTTCTGAAGAACCAATGGCTGTCACTTTCGGTCCATTGGTTATGGCGAGCCATGCGGAGCATGGCTACTTGGCAGTGCCGATCCAGTTCGGTGACTTTCCCCCGGTCGTTGGCTTCCCCAACTTCCTCGGGGTTATGTTCGTGGACCTCTTGGATGTCAAGGAGGTCGAGCCCGTCGCCCCCGCGGAGGTGACACCCGAAGCTGTGAAGATGGTGGGCTACCACGTCCACCACATTGAAGCGAAGAAGAAGCGCACCTCGGCTGCCAGGAGGGCGGCAAGGAGAACCACTAGCACACCGCAAGGCCGGCTTTCCCTCTCGGGCAAATCCATAATGATCAGAGGAGTCCGAGTGTACCTAAATGGCCGTCAGACCACGATCTCACCAGATAGGGTAATCCCGATGGTGCCGGTGCACAACCAATTCCAAGCACTGGCCCGAGAGCGAGGGGACCACATCAGGTCCATGCCAAAGCAAGAGCCGGCCCAGAAGCTGACTAAATTCAAGCAAGCATGGGTCCCCATCAGGCGGGCCCCAGCCTCAACCCAACTGGAGCCCGTCAGGACTGACCGGCTCAAGAAAAAGATGAAGGAAGATAAAGAAGAGAAGATTGAGGCGTCGGCTCAAGCGTCTCGAAGACCTGCCTTCCGTGCTCACGGTCGGCAGGCGAACATCTATTTGAAGGAAGGAAGATACAACATGATGCACGAGCGGAGGCGTCTCACCTATAGACTGCCAGTGCAAGCATCACCACCAACTGTCTGCCCCAGCCAGGGAGAAGACGACATCACTCAAGCCGTGAGGGGATATCTCCGCGGCCTTGGAAACACCCTCTTGGGAACTCAGCGGCTCCTAGAAGCCGTGAATGATGCTTAAAGAAATCGGAAGCAACAAGTTAACCCAGAAGATATCGAAGATGCGGAGTCAGGGTGCTATGGGCCGCCCCTCTGTAAAGAAGCTCCGCCGAGAGTCTCAGTGTTTGATAGGCTAACCTTTCCTAGATAGACAACCAGGGAGGTTGTCCGAAGAAACAAAAAGATGCGGGTTTATACCTGCAATATGGCCGGGGTGGCCAACCAATATGGAGCCCTACCTGAAGACCAAGAAGAGATGGCCAGGCTGGCTGGCAGGTCGGGTCCCCTCACCAGAAGAGGAGCAGCCGCAGCTGAGATAATACAAGCCCTAGACGGTGAAACAAGTTCAGATGTGCTTGCCATGGTGGCAAACGTGATTACCGCTGGGGATGAAGGAGAAAGGGTAGCACCTTCTCTAGATACTCTGACAGAAGGAGGAGGCCAAGCTCCTAGCCCATCCACCCCCGAACTGGCGATGCTGATGCTGCTTCAGGCCTATCGACAGGAGATCGAAGCTCTGAAGCGACAGGTGGGTGAACTGACCATAAATGCTTCCACCTCGAAGCAGGTCGAATCGCCTCCAGAAACATCCAGGCAAGTCGCTGTAGAATTTGAGGGTTCACCCCAGATGACGGCCTCTCAGCCAACCACCAACTATGCTGGGGGCACGGCCCCAATGACCACTTCGGCTCCTCAACACCAAGGCACCGCCACTATACCCCAGGCGACGGTGTTGACGACGCCACAGATGCAGTCGGCTCATTTCTACCCAGAAGCAGTGGATCCGGCAATGGCTAACAAGCTCATGATCGAGCAGATAGTCGAGATGAAGCTGGCCGATCGGGGAAGTGAAGAATATGCCTCATATGATGTGTACAAGGTACCCTACCCTGTCCATCATGCGGGGAAGAGATTGCCTCCTGGCGTCCGCAAGCCGCCAAAGTTTGATAAATTTAATGGCCAGGGGTCGCCGAAGGAACACATAGCCTATTACATCAATTTGATGGGTGATCTGGCGACCGATAAATCGTACCTACTGAAGTTCTTCGGGTCCTCGCTCACAGGGCTCGCCTTCGAATGGTACTCGAACTTGCCGGCGGGGTCTGTTAACGACTGGCCAGATTTGCAAAGAAAATTTTGGGAGCGGTTCCACGTCACCGAAAGAGAGGTCACAGTGGCCGAGCTCTATGCAACCAGGCAGAAGAATAATGAAACTGCCCTAGAATTCATCAAGAGATGGCGGAACCTCAGCATGAGGTGTAGGCGCCCGCCACACCAAGAAGATGCGGTTCAGATATGCAAGCAGAATTTGAAGCGTGAAGTTTTCAAGAAGATGATCGGAATGGAGATCAAGTCATTTGATCGATTAAATAATGTGGTGGCGGAGATTGAGTCCTACCTCTTCAAATACTCTTCCGCACCGGCCACCTCAGCCCAAAAGGAAAATCAATTGAGAAGCGGTCCGTGCCCAAAGAAGTCAACACTGTCGACTTTAAGGATTTCGAGAAGCAGAAGGACAATGATAAAGGAGTCACTAGCGCTCCTCCAGCCAAGCAGGCTGAACAACAAGAGGCCGCCTCCTTGCGGTCAAGAATGAAGAAACTTTACTCCTTCCCGAAGGAGAAGACCCGGGTCATCTTCGAGTGGGCCACCAAATATAACAAAATTACTCTCCCGGAGCCGAAGAGACCCGGTGACATCAAGAGGAAAGATGATCCTCGATTTTGCCCTTACCATCAGATGCTCGGGCACACCCTCGAAGATTATTACGTCTTCAAAGACATCATTGAAGGCATGATCAAGAAGGGAGAGCTCCAGATGGGCGAACACAAGGTGGACCCGCCCCGCCCGCATGAGATGCCGGTAATGGGGGCAACCGTAAATATGATATCCTTATACCAACAACTGCCCGAAGAAGTGTCAGATACTTGTACAAAGCACACCTATGAGGCATTTGTTCCCACTCCCACAGAGAACCAGGGAGATTGGCAGATGGTGCCAAAGAAGACAAGAAGAAAGTTGACATCCCGCCCTACCCCGGGAGTCCGAATTCATGGCGTCACGCCTCAGCCACCACCACCAGCTGTAACCCCGGTTTGGTATGAAACTGCTCCTCAGTTGGTCCTCCGAAGAATGACTGACAACAGAAAAAAGCCACTCTTGTTGCGGATGCACACGCAAGTCAGCCCGGCAGTTAAACGGCTGTAGGCGGTCATTGACGGGTTAGAAGAATATGAACATACCAAGATCCAGCCAGTGCAGCTGAAGGAATATGTCCCGTGGGAACATTTTGAATCCCTAAAATTGGCTGAAGAAGCTGAAGCCGAAACACAAGAACTCGGCATATGGGATGAACTTCCCCAGGAACAACCACCTGCTGTAAAAGAAGAGAAGAAGAAAAAGAAGAAGAAGCTGAAGAATAAAAGAAAATGCAGCATTTGGTCTTGCAATACCTTGTCGGCCTTATTCAATATGGCCGAAGAGGAGGGAGAAGAAGAAATATGCTTTACGCCTATCGAGGCAAACCAAGCCGAGGCCTCTACTTCCCAATATGTCACCAGGTCTGGGAGAAGGTGGGGACGTCTGCCCCCGACCAATCATAATATTATATTCAGGGGCGAGCGGCCATACCAAATCCCCGAACCTGAAGTGAAGGGCGCAGCAATCCCACCTCCATCGGGCCTCTACCCTGAAGATGCAGCAGGCGAAGTGGTACCCTCGTTCGCCGAATTTTTGCTCGCAAAGAAGAGCAAACAACCATACCAACAGCCCGGGTCCAAGGCCAAGAGCACTCTTGCCTCCACCTCAGGAACGCCCCCTCTGGCGAATAAAGATGATGAGGGCACCGCCCCTGTGGCCCAGCCCATGCAAATGAAAGAACCAGTCGACCAAGCAAGCCGGAGCCGGGCGGCCTCCGAAGAAGATAAACTATCTTCCCCGCCGACTCCTCCGACACCAGAACATGGCAAGCATAGCAAAGCCGAAGAAGCAAAGTTAGCTAACGTCCGAGCCGGCACTCGGATATTGAAACAATTGAAAAGAATCCCAGCAAGATTCAGTGTATGGGAGATACTCTCCCTGGATGAGGAAACCAGGCAGGCTATCATTGCGGCTCTGCAAACCCTGGCGCATTATGAAAGCTGTTTTGCTGAGATGCAGTTGGGAACAACCATCACCTTCACCGAAGAAGACATGCTCTTTCCTTCGGTCAGCCACAATAGACCCTTGTACATGAGGGGGTAGTTGAACGGCCAGCCTATAAACAGGATCTTGGTCGATACAGGGGCAGCAGTAAACATACTCTCCTACCAGGCTTACCAGAAACATTACATCAATGTGCACCTGATCAAGGTCAGGGATATGAAGATAACTGGGTTCAACCAGAAGTCTGAAGTTCCCATGGGTGTAGCAGAGTTCGAGCTGTCACTAGGAGACTTCACCACCAAAGTGCAGTTCCACGTCATCAACTCCGATACCACATATAAAGCATTGCTCGGCCGACCGTGGCTGCATCAGAATCGGGTAGTGTCTTCGACCCTGCACCAGTGCATTAAGTACTTCCGGAATGGAAAAGAAGAAAGAATATTCGTAGACTTACACCCCTTCGAGGTGTTTGAATGCCACCTGCTCGATGCTGCACTTTACATGGAGGAGCCGAAGCAGAATCCCCAGCCGACTCAAAGCAAAGAAAAGGAGATAGCAGAGGACGACGACTGGTTCCCTCCACCACCGCCCGACTATGTGGCACCGCAGGAAGTGTCACACATTTCTAAAGTTAAAGGCGTGGTTCGAGCCATCCCCTCCAATATTTACCTCGACATAGGAGTTCCGAAGCTCGAGGATTTGCCCGGGTATGTGAAGGTCCCTCCAGGGATCACGAAGCCCCCCACAGACTTAGACTGTCAAACAGTCGAATTCTTGAAGATCTGGGAGGTGCCCAACCCAGAGGGCCCACCTACGATGTTCTATGTGGCTGATGAACATCCAGTGAAAGGGGATGATGATTGTAAATTCCCCGAAGAAATCTGTGACCCGGTCGGCCCAATCATGGGACTTCCGGATATATCCGGCAGAGTGGTGAAAATGGCTAGAGGGCAATAGCTGCCCTTCTTTCAGACCGAAAGTCAGAATCAAATGTTCAAGAAGCTGTGGTATCCACCGAACCTGGATAGGGAACTCCTGAAGATTACCCAGCACCCTGGTTTGGGTTTCTCAGCAGAAGAATTCTATGAAACAAACATGATAGCCGTCTCAGCTCTAGTTGGCGACGGTCCCCCAGAAGACACAGATGCACTAGAAACCAAGAGCAAAGAGCAGCATATGCCTTTAGCCGACAAAGCCCAAGATGAAGAAGTGTTCCTCCAGAACCCACCTCTAAGTAGGGATATAGGGGGGTGCCATCCACTTCCGAGGCACCACTCCCAGATAGTCACGGTGGCGGGGCGCTGCTACCTCCACTCGATGTCAGAACAGAAGATAGCAGTCCAAGCTACACTCCAGACTTCTCCCTTTGTGACCCTGTTATGCTCGCAATATGTTATGAGCAGCAACAGGAGATCGAGATGTTGAAGGCGCAGTTGGCCAAAATGATCGAACTACTGTCCGGTCTTACCGAGGGTATCCACCTCCGGCAGGGCACATCCATGAACCTGGGGGGCTCCTATGCCACCATGGAAAGATGGGAGAATCAGTCCCCGACCTCCACCTTTAGTGCTTCTATGCACTCAAGGAGGAAGGCGAAAGAAATAGCCGGTCCTTCAACTAGCCGGCCGGCAGAACGAGTCCTCACGTTGCAGGAGAAGATGAAGAAGCCTTATTCCTTCCCGAGGGATAAAACTCGGGAGATCTTTAAATGGGCTTGCCACTATAGCAGGGTTACCTTGCCAAAGCCCAAAAGGCCAGAGGATGCTATAAGCAGTGATGACCCTAAATTCTGCCTCTACCATCGAATCCTTGGCCACCCTATAGAAGATTGCTATGTCTTCAAGGATATCGCCCAGAACCTGATCAAGAGAGGAGAATTGAAGATGGAGGATTATGAGGTGAAGCCCCCACAACCCCATGAAGCAGGTGTCTGTGAAAAGGGAGTCCATGTGGTTTCCCTCCTCGCAGAGGTCATAGGCCCGGCCGGTGAAAGACGTCCTGAAGCAGATTTCCCTCAGCCTGACTCCACCTCGCCCTCACTGCTCGGCGGGTTACATCAGGAAATTGAAAGGCTGGAGGAGCACCTAGCCGAAATAAGTATGCGCTGGTTTGACCCAGCAGGGGACATCCTCCCTCAGCAATACAGTCACTCAAGCCCGGAGCACTTCCTTGTGACCAGGGTAGAACTCTACAGCCACAGGCAAGAAGATGATGAGCCCGTCCTGGACTACATCAGAAAGTGGAGAAGCCTCTATGTGAGATGCATGTCCCCGTTAAGCCACGAGGTTGCCACTTGGGCTTGCGGGGAAAGTCTAAAGAAGGATATTCAGCTGCGGATGGTCGGCCTTAATGTCCACTCCCTTGATCAGTTGGCCATGATAGCGGCTGATATTGAAGCCTTCCTGGCAAAATACCATCCTGCCATCACCCTGGCAAGACAAGAAAATAAACCCAGAGGTGTCAACTTCAGCACTTCTGGGCATTCGAAGGAGAAGACAAAGGAGGTAGCCAATCCTTCAACCAATCAACTGGCCTCATTGCGAGAGAAAATGAGGAGGCCTTATTCCTTCCCGAGACATAAAACTAGGAGGATTTTTGAATGGGCTTGTCGTTATGGCAAGATTACCTTGCCAGAATCCAAAAGGCCAGAGGATGTCGAACGAAGCGACGACCCCGAGTTCTGTCCTTATCATCGAGTGCTGGGGCATCCTATCGAAAATTGTTATGTATTCAAAAATATCGCTCAAGGCCTAATCAGGAAGGGCGAACCAAGGCTGGGAAAATGTGAAGTGTACCCACCGCGTCCGCATGACCTTGTCACTTATAGAAGCGGGGTCCACATGATCTCTTTGCTCACGGAGGTCGCAAGCCCCGCTGATGGAAGATGCCCTGAAGCTAGTGAAGCACCCCTTTCAACCCCTCTGGATGAAGGCCCCACGAAGCCGGTCTATGATAATTATCAAGAAGACCATGAAGAGAGCCTGCGCCCCTTTGTGCCAGGAGGCACCTCGAAGCCCTATACAATGATGCAGGAAGAGCCGAAAGCTGATGCCCCCTGCAGATGTTGGGAGTCCATCACCAACGAGGTTGCCACGACCTCCAATGATAGTCTACAGGAGCAGAAAGTTGAAAAGCCCCCTACTACTCCTGAGGGTGTTTCGCCCACGGACCAATCTTTAAGTTGCCCAGAAGCCATAACGCCAACATCGGCACCAGTTCCCGAGCCAGGGAAAGAAGATGATGAAGCCCTACCACTGAGTGGGGTGGTACAAGAAGAGATCTATGATGCCCTTGAGGCTGAAGAAGACGATGAAGGCTTCATCGATTTGCAACCGGCTCCCCCGGAGATAGAAGATGGTGGCCAAGCCACTGTTGATGAGCTGATCAAAGTGGATCTGGGTACAAAAGATGACCCCAGACCAATATTCCTCAGCGCCCTCCTTCTCCCAGAAGAAAGAGAGCGATACATCAAGCTCCTACAAGAGTTCCGAGACTGTTTTGCTTGGAACTACAAAGAAATGTCGGGCCTCAACCCGGCGATTACCCAGCATATGTTGGCCATTGACCCCAAGGCCGAACCAGTGAAGCAGTCACCCCGGCGAATGAGGCCAGAACTGATAAGCCAAGTTTGCAAGGAAGTCGACAAGCTCATAGACGTCGACTTCATAGCAGAAAACCAGTATAACACCTGGCTGGCCAATATTGTGCCCGTCAAGAAGAAGAACGACCAGATCCGGATATGTGTGGACTTCCGAGACCTGAATAAGGCTTGTCCGAAAGATGATTTCCCGGTGCCCATCACTGAAGTCATGATCGATGCCACCACTGGCCATGAAGCCTTATCTTTCATGGACGGGTCATCCGGATACAACCAGATATGGATAGCCGAGCATGATAGAATTCATACGGCTTTCTGATCACCCAAGGGGATATTCCACTATAAAAGGATGCCTTTTGGTCTCAAGAATGCCGGCGCCACTTATCAAAGGGCGATGACCAAGATATTTGATGAATTGCTTTATGACAAGGTCGAATGCTACATCGACGACTTGGTTGTCAAGACCCAAAAGAAAGAAGATCACCTGAGTGACCTCAGGGTTATATTTCAAAGGCTCCGACAATACGAGCTGAAGATGAACCTGCTGAAGTGCGCCTTCGGCGTTTCCAGTGGGAAGTTTCTGGGCTTCATTATCCGATATAGGGGGATTGAAATAGACCCCTCCAAGATAAAGGCCATTCAGGAGCTGCCGCCTCCGAAGAACCTGATGGAACTGCGATCATTGCAGGGCCGATTGGCCTATATCCGTAGGTTCATCTCCAACCTGTCCGGGCGATGCCAACCATTTCATAAGCTGATGATGAAAAATGCGCCATTCGAATGGAATCAAGAATGCCATAAGGCTTTTGATAAGCTAAAGGAATACTTGAAGACTCCACCAGTGCTGGGGGAACCTGTCAAAGGGCGGCCGCTAATTCTCTACATAGCCGCCACCGAATGTTCACTCGGGGCAATGTTGGCTCAAAACAACGACGAGGGAAAGGAGCAGGCACTTTATTACCTCAGTCGAAGACTAGTCGGGGCAGAAGCAAAGTATACCCCGATCGAGAAAGTCTGTCTTGCCTTGGTCTTTGCGGCCAAGAAAATGAGGCATTACATGCTCTCGCATGAAATACAACTGATATCAAGGGCCGATCAAGTCAAACATCTCTTGTCCCAGCCGGCGCTGAAAGGGCGACTGGGGAAGTGGGCCGTCATTTTGATGGAATTTGATATTACATATGTGCCGCAAAAGGCTATTAAAGGCCAGGCGATAGCAGATTTCTTTGCGGCACACCCTGTGCCTGAGAATTCCCCGCTTGTCACGGAGCTTCCGGAAGACGAAACACTGGAAGTGGACCAAGTCCGTCAAGCCATATGGCAGTTATACTTTGACGGAGCATCCAGAACTGAAACATCTCAATCAGGGCATGCGAGGATAAGGGCTGGAGCAGGCATCGTCCTCAAATCCCCAGAAGGAGAAGTGTTGCATACATCGTGTTCGATCAACAAACCGTGCACGAACAATGAAGCAGAATATGAGGCCTTGATTATCGGTCTTCAGATAGCCCTCCACATGGAGATCCGAATGCTGCAGGTGTTTGGTGATTCTATGCTGATTGTCAAGCAGATACAAGGAGAGTTCGACGTCCGGAAGCCCGGGTTACTTCCGTATTGCGCCAAGGCGAAGAAGCTCATGGGGCGGTTCTACTTCATTGAAGTAGGCCATGTCGTCCAAAGCCAGAATGCCCAGGCTGATGCACTAGCAAAATTAGCAAGCTCACTGGCGGCCCTGCCAGGCGAATCCCTCAACATAACAGTCATAAACAGGCGCCAGGTCCCCAACATGATAGAGGAGCCAGGTGACGAAGAAGAATATGAAGCTACGACAGCAGAAACAACTAACTCTCCTGATTGGAGGGAACCCCTAATGAAATGGTTTGAACACCAAGAATTGCCCAAGCAGAGGGAAGAAAGGATCAAATTGATCAGAACAAAAGATTCTTATGAAATCAGAAATGGAACTCTGTTTCGTACCATGGCTGATGCCGGAAGAAAGGTGCTCCTCCGATGTTTATCCATGGAGGAGGCTTGGATGGTTATGAAGGAAGTTCACGCCGGGTCGGCCGGTGCTCATCAAGCTGGGCCGAAAATGAAGATTGAAGTCAAGAAGCTGGGATATTACTGGCCGACTATGTTCGATGACTGCTGCAAGTATGCCAAGTCATGTCATAAATGCCAGTAGCATGCTGCGATCCCAAGAAAACCTCCAGCTCATTTGCACCCAACGGTGCCCAGTTGGCCTTTTGCTCAATGGGGTACTGATGTTGTGGGCCCGCTCCCCGCGTCTTCAGCGGGATGCAAATACATTCTAGCAGCAACAGATTACTTCTCTGGCTGGGCGGAAGCTGTGGCTCTAAGAGAAGTGACGGGAGAAATCATAGCCAGATTCGTCCGTCGAAATATCATATTCCGATTCGGCGTGCCCGATCGAATTGTCTCCGACAACTGAAGCCACTTCCGAAACCAAAAGGTCTACAGATTGGCCGACAAATTCAAGATTGATTGGAGGACATCCACTCCGTATAATCCGCAGGCAAACGGGTTAGCGGAAGCCTTCAACAAGACACTATGCACACTTCTTGCCAAGACGGTCAGCTCTAGCAAGAAGGATTGGGAAGATAGGATGTATGAAGCACTATAGGCGTACCGCACCGTGTACAAGACCCCCACGGGTTGCTCACCATTCTCCTTGGTGTACGGCTCAGAAGCGGTCGTCCCGATAGAGCTGGAGATACCCTCACTACGGGTGGCGATCCAGCACGAATTAGTCAAAGATGGCCAAGCCAATATAGAAAGAAGACTGGAGGAGCTCTCCGATCTAGAAGGACGACGGCTCAGAGCCCAGCAGAACATACAAGTCTACCAGGCCCGTATGACCCGCGCCTTTGACAAACTCGTCAAAGAACGTGAATTCAAGAAGGGAGACCTAGTCATGGTCAAGCGAAGAGAAGTCATGGCGGCCAACCCCAAAGGCAAACTGAATGAAAACTGGACAGGACCTTATGTGGTCCAGAAAGTCTATGAAGGCGGTGCTTATGTCATCGTCAACCACCGGGGGGAAATTCAATTCCCACCAATCAATGGGAAACACTTGAAACTATACCATGCACCGCTTCCCCAGCTCGGCGATCAACTGAAACCAATACCCCACAATGAGGAGGATTCCGTCATGGAGCTTTCTACATAAAGCACCCGAAAACTCAACTCGGCACCCGTGGCCCTCCGAGGCCTCAACCGAGTAACATGGCTTAGACCTTCCGTCTAAGCCGGTTAAACCTGATTCCATTGCGTTGATATAAACCCAATGTCGATGATACTATCATACCCTTGTGATCCGGTCCCACCGTGATCATCAAAAAAAGAGAGAAAGAAAAAAAAGAAAAAAAGAAAAAAAAAGGGGGAAGAAAAGAAGAAAAAAAAACGAAGAAGAAGGAAAAGAAAAAGAATAAAAAAGAAGTGGTTCCTTAGTGTTCCTTATGCGGCACCCTCGCCGAAAGCTCCGATTTAGACCTTTTGTCTGGGTTGGAAGAAAACTAAAATCCTTGCGTTAATGCAATCCCAGCATTGACGAATTTACCTTACTCGGCACCCTCGCCGAAAGCTCCGGTTTAGACCTTTCGTCTGGGTCGGAAGAAAACTAAAATCCTTGCATTAATGCAATCCCAGCATTGATGAATTCACCTTAGGCGGCACCCTCGTCGAAAGCCCCGATTTAAACCTTCGGAAGAAAATGGAAATCCTTGCGTTGATGCAATCCCAGCATTGATGAATCCACTTTACTCGGCATCCTCGCCGAAAGCTCCGATTTAGACCTTTCGTCTGGATCGTAAGAAAACCAAAATCCTTGCGTTAATGCAATCCCAGCGTTGATGAATCCACCTTACGCGGCACCCTCATCGAAAGCTCCGATTTAGACCTTTCGTCTGGGTCGGAAGAAAACTAAAATCCTTGCGTTGATGCAATCCTAGCATTGACGAATCTACTTTATGCGGCACCCTCGCCGAAAGCTCCAATTTAGACCTTTCGTCTGGGTTGGAAGAAAACTGAAATCCTTGCGTTGATGTAATCCCAGCATTGACGAATCCACTCTATGCGGCACCCCCGCCGAAAGCTCCGATTTAGACCTTTCGTCTGGGTCGGAAGAAAATTGAAATCCTTGCGTTGATGTAATCCCAGCATTGATGAATCCACTTTATGCGGCACCCTCGCCGAAAGCTCCGATTTAGACCTTTCATCTGGGTCGGAAGAAGATTGAAATCCTTACGTTGATGCAATCCCAGTGTCAACGAACCACCTTTAACGGCGCCTAAGGCCTTTCTGGGGCCTCAGCCGTGCGATCCGATCTGGACTTTTCGTCCAAGTCAGAGAAACTTGAACCCATCCTTCTTGCTTCGGCACTCTGCCATGCCGACGACCAAACCTCCACTCAGATATGCCAGTCTGTGTGCATGTGCGGTGAAGCGATTGTTGGATTTTGTGTCTTCCCTAAGCGTTTTGATGATGAGCAACACTATGTTAATTGTTGTTATTTTTGATCAGATATCTTGCACTTGAACTATCCATGTTTTACAAGAAAAAACTGCTAAGAGGTAATACTTCGTGTGTCCGTACTGTTTCTGTACTTCGTGTTGTTTCAGTTGTGTGCTGATGGTCTTCGAGCTGTTTCTTCTAAAGTAGCTCGAGCTGTTCGGTTGAACTTCGAGTCGTCTTCCCGTTGCACCTCGTGTCGTCATCAATTTTTAGGTGCTCACCTCGAGTCGTGTCTTCTTGGTCCCACTACTTCATCACGTGTCGAGATAGCCGTGTTGTCTTCTGTCTTCGTGTTGTGTTTATGTACTTCGTGTCGTTTTCTTTGTTTCATACTGTTCTCATCTCACTTCGAGTCGTTTCTTTGTATTCTGTCTTCGTGTTGATTTTTCGCTTTAGATTTCGTGTCTTTCTCGCCTTGACCACACTTCGTGTTGCTTTCCGTAGACCTCGTGTCTTGCTTGTTTGCAACCACTTCGTGTCGGTTTCTGTTGTCAGCCCGTGTCGTCCTCGTCTTCGAGTCGGTCGAACGTTCGAGCAACCTTGTACTCGAGTTGTTTTCATTTGTATTCGTGTCTTCGTGTTATTTTTATACACTCGTGTCCTCGTGTTGTTTTAGCATTCGTAACCTCGTGTTGGTCTAGTATTTGTGTCTTTTTGTTGTTTTTATTTTCGTGTCTTCGTGTTGCCTTTCCTAGACCTCGTGTCTCTCTTGTTTTATAACCTCACTTCGTGTCGTTCCCTTCGTTGTGTCTGATCTGTTACAGTGTATCTCGTGTCGTTCTTTTCTTATCTCGTGTAGTAGTCACGTCGTGTTGTTATTATATACCTCATGCAGTTTTGGTTTTTGTGGCCATACAGCGTGTTAATGGATTTAATCTCATTACAGGTCCGAGGAAGAACATTCCACACACCTAGGCTGCACGTGATCCGAGACAAGAGGAACCAATCTGATAAAGGCATGTGGCAGGAAGCTTCTGGATCGAGCGTGGGAGGCACACGCGTTTTGTGCCCTATCCACCTGCTGTTGCTGCTATAAATAGAACCCTTCGTCCTCAGATGAAGGTGATCGAAGAAGAAAGGAATAGAAGAAAAAGCAGAAAAATAGAGAGTCCTTCGATCCAGAAAAAGAAAGAAAGAAGAAAGAATAGCAGAGAGAAAGAGAGAGCAGAAGAGTGATCAGAAGAGTTGTTCTGACTTACGGATCAAATCCGAAGTCTATTGCTCAGTTTGAGCTACATTGTTTCCATTTTCTGGAATTTGATTTCTTTCGTTCGTTGTTTTCGTTTCTTGTTCTTATCTTTCTTTAACTGTCCTTGTTTGTGTTTCCGATCCTCTGGACTGAGGTCGGGGTCCTCCTGTGAGATCAGGAGAAGGGAGATTCGATCTCCGATTTGCAAGCAACAGGTGGGCTGCTTGTGGGTTCCCTCCGGGTTGGGAGGAAGAGGGGTCTTCGACCTCTGGATCACTAGTAGTGGGGCTGCTACTAGTGGGGTTCCCTCTTGGTAAAGAGGAAGAGAGACGTGAGTCTCTGGGTTCTAGTGACTGTGGGTTGCTAGAGGTTCCCTCCGGGTGGGAGGAAAAGGAGAAGTTGTTCTCCTGGGGAAGCTGTGTATCAGCGTTTGTTGGCAAGCTGTGTTGCCCAGCCATTAGTGAAGCCACACTTGGTTTGAGTGTGGGGTGGATGTAGGTCTGAAGGACCGAACCACCTTAAAAATCCTCTGAGTCTTTGTGTGATTGTTTGTGGTGATATTGTGGTGTGGCTTCTATTCACTCGAGCTATTGTCTGCACTGCATTTTTTGAAAGTTCGAGTTCGAGATTATTTTCTTTTAGCGAAATACACTGCAGTAATTTTTAATTCTTCGAAAAAACAGTGATCTATTCATCCCCTCCCCTTCTAGATCACTTCATATTTTACTTATCAATTGGTATCAGAGCAGGTTTTTCCCAGAATGTGGTCCAACGGCCAGGGAAACGGATCCACTGGTCCTCGCAGTTACATTGCTGAAGGGCAGTCTATCACCCGTCCCCCTTTCTTCGATGGTAATAATTACTTCTTTTGGAAGAACATGATGGAAGTCTTTATTAGGGCGCAAAGCCACAAGCTATGGAAAGTAATTACAGATGGTCCATACACCCTTCCACCGAACGAAGATATGTGGACAGAAGATCAGGTTAAACTCTCGACACTGAATTGGACAGCTCTTAACATCATACAGTGCGCCGTCCTCCCAGAAGAGTATTCGAGGATCTCAGCGTGTAAGACTGCAAAGAATATGTGTGATGAATTACAATTAATTCATGAGGGCACATCTCAGGTGAAAGCTACCAAGATCAACATGCTTACAAATCAATATGAGTTATTTAAGATGAAGCCAGAGGAGTCGATCACAGAAATGTATGCCAGATTATCTGTGATCATCAACAGTCTCAAAGGGCTTGGAAAGGACATTCAACAAGAAGACATAGTCAGGAAGATCCTTAGGTCTCTAACTCCATCTGGGATACTAAGGTGACTGTCATAGAGGAATCAAGAGATTTATCCACCATGACTGTAACCCAACTGATTGGATCTCTCATGACCCACGAAATGAATTTCAAACAAGGAAATGATGGGCATGACAGAAAGGGAAAGAATGTTGCTCTGAAGGTCTCACGACATACTAAGAAGAGCAACAGCAGCAGCAGCAGCAGTGGTGGTAGCAGCGAAGGCTCTGATGGATTCTCAGACCTGGACAAGGACGAGCAAGCTATGCTCACCAGGCAATTCAGAAAGTTCTTGAGAACTAAAGGAAAATTCTACAGGAGGAAGAAATTTAATGCTGCAAGGAAGTCTCCTGAACGAGAATTTGAGAAGAACCGGTTTGTTAAGAAGATCACTTGCTATCATTATCAGAAACCCGGTCACATGAAAAGTGAATGTCCAGAGCTACAAGCTAAAGCTCCCGGACACCAGAAGAAGATGGTGCACAAGAAGAAGAAGGCCATGCTGTGCACATGGAGCGATGAGGAGGAGGATCCAGAAGCCACTTCGTCCAGTGAAGATGAAGAGAAGACTTGCCTCATGGCCGACCATGAGAAATAGGTAACAAACTTATTTGAGAATTTTACTTTGGATGATTGGGAGGACGCCTATGGCGACCTGTTAAGTAAATATAATTTTTTAACCAAGGAGCACAGAATGCTTAGACGTAAGTTTCATTCTCTTTCTGAGGAACACTCTACTGTTGTCACTGATAGCATGAAAACCAAGGAGATGGCCATTGAGCTAGACCAGGTTAAAGGTGAGATTGAGAGGTTGAGAATGGAAGGAGAGGAGAGTCTAGCTAGGATGAATGAGCTGAAGTGTAAAGCTGAAGAGTGTAAAGGAGAGATTAGACTGATGGCTGAAAAATATGAGGCAGTTAGAAAAGTTAATCAGGAACTCCAGGACCAATGTAATGAATTTCAGAAGGAGATTGAGGACAAAGAAAAAATGCTTGAGAAATTTACAGAGGGGAGAAACAACCTGAATGCCCTTCTGGGGTCAAGGGTAAACTTCAATAGGGAGGGATTAGGATACAGTCCCACTAGTAAAAAACCCTTTGAATTTAAAACTACCACATTCTGCCCCGCCAAGGGCAAAGAGAAACTGGAAACACCATCCAGCTCCAAATCTGTCTCTACAGTGAAGTTTTCGACCAGCAAATTCATTCAATCCACTGGTCAGCAACCTAAGTCAGGAAATCCTGAGACAAGAACTGCTCCTGTGCAACAGGTGTGGAACAAAGGTTCTCACAGGACCAGTCCTATTGATGTCACTAAAAGGGTGAAAAGTTTTGTTAAGAAAGCTCATCATGCTAGTCATCAAGGAGAGCATGCCAACATTCACCATTTTCAGCACAATTTTCATTGGAATAAAAATGCTTACATGAATTATACTCAACACACACGCATATCCTCTAAGAGGCCAACCAATAATGTTTTTGTTCAGAAACAACATAGTTCTAATAGGAATAGGTTCATTCAACACCCACCAAGAAATGCCAAAAGGGAAGAATCAACCCACATAAAACCACTAAAGAGAACAGTAAAACAAATGTGGGTTCCTAAGTGCTTTTTGCATAATCTGAAAACTGGTTTTGGACCCAATTTGAATTGGGTCCCACATTACTCTGTCTGAACTTTTGCAGGTCAGCCTGGCAGCTGAGCATAACAAGTGGTATCTTGACAGCGGCTGTAGCAGGCACATGACAGGAGACCGGTCCAAATTCAGCAAACTGAAAAAGAAGTTTGGGGCCTGGTCAAATTTGGTGGAAATAACAGAGGAAGAATTATTGGAATTGGTATGGTTGGTAAGTCCTCTACTAACTCCATTGAAGATGTGTATCTTGTAGAAGGACTTCAGCACAACTTGGTAAGTATAAGTCAACTTTGTGACAAAGGACACAAGGTACTCTTTGACCACAATTCCTGCACTATTTTTGAGCTGAATTCTGATAACATCATGTTCAAAGGTCATAGAGTAAATAATGTGTACATCGTTGATTTGGATGATAATTCTGAAACAAACTTGTGTCTGTCTGCTAATTCTGAACATGTTGCTTTTGACTGGCATCGGCGTCTAGGCCATGCTAGTGTGTCTACTTTGAATAAACTGTCTAATCATAACCTAGTTAGAGGTTTGCCCAAAATAAAATTCCAGTTAGGGTCCAAGCTCTGTGATGCTTGTGCTCAAGGTAAACAGACTCGTGCAGTTTTTAAGTTGAGAACTGAGAGTCTCTCATCTAAATCACTACAGCACTTGTACATGGATCTCTTTGGTCCTACTCGAATACAAAGCCTGTCAGGTAAGAGATATGGTCTAGTCATAGTTGATGACTTCACTAGATTTTCTTGGTTGTTCTGTTTAGCAAATAAAAATGATGCCTTTGTTCACTTTGAAGAACTTTTCAATAAAATCAAACTGCAAGGTGAACATAATATCATTACAATTCAGTCTGACCATGGAGGAGAGTTTGAGAACTCTTCATTTTCTGAATTTTGCTCAAGAGAGGGAGTGACTCACAGATTCTCTTCTCCCAGGACACCGGAGCAGAATGGAATTGTTGAGAGAAGAAACAGGTCAATAATTGAAATGGCCAGGACTATGCTGATTGAGAGTGGACTTCCAAGGAGATTTTGGGCAGAAGCTGCAAATACGGCATGCTACATTTTAAATCGAGCTTTGGTAAGACCTACTCATAAGAAAACTCCTTACGAACTCCTCAAGGGTAAGCAGCCAAACATTTCTTACTTTAAAATCTTTGGTTCCAAATGTTTTATCCACAATAATGGTAAGAATGGTTTGGATAAGTTTGAAGCAAGAAGCTCTCCTGGAATTTTCCTCGGATATTCAGAAACCTCTAGGGCTTACAGAGTTTTCAATAACGATGATCAAACTGTTGAAGAAACACCTCATGTAGTGTTTGATGAGAACGTTCTATCTAACAAAATGATAAATGATGACAGGGAGCCATCTGATGAGGGAGATTTCTTGGAGAAAATTGAAGAAGATAAAATGCAGCCAGCTGCTCAACCAGAAAACTCACAACAAGAAGGAGCAACTGAGGTAGGTCAGGTGAGTTAATATTTCACAAAGACCACCCTAGTGAAAATGTCATAGGTAATTTGCATGACCCCCCTAGGACAAGGTCTCATTTTAGAATTGTCCAAGAACAGGACTTAGCTGCTTTGACATCTCAGGTAGAACCCAAGACTGTGGAAGAAGCCTTAAAACATGATTCTTGGGTATCCTCCATGGGTGAGGAATTAAATCAATTTGAGAAAAATAATGTATGGAAGCTAGTTCCTAGACCTGAAAACACTCATGTCATTGGCACTAAATGGATTTTCAAGAATAAGATTGATGAAAATGGAACTATCTCTAGAAACAAAGCAAGACTTGTAGCTCAAGGCTACAGTCAAGAATTTGGTGTGGATTTTGATGAATCCTATGCTCCAGTGGCTAGGATGGAAGCTATAAGAATTCTGTTTGCATTTGCATGCTCTAGAAACATTCGGCTACAGCAAATGGATGTCAAAAGCGCATTTTTAAATGGGTTATTGAAGGAAGAGGTATATGTTGAACAACCTCCAGGGTTTAATTTCTCTGTTCAGCCTAACATGGTTTTTAGGTTGAATAAAGCCCTCTATGGATTGAAGCAGGCTCCCCGAGCCTGGTATGAGAGACTTTCTGAATTCCTTTTGAGCAAGGGCTACACTCGAGGTAAGGTTGACCAAACCCTCTTCACCAAAAATCTCGGAAAGGATTTAATAGTGGTCCAGGTATATGTTGATGATATCATCTTCGGATCTAACAATTCAAAATTATGTAAAGATTTTTCTGAGTCTATGTCCCAAGAATTTGAAATGAGTTTAGTTGGCGAACTAAAATATTTTCTTGGGCTGCAGGTCAAACAGATGGAGGATGGTTGCTTCATAAATCAAACCAAGTATACTCTAGAGATGCTGAAAAGGTTTGGAATGACCAACCTCAAGACAATCATAACACCCATGGGTACCAGCTCCTCACTAGATTCAGACGAAAAAGGTAAAGAGGTGGATGCTAAATTATATAGAGGTATGATCGGTTCACTCCTCTACTTAACTGCATCCAGGCCTGACATTCAATTTAGTGTAGGGATGTGTGCCAGATACCAGGCTAGGCCTACTGAATTGCATCTGGCAGCTGTAAAGAGAATCTTTAGATACTTATCTGCCACCCATGATCTAGGTCTCTGGTATCTTGCATCATGTAAGTTAGATCTCATTGCATACACTGATGCAGATTATGCAGGATGTAAATTGGACAGGAAGAGTACTAGTGGTCACTGCGAATATCTAGGAGGATGCTTAGTCTCTTGGGGATCCAAGAAGCAACACTGTGGCTCTTTCTACTGCTGAAGCTGAGTATGTGGCAGCAGGGAGCTGTGGCACACAGGTTATATGGATAAAACACCAGCTTCTGGATTACTCGGTTGAGCTAGGTTGTACTTCTATTTTTTGTGACAATACTAGTGCAATAAACATTGCAAAGAATCCTGTACTTCATTCTCGAACTAAACACATTGAAATCAGGCATCATTTTATTCGAGATGAAGTAGCTAGGAAGACTTTTGAGTTGATCCATGTTGGCACTAACTCACAAATTGCAGATATTTTCACTAAGCCACTGGATACTGAAAAATTCAGCACGTTGCGCAGAGAACTAGGTATTTACAGAATTTCATGATTGAACAATTTATTTTTGAATACCATGTCATGTGTTCTTATGCTTGTCATACTCATTGTCTGTTGCTGAAAAATAACCTCATAATGAGTGTTTGCTGACTCACTCCGTTTTGATTGAATAATCTGTTCTGATATCATGGTGTTTTCTTTGAGGTGTTTTGAGGTTTGTCTTGGTTAAGTCTGTATTGGGGTCAAGGTCTCAGGGGGAGCTAGATTTATAATAGGTGCCTTGGTCCTTGGCCTAATCTGAACATACTTTGAACGACATCTTGCTGACATTAAAAGAGAATCAGGTTGAATAGGTGTATAAAAGAAAGTGTTGGATGCTTTATCCTTTAAGACTGTTCATCTAATTTCTTGTTGGAATTTCAGCTGTTAGTCCCACTGAGATCAAAATCTGAATTCAAAGATTATCTTCCTACACTGTAACTGTCTTCTGATCTAGCCAGTACATCATACCTACTTAGTCAATGTTGAGTCCGAAATGAGGTATTTTGTGCTTTAGTCTGAATCACCTTGGATCTGGTGTATTGTTCTCAAACGGACTCAAGCTTAATTAACAAGGTTTGAAGAGCTGGTTAATGAAAAATTTCATAAAAAAAAATTAATTCTATCAGCCTTGTTAACTGCTCATTGAGAAACTGGGACTTTTATCAATGAAGTGAAAGCATCCCATGTCATGAGATGGCAGTACATATCTGGTTTTATTAGTTGTCTTGATCATACAGAGCTATGGTACATATCTGGTTAGTAACTGGGGTGTCTGGCCTCTGATAAAGGTGTCACCTTAATGTCAACACCAGCTAGAATACTATCTCTGTCCTCTTGTCAGAAGGGGTAATGTGGTCCTGCCACCGAGTAACTGGGGTTTCATGCCTCTAAACAAGGTGTCTCCCTAATGTCAAAGGTGTACTTGACAGACTTACCTTTGATCTTGACCATCTTTAAAGATCCTGCTCACTTGGAGTATAGCTCTTGGTTTATTTGTTCTCAATACCACAGGTCTTTGTCTTCTGACTTTCTTACTTTATACTCTCTAAGTAAAGACTTACTCTGACCATACTGGTATCTTGTACCTCACTTGCTTAGAATCTGGTTCTGTGTATGGAGCGAATCCTTATTCACAGTTTTTGCACAGTCTGACTAACTGATCTTCAAAATCCTCACATAAAATTAATGGCTTTCTTAATTGCCTAAACATCTCAATATCTTCCATTTATCTGCCTTACTCTGTCCTTTTTTCTCTCTACAGTCAGCAATTTTCCTTTCTCTGTATCTTCAGACTTGCCCCTAGTTTTGATGATGTCAAAGCGGGAGAGAATAGTGTTGTTAAGGTTGCAGAGTTGTGTTGCCGAGGTTTTAAAGGGGTGTGTTTGCATGCCATTGTGTTGAGGGGGAGTTAGTTATCCTGTCTGAGGAAAGCTGTTGCTGTGTTCAGGGGGAGTGTTCTGGTGTCGTCAGAGGAAGCAAGTGCGTTGAGAGTCTGCATTGATTAGTCTGCATTAAATTTCTTGCAATGATCTCTTTTGCATTTCATCTCTTATACTTAATATAGTGTTGCCATCATCAAAAAAGGGGAGATTGTTGGATTTTGTGTCTTCCCTAAGCGTTTTGATGATGAGCAACACTATGTTAATTGTTGTTATTTTTGATCAGATATCTTGCACTTGAACTATCCATGTTTTACAAGAAAAAACTGCTAAGAGGTAATACTTCGTGTGTCCGTACTGTTTCTGTACTTCGTGTTGTTTCAGTTGTGTGCTGATGGTCTTCGAGCTGTTTCTTCTAAAGTAGCTCGAGCTGTTCGGTTGAACTTCGAGTCGTCTTCCCGTTGCACCTCGTGTCGTCATCAGTTTTTAGGTGCTCACCTCGAGTCGTGTCTTCTTGGTCCCACTACTTCATCACGTGTCGAGATAGCCGTGTTGTCTTCTGTCTTCGTGTTGTGTTTATGTACTTCGTGTCATTTTCTTTGTTTCATACTGTTCTCATCTGACTTCGAGTCGTTTCTTTGTATTCTATCTTCGTGTTGGTTTTTCGCTTTGGATTTCGTGTCTTTCTCGCCTTGACCACACTTCGTGTTGCTTTCCGTAGACCTCGTGTCTTGCTTGTTTGCAACCACTTCGTGTCGGTTTCTGTTGTCAGCCCGTGTCGTCCTCGTCTTCGAGTCGGTCGAACGTTCGAGCAACCTTGTACTCGAGTTGTTTTCATTTGTATTCGTGTCTTCGTGTTATTTTTATACACTCGTGTCCTCGTGTTGTTTTAGCATTCGTAACCTCGTGTTGGTCTAGTATTTGTGTCTTTTTGTTGTTTTTATTTTCGTGTCTTCGTGTTGCCTTTCCTAGACCTCGTGTCTCTCTTGTTTTATAACCTCACTTCGTGTCGTTCCCTTCGTTGTGTCTGATCTGTTACAATGTATCTCGTGTCGTTCTTTTCTTATCTCGTGTAGTAGTCACGTCGTGTTGTTATTATATACCTCATGCAGTTTTGGTTTTTGTGGCCATACAGCGTGTTAATGGATTTAATCTCATTACAGGTCCGAGGAAGAACATTCCACACACCTGGGCTGCACGTGATCTGAGACAAGAGAAACCAATCTGATAAAGGCACGTGGCAGGAAGCTTCTGGATCAAGCGTGGGAGGCACACACGTTTTGTGCCCTATCCACCTGCTGTTGCTGCTATAAATAGAACCCTTCGTCCTCAGATGAAGGTGATCGAAGAAGAGAGGAATAGAAGAAAAAGCAGAAAAACAGAGAGTCCTTCGATCCAGAAAAAGAAAAGAAAGAAGAAAGAATAGCAGAGAGAAAGAGAGAGCAGAAGAGTGATCAGAAGAGTTGTTCTGACTTGCGGATCAAATTCGAAGTCTATTGCTCAGTTTGAGCTACATTGTTTCCATTTTCTGGAATTTGATTTCTTTCGTTCGTGGTTTTTGTTTCTTGTTCTTATCTTTCTTTAACTGTCCTTGTTTGTGTTTCCGATCCTCTGGACTGAGGTCGGGGTCCTCCTGTGAGATCAGGAGAAGGGAGATTCGATCTCCGGTTTGCAAGCAGCAGGTGGGCTGCTTGTGGGTTCCCTCCGGGTTGGGAGGAAGAGGGGTCTTCGACCTCTGGATCACTAGTAGTGGGGCTGCTACTAGTGGGGTTCCCTCTTGGTAAAGAGGAAGAGAGACGTGAGTCTCTGGGTTCTAGTGACTGTGGGTTGCTAGAGGTTCCCTCCGGGTGGGAGGAAGAGGAGAGGTTGTTCTCCTGGGGAAGCTGTGTATCAGCGTTTGTTGGCAAGCTGTGTTGCCCAGCCATTAGTGAAGCCACACTTGGTTTGAGTGTGGGGTGGATGTAGGTCTGAAGGACCGAACCACCTTAAAAATCCTCTGAGTCTTTGTGTAATTGTTTGTGGTGATATTGTGGTGTGGCTTCTATTCACTCGAGCTATTGTCTGCACTACATTTTTTGATAGTTCGAGTTCGAGATTATTTGCTTTTAGCGAAATACACTGCAGTAATTTTTAATTCTTCAAAAAAACAGTGATCTATTCATCCCCTCCCCTTCTAGATCACTTCATATTTTACTTATCAGCGATCCCCTCATCCCTTCGCTGAAGGAGTGAGCGCTTTCCCGTGAATTCGCACCGGACTAGCATCCCACTGGCTCGGAAGAACAGACGTCCTGTCGAAGAACTCTACACTCGCGATCCCCGCGCACTCATCCCTCTCTTGCGCCACCCGCGAGTGGGGGGCATTTGTGGACGTCGAAAAATGTCGATGATGATCATACGGCATGCACGTCTCGACACTCGAGAGCAAGCCGAAGACGGAAATGCCAAATAAACCTCATGCCTCGCCCGATCAGGATGAGGACTCGCTTGGTGGTCCGCTAGCCGATGAGGGAGCCCCTCGGGCGGAAGATATGGGCACAACTCTACAGCCGACCGTGCCTAAAGTCGAATCGAAGAAGAGTCGGGAACTCCGACATAGCCCGACGTGCACCGAAAGTCACGCAGAGTCTGGGACCGGGCCCCAAAGGCTACGAACGGAATATTGCAGAGGCCATACATCGCAACCGGAATATTCTGAGAATGCCAACATTCATATAAACGGCCGTGACTTCGAGAAGAATCTGTTTAGTGCCTAAAACGGCACGAAGGGGCCTTAAAATGGCAAGGCTTAAAACAGCGCGCCCCCCTCTTAAAACGGCGCGCCCCTCTTCTTTTGTTTGGCTACACGGCGCGCCCCTTTCTTTTGTTTGGCTACACGGCGCGCTCGAGGCCTCCCACTTCATCTTTGCTTAAAACGGCGCCCCTTTGAATATGGCGCCATTTTAACCCCTGAACTTATTCTCTGAAGCGCTTCTGGCGTGCAGTGAAGCCATCCCGTCATCAATACGGTCCCCTGTTTCCTGCGAACAGCACGTCGACGAACTGCTTAAAATGGTTAAATGTCTGCTTCGATCCGTTGGGCAACCGAGCATATGCCGTGAATGGAAGTTCTCGAGCCCCATCCCACCGAACGCTCACTTCGTCCGTCGGCCGCCCATGCTCCTGCAAATGATGAAAGCGGTGTGTCTCGCGGTGGATATGCCAGTAGAGGAGGAGGCCATGCCTCTGCCCCCCCTCCCGGTCACACTGTGGCCTCGACGGAGGTGACGTCCACGACAATGGCACTCGACACGGCGACACGGCAGAGGCGTTGCAGGCGAAGCAAGATGGAAAGAAGAAGAAATAAGGAAGAAAATAAAGGGAGCCGCTCCCTTCAACAGGGCCACTGGCCCCTATAAAAAGCCCACCACGGGGAACTTTGATCGGTTGAAGAGGAGGGACAACTCTTGGAAGCCTGGAAAGCGGAAGCTTTCTTCTGAGAGAAATCCCTTGAAGCCCGAAGCCAGTGTTCCTGTGAGAGTGAAGTGAAGAGAGAGCAAAAGAAAGGGAGAGAGCAGAGAGTGAGGTGAGGGAGACACAGTTCTCCCCTCCCCTTTGTTTCTTTTTCTTTCCTCCGATGTATTCTTCCCTTTGCATCCTTTCTTTAGATGCATGAAGAGCCCATGTATTTGCACCCCCTCACGGTGAAATGAAAATGATCCTTCGGGAGATCCTTTTTTTTGATATGTTTCATCTTCTTCTCCCCCTTCGGAATACGTTCAAGCTGTAGCCCCCTTTCTACTTGGCCTCAAGTGTTTCTGATCTCCCTCCCCACTCGTTCCCCTTTGAGGGATCATTGCCCGTGAGTCGTGGTCGCTCTTGAAGGCTAGCCCTCTAGCGCTCCACACTCACACATGGGTTCGGACCGCCGTAAGGCCACTCCAATTTTTGAGGGTCACCCCGGAGCAATCCATTTGGTGGCCTTCGCTTCTCTCCGACAAGCCCCGATCTAGGGGAGGTGCTGCCCGATTTTCGTCAGGGTCAAGAACATACAAGAACACCAAGAACAATGAATAAACGCATCATAGAACTTGCCCACGGGTGAAAGAAAAGAAACACACAGTAAACTCTGTGAACTGAACCCCCTGAACGAACACTTAAGCATCCACGCTAATCCACCTGAATAAACAATTAAAACACTTAAATCTTCTTTCTGTAAATATAATCCATCCATAAGATGAACAACTAATCAATAAACCGACTTACAGTTTAAAGAAACAAGAAACAGAGCATAAAAGGGTTGAAATAAAACCTCTTTGAAGCTATCTCGGCGTGGCCCAATCCGGCGCGGTCACCCCTCACCGCGCAGATTTAACACCACTCTCGTAACCCCCCATTTCCTTTGAACGCTAAAACAGCGTGCCCCCATGGGAGCCTCTCTAAAACGGCGCGCCCCTCTTCCCTTGCATGGGCTTAATACGGCGCGCTCCCCTTGCCACCCTCACCCGGCGTGCCCCCCCTTCTTGGACCTTAACCGGCGCGCCCCCCCCCTTGAACTCCCTTAAACCGGCGCGCCCCCATTCACATCTTGAACCGGCGTGGCCACATCCGGCGCGCCCAATAATCCCTCCAAGTTTACCCCATATTCTGGCGCGCCCCTTTGCCGCGCCGGTTTAAGTCCCCATTTGCCCATCCTGAAACGGTGCCATCCCTTTGTTTCTCTTTAATATAAAAGGGGAGGAAATAAGAAAAGAAAGAAAGGTTCAAACAAAGAAAGGAGTGCAAAAGATCAATGCCACTAATAAAAGAATAAAATGAACTCCATCACCCGCGCCTTAATTAAATTTTTGTTCTGGGGGCGCTGCCCCCTTGACCCCCGTGACCTGACCGCGCAGGTCGAACCCCGCGACCTGACCGCGCAGGTCGATCCGCGTGCGAGGGCGCACATTACCGAGTTTTGGCTTTACACTTAACAACCCGCTCCCCTGGACTATGCAATGATGCCCCGTGGTGTTGGACATGGACCTCGGGATCCCCGACATGGTCATGATCCGTGCACCTCTTGGGCCGATAGTTCATCAGCTTGACCCACTTCTTCCGGGATCCGATCCCGCACCCACATGAAACGCGCCGTACCTACGGCAGATATCCGAATGTCTTTGTTGTTACCTTCGATGCTTTGAATATGGACTCTCGACCGAATACTGGATGGTCCGTTACTGACTGATATATATATATATATCGGGATCTAATCCCGCACTTGCATTAAATTTGCCGCACTCGCAGCAAGTATTTGTATGGTTTTGAACACCGTTTCGCATATCGATGCGGAGGGTTTAAATTATGTGAACCCAACTCGCATGCTTCAATGAAAAATTCATGTTTAGGCCATGAGGCCCCTTTTCTTGGCGATTAATCAGAGGTCTTCCCCTCTCCCAGGGGATGTAATTAACGTCGTGGCCTTTATGGCGCGGCGGGTCTCCAGTCCCGACCCGATACCCACAATCGTCTGATTAGTCAGACGGAGCGCACCCCGGGCTTCGGACCACTCCAGTCTTGAAGCCCGAACACATTGTCACCTAGGTGACTGGCACGCCCTCGCACTAGATAAACTGATAAACTGATAAAAAGAACACCCCGATATCTTTCACGAACACGAAATCCAGTGCGTTCCACAAGTTGGCACGCCCGGTGGGACAAATGACCTCGAATCGATATAACCACCGATATCCCATGATATTTTTGATACCCGAAATCCAATGCGTTCCACAAGTTGGCACGCCTGGTGGGACAGATGACCTCGACTCGATATAACCACCGATATCCCATGATATTTTTGATACCCGAAATCCAGTGCGTTCCACAGGAAGCTGCTGGTTCACTGCACTAGGTGGGGGTGGGAAGGGGAGGTGGAGGAAGCACAAGTTGAAGGAGAGGGAGAATGGGGGGCGACCAGATCTGGTGGCCTCAAGTTGGGGGCGGCCTAGGGTATGGAAAGGGGGAGGGAGGAGTGGAGGGAAAGATTCAAATTCCCCTTGGGGGCTTGGATATTGTGTGGGGAAGAGAAGAGATTGTGTTGGGAGTGGTAGGGGGTGGTTGGTGGTTGGAGGGTGGAGTGGAGATAGGTGGAGTCTATCTTGGGGGTGGGGTGGATTAAAGAGGTGGGTGTGGGGAGTTGGAGTGGACTTAATGGAGGGGGAAGGGGAGAGAAAGTAGTTGGGAAGGTGAGGAGAGAGAGAAGGGGGCAAATCCCATAGAGAGAGAGAGAAGGAGAGAGAGGGGGTAGGGGATTGAAGTGGGCTTCTCACCCTAGGTTTCACACCTTCTCATATGGAATATCTCCTGGACTCTTAAAATGGCAATTTTCATTAACTTGAAATGGGGGAAATGGGGTCCTATATATAGGCAACCCACATTTTACAAAAAGTCCATGACTCATGCAACAATGACAAATAACCAAGGGGTATGGGGCACCCTTGGGCCTAGCCCAATGAATTGGGCCTAAAAACAATCTAATCAATTCTAATGACACTCAAACTTAAGGAAATAAACAAAAGACCTAGGGACATGAATCAAATAAAAGGGAAAATACATCAAAATGACTCAAATAGAAAGCTCAAAATGGAAAATGGGGCCCACATGGAATGATGCCCGAGCTCAAACAACTCTGGAGTGTGAAGATGTCCCAAGCCGGAGGGAGTCGTGGGTGATGCCTCCATCATCGAGCCTCTACCTACCTTTAAGAGTGACACCTTCAGAGAGCCTCCACAAATCAGCTTGAGAGCCCGACGTGAGCACACAGAGGCAATACTAGGCAAGCAGGGTACCATCGCCGGTAAGAGGGTGTGCCTGAGCTACCTTGAGAGGCTGAAGAGCCGTCCCCCGGCTAAGGACGCGGAGTTGAGTTTGGAGGTCATGGCTCGCCCAGAGCTGCTTTGGAGGACCACTTCCCCGGTGTACCCAGACTCGACGGAGTCGAGTTCTCCCCACTCCGGGGGTATGATGGGGACATCCGCAACCCTTCCACATTTTTCGAGGCTCCTGATGCTCACTGACAGTGCTCCATCATGTTCGTCATGGAGCCGACATGGAATGATGCCCGTGCTCAAACAACTCTGGAGTGTGAAGATGTCCCAAGCCAGAGGGAGTCATGGGTGATGCCTCCATCAAATCCCCTGGGCTGCGAAGAGCTCGACTCCGTCGAGTAGGGGTCCATCCTGCTATGATACTGCTCGAGAATGTTGGGATCCAGCAACTGGAGGTCTTCCCGACTCACCCATGAATCCTCCGAAGGAGGCCGATCCTTCCACCTGATGAGATAGTGCTCGTATACCTTGCTTCTGGTGGTAGTAACATGTTCATCCAATATTCGCTCAACTCACTCACGCTAGACTCTCTTAGCTGGTGGACTCTTCTCATGGGTGGGTGCTCTCTCAATGGGGGGAATGGACTCAATATCCTGACTGGGTACCACCGCGGGACCCTTATATGGCACTAGGTCGGCCACATTGAATGTGGGGCTCACTCCATATTCCTCGGGGAGATCTAACTCGTAGGCATTAGTGTCAATGCGCCTCAGAACCTGGAAGGGACCAGCCCCACGAGGCCTCAACTTCGAGATGGCTCCTGGGGAGAGCCTCTCCGTTCTTACCATCACAAAGTCACCCACGTGAAATTCTTGGTGACGTCGATGAGAGTCGGCCTGCCTTTTATAAGTCTCATTCTTCATGCTAATGTGCTTGCGGATTTCTTCATGCAATTCTCTAATGTGTTGGGCGAATGACTCAACTGAAATAGACACTCTAGCATGCTGGGGAAAGGGAATGAGATCTGAAGGTTTCCTTGGGTTGTACCCATGGACAGCTTCAAACGGACTCATCCCTATGGACTTATTGATAGAGTTGTTATATGCAAATTCAGCCTAAGGTTGAATGAGATCCCAATTCCCCGGACGATCCTCAACAAGACACCTAAGGAGGTTCCCTAGACTCTGATTGACAACTTCGGTTTGGCCATCAGTTTGAGGGTGGTAGGCTGTGGAGAATTTGAGGAGGGTACCCATCAAGTGCCAAAGAGTCTTCCAAAAGTAGCTAGTGAACTTGACATCCCTATCGAAGACTATGGTTTTGGGTAGGCCATGGAGGCGAACAACCTCATCAAAGAACAATCGGGTCACATGGGAGGCATCGAAGGTTTTGGAGCATGGGATGAAGTGGGCCATTTTTGAAAATCTGTCAACGACCACATAGATTGAGTCATGCTTTCTTTGAGTCTTGGGTAGGCCTAGCACAAAGTCCATGCTTAAGTCTTGCCATGGGCGGTCGGGGATGGGGAGAGGGGTATAAAGGCTGGTGTTTTGCTTCACCTGTTTGGCCGAAGCACATGTGCGGCATTGACCCACTATCTTGGTTACGTCTCTCTTGAGACTAGGCCAAAAGAATTGACCTTCAACTAGAGCAATGGTCTTATGAACCCCAAAATGGCCAGCTAGTCCTCCTGCATGCAATTCCCAAACCAAGAAATCACGGAGTGAGGTCCGTGGTATGCAAATCTTTGGTCCCTTGAAGAGGAACCCATCCTCCAAGATGAAACCCTCATGTTCTTTGCTAGAGTGGGTGGTCAAGGTGGTATAGATGTGCCCAAAGTTGGTGTAGCCAGAGTACTCATCCTTGAGCCTCTCAAATCCGGTAACCTCTACTTGGATAGTGGACAACAAAGAGACCCTCCTACTAAGAGCATCCGCCGCTCGGTTCTCACTTCCCGCTTTGTGTTTGATGACAAAGGTGTAGGATTGGATGTACTCAACCCAACGGACATGTCGGGCATTCAACTTTTTTTGGGAGTTGAGGTATTTGAGGGACTCATGGTCGAAATAAGATGACAAATTCTTTGGGCAACAAATAGTGCCTCCAATGTCGGAGGGACTGAACCACGGCATAGAACTCTTTGTCATAAGTAGAGTACCGTGTCCTAGCATCGCATAGATTCTCACTGAAGAAGGCCACGGGGTGACCCTCTTGACTAAGGATCCCTCCTATTCCTATCCCGGATGCATCACATGTGACTTCAAAGATCTTAGAGAAATCGGGTAGGCATAGGACCGGGGCTTGGGTCATCTTCTCCTTAAGCTCTTGGAAGGCTTTGGAGGCTGGTTTGGTCCATACAAAAGTCCCCTTTTTGAGACAATCGGTGATAGGGGCAGTGATGGTGCTAAATCCCTGGATAAACCTCCTATAAAATGTAGCCAACCCATGGAAACTTCGGACCTCATGAAGGGTGTGGGGTTCCGGCCAATCTAGAATAGCTTGGACCTTCTCGGGGTCCATGGAGACACCTTTGGTGGATACCACAAATCCTAGAAAAGTGATGGATGTGGTCAAGAAGTGACACTTACCTCGGTTGGCAAATAGGCTCTCATGTCGTAGGACGATGCAAACTTGCCTAAGGTGATCAAGGTGGGCCTCTTGGGATTGACTATATGTGAGGATGTCATTAAAGTAGACCACTAGAAAGACCCTAATGAAAGGCCTAAGGACCTCTGTCATGAGACGCATGAAAGTACTTGGGGCATTTGAGAGCCCAAAAGGCATGACCAACCATTCATACAAGCCATCCTTGGTCTTGAAGGCCGTTTTCCACTCATCTCCGGGCCTAATTATAACTTGGTGGTAGCCACTCTTAAGGTCAATCTTGGAGAAGATAGTGGCTCCCGCTAGCATGTCAAGCATGTCATCAAGCCTAGGGATGGGGAACCTATACTTGACGGTGATCTTATTAATGGCCCGACTATCCACACACATCCGCCATGATCCATCCTTCTTGGGAGTGAGAAGGGACGGTACGGCACATGGGCTTTTGCTAATGCGGATGTAAGTTCGGCATGTTCCGTGGGGTTGAGACGGTAATGAGGAAGGTTGGGAAGGGTGGCTCCCGGAACTAAATCAATTGCGTGTTGCACATCACGCATGGGAGGGAGTTGGTCCGGGATTTCTTCTGGGAACACATCATGGAATTCTTCTAGGAGATGCCGGATTTCTATGGGATGGGGGTTGGAGGGAGTGGGTTCCCCTAGACAAATGACCACCGCACATAAAGGCGCCCCTTGAGCTATTTCCTCCTCAAGCTCTTTCTTGGTGATGAGGTGAAGTCCCTTGGTCAACCCCGAGGTCACACCTTGTTTGGGATTTTGGGTAAGGGATTGGGTTGGAGGGGTGGAGTTCCCCGAGACTTGTGGTGTGGTGGGGTGATGTCCTTGAGGGAGAGTGTCCCTCTTAAGCATGGGACGTGGTGGGGAGGGGTTAAGATGGATAGTCTTTCCCTCATGCTCAAAGGTGCATGTGTTGGTCCTACTCAAGATGGTGACATCTACGTCATAAAGCCAAGGTCTCCCTAGTAGGATGCTACCTACTTCTATGGGGATGACATCACACCATATTTGACCATGGTAGGAGGAGAAGGTGAGAGGCACAAGGCAGCGGGTGTTGACCATGATTGAGTTTTTATTGATCCATGAAACCCGGTATGGACTTGGGTGGGGAGTGGTAGTAAGCCCAAGGAGTTTGACGGTGTCGAGGGAGACGGCATTGACACAACTCCTACTATCTAAGATCACTTTTCTCACATGACCCCCTATTTTGACAAACGTGTGGAAGATTAAGGTTCGACACCAGTCCTCCTCTTGGGGTTTAGTGAGGGTGCATCTAATCACTCCTAGATGGGAATCGGTGGATGTCATGGTGTGATCTAGACCCGTCTCATGGTATTGGGCCTCGTACTCTTCCTCCCAATCTAGTGAGGCTTCATGTTCCTCAATCGTGCTCCCAAGCTCCCCTTGGGGTGGAGGAGCTTCTTCCCCCACTAACAAACTAGACAACCCTTTTGATGGGCATTGCCCCGCGAAGTGCCCAAACCCTTGACATCTATAGCATTGTTGGCGCCCACTACCCGGGGTGGTCCCTCCTACATTTGGGCCTTTGGAAGCCTCTTCCCTCCGTGGAGGGGGAAGGATAGGAGCGACCTTGGTTAGAGTGGTGATGGGAGGTGGGTTGTAAGGCCTCAATGGAGCACTCCCACTCGGGCTAGGGGCCTTCATGGGAGTGGTTGGGGTGGGTCGGGGTCCCATGCTTTTGGGATCGGTCGGCCGTGGGGAAGCAAACCTAGGAATCCTTGAAAATCGTTCAACATCCCGAGCTACTTGGTAGGCTAGTTCAAGGTTGTCGACATCTCTCATGAAAGTCTTCCTCTTGATGTGGTTTTGGAGCCCATTCCTAAATCGGGACAAGGTGACTTCTGGGTCCTCATGAACTCCACACTTTAAAAGATAGGAGTCAAATTTCTCAATGTATTCAACCACGGTCTTCCCTTCTTGGGTGAGGCTTTGTCACTCATCCAAGAGCATTTGGTGGTAGGATAGGGGAAGGTATTTGTTTCTAAGTTGGGTCTTCATACCCTCCCAAGTGTTAATAGGCTCTTCCCGCCTAACCCTTTTTAACCCCTCTTGGTTTAGCCAATAAGTCTTGACTAATTTGGTGAGGTGCATCTTGGCTAACCTCACTCTCCTAGGGTCGGACATAGGGTACCATTCAAAATATTGATCCATGGCGGTCTCCCATTCTATGTAGACACTTGGTTCATGGGAACCGTCAAAGTTTGGAGCTTCTACCTTGATCATCCTTAAGAGAGGGTCATCCGAGTCGTCCCGTGGATGCCTTTCATGATTTTGATGGTGGCGAGGCCTCTCATAGTCATGGTAGGGGTCAACATTCAAGTCCTCCCTATTAATTTCAGCATGTGGAGGGGGGCTCTTGGTCCATTGTTCCTTGGGTGGAACTCATCCCTATGAATTTCAACATGTGGAGGCTGGGCTTTTGGTTCATTGTTCCTTGGGTGGAACTCATGCTCTTCTAGCTGAGCAAGCCGAGTGGAAAGGGACTCAAGTTGGACAAGAATATTTTTAAGGGTAGCATCCACCCGGTTCATTTGGACTTGGGGTTCCTCCCTAGGGGCATCTTGGTTGAGTTGGGGATTGGGATCCATGGGGGGAACTGAAGACGATGGGTCGGGTCGGTAAATGGCTCCACTACGGGTGGACATGCAAGGGAGGGGAATGAAATGAAGGATGGACACACAATGCAATGGTCCTAGGACTTAGACTTGATAAAGACAAGTCTAAACATGCTCTGATACCAATTGATGTGACACGCCCTTGGACTCTAACAAACAAGCACAATTCACAATGATAACGGACCGAAATCGGCGGCCGCTCACCCGACACTCACCCAAACCCGGGGTAACTTGGCGATGCCAAGTGAAGGATGTGAGGGCTGGGCCCTTGCTGGTAGAGAGCCAGCAAGGCCAAGGTTTGTTCCCAAGGGTACGTTGGCCCAATTCAATGGAGCCGACGTTGTGCTGAGGGCACCAGTTACACTCTTCCCCACGGTGGTCACTCGAAGCAACGGAGCTTGAGGGACTGAGCACTCACTCTCACGGCCAGTGGAGCTAAGAGCAAATATTGAAAGGACAAGCACTAAGGGAAGCAAGGTTAGAACACTTACTCAACCGGTTTGAAGAAACCGGTCCCGCTCGGAGACATGGGCGAGCGGGGAAGCGTGGTTCCCCACACGCTGCGCCGGAGTATCTTGACCCTGTTTTAAAAATTTACAACACTACTCCCCATGCAAGGGGGTGGAACAAGGGGAGGGGGAGTCATTTATACACTCAAACACTACCTCCCACAGGGAGGGGCTTTAAGCTGGTCAGGCGGGGAGGGGAAAAACTGAATTGGAAGCTGAACGGATGGACAACGCCGGTTCTGTCTGCTCTCTGGAACAGGGAATAGACGGTTGAAGATGACACTGCTGCAGCCACTCCTGAATTTTTTCGATGATAAGACCAGTTGGAAAATTGTCGTAGCTAGATCAGGATGAGGCCTGAATTTTGTTGATTTCTCTGGTTGCCGGTGCCTGTCGGGGTCAGACTGCAAACAGGGCCCCTAAGTTCTGACTCTGGCGGCAGAAGCACCTCAGCAGCAGGGAGAAGAGGTCGCCACGAGCGCTCCCGAACTCTGAATCGAGTGTGGCTGGAGTCGTTGGAACCGTTGTTGAGTCTTCTTCGAAACGGGAATGGCGGATGATGTCAGAGCAGCTTGGTAGCATCCGAACAGTGGACAGGGGTCGGTTCAGTCCAAGAGGGGACAGAACTGCGCACCTGAGGGAGGAAAATGAGAAAATACAGCTCCGGATGCCGAACGGGGTTCCGCTTCTTGATACTGCAAGTAGACTTGGTGTAGAAACTCCCAGCCAAGGCCCGCCTTCAGAGATTTAAGAAGTTGGCCGTGGGAGCCTTAGCAACTGGCTTTAGGTTGACTCTCATGAAGCATATCTGCAGTCGTGGAAGATCGCCTCCCCCGAGCAGCCACGAACTCAGAACGGGACGAGACCACCAACGACGTGAAGAAGACAGGGATACGCTTCCAATGGTACCACTTGAGCCTCCAGAGGCACTTGGACGAAGTCGGGGTCGCCTCTGCAAGCTGCTGATCATCTGCTTACTCAGAGCTGCGAACTGGCTGGTTGGGAGAAGCTTCAATGGCACAAGGGATGGGGGAGGAGGGTGGCTAATGGTGTTGGGAAGTGGTGGAATGGTGGGAGGGGGATGTGGTGGAGGTATGGATTGAGAGCTATGGTGGAGCTAGAAGGGTTTTGGGGAGGGGAAGGGGCAGGGAAGCAGCTGGTTCACTGCACCAGGTGGGGGTGGGAAGGGGAGGTGGAGGAAGCACAAGTTGAAGGAGAGGGAGAATGGGGGGCGACCAGATCTGGTGGCCTCAAGTTGGGGGCAGCCTAGGGTATGGAAAGGGGGAGGGAGGAGTGGAGGGAAAGATTCAAACTCCCCTTGGGGGCTAGGAGATTGTGTGGGGAAGAGAAGAGATTGTGTTGGGAGTGGTAGGGGGTGGTTGGTGGTTGGAGGGTGGAGTGGAGATAGGTGGAGTCTATCTTGGGGGTGGGGTGGATTAAAGAGGTGGGTGTGGGGAGTTGGAGTGGACTTAATGGAGGGGGAAGGGGAGAGAAAGTAGTTGGGAAGGTGAGGAGAGAGGGAAGGGGGCGAATCCCATAGAGAGAGAGAGAAGGAGAGAGAGGGGGTAGGGGATTGAAGTGGGCTTCTCACCCTAGGTTTCACACCTTCTCATATGGAATATCTCCTGGACTCTTAAAATGGCAATTTTCATTAACTTGAAATGGGGGAAATGGGGTCCTATATATAGGCAACCCACATTTTACAAAAAGTCCATGACTCATGCAACAATGACAAATAACCAAGGGGTATGGGGCACCCTTGGGCCTAGCCCAATGAATTGAGCCTAAAAACAATCTAATCAATTCTAATGACACTCAAACTTAAGGAAATAAACAAAAGACCTAGGGACATGAATCAAATAAAAGGGAAAATACATCAAAATGACTCAAATAGAAAGCTCAAAATGGAAAATGGGGCCAACATGGAATGATGCCCGAGCTCAAACAACTCTGGAGTGTGAAGATGTCCCAAGCCGGAGGGAGTCGTGGGTGATGCCTCCATCATCGAGCCTCTACCTACCTTTAAGAGTGACACCTTCAGAGAGCCTCCACAAATCAGCTTGAGAGCCCGACGTGAGCACACAGAGGCAATACTAGGCAAGCAGGGTACCATCGCCGGTAAGAGGGTGTGCCCGAGCTACCTTGAGAGGCTGAAGAGTCATCCCCCGGCTAAGGACGCGGAGTTGAGTTTGGAGGTCATGGCTCGCCCAGAGCTGCTTTGGAGGACCACTTCCCCGGTGTACCCAGACTCGACGGAGTCGAGTTCTCCCCACTCCGGGGGTATGATGGGGACATCCGCAACCCTTCCACATTTTTCGAGGCTCCTGATGCTCACTGACAGTGCTCCATCATGTTCGTCACATTACATTGAGTCATGGCATGTAATTTTATATTTTATTTGAGTCCCAATTTTGTAATTTTTCTTTTATTTTGAGTCAAGTACCTAGGTTAAGAGAGTCATTTACATAAGTCATATGTCAATTGGGCCATTAGATTAGGTAATTGGGCCCAATTTAGTGGCTAGGCCCAGGGGTGCCCCTTTCCCCTTGGTTAGTCTAGTCATTAGTCCAAAAGTCATGGACTTTATGTAAAATATGGGATGCCTATATATATGACCCCATTTCCTCCATTTGAAGTTAATGAATAGTTGAAGAAAATTTGAAATCCAGTTTGTTTGTTCCTAGGGTGAGAAACCCATCCCCCCTCTCTCTCTCTCTAAAGGGGGCGAACCCCATTCTCTCTCTTCCCCCTCCCTTGGTCGCCCCTCTCTCTCTCCTCTCCCCTCCACCTCACCTCCACCTCAGCCTCTCTCCTCTTGGCACATCATCACACCCTTTCAACTCCCCATGCCACATTAACCCCATCCATTAATTCTTCCACCATCCAAGGCAGTCTTTCACACTCCCTAGGCACCTCTTCCCATCCCCAAGGCCTAAATTAATCACCCATTAACCAAATATTCAAACTCCCTTTCCCTCCCTACCCCAAGACCATTTGCGCCCTGCCTCGTTTGAACAGATCCAGGTGAACCCCCCAACAGAAACTCGATTCATCCCTGAGCTAGCTTTTCAAAGAGGGCTCTTTCACCTTCATCCAACGTCCGAGCTCTTTGGTGGAGCCATCCTCGCCAGACTGCGCAGACTGTCTCCGGTAGACAGCTAGAGGTGACTTGCAGAAGAGCTCACGACCAGCTCGGTGAAGTTCATGGCGCGCCCTTCATAGGAGAATATCTTCTGCAAGTCCTCTACCAGACCCAAGAAGAAGGGAGTCGTTTGAGTACCGGAGGACCGCGTTCTAGCCGTTTCCACCAACTCGCGCAGATCTGCTCCTCCAGCACCAGGTGTGACCCCCGGCTACTCTTTTGCTTCCTTTGCTCTACTTCGACCTCCTTTCAGAGCCCCGTTAGTTCCTGTTCGAAGAGAACTTCCCCATGGTCACAATGACACCAGCCTTGCCTTCATCGGACCCAGAGAAAGTTCGTGGCAGTAGTTTTCTCAGGCCTTGGTGGTTTAGGGTACTGCACACCCAGTCTCTGACTGCAAACCTGAGCCCGATTGCAGACACGACCCCGTCCGTTCCTGTGAGGTTTCTGGCATGCCCTTCGGAGGAGGTCATCTTCATCTAGTCTCCTTCACGTCCTAGAAACGGGAAGCCATTTGCCCACCGGTGCGTCCTGTACCAGCCGTCTTCCCCAGCCTATGCCGACAGTACTTGCTAGAACCAGGTTGGACCTTGTCCCGCTGTTCTGCTCGCCATCCTCTACTCTGACCTCTTTTTGGTGCTCCATTGGTTCCTGCTGAAAGAGGACTCTCCCACGAGTACGTCGGCGCTGGTCCCTCCTTCATCAGAGCACGGAAGAGATCATGGCAACCCCACAACCGGCTCGCTGTCCCTGTAGAACCGACATCAGGATAGAATTCAGTCCCGAGAAGTTCGGTCTTTGCTGTCCAACTCCCCGCCCCCTCGCCTGGCCGGCTGACCGCCCCTCCCTGCATGGAGGTAGTATCTGTTGTAAAAGATTAACCCCCGCCCCGAGATCACCCTCCTACATGAGGTGTAGTTGTGTACCCTTGTCATTTCAGGTCAAAGCTACACCAACGCGGAGTGCGGGTGCGTACCCTCGCCTCCCCGCTTGCCCTCGTCTCTGGCCGAGATCGGCGTCTTCACGGCGATCAGGTGAGCACCTGGTCACAGCCCTCTACTGGTTTACTTTGTTGGTTTAGTATAGCCTTTAGCTCCTTCAAACGGTGAGTGAGTGCCCGTTCAACCAAATCATCAAATTGAGTGTCCGCCGCGGAGCGAGTTGTGAGAGAGACCCTACAACCCACACCCTTGGCGTGCTGGCCGGCCGTGGAATTGGGCATACCTAATCCTTAGGGGTTCAGCCTCAAGCTAGCCAAACCCCAGAACAACGAGGTCCCACCTCGGACCCTTCCCACCATCGCCGATTTGCCTACGAGCAACCGTGAGCGCTACGTGAGTCGGTCCGCTAGAGTGAGTCCGCCGCTCAAGGTTGATTGCTTGCAAGTCTAGGTCCACGGTGCATCGATCTAGTGGCTACCACCCCAAGGTGGTGTCACATCAGGCCGAGACATGTATGGCATTGATAGAGAAATTGAAGCTTTCCTGTACATGCGGTTGCGACGGATTAACCAGGAAGTCACCCATGTTGACCACCCCTCGCCTAATTAAGTCCTCGACGAGGTCCTTAAAGGGATGGCCGTTATGGATGATATGGCCTATCACCGCATGGTATGGGCAATAGCCCTGATGTAATGCGGCACCTGGTGCCTGCTGGCTGGGTGACGCCGGGAGGTTTAACAAGCCTGCTCGCCGGCATGCGAAGAAGATGTGTAGGGTCTTCTCGTGAGGGAAAGAGTATAACTTCTCTGGCTCCTCTCCTTCAGACGAATCTGATGATTCTACAGAGAGCCAACCCCCGAGCGGTGTCCGGGTAGTGGGTGATACACCTGCCTCCCGTATATGGCTTGGAGCTAACCCCCTGGCAAATGGGCCAAAGGGGAAGGTGGCCAGATGTTCGTCAATGCTCTCTAGGAACTGCAGCAGATGCCTTTGTTCTAGTCACAACTGTCGGATCTCCCCTCGAATCTTCTGAATAGTCCTCAGCAGCGCAAGGCATTCAGGGAGTGAAGGAGGAGTGGCTCCGAGGCCAGCATTGGGCTGTTGATTTGAAGGCCCAATCTCGGAGGCATTGGAGCTCAAAGCCGTCGCCACCATGTAGACCACATTGTTGTGTCCATGTGTTTTAATGATGTTAACACTATGAGTCATACATACTATTAATGATATTGTTGATGATGGCATTTCTAATGTGTTGTTGATCCATAAATTTCACATGTCATTGAACCTTAAGTTTCATACATTTTTTGCTCCTTGAGTTCTATACGTTTTGATTCTTGAGATTCATATGTTGTTTTTGATAATGTTAATCAATGAAGATCCATGAGTTTTTATGAGGTCAAGATCATTCTTGTTCAAAGAAATGGCCAAAGTTGAAGCTCAAAGGATGCCTCGATGCAGCTTCATTGAAGCCAGGAGACGCCTCGACGTAGCTGTGCTGAAGCCAGAAGGTTGCGTCGACACAGCTTCGCTGAAGCCAGAAGGCTGCATCGACGTAGCCTCTTTGAAGCTGGCAAGGGTGCTTTATCCTTGAAGAAGGTGCGTCGATGCAACGATCCCCTGCATCGATGCAGCTCCATGAAGACTGGTAGAAGAAGAAGCTGGTGTCAACGCAGCGAAGCAACTGCATCAATGCAGCAATCGCTCTAGCAGCAGCAGTGGCTAGTGCGAAAAAGGCTGCATTGACGCTACACCTCCGCTGTGTCAATGCACTCAACGTGATTTTCGGAAGCATCCTTTTCATACTTGCTCGAAAGAGGGATTTGGGCCTAATAGTCCCATTCCAAATCATTGAAAGGGACATCCTTCAATGGTACAAGGTTCTGGAAGACCAGTAGGCTGAAAAGATTCTTACTTTTCAGTTGGACCAATGGCAAATCACCTAGAAAGTGTCTTCATCTGAAAAGGGGACATACCTTGAGGAAAAAGTCTTGTACCTACTGAGTACTGGACGAAGATGATTGGCCAGCCAATAGGAACTCAAAGTACCTTATCACTTTTGGGCCAATCAGTGGCCACCCTGCTCAGGATCTGGAAGTCTTCTACCGTGATGGACGATCCAGATGGTTTCCTACCAAATCAGGGGCTACCTACCCTGTACTTCTCATGCAAAAAGATAAGATTGTCTAGTACAAAATGGCAGCATGTGGGAGACATTTTCTGTGGAGCTTGCAGTATAGAAGTGGCTAGCATCGAGCTCAAGGTAGTAGACAATACAAAAATGAGTGGAGGCCAGTTCGAGAAGAGTGGTAGAGAGGGGGAGAAGAAGAGAAGATAGAGGAAGGAGAAGAATGGTCTTTGAGGCTAGCTGCTGCATACCTTGAAGCATGAAGCACAAAACCTCCATCCTGCACTCGTCGTCTTCATCCTGCGAGACGGAGAGGAGCCCGTGGAGCTGCTTGCGAAGAGGAGAAGTCTCCGTGAAGGAACAAGCCAAGCTGCTGCTGAACGTGGAGCTTGTAGCTGAGAACATTCAAGCCTGAGCAAATCTTCATCCCGCAAGAAGAAGAAATAAAGCTCCAACTTCCTGTAAAGGAGAACCTACTCTCCTAGGAAGCACTCCATCTGGAAGAAGCGTAGACCGCCATCTAGATTCCAGATAGGGCCATTTTCTGTTCTGCTCGAGAATTCCATTCTTGTCTGGGTTTTGTTTTATGTTATCTCTTTTTCAGTTTGAACCCTTTTCCATTGCTACCTTGAACCGTCCCTACAAGGTATTGTAGGAAGATAGATGGAGGGTGCTCTGGTCTATGGTTTCAGTCCCTATCTGGTAATGTAGGAAGATAGACAAAAGGTATTTCTGTTCTGTGGTTGGCCTTGAGCGCCCGTAAGCTGTGTGTCAGCGTGTTTAGTGCAGTTGCACCAGGGAAGCCTCACTTGGTTAAGTGAGGGGTGGACGTAGGACTTTGGTTTGAGTCCGAACCACCTTAAAAATCTTATCTTGTGTGACTTGCTTGTGTGTTTGTCCTGCGGTAGATGCATGCTTAGGCAGTTTACATATCTTACATTGCTTCTACTGCTTGTGGGTCTTCCTGTGTGTTAGCATCTTTTCTATTCCGCTGTGTTTATTACGAAAAAGGGGGCTGATCTATTCACCCCTCCCGTCTGGATCCGCCATTCCCACACATTACGTGGTATCAGAGCCAATCTCTCATGCAAAGGTCCAATGACCTTGAGAGAAACGGTGGAATGGAAACAAAGGATCAGACACCTGAGGGTCATTCTGTTAATAGGCCACCTTTCTTTACTAGATCTAACTATCTTTATTGGAAAAAATGCATGTAGGTTTTCATCCGAGCACAAGACCATGAGATCTGGCGAGTGGTGAGCAAAGGTCCCTACGAGCTACCTGAGAATGAAGAGACTTGGACCCGTGAACAGATAAGAAAGTCTAAAGTCAACTGGGGTGCCAAGCACATAATGTAGTGCTCTCTACATCTGGTGGAGTTCTCAAGAGTGTTTACATGTACCACTGCCAAAGAGATGTGAGACAGATTAGAGGTAATCTATGAAGGCACATCTCAGGTACGTGAGACTAAGGCCAACCTACTCATTACTGAATATGAAATGTTTAGGATGAAGCCTGAAGAATCTATTTTAGATATGTATACTCGACTATCTCTGCTCACTAATAGTCTAACTGATTTAGGGAAGACTTATTCAGAGCAGGACATAGTGAGAAAAATTCAAAGGTCACTAACCCCGACCTGGCACACAAAGGAAACTATTGTAGAAGAGTCAAAAGATCTCTCAACAACTAAGGTGGATGAACTCATAGGGTCTCTTATGACCTATGAGATAAACTTGAAGAAAATGGAGGTTGCGGTACGTAAGAAAAAGTCTCTGGCTCTAAAGGCTGGACCTAGCACTCAAGCTACTTCCGAGGAAGGTGAGACTTCTTGCAATGAGCAAGATGAAGATGAAGTGGCCAGGCTCATTCGTAAGTTCAGAAAGTTTTTAAAAAAGGAAGGTAAAGGCTTCAAAAAATAGAAGCACCAGGTAAAGAAAGCTTTCAAATCTAAACCTAAAAATTTAAAGAAAACTGAAAGATTTGTTTGTTATTCTTGCAATAAACTAGGGCATATCAAAACTGAGTTTCCCGACAGAGTGAAGAAAAGTTCCACAAAATGGAAAGGGAAAAAGAAGAACAAAGCCATGGTATGTACATGGAGTGATGAAGAAGAAGAGGAGGATGGATCAAGCTCCTCAGAGGATGAAGCTGAAGACATTTACCTCTTGGCAAATGATGATGAAGAATATGAGGTACATTCTCCTTTTGAGCATTTTTCTGCTAGTGATTGGGAAGAAGCCTATATTGAGCTAATGGATAAGTATGACATGTACAAAAAGGAAAACAAAGCACTGAAAAAGAAAATCAACTCAATTATGCATGATCATAGTATGAATGATAAAATTGTCTCCCTAAAATCTGAAATTGAAGATTTAAAGAAAGAAATTAAAAATTTGGAAAATGGAAGAAAAGAAATGGCTGACTTAGAGGTTGAAAATGAAGACTTAAGAAATGAAATTGACAGTTTGAAACTTAAAATGCAAAGTTATGAAAGTGACAGCAAATTGAGTATTTAGAAATATGAAGTTGTCAAACAAGTCAATTCTCAACTTCTTGAAAATGTTAAAAACCTGCAAAAAGAATTGAATGACAAACAACAATCTTTGGAAAAGTTTGTAGATGGCAGGGAAAACCTAGATGTATTGCTAGGTACAAAAATGAATTTCAACAAGGAAGGTTTAGGTTTTAATCCCACAAATAAAAAGCAAATTGGTTTAAAAACTGTCACTGTTGTATCCTCTGCAGGTGCTTCAAGTTCCAACTCTAAAAATGCTCAAAACAAAGGAAAAGAAAAGGTGGGAGAACCTATGAAGAAAAACCTTGAAATTCCCAACAAATCATCTCAGAAATCCCAGCCAAAACACCACAAATCCTAGTCCAAGTCAGCCTACACCAAGGGTAGAAGTGGTCAGAAAGGGACTACAGGTCTACACCATCCTCAGCAAGGGTCAAGGCATCCCTGGTCATCATATAGTCAGGCATATAGAAACTCATCTATGCATCGACACACAGATAACAGGGGGCTGACACAGTCATCAAACAGAAGCAGTTATAACTATGATTTTTAGGGTACAGGTCGACGCAGTCAGGTAGACAGGTTGATGCAGTCATATGGTTGGCCCTACTATAGGTCATTCACATACAGTCCTTATACTTATAGACTTGGCCCAACTTATTACCCAATGAACCACCACAATTTCTATCAGCCAAGGACAAACTATAGGAACCAGAAACAACCCTTCTCAAACTTCCATCAAAAATCAAAGGGTAACAAGGTTCCTAAATAGAAAAGAAAAATGAATACAGAAATCAAAGACAGAAACTCTCCATCAAGCAAGGAAATAAAAAATGTGAAGAAAATTTGGTTTCCTAAATCCGTTTTATCTTGCTTTGCTGAAATGAAAGGTTTATTGGGACCTAATTGCCCTTGGGTTCCAAACATTGTTACTTAATTCCTTGTGCAGGAGTGTCTTGTAGCCGTGCATAATCGATGGTACCTGGATAGTGGTTGCTCAAGACACATGACTGGGGACAGAACAAAATTCTGTCTCTTGGTGGAGGAAGAAGCCGGGCATGTAACCTTTGGAAGGAACAATAAAGAAAAAATCATTGGTTCATGTAAATTTGGTAAGAACCCCTCCAATTCTATTGAGAATGTTTTGTTAGTTGAAGGTTTGGAGTACAATCTGTTGAGCATAAGTCAATTGTGTGACAAAGGACATAAAGTAGTGTTTGACTCTTCTGAATGTAAAATTTTGGAACCAAAGTAAAATTGTAGACACGTCAAAATTGACATCATCATGAGTATATTTCATATTACCTTATAATGTCCCAATTTGACTCTCAAATCGGCCTATTTAAGTGATTTTCCCTTTTTTCTAGAATTTTTACATTTTTTCTATTTTTCTAGATTTTTTTAGATTTTGTCGAGATTTTTCTCTAATTTTTCGGGGCTTTAAAGAATTAATGTCAGACCTTCTGGATGCCATTTAATGGGCAACATACCCCCCGGATGTGATTTTCTTTTTATTTTTGATTATTCCTAATTTCTAAAATTTTCAAGTAAAAGCATATGTCGAGTCGGTCGCTATTTCTTAAACGCGTCCAGAAGACCGGACGCAATTTCCTTTTTATTTTTGATTATTCCTAATTTCCAGATTTTTCAAGTAACAGCGTCTGTCGAGTCGGTCGCTATTTATTAAATGCGTCCATCCGGCAGGACGCGTTCATCCTTTATTTTTCCCTGATTTTTCTCAAATTTCAGATTTTTCAAATAACGCTGTCTGTCCCGTCGATCACCTTTTTCTAAACGCGTCCCTAAGGGAGGACACGTTCATACTTGCCTTATTTATTTACGTCGGAATCGGATTATTTTTGAATATGCGCTTGACCTATAGGTCGCCCATTTTTAAATGAGCGACCAATGTGATGGATGCCAATTCTTTTCTAATTTTGGAAGGTTTTAAACTTTCCATATTTTAACGCCAATGAATGTCCAAGGTAATGGACGCCCATTTAATGAGTGACCATAGGGTCTGACGCCATTTCTTTAAGGTTTCCAGAATTGCATGTGCCTCATCCCTTCCGTGTTTTGGGGTCCGTTTCAACTAGATAAGGAGCCTGTGGCCTTCCAGAACTGGGAGGACTCTTACAATGGTTATTGGATTGAACTTCACGAATCTCTCCCTATAAATAGCCCCTGCGGCTCTCTGCTAAAGGGGAGGACTCCATACGCAGAGGGGAGGTGCTGCCCGACTGCTGGCTTAAAGAGGAAGGGCTCCATGTTCCAAAGCTTAATCCACCGGAGACTCTCTCCCCAACGCCCATCAAAAGCCAAGGCAGAAGAATACTCCCCTCATGCTCTTTTCTTCTTCTCTGCTTCTTTATTTGCATTAGTTCACAGTGCACACATGCAATTTGCACCATATATCTGTTATTAGTTCTTCCATCTCAACCACGTTGAGAACTCCCCTAGTGCGACACTTGCACGTTCCCCTGTTATTTGCTCATTTCATCATATTTTTATCCTTACCCTTCGCATAAGGGGTTTAAGGGCCAACACCCAACAAGTGTGTCATTCCCCATATTTTCACGTTTATACATATTCACTTTTGATTGATACTACACATCGTTGTTTTCTAATCCATATTTTATTTGTTTGTTGTTTATCTATTTTGCAAGGGTAATCTCAAGGAAGACTCTTTCCATCGGCCGGCCGATTGGAGGAGAAGGTAAACACTCACACGTCTCCCCACTTCAAAGGTAATAATCTGCGATCCTTCTTTATTTATTGTTTATATCTTTTGAGGCCCGCGGTCTCTAGCGATCACACCCTCCATTAGCATCCTACGCATGCTCCCTCCCCCCTTTTTATCCTTTATCATTTATTTATTTTCTTTAAGTGTATTTAAATAGATCTAGAAATTTGGCGATCACGGTGGGACACCTTTGTCTTCTTTGATTACCCTCCTCCTTTGGCACCCACGAGTGCCCCTCCTATTTTGCACCCACGGTAAACTTCCTTAAGTGCTCCATGTAGCACTTTCGCCATTTATTTTTCCCAAGTGATCGTTGATTTATAGATCTTTTGAAGACTTCATCTTTCTGTAAAAAAAAAAATCAGCGTCCAGTATAGTGGACGTCCATGCAATCGGCGCCCACTGTGACAGACGCTCTGTGATGCTGTGATCCATCCTGATTGCTGTGAGTGTTCTGTTCTTCCATCGATTATTCTATATTTGTTTATATCTCTGGCCTTTGTTGCAGGGCTTCCAAAAAACAAATTGGCACCCACAGGGGTAGGCGCCCTTCTCTCTCATTGTTCATCCCCCTGTTTACCTTTTCTTTTTTTTATCAATAAAAAAATGTCTTTAGCAGTGGACGCCCATTCCTAAATGGGCACCCACTGACTCAGACACAAATTTTCTGAGTGCATTCAATTGCCCTTCCGGTTTGCTCTTCCCTCCATCCATCATTTAATTAGCATTGGTGTTTTTTCTAGTTTGCATCCGTCATTTCATCGCATTGCACTATTCTCAAAAATTAGTGTCTCTGTTTGTTGTTATCCGCATTCTTCATTTCTTTTGTTGCATTGCCACTGTTCACGTCAATTAACTTCTGTGTTTGTTCTGTTCTGCATTCGCCATTAACAATTATATCATTCTGTGTGATTTTCTTTTCTTTTACATTGGCGTTTGCATTACAGGAGCATCTCGGCTTGGGAGACCTCCTCTCCCCACACTTCTAGGAGCCTTACCCTTCTCTTGGTGAAGGAAGGACCCTTCATTGAGCACTCCGTCTCATTGGATCGGGAATTCCTAAACCAAGGTCTCCATAAGTCTCCGCACCCGTGGATTCTCTCACGGATGTCGGACATGTTGTACCTTTTGAAGTCCCCGGGTTTAGTTGGCCTATACGTGGTGAGAATCAACCTAGTTGGCATTGAAGCAAAATCATTTTGAAACTAGGTTCATTACCTTGAGTGGATCATACCAAACTTTGTTAAAATCCTTAATTCACATTGAGGAACAAATAAAATCAAGGGTAAACATCCAACTTGTTTGATCTTTGCAAATTGTTTTGATTGTATATTGTTGATTTGCATAATGTTTCGCTTTGATAATCAAACTAACATGTTTAATTCTAATTATAATCATGAGGATGATCAACCTAGCACATCCTACACTCTTCAATTTCAACATGTTCATTATAATTCTCACCACAATTCCTTCAAGGGACCATGTCCTCATTCACATGGTCTTGCCCGACCTATGGGCAATTCCCAATCTTGTGGTCCCTCGCATCAATCGCGAGCCACTGCTCCCACAGGACCGTCTCCTCCCCACGACGAGAAGGTCTCTCAAATCTTGCTTGCAATAGATCATCTCACCTCTCAACAAATTCAAGCACTTAAGACTGTTGTTGAGGGTTCATCCTCTCCTTCTCATCCTCCTTCCACTCCCATTTGGGTGGCCCATCACCCGCCTCCTTCTATTTCTCCTCTTTCACGGCCCCAAGGCCCATCCATTCCTTGCAACCCGGCCCAACCGGGTCTTTCTTTGGGTCAACCCGTTAAACCCCCTCCACGGCCATCATACGCCGCCCCTTCAAGGCCATCATTCCAACCCTCTACTTTGAACCAATAGACTATTCTTGATAGAGTCACTTCAATAGAGGAACAACTGAAGAGGGTCACGAGCCAGCGGCCGCCTCCTCCTCCTCCTCAAGTCAACCCTCTTCATGCTTTCATGAACAACATTACGAAGATGGAGAAAGAATGGAAGGAGAGGAGAGATGATTACGGCATCAACAATTCAAGAGAGCAAGAGCCGGCAAGCTTCGACGATCAAGAGGACGCCATACGCCCTCCACCCATTCGCCCCACTCATCCATATGGCCCTCCGCTTCCGCATATGCATTTACCTCCACAAAATCCTCCACAACACCATTACATTCCACCACCCATTAACACGCCTCCACCACGGTGTCCACTTGAGTGTGATGATTATGAAGAATTCGGCACAGCTTTTGAAGAAGGAATCGAGACGGCACAAGATGAAGTTCTGCAAGTGCCCATTCCGAGTTTCCTCCACTTTCCTCTTCCTCCACCACCCGAAGAATTCCTTGCTCAAGGCGATGCCACCATCCCCAATCCAACCCCCATTTTTGAAACCAACTGGTGTTACGATGATGGGTCGATACTTCAATCACCCACGCCGGTGCACCAAGACTTGTCTCCTACCCTTCAAACCTCTCGCACCGCCACTAAAATCCGACATTTCCAACATGTCAAACCCTCCACTATTACACCTCCAATTCCTACACCATTAACCTCCATGACATCGGCCTCCGCCGAACCCACCACCGAACCTTGTTCCAAGCCAATTAACCTCCCATTGCCGCCACCTTGGCCCTCCACTATACCTACAATCCCAAACTTGGCTTTGCATATCCCTCACTTATCCCTTCACCCAAACCCGTGGTTAATCCTGAGTAGGATCCACCCCTTGTTGCATTCGAGCCAACCCCGTCCGCTTCCGAGCAAGGGGAGAAGCTCGACGTGTTTGAACCTCCACTCGCCCTTCCTCCAACACCTCCCATTACATCTCCACCATTTATTGAGCCTTCCGTCTCCGCTTCGCCTTCCGCCTCCACTCGGAATGGGTGTCCTTCTACAAGTATTTGTGCCGAAGATGATCGAGAGCCGGGCAAGAAGGATTTGGCCGTGGCTATGTTGTTCCAGATTCAAAACTTTATTTACCGGATGTTGATCTGTGTTATCGTGCCGAGCACATTTGAGAAGTCTCCACCGATGCTCACTAAGATAAATTCTTATGAGTTGATGCCATGTCGGCCTAGTGCCTTCGTCAAAATCACTTTGCTCATGGGTCGACATTCTTTTGATGCTCTCATTACTCCTCGCTCCATGGTTATACGATTTTCTAAGGGGTTCATTTCTTGCATCACTATAACACATTCTTCTAATGAGAGCTTAGGGGCACTATTTCCTTCCCGCGAGCCATTCGACCAGGCACGTTCTTTGCCATGGAGGGGTGGGCAATCTTATATTGCTGCGCCTTCCAACAATTCATTCACTCCTTATTCTATCACATCCACATGTTCCATACGTTGGGTGAGGAGGGAGTCCTCATCCTCTCATCCCTCGGGTTCTTTGCATTCCTTCTCTCTTTTGCATTTCACGCATCCATCGCATTCATTGCATTGCATTCACATGCATTCCTTCTTCTCCAGGTTTTCAAACCCGTATCTTCCCCGCCTCCCGGAACCTCCGGATCCCCTACATCTTCCTTCTTATTCATCTCTATCTTCGGGATCTCTGGGTCCCCTTGCACTTGCCAAGCATCGCGCCCCATCCAGTTTTCTCTAAGGGCATCATGCCCACTCCCAACTCTTGCATCCAGATCCTCTGGATTTTTCTCTGCTTGCCGGGGCATCGCGCCCCATGGTATCTTCCTCCGAAACCTCCGCATCTCTTTCCAGGGCATCGTGGCCCTTTTCATCCCATTCCTCTGAATTTTCCATCTTATATTCCCTCCAATCTTCTTCCAGGGCATCACACCCCTTTCCCTTTCATTCCTCTAGAACTTCCGGACCCCTCGGGGCATCGCGCCCCATGGTATCTTCCTCTGGAACCTCCGAACCTCCCGGGGCATCGCGCTCCATGGTATCTTCTCCCTCCGAAACCTCCGGACCCCCCGGGGCATCGCGCCCCATAGTATCTTCCTCCAGAACCTCTGAACCTCATCCCTTTCCTCCGATTCATCTCTTGACTCCTCAAGGACATCGCGTCCTTTGTTATTTTCCTCCTCTTAAACTGTCTCTTTCCATACCTTTTCCCAGGACATCGCGTCCCTCGGTACTTTCTTCCTCCGGAGCCTCCGGATGATTCCTCTTCCCATCATGATTCTCATCCTTTGCCTCCAGACTCTTCGGATCCACCACTTTTCATCCACCAATTCCTCCTTTAATTCCTCCCGATCCCGGGTCTGACCCGACTTCTTCCACATCCACTGCTTTGGGCATCTGCCCATTCTCCCAATGCTTCTGAGACTTCAGTCCTCACTCCTCATCTTGATTTTCCCTTTCTTCTATAAACCGTTCATGTAATAAGGGTCTTCACACTTTAGTGAGGGAGTTCTACCCCTCACCTCTCTTCCTTTTTATTCTTATTCGTCTGAGTCTGGTCTTTGCACCACTCCTTCTTGTTAAGCCACTTCAAATCCTCGCTTCCTAAACCTCCTTCTGCCAATAAGGACGAATCCCATGTTCACCAACATCGCCTCTAGTAGCTACTTCTTCAACAAGGTCGCAAGGTAATTTATTAGCGTAAGTACGCGCTTTATGATGTCATTTATCTTCTACGCATGGTTTTCAAAATAAAGTGTTTCTTAACATGATCAAGAGTGGTAGTCTAAGCCTTTATCCGAGGTATTTGCTTAAAATCATTGTCAAAAGAGTCTTTAGGCTTGCTATGCAGCACACTTGGGCTATAAGAACCTCGCGCTGAGAGTTTAACATTCTCTCCCCGCTTGTTACGGGCAACCCTTTGCTGGGCACTCCATACACTTCACGGTGTCCTTAGCCGTCTCTTTTGGTAAACACTGTTGTTGCTTTGGCCATACCATGGGTATACATAAAAGTCTTTTCTCTTCTTCACTCAGCCAAGTGCAGTGGCAAGAGGTTGACGGATGAGATGACCAACCTAGGTACTCCTCAATACGAGAGAAGTCTCAAATAGGGGCAGTCTTGACCCAAAAATAAAGTGAGCTTTCACGATAAATCTCGCCAAAAAAAGGGCTATTATGAAAATCAAAGTCAAAATTTGATCAATATAGATTATGCAATATTTGACATGTCAAGAGAGGCAAAGTCCCCGCAGGGAAAACCCTGGTCGTATGCATGTCAAGGGTCCAAATATCAAAGACACAAAGCCCCGTCGCAACAGACTATCTCTTTGAGGGGTAGTACTTTGGAAGGAATTCAAATCCTGATATCTCCCACCCTGCATCAAGGCTTATCTCCAATTTTTCTTCTCTTCTCCCTCCAAAGCTGAGTGTTTCTCAGGTATGGCCTTGGTAGGGGCACCGTTAGCCAAGGGCAACCGATTATAGGGCGCCACCCTTCAATACACGCCCGACTTTGGGCAGTTCTTAGCGAAAGGGGAAGGAACGAGGATCCCTAGCCAGCGGTTTGAATATCCCTTTAATACTGCATTTAATGTCTAAACCAAAATCCAAAAAAATGAATATTTCCATAAATCCATAAAAATTCAAATTTTCTCAAAATGCACAAAAAATTCAAATATTCTCAAAATCCAAAAAATGAATATCTTCAAAACCCACAAAAATTTACATATTCCAAAAAGAATTGCATTACATTGTATTTTCTGATGGTGTTATTTTACAGTGACACTCTTTTTGCAAGGACCAGGAACTTGGGATGAGTCTTCTTCTCACTTATATCAATCTCTTGATTCTTCCCTGTCTCCATGTTTTTCTATTCTGGACACTCTTGATTATCATCTCTCCATGATTCATGTCGAGTCTGATTATTCCTGCCATTCTGAGCAATTTACTGTCAAGCCTCCTGATTACTTTCGCCGCCCTACACGTCATTCCCCCTACGAGACATTCCTGCCAATTCTTATCTGGGCATTCGGATCATTCAACTCCAAATCTTTCAACTGATTAGCCAAGTTGGTCTTCCTCATGGCTTAAGAGAAACAACGCCAAAGATCAATTGATATACATGCTTTGCATGCTTTGATGCCATGTTTTCACAGCCATTGCTTTGATGCTTTACTATGCCATGCTTCGAATGATTCGTATAATTCATATGCTTAATGTTTGTTCGAATGCTTTGATTAATGCTATTCATGTTATGGTCGCTATGCTTAAACTGCTTCATCTTTGATTATATCTTGGCTAATCAATCTTTGAGTGCAGGAAGAAGCTCTTGGTCCCACCGTCCGGGCATCATCATCCAGGTCCCGCGGTGACTGCATTCCATCTCAGTTCCCTCATGCTCATTGCTATCACCATTTCCCTGTATACATTTTTACTATATGTTATCTATGCTACTAGATCATATCAAGAACCTAGTGACTTTCGTAAATCTGGAATTTGAGTTCCCCTTCATAAAAAATAATGATAATTCCAGAGGAATCTTAGTCGCACGGATAGGCCGTTGAGCTGTCTAAAACTGGGAACGGCGGTTCCCTTTTGTGAATTGGTGCGCGGATAAACAGGCTTCGGCTTAGTATCAGCTCATAAATTAGTTTCCTGACCCAGTCTCGACAGTTTAACAATATTATCCTTGATTACATTCTATTTTTAATTTATTTTATTTTTTCCCTTTAAATCCAGCATGCATTCATGTAGGACTTTGAATCCACAGTGGAAAACATTCTGATAAGGTAATTTTGAGAGTCAATTGATCCTTAATTTTCAAGATGTGAGATATTCATTGTCGAATTGAGTCCTCAGTTCGTCTTGTCGCTATTTTGGGCTATTTTCCCAAAAATTCCTTTGTTTGGATTTCTATCTCTTATTTATTCTTCTTTTTCCTTAGATCCACCTTGGCTGCAGCACGTCCACATTGGCTAGTAACCGCTCTTCAATGGTGAAACCTACAGGTTTGTGACCTGGGGTACTTCCACCGCGCTCGAAGTTGATCATCCTTTTATCTCTTTCATGCCCGCGTGCACACTCCCTCCTTTATCCAAACATTGTTGCTTTCATCGAACCTCCCGGGATTGCTTCATCTCGATCTTTTTGATTCAATTCTTATCAAGTGATGTTGATCGTATGTCTCATCACACCTTGGCGTCTACTTTTCAGTTCGCTCTACTTCGTATCACTCCCTTGCAAAGTAGACGCCAAGGCGGGGCAGTTGTAGACACGTCAAAATTGACATCATCATGAGTACATTTCATATTGCCTTATAATTCCCCAATTTACCCTCAAATCGACCTATTTAAGTGATTTTCCCCAATTTACTTGAATTTTTACATTTTTTTTATTTTTCTAGATTTGTTAGATTTTGTCAGGATTTTTCTCTAATTTTTCGGGACTTTAAAGAATTAATGTCAGACCTTTTGGATGCCATTTAATGGGTGACATACCCCCTGGACGCGATTTTCTTTTTATTTTTGATTATTCTTAATTTCCAGATTTTTCAAGTAAAAGCGTCTATCGAGTCGGTCGCTATTTCTTAAACGCGTCTAGAAGGCCGGACGCGATTTCTTTTTTATTTCCAATTATTCCTAATTTCCAGATTTTTCAAGTAAAAGCGTCTGTCGAGTCGATCGCTATTTCTTAAACATGTCCAGAAGGCCGGACGTGATTTCCTTTTTATTTCTGATTATTACTTATTTTTAGATTTTTCAAGTAACAGCATCTGTCGAGTCGATCGCTATTTATGAAACGCGTCCATCTGGCCGGACGCGTTCATCCTTTATTTTTCCTCGATTTTTCTCAAATTTCAGAATTTTCAAATAACGACGTCTGTCCCGCCGGTCGCCTTTTCCTAAACGCGTCCCTAAGGGAGGACACGTTTGATGAGTGTCATATTTTACATCATAATTTACATCACATATATCATATTTGAGCATTTAATAAGCATACTTGTGCATTAATATGGCCAAAAGCTCATTCTCATCATTAATTTGAGTTTACATGATTTTATCATCATTTTGAGTCAAAATAACAATGTGAGAAATATTTAAGAAAATGCACAATTGTCATAATTCTTTTTTAAATAAAGAACATTGATTATTTTGAAATTTTTAAATTTTTAGGAATGAGCGACCAAACTCCAGACGTCAATTAATGAACGCCCTTCTGAAAGGGCGCCCATTCAACAAACTGCGACACTTTGAGGGGTGCCCATTACTTGTACGAAAATATCAGAAGAAAAATAAAAAAAATAGAAAAAGGAATGAGCGTCCGTCTAGAAAGTTATTTATTCAATTATATGGAAAAGCCTGAAATATCAAAATATGGAAAAAAGAAATTGCACATGTTTGAAAAGCCACTATTTTATGAATTAATGGCACTACGGTAGTCGCCATTTACAGTTTGAATCCTACCATAACTCTACAAGCTCAAATGAAGTTATCTTTCCATGATTGGTGTTATCCCAGACAAAGCAAGGCTATCTTTTCATATTTCACACAGGGAGGACTCCATCCATGGTGGCAATCCAAGTTCGAAGCTTATTGTAAAGATCACATCGATTGAAAAATCCCTGCACACTATAAAACTCGCCCGAAAGTGACCATGGCAGAGATCTTCACCCTTTTTCTCCTCCTTCTGTTCTTCCTTTCGATTTACTGTCTTCAGTAAACTTCTTCGTTTTTAAGTGCTCTTTATTTTCTTCTTCCTCCTCTTCTTCTAATTCTCTCTAGTGTTTATTCTATTTACAATTTTTTAAAGCTTTGTCTTTTTCATTTTTCTGTTCATCCGCACACGTCTCTGTTCTTTCCCTCGTTTCACCCTCTTATGCTCCTCTTTTCATTTTACTCTCTTCATCAAACTTGTTCGATTTTTAAATATATCCAACTTCTTCTTCTATCCCTCTAGCTAGTTCGGCTTAGTTTTTAAGTTATACTTCAATCTTCAAAGCAAGTTTTTACATTTTTTACTATTCATCTCTATGTTCTTTCTTAATTTTCACCTTCTTCTTCACGTTTTCTCATCCTGCACTCTTTATCAAACTTCCTCTGATTTTCAACTTTCTCTTCTTCCACATCTTCTAGTTCTTCTAAGATTTAAATATATTTCATTTTTTTCTCTTGCTCTATTTTTATTTTTATTTTACGATTTTTTAAAATCTTCTTCTCTTCTTCTATCTTCCCCTTCTCTATTCATCTCACATCCCAAGGCAGAGATTCTCTTCATCAGTCCTCTCATGACGTCCATCTCCACGGCGGGGCGATCCATTCAAAGGCTCGGCACGGCGATTAGGCGGCGTCATCCTTTCATCATCTTGGCTCTAGTTCTTCTCTTGTTTCTTTTAATTTGTCATTAGTTGTAATTTTTATTTTTCACAAACATTCTACTTTCATCTCTTAGTAATAAAAATTCATCTTTTATAATTGTGTCTTTCTAGTTTTCTCTCTCTATCTCCTTCCAAATTCTCTTCTCAACCCTCTCAAATTCTTTAGATAGGTTTATTTCCATGAAATTTTACTTTCCTTCAGTTTAAACTCACTCAAAATTCGATTATCAAAACATAAGGTTTTTTTCAACTTTCTTAAAAGAAATTTTCTTCTCCGTGGGATCGACCCGTTCTTACAACTCTACTTATATTTAATATCCTTTTAGTGAGTGAGTGCGGTTATTTTTGAAATTGTGGTACGACTTTTGACGACGAGTTTAGTGGCTATCAATTTTTGACGCCGTTGTCGGGGATGAAAATAATTTTTTATAGTTGGATATTCTTGTATTTGGTGTGTATATTTGTATATTAATTTTTCTAATTTTATTTTGCAGGAAAAAGAAAAAAAAATCAAAAAATCAAAGAAAAAATTCGGACCTAAAATTCACCAAAAATTAACTGTTGTAGAAAGCCAGGAAACGTCGCTGAAAGTCGATATATGTCACTATAGGGAGCAGAAAATCTAGAATTCTGAAAATCCTAAAACATCAAGCATCGCTAAAGGTCGGTAAGCGTAGGTACATGTTCTATTTATCCAATTGTTGAAAAATCTCAAAAAAATCAAAAAAATTCCTGAAAAATATAAAAAAATCAGAAAACCAGAAAACTCAAAAATCATGCTTTTAGGCCTTATTGTGCAATAAGCTGCATGTTATTTAGTGTTTTTAGTTGCTATTTATCTTTTATCCATCTCTCCTTTTGAAAAATGAAAATAAAAAAAAATCTCTGAAAAAATCAGAAAATAAAAAAAAATCTCATCATGTTATCATGCTCTCATCTTAGTTGTATCTCTTGCATGTATTTGTGCATTTAGTTGATTATTTATTTACATCATGAGAAAAAAAAATCTTTCTTTTCTTCTCTTTTTCCCCTTCTTAAGGGCAATTTAGTTTCCTCACACCCCCCAATTTAGGTTTCTCTTCTTCTCCGTCTCTTTGGATTAGAATTTCCTTTTTCAAGACCTCCATAAGTCCCCGCACCCGTGGATTCCCTCACGGACGTCGGGCAGGTTGTACCATGAAGTACCCCGTAGTTAGTTTGCCCTTAGAAGGTTAAAAAAAAAAGAGAGCTTTGAGATTTATTGCTATTTTAGAAAATTGGTGTCTAGGTTAGAGGTTAAGTGGCAAACGCCTACGCGGGCTTAATTAGGTCCCTACGAAAGTAGGGGGAGTTTCCCACAACCCCACCTCTTACCTGGCCGGTGGGCCAACGTGGTAGTGAGCGCCAATTCTTCTTTTGTTAAAAAAAATCATCATGTTGCATGCATTATTCATATAGTTGTTGATTGCATTACTTTTCAAATAAAAATAAAAATAAAAAAAAACAAAAAAAATCTTTAAAACTAATCCTTTGGGTCTCATTTATTTCGATCAACATCAATGGCTATCCATCAAGGAATGAAACCTATGCCTATGAAGGAACACTTTATTCCTTCTGCTTATAAACCCTCCACCTGCATTGAACTGCCTGATATTCTTGTAGATCAGTATGAGATTCACCCTAGTATCATTCAGATGCTCCCATCTTTTTATGGGAATCTCGATAAAAATCCCTATAGGCATCTTGATGACTTTTTTAAAATTTGCTCCCTGGTCAAAATCCAAAACTTTAGTGATGATGCCCTTAAGTTGATCTTATTTTCATTCTCATTAAAAAATAAAGCAAAATGTTGGTTAAGAAGTTTGGGAAAGATCATTAGGACTTGGGAAGTTATGCAATTGGAATTTTTGAAAAGATTTTATCCCATAGTCCAGACCAACATTATGAGAAGGGCGATTGTAGGCTTTACTCAGTTTCTGGGGGAGCAAATTCATGAATCTTGGGAAAGGCTGAAGGATTTGTTACGTCAATGTCCACATCATGGGTTGCCCAAATGGCAAGTTATGTATGCATTTTATGAGGGGTTATCTGATTATGATAGACAAATGGTGGACATATATTGTGGAGGGACATTCATGAACAAAAGTTAAAATGAGGCTTATGATCTATTTGAAACTTTGAGTGAAAATTCGACAAATCTTGTCTCAATATCATCTTATAAACAATATGTAGCACCTTTCATGTAGGCTAGACATCGTGAGATAGAAAAATAGGTAGGGCTTCACTCTAAGATAGACGATAATGTCAGTGTCCAACCTTCATCAAGTCTATATGAAAGCCCAATGCAAACTTCTAAGGAAACCTGCGATTTCTATGCCAGTCTTACTCACAATGTGAGTGAGTGTCCTACTATAGCCCGACTCCCATCAGTCATCCAAGCTCAAGTCCAATATGCCCTAGGGTTCTCTCAGCTCGAGTGTGATACCTTTTTAGATAATTATAATCTAGCCTGGAGCAAGCACCCAAATTTTTCTTGGATTGATCAAACAATCCAAGTCCATTTGTCTAAACTTTCACCCCAAGAAATCCACGAGTAGCCCATATGTAATCAACTTCAGCCCAACTCATTTCACCCTAAATTCAACAGCAATATCAATTCTAGGGGAGATTCCCTAAGCCACTACTCTGAACCTCAGATTGTGTATTCTCAGTTTACTTACCATGACCCTCCTTCAATATTACATCAACCTCCTCAACACGTGAATGATGATGATGATGATCTTATGCCTGTCATTTTGGCTCAAGACATCAATAGTGAGAGTGAGGGGAGTGCACTAGCAACACCATGATGAATGAAGGAGAGGCGTTAGGGGGTGGATTGAAGAATAATGTTGATTATCTTGATATCATCACCCCATCCTATGAATATTTTGTGGCTGAGAGTATCATCATGAAGAATAGTGGCCCAAAGAACTCATTTAAGGATATACATGAAGAGGAGGATTACATTATGGTTAATAATTGTAACGATTTATTGGAGACGAATTCTGAATATCCTCCTCCTTTTGAAGAATATGATGAAGGGGCCTGGTTAGAAAAGTTTACATTTAATCTACCCACCCCGTTATTGGATAATTTGATGAATAATCTATCGATTGATGAATTTGATGAAGGGGCCGTATTAGAGAATTTCGCATTTAATCTGACCCTTGATTATGGGCTCATGCTTCCTGCCAATTTGATTCCCCTGAACGTTAAGTCTCTTCATTATGAGATTCTAGGGCCTGAGGGGGCATGTCAGCTATTTTCACCTTTGATTTGACTCCCCATCAGAAAGACCGGTTGATTAGTGCTCTTAATGCACCAGAGGCTATCATTAAGGAGAGTGTGGCAGATTTGAAAGATATTAGTTCGTCGACATGCATGCATCATAGTTTAAGTAATGCCAATCTCATTCAAAAGCCACCGACACATGAACGAGCTGACATGGAGAAAGTAGCCAATAAATGGGTAGTCAAGTGGGTAGATACAGGACAAGGAGACCAGTGGGTGGATACTGGGCAAAGGTTCCACCCATATCTTAGTAGGTTAATGGCCATTGATTTGCATATTCCCCCCAAGGAAGAGAATTGGTTCACTTATGCTCCTAATGTTCAAATCAAGAATGAGTGGAACCAAATTACTTTCAGCCCGTGTATGTACATGTAAAATCTTGTCTTCTCGTGGCACAAATGCTGGAAATTGAAAGCAGATAAGATAACGTGGTGGCTCATTCTTAACTCAACTCTATGGTTATGAGTTTGCACCTTCTATGCATGCGTCTGGTTGAAGACGGAAAACTTATCGCTTCTGGGAGGTAACCCAAGATTTTTTATTATTTAATGTTTTATTTTTGTATGTTTTTCAATGGTTAGGTACGAGCAAAGGTGAGGAAGCTGTCATCGCCATCTCAAACAAAGTTTCGTCCCGCATATCAGGTTGTCTCTTTCCTACTCAGCAGCATTGCTTGTTACATTGTTCTATTGCTTTTAATTGCATATGTCATTGAGGACAGTCATTCAAGTTGGGGGGAGCGGAAAAAAATTCATGATGCATTTAGTACAACCTGACATGAGTTCTTGCTTAATGTTCTGCATTTATTGTCTGTCCTATATTTCTGCATAAAATTGAAAAAAGATGAAATCCCCAATTAAGTTTTCGTGATTCATCCTTGAATTGAAAGTAATTCTAGAATTGAAAAGACTAGGGAGAAGGATGATGAAAAATTTCTTCGATCTAGACATGGAAAACTGATTTAAGAATCTCTTTAAAGTTCATGTGCACTTTAGAAAAGAAATCACTCTACACGCTAAGAAATAAGTGGGACAAGCCTTCTGCTATTTTGGGTATGTTTGTCTGATGCTTTGCAATTCATGAGGAAGAGTTAATTTTAAAAACCTTTCTGCCAAGTTCTATCAAATAAGTGCAAAAGCACATTGTTGAAAAAGAAAAAAAGAAACACCAAGAAAAATACCTCGAATCTTAGTAATCGGGTCTGCTTCACCTAACAAGTCTTGTGGTTCGCGTAAAACGGGAAAGGGATCCTTGACATGTGTAACTGGGCCTACTTGTCCTAAGGTAAGAGTCAAGGTTCATGTTAAATAGTGAAGGGTAGTGCAGCATCATATGTGGAATAAAAGATCCCAAAAGGGATATTACAATAAGGAAGCTAAAAAGCTACTATGGTTAATGCTTTGAGTTAGGAGGTGCAAAGTTGAAAGATGTTTGCTTGGAATAGTAAATGAGAGATGGAATTGTCTTTGCTGTGGATTTGATATTTACACATGCACGAGTGCTATTGAACTTTGATTTGAATTCTTGATCATGTATCCTAAATTTCTAAACTAAGGCTCGTGTGCATTAATGATTCTAGATTCCTAATCTTTAGTTAATTCTATGAAGGAAGAGCTAGATATGAAAGTATGAACTTTGTAAGCTCTTGTTGGTCCTGAATTTTAATTTAATTACATTGCTAAGGGCCTAGCAATGAGTAAGTTGGGGTGTGTGATTAGTATCATATTTTATATCATAATTTGCATCACATATATCATATTTGAGCATTTAATAAGCATAATTGTGCATTAATATGGCCAAAAGCTCATTCTCATCATTAATTTAAGTTTACATGATTTTATCATCATTTTGAGTCAAAATAACAATGTGAGAAATAGTTACGAAAATGCACAGTTGTCATAATTCATTTTGAAATGAAGAACATTGATTATTTTAAAATTTATGAATTTTTAGGAAGGGTTTTTTGCATGAAAACCATTGTTAAAAGTGAATTTACAAAAAAACCATTCCTAAAAATGTATTAGCAGGTATATCACTGAGTTAATTCAAATAGTGCATAAATGCCATTTAAACGTTGTTTTCTTGCAAGTTGTTGGTAAAAAGAAGTGATATGCATGCAAATAAATATGGCATTTTTGCACAATTCAGATTACACAGTGATATACCTGCTAATACATTTTTAGGAATGGTTTTTTTGCAAATTCACTTTTAACAATGGTTTCCATGCAAAAAACTCTTTTAGGAATGAGCGACCAAGCACCAGGCGCCAATTAATGAATGCCCTTCTGAAAGGGCGCCAATTCAACAAACTGCGACACTTTGAGGGGCGCCCATTACTTGTACGAAAATATCAGAAGAAAAATCAAGAAAAATAGAAAACAGAATGAGCGTCCGTCCAAAAAGTCATTTATACAATTATATGGAAAAGTCAGAAATATCAAAATATGGAAAAAAATAAATTGTGTCCGTTTGGAAAGCCGCTATTTTATGAATTAATGGCACTACGGTAGTCGCCATTTACAGTTTAAATCCAACCAGAACTCTACGAGTTCAAATGAAGTTATCTTTCCATGATTGGTGTTATCCCAGACAAAGCAAGGCTATCTTTCCATATTTCTCATAAGGACGACTCTATCCATGGTGGCAATCCAAGTTCGAAGCTTATTGTGAAGATCACATCGTTTAGAAAGTCCCCCCGCACACTATAAAACCCACCATAAAGTGACCATGTTAGAAATCTTTGCCCTTTTTCTCCTCTTTCTGTTCCTCCTTTCGATTTACTATCTTCAACAAGCTTCTTCATTTGTAAGTGCTCTATATTTTCTTCTTCCTCCTCTTCTTCAAACTCTCTCTAATTGGTATGCTATTTATAGTTTTTCAAAGTTCCATCTTTTCCATTTTTCTGTTCATCCGCGCACGTCTCTGTTCTTTCCCTCTTTTCTCTCTCTTATGCTCCTCTTTTCATTTCACTCTCTTCATCAAACGTGTTCGATTTTTAAAGATCTTCAACTTCTTCTTCTATCTCTCTAGCTAGTTCTGCTTAGTTTTTAAGTTATACTTCAATCTTCAAAACTTAGATTTTTACGTTTTTTTACTATTCATCTCTCTGTTCTTTCTCAATTTTCACCCTCTTCTTCACGTTTTCTCATCCTGCACTCTTCATCAAAGTTCTTCCTCTTCCTATGATCTTCAACTTTCTCTTCTTCCACATTTTCTAATTCTTCTTAAATTTAAATATATTTCATTTTTTTCTCTTGCTCTATTTTTATTTTTATTTTACTATTTTTTAAAATCTTCTTCTCTTCTTCTATCTTCCCCTCCTCTATTTATCTCACATCCTAAGGTGGAGATTCTCTTCATCGATCCTCTCACGACGTCCATCTCCACGGCGGGGCGGCCCATTCAAAGGTTCGGCACGGCAATTGGGTGGCGTCATCCTTTCATCATCTTGGCTCTAGTTCTTATTTTGTTGTTTTTAATTTATCATTAGTTGTAATTTTTATTTTTCACAAACATTGTACTTTCATCTCTTAACAATTAAAATTCATCTTTTAAAATTATGTATTTCTAGTTTTCTTGCTCATCTCCTTCTCAATTCTCTTCTCAACCCTCTCAAATTCTTTAGATAGGTTTATTTCCATGCAATTTTACTTTCCTTTAGTTTAAACTCACTCAAAATTTAGTTTTTAAAACATAAGGATTTTTTCAACTTGCTTAAAAGAAATTTTCTTCTCCGTGGGATTGACCCGTTCTTACCATGCAGGGCAAAGTGCAGCATACCCCAGCCGGAAGTGTGGGAACTAAGTGCCATGCAGGGCAAAGTGCTACGCTATGGGAGCCACCTCTTGAGTCCGTAATGGAGCAAAGTGCTACATAGTGGGAGCCACCTCTTGACCCTGTAGGGGCCACCTCTAGAGTCCTACCTGCCTGGGGGCTTGATTGCGTGATTGCGTGCTATATGTGCCCAGCGACGAGGACGTCGCCTATATAAGAGGGGTAGATTGTAACACCCTCAAATATAGCAAAGTTGTACTCTATATCATTGAGGCGCCTTTTCAAGTATCGGCTCAGTTCTTATAAAGAACTCCGAAGTTGAGCGTGCTTAATGGGGAGTAGTACTGGGATGGGTGACCTACCCGGGAAGTCCCCCATTCTGGAGCCGATCACCCTTAAAAAGGGATAAAACCGTGAGGTCAGTAGGCCAAAGCGGACAATACCTCGACGGTATAGAGTACGGGGCGTGACAGAATGGTATCAGAGCTATACCCCAGCCGGAAGTGTGGGAACTAAGTGCCATGCAGGGCAAAGTGCTACGCTATGGGAGCCACCTCTTGAGTCCGTAATGGAGCAAAGTGCTACATAGTGGGAGCCACCTCTTGACCCTGTAGGGGCCACCTCTAGAGTCCTACCTGCCTGGGGGCTTGATTGCGTGATTGCGTGCTATATGTGCCCAGCGACGAGGACGTCGCCTATATAAGAGGGGTAGATTGTAACACCCTCAAATATAGCTAAGTTGTACTCTATATCACCGAGACGTCTTTTGAAGTATCGACTCAGTTCTTGAAAAGAACTCCGAAGTTAAGCGTGCTTAATGGGGAGTAGTACTAGGATGGGTGACCTGCCCGGGAAGTCCCCCATTCTGGAGCCGATCACTATTAGAAAGGGACAAAACCGTGAGGCCGGTAGGCCAAAGCGGACAATACCTCGACGGTATAGAGTACGGGGCATGACAACTCTACTTATATTTAATATCTTTTTAGTGAGTGAGCACGATTATTTTTAAAATTATGGCACAGCTTTTGACGACGAGTTTAGTGGCTATCAATTTTTGACGCCGTTGTCGGGGAAGAAAATAGATTTTTATAGTTGGATATTCTTGTGTTTGGTGTGTATATTTGTATATTAATTTTTCTATTTTTTATTTTACAAGAAAAAAATCATAAAATCAAAGAAAAGAGAAATTCAGACTTGAAATTCACAGAAAATCAACTGTTGTAGAAAGCTAGGAAACGTCGCTGAAAGTCGGTATCTGTCACTACAGGGAGCAGGAAATCTGGAGTTCTTAAAATCTTGAAAAATCAAGCGCCGCTAAAGGTTTGTAAGCGTAGGTACAGATTCTATTTTTCTAATTTCTAAAAATCTAAAAAAATCAAAAAAATTCATGAAAAATCCAAAAAATTAGAAAACCAAAAAACTCTAAAATCATGTTTTTAGGCCTTATTGTTCAGTAGGCTGTATGTTGTTTAGTATTTTTAGTTGCTATTTACCTTTTATCCATCTCTCTTTTTGAAAAACAAAAATAAAAACAAAAACAAATTTTCTGAAAAAAATCAAAAAATAAAAAATAGAAAAAAATCTCATCATGTTATCATGCTCTCATCCTAGTTGCATCTCTTGCATGCATTTGTGCATCTAGTTGATTATTTATTTACATCATGTGAAAAAAAATCCTTCTCTTCTTCTCTTTTTCCCCTTCTTAAGGATAATTTAGATTCCTCACACCCCCAATTTAAGTTTCTTTTCTTCTCCGTCTCTTTGGATTAGAATTTTATTTTCCAAGACCTCCATAAGTCCCCGCACCCGTGGATTCCCTCACGGATGTCGGGCAGGTTGTACCATGAAGTACCCCCGCAGTTAGTTTGCCCTTAGAAGGTTAAAAAAAAGGGAGCTTTGGGATTTATTGCTATTTTGGAAAATTGGTGTCTAGGTTAGAGGTTAAGTGGCAAACGCCTAAGCAGGCTTGTGGTTATTTAATTAGGTCCCTACGAAAGTAGGGGGAGCCTCTCACAACCCTACCTCTTTCTTGGCCGGTGGACCAATGTGGTAGTGAGTGCCAATTCTTCTCTTGTTAAAAAAAGAAAATCATCATGTTGCATGCATTATTCATATAGTTGTTGATTGCATTACTTTTCAAAAATAAAAAAAATAAAAAAATAAAAAAAATAAAAAAATCTTGAAAACTAATCCTTTGGGTCTTATTTATTTCGATCAACATCAATGACTATCCATCAAGGAATGAAACCTATGCCTATGAAGGAACACCTTATTCTTTCTACTTATAAACTCTCCACCTGCATTGAACTGCCTGATATTCTTGTATATCAGTATGAGATTCGTCCTAGTATCACCCAGATGCTCCCATCTTTTTATGGGAATCCCGATGAAAATCCCTATAGGCATCTTGATGACTTATTTAAAATTTGCTCCCTGGTCAAAATCCAGAACTTTAGTGATGATGCCCTTAAGTTGATCTTATTTCCGTTCTCATTGAAAGATAAAGCAAAATGTTGGTTAAGAAGTTTGGGAAAGATCATTAGGACTTGGGAAGTTATGCAATTAGAATTTTTGAAAAGATTTTACCCCATAGTCCGGACCAACGTTATGAGAAGGGCGATTGTAGGCTTTACTCAGCTTCCGGGGGAGCAGATTCATGAATCTTGGGAAAGGCTGAAGGATTTGTTACGTCAATGTCCACATCACAAGTTGCCCAAATGGCAAGTTATGTATGCATTTTATGAGGGGTTATCTGATTATGATAGACAAATGGTGGACATATATTGTGGAGGGGCATTCATGAACAAAAGTGAAGATGAGACTTATGATCTGTTTGAAACTTTGAGTGAAAATTCGATGAATCTTATCTCAATCTCATCTCATAAATAATATGTAGGACCTTTCATGCAGGCTAGACATCGTGAGATAAAAAAATGGGTAGTGCTCGACTCTAAGATAGACGATAATGTCATTGTCCAACCTTCATCAAGTCTATATGAAAGTCCAATCCAAACTTCTAAGAAAACCTGCGATTTTTGTGCTAGTCTTACTCACCATGTGAGTGAGTGTCCTACTATAGCCTGACTCCCATCAGTCATCCAAGCTCAAGTCTAATATGCCATAGGGTTCTCTCAGCTCGAGTGTGATACATTTTCAGATAATTATAATCTAGGCTGGAGCAAGCACCCAAAAGTTTCTTGGATGGATCAAACAATCCAAGCCCATTTGTCTAAACTTTCCCCCCAAGAAGTCCACGAGCAGCCCATATGTAATCAACTTCAGCTCAACTCATTTCACTCTAACTTCAACAACAATATCAATTCTAGGGGAGATTCCCTAGGCCACTACTCTGAACCTCAGATTGTGTATTCTCAGTTTACTTACCATGACGCTGCTTCAATATTATATCAACTTCCTCAACACTTGAATGATGATGATGATGATCTTATGCCTATCATTTTGGCTCAAGACGTCAATAGTGAGAGTGAGGGGGAGTGCACTAGCAACACCATGATGAAGGAAGGAGAGGCATTAGGGGGTGGATTGAAGAATAATGATGATTATCTTGATATCATCACCCCATCCTATGAATGTTTTGAGGCTGAGAGTATCATCATGAAGAATAGTGGCCCAAAGAACTCATTTAAGGATATACATGAAGAGGAGGATTACTTTGTGGTTATTAATTGTGACGATTTATTGGAGACGAATTCTGAACATCCTCCTCCTTTTGAAGAATATGATGAAGAGGCATGGTTAGAAAAGTTTACATTTATTCTACCCACCCCGTTATTGGATACTTTGATGAATAATCTATCGATTGATGAATTTGATGAAGGGGCCGTATTAGAGAATTTTACATTTGATCTGACCCCTGATTTTGGGCTCATGCTTCCTGCCAAATTGATTCCCCTGAACGTTAAGTCTCTTCATTATAAGATTCTAGGGCCTGATGGGGATATGCCAGCTATTTTCACCTTTGATTTGACTCCCCATTAGGAAGACCAGTTGATTAGTGCTCTTAATGCACCAGAGGCTATCATTAAGGGGAGTGTGGTAGATTTGAAAGATATTAGTTCGTCGACATGCATGCATCATAGTTTAAGTAATGCCAATCTCATTCAAAAGTCACCGACACATGAACGAGTTGGCATGGAGGAAGTAGCCAATAAATGGGCAGTCAAGTGGGTAGATACAGAACAAGAATACCAGTGGGTAGATACTAGGCAAAGGTTCCACCTAGATCTTACTAGGTTAATGGCCATTGATTTGCATATGCCCCCCAAGGAAGAGAATTGGTTCACTTATGCTCCTAATGTTCAAATCAAGAATGAGTGGAACCAAATTACTTTCAGCTCGTGTATATACATGCAAAATCTTGTCTTCTCGTGGCACAAATGCTGAAAATTGAAAGCAGATAAGATAACGTGGTGGCTCATTCTTAACTCAACTCTATGGTTATGAGTTTGCACCTTCTATGCATGCGTATGGCTGAAGATGAAAAACTTAGTACTTCTGGGAGGCAACCGAAGATTTTTTGTTATTTAATATTTTGTTTTAGTGTGTTTTTCAGTGGTTAGGTACAAGCCAAGGTGAGGAAGCTGTCGCCACCATCTCAAAAAAGGTGTCATCCTGCATATCAGGTTGTCTCTTTCCTACTCAACAGCATTGCTTGTTACATTGTTCTATTGCTTTCTATTGCATATGCCATTGAGGACAATGTCATTCAAGTTAGGGGGGAGCGGAAAAAAATTCATGATGCATATAGTACAACCTGACATGAGTTCTTGCTTAATGTTTTACGTTTATTATCTGTCCTACATTTCTACACAAAATTGAAAAAAAGATGAAATCTCCAATTAAGTTTTTGTGATTCATGCCTAAATTGAAAGTAATTCTGGAATAGAAAAGACTAGAAAGAAGGATGATAGAAAATTTCTTCGATCTAGCTATGGAAAACTGATTTAAGAATCTCTTTAAAGTTCATGTGCACTTTAGAAAAGAAATCACTCTGCACGCTAATGAAATAAGCGGGACAAGCCTTCTGCTATTTTGGGTATGTTTGTTTGATGCTTTACACTTCTTGAGGATGAGTTAATTTTAAAAACCTTTCTGCCAAGTTCTATCAAATAAGTGCAAAAGCACATTGTTGAAAAAGAAAAAAAAGAAACACTATGAAAAATGCCCCGAATCTTAGTAACCAGGCCTGCTTCACCTAACAAGTCTTGAGGTTCGCGTAAAACGAAAAAGGGATCCGTGACCTGTGTAACTGGGCCTACTTCTCCTAAGGCAAGAGTCGAGGTTCATGTTAAACAGTGAAGGGTAGTGCAGCATCATGTGTGAAATAAAAGATCCCAAAAGGGATATTACAATAAGGTAGCTAAAAAGCTACTATGCTTAATGCTTTGAGTAAGAGTTGAAAGATGTTTGCTCGGAATAGTAAATGAGGGATGCAATTATCTTTGCTGTGGATTTGGTATTGTTGGGTCCCTAGTGCAGGAACACGGGTCTAGAGGGGGGTGAATAGATCCCTCTACTAAAATTATGTCCAATTAAAAATTCAAACAAACACACAACGAAATTAACAAGATTAATAAGATTGAGGAATCTAAACTAAATAGGATAAACTTAATTCTCTCAATCTTACCGAGCTCACACGATTGCATAAATATAATAGATAGTGAAGCACACACAATCACACCAATTGAACCATGAGACACGAGAATTTTTAAGGTGCTTCGGGACCACGACGGGCTCCCTACGTCCACCCCTTACCAAACCGATAAGGCTTCACTAACACGCTACAAACCGTAGCAACCACGGGGATGAACCGCACACACACGGGGTAAAAACCCCAACACACACGCTGTGAATGCAGCAAACACAGGGATTTCTCCCCACACACACGGGATAAAAACCCCAACACACACGCGGATACCCACTGCACAAAATGACACACAAGCGTCAACATAAAACACTCAGAGAATCCATTCTCTGAACCCACACACAGAATATTCGTTTAGATATGGATGAAGTGTTCAGAGATAGATACAATAAACCCAAAACAACTTCTAAAGACTGAACCAAAGAACATATATGAAATGTAAAGCTCCCCCTTCTCAAAACGATCTGACTCTTCTTGGTTCGGAGTCGGATTATCACGATTCCGGCATCATCTTGTTCCTCTTCTCGAGCCGCTCATTTTCCTCTTCTATCACGAGCTCAAAAACCCTTTCATGGAGATGAAAACCCTTCCTCAAGAGCTCCTCCTTCTTTTCCCCCTTTTCTTCACCTACAAGATAGAACAAATAAGCATTAGGGTTCTTATCTCCAAAACTCGAAGTTCACACATATATGTAAGATAGATTGACCAAAAGACTCATATAACCCTCCTAAAACATGTTAGAAACACCTTCATAACAATGGGAACCTTTGGGGGGTAGTTTGGTAAAGTTTCATGGGGTTTAGAATGGGTTTAGAAAGGATCCGCAACTCCCGTGTCGGAAGGGGTCGACCCTGGGCGTCAACTCCCCCTGTTTCTGCACACAAAATGACCCAGGATAGATGTCTATCCAGAAGGGGTCGGTTCGACCCCCTTCACTACCCAGTCTGTCTGCATTGCAGACAGACCAAGGCCCAGAGAGGGTCGACCCCTCTGCAGGAGGTATAGAAAAAATTAGTTTTTGCCCCTTTAAGCCATATAAGTCCAATGGGATGAATGAGACCAAAGTCCCTTTGATTCCGAAGGGTTCATATTGAAGATTTAGACCTGAAAAATCATAAGAATACCAAGTTAGTATTGATTTGAAATTCAATTAACCTTATCTCTTGAAACTAGCATTTCTAGAATGAATATGAACAATATGGCATGCAAATCAACCCAGAACTCCATCATCTCAAGTGCCGTGATCTCAAGAGTGAAAATGTGAGTTCAAGACATAAAGTTGCACGTTCACAAGTCTACCAAATTGGCAAGTCAAACATATCACCCATAGTAGTATAGCATTAAACTCAATAACTTCAATCCTTATGCAACATGAGTTTTCATCTTACAATAGTCACACTATTAGATCTCCACAACCATGTTTCAATTTCAAACTTCATAACAAGAGTATAAGGAGATTCAAGCACATGAAAAGCCATTCAAGCACGAGGACAAGCGACGAAGTCATTTTGTAATCATCAAAATCACATACACAATAATCTCCCACATTTTGATGATGACAAAATGTTACGCATTAATGCTCTCTCCCCCTTTGACATAATCAGAAATGGGGATCATTAAGGGGATTTCATGATAGCAGCGAACCAAAAACCAACATTGCTTTCTCCCCCTTTGTCATTGACAAAAGAATGACAGACAATCGGGTTATTAAGATAATCAGATGCACACTATGTTCAATAAGATGAAATTCAGAATATGCGCATGTGAATGCTATCAATGCCAAATATGCACAATGTGCATGAACTAATTGCACAAGTTTGAAATGCAAATAGAATGAGCAAGTATGATTGACCTCGAAATAGATAAATATATATACATACAATATAACTCCCATTTTATTTAAAGTGAAGGGATAGGTGTACGAAAAGTGCAGGTGAGTCAGTAAAACTAGGATGCTCATGTGTACACTTAGGGGATTGTGCAATCATATAGGAGAATTAAGCAAAAGCCAATGCAATCAATTAATTTTCTGAATACATATTAAATCAAATTATAGATGTGTAAGTGAATAACATGAAAATAGGCTTTAGCCATATGGATATTCAGATTTTCAGTTCAACGCACGAGTAATTACACAGATTGCATTTCAATCTAGAGAACAGCGTATTGGAGGCTTCGCTCTGCCTCATTCAATTTTTCATCAGAATATTTCTCAAATTTTTCACAATGACAATCTGAATTTTTCTTAGAGTGATCAAGTTCAATTAATTCCTTTTTACGTAAGGAGACACATGGAGCTCATGCCAGACTCCCCGGTTACTCAGAATATTGACCATTTCACTTCATTTTGAGCAGAGATATTATAATATAACATCTTTCTGAAATGAATCACATCACGTCTCAGGTGACATGTGCCCAATTTACTCATTGAGACTAAACATTGCTCTGCATTCATTATCTTTTCAAATTCTTTAAAAAATAGGCAGGCAGCTTTTTCCTCGACTGCCTCTTTAACATTCATGCAACAAGTTTAATTTCTCAAGAGTGTTGAAAGGAAATTCTTATATCCTTATGTGTAACACTCATTTTCACATTTTATGCATGAAATGTGCGAATTTGATTTAACATGTATGTCAAAAATATTATAAACACATAACAATGTAGCTCCCCTTAAATAGATGCACTTATAAAATATTTACTCCTTCTGAGTGTATGACATGAAACACACCAATGATGACTCAGATGCAACATTATTTAGCAACGAGCATGAAGTCTTTGAAGTTCCAAGGACGGGGTGAATAACATATAATAAATATGCAGGCACACAATGTGAATATATGCAATATGCAATGCAAAATGCAATATGATGTAAAATTTTAGATTTTATTTGAAAGTTCTAAATACATTGTAAAATTTAACATGGGTGCAAAATGTAAATTTTCAGTTTTTCATATGAATGATCTAAATGCACCTAATGCATGAACTCTAATACATGCAATCCTATAACAATATGAGAATGCAATGCAAAATGTAAAAGCAAGATGCAAGAGTTTGATTTTCAGAACATCATGACATATTGCACAAGAAAACATTCTCCATGACATGGCCTTTATGAACAAGGGTGCAAATATGATCAAAATCAAGCAATGCGACCCTTTTTTTTCAGAATTGTTCAAAAGCCAAACTTTTAAAAGCATTTCATAAGCTTAGAAATCATCCATAACCCAAATAGATTTCTCAACATCACCAAGTGCCATAAGCTACTGCAGAGATTTCAGAGATTTTCTATCAAGTTGTTAGGCACAATGGTTGATCCAAAAATTACATAGCAATATCATGATCAATTTAGATATAGCAATTGGCATGAGATGCATTTCCACAAAAGTAAGTTAGATTTCGTAATTCTAAATCATTCATTCATAAATAAAGTCCCCCTTTCTATGTGCATAAATTTCACAATTGATATTTTTCTGAAAATCATGCAACCTATGACCTATATGAGCAAGTGACTCATGGTACAAGGCGGAGGCACATTCTTACGCATGGTGATAGATTTCAGATAGGAAGGACCTGTCATTCCTCAAGTCACCATTTGATATACTATGTAGTCATTTAAATGATAATCAGAAAGATGTAATCCAAACTCATAAGAAAAATAGATTTTTCTTGATTTTCATGAAGAAATTCACTCAAAATAAATTTTAGATTTTCAAAGACAATTCAGAGATTTATTTTCAAAGAACCTGTGCCTTGAGCAGCCATTATTTTCCAAGCCTTCCATATGGCCTCAAGACATCCCTGCAGCAAAGTTCTCATTTGGTTTTTTTGGATATCCAAGTCTTCTTGGGTCCCGGATGGTTAGTTGCACCTCTACTGGGTGCCTTCCACATTCTCTGGGCATGCATATCATCAAGATGCATCAATTTATAATCATGTATGGTATGCCCAAACTCACCCCAATAATGACAACAATCAAAAGATTTCACAGTTTTCTTATATGCATAAGCATTAGGTTTCTGTGATTGAACAAAGGTGTTGCCATTATAGGCATGAAAGTTTTTCTTCTTCATGACATGATGGTAGTCATTTTTCTTTTGAAAGTAAGTTTTCATCAAATGACCATATTTGCCACAGTTGTAACAATGTAATAGAGGAACTCTATTATATGGTCATTTTGTATGAACATAGGACTTTTCAAATTCATTTCCTCCTTTTGAAAACTTCCTTGAATTTTTGAAATCATTTTTTCTATTGCATGCTCTCAAGTTATCCTTTTTCAATATGTTACAATCATGCATCTTGTGACCATACTTTCCACAATTAAATCAAGAAATGTCTTTTCTTTTGGAAACAAATTCATTATTGCATGCTCTCAAATTATCAGATTTCTTAACAAAGTAATCATGCATCATATGACCACGTTTACCATAATAAAAATATGAGATTTTCTTTGTGGATGCATGTGTGTGTGCAACATGATTGTGCTTCCTAGCATTACCATTTGTACAAGCAGAATTATTTTTCAACTTTGAGTTTTGGTTCAATTTCTGCTTAACATCATATTTATGAGTTTTCCTTTTAGCATGCTGAACAGGGTGAGCATTTGAGGTACTAGCTACATCCGAACTTGAGACAAAAGAAGTGTACAATTTGTTTTCAAAGTTCTTTTTGTTCACCGGATTATAGCCTAGTCCTTCCTTTTGAAAGTTCACATTTGTTCCCAAAATTTTATTCAAATTTTCTTTCCTTTGGACAAATTTAGACAATGATGCATTCAAGTCTGTAATTTCAGATTCAAGAGATGCAATGTGTAATTCATAGCAAGCTATCTCTTGTTCACTGCAAACAACACTTTCATTCAATACTCTATTGTAATTTTATAGCTCTCAATTTCTCGTTCAAGCATATGCATTTTATCAGATTCATCAACAATCAAAGATTTCCCTTTTTCAAAAATTTTAAAATTTTTCAATCTACTTTCAAGCAAAGAGATCTGAATTAGCATCGCACTATTTTCTTTTTTAAGTTCTTCATTTTCATTTGCAAGTTTATCAGTCATAATCAATGCATTGCAAATATCACGATCAATAGAGTTTGATTCCATTTTGTTTCTTAGCTCTTTTTCAATTTTCTCTACTTGATCAATTTTGTTCTTGAGGGAAACATTTTCATTTCTTAAACATGCAATGGTATCCTTGTGACAATCGACATCATGCTCTAAAAGTTCAATCAAGTTATCAAGCTCAGAACATTTATCACAAGAACCATTTTCAAGGAACGTGTTTTTAGATTTCTTTTTCAATTTTTTATGTTTTAACTTGATTTTCATATATTGCTTTTCCAACTTATCATAAGCATCAATAAGTTCATCAAGAGTAAAGTCTTCAGAATCAAAATTTACCTCTTCTGCATTTTTGTCACTTTGTTGATCTACATCGTCGGCCATGAGACATTTTTATCTTTCCTTCTCTTGAGCTTTGATCAATCGGTCCATAAGCTCCTTTGCCGACCTACAAGAAGATGCAAATGGATACTTGTTAGTACTCACAGAAGCTTTCAATAAACTAAGAGCAGTAACATTATCATGGTGCATCATTTTATCCTGATTAGACCACTTGATCTCATCTAGAGGTAATATGTGAGGACCATGATAAACCAATTTCCAAAGACCAGGATTAACAGAATTAATCACCACACATAGTTTACCTAGCCATGAATTAAAATATGAACCAGTAAAGATTGGCAAACAATTCATTGAGATATGTTCAGTAGAAAAATTCATGATTGACAATGCATTAGGATCACTTTGTAGATCATTAGATCTAGGGACAACAGAGCCTCACTCTGATACCAATTGTTGGGTCCCGTAGTGCAGGATCACGGATCTAGAGGGGGGGGGGTGAATAGATCCCTCTACTAAAATTATGTCCAATTAAAAATTCAAACAAACACACAGCGGAATTAACAAGATTAATAAGATTGAGGAATTTAAACTAAACAGTATAAAGTTAATTCTCTCAATCTTACCGAGCTCACACGATTGCGTAAATATAATAGATAGTGAAGCACACACAATCACACCAATCAAACCATGAGACACAGGGATTTTTAAGTGGTTCGGGACCACGATGGGCTCCCTACGTCCACCCTTTACCAAATCGGTAAGGTTCACTAACACGCTACAAACCGTAGCAACCACGGGGACGAACCCCACACACACGGGGTAAAAAACACAACACACACATTGCGAATGCAGCAAACACAGGTATTTCTCCCCACACACACGGGGTAAAAACCCCAACACACATGCGGATACCCACCGCACAAAATAACGCACAAGCGTCAACACAAAACACTTGGAGAATCCATTCTCCGAACCCACACACAGGATATTCATTCATATATGGATGAAGTGTTCAGAGATGGATACAATAAACCCAAAACAACTTCTAAAGACTGAACCAAAGAACATATATGAAATGTAAAGCTCCCCCTTCTCAAAACGATCTGGCTCTTCTTGGTTCGGAGTCGGATGATCACGATTCCGACATCATCTTATTCCTCTCCTCAAGCCGCTCCTTTTCCTCTTCTATCACGAGCTCCAAAAACCCTTTTATAGAGATGAAAACCCTTCCTCAAGAGCTCCTCCTTCTTTTCCCCCTTTTCTTCACCTACAAGATAGAACAAATAAGCATTAGGGTTCTTATCTCCAAAACCCAAAGTTCACATATATATGCAAGATAGATTGACCAAAAGACTCATATAACCCTCCTAAAACATGTTTTCAACACCCTCATAATAATGGGAACCTTTGGGGGGTAGTTTGGTAAAGTTTCATGGGGTTTAGAATGGGTTTAGAAAGGATCTGCAACTCCCGTGCCGGAAGGGGTCGACCCTGGGGGTCGACTCCCCCTGTTTCTGCACACAAAATGACCCAGGACAGAACTCTACCCAGAAGGGGTCGACCCCTGGGGTTGACACTCTTCACTGTCCAGTCTGTCTGCATTGCAGACAGACCAAGGCCTAGAGAGGGTCAACCCCAGGGGTCGACCCCTCTGTAGGAGGTATAGAAAAAAATAGTTTTTGCCCCTTTAAGCCATATAAGTCCAATGGGATGAATGAGACTAAAGTCCCTTTGATTTCGGAGGGTTCATACTGAAGATTTAGACCTGAAAAATCATAAGAATACCAAGTTAGTATTGATTTGAAATTCAATTAACCTTATCTCTTGAAACTAGCATTTCTAGAATGAATATGAACAATATGGCATGCAAATCAACCCGGAACTCCATCATCTCAAGTGCCGTGATCTCAAGAGTGAAAATGTGAGTTCAAGACATAAAAACTTGCACGTTCACAAGTCTACCAAATTGGCAAGTCAAACATATCACCCACATTAGTATAGCATTAAACTCAATAACTTCAATCCTTATGCAACATGAGTTTTCATCTTACAATAGTCACACTATTAGATCTCCACAACCATGTTTCAATTTCAAACTTCATAACAAGAGTATAAGGAGATTCAAGCACATGAAAAACATGAAAAGCCATTCAAGCACGAGACCAAGCGACAAAGTCATTTTGTAATCATCAAAATCACATACACAATAGGTATTTACACATGCATGAGTACTATTGAACTTTGATTTGAATTCTTGATCATGTACCCTAAATTTCCAAACTAAGGCTAGTGTGCATTAATGATTCTGGATTCCTAATCTTTGGTTAATTCTATGAAGGAAGAACTAGATATGAAAGTATGAACTTTATAAATTCTTATTGGTCCTGAATTTTAATTTAATTGCATTGCTAAGGGCCTAGCAATGAGTAAGTTGGGGGTGTGACGAGTGTCATATTTTATATCATAATTTGCATCACATATATCATATTTGAGCATTTAATAAGCATAATTGTGCATTAATATGGCTCAAAGCTCATTCTCATCATTAATTTGAGTTTACACGATTTTATCATTATTTTGAGTCAAAATAATAATGTGAGAAATATTTAAGAAAATACACAATTGTCATAATTCTTTTTGAAATAAAGAATATTGATTATTTTGAATTTTTAAAATTTTTAGGAATGAGCGACCAAGCTCTAGGCGCCAATTAATGAACGCCCTTCTGAAAGGCACCCATTCAACAAACTGCGACACTTTGAGGGGCGCCCATTACCTGTACGAAAATATCAGAAGAAAAATCAAGAAAAATAGAAAAAGGAATGAGCGTTCGTCCAGAAAGTCATTTATTCAATTATATGGAAAAGTCAAAAATATCAAAATATGAAAAAAAGAAATTGCGCCCGTTTGAAAAATTGTTATTTTATGAATTAATGGCACTATGGTAGTCGCCATTTACAGTTTGAATCCAACCAGAACTCTATGAGCTCAAATGAAGTTATCTTTCCATGATTGGTGTTATCCCAAACAAAGCAATGCTATCTTTCCACATTTCACACAAGGAGGACTCCATCCATGGTGGCAATCCAAGTTCGAAGCTTATTGTGAAGATCACATCGATTGGAAAGCCCCTGCACACTATAAAACCCACCCTAAAGTGACCATGGCAGAGATCTTTGCCCCTTTTCTTCTCTTTCTGTTCTTCCTTTCAATTTACTGTCTTCAACAAACTTCTTCATTTTTAAGTGCTCTATATTTTCTTCTTCTTCCTCTTCTTCTAATTCTCTCTAATTGTTATGCTAGTTACAGTTTTTCAAAGCTCTGTCTTTTCCATTTTTCTGTTCAACCGCGCACGTCTCTGTTCTTTCCCTCTTTTCTCCCTCTTATGCTCCTCCTTTCATTTTACTATCTTCATCAAACTTGTTCGATTTTTAAAGATCTCCAACTTCTTCTTCTCTCTCTCTAGCTAGTTCTACTTGGTTTGTAAGTTATACTTCAATCTTCAAAGCTGAAGTTTTTACATTTTTTTACTATTCATCTCTCTGTTCTTCCTCAATTTTCACCTTCTTCTTCACATTTTCTCATCCTGCACGCTTCATCAAACTTCTTCCTCTTCCTCTGATTTTCAACTTTCTCTTCTTCTACATCTTCTAATTCTTCTTAGATTAAAATATATTTCAATTTTTTCTCTTGCTCTGTTTTTATTTCTGTTTTACTATTTTTTAAAATCTTCTTCTCTTCTTCTATCTACCCCTCCTCTATTCATATCACATCCCAAGGTGGAGATTCTCTTCATCGGTCCTCTCACGGCGTCCATATCCACGGTGGGGCTATCCATTCAATGGCTCGGCACGACAATTGGGTGGCGTCATCCTTTCATCATCTTGGCTCTAGCTCTTCTCTTGTTGCTTTTAATTTGTCATTAGTTGTAATTTTTATTTTTCACAAACCTTGTACTTTCGTCTCTTAGCAATAAATATTCATCTTTTACAATTGTCTTTCTAATTTTCTCTCTCTATCTCCTTCCAAATTCTCTTCTCAACCCTCTCAAATTCTTTAGATAGGTTTATTTCCATGCAATTTTACTTTCCTTCAGTTTAAACTCACTCAAAATTCGGTTTTCAAAACATAAGAATTTTTCCAACATGCTTAAAAAAAAATTTCTTCTCCGTGGGATCGACCCGTTCTTACCACTCTACTTATATTTAATATATTTTTAGTGAGTGAGTGCGGTTATTTTTAAAATAGTGGCATGACTTTTGACGACGAGTTTAGTGGCTATTAGCGTTCATACTTGCCTTATTTATTTGCGCCGGAATCAGATTATTTTTGAATCTGCGCTTGACCTATTGCTCGCCCATTTTTAAATGAGTGATCAGCGTGATAGAGGCCAATTCTTTTCTAATTTTGGAAGGTTTTAAACTCTCCATATTTTAACGCCAATGAACGTCCAAGGTAATGGACGCCCATTTAATGAGCGACCATAGGGTCTGACGCCATTTTTTTACGGTTTCCAGAATTGCCTGTGCCTCATCCCTTCCGCGTTTTGGGGTCCGTTTCAACTAGGGAAGGAGCCTGTGGCCTTCCAGAACTGGGAGGACTCTTACCATGGTTATCGGATTGAACTTCACGAATCTTTCCCTATAAATAGCCCCTGTGGCTCTCTGCTAAAGGGGAGGACTCCATACGTAGAGGGGAGGTGCTACCCGACTGCTGGCTTAAGGAGGAAGGGCTCCATGTTCCAAAGCTTCATCCATCGGAGACTCTCTCGCCAACGCCCATCAAAAGCCAGGGCAGAAGAATACTCCCCCCAGGCTCTTTTCTTTCTTCTCTGCTTCTTTATTTGCATTAGTTCACAGTGCACGCATGCATTTTGCACCATATATCTGTTATTAGTTCTTCCATCTCAACCACGTTGAGAACTCCCCCAGTGCGACGCTTGCACGTTCCCATGTTATTTCCTCATTTCATCATATTTTTATCCTCACCCTTCGCATAAGGGGTTTAAGGGCCAACACCCAACATGTGTGTCATTCCCCATGTTTTCACGTTTATACATACTCACTTTCGATTGATACTACACATCGTGATTTGCTAATCCATATTTTTTTTGTTGGTTGATTATCTATTTTGCAAGGGTAATCACAAGGAAGACTCTCTCCATCGGCCGGCCGATTGGAGTAGAAGGTAAACACTCACACGTCTCCCCGCTTCAAAGGTAATAATCCGTGATCATTCTTTATTTATTGTTTATATCTTTTGAGGCCTGCGGTCTCTGGCGATCACACCCTCCATTAGCATCCTACGCATGCTCCTTCCCCCCTTTTTATCCTTTATCATTTATCATTTATTTATTTTCCTTAAGTGGATTTAAATAGATCTACACAAATGAAATCAAATTTTCTAGTAAGAGAGTCAACAATGTGTACATGATTGACTTAGATGATCCAGCTCATGTAAATCTCTGTCTTGCTGCACCAAAATTTGATCTTGCATATTTGTGGCATCGTAGACTAGGACATGCTAGCTATAATATCTTACACAAACTCATGAAACATTCAATGGTGAAAGGGTTACCTGAACTTAAATTTAAACAAAATGATAAAATTTGTGAGGCATGCACCCTAGGAAAACAAACTAGGAAATCATTCAAAAGTAGAACTAAAAGTTTATCATCCAAACCACTTGAACTAATCCATATGGACTAGTTTGGACCAACAAGAACTGCTAGCTTAAGTGGTAGGAGATATGGATATGTTTTAGTGGATGATTTCTCTAGGTTCACATGGGTATTTCCTCTTGTCAATAAAAATGATATTTTTGATGAGTTTCAGGCACTTTACATGAATGTGAAACAAGATGGTAAGTTTAAAATTTCCATCATACTATCTGATCATGGTGGTGAATTCGATAATGCTGACTTTGATAATCTTTGTAGGGTTGAAGGAATAAATCACAAGTTTTCATCACCAAGGACCTCTGAACAAAATGAGGTGGTTGAAAGGAGAAACCGAACACTCATAGAAATGGCTAGAACTATGCTGTCTGAAAAGTAACTACCAGGGAGGTTTTGGGCAGAAGCGGTAAACACTGCTTGTTACATCATCAGCCGCTCAATGGTAAGGCCATTCACTAAAATGACTCCTTATGAGTTGCTCAAAGGTAAAAAGTCATCTCTCTCACAAATGAAAGTATTTGGTTCAAAGTATTTTGTTCATAATAATGATAAAAGAGATTTAGACAAATTTGAGCCCAAGAGTGATGAAGGCATATTTCTTAGATATTCTGATAGATCTATGGCTTACAGAGTCTATAATTTTAAGAATCTAAGTGTGGAAGAGTCACCCCATGTCACATTTGATGAAACTAATGATGACAAATCTTGCAGGAAAGATGATGATGAGGAGTTCCTTGACTCCAAAGAAAAAGATGATCTTCCACATGAGGAGACAAAAGGAAATGGTGACCCGGTAGAACCAAGCAATACAAGGGTCATGGCTACTGGTGAAGGTAACAATCATATTGATATTAGAGTGCTTAAAGACTATCCTCTAGAGAATATCATTGGTAGCCTGCATGATCCACCTAGAACAAGGTCACATTTCAGAATTATTGAAGAATTACAACAACTTGCTCTTGTCTCCCAAATTGAACCTAAGAATATTGAAGAAGCCTGAAAAGATGAAAACTGGATAAATTCCATGCAAGATGAATTAAACCAGTTTGAAAGAAATAGTGTGTGGCATCTTGTTCCTAGACCCTCAACAAAATCTGTCATAGGCACCAAATGGGTATTTAGGAACAAACTTAGTGAAGATGAAAAAATAATCAGGAATAAAGTTAGATTGGTGGCTCAGGGTTACAATCAAGAATTTAGAATTGATTTTGAAGAATCTTTTGCCCCTATAGCCAGATTAGAAGCTATTAGAATTTTGCTTGCTTTTGATTGTGCACATAAAATCAAATTGCAACAAATGGATGTAAAAAATGTATTTTTAAATGGTCTAATAAAAGAAGAGGTTTATGTTTAACAACCCCCCGGTTTTGAATGCTGTCATCATATGGATTATGTGTATAAGTTGGACAAGGCTTTTTATGGCTTGAAGCAGGCACCCAGAGCTTGGTATGACAGGCTAAGCTCATTCTTCACTGAAAAAGGGTACACTAGAGGTAATGTGGACCAAACACTCTTCACAAAAAGACAAGATAAGGATATCTTGTTAGTTCATATTTATGTTGATGATATTGTGTTTGGCTCTACAAAGCCCAAAATGTGTGAGGATTTTGCTGATCTCATGACCAGTGAGTTTGAGATGAGCTTAATGGGTGAGCTTCAATTTTTCCTTGGCTTGCAGATCAATCAAAGTGATGAAGGATGCTTCATAAGTCAAGCCAAATATGTCAAGGAGCTACTGAAAAGATTTGACATGATAAACTGCAAAACAATTGCCACTCCAATGGGAATAACTACATCACTGGATGCAAATGAGAAAGGTAAAGTGGTGGATGCAAAGAATTATAGAGGTATGATTGGTTCACTACTCTATTTAACGGCATCTAGACCAGACATCCAGTTTAGTGTTTGCCTTTGTGCTAGATTTCAAGCTAGTCCTAGAGAATCTCATGTGACTGCTGTCAAGTGTATCTTTAGATACCTTGCTGGCACTCAAGATTTGGGATTATGGTATCTAGCATCTTGTGAATTTTCTCTCATTGCTTATTCAGATGCTGACTATGCAAGATACAAGCTGGATCGCAAGAGTACTAGTGACTATTGCCAATTTCTAGGTGTGTGTTTAGTCTCTTGGGCCTCCAAGAAACAACACTCGGTTGCCCTCTCTACTGCAGAAGCAGAATATGTTGTTGTAGGGAGTTGTGGCACCTAAGTGCTGTGGATTAAACACCAACTCCAAGACTACCTAGTAGATCTTGGATGAGCCCCGATTTTGTGTGACAACACAAGTGCTATCAATCTTGTCAAAAATCCAATCCTGCACTCTAGGACAAAGCACATAGATATAAGGCATCACTTCATTAGAGATGAAGTTTTTAAGAAAAACATTAAGCTACATTTTGTCTAATCAGAAAATCAGGTTACTGATATTTTCACCAAGCCATTGAGCAACGACAAGTTCTCAACTCTAAGAAGGGAGTTAGGTCTATGTAGGCCTCAATCAAAATAGGTTTGAGATGTTTGATTAACTCTCTCACTATTTTTCTAGCATGATGACTAAAAAGTGCCTATTTTTTTAAATAATCTGTTGAATTGATGAATATTTTGATAACAACTAACTTCAGGGGGAGTTTGACTGTTCTTGAACTAGTTAAATGAATAAATCTCATGCATATCTGATTTTGTTCTGCACATATCAGTCTGCTTTCTCTTGAATAATTTGAGTGATCATAGTTCATATTGCATTGTACTGCAACTAGTTAAATGCATTTTCATGCATGACTATGGTATATAAAATGGTGTATTGTAGAAAGGCAGGTTATACCTGTCAGGAAGCATGCACTATGTGTGAGGTCATTCCTCCACCAAGTACCAATGGTCATTGTTGCATTAAGGAGCACTTAGATAGGGGGAGTTAGTGTCTCATATTTTGATTTGCATCTCCCTCATGCATCAGCTGCATTTAATGAGGGGGAGTCATTGCATACATCTGATACCCACTTGCACATCATATCTTGACACTTATTTGAAAATCTTTGATGAATGCTTGTTCATGTCATATCCAACCAAAATTTCAGAAATTTCAGATTTCGGTCGACTGACCAAAGAATTTCGATCAACCGAAACTCCCAGTGCTGGCCAGTCTAGTTCCTGAGAATTTTTGATCGACCGAAAATCCTCTCCATGTTTTTGCTGCTTGCTCAAATGTTCACACATCTTGTGGTATTTGGAACATAATGTGCTCATCATAATATTCATTCCTGAAGTCACCTTGTGTTTATTGCTCAGTTGAACTTACTGTAATTGCCACATCATTCAACTGCCTTTAATTTAGAATATTGCCAATCTACTCATCTATTCATTAAATTGAGCAAATCACTTATAGGCATCCTCTATTAATTAGGCTCTCTGATTGTCCATGAATAAATCTATTAGTTTAAGTCTAATGCATTTTGAGAGTTTAGAAGATAAACTCCATGGAACAATTTGTATTCTGAATTTAATATACCTCAATCACTTCCTACAAAATGTTGTGTCCTTGGGCAATCTCCTAGAATCTGAAAATTTAAGGTCACTAGCAACCTTGGTTGAGCAACTTTGATTGAGTATTGTCCTTAAACATAGAATAGTCTAAAAATTTCTAAAGGACAGCACATGTCAAATAGTATATCAATGCTCAAGGTAGAGGAATGGCTATGTGTTCATTGAGAAACTAAGCCCTTCATCAAAGAAATGGAATGGACTTAGTCATGAAGTACTATTGCTATCTCTGTTCAAAATGAGGTAGAATAGTTAGTCTCACTGAGTAACTAAGGGTGCTGGCATCTAAGCAACGTGCACCCTTATGTAAAAAGGGTGTGGACTAAACTTAACTGTTCTTAAAAATTAGTGAGCCAAAAAGAAAAAATCTGAACATGACCAAAGGTCAGACATAATGCTGTAATCTTGAGGTAAACTCAGATATGTTCATTCTGTTTAACTTCAATACTAGTCAGTAGTTACTCCGAGGGGAGTCACTGATTTCAGTTGAGTAAGGTAAACGGAGTTAAACGTGGATATAGTTTTGTAGACTTGGTTTATTTCTATTGACACTAAATGCAAAATATTTCAAAGAGCTTCATTGATAAACTCTACTTTTATTACTCTAAAACCAAGCAGACAATAAAAGCACAATCATCAGAGTTCTTGTTACAGAAGAATCTGAAAACTACAACTTGCTTAATGAATAATGTTTCAGATTGTCTTTTAATTTTGATGATTCATTTTCATGATCTCCATACACTTGTCACCAAGCTTTCCTCCACAACTAGTATCCCCATTCCTATACGCTTTCAAACTATCAGTTTTGATGTTGTCAAAGGGGGAGAGTAGTCTGTGAGTCATGTTGAGTCATGTTGATCATAATGACTCATAATGTTCCCATCATCAAAAAGGGAGAGAATATTGTGTCCCTGTGTTTTAATGATGTTAACACTATGAGTCATACATATTGTTGATGATATTGTTGATGATGGCATTCCTAATGTGTTGTTGATCCATGAATTTCACATGTCATTGAACCTTAGGTTTCATACATTTTTTACTCCTTGAGTTCTATACGTTTTGATTCTTGAGATTCATATGTTGTTTTTGATAATGTTAATCAATGAAGATCCATGTGTTTTTGTGAGTTCATGATCATTTTTGTTCAAACAAATGGCCAAAGTTGAAGCTCGAAGGCTGCCTCGATGCAGCTTTGTTGAACCCAGGAGGCGCCTCGACGTAGCTGTGCTAAATCCAGAAGGCTGCCTCGATGCAACCTCTTTGAAGCTGGCAAGGGTGCTTTGTCCTTGAAGAAGGTGCGTCGATGCAACGATCCCCTGCATTGATGCAGCTCCATGAAGACTGGTAGAAGAAGAAGCTGGCGTCAACGCAGCGAAGCAATTGCATCAACACAGCAATCGCTCTAGCAGTAGCAGTGGTAGGTGCGAAGAAGGCCGCATCGACGATACACCTCCACTGCATCGACGCACTCAACGTGATTTCCGGAAGCATCCTTTACGTACTTGCTCGAAAGAGGGATTTCAGCCTAATAGTCCCATTCCAAATCATTGAAAGGGACATCCTTTGATGGTACAAGTTCTGGAAGACCAGTTGGCTGAAAAGATTTTTACTTTCCAGCTGGACCAATGGCAAATCACCTAGAAAGTGTATTCATCCGAAAAGGGGTCATACCTTGAGGAAAAAGTCTTGTACCTACTGAGTACCGGACTAAAATGATTGGCCTGCCAATAGGAACTCAAAGTACCTTATCACTTTTGGGCCAATCAGTGGCCACCCTGCTCAGGATCTGGAAGTCTTCTACCGTGATGGACGATCCAGATGGTTTCCTACCAAATCAGGGGCTACCTACCCTGTACTTCTCATGCAAAAAGAGAAGATTGTCTGGAACAAAATGGCAGCGCGTGGGAGACATTTTCTGTGGAGCTTGCAGCATAGAAGTGGCTAGCATCGAGCTCAGGGTAGTAGACAAGAAAAAAACAAGTAGAGGACAGTTCGAGAAGAGAGGTAGAGACGGGGAGAAGAAGAGAAAATAGAGGAAGGAGAAGAACGGTCTGTGAGGCTAGCTGCTATAGACCTTGAAGCCTGAAGCGCAAAGCCTCCATCCTACACTCGTCGTCTTCATCCTGTGAGAATGAGAGGACCCCGTGGAGCTACTTGCGAAGAGGAGAAGCCTTCGTGAAGGAAAAAGCCAAGCTGTTGCTGAACGTGGAGATTGTAGCTGAGAACGTTTAAGCCTGAAGCAAATCTTCATCCCACGAGAAGAAGAGATAAAGCTCCAGCTTCTTGTGAAGGAGAACCTGCTCTCCTAGGAAGCACTCCATCTGGAAGAAGCGTAGACCGCCATCCAGATTCCAGACAGGGCCATTTTCCGTTCTGCTCAAGAATTCCATTTCCTATCTGGGTTTTGTTTTATGTTATCTCTTTTTTAGTTTGAACCCTTTTCCATTGCTACCTTGAATCATCCCTGCAAGGTGTTATAGGAAGACAGACGGAGGGTGCTTCGGTCTGTGATTTCAGTCCCTACCTGGTATTGTAGGAAGACTGACAGAAGGTGTTTCTGTTCTGTGGTTGGCCTTGAGCGCCCGTAAGCTATGTGTCAGCGTGTTTAGTGCAGTTGCACTAGGGAAGCCTCACTCAGTTGAGTGAGGGGTGGACATAGGACTCTGGTTTGAGTCCGAACCACCTTAAAAATCTTGTCTTGTGTGACTTGCTTGTGTGTTTGTCCTGCGGTAGATGCATGCTTGGGCCGTTTACATATCTTACATTGCTTCTACTGCTTGTGGGTCTTCCTGTGTGTTAGCATCTTTTATATTCCGTTGTGTTTATTGCGAAAAAGGGGGCTGATCTATTCACCCCTCCCCTCTAGATCCGCCATTACCATACATCACACATTAGCCGACCGGTTTGGTCGGCTCCAAGCATGAGGCTGTGGCGCGTCGACTGCATGGCCCAACATATTTATCAAGCCCTTTTGAATGAGCTCTTCTACTATGTTCTTAAAAACATAACAGTCCCCAACGGTGTGACCCAACCTTCGGTGATACACACAATAAGTAGGGTCATCTGTCTTATCCACCTTTGAGAGCTTCCGTGGATCTGGTAGGGTGATGAGCTTTTCTTTCATGCATAGATCAAAGGGAATTTTGATATGCTCCTTTCTGAAGGAATAAGGCGTCTTCATACGCTCCGCTAACAGAGACGCACTCGCCTTGGCCTCAGGCTTTTTGCGATTGCCCTTTGACTTTCCTTCCCACTTGTCTCATTCGTCAGGGAGAAGTCCACAGTATTTACCTCCTTGCCGCTAGCCAGGCGGTCTTTGGAGGTTTTGCCTTTGGCAAAAGCTTGTTCCAGGTGATCAGCGAAGAACATTTCAATCTCCACCACTAACGTGTTTAGCTGGTCAAAGCTTCTAATATTTGAGCCCGGAAGCTTTTCGCTAACTTCCGCCGATAGACCCCTGCGGCAGATGGTGATCGCATCTTCGGGCGTCAGAGGATTATCGCAGTGCATGCTGACGTCCCTTCATCGCTTGATGAAGTCTAACGTGGTCTCACATTTTCTCTACTTGAGGGCACAGAGTTCCGCCAGAGAGACTTTACGCTCGGCCGTATGAAAACGGTCGACGAACTTCTTTTGCATATTAGCCCAATCAGGCACTGAATTGGGCTTTAGCCTGGAATACCACTGGAAGGTAGTGCCTGTCAGGGATGTGGCAAAGTACCGCAGCAAATATGCCTCTTCCAGCGCCAGTTCATCCATGGCCATCATGTAATAGGCCAGGTGTTCATGTGGAGAGCCTTACCTGTTGAACTTCTGAAGTTTTGGGGCTTTCGGGTAGTCAGGCGGAAGTTTCTTGAATTGGTGATGAAGGGAATAGGGCATGCTATATAAATCAACGGTAACCACATCCTCACTATGTTGAGCAAATTTTGCCTCCACAATTCGCTCAATCATCTGCCTTTGCACCATAAGGCTTTCCACAGCGTGAGTGGCAGAGGACCGCGCATTGGCTTCATGTTGCGACGCTTCAAATTCCACCGCCACTGGTAATTTTGCAACAGTGACGGAGGCATTGGCCGTGACTGGAATGGGTGGAGATTGTTGTTCCATCCCAGTGGGCGCCGCTTGAGGTTGAACATGAACCTCCTTTTCACGCAATAGTGCTTGCAAGAGGTTCTTAAGTTCCTGATTCTCACGTCGGAGCTCTGCCAACGTGAGAGTCTGCCCTCTTTTCCAAGATCTTCCTCATGCCTAGGGTTGCTGTCCCCATCGACACTATGGATGTCTTCTTGGTGTTCTTCTTGTCATGCCGGCTCGGGCTGAGATGTTCCTGCAGTTGACATCTGCTGCATCTGTGCTAGGATCCAGGAAACAGGCCTCTACCTCCTCAAATACTGAAGAGGCTGGTTTAGCTCTCCCGAGGTATCCTCCGGTTGCTTATCGGCAGAGGTTGTATAGCAGGTGAACACTTTGACAGCATCATTGGTCACCTGAACCACCCGCTTCTTCATGAGCGGTTGTCGTCCAAGCTTGGGCGCCATCCCTAGTTTGTCAAAAATAGATACTCAGGACGTGGAGGCCTGGGCAGATCAATCCTCATCCGTGTGCGTTGAACTAGCCCACGGAGAGGTCGGACGCACCTTTTTGTCGGTTCCTTGGTGCTTCTTCCAGCGTGGGGGTTGGGTTGTGGACCTCGGGGATGTTGAGGTCTCGATACTTGCCGGGCTCCGCATTTGTTACAAATCCGACATGCGGAAGGGCCCTTCCGCCCATGCTCGCTTGATGATTTGGGCATCCTCTTTAGTGACCCATATTTTCTTCAGATGGAGCTGACACTCCTCAGTTGGGTTGGCCCCTAACTTTGATCAGGGAGCAAGTGGTTTGGGTCATTGCACTGGACCCTGGGTTGCCGTCGGTATGGCATGCTTCTTCAATTTCACTCCGTCCTTCCAGACTTGCCGGAGGAGCTCGAAGCAATTGGAGGTAGAGATGGTTGCAACATGTCAGTCCCGAGGCATAATCGGCTCATCTCCATTGAGCCGGATGCAGAGATCTCCGATGATTATAGTCTTTCCAGAGTGGGATGTCACCGCTGCAGGCTTTACTCCCTTACGGCTATGGCACTGCCCCCGTTGAGCAGGAGCAACGCTGGTGATGCCTTCCCTAGGCGTGGTGTCATTATGATGGCGACGCTTCCCCCGATGTGCAGGAGCAGCACCTCTGAGGGTGGCCGCAATAGAGCTTGGTCCGTTACGACGACGGCGTTGCCCCCGTTGAGCAAGAGCGACGCCAATAGTAATTTGATTGACCGAGAAAACTCGGCCGTTTGCTTGGGCTGAAGGCCTGACACCTTCAGCCATTGTAATGACAGCCGAGTGAACTCGACCAATTGTTGGGACGAAGGGCCTGACACCCATGGTCCGTGAAGAGTTGGCCAGGCGAAGTCGATCATCTACTAAACCAGAGGGTCTAACACCCCCGACGGTTGTCTTGTAGACCGGGCGGACCCGGCCAGTTGCTGGGGCTGAAGGCCTGACGACCCCGATAGTTGGCTTGTTGATCGAGCGAACCCAGCCAGTCGTTGAAGTAGAGGGCCTGACACCCTCAGTAGTTGTTGCCGCAGGCGTGGCTGAGCTGGCTTCAACCACGGGTATGATGCCTAGGAAGAAGGGCGAACTGACGACCGCTGGAAAGTCGCCCAACACGAGCGGAGTCGCTAGGTATCTAAACCTGGCGTGGTTGGCGACGACCTAAGAGCCGTATGTGACGGCGGCCATCGTCTTCTTGATGTTGTTGTTGGTGGTGCATAGCACGAAAGGAGTGGCGTGCGAATGCACACAGAGCCCTCAAGTAAGCAAAAGAGTGTGCCCTCCTCTTCCCGTCCTGTAAGAGGAAGACGGACAATCAGAACCTTGGAGACGGTTTGGGGACTTTCTTTGACAGAAAGAAGAAAGGCAGGAAAGGTCCCACCGGGCATGCCAGTCTGTTGGCCACGGAATTATATGAACATAAATTCATACGGGCATAAGGTGTTCTTTTTGAAAAGAAACATCTTTACTTAAGGGTTTATTGTGTGGGTGGGCATTGTATCAGACGATTTGGGTTCGGGTGCTGGATCTTTCCCCACTGACCGCGGTCAGTGTTGATTTACATCAGCCTAACGTCTGAACACCTTTGTTTAACTCTTAAAGAAATCTCAAAGTCTCCCACATAGCTTCGGATATCGAGGTCCTACTCACTTGGGTAACTCACAATGACCACTCATTCACCACCGACAGACAGACTAGACTAGAGTTTCATTCAGGCAAAACCCTAGAATTTAGGAGCACGAATGCAATTTTGCAAAAGTCATAGGAATTTTTGAAGTGGCGGAAAGTTTCCAAGACCCTGAGAGTATTTCTAAAATTCCTGGGTTGGAACGAAAGTAGGGTTGGACCTCTGACTTCCTAGGGCACCGAGGCCATTTATATAGGGTTTTAGGGGCGACTAGACCATTTCTAGGTCACAGGGGTGTTTTCGTAATTTTATCAAACACTACATGGACCTAGATTTGAGTCGGCACCTAAGTGTCGAACTGGGCTGACAACATCCTCGAGCCCAAGGAGTGACGAGGGCTTCATAGAAGGCTCACATGTGTCAATTTTACCAAAGGAGGGACGTATATGCAATTCCCGAAAGTCACGGGTTTTCTTATAATTTTCCCCGATCGATGCACAAAGCAAATCTGTAGAATACATCATAGACATTCATTAGCGAAGGCAATCTGTATTTCCTTATGGCAAGAGGAAATACATCATACTCCCCCTGACAGCACGTATAGATGTGGGGTTCTGCAATGCCATAAAGAAATACAGTTCGCCTTCGCTAACAGCTCGAGCTTTTAGCGCAACGGTTGGGGCTTGATCTTCGGATCAAGTTCTCCACCTCGTACCAAAAGATAGTCAACTCATGCAGTCAGGGGGAGTCCTCATTACAATCATTTTGAACCCTTCAATACATTTTCATTGCATGACCTTTTGGTATATCAAATGGTGACATGAGGAAGGGTTGGTTAAGCCTGTCTAAAAGCTATCACCATGCGTGAGACCTAACTCCACCCAGAACCAGGAGTCATAGTGTTTAATCGTCATGCATATGCTGAGGGGGAGTCTACTGCTCCAATAATCTCTGTGAAGGAATTCTATGGTCTGCCTTGAAGAATTGTCAGTGGGACTGCTAGAAGAGATTCACTTATGCACAGAATCAAATTGAAAAGGTGTGAGAATTATTCAGACAATGCCAGTGTTTTGATGATACTAAGCTTGGAAGAATGTGCAGCCAATTAAGGTCTGACAAGGAAGGCTGAGTTGACCCACTAATCTTGGATTGAGGATGACTGGTTATTCTGTTCTTAGAACCTGCGTCGACGCAACAAGTTCTTTGCGTCGATAACAAGTTCTTTGCGTTGATGCACAATTAATTTTCTTCACTATTCTTTACTCTATCAACTGCACCGAGTCGACGCAGCAACCCTTCTGCGTCGACACACTCAATGGTCACACTTCAGTTTGTCTACCTTTCATCTGAATTTGATTCTCTTGTGTGCTTAATGTCTCTCCAAAATAAAGTGCTTCATATTTTCCTTGTGAGCATGCTTTATCTCATTTTTCATGGACATAAATTCCTTGGAAGTCATTTATTTGAGAGGGTGATTCTTTAATGTTAATCTGACAATACTCATTAATTTAGGGGGAGTTAAAATGTACATTCTCTTCTTAAGAGACTTTTGGTCTTTTTGACTGACCCCTAATAAATCAATAGTTTATTGTTTATAAACTTTTAAATCTGAGATTAAAAATCTTGAAGATTGTCAGTCTTGTTTATAGAATAGTTTCTAAAACAACCTGAAAAGACTGTGTCCATACTCTTTTATGAAAACCTGAAATTAAGAGTAAAAAGGTCACCTTGTGTGAAAATTCTTAATCAAAGTATTGTCCTTAATAAAATAAATTGGTCTGATTAAGGCTGAAGGAAAACACCATAAAAAAAAAGTAGAGCAATGGCTATGACTAGTTGAGAAACCGTGTCCCATCACCAAAGAAGTGATGAGGGTTGAGTCATGAAGTTAAGGTCTAGCTATCTCTGTTCTGAGAAAAAGTAAAAATGGGAAAAAGCAATAACTGTGGATCACTGAGAAACTGCATCCCTTCACCAAGCAAGTGATGTAGATTGTATGTCATGAGGTGAGCAGTTATCTCTGGAAAGGCAGGATGATTAGTAATGCTAAGTAATCGGGGACTCTAGTATTGGATAAATATGTTTCCTCGTGTCAAAAGACATGAATTAAATTCGAATGCTCCTGAAAAATTTTAAAAGAAAATTTTAATAATAATAAAATATGGTTGACCTAAAGCTAATTTCAGCACCTAAAGAAATTGTTTAATGTCAATACTTGTTAGAATTTTATCCTGAAGGTGTCTCATGAAATTGAGAAGTTTGAAAGGATAGGGTTGGACAAGTGCCTTGAGGGGTGTTTTAACCCTATTCAATAAGCATAAATGGTTCTTTCAGGGTTTTTAATTTTTCAGATTTACGTCTATAGACTTTGAACCATTAAAATACATAAGGGTCATTCACAAAGTCTCTAAAAAGAGGGCGTTAATTTCAAATATTTTAAAATTCCATGAAATAACTTGTTGAGTCAGATTTTCAAGTCGGTCAAAGCCTCTAAATGACTTATAAGGCCTCCAGTTAACTCTGCGATAGCACTTTGACCTATTTCCTTTCATCGGGTCGATGCAGCTTCGCAAGGAACCCTTAACTTTTCTTGTTCCCGTGCTCATCGTCTTGTTCTGCTCCGACGTTCCCCACTCCAGCCTCCAGCGATCGCCGATGCACCTGTTTCTCACCTTCGACGAGGTCATTCCTTTTTCCTCAAACCCTATTTTTCGCTGTAATGGCACCTCTGGCTACCAATAACAAGGGCAAGTCTGCGGCCTCAAGGAATCGCTCTCTAGAGGAATCACCAGTTACTATTGAGCCCAGAACCAAAAGGAGGGGTGATCAAGATGTCTCTGCAGTAGCTAGAAAGCAGAAAAAATCACAGACCTCATGCAAACGGAGAAGCACTGAGTCGGAACAACTGACAAAGAAACAAAGGGTTTCCAGAAAAACAAGGGGCAAGGAAGTACAAGAGGAATAGGAGGATGTTTCATCATCTTCCTCACAAGAGGACGCACCAGAGCCAAGGAATATTCTACATCCAAGATGCATTGATATTAATGACGGTGAGATGCTTGATGTATTCCCTGAGTTTATATTCTTCAATATCAAGGTCTGAAAAGCTTTGTCAGTAGGCATACAGTTTTTTACCCCAAATTGGTCCAAGAATTCTATAAAAATCTGGTCTATGAAGAAAGGACTCACAAAATGACCACGATGGTGAAGAAAATAGAAATAGAGATAAATCACATATTTCTTTCTAGAGCTCTGAGAATCCCAGATGAGGGTGTTTTTGAATTCACTTATGAGTTTGATGAACATGAGGCTTACTCCATTCTGACAGCGAAGCCTAGCAACATAGAGAATTTAAAGGAAACCTATGTGACTAGTTTAAATGCCAATGGGTTTCCACCCTTGAAAAGGCTTGTCCACCACATTCCCACAATAATTATTACTCCTCAAAGTGGTGGAAGAAATAGGGTAACTGAGACCTAGATGTTCCTGTTATACTGCATGTTCAAAGAAATTCAGATCAGCATACCTGATGTCATGTTGCAGATTATTGTTGGATGCATTGGGACAAGCAAAATTTTGCCATATGCAGCTCATTTGACTACTCTTTTTGAAATGGCAAAAGTGCCATTGGAAAATGAGAAAAAGAAGAGCATTGCCGCCTACAACATCTATTGTCTGAAGAATATTCAGAAATTCATGAAGTACAGGACAGAGGGTGGCAGAGTATTGAGAGTTTTACCTGGAGAACAGGCTGAGCCTCCTCAGGAGGAACTTCCACATGTGGAAGTACAACAGGCTGAAGATGTGCAACATGAGGAACATCAAGAAATTCCATCTCAAGCTATTGTTCATGTTTCTCTAATTTCAGGAGCTCCTGCTCAGCCAGCCACCTTCACAGAAGCTAAGGTGCCTCCAATATTTCCTTCTGAGCCAGCCAGTTCATCTCAACCTTCTTCTTCCACTCAGCCTCCTGCATCCTCAATTCCTGTCCTTCCTCAACTATACAACTTTCTCTCCACTCAATTTCATAATATCCAGTCCTCCATTCATGAAATGTCAACCAATTTTGATATGAGATTGACAATACTGAAACTTAAAATGGAGAGTAGGTTTGCTAAACCACAACAACATTTTGAGCATGCAGCAAGAAGGTTTAACAGACTAGTGGGTACACTTTGAAACGTATCCGCTCAGGCCTCCATTATTCAGACCAGGCTGCATACATAACTTCAGCACATAGAGTGGTAGTTTCAGCAAGGTAATGCACATCACAGAGAAACAATCTCTCAAATAACCAAGATGAGACTGACATACACCAACTTGATAGACAAGATGGAATATCTGGAAAGAGACATTGGTTATCTAGTCCAAGAGGCAAGAAGCCTAAGAGATCAGCTACCACTTCCTGCAGGAGAAAGCCTAGCAGAAACCACCTATCATCCTACTTCTTCTACTGCAGCTAGGGCTGTCAATGGGCTGGGCTGGCCTGACAGGCCCGCAGGCCTGGCCCGATTTCAGGCCGGGTCGCAAGGTCTTTTTCGGCTCGCGGACTTTTAGTCGGCCCTAAAAGCCCGGCCCGACTAGACCGGCAAGCCGGGCTCGGGCTTTGAGTTCGGCTCGCGGGCCGGCCCGACCCGTTCCCTTTTTTTATTCTCACTTCAAATTTTAAAAACTATTTAGTTAAAAATATGTTATTTTACTTAATTAAAATTTTTAAAACTCTCTTTTCACACAAAATATGTAATTAATATCAAAATTTTAATTAATTTAGTGAGATTATACATTTTATATTATTAAATCTATTGGTTTTTATTTTTTTTATTTTATTATTTAAGTTGTCGGGCCGGGCCTTAGTCGGGCTTTGTATTTTTTAAATAATGTCGGGCCCGACACGACCCGACCCGACATAGGTCGGGCCCAGGCCGGGCTTGGGCCTTAATCTTGATAAGTCAGGCCCAGGCCGGGCCGACCTAAGCCCGAGCCTGACCCATTGATAGCCCTAACTGCAGCACCACCAATGCCTCATGGCATAGACCAATTTGTGGTACACATGTCAGATATTCTACATAGCATGTCTGATTCACTGGAGAGTAAAATTTCTTCATTACAAAAGTTGATATACGAGAAGATGCAGAACTTGCATGACCGGCTCCGACGCCTTGAGCAAAGAATCTATGCAGGAGCAGGACCATCTCAGCGGCCAGACCCTCCAACACATTGATTAGTTTTAGTTTGCTCTCCCCAAGTCCTATTTTGATGATGTCAAAGGGGGAGAGTGAGTGAGAGTCATAGTCGTCATAGTCATATGCATTCATATTCTATCTTGGTCTGTAATCATGCATTGTGAGTGTCATTGCATTGTGAGTCTTCATGAGTCTCATACCACATATATGTACATATGCATTCTAAGCAGAATGAAAATGAAAATTATTTTATAAATGTGTGATGTTCAATGTGTGAAATGTATGAAATGAATGACGTGAATGAATGGTTTCAAGTGACAATGACTCATAGTTGCCATCATCAAAACGGGGGAGAATGCTATGTCCCTGATTTTGATGATGTCTAACTATGAATCATTGGTATAAGATCTTCAAATCTTGATGAAAGTAAGTACCTGATAGAGTTAATATCAAAGCCAAAATTGTGTCCCAAAATATTTAACTTCATATCCTATATGGGTCCAACAGGTACAGAATGAAAAAATAGTCGACAGAAGAAGACTACGTCGACTCAGTGTGCTCAATGAGTTGATGCAATTGAAGAAGAAGACTTCAGTGTGTAGACGGTCAGACAAAGCCATATGAAGGATTGAGTCGACACAGAATTCCAGTGCGTCGACGCAGCAGAAGAAAAGAAGAGCAAACATGAAGGATTGGGTCAACGCATGATCCCAATGAGTCGACGTAGTAGAGGAAGAAAAGAAAATCTAGAGGAGCTGCCCTTCAAGCGATAAGAAGGATGAGTCGACGCAACAAGCTTGTAGCGTCGACACAACAACAGTATCCATCAACCAGCAGCTAAGTGACATGAGAGTTGAGTTGACACAATAGAACCAATGTGTTGACACATCAAGAACTTTTCAGTCAAGTTTTCAAACAACACGTAGAGTGCGTTGACGCAATAAAGATGTTGCGTCGACACATCAAAGCCTTCAGCGAGATCTCATCTAGCAACAAGAACGATGAGTCGACTTAGTGAAGAACAATGCATCGACACACCTTATATGGTGAGAATCTGATTAAGTGGTGGGTCCCACTTCTGGCTCAGGAACCGTGGTCCAATGATTGGAAGGTTGATGCACGAGGAATCCACATTCCAGAAGGCACTTTTTGGAGGGAAATTATTCCCCAAATGTAACAACCTGATTGTGTAGATCCCCAAGGGAATCTTCTCTGCTTCGAGAGAAATATAGCAGATCAGGAATTGAAGAGAAACATACACAGAGAGAAGCGAGCGAAGAGAATAGAAGAGAGAGAGCTGCGGCAAGGGATGCTAGAGCTGAAAAGGGAGAAAACCTAAGAGAAGAAAAGGGAGAAGAGAAGATCGAAGAGCCCCTTCCATAAAAGAGATAGTGTGACGACCCAGAGTTCAGGATACCGATATACCGATAACATCGGTATACCGACACCAAGAACTGGGGAGGCCACCCAAGAGGCTGATGAGGCCCCTGAAGGGTTAGTGGGGGGTTAGCTGAGGAATATGCATAATTAATTGCGAATTGGGGCGCGCGATACAAATAAGTATTTAAGATTTAAACACAAGTGCGGAAGCAATTTAAAATAACCAGAGTGATATATATAACTAGTCCAGAGTCACAAACACTAGTCCACAGGTCACAACTACGCGGGGCATACCCCGGCAAAAGTACAACACAAGCCTCAAAAAGGCAGCTCGTGCACAGCTGGCAGCTAAGGAACGGTCCCGAAACAGCACACTAAACTCCGGGAGATGTCGGGCGCGGCTCACCTGAAAGGAGAAGGGTGAGTCACAGCCAGACTCAGTAGGGGTCACGCGGATCCCTACCTCGCACTAAACAAGCGAACATGCATAATTAACAGCAATTAAAGCATGCATTCAAATAAATACACAGGCAATGGCATGAATATCTAATCACCAGAAAGCTGTAAACTCTATCTAAGCAAGTATAACAGCTAACACATGCCGCTACTAATTAAATGCAAGCGATTAAAGCTAAAACTACCAATTAGAATGAGCTGCAACTAATCCAAGCAACAAGGAAGGACAACCACTGGAGCAGAAACCAGAAGCGTCCACTGACGGCTTACACTGCGTCTCAAGCACTCGCAGTCGACAAGCGACAAGCTAAGCGCGCAAACAGTACCAGACCAAGTGACCAGTCGGAGTGACACCCGTCGGCGTCAGTCCACAGTCTCCGACCACGTGTGCACACACTGACTCTAGCCTGAGCCAGGCCCTCTAACTAGTTTTCTCCCTTGGCAGGACGCTACCATTGGCTGGGAGCCCACGGAACTAGCTTACAAACCGTGAATGGGAAATATACCCCTCCGCCATCCTCAAGCGGGTCGGTACTCAACAGACCTTAGGGCAACAACAGTGGCTCCATTGCCTGGAAAGAAAAGCTACTCTATTGGCACATAAAACACGCCACAATATAGTAAAACAATACAACTATGGCATGAATATAGAACGGAACGCATAAGCAATGGGCTGGGAATATATTGCAGCCATCAGGGAAGTGGCGGTCAAGGACCCACGCGCCACATGCAAACGACGGTCGGGGGTCGGCGCGTTACTTCAAGAATGACGCTCCAGTCCCCATCCGTCACTCCCTTCAGGGTTCCAGCTCAAGAGGCACCAAGGGCATGTAACGGTAAGGGCCCTGCGCGTTACTTCGAAGCGACGCGTGGGGTCACCGCCGTCACATCCACCCGAGGCTCAAACCACCTATCAGCGTTCTAAATGGTAGCAGGCGAAGTAACGCCCCGGTCTAGGCGCGTCGGACCGAAACGACGGTCGGCCGACAGGCCGCCGGGCGCACCGCCTGACCAAAATCACGGAAAACAGTTGATGAGTAACGGATGGGAGCCCCACCGTTACTCTCCAAGTAACGCACCCCCATTGGGCCGCTATTTGGTAGTGACGCGTCCACCATGGACCGTCGGGCAAGTGACGGTTCCTGGCAGGACCGTCACTGCACCTGGGTTACGGGCGGGTGCGGTTTGTAAACCGAAGCCCTCCCGGACGGCTGAAAACGCCGGGTATCGACGAAAAACCTGATAACCTGTCAAACCACGCATGCTAGACAACAATCTAACATCTAAATCTAGCACATGCAAGGCCTAAAACGCATTAAACTCAAGATTTGGGCTAAAACCCCAAAAATGGAAATATGAACATCATGCATGCTACGGGGTGCTAATCAACAAGCGAGCTAAAGGAAACGATCCTAGCAAGATCGAGGTTCCATCCCCCTACCTTTCGCAAGCCGAAACCGACGAACGGGCCGCATGCAAGGAGGAATAGCCACGGAGCTTCCACGCTCCACCTCGCTCCCACGATCACCGATCCACGCCGAAGTGGACACCCACGCGCTCTACTCGACGCGAGGAATCCAACGGTGCCAACCTCATCTCAATCCGACGCCGTCTCGACCCCGATCCCTAAGAGAGGAGAGGAGGTGGCCGCACGGAGGAGAGAGAGAGGGAGAGGGTGAAATGAGAGATCGACGGGGGAGAGAGAGAGTGAGGGTGAGAGATATAAAAAATAAAAAATAAAAATAAATAAAATTAATATATATATAATATAATCATTATATATATAAAAATCTTATTAATATTCAATAACCCTCAAACAGCTCCGAACAAATCCGGAAAAATGCCAGACAAATTCCTAAAAATCCAGGAAAATAGCCGGAATTTCCAGAACAATTAATAGAACAAATACCACGAAGGATCCATTAAGGCACGGGCCTTACAGTCCCTCCCTCCTTACAGAAATTTCGCCCTCGAAATTTACAATAACCGAAAAGGAGGAAACTGAGAAAGGACTTATACCTCACTGGAACAAGAAAGGAAAAAGCTGACGCATTTCATCTTCACGCTCCCAAGTAGACTCGTTACCAGAGTGACGCTGCCAAGCAACCCTTACCAGAGGAATAACCTTATTTCTCAACCGCTGCTCACGACGGTCTTCAATTCGGATAGGAAACTCTGGCGTGGACAAATCAGCAGTCACCTCGGGCCACACTGAATCATCGAGAACATGAGAAGCATCAGACACATATTTCCTCAACTGAGACACGTGGAACACATTATGAATAGCTTGCATGGCCGCCGGCAGTTGCAAACGATAAGCCACTGAACCAATAGCTTCAACAATCGGAAAAGGGCCAACATACCGCGGACTAAGCTTTCCACGCTTCCCAAACCTGGAAACACCCTTCATTGGAGATATTTTAACAAACACCATATCTCCTGGCTCAAATTGTAGTGGACGTCTGCGCCGATCTGCATAACTTTTCTGTCGACTCTGAGCCGTCAACAATCTCTGTCTGATCAGACGAACCACATCAGAACACTGCTGTACCATGTCCGGTCCTGTCAACAGTCGGTCCCCAACATCAAACCAGTTCAGAGGAGTACGACAAGGACGACCATACAGCGCTTCATAAGGAGCCATGCCAATACTGGAGTGAAAACTGTTATTATAAGCAAACTCAACAAGTGGCAAATGCTGACCCCACGAACCTTGCCAATCAAGACAACACGATCTCAGCATGTCTTCCAAAGTCTGAATAGTTCTCTCTGACTGTCCATCTGACTGTGGATGATACGCTGAACTGAAAGCTAACTCAGTGCCCAAAGCTTTCTGGAAACTACGCCAGAAGCCAGAGGTAAAACGCGGGTCACGATCTGACACAAGTGAAACAGGAATTCCATGCAATGGCACGATCTTCTGCACATAGAGCTCGGCCAATCTCTGCACACTCCAAGTAACTTTAATTGGCAACAATCTGGCGGTTTTCGTCAATCTGTCGACAAGCAGCCAGATTCCATCAAAACCTTGAGAAGTTCGAGGCAAACCCACCACAAAATCTGTAGTAACATGGTCCCATTTCCACATCGGAATTTCCAATGGCTGAAGCAGACCACCTGGCTTTTGATGTTCGGCTTTAACTAATTGACAAGTCAAGCACTTAGAAACAAAAATAGCCACGTCCTTCTTTATGCCGGGCCACCAGAACTGCTTCTTCAAATTCTGATACATCTTGGTGACACCAGGGTGAATAGCAAAACGGGAACCATGGGCTTCACTCAAAATCTCATTCCTCAAATCATCATCAACAGGAATATACAATCTGCCCTGGAAACTGACGACCAGCTCGTCATCAAATTCCACATCATATCTTGATATAACACGGGCCAAATCAGAATCAGCTTGTTGGGCTTCTAGAATCTGCTGATACAAAGCTGAACCCAAAACCAAGCTAGCACAAACTGCCATCCTCGGATCGGCAGGAATCTCTACATACAATGCCTCGCTCGGAAGCTGTTCCCACAATTTCCATTCATGAAGCAACAAATGACTGACTTGTACTTTCCTGCTCAGAGCATCAGCCACAACATTCATTTTACCTGGCTGATAGGAGAGTGTAAAGTCATAATCTTTCATGTATTCCATCCATCGCCTCTGCCTGAGATTCAGATCTTTCTGGGAGAAAATATACTGTAAACTCTGATGATCAGTAAGAATCTGAAATTTCTCACCATACAGATAATGTCTCCAGATCTTCAAGGCAAAAATAACTGCAGCTAGCTCTAGATCATGAGTGGGATAATTTCCTTCATGCTGTTTCAATTGCCGAGATGCATATGCGATAACCTTACCATGTTGCATCAGCACTGCACCCAAACCTACTCGAGACGCATCTGTACAAACAAGAAAACCACCCGAGTCGGAAGGCAAAGTCAACACTGGAGAAGAAGTCAACAGCCTTTTCAATTCAACAAAGCTAGCCTCACACTGATCCGACCAGACAAATGGCACACCCTTCCGTGTCAATTTAGTCATCGGTGCTGCAATCTTCGCAAAATCCTGAATGAATCTGCGGTAATATCCAGCCAATCCTAAAAAACTTCGTATCTCCGTGATGGTCCTCGGTCTCTGCCAACTCAAAACGGCATCAATCTTTGCAGGGTCTACTGCTACTCCATCACTAGAAATCACATGGCCAAGAAAATGAATCTCCCGAAGCCAGAATTCACATTTACTGAGCTTCGCATAAAGCTCGTGATCTCTTAGAGTCTGCAGAACGATCCTCAAATGCTGCACATGATCATCAACAGAGGCAGAATATATCAAGATATCATCAACAAAGATCACCACAAAATGGTCCAGAAATGGACGAAAGATACGCTGCATTAGATCCATAAAGGCTGCTGGGGCATTAGTCAAACCAAACGGCATGACTAAAAATTCAAAGTGACCATATCGAGTACTGAAAGCAGTCTTCTCCACATCAGATTCCCGGATCCGCAACTGAAAATAGCCAGATCGGAGATCAATCCGTGAAAAGACAGCAGCAGACTGTAACTGGTCAAACAAATCATCAATCCTGGGGAGCGGATACTTATTCTTGATAGTCGCCTGATTCAGCTGCCTGTAATCAATACAAAGCCTCAGGTTTCCATCTTTCTTTTTCACAAACAGTACTGGGGCACTCCACGGAGAAAACTGGGACGAATATAACCCTTCGCCAGTAACTCTAGTAGCTGTGCACGCAGTACTTTCAATTCAGCTGGAGCCATTCGGTACGGCGGCTTTGCTAAGGGGCCAGTACCTGGAATCAGTTCAATCACCATCTCAATCTCTCGCTCTGGGGGCAAGCCTGGCAACTCGTCAGGAAACACATCAGGGAACTCACAGACAACCGGAATATCACAAACATCCCGTCGTGGTTTTTCAACAGCCACCACTGAAGCAAGGAATCCCTGACAACCTGCGCTAAGCAACCTATAGGCTCGAATAGCAGAAATAATCATACGAGAAGAACGGGATCGAATACCTTGAAAATAAAAGGCTGATTTTCCCTGGGGCTGAAAATAGACTTTCTTCGATCTGCAGTCAACCACAGCTCCATAATGCTCCAACCAATCCATTCCCAGAATAACATCATAATCTGCCAGCTGCAACGCATACAATCTCGCCGGCAACTGGTGATCATCAATCATCACAGGAGACTCATCCAAACACAAGGGAGTAACCATGAAATCTCCAGAAGGCAATTCCACAAACAACTCACAAGACAGCTCAGAAGTGGGTTCCTCAATACAAGCCATAAAATCCTCAGAAATAAAAGAGTGAGAAGCACCAGAATCAAATAAGACATGAGCTGCATGACCATAAAGCATAATCGTACCTTCCACAAGATGGGACGCAGCAGCATCAGCTCTTGTCAAATGAGAAACTTTGCCTTTCTGCTTCTTAGAACCAACTGAAGATTGCTGAGAAGACGCCGACGCCTGAGAGAAAAATTGCTGTGGAGCTTGAGGTGCAGGAGGTCTAAACTGCGGCTGAGGTTGAGAAAACTGAGGAGCTTGCAATGGATTCGGCCTCAGCGGGCAATCTCGAACCACATGACCTGGCTGGTCACACCTAAAGCAAACAACAGGAAGAGAACACGGTTGGCCCTTATGATGACCACCGCATCTCCGACACGTCCACGGCTGACTAGCAGCTGAGCTCTGTCGAGTTTGAGAAGAAGGTGCTGTCGGCTGCTGAACAGAATCTGCACCGGACGGCTGCTTCTTCTTCTTCTTGAACCTTTTGAACTTGGGCTTAGAAGGAGAGGAAGCACTGGAAACCTCTGACTGGACCGAAGGAACACTAGGCACGGGCTGTCGGTAAGTCTGCTGAACCTGAGCCACCGGCTGCACTGACCCTGCCTGGGGATATCCACCCGGTCTCGCCATCTCCAGCTCTAAAGCTACAGCTGTCTGGCACGCAGTATCGAGATCCGCAACACGACTCGCTATCAACGGCATCTTCAACTCTGGCCTCAACCCTCGCAAGAATTGCTGGGTCTTCAAAGCTTCACTGGCCAGCACATGGGGCGCATACTGACCCAATTCCAAGAACTTATTCCTGTACTGAAGCACGGTCATACTGCCCTGGGTCAATTCCATAAACCGATACATCTTATCCATCTGCAAGCAGGCAGGAGTATAGGCACGCTCAAAAGCAGCAACGAACTCTGCCCAAGTGATTTGCCGAAGAGGTCTGGATCGAAAGGAAATCTGCCACTCGGCTTTCCACCACGCAATGGACGTACCCTGGAGTTGAAAGGCAGCGAGCATGACTTTCTCATCTTCAGCACACTCCATCGAAACAAAAACACGCTCTATCGCATCCATCCATTGCCTCGCGACTTCTGGATCAGCTTGGCCATCGAAAGCAGGCGGATTAAACATCAGAAATTCCTTCAAAGCCTTGCCTCGACTGCCAGGCACTTCAGCTTGAACGATCGGCACTGGAGGAGCAACTGGAACGACAGGAACAGCGGGAACTGCAGGAGGAGGTGCAGAACCGCTATCTTCCCTGGACGCATCTCGAGGAACACGAGGAGCTCGAGGAGGTCTTCCTCGACGAGGCGGCATAATTATGCTGCCAGAAACACAATCAACAATGAAATCCATCAATCATACGGAAAACATCCTATGCCAGCAAGAGACAACAACAGGACTAGCTCTGGACCAAGCGTCAATTCCAATTCTTTACGCAAATCCTCAACTTCAAGCTCTGATACCACCTGTGACGACCCAGAGTTCAGGATACCGATATACCGATAACATCGGTATACCGACACCAAGAACTGGGGAGGCCACCCAAGAGGCTGATGAGGCCCCTGAAGGGTTAGTGGGGGGTTAGCTGAGGAATATGCATAATTAATTGCGAATTGGGGCGCGCGATACAAATAAGTATTTAAGATTTAAACACAAGTGCGGAAGCAATTTAAAATAACCAGAGTGATATATATAACTAGTCCAGAGTCACAAACACTAGTCCACAGGTCACAACTACGCGGGGCATACCCCGGCAAAAGTACAACACAAGCCTCAAAAAGGCAGCTCGTGCACAGCTGGCAGCTAAGGAACGGTCCCGAAACAGCACACTAAACTCCGGGAGATGTCGGGCGCGGCTCACCTGAAAGGAGAAGGGTGAGTCACAGCCAGACTCAGTAGGGGTCACGCGGATCCCTACCTCGCACTAAACAAGCGAACATGCATAATTAACAGCAATTAAAGCATGCATTCAAATAAATACACAGGCAATGGCATGAATATCTAATCACCAGAAAGCTGTAAACTCTATCTAAGCAAGTATAACAGCTAACACATGCCGCTACTAATTAAATGCAAGCGATTAAAGCTAAAACTACCAATTAGAATGAGCTGCAACTAATCCAAGCAACAAGGAAGGACAACCACTGGAGCAGAAACCAGAAGCGTCCACTGACGGCTTACACTGCGTCTCAAGCACTCGCAGTCGACAAGCGACAAGCTAAGCGCGCAAACAGTACCAGACCAAGTGACCAGTCGGAGTGACACCCGTCGGCGTCAGTCCACAGTCTCCGACCACGTGTGCACACACTGACTCTAGCCTGAGCCAGGCCCTCTAACTAGTTTTCTCCCTTGGCAGGACGCTACCATTGGCTGGGAGCCCACGGAACTAGCTTACAAACCGTGAATGGGAAATATACCCCTCCGCCATCCTCAAGCGGGTCGGTACTCAACAGACCTTAGGGCAACAACAGTGGCTCCATTGCCTGGAAAGAAAAGCTACTCTATTGGCACATAAAACACGCCACAATATAGTAAAACAATACAACTATGGCATGAATATAGAACGGAACGCATAAGCAATGGGCTGGGAATATATTGCAGCCATCAGGGAAGTGGCGGTCAAGGACCCACGCGCCACATGCAAACGACGGTCGGGGGTCGGCGCGTTACTTCAAGAATGACGCTCCAGTCCCCATCCGTCACTCCCTTCAGGGTTCCAGCTCAAGAGGCACCAAGGGCATGTAACGGTAAGGGCCCTGCGCGTTACTTCGAAGCGACGCGTGGGGTCACCGCCGTCACATCCACCCGAGGCTCAAACCACCTATCAGCGTTCTAAATGGTAGCAGGCGAAGTAACGCCCCGGTCTAGGCGCGTCGGACCGAAACGACGGTCGGCCGACAGGCCGCCGGGCGCACCGCCTGACCAAAATCACGGAAAACAGTTGATGAGTAACGGATGGGAGCCCCACCGTTACTCTCCAAGTAACGCACCCCCATTGGGCCGCTATTTGGTAGTGACGCGTCCACCATGGACCGTCGGGCAAGTGACGGTTCCTGGCAGGACCGTCACTGCACCTGGGTTACGGGCGGGTGCGGTTTGTAAACCGAAGCCCTCCCGGACGGCTGAAAACGCCGGGTATCGACGAAAAACCTGATAACCTGTCAAACCACGCATGCTAGACAACAATCTAACATCTAAATCTAGCACATGCAAGGCCTAAAACGCATTAAACTCAAGATTTGGGCTAAAACCCCAAAAATGGAAATATGAACATCATGCATGCTACGGGGTGCTAATCAACAAGCGAGCTAAAGGAAACGATCCTAGCAAGATCGAGGTTCCATCCCCCTACCTTTCGCAAGCCGAAACCAACGAACGGGCCGCATGCAAGGAGGAATAGCCACGGAGCTTCCACGCTCCACCTCGCTCCCACGATCACCGATCCACGCCGAAGTGGACACCCACGCGCTCTACTCGACGCGAGGAATCCAACGGTGCCAACCTCATCTCAATCCGACGCCGTCTCGACCCCGATCCCTAAGAGAGGAGAGGAGGTGGCCGCACGGAGGAGAGAGAGAGGGAGAGGGTGAAATGAGAGATCGACGGGGGAGAGAGAGAGTGAGGGTGAGAGATATAAAAAAAATAAAATAAAAATAAATAAAATTAATATATATAATATAATCATTATATATATAAAAATCTTATTAATATTCAATAACCCTCAAACAGCTCCGAACAAATCCGGAAAAATGCCAGACAAATTCCTAAAAATCCAGGAAAATAGCCGGAATTTCCAGAACAATTAATAGAACAAATACCACGAAGGATCCATTAAGGCACGGGCCTTACAGATAGAATAGCATATCTGAGCTCAAGAGAAGAGAGAGAGTGAAAGCAGCCAAGGAGGAATTAGTTCTGATGTGATCAGAGAAAGGCTTGTAGATCAAATCTAAAGCCAAAGTGCTCACTTGAGCTATAGTTTCTTGTGTATTCATCTTTTGTTTTCTTCATTCAAATCTTTGTTTTCTATGTGTTTTCGATACCTTGTTTAGGGATTGGTTGAAGTTGTGAATCAGCGGTGAGGACTGTGTCCTCATATCAAGATGTAAGTCAGCGGTTGTATGCAAATTGAATCCGCGTTCTAGGTTTATACCCTTAAGTTGTGAGTCATCGTGAAGCCTCACCGTGTTCTGGTGAGGGGTGGACGTAGATTTGCGAGTTTGCAAACTTAACCACCTTAAAAATCCTATGCATTCGTGGTTGTTTGTGTTTGCATCCATTTCCTCTACCTCCTATTCATAGGTCCAAACTATCACTCACTGCAAATCGTTCTTACTTCTTCAATTCAATCTGCTCACACACACTCCTGCCAAGTGTTCTGGTTATTCCATATTTCTTTATGTAGTCAAATTGATTTCAAATTGGGCATAGTTTTTTAAAAAAGATCATAATCAATTCACCCCCCTATTGATTATAGTTGCACCCAGGGACCTAACAATTTTAAAGATCAGTCTGTGCGTGCATAAACATGAAATCAGCAAAAAGAAAAGTCAAATCACAGGTACATAACATATAGATTTTGGCAACCCGTGGAGAGAACAAAAAGAGAAAAGCAGAGGAAGATCCTGAGAAAACGTACAGGAATAGTAGCTCTCAAAACCCCAGTGCCAGAGCAGATTTCAGAAAACCCATTGAAATGAGAAGGGGGAAAAGGAAACATTTGCCAAAAAGAAAAAGTGGGAACAAACAGAGAGTCATTAAATGCTCGAAAAAAGAAGAAAATAAGAAAGGAGGATCACGGCAAAAGCACTGGCATCCTGAAGACCCGTCAGTTTTACAGTATCCACCCACCCGCATGCAGCAATACCGCGCAACTGCCCCCTCTTACCCATGATGAGGAAACCCATTATAGTATCTGAGCAGAAGGGATGTGCTACCTGGGAGAGATTGAGAGAAAGAGAGAGTATGCAACGGTAGCAACAACAGAGAGAAGCGGAAGCAACACTCTACGGGAGTACTATGAGATCGAGGTGGATGTTATCTCCACTATCCTCACTACTGAAGATTTATCAGGCGCAGTCTATGACGACGACTCGATTAATGATGACAATATGAAGCCCTACCTAACAACAGGTGAACTACTCTCGAACGATAGTCTAAGCTCCCAAATTCAAGAGGCTGCTACCATCTACCGGTATTGGGAAGAGGTCACCTCTGATGATGCACCTTTCCAAACCGAGGTCAGGTTTGATAAAGCTGTAAGTGGAGAAGATGAAGACTCCAAAATTGAAAGGGAGCATCTCGAATTCGAGTGCATCCTCGAGGAATGTTGGGCACTGCCTCAACCCGAATGGCCAACAGAAGAGCTGACTTCAGCACACCTTCAGCAGGCCGAATATCAAACGGCAGATCTCGTAGTCCAGGCAACTGAAGCCGAATGTTACAGCAGTGGTGAGGTGATGACTAAAGGTCAAACCCTCCAATCTCTACCGGAAAAGGCTGGTGGTGATAAAGTCCTCCATGGCACCTTGCAAAACCAAGATCAGATTCCTCCTACTCTAGGGAATGAGACCGGCAAATGTCAGTCACCCCCTTCTTCAAGCCTGGAAATCAAGGATAAAGCTCCATCGCCAGATAAAAATGAGACTCCAATATGGGAGCAGGCATCTCTTGAAGAAGACATGGAGGTTCTGGAGATCGACGATGATGAAGAAGATTTTGTCGACCTACAATCAGCACCACCTGAAATTGAAGACGGCGGCCAAGCTACCATCGATGAGTTAATAGAAGTGAACCTGGATAGTGAAAATAATCCAAGGCCCACCTTCCTCAGCCCTCTACTCTCCTAGGAGGAGCAGGAACAATATTTGCAACTGCTGCAAGAGTTTTGGGACTGCTTTACCTAGACATATAAAGAAATGCCGAGACTAAAACCTGATGTAGCTCAACACTCGCTGGCAATAGACCCGACGGCGGAGCTGGTGAAGCAAATTCTCCGGCGCATGAAACCAGAGTTGATCAGCCAAATAAAAGTCGACAAGCTCATTGATGTCAATTTTGTTGAAGAGAACCAATACACCACGTGACTAGCTAACATAGTGCCAGTGAAGAAGACAAATGGACAGATAAGAATATGTGTTGATTTTCGGGACCTCAACAAGGCATGCCCGAAAGATGATTTCCCAGTGCCAGTTACCGAAGTAATGATAGATGCCACAACTGGCCATGAAGCTCTCTTATTTATGGGCGGGTCATTCGGCTACAACCAAATATAGATTGCTGAACAGGACCGGGTCCACACGGCCTTCCGAACGCCCAAGGGCATCTTCCACTATAAGAGAATGCCGTTCGGCCTCAAGAATGCCGGCGCTACCTATCAAAGAGCTATGATGAAGATCTTTGATGAATTGCTCTATAAAAAGGTGGAGTGCTACATTGACAACCTAGTGGTCAAGACCAGGAAAAGAGAAGACCACCTGCAAGACCTGGGGGTGATATTTCAAAGGCTTCGGTAGTATGAGCTGAAGATGAATCCAATGAAGTGTGCCTTCGAGGTGTCCAGTGGCAAATTCCTCAGATTCATTGTTAGACACAGAGGAATTGAAATAGACCTTGACAAAATAAAAGCAATGCAAGTGCTTCCTCCATCAAGGAGCCTCACCGAGCTGAGATCATTGCAGGGCCGGCTGGCTTACATCCACCGGTTTATATCCATGTTGTCGGGTCGATGTCACCCCTTTCACAAATTGATGATGAAAGATGTACCCTTCTACTGGGACGACAAATGCCAAGCGGCCTTTAATAGGCTGAAGGATTATCTCAAGACTCCTCCAGTGCTGTGGGCACCGGTGACAGGGCGGCCGCTGATTCTATATATAGTAACTATAGGATGTTCCCTAGGGGCAATGTTGGCCCAGAATAATGAAGAAGGAAAAGAACATGCACTATATTATCTTAGCCGAAGGTTAGTGAGAACCGAAGAAAGATATGTTGGGTCTCCTCTGAGATGGATTGAAGGGGGAGAATGTTGGGTCTCCTCTGGATTGATGAGCAGTATGTGTACTGCTTTGGGCTGAATTGTCTTAGGTGATTGGCATCATGCTGAATTGTTTTAAGTGAATGGCAACCGTACTGTTTGACTTAGTTGACTGAGGTGTTGACTTTATTTTGACATGATGGTGTATGTATTTTGATGCATTTTATATGTCAGATCTTCATATAACTATTGTCTGCATCTTTATACTTAGTTTGTGCATAAGAATAGAGCCGGTGCAACACTTCGTGCATGCATATTTGAGTCGGTGCAACTCTTGCACCATGCACATAAAGTCTGTGCACATGTCTTTGGTAAGTCTGTGCATAAGAGTCTTATCCGTCTTGAGTCTATGTAAGTGTAGGCATGCGACATAATAAGTCTGTGCATGTCTCATATGATGCATAACATAGTCTGTGCAATCTTTTTCTCTTGCACGAACAAAGTCTGTGCAACGTTGCCCACGGCAAATTGGGTCAGTGCAACGCTCACACTTTGTACATACATAGTCAGTGCATTCCATGCTTGTGCACACACTATGTCAGTGCACCGTCTGCATCTCGCACACACATACTCTATGCACTTCCACTCTGGGGATATATCAAGTTTGTGCACATGTGTGATGCGCGAACATTAAGTCCGTGCATATGTAATCTAATGCTAATTTGAGTCTGTGCACTTTAGTTCCGACAATATATCAACTCCGTGCAATTCTTTATCTCTTGCATAACTGTCTTAAGCTGACTTCGAGTCTGACACTTTGACAGGATGCTTGTTCGGGGAAGTTGAAAAAGGCACATGATCCAAGAATGGAAGATGTGCCAGGATCGTGACACGTGGAATGTATTCGAGTTGGGATGCTACCACGTGGGCCTAGGAATGTCAGATATGGATAAGGTAATTGGGCGGGAACCGTGGTGAGCACGCGCCCCACCTCTCTGCTGTTGCCTATGAATAAGGAGATGCTTGTTCAAGAGAAGTGAGATCGAGGCAGAAGAGTTTAGAGTGTGATATTGGGAGAAGAAGCATAGTGAGAAAAAGAGCATCCTAATCCAGATTGATAGAGTGCAGATTTGAGTGGAGAAAAAGAAAGAAAGCTTGAAGAGAAGAACTTTAGAGAGTGTCTGTCATCAGTCTCCAGGTTCAGAACCGGAGCTGATCTTGCTCATTGTTGAGCTATATTCCGTTTACTTTTTGAGCTTCTATTTTTTTGGTTTTGTCTTAAAACTCTTGTTACTCAAGCTGTGTGTCAGCGTTGTAGAGAAGGATTTCTCTGGACAGGTGAAGCTGTAATCCTCAGTGGCAGAGGTGGATTCCTCTAGATAGCGAAGCTGTAACGCTCAGCGGATTGTAGGGAAGGAATTCCCTGAAGTTGTGGATCAGTGGCCAAGCTGTTTGTCAGCAGTGAAGCCACACTCAGTTGAGTGTGGGGTGGACATAGATCTCTGCAAGAGATTGAACCACCTAAAACCCCTTGTCTACTGTGCGATTGCTTTGAGACTTGTGTTCATAGTATCATTCAGTTCATCGCTCGGTAGATGGTTGTTTAGGATCGCATAAGGGCTGATCTACTCGATTAGTTATTTTTTTGGTTGCATTTGTGTGCTTTCAGATCGTCCAACAGTAGCTTGTTTTAATTCCGCACTAGTAGCTATTGTGGTAAGTTTTATTGGGTGATTGATCTATTCACCCCCCCTCTAGATCACTCTTCAGTTGGTATCAGAGCCTAACTCTTTTTAGGGATCAACATCTTAAAGAGCAAACGGCCATGGATGCTAGAGGGTTGACTGCTAAGGGACATTCTACCACCAAGCCCCCATACTTTGATGGATCTAACTACACATACTGGAAGAACCGCAAGCAAGTCTTTCTGAGAGCGAAGGACTATGAAATCTGGAAGGTGGTAAGCAGAGGACCGTTCGAGCTGCACCCGAACGAGGATGTTTGGACGAAAGAGGAAATCAAAAAGTCCACTCTCAACTAGAGCGCCATCAACGCAATTCAGTGCGCTCTTTACCCCACAGAGTTCTCCAGGATTTCGTCATGCGCAACTGCCAAGGAGATGTGGGATAAACTAGAGGTTATATATGAAGGAACCTCACTGGTGAGGGAGACCAAGGCGAATCTGTTGGTCTCAGAATATGAAGCATTCAGAATGAAGTCCAGCAAGACCATTACAGAGATGTACGCACGCCTCACGATAATCACCAGTGGTCTTAGAAGTCTGGGGAAAACTAAATCTGACTACGATATTGTCAGGAAGATACTGCGATCTCTGACTCCGATTTGGCACACCAAAGCAACTGTTATCGAGGAGTCCAGGGATCTACAGAACACGAAGGTTGATGAGTTGATTGGCTCATTGATGACTTACGAGATGAATCTGTGGAAGACCAAAGAGCTGGTGAAGAAGAAGAAACCAATCGCTCTGAAAGCTAGCTTCAGCTGATCCAATCATAGTGGATCGTCCCGTGATTAGAGCCTATCTAGGTCAGAGCTTGAAGGAGATTAGCTTGCTATGCTGACCAGAAAGTTCAGAAGGTTTCTAAGAAAGGAAGGAAGAAATTTCGGCAGAAGACAGTATGGTGGCCGAAGGCAAACCAGGTATAAATCTAATCTTGCAACGAAAATTGATACTGAAGAGGCGGAATCTCGCGCTGGGTCCTGAGCGGGCTGTGGATCACCAGAAGATGAATCTGTAAGAGAGGGAAACGTGTCAGAGGGCCCAGGGGATCTCCCTGGGGCAAACCCTCCGATGGCTAAGTCAGTAGAGCGATGGTGGAAGCGATAATGGGGGGAGGAGAGAGCTGATGTGCGAGAATCCTCTCCACCAAAGGGTGAAGCGAATCGGGCTCAGGAGCTTAGGGTATGTGAATGCCTAGTTCATCTTACCATCTTCCGGAGGGTATCCCTTGCTTAAATAGTGCGTCACCTTTTAAGAGTCCAGTGAGCTGAGGGCTTCCCCGTGGGAGTTACGTCTTCAGCGGGGGCTTTCATGGCCTGATCGTGGGGACGTTATCCCCTTGGAGTCTGGCAGCTCCCATGACTCTCCCGCTGGCGGAGGACTCTGAACGGCCGCACCTGCAGATAATGAGCCGGTCTTACCGAGCCTCGGGGATGCTAGCTCATGTCCGAGCGATAGGCATGGCCCGGCGAGGGTGGGGTCGGATAGGTCGGCTGGAGCTTGTCTCTCTCGGGTGAGGAGAGGGCTTTTAGACCGGACCTTCCTTGGGACCTGACCGCTGTCTCGGGCCCTCCGAGCCTTGAAGGCCGCCGGGGAGAGTTGGTTCCTCGAGTCTTTATTTATTGGGCTTTTCTTCCCTGAGTGGGCCCAGCGGGCTATCACTCGGGCGGGCTTGCCTAGTTGGACCGCGTGGGTCTTGTTGGGCTGCCTTTGTGGTGGGCTACGGAAATCCCCCTCTCCAGATACTACTGTTTGCTATCATTGTAGAAAGGTGGGCCACATGAAGGCAGACTTCCCGGAGCTCCAGAAGGTTAAGGAGAAAGCCAAGAAGAAAAATCCTAATAGGAAAGCCATGGTGAGTACCTGGAGCGATGAGGACGAGGGAACCTTGAGCTGTACCTCGAAAAGTGAAGATGAAGAAAAGCCCATATGTCTGATGGCTAATGATGATAAAGAAGATGAAGCTGATGAGGTATCCTCTCCTTTTGAACATTATACTATTGCTGATTAGGAGGATGCATATGGTGATTTGTTAGATAAAGCTGATGACATGAGAAAAGGAAATAGACATTTAAGGAAGAAAGTTAATTCTCTCATGAATGATACTATTTTGTCTGATAGAGTTGCCTTTCTTGAAACTGAGAATTATATATTAAAGAAAAGGGTTTTTTGCATGAAAACCATTGTTAAAAGTGAATTTACAAAAAAACAATTCCTAAAAATGCATTAGCAGGTATATCACTGAGTTAATTCAAATAGTGCATAAATGCCATTTAAGCGTGGTTTTCTTGCAAGTTGTTGGTAAAAAGAAGTGATATGCATGCAAATAAATATGGCATTTTTGCACAATTCAGATTACACAGTGATATACCTGCTAATGCATTTTTAGGAATAGTTTTTTTGCAAATTCACTTTAACAATAGTTTCCATGCAAAAAACCCTAAAGAAAACCTGTGCTGAATCTGATGACATGAAAATTGCCTTGACTGATGCTAGAGAAAAAAATGAAATGCTGAAAAATGACATTGATGAATTGAAACTTAAATTTCAGAAATATGAGAATGAAATGAAAATGGTAAATGAGAAATATGATGCTGTGTTGTGTGTTAATGATGAATTGAAGAAAATGATAGAAAAAGCTGAAAAGGATAATGAGGACAAATAGAAAATCATTGAAAGCATGACCCACGGAACAGAAAACTTGAATGCTCTGTTGGGGTCTAAAGTTAATTTCAGAAAAGAGGGTCTCGGCTTTAATCCCACAGCCAAGGGAAGCTTTGAATTGAAAACAATCTCATTTGTGGCTGAGAAGGAGAAGAGACCTCTTATTAAGAAGAACTGTGGAAATTCTACTGTTAAAAATGCTAATTCCAAAATACCTAGTGCCAAAGACAAGGGCAAGTAAAAAGTCGGTGAGTCTAGCCATGATAGTACACACTGTACCACTCCTCGGGGAAGGGCTCAGATTAGGGGTCAATCGAGTCAGTTCTACCCACTCAGAGTCCAGACCTATCACACTCATTATCATGCATAGTCGCATCATATAAATAAGTCTGGATGGAATAGAGCTCAAGGGAGGTCTGAATTTCATCTATATCCGACTCAGAGTTACTACCTCAAACCATGAATTGGGTTAGGAAGTCTAGGACATGGGCTCCCAGCAGACGAACTCCTTTCGGTCAGCCTAGAACCAACACTAGCCATAATTTTCTAAATGTTCATTGGCCTAGGCACTGGCACAAACAAACTCACACTGATAATAACCATGGTGCCAGGACACAAAAGAAGAAAGGAAAGACTCAATTTGTCAATGCTGAAAGGAAGAGAAACAATAAACGGAATGTTGAGAAATCCACCAAACAAACAACGTTTAAACAGATGTGGATTCCAAGGAATTTATTATATTGTTTGAATAGCTCTGCATATGCTATGGAGTCCAAACAGTTTTGGGTTCCAAACTTTTCTCCGTGATTGTGATTGCAGGTATGCCTGGCAGCCAAGCACAACATGTGGTACCTGGATAGTGGCTGCTCCAGGCATATGACAGGAGACAAGGCTAAATTTTGCATGCTGACTGAGAAGAATGGAGGCCTTGTCACCTTCGGAGGAAATACAAAGGGTAAGATCATCGGGTCAGGTAAGGTAGGTAAGTGTACTACTTGCTGCATTGAGGAGGTGTTGCTGGTTGATGGTCTTGCATACAATTTACTTAGTATCAGCCAGCTATGTGATAAAGGACATAAGGTAGTCTTTGATTCTCATAATTGCAAAATCTTTGAACCTGATTCCGAGGTAGTTATGTTTTCTGGAAAAAAGAGTGAATAACATCTACTTTGTAGATTTAGATGACATTGCTCACTCTAATCTGTGCCTCACTGCAAATAAAGATGATTTAGCATATTTGTGGTATCGCAGATTAGGCCATGCTAGCTATACTGTCTTGCATAAATTGAATAAACATAGCATGGTTAGAGGACTCCCTGAAATTTCATTCAAAAGGAAAATAAAGTTTGTGATGCATGCACACAGTCCAAGCAAACTAGGAAGTCATTTAAATCTAGAACTGAAAACATGTCTTCCAAACCTTATGAGCTGATTCATATGGACCTTTTTGGACCCACAAGATTTGTAAGCTTGTAAGGTAAGAGATATGGATATGTATTAGTTGATGACTTCTCTAGGTTTACTTGGGTATTCTTCCTTACTCATAAAAAAGATGCTTTCAATGAATTTCAGGAGTTCTATTTGAAAATAAATAGAAAAATGAAAATTCAATTCAAAATATTTTATCTAATCATGGTGGTGAGTTTGAAAACTCACGGTTTGATGAGTTTTGTAGGGACAATGGCATCACTCATCGGTTCTCCTCCCCTAGAACACCCGAGCAAAATGGAGTAGTGGAGAGGAGGAATCGGACTCTTGGGGAGATGGCACGTACATTGCTAGTGGAAGGTAGCCTACCAAGGAAGTTTTGGGCAGAGACAGTCAATACTGCATGCCATGTAATTAACAGAGCCATGGTAAGGCCGTTTACTCAGAAAACTCCATATGAAATACTCAAGGGTAAGAAACCTTCACTTGCTTACTTCAAGGTCTTTGGCTGTAGGTGTTATATTCATGTCAATGATAAAAGAGACCTTGATAACTTTGAACCTAAAGTGATTCAGGAATTTTCTTAGGATATTCTGAAACTACTAGAGCATATAAGGTGTATAATCTAAATTCCAAAACTATTGAAGAGTCTCCACATATAGTCTTCGATGAAACCCTAACTAAATCTGATAATGGTCTGTGCAGGAAAGAAGATGATAGAGAAATTCTGAAGGAAGGAAAGTCTACAGACCAATCAGATCAGGAAGATGAACCTGAAGATAATAATGCAGAAGAGCCTACTGTTCAGGGGGACGTAAATGAAGGTCAAGGTAACCAAGATATCAATGTTAGATTTCTTAAAGACCATCATGTAGATAATGTCATTGGTAACTTGCATGAACCCCCTAGGACTAGAGGCTATTTTAGAGCTCAAAATGAATTGAATGCCTTTGCATTAGTTTCACATGTTGAGTCCAAGACCATTGACAATGCCCTAAATGATGTGCATTGGATCAATGCCATGCACGAGGAGCTGAATCAGTTTGACAGGAACAAAGTGTGGCATCTAGTCCCACCTCCTGATCATGGGACTGTCATTGGGACTAAATGGGTTTTTAGAAATAAAACTGATGAGTAGGGAAATGTTGTTAAGAATAAAGCCAGACTTGTAGCTCAGGGGTACAATCAAGAACTTGGAATTGACTTCGAAGAGTCTTTTGCCCCTGTAGCTAGGTTAGAGGCAATTAGGATTTTACTTGCTTATGCATGCTCACTAGGAATAACTCTCCAATAGATGGATGTGAAATCTACTTTCTTAAATGGGAAAATAAAAGATGATGTCTTTGTAAGACAACCTCCTAGTTTTGAATGTTTAGATTTCCCTAGTCATGTTTATAAATTGAATAATGCTCTCTATGGTTTGAAGCAAGCTCTTAGAGCTTGGTATGACAGGCTTAGCAAATTCCTTACTGAAAAGAAATTCTCAAGAGGTGAGATTGACCAAACGTTGTTCACCAAGGTATGTCATCCAGATATTCTCATAGTTCAAATATATGTGGATGATATTGTTTTCGGTTCAACTAACCCGAAGATGTGTAAGTAATTTTCTGACTTGATGACACAAGAATTTGAGATGAGCTCAATGGGTGAGCTAAAATTATTTCTTGGACTGCAGGTGACCCAAACCAAAGATAGAACATTCATCACCCAATCTAAGTACATAAGGGACCTGCTGAAGAAGTTCAAATTTGAAAACCTCAAGGAAATTGCAGCACCAATGGGTACTTCAACAAGTCTTGATGAAGACTCCAAAGGTAAAACAGTTGATAACAAGCTGTATAGAGGTATGATCAGATCCCTTCTTTACCTTACTGCATCTAGGCCTGACATATAGTTTGCAGTGTGTTTATGTGCTAGATTTCAGGCTAGTCCTAAGGAGTCTCACTTTAGTGTAGTGAAAAGGATTTTTAGATATCTATCAGGCACCCAAGAACTTGGGCTTTGGTACCCTACTAAGTGTGAACTAGAGCTTCTAGCATACACTGATGCAGACTATGCTGGGTGTCGGGTAGATAGGAAAAGCACTAGTGGCTACTGCCAATTTCTAGGTGGTTGCCTAGTATCTTGGGCTTCCAAGAAGCAACACACCGTTGCTTTGTCCACTGCAGAGGTAGAATATGTCGCTGCAGGGAATTGTACAGCTTAGGTACTATAAATCAAGCACCAACTCTCAGATTATCAGATAAATTTGGGATGTATTCCAATTTTATGTGATAACACCAGTGCTATTTGCCTAACCAAAAATCCTGTTCATCACTCTAGGACTAAGCACATTGAAATCAAACACCATTTTCTTAGAGATGCAATAAGTAAGAATGAAATTGAATTACATTTTGTTGAAACCGAAAAATAAATTACTGATATTTTTACTAAGCCTCTTGGAAATGAAAGATTTAAATATCTAAGAAGAGAATTGGGGTTATGTAAATTTCAACATGAAAATGATTCATGATTTCATTCTTTAATTGAAATGTAAATAGCTTGAAAATTAATTCTGTGTGAGCCTGTTTCTGAACTTTGAATAAATTGCTTCTAATGTCTGAATAATTGCTTTGCACAGTTGAAATGTAATATGCATGCCTTGCACTATTGAGTTTTAAAGTCGATGCATATTCTTGCACAGAGTATAAGTCTTTGCATTTCTCGCATATGGTCGATGCATTGTATGAGCATTTAGGTCCAATGCATGTTCTGCACCGAGGTTCTATCAATACAATTTTGCACATTGTCGATGCATAATGTGAGTCTTCTGCATACAAGGTTGGTGCACCTTGTGTCTAAGCCAAATGTAAAGTCCGTGCACCTTGTGTCTTCACATGTCTTAGTCGATGCATCTTCACATCATTCACATACATAATCAGTGCATTGTGTACGTACTGCATGTTAAGGTCGGTGCAAGGTCTGCTTGTTGCATATCAAGGTCGATGCATCATGATGTCAGGGGGAGTTAAGTAGAGTCTGATCTGAGTACAAACCCTTCTACTCTCTCCTAATTTTTTGAAGTTATTATCTCATGGCATCATATACATTTTGTATTAATGCGCCCTGCATGGATCTTCTCTCTTTGAAATTCCCTTGAGTTGATTCTGCACTTCATTGTCTACTTCTTTCACTCAGGATGGATGCCAGTCTAGTAATTGGTTCATTTTCATGAGCATGAATTATTTCAAGTCTTCTTTTATAAGAATCTCATTTGCTCCTTGAATGAACTAAAGGTTTAATTTTAATAGACTGTAAAGTCAAAAGACTGTTCTTTAGAAAATAAGGTGATAGAAAACACTTATAGCTCTTAACATTTCTTCCATGATTTTAATAGGAAAGATCTTTACAATATCTGAACATTCCAGTTTTAGTGATATCTAGATTGGGAAGACTAGAATGGGTATTGTTTTTAAACAAGTCACCTTGAAAAGTAAAAAGGGCAGCTAAAAAGAAATCTGTAATGAAAGAAATGAACAAAGTGGTAGAGCAATGACTAAATTGCACTAAGAAAGTGAACCCTCCATCAAAGAAATGAAGAGGTCCTCATGTCATGAAGTGCTTCATGGTATCTCTAATCACATGGTCAAATCTATAGGGCTGGTTTCACTGAGTAACTGGGGGTACCGGTGTCTGATAAACGTGTACTCTTAATGTCAAAAGTGCAAATCATCTTGGCAGTTTTTGATCAGAGGCAGGTATAGTAGTTTATGCTTAGTAACTGGGGGTACTTGCGTCTAACCCACGTGTACTCTTAATGTCAACAGCATAAATGGCACTTGTCTGTCCACCGAGTTCATATTCAAAATAAAAAGTAAAAAAGTATGCTGTAACCCTTCAAGTTCAAAGTGTTACAAAGTGTCAATTGTTTAACCTCAATACATATTCAGGTCATTCTTATTGATATTCATTGATTCTGAAATCAGTAAGATATAGTCTTGAACTAGTCTATTATGGTTATGTGACTTAGGTTCACTGCTATAAACGGACACTATAACCATATTTCAGAGAATCAGTGAATTCACTCTACTTTCTATAACTGTTAAACCTGAATGATATCAAGAATGCACATTACTTGATTCGTATACCTGAAGAACTGTTCCATAATATGCTCATATTCTGAACCTTTACAGAGAATGTTGTTTAGTCTTCTTCTATCCCCCTTGGTTCTGTATCATCTTCTCTCTCCTCTACCCTCCTTATTTGATGATGGCAAAGGGGGAGAGTTTATTATCTTATTGTCTCCTTCTTGTTTCTATTGGAGAGGATTGAACGGATTACGTTTTGATGGCAGAGAAGGAGAGTCTATGCAGTTACGGGAGAGTTCAAAGAGTTCTTAATGGTGAGAGTTCTTAATGGAAATAGGTACGAGAAGGGAAGAGAAAGAGCCTGAGGAGTCTAGTCATAAATTCAGGGGGAGCATCTTAATAGAGTCTGCATTTACATGCATAATCATTGAACTATGCTTCACGTTTCATCAAAATACATCATCTTTATGGCATTTATTTTTAGGATTGCCATTGGGGCTATTAGGGTTGCCATCATCAAAAAGGGGGAGAATGTTGGGTCTCCTCTGAGATGGATTGAAGGGGGAGAATGTTGGGTCTTCTCTGGATTGATGAGCAGTATGTGTACTGCTTTGGGCTGAATTGTCTTAAGTGATTGGCATCATGCTGAATTGTTTTGAGTGAATGACAACCGTACTGTTTGACTTAGTTGACTGAGGTGTTGACTTTATTTTGACATGATGGTGTATGTATTTTAATGCATTTTATATGTCAGATCTTCATATACCTGTTGTCTACATCTTTATACTTAGTTTGTGCATAAGAATAGAGTCGGTGCAACACTTCGTGCATGCATATTTGAGTCGGTGCAACTCTTGCACCATGCACATAAAGTCTGTGCACATGTCTTTGGTAAGTATGTGCATAAGAGTCTTATCCATCTTGAGTCTGTGTAAGTGTAGGCATGTTGCATAATAAGTCTGTGCATATCTCATATGATGCATAACATAGTCTGTGCAATCTTTTTCTCTTGCACGAGCAAAGTCTGTGCAACGTTGCCCACGACAAATCGGGTCAGTGCAACGCTAACACTTTGCACATACATAGTCAGTGCATTCCATGCTTGTGCACACACTATGTCAGTGCACCGTCTGCATCTCGCACACACATACTCTATGCACTTCCACTCTAGGGATATATCAAGTCTGTGCACACGTGTGATGCGCGAACATTAAGTCCGTGCATATGTAATCTAATGCTGATTTGAGTCTGTGCACTTCAGTTCCGACAATATATCAACTCCGTGCAATTCTTTATCTCTTGCATAATTGTCTTAAGCTGACTTCGATTCTGACACTTTGACAAGATGCTCGTTCGGGGAAGTTGAGAAAGGCACGTGATCCAAGAATGGAAGATGTACCAGGATCGTGACACGTGCAATGTATTCGAGCTGGGATGCTACCACGTGGGCCTTGGAATGTCAGATCTGGATAAGGCAATTGGGCGGGAACCGTGGTGAGCACGTGCCCCACCTCTCTGCTGCTGCCTATGAATAAGGAGATGCTCGTTCAAGAGAAGTGAGATAGAGGCAGAAGAGTTTAGAGTGTGATATTGGGAGAAGAAGCATAGTGAGAAAAAGAGCAGCCCGATCCAGATTGATAGAGAGCAGATCTGAGTGGAGAAAAGGGAAGAAAGCTTGAAGAGAAGAAATTCAGAGAGTGTTTGTCATCAGTCTCCAGGTTCAGAACCAGAGCTGATCTTGCTCATTTTTGAGCTATATTCCGTTTACTTTTTGAGCTTATGTTTCCTTCGTTTTGTTTTAAAACTCTTGTTACTCAAGTTGTGTGTCAGCGTTGTAGAGAAGGATTTCTCTGGACAGGTGAAGCTGTAATCCTTAGCGGCAGAGGTGGATTCCTATGGATAGCGAAGCTATAACGCTCAGCGGATTGTAGGGAAGGAATTCCCCGAAGCTGTGGATCAGCGGCCAAGCTGTTTGTCAGCAGTGAAGCCACACTCAGTTGAGTGTGGGGTGGACGTAGATCTCTACAGGAGATCGAAGCACCTAATACCCCTTATCTACTGTGCGATTGCTTTGAGACTTGTGTTCATAGTATCATTCAGTTCATCGCTCGATAGATGGTTGTTTAGGATCGCATAAGGGCTGATCTACTCGATTAGTTACTTTTTTGGTTGCATTTGTGTGCTTTCAGATCGTCCAGCAGTATCTTGTTTTAATTCCGCACTAGTACCTGCTGTGGTAAGTTTGATTGGGTGATTGATCTATTCACCCCCCTCTAGATCACTCTTTAAGATACACTTTTATTGAGAAAGTATGCCTAGCCTTGGTCTTCACAGTTAAAAAGCTTCGGCACTACATGTTATCACATGAAATAAAGCTAATATCCAAGGCGGACCCGCTGAAGTACATACTAGCCCAACTAGCACTCAAAGGCTGCTTAGGCAAATGGGCGATGATTCTCATGGAGTTCGATATCTCCTATGTGCCACAGAAGGCCGTCAAGGGACAAGCTATTGTAGACTTCTTTGTTGCACATCTAGTCCCTGAAAATTCTCCTTTGGAAATAGAGCTTGTTGTTGATGAGATCTTAGAGGTCCATCAAGCCTAACGGATGATATGGCAACCATCCTTTGACGGTGTTGACATGTTTTCCTTCTTTCCCCTTTTTGATTACCCTTCCAACCCCTTCTTTACCGTGCTAATGTGAAGAATTAAACGATGTGCAAATAACAGGGGGAAGGATGTGCAATGTGTGTGATCGCCACCAAGGTGCCGAATGTAAGAAAGTACATCGTACCTTGGAAAGAAAGGGGAGACACTCACCTAGAATAGCACTGCAGTAATACGCGGCTCTGGAAGAACCGCCCTGTATATGCGTGGTCGCTCGAATGACCGCTCGACAACACGGGGATGAACACGGGATGAAGAGTAACTGGACGATAGAACAGTTCGGTATCCACCGCTGGACAAAACTGGACGGTCGATGGACGGCCACCCTATCCCTCGAACGGACAGATGAAGACCGCTCAACACCACCAACTTTCACAAACATGGGATCTCTACCTCCACCCTTCCCAGCCGGCCAGGTGGAGTGGGCCTCGTGATAGGACGTTGCTGACCTGCAAAACAAAGTGTAGACCACAAAAAAGACCCAATATCATAACTAAAATGCGTAGTAAATGTCGAAAGACAAGAAAACAAACATAACCAAATGAAATGGGGGATACCTGGAGGTTTTTAAACCCCTAGGGGCACCAAAAACATTGGAGGATGTGTGTAATGTGATGAGAGAGTAAAGTAAAGCAGATGGAAGAAAGGGAGAGCGATGCATGCAATGAGAAAACAGACGGTGGGACTAGTGAACTAATGACTCAAACAAATGGTGTACTCCCTAAACAGGAGGCCTATACGGACGTAGAAGGCCTCCCTCCCTGTCTTGGGTCGCTCAATAGTCCGGTAGAGCTTCGCCGTCGACCAGAAAATCTCCCCCCTTTTCAAAGCTTGCCCTTAGGGTCTATTTATAGAGCCTAAGAAACCAAACCCGAAATTAGGGTTTCCAACGAATATCAGCCCGAGATATCAAAATATAATCCGTACATAATATAATTATCTTCCAACCAGTCAAAATGGCACCTCATTTGGTTGAGAAACCACAGAGAAATGGTTGGAACAAATCAAGGATAAAACCACGAATAGAGAGAGAAAAACCCTTAGTTTTTCAACAATCGGACCATTGCGCGGCCACTCGATAGACTGCCCAAGCTACTGAGCGGTCGGTCACCAGACTGTCCAATCTGTCGGTGGAAATTAAGTAAATGGGAAATATTATCCAAATATCCATCGAACTGACCGATATTTTCGCCGTTGGACTCTCATGAATTGGGCGGTTCTTAATGGACCACTCAACTCACGGAACGGTCTAAAACTAACCGTCCAACACCTGTCGGTGATAAATCAGCATAATTTAGATAATTAGATAATTATCGGGATAACCAACGAATCTGGGGCTCTGAGATATGGACAGTCCAATTTGTACCGTTCAATTATATTGGACGGCTAAATATAAACCGTTCAAAAGCTTGTCGGTGGAAATTCATAAAATCACCTTAATATCCCATAAATATATAAACGGTTCACCATCATCCGCTCAACGACTGAACGGTCACGCTATAGGCCGCGCAATGGCTTTATGCTTGAAACTTAATAAAATGCGATAAATCAAGCTAGACCAAGGCCCATTAAGTCCTAAATTGAAGCAGACCAAGTTAGGGAGGGAGGTATCCATAAAATAGGCCCAATAAGCTGCCTGAAAATAGCCCACTAAGCAATGGACAACTTGAGGCATCAACAAATGGTGGTAAGAGAAATGACTCAACTCATCAGAAAAAAAACGGGTGTCAATAGATGCCCCTCCTTAACATCCTCTTTGTAGGGAAGCGAGCGGAGGTGAAGTGAAACCGAAATGGAACATGGAGATGAAGCGGAAACGAAGCGGAGCGGATTGAAAAGCGGGCGTTAAGGTAAAACGACACCCGTTTTGCCGACGAGCGATAGGAATTTTTTGGAAAACTCTGAATCAACCACAAGGCATAGTTAGATCAAAAGCGACACCAGTCTGGAGGGACTAACTAACTAAAAGGAAACACACGATCAACCTCATGGGGGACACAATCCCTTGGACCAATGAGGAGACCAAAATAAATAGCGAAAAAGAAACGGACTAAAACTCCAGACATGGGCCTCTTAATCAACCAAACCAAGTGAACAAACCAGAGAGAACCTTCCAACTCAAAGTGGAATTGTTCCTCTTACTCGAACACTGAACACATAGGTAGCCATCACTGATGGGACATTAGCAGGCCAACCATGGGTCATGAATGCTCAAAAGATGCATATGATGGATGCTGGGCTAAAATAAAAGAAATCATTAAAACAAATGCAAAGAAAGGACAAAATATAAAATACTCTAGAATAATATTGCTAGACTGGAAGAATCAGAGTCAAGACACTATCCGCAACCACATCGTGCAGGATAGAACCATCCTCCCCAGGTTTTCCCAACCTAACGGCATGTCCGGAGATTAAACACGTGAACCTGGATCATCATCGTTTTTGTTAAAGGGGAACATCAGATCTTGGAACATGCGAGTAACCAACTGGTTCTCGAGATAATATAGTATAGTACCATATATTAATGCAACAAGGGGTATAGGGATAGAAAGCCATACTTGACTTACATGTGCAGGCGAAACGGCAAATGAAGTTGATGCTGCAAAAAGAATTATCAATATATATCATTAAATCAAATTTATCAATAAATCATATATTGCAGCATTGAAGGAGACGAACCACATTCAAGCACATGAACAGCCTAAAATAGACCGATCAAACCACAGAACGACTCATCTAGGACCGTTCAACCATGCGCCATTTAAACCTTAACGCGAAGCCACGCGGCCCTAAATCAGACCGTGCAATAAAATGAACGGCCAAATTCTAGCCGCTCAATGCAAAATGCCGTTGGTATATAAAAGGTCAGATGAGGACCGCTCACCATTGGGGACGGTATTGCAATAGACTGCGTAATACTGGCGACGTTTAAACAAGAAAAACACTTCATCTCCCTCCTCCCACCTCCTCTCAACCATAACGACACCACCCCCTCCCACTCTACTCTCCCATCTCTTCTTCGCCCACTCTACCTCCATCTCCCCCGTCTCTCACCTTCGTCCATGCTCCAAAAACATCAAGCTAGATGCCCTGAGATGGCCGGAGAGGGTGAAGAGGCGCCGCCGTCGATGACCGCTGCCGCGGCAGAGGTACCACCGGTGGAGGAAATGCTGATGCCGCCGTCGGTCGAGGGAGAGGCTCCCCCGTCATCGTCTGAGGCCGGGGAAGAAGCTGGAGCCATTATACCCAGGGATGGAGACGCCGATGAGGGAGCACCGACGGAGAAGCCGGCCAAAGGACCTCGTCCGACCGAGGTAGGTGCACTAAAACCTCCTCCATTTCATCTTTGTTGTATGTATGTTAGTTTTAGGGGAGGATAGGGGCATACGACCCCTCAAATAAAGGCCATTTAGGCCGTGAACGGAGCTGGGGGAGGATCTCCCGTCGTCGGAGACGACGGTGATAAGGCGGTTTAACAGTAACCGCTCAACAGAACAACGCGGTTCCCATAGAACCGCTTAAACAACACACAGCCCGTGGGTGGCCGTTCAAAGAATGCAAACCAACATCATAGAACGGTTCCATGTAAACCGTATGACATTAGGGCGGTCGAAGATGGTCCGTGTAGAATGTGAAACGTTGAAAATAGAGCGGTCTCCATAAGATCGCGGAACCTAGGACGGACATACATGGTCCGCTCAAAACCTGGAACACTTAGGAATAGAACGGCTAAAACCTAACCGCTGAAACCCAGACGGCCGGTCGACAGACCGCGCAAACCCAAATGATCAACAACTTGAAAGGGATGGGACACGGTCAGGTGGGGACCGTGTTATTATTGAACGGCCAAGTGTTGTCCGTTTAAGGGCAAATATCAGGTAGCAAGACGACTTAAGGTGAGCCGTGGGACTTATTTAAATGGTTAGAGCTCAACCATTGGATGGGAAAATGGTTCATAAGGGACCATTCAGTGAGCTGAGAGTGAATTATTGAATTAAATGCCAAATTTTCTAAACTAAAATGCAATTAATCTAAATGTATGCAGGGAAAACGTAGGACCCAGATCTCATGGCTGTAGGTTCGGGCAGTGTACCTCGCACTGCCCGACTTCCAGCGTGAGAGGCTGAGAGTCATGGGATTCTCAGAGTTCCTGAGCGTGGAGGTCAGTCGGTTTAACACACCGCTATTTTACGCTCTACACTACCGCTGGGACCCAGTGAGTCACGCGTTCCTTTTCCCGTGGGGGCACATGGTCCCCACCCTTGAGGACGTGGCCCGGCTCACTGGCCTACGTGTGCATGGGTCTCCAGTTAGCGGGAGCACTTATCTTGACTACCGGGACATGGCCCAGGAGCTCCTGGGATTGGGCTTGTTGCACCCCGAGCAGCTGTCCACCACCCTGACTCGGGCGGCGCTGCAGGACAGCCTGGGGCTTCAACGAGAGGGGATTGCGACTGGAGAGCTGCCCGAGCAGCATTTACAGAGGCTGATAGATCTGGAGCGATCGAGAGTAGTAGCTGCAGCGGGACCAGAGGCGGACAGAGTACTGCGACGGTTCCTGACTTTGCTGTTCGGCCGACTACTGTTTCCTACGCGAGGAGACGTCATCAGCTGTCGTTTCCTGTCGCTGCTCCAGGACCTTGGCCGTGTGGGTGATTACGCGTGGGGAGCGGCCGTCCTCGCGTTCCTTTTTGACACGTTGAGCTCGACTTCCCTTCGGACGATGCTTGGGGGCTTCTCCCCTCTACTCCAGGTACGATTCTGACTCTTACTATGCATCTAGTTATAGGACTCCTATGACTGCTATATGCTGACTCTTAGTGGAACACAGGTGTGGGCCTACGTGTACCTACGTGGCCTCGGGTGAGGCGAGGAGACCCACCCTAACCGGGTACCTATTGTGAGGAGGTGGACCGCACCTCGGGAGAGCGGAGGTCTCTGGAGACAGATCCAGGAGCTCCAGGATGACATGGACACTCTACCGTACACCTCGGTACGTTTCTAAACTTAAACCCTTTAATTAAATGCAATTCTATATGTTTATGATGCTGATGTGACTCTTTCACTTGACAGGTACGGTGGACTCCTTACGCAGGGGAGGGGCACGAGGGTCAGCCCTGGGTGGCAGGGGCCCTTGCCTTCTCAAGACGTGATGTGTGGCTGCACTGCATGAACGTGGTGGAGCCACTACACTACAGATTGGTGATGAGGATGACCGGTGTCCCACAGCCAGCGGTGGAGTTTCCAGCGCCAGGGGAGCGCGTCAGCCGGCACCCGCGGGGAGCGGCGGCAGTGGTGGACTGGAGAGAGCGAGCTGCGGAGCAGATTACAGGTTGGACAGCACGTGGGCGAGTGGTGACCGCCTGGGCAGAGAGCGATGCGTTGTACTACACAGCGTACGCCAGGCACTACCAGGACCAGGTGTTCCGGGGTGCCCGTCGACTGGTACGACTTCTAAACCTTAATGCCTTTTTTATTATGCCTATGCACTAATGTCTGGAACTTTCCTAAATGCAGATTGACCCTGAGGGACGGATCGTGGAGCTACAGGGGCTCCTTCACTCGATGATCCGTGAGCGCGACGAGGCCCGCCAGGCCTTGACTCTACTGGTGAGTTTTCTAAACCCTAAACTCTTTAAATTATGCAAATGTTTATGATTATGCATGTGACTGACCTGGAGTTTTGGATGCAGCGCGCCGAGGGGACCCAGCGTCAGGGGACATACGCTCCTTCTTCTTCCTCCGCCCAGACTCCCGCAGACCGAGCCGAGCGGGATGTTGACTTCACACGGATGGTGGCCCGAGCCGAGGCAGCTGAGGCCGCACTAGCCGAGAGGGTACGCGACTACTACACTTCCCTTTAATGCTTATGCTTATGATTATGAAATGCTATTGTCTGACTATGAATTGTGTATGTAGACGACCGAACTAGCTGTGTCACTAGGTGAGACCGCCCGACTGCGGGAGGACGTCGAGCGCCTCCGTGCCGAGGCTACCGCCTTGCGAGCTGACGTGGCAGAGGCTTCGCGCCTCTTCACCGAGATGGAGCATTCCTGTGCGGGGACAGTAGAGACGGAGCTACTCCGGGCTCGGGCGGCGGAGGTGGAGCAGTACCGTACTGAGGTGGAGCGGGCTCGGCTAGAGGCGGCCGAGCTGCGAGGTGAGGTCCAGGCATTTGAAAAGATGACCCGGAGGCCAAAGCGGAGCGGGACCCCGAGCGGAAGCACTCACGGCACGCACGGTTCCGTTAGGAGCTACTTCACGAGTTCCTCCGGCCACTGGAGGAATGAGGACGAGGAGCTACGCCAGTGACGTCGCGACAAGGCGACCTCAGTGATGCCTCCACCAAGGAGGCACGAGGGCGACAGTGACAGCAAGGGGGGTCAGGGAGAGGGCCAGACTTGACTTGTACTTGGGACCCGACCTTTTATACATGATATGATATGATAGTGATATGCCCTTTTTTGTTTTGATTTTGTGGATGTATGAATGTATAAATGAATGCAAATGACTGACACTAACTTACTGACTACGACACGAGTGAGACGGACACGCGCGAGAGAGAGACGATGTGAGGGAGCGAGTGAGGAGAGAGAGACGATAGAGTGAGAGAGAGAGACGCCGACTCGGAGTAAGGGAGAGACGCCGACTCAGAGTGAGAGAGAGACGCCAAAAGAGTGAGGGAGAGAGACGCCAAAAGAGAGACGCCATACTGAGTGAGGGAGAGACGCCGACTCAGAGTGAGAGAGAGACGCCAAAAGAGAGACGCCATACTGAGTGAGGGAGAGACGCCGACTCAGAGTGAGAGAGAGACGCCAAAAGAGAGACGCCATACTGAGTGAGGGAGAGATGCCAAAAGAGAGATGCCAAACTGAGTGAGGGAGAGACGCCGACTCAGAGTGAGAGAGAGAGACGCCATACTGAGTGAGGGAGAGATGCCGACTCCGAGAGAGACGCCAAAAGAGAGACGCCATACTGAGTGAGGGAGAGACTCCAAAAGAGAGACGCCAAACTGAGTGAGGGAGAGATGCCAAAAGAGAGACGAGACCATAGCTCGAGTGATACAGGTGAGAACAGGTTAAAATAGGGCCTCAGCTTCCTAAACGGTCGAAAAGAGACCGCCATACTGAGTGAGGGAGAGACGCCAAAAGAGAGACGCCATACTGAGTGAGGGAGAGACGCCGACTCCGAGTGAGAGAGAGAGACGCCAAAAGAGAGACGCCATACTGAGTGAGGGAGAGACTCCAAAAGAGAGACGCCAAACTGAGTGAGGGAGAGACGCCAAAAGAGAGACGAGACCATAGCTCGAGTGATACATGTAATACCCGGTTTTAAAAATCTAAAATTTAATTGAAATGAATGAATTTTAGAATTTAATATTTAATTCCTTAGTAAATAGAACTAGTGAAATTTTTGACTACCTTATAAAAATCTAGAAAAAATGGTAATTGGGTTGAGGATAATTTATTTAACAACTTTGTCTTCTGTGGTCGACCCAGCAAAAATCCGTGACTAGGTCTAATTAGTGGATTAAGCCTAAAGTTCACACTTACCTAACTCTTACCTAACCTTAGCTTAAACCGTCGAAATTAGAGCTTAATACTCCACCAAATGAGCCCAAATCGGTGGCAAATGAAAGGCCACGATCTAAGGATCATTTCCCCTCTGTTAATTGATCGAAACCCTAACCCTAAAACGTGGTGTCGGTAGAGCTTTGGTGAGGTCAACCATGGCGGCGCCGTTTTCAAACACCCAACTTGCTTCGACGAATTCTCCTAGCACCGAAGGCTCCAGAAGGTTTATGAGCTATAAAAATGAAGCTATGCAACCCTATAATCCTTTGGTAGCAGCGGCGGTCGCACTGGAGATTGATCAAGGGAGATCTCTGGTGTTTAGTGGTGACGTGTCGGCGTCCGCTCTTCTTCCTTTCTTCCCTGATTGAGGTAGGTTCTCTCGGGCTCCAACCACAAGTAATATATCAAAATGTTCAGCATCCAGTCCTCTTTCTTTTGGTATATGAAGCCCTAAATTCTATTAGGTATTCTGTGCGAATTTAATGGTTTAGTAGAGGCATGTCAGAATTAGGGCAGAACCTGTTCCCCTTTGATTTCAGTAGCGATTTCAGGCTGTAAATCTTAAATTGATCCATGCATCTTGTAGAGTTTTTTGTGCTCTTTCCATTGATTATAAAAGCCCTAAATTTTATGGATCATGTTTAGAAAATTTCTGATCGGAGTAAGAGCATGTCTAGACTTGGTCTTTAATGTGTTCTTTTGAGTTAAATTATGATTTCGAGTTATTAATCTTGATTCCCATATAGCATGTCATATATGATTGGAATAGCATCGATTAAGCTTTCTTTTGATATATAAATCCCCAAATTTCAGTATGTATATTGTGCGAATTTTACGATTTAGTAACAGCATGTCAAAACTAGGGTTTCTAGTGTTCTTGTCTTTATAAATCGTGATTTCAGCAAGTAATTATGAAATTGACGTTGCTGTTAGATAACATTTTTCATAACCTTTCCAACAGTACCAAAAGCCCCTTGCTTCAAGTCCGTTTGCATGAGAATTTAGCATTTTTAATCAAACCCTATCAACCCTTAACTTCCCGGCGTTCATCGGACGTGGAAGGGATGACCGGTATACACCCAGAGATGGACGGTCTTACGATAGACCGCACAACTCAAGCCCAGACTTTGACCCTAGTATAGACTTAGTTAAACGGTTTCTCAGGAACCACACATCCTGGGATGAACGGTTCCCAACTAACCACATATCTAGTTGAACGGTCCCGAAGTGACCACATAACCCTAGGCAGGATAAACGGCCCCTGAAGGACCACATAACCCAGAACCCAGGGGATGGGCGGTTCCTACCTGACCGCCCAACCCCTTGGGCGGTTCTCTGGGAGCCGCCCAACCACTTGGGCGGTCTAGACATGGCCGCCCAACTCCCTGCATTGCAGTATAACCCCGTTCAGCCCCCTGTTAGTCCAGTAGATGTAAGGTTCTTCCAGAATCGTTTATCTAAACAGAAATTGACTTAATATTAGTTCTAAATGGTTCATCTTAGTGTCATAAATGATAATTAGTAAATTAGAAACTCATATGATAAGTGGTTAATTATGCAAGTAAATTTCTGTTAATTGCATGCTATTCATTCCTAAGCGATCTTGTTCATTCTCGTTATCATCTTGATTCATCTTTTGGCAATTTGACTTAATGTAAATTATAATCCATGGTAATTTGACATGAAATTAGGACTAAAATGAATATTAGGTTACTGGACAGCCACTTTACTTCAGTAGAACAGTTTGACTAAGTTGCTGACTTCTAGTAAGTCGTTAGCCCTATTAGTGTGCTAGTCTTGAACTTACCCCCGGACACTCCATCCGGCGGACTTACCATTATCTTGGGATCTTGTTATATCCCTGCTAGAACCCTTTAGACCTCCAGTAACTTTGTTTTACGTGACTAAACCGCTGGTTTTAAGTCTTGGATCGAATAGGGCTAAACAGGCATGTGCGGCCAGTAGTGGACCGCATATCCTTATAGGCGGCCCTATGACGACCGCATATCTTTAATACGGCCAGTATGGACCGTATATCATGTTCATGGGTCTTAATGTCTTCCGGACATGCGCGGCCCAGTATTAACCGTATATATATTGAGCGGCCCTTGTCTGACCGTTCATATGACAGTTTTCCGAAAAGTGATTATTTCATGAATTTCAAATTGTATGAGCTAACCAAGCCTATGTAGGCTATGGTATTTCATGATTTGACCTATTGTTAGATCTATTGATAATCAATTATAGTCCTTTGGGACAATTATTCCTCTCGGTTAAGGAGCTTATTCTTTGGACTCTTAAAGAATCATTATTCTTATGTCCTTTACCTTGTCTACATGAACTTGACCTTGGAACTCTTGGCCATTAAATATTGTGGATGTCTAGTCTCGTGGGATCTACGATCCAAAAAGAAATCAATGCCAAGGCAAACAAATGAAGGGCCCAGTCTGGTCCTGGGAGGAGCACCCGAAAAGTACTTGATCCCCAGGGAGGTGAATGATTAGGTGTGGCATTTGGCACCGGTACTATCTAGCGTGTTGGGTCTATGACATTCCACATTCTCGTGAAACTTATTATTCATGCTTAAAGTATGAAGTACTTGCTTGCTTGCTTGACATGACTTGAAATTGACTTGTAAATGGCCATTCACTAGAAAATCTTGTTAATCTTACTTGATATCTCGACATGCAACTATTTCTTCCATTTAATTATCGTTACTCTTTCCATTTTAGTGATTATTTAGTTCTGCTTATTTTATCGCATTAATCATGCATGTTCATTAATTGGTTAATCACTTAAACTATGCCTGACGATAGAGTATAATTCCTACTGAGCTTCTTGCTCACCCCTACTTCCAATCCTTTTTAGGTAACGCGGTAAACGGTACGTTGCAAATGGGAATCAGATCAGTGTGATCGAGTGAACCTGGAACCTAGAGATTGGAGTCTGTCTTTTTACCTTCTTGAGTCTAGCTAGTGTCGTGAGTCTGGTTATTTCTTTTTCCTTCCCTTGTTCTTTCCTCCTTTAATTTGAATCTAATATTTTAAGAGTGGGTCAAAATTATACTTTTAAATATTAATAAGAGTTCGTATTTTCAATATGTATGTATGGCCTCTATGTGTTTAATTGTGGTTATTTATTTTCACTCTTGTTATCATGACTATTAACTGCCACGTTCCGAGCATCGCTTCCCGCTGCTATCGGTTCGGGGCGTGACAATACAGGTGAGAACATGTTAAAATAGGGCCTCAGCTTCCTAAATGGTCGAAAAGAGACCGCTCAAACCTCCACACGGTCTACTGTAGACCGTTCAAAGCCTCTGAACTAGGGTAAGCAAACGGTTTAATATTAGCCGCTCCAAGAATAGGACAGTTCCATTGTGACCGTCTGACTCACGGAACGGTCGATTACAGACCACTCTACCTCCAGGATACGAATTGTATCAAAGCTTCTGAATGGTCGCGAGGTGACCGTTTAACTGACAGGGTGGCCTCTCGATAGACCGCTCAATGCTACGACCTGAGAGTTCGAGCGAGACTCTCTTGGAGCGTCCCAACCCGAAGATAGACGTCCTAAACTGGCCCCAACTCTATCCCAACTTAATCTAGGCCTATCCTAACTCACTTTTAGTGGGTTTAGACCTCTATTCAAGCTCTATAAGTAGGAGGGGGTTCTAAATTCGTATCTCAAATCAAACCCCTCTTCCTAGGCCTCAAACCCTTGCTGATCCTCATCAAATCACCATGAAAAGGTCCTTTGAGGGGAGTTCCATGGAGGGGGCAGCTTATGAAGGGCCAAAGCCGGCCAGGAAGGAGTGGGAAGTGCTCCAACGGCTGACCACGATCCCTCGTCATCTCAGCTCGAGCCCTTTGAGAGAGGTATTTGGCATGATTTCATTTAAATCAATTTATTCATTCACTTACATGCTCTTCCTCTCTTCCTTCCTCCATCTCAGCTTCTTCCTGGCTCCAGGCGCTATTCCACTCTAAAGTGGATGGCTCCCATGGTCCGTGCGTTGCCCCTAGGAGTGACATCCATCCTGAAATCTTGGCACCTACACCCACTCTTAGTGCTAGGTCAGAACTACCCAAAGCTTTCTCTTGATTGGCATAGCATCTCGGCCTTAGTAGAAATCTGGCATCCTCAGACCCATACATTCATTTTCCCATCATTCGAGGCCACTATCATATTAGAGGAGGTAGAGACCTACTTCTCTTTTCCTAGGTCCCAGGTGGGAGAGGAAGACTCAGTGTGTCACACCGTGACACCCGTGGACCCTAGGCTCATCTTGGGAGGGTTTATACCAGATAGCAGGGATATCCATACCTTCGTAGGCCCACATCAGATCCATCTCCTTCCTCTTAGCCAGTGGGTAGTTGAACATTGTAGGAACAGGTGTGGGTGGGATGAGGCCATAGCCAAGGCCGCATCTATTTGCTTGTGCGGGGCTATCTTGTTCCCCTCTGTTGACCACGTTCTAGACATTCCTACTCTTAGCACCATTAGCGGCCTATGGTAGGGTCTTTCTATCTCCCTGGCCGTCCTTGCCTACTTATACGAGGGACTTACCTCAGCAGCTCTAGGAGGTCCTCTCTCTGGTTCCATGATACTCTTAGAGTGCTGGATCGGTGTCAGGATGAAATTCATTCACAAGGAGGATGTCACTTCAGCTAGCAGGATCTTCGGGAGTCACCCCCTCTTCTTCATAGGTGGCGCGTCCAGGTTCTCTCCACAGGTAGAGTGCTGGACAGCAGAGAAGAAGACCAGGGATGAGTGGCGACTGCACATCAACAGGCTGCCCCTGAATTGATTCGTGATGCGCCCGGACTTCCTCTACGGCACCACTGTCAGAGTTCCTAGGAGGCCAGGCTTGGATCTGAGGCTAGTGAGTGACACTGCACTGGCGATGTATAGCCCGCACTGGTGCTACCTACAGGTTGGACTACCCAGGACCGTTCTACCAGCACTACCCCACCTTCCCTCACTCCGGGCGAGGAGGATCGGTACAGAGGAGGACGAGCAGGCGGTCAGGAGTGCCCTGATCATGTGGGAGGTGAGCATGGTGCTTACCCTACTAGTAGAGGTTGTAGAGATTCCGGCGACACGCCAGGCCTATGTTAGAGAGTTGAGAGAGATACGTCCCCGCGGGGATGCCCAGTGGAGGACTGAGTGATTTTCTTTTCTTTCCATGATGTTGATGTAGAGGTTTGTGCTTTTGACATATGAATGAAATTGATGATTTGATTGGTTTGAGTTTGGGTTTTGCTTTGTGTGATTGAGTGATTTGGAGTATGACTTCAAAATGCACACGGTCACGGACTGCCTGATCCTTCAACTTCGACCTGCCCCTGCACACACAGAAACAAATTAAATCTGTTTTAGGCTTAACCCCTTGCCTGTAGCAAGTTAGGGAATGACCGGTTCTTGATCTTTGGTCAAGGGGGTAAGCCTTATTAAATAGGCAAGTAACAAAATGGAAATGAATGCAATGCATGCTATGGAATGCAAATCATGACAATGAAAACCTTTTTGTGATTTTGAAATATTTGATTTTTTTGGATTTTAAAATTTTTGATTTTTTTGGATTTTGACATAATTAATTTTTTTTGGATTTTGAAATATTTGATTTCTTTGGATTTTAAAATATTTGATTTTTTGGATTTTGATATATTTAATTTCTTTGGATTTTGAAATATTTGATTTTTTTGGATTTTGAAATGTTTGATTTTTTTGGATTTTGAAACATTAGATTTTTTGGATTTTGAAATATTTGATTTTTTGGATTTTGAAATATTAGATTTTTTTGGATTTTAAAATATTTAATTTTTTTGGATTTTGAAATATTTAATTTTTTGGATTTTGAAACCAGCTCAAACCTGACGACGGGGAACCTCATATCTCACTTGGGGTCTCCTGGGTTCAACGTGCGTTATAAAGGACCGCCCGTGGCCGGGGCCGATTTCGCTTAACGGTGCCTCTACCGACGCCATACCCGGGGTGGGATCCATTCCTTGGAAAATAAAAGAGAGTTTGATAGAAAAGTTGGCAACAAGTATAGAGGTTTTTTAGGGCTTGAGTTCTTTTCACGACACCCTTTTTTTCAAAGAATTTGGTCTGTTGCGCCGGGGCTTTGTGTCCATCATCGAACCTACATCCGATCTAGGCACGCATACGACTGTGCTCATAACGTGCCGTGGGGAAACTGTACTGCCACTCTTGCCATGCCTAGTTTCATTATTTTGGGGACTTTCACCCTTTCGAGCTTCGAGCTTTGGGTGAGCTTTTAGCTTTGATCTTTGATTTTGCCCCTTTTTCTCTACTTCTTTTCTTTTTCTTTTTCTTACTCTTTTAACCTACGGAATGAGGTCATAACGTACTGCCCCTATTTGAGACCTCTTTTATCGGGGGGGTCTAGATCAGTTCTCGCCCCCTTATTCACCACTTGCCCCTATTTTCAGTCGAGAGAGAAGAAAAATAAGGATTTTCACTTCCCCCTAAGCATGGCCAAGGGAGAAACGGTGTTGCGCAAAGAACGGGAAACCGAACCACAAGGGGTCGTCTAGTGTGTGAAATGTTGAACCGGGGATCCCTCTTTGCGATCAAGTGAAGGCACACCCCGCCGCTAGGCCGTTGGTGGCTTGACTCTATGGATAAAAATGTTTTAAATATAGCCCATTCCACGGATTCGACAATTCTTCACCCTCCGCGTTAATTAAACGATACGCGTTACCAGGATAGACTTCCTTAATTACAAACGGCCCTTCCTAGTTGGGTTGCAGCTTAGACCTGGGACCTGCTAATCTGATAAGTTTGCGTTTCAAAACCATGTTACCCACTTAGAATTTTCTTTCAATAACCTTATTTTGAAAATTTCGCGAGACGCGTTTTTGGTAAACTGAGACATGATTGGCCGCATTAAGCCTCTTCTCATCTAAGAGTTCCAGTTGGACTAGCAACGCCTCTCGACTCTCATCGAGATTAAATTCTTTGTCCACCTGCACTTTTAGGGAAGGGATCATGATCTCGTACGGGAGTACCGTCTCCATCCCATAAGTTAGAGCAAAATGAGTTTGCCCCGTGGGGGTACGGACGGAGGTGCGATAAGCCCATAGAGCTTCTATCAGTTTGTCGGCCCAATCCGCAAATTTATGCGACTCGCAAGTTTTCTTAATGATTTTAAGACGGGTTTTGTTCGTGGCCTCAGCTTGGCCATTACCTTGAGGGTAGTATGGTGATGATTGATGCAATGCAATATTAAATTTCTTACAGAGGTCCCGAAGTTCTTGAGAAACAAATTGAGGCATGTTGTCTGTGACAATATCACTTGGCACTCCAAACCGCGAGATGATATTCTTGAGGATGAAGCGGCATACTGTGGTGGCTTTGATTTCTGCATAAGCTTCAGCTTCTGCCCACTTGGTGAAGTACTCTATAGCCGTCAGAATGAAGGATTTCTATTTAACCTTAGCATTAGGGTCACCAAGTGGTCCAATGATATCAAAGGCCCACATCGAGAATGGCCAAGGAGCAAAAAGGGGATGGAGAGAAGAAGCCGGAGCGTAGATTTTATCGGCATGAAGCTGGCATTGAAGACACCTACGGATAGGTGGAACAGTCTTCTTCAAGGGTTGGCCAGTAATAGCCCTGCCTAAGAATCTTCTTCGCCAATGCCTGCCCATTTACGTGCCCTCCACACTCACTGGAGTGAAAGGCCCCTACTACCTTCCAAGCCTCATCGTCATCCAAACACCTCATTAGAACTCCATTAAGAGCATGCCTATACAATTCTCCAGTAATAATCATGTATCTGGAGGCGACTCTTCTAATGGCCTTGCGCTGCTCGGCGTTCGCCGTCTCGGGAAAGGAACCATCCCTGCAATACTGCTCTATCTCATGGTACCATGGCAACTCCTCTTCTTCTATAATCTCCTCAAGCTCAGTTAATGAAACCTCCTTCAAATCTTCCTTCTCAGCTTTCTTCTCCATAGCCTTCCTAAGGGTATCGAACAAAGGATCCTTAAGGGAAGGAGCATCCATCCGCTGGACCACAATGGTCTCAGTGGCGCAACTGAGGGGGAATGAAAGAGAGGAAGCGAGCGACACAAGTGCATCAGCCAGGATATTCTGAGAACGAGGAGTATGAATGTAGATGAGCTTTCGGAATTTCCTAGCCAAGAGCATGACCAAATCTTGATAGGGCTTGAGTTTGGGGTCATGGGTGCGGTAAGTTGACAGAACTTGACGCAGCACCAATTGAGAGTCTCCTATGATGTTTAGGTATCGCGCGCCCATGAGGTAGGCGTGCTTCAGACCGGCAAGGAGAGCCTCATACTCGGCTATGTTATTAGTGGCAAGAAAAGAGAGTTGATGGGCGATAGGGATGGTCACTCCTTCCGGAGTGAGGAGAACGGCGCCGATTCCACGGCCCTGAGAGTTGAGAGCACCGTCGAAGTGAAGAGACCAAAAGGGAAGATGAGTTATTACAGCCAAATGTTCATCAGGAAACTCATCCTGAATCTAATCAGTGCGGGGGATAGGAGAATGAGCGAGATGTTCAGCAATCGCGTATCCCTTGATCGCTTTCTGAACAACGAAGGTGATATCAAACTGGGAAAGAAAGCTCTGCCAGCTGGATAATCGGCTAGAAAGGACAGGCCTTTCTAATAGGTAACGAATGGGGTCCATTCTAGAGATCAGCTTAACCTCATGGGCAAGAAAATAGTGTTTGAGTTTCTGAGCTACCCACACTAGCGCTGCACAAGTCTTCTCCATGGCAGTATACCTGGATTCAGTAGGATTAAACAACCTCGAAAGGTAGTATGCAGCCCTTTCCCTTCCTTCATCATCCACCTGAGCCAGGACAGCTCCTAGGGAGTCCTCAATAACAGAAATGTATAGGATCAGGGGTTTCCCAGGGACGGGTGGTTACAGAACCGGGGGATTAGAAAGATAAACCTTAAGATCCTCATAGGCCTTTTGGCATTGTTCATTCCATTCAAATTTAGCTCCCGCCTTTAACAATTCGTAGAATGGGCGGCACCTTTACGAATGTTGAGATATGAATCTTCTAATGAATTGCAAGCGCCCAATCAAACCTCTAAGTTCCGTGATGTTCTTAGGCAGTGGCATTTCCATAATGGCCTTGGCTTTGTTCGGATCGATCTGAATCCCCGGCTTACTAACTATAAACCCGAGCAGTTTCCCTAATACGACTCCAAATACACACTTCTTTGGATTCATCTTTAATTTGTACTCCCTAGCCCTTTGCAACACCTTGGCTAAAATGGCGGGGTGCTCTTCCTTGGACCTCGACTTTACCAGGATATCATCCACGTAAGCTTCTAAGTACACATGCATCATGTCGTGGAAGATAGCCATCATTGCCCGTTGATACGTGGCACCTGCATTCTTTAATCCAAATGGCATAACGACATAGCAGTACGTGCCCCAGGGCGTGGTGAAAGAGGTCTTCTCTTGGTCCTCCGGAGCAAGGCGGATTTGATTGTAACCAGAATACCCATCCATAAACGAGAGGGCCTCATACCCAGCCGTGTTATCCACCAACACGTCGATGTGAGGAAGCGGGAAATCATCTTTCGGACATGCCTTTTTTAAGTCCCTGAAATCGATACAAATCCGAATCTTTCCGTCTTTCTTCATTACCGGGACTACGTTTGCAACCCATTGCGGATATAGCACAACTCCGATAAACCTGGCCTTATGCAATTTATTAACTTCTTCCTTTATCCTTAAGGCCATTTGTGGGTGGAATCTTCTTACTTTTTGTTTAACGGGTGTTGCCCCTTGTTTAAGGATCAGTCGATGTTCAACCAGCATGGGGTCAAGATCCGGCATGTCCTCATAGGACTAGGCAAAAGAATCGTTGTACTCCCTCAATACCTTGATTAACTCCTCTTCAACCTGAGGAGGGAGGTTAGCAAAAATAATTATGGGCCTAGGATCCTCTTCTAATCCAAGATTAATTTCTTTAGTGGGTTCACCCACTGCCGAGGATGGTTCATCAAACCTCTTCAAACCTTGCACGTACAGATCAGCAGTGTCATTCACATCGCTTTCCTCATCATCGGCTGGGTCCGTCTCATCTATGATCTCATATACACCTATTTCGTCATTGCTCCACACCCCTTCTAGTTCCTCATCATCCTCTAAAACAATGGCGCTCTCTACAAACTCAGGGCACTTAAGAAGGGCCTAACATCTCTGAGCTAAGTCTTGCAGAAACCTATCTGGAACGGATTTAGGATGACACATCATAGGGTGCGCTGCAGACGTGGATGGGCTGACTAGACTCGAACTAGATTCTACCCCGACTAACTCAACTAACCTAGGAGACTCTGCAGAATGTACATCTACCCTAGGAGACAGGAAGTCTACAGGGAAAGGAGCAGGGGTCTCATGCCCCCGGGAAGACGAGCAGAACACAGCATAATCCTCCATTGACACCTCCATTTTAAAATTGGCATTTTTTTTGGAGGTCGGAGGTGATCATGCAACAGGAAGAAGAAGACGGGGGAGGAGGGAGTTGCATGGGAAACAGATCGGGGAAGATGCAATCGAAGAACGGGTCGGAAGATGAAAACCACATTTCGTGGAGTTAGGCATTGGGGGAAGGAGGAGTAAACAGGGTTGATAAATCAATGGGTGGGTAGCGCCCACATGCACATGGCACGAATAGGATTTCAGGCGGTCTTTCCGTGAAGTACGGGTCGACCATGATTAGCGGAGAGCGGGGAATAAATCCTCATTTCTGAAACAAGGAGGCGAGACGGGACAGGGACAAAGAAAATGTAGTGATGGAGCTCCTTGCTTCCCACGGCCTCTGGGACACTGGCTTTATCTGAGAATGTTTCACCAGCTGCATCTCCTTCTTCTTCGGATGGTCTTCTGCTTCACTGAACAACTTTTCAAAGCAACTATAGAAATCCTCGATATCACCCACCAGCCCCATCAGCGGCGGCGGTGGGTCAGACACATCATGGGCGGCATCAATCTTCACATCAGCACATGGCGGCGGCTTCTTCAAAGAGCCGGGCTACAACGGGCCTTTCACAAAGTGTTGACGGTAATCCCGCATCAGTGGCCCGGAGTCTCCTAGGATGGACAATGCTGATTCTCGGTAGCCAAGGCCCCTGCGGCCCATCTTCCTGCCTTTAGGGACGGGCTTAGTCCGCCCCTACAACTGTGCACCGAGGCCCATGCCCGGCTGGTAGCCCAACTTTAAAATCATATGCCACCCTTTCGAGTCTCTAATCTTGGACTTAAATTTCACATTTACTAGCGTAGTGGAGGGCTTGCGTGACGCATATGCCCATGAATAGTTTAAGTCCATCACGGAAAGAATTGGCCTGTTACTCGGCCACAGAGTGGGGAGAATCTTGTCTGTAATTGCATCGACTGACTGGACTGTGGAGATACTTTTCACCTTAACCACCCGACCTTGGAATGGAAACTTCAAGCATTGGTGGGTAGTTGAAGGTACAGCATTTAGACTGTCTATCCATGGACGACCCAGAATAGCTTTGAACATTGGGTCTATGTCCAACACGTAGAACTCCACATCTATTACCAAAGGCCCTAGCTCGGCCTGCACTGTCACGACCCCGTGGCACGCTCGTCTGGAGTTGTCATATGCTGCAATTATTGTGACGACCCAGGGTCCGGATACCGAATACACCCGATAGGACTACCGAATATATCTGAGATCACTTGGAACCTGCGAGGCCTCCCAAGCGCGGGTAAGCGCCAAAGGGAAAAAGGAGTGTGTGGAGTACATTGAAATAGCAGATATAACAGTAAGCAATTAAATTTTAATAGATCGGTTTGCTAAAGTAGCAAGAAATAAAATTACATTTTTATTAACAATTTAGAATTTACACAATTACATACCAGAGTGCAGCCCACAAATAAAGACAAGTACAGTCTGACAGAAGAAGAAACGTACACAAAAGTCAGGGGAAGCCCGACGCAGGTACAGCTGGCAGCTACAGACACGCCACTCTAGGATCCGCGGAAGCCAAAGATGCCACCCACCTGAAAAGTAGGGGTGAGCCTCGTGTCACTGGCCCAGCAGGGGTCACGCGGATCCCCACTGAAAAATACGCAGTAACACGGAACAACAACAACGAAAATAGTAGGTGTAGTAAAGCGGGAAAACTACACTAAGAAGCTGTGAACAGAAAGGGGAAGCAAGAGTAGGGAACAAGTCAGAGACAAGGGAAGCAACACGGCTACCGAGATGAACTCGGTTCTCTAAGCTACTCTCACAGGACTAACGGAAAGGTCAATCCCGAGCTCGCACGGTCGGGTCTTACCAACCCGCCACCCAGAAACAAGCCAAACAACAGGCGAAATCTAGAAAGGACCTAGACAGGCAACACAGACGCAACAGCCTACATGACTGAATCGTCATGCACGCAACCCCAGGCCCATCTTAGACACAGCCAAGAACGGACAGACACGGCCAGGGAAGCAGATCTTGGACAAAGCCAAGACTAGCTGACTCGAAAAGGGGAACATAGACTCCGAGAAGCGCGAGAGTCACGAGCCAAGTGATAGGAGCACCCTCCCACTAGAAGAACAGCCAGATGCGTCCACTGACGTCTTACACTACGCCACAAGTGTCTCGTCTACAAGATCGTCTGGAGGACGATGGAGACTGGACACACCAAGAACCAGGTCCAAGGAAGAACGAGGTTCCGAGGGAGAACGGTGCCTACGGACACAGGACCGTAGTACCACAACTACGAGCGACTAGTCAGGGTCATGCCCATCGGCGCGTGTCCTCAGCCCCTGACCACGTGTGCACACACTGACTACTGCCTAAGCCAGGCCTCTAGCTAGTATTCCCCCCCGTAGGACGCTACGGTTAGCCGGGGCCCACAGAACTAGCTTAAAAACTGTGTAAACGGGAACACCCCTCAACCTTCCCTAGGTGGGTCGGCAACTCAAAGGCCTTAGGGCTACGACTAGTGGAGGCTCACAAGGCACAGACTCTGAAACACAAGTGCTAGAGTACAGACAGTCTAAGGAAGCCCTGTCACACGTACTGCGAAGCACCAAGGCAGCTAACCAACTGCCAACAGACTCAGGACGAACAACTAGACCTGCTGACACGACGATCCTTGAGTCTCACGACTCGAGGTCAAGAGCGTCGCACATGACGGTCAACGCCGTCGATCAGGCTTGTCCTAAGCCACGGAAAAGCGACACAGGCGAGAGAAATGACACACGAAGGCCCGAAGGAATAGCAAGGCCCTCACAACACCTGGACACGCAAACCGAGGTAAGGCGAATCCTCGAGGTATCCAGAACCAAAGTCTCGGACTGGACAGAACCGCCGAGACACACACAAGGTCACCCGTCAACCACTGGGTCACCCCGGGTTGACCGGAACCCAACAAGGTCATACAAGCACAAACACTCTTCGCCACCTCGAAACACGGTTACAGCCCTCATAAGACATCGGATGATGTCCACGTGACGATGGGCGAATTCCAAGGTCAAGCCAAGGCACCGGAAAACCAAGCCATCGGTAAACCACTCTTTGGGCATAGGCAACCCTCACTCGGCCACGAGGCAAGCTAAGTAGTCAAGGAGGAAGCCGCTACGCAACCAGAGGCAAGAACACTGGCGATCCTTGATTGAGTCATTAGGGAACCGTAACAGTCAAGGAGTAGACCGTACACAGTAGACCAAATTGACCAATCCAAAGAATCACCGACAGACAAACACCACCCTAGGGCATGAACCTAGGACCAACAGGACACAAGAATAGGCCATCACGGCCCAAACGACACAAACAAAATCAGAATCAGATGGACGGTCACCAAGGGACCACCCAAGAAGATAAACGGTCAAAAATAGACCACACAAGGGGATAAACGGTCCAAAACTGACCACACAACTCCACAGGAGATAAATGGTCCAAGATGGACCACACAACTAGATAAATGGTCCCAACCAGACCGCACAATGGATATGTGGTCTAGGGGACGACCACATAACTAGGAGGATGAATGGTCCCAAATGGACCACACAACCAGATAAACGGTTCCAACTGGACCGCACAAGGGATATGTGGTTTAGGGGATGACCACATAACCAGGAGGATGAACGGTCCCAAATGGACCACACAACCAAATAAACGGTTCCAACTGGACCGCACAACTAGATGAACAGTCCGAAAATGACCGCACAACTCCCAAGGGATATGTGGTCTACCAGACGACCACACAAGGGGGATATGTGGTCTAGGGGACGACCACATAACCCAAACCGACATAGGATGGACGGTCCAAGACCAACCGCCTAAGGGGGATGTGTGGTCTATCGTAAGACCGCACAACCTCAACCAACCTGGGATACAACAAGGTATAAACGGTCCAGAGATGGCCGCCCATATACATGGACGGTCTCTGGTGCGACCATTCAACCGACACGGCGAGAAAATCATGGGATCGGCCTAACGGAGGCCTTTCCACGCCCCGTTCGCTCCAAGGCGAAGGGGATACAACCCTGGACATGCCAGGAATCACATAGGCTCAATCCAGAGTCAAAACAACCAAGAAATGACGAGAAATGGGTGATTTCCCAAAATCGACCCTAACGGAGTCTCCGAGCTTCCCGGGCTCCTACCGGGCCCAAATGGCCACGGAATGTGATGAAATCAGTGACTATGGAACGCTAACGTTCCAGGGAGTCTATTGACACTAACTGATCTAAAAATGGTCGCCGTTTTCTGGCGAACCCTGCAAAACCCACAAAACGACGGTTTAAGCTAAACAAGCCCAAACTTGGCCGTTCTAGCACCGTAGTGCGTGAAACTGCGGAAGGAAAGTGCAGGAGAGTAGGTAATCCATCTCCCTACCTCCACCGAAGAAACCGCGCCCCGAGGGGACTAAACTATGCCGAAATCTCCAAAATCACGAACGACGCCATCTCGGAATCCACCGAGGGATCGCGCCACGCCAAGCTCCATTCGCCGCCCTAGACCGCATCCTGATCACTCCATCGCGTCCCCGCCTTGGCCAGCTCCGCAACGGTGCGCGCCCCGCGCCGAACGGCCCACAGACGAGAGAGAACGAGAGAGGGAAAGAGAGGGTGAGAAAGGGAGGAGAGAGGGAGAGCGTGCGAGAGTGGGGGAGAGAGAGAGGGTGAGGGATATAAAAAAAAGAAATTAGAAAACTTTCTAATTTCCAAAAATCTGATAATTGAGCCAAAAATGTAATAATTCATAAAAATACGTAAAAATAGTCAAAACGACCGGCTCGGAGAGTACATCGCAGCTGTAGCGTTCACGAGTCTATGAATTGAAAAATAAACTCACCGTAGGGTTCCGTAACTAGTACGAGAGAAAAACCCACACGGCTCGTAAAACTCAACTCGGAAGCCACCAAAGCGATCCGAAACTCACCGAAAAGGATCTAAAAGACCCAATAAAGATCCAACCAGACCTAATAAGGATCCAGGGCATTACAATTATGGTCGGTGTTCGCCTAAGCATGTCTTCTGAAATGTTACAGGCACGCAGTGTACTCAGCGGACACACATTTATCGATGCTCCCGTGTCCACTAGGGCTGACTCGATTACCACTTTGTTCAAAGAAATGGTAATGCAGAGGGGCATCTGCTGGGCCTCTGGGGGCGCCAATTTTGACTCGGAGAATGAAATAGAAGGCCCCCTCGTAATAGTCGCCAACACTGAGGGCAAGCTGTCTACTGCCACAACCTCGCTAACCATAACCTTCTGTAGAAAAGGCCGGAGGGCATCCTGGTGTAGCGTGGATCTTTTGATCAACTCCAAAACTGATATCTTGGCCGGCATCTGGTCCAAGTGCTGTAGGAGGTCATACTTCGTTCCTGGCACGGGGTCTACTTCTTCTGCTTCGGCTGTAGAGAAGGGAACTTGGGGGTTGGGTGCAGACGCACCAGAGGAAGGATAAACTCTATGAAATGGACGCCTACTCCAAAGGGCGCATTGTCGTGCCGGCACTGCTCTAGATGGGCCCCTGCTTGGCCCAGTGGGATAGGTGGAAGGGGTAGAAATAGGAGTGAAGATGACGGAGGTTGGCCTGACGGGCCCTGGCGGAGCGGTAATGGGTGAAGGGTTGAGTGGAGGGGTGATGATGGATGATATGGCAGGTGATGGTGGAAGGGCTGGCGGAATGGTGGGGAGTGTGGCGGGCACAAAAGGTGGTCGGGAAGGGATAGTGGGTGGAGCGGAGGCGAAGGTGGGTCGAAGGATGGAGGGAATAGAGGGCGCATAGGAACTAGTATGGTGGAAGGCCAAGAGATGGGCGGGGGTCTCATCATCAAAGGACCACCCAGCGTTAGGGGCTGGGCGGTGGACTACGTTAACTTGAGCCGGTACTGGCGGCTGTTGTTGTTGTTGCTGCTGAGGAGCGGGCGGATGTTCTGGCATGGGATTCTGGTGAATCCCGAGGTCTTGGTGCTACTGTTGCTACTGCTGTGATGGTTGTTGTTGTTGGAGGGGTTGCTGGAACTGCTGTTGCTGGGGTGCCGCCTGCTGCAGCCTGGCTTGTCTTCTTCTTTCTTTAATATCCTCAATTATCTTGTGCATTTGGGCCCAATCAATTCTCTGGCCCTCATACAGATCATACACCAAATCTCTAAACTGAAAGCATCTCTCTATTGTGTGCCCGGGCTGTCGATGGTAAATGCAATACCTTGACTGATCGGCGGCCGGATTCCAATTCTGACGTTCCGGAGGCAATTGGAAGTCACCAGTGTACATTAGAGCTGAAAAGATGTCGGGGAGGGTTTCTTGAAGTGGAGGATAGTTGACCCTCTTTGATGCAGGACGAGACCACGGACACGACAAGCTCGTGATTGCCCCTTAACGAGGGAAGCGTCGGATGTGCGCGGTTGAGAAATCGGTAATGAGCTAGGGTGATCGGCTCTCTTTTGTACCCGGATCGGGTCACGGGACGGTCTCGCACTCTCTCGCAGCAGCGGTAATGAATAGATAAAGCGAGTTAGATATCCCTACACATGCTCTCTAGCAGCGGCATAAACAAATATATATGAAGTAAGCAAAATGCCGAGAAGGGAGCGAAAACGATACCTCCACGCGCTCGGCGTGGGGACGACGGACCCGGCCGAAACTCGTACTCCCGGGACAATTAATACACCATATTACAGCAAATGCATTACTGCCCACTCCACGCAGGGAGGTAAAGGGCTACACAAACGGGCCCGGGAGGACCGAATTCGGGTTGACGGGCGGCTTCTCGCGTCTCTTCGGCAGCACCCGAACTAGTGATGGTGGGGCCCACGTGCTGTCCGGAGGGGTCGAGTGGGACCCGGTGACACCGCTGTAGTGGGGACACTTAGGGAAGCATTCCCCGTGCTGGCGGCATGCTGGTTCGCCGGCCGGAGGCCGGGCGGCTCCGTTCGGCACCGGTCGGAATGACCGGCCACGGATCTGCCGGTTCTATTTTCCCGTGCGCCCTCTGACGAGAACGGACGCTGCGATCAGCCCCGACGTCGGAATGCGACGAAACTGGCGCCGTTGGAAAGCTGCTTCGAAGGGCTTAAACTCTTTGTGATTATAGAAAAATAACAAAGCCTACACTTCCAATTGGTGAATTTTGAAGGTTGTTGTTGTACAGTGGCTTAACTCTCAGTTCTGCAGGGATGTCCTCTGAGAACTGTCGTTGACCGCAGGGTAGATGTCCGATTCAGCTCTTGAGGTCTTCATAACAGGTTTAGGACATTGAGCTAGGAAGACAGAAAAACTAGTTTGGACATGTTTGGATGTGGGTACGAATTGATAGGAGTTTTTCACTAACAATGGGTCGGATCTGGAATCTGACTAAAGGCATTGTAGCAGAGATAGAACACGAATTTTGAAAAATGGATAGAGGGCAGATCAAAAATCAGGAAAAATGGTGGATATAGGGGATGATGGACGAAACTCCTAATAAAATTGGGAGGGTTTGGAAAATTCAAAAAGGTGGTCGGAGATGGGAAACTCAGAGCTGTTGTCACTGTAGATAGAGACAAAATAGATCTGGGAATGCAAAATGAACGAAAATAAAAAATTATAAAATGGAGGAGTTTGGACGTGAAAATTTAGGTAGAGGTGGGGATTCAAGGCAAAAACACACCCTCAAAATTTCAAATCCATCTGAGCTCGTGACTGGTAGCAAGAATCCACGAACTACACCTCTGTCCAGCAGGACAGAAACTTGAAGACGGCTCCGCGGTGACTCGAAGGCGGCACGAACGGCGGCGGCGGCAGCACCGATGAAGATCAGAGGTTGAGAGGGGGAGATAGAAGATAGATACACTCTAGAATTGCCGAGGGGCTGAGGGAAGAACACAAGGAGAGAGGAAGGGGGCGCAAGCTTCTTGCTTTCCAAACAAATTTTCTGAAAGTTTCACTAATTTTCACATGAAAATACATGGTTTTATATGCTTCCAACCAAATCTAACCTCCACCCTTAGATCTAGGGATGTGAGATGGATGGCCTGGATTGCATGCCACAAACACAAAAAAATAAATATAATATACAAGGGGGGGGGCTATTGACCAAGAATGGAAAGGGGGACAAGTTTGACATGGTAGGTAGCCTACCATGGAAATTCTTACCCCCTTGTCTACCCATGTGGCATATGACTAGTCCAACCTTCTAGATGTCCACCTAGGATAGTTGACCAGCCCCACAAGGTGACATAGACCAATGGGAGAGGGCTGAGGGCCCCCTTGATGGTCCTACTGACAAATTACATAGAAACCCACACAATCCGTGGGAATGACGCATTGGCTTATAAAGCCGTACAATTGCGCATATACTTTCCCAAGGATATAAACACAAACTAAAATGACATAAATGCAAAAGTAAATGTACATGCTCGGCGTCGATTCCCATCAACTCTCCCCGGGTGGGAGGAACTCGACCCCGTCGAGTAGGGGTATGGGTGCTCGGGTACTCCGGCGGATCCGTCACCGTGCCAAGTAACGCGGGTATACTCCACTCCAAGTGACCGTCACCTGCTCATTCCATATATACTCGATATGCACAAGCTGCTATGGGCTAAAGGTAGACACTCCGGGTGGGGCACTCTCAAAAGGGGAGGTGGCGGCTCGAAGACTCACTAGGAATTACCGCTGAGTCCCTGTAGGTGACTAATCCGGGTATAGATGTAGAACCGATCCCATACTCATCGAGCGAGTCCAATCGCCTCTTACTCATAAGAGAACGACAACGAGCTTGCACAAGACACATGCAGACTCTCAAACTACACACAAACCATGCAAACAAATCACACAAAACAAACCACACAAAGAAGAGACAATACCGACTCATATATGACCCCAGACATACCTAATGTTAGTCCGACCCGTACATGGGTGACGGCGGACCAGGACACCCGAATATATGCCATGCATGCATCTGACATAATCGGTGGTCGACATCATGCGGAAATCCTAGACCTCCTAAGGTGGGCCATGCATGCATATGGGATGTGGATGTGGGAGGGCCAAGAGTATCTCCCCTAGATGATGGTGAATCTTGTAAGGGTACGGGCTTGGTGGGCATAGACGACCCGGCCCGTGGGGAAGGGGTGTGGTAGCGGACTCCCTCGAAGAAATGAAGTGAATATGAAGGGTCTAGGGATCCACTAGGGAATGGGTCAAAGGGATCAAAGAAGGTATGACCCCTTATGGTGGGTTCCAACATGACAGGGTCCCAATCGTGAAATTCTTGAAGGTGCGGGTGGTCACCTTCCTCCGTCATGGTAGATGGGACCGTGTATAGGAAATATGACTCCTCCCTCGGAAGCAAAGTCATGAAGTCGGGCTCATCCGGTAGCGGGAGAAGTAGAAGAACCTCCATGGTGATATAACCCACGGTGCACACGGAGGTAATAGACCCTAAGGCCGGATGGGTGAAGCTAAGACTAGCGGGTTGGTCAAAGCCTCAGGCCAGTAGGTGCGTCAACTTCCATTGTGAATCTAATCCCATGACAAGATCATCCAACGTGTCAACATGGTGACTAGATCGAAATGTGGTATGGAAGGAATTCACCGACACTAAAGGGAGGATGGGGTCCATAGGTGGGAAGGGAGGTGGGACCAAGCCATCCTTGAGCCAACTAAGAAGCGGCTCGGCTATGAAAAGCGTACCCGTTAGGAACACGGGTGGCTGGGGCTTGGGTGGCTCCAAATGAGAGGGTTCCGAATTAAGATCGGAAGGTGAGGGTGACAATGGAGCACTCTCGGGTGGTGAAGGAATTGGGTTAGGTAGTCCGATCGGCTCGGGACTTGGTTGGGAGGTAGATGTTTGCCAAAGGGTTCGACCTCTAGAGCGAGAAAAATGAGACTCAAAGGGCTCGACCTCTAGAGCGACCTTATAAGATTGCGCCAGCGAGAACGCGTCGCGGACAAGACATTCAAGTTGGAAGTGAAACCGCAAACCTCTCCGGAACTGAAATGCGGTCGTGGTGCTCTCCTCTCCCAAGCCATATTCCAACCGGTACTTATCATAGTCCCAGATGTACTCGGACACGGACCTATCACATTGGATGGGTCGACATGGGTTGGCCATTGGTGCCGAAAAGATGGGAATGGATCCCTAGGAATGGGTATGCAAGGCCATTTAGACAAGACACTAGACCGACTATGCACGGTTTGGGATGCATGCACACTAAGGACAAGACACCAAGACTCGGTATGTGGCGGAGTTAATCGATCCGAAGATCACTCGTGCAAGTGTGCGGCCTTTCCGATAGGCGTAGCCTAAGGTTCGGACAACACATTTTTATATACCGACTAATGGTATGCAAAGGCAACTCCTAAGACTGACTTAGACACAGAGACTTAAATGACACTTTTTTTTTTGACACCCTAGACTCAACCTCGCTCTGATACCAAATTGATGCGGCACGAGAACACGGACACGACAAGCTCGTGACTGCCCCTTAACGAGGGAAGCGTCGGATGTGTGCGGTTGAGAAACCGACAATGAGCTAGGGTGATCGGCTCTCTTTTGTGCCCGGATCGGGTCACGGGACGGTCTCGCACTCTCTCGCAGCTGCGGTAATGAATAGATAAAGCGAGCTAGATATCCCTACACATGCTCTCTAGCAGCGGCATAAACAAATATATATGAAGTAAGCAAAATGCCGAGAAGGGAGCGAAAATGATACCTCCACGCGCTCGGCGTGGGGACGACGGACCCGGCCGAAACTCGTACTCCCGGGATAATTAATACACCATATTACAGCAAATGAATTACTGCCCACTCCACGCAGGGAGGTAAAGGGCTACACAAACGGGCCCGGGAGGACCGAATTCGGGTTGACGGGCGGCTTCTCGCGTCTCTTCGGCAGCACCCGAACTAGTGATGGTGGGGCCCACGTGCTGTCCGGAGGGGTCGAGTGGGACCCGGTGACACCGCTGTAGTGGGGACACTTAGGGAAGCGTTCCCCGGGCTGGCGGCACGCTGGTTCGCCGGCCGGAGGCCGGGCGGCTCCGTTCGGCACCGGTCGGAATGACCGGCCACGGATCTGTCGGTTCTGTTTTCCGGCGCGCGCTCCGGCGAGAACGGACGCTGCGATCAGCCCCGACGTCGGAATGCGACGAAACTGGCGCCGTTGGAAAGCTACTTCGAAGGGATTCAACTCTTTGTGATTATAGAAAAATAACAAAGCCTGCACTTCCAATTGGTGAATTTTGAAGTTTGCTGTTGTACAGTGGCTTAACTCTCAGTTTTGCAGGGATGTCCTCTGAGAACTGCCGTTGACCGCAGGGTAGATGTCTGATTCAGCTCTTGAGGTCTTCATAAAAGGTTTAGGACATTGAGCTAGGAAGACGGAAAAATGGTTTTGGACAAGTTTGGATGTAGCTACGAATTGATAGGAGTTTTTCACTAATAGTGGGTCGGATCTGGAATCTGACTAAAGGCATTGTAGCAGAGATAGAACACGAATTTTGAAAAATGGATAGAGGGCAGATCAAAAATCAGGAAAAATGGTGGATGTAGGGGATGATGGACAGAACTCCCAGTAAAATGGGGAGGGTTTGTAAAATTCAAAAAGGTGGTCGGAGATGGGAAACTCAGAGCTGTTGTCACTGTAGATAGAGACAAAATAGATCTGGGAATGCAAAATGAACAAAAATGGAAAATTACTAAATGGAGGAGTTTGGATGTGAAAATTTAGGTGGAGGTGGGGATTCAAGGCAAAAACACACCCTCAAAATTTAAAATCCATCTGAGCTCGTGGTTGGCAGCAAGAATCCACGAACTACACCTCTGTCCAGCAGGACAGAAACTTGAAGACGGCTCCGCGGCGGCACGAACGGCGGCGGCGGCAGCACCGATGAAGATCAAAGGTTGAGAGGGGGAGATAGAAGATAGATACACTCTAGAATTGCAGAGGGGCTGAGGGAAGAACACAAGGAGAGAGGAAGGGGGCGCAAGCTTCTTGCTTTCCAAACAAATTTTCTGAAATTTTCACTAATTTTCACATGAAAATACATGGTTTTATATGCTTCCAACCAAATCTAACCTCCACCCTTAGATCTAGGGATGTGAGATGGATGGCCTGGATTGCATGCCACAAACACAAAAAAACAAATATAATATACAAGGGGGGGGGGCTATTGACCAAGAATGGCAAGGGGGACAAGTTTGACATGGTAGGTAGCCTACCATGGAAATTCTTACCCCCTTGTCTACCCATGTGACATATGACTAGTCCAACCTTCTAGATGTCCACCTAGGATAGTTGACCAGCCCCACAAGGTGACATAGACCAATGGGAGAGGGATGAGGGCCCCCTTGATGGTCCTACTGACAAATTACATAGAAACCCACACAATCCGTGGGAATGACGCATTGGCTTATAAAGCCGTACAATTGCGCATATACTTTCCCAAGGATATAAACACAAACTAAAAGGACATAAATGTAAAAGTAAATGTACATGCTCGGCGTCGATTCCCATCACTCTTGGTTCCCGGCCGAGCAGGCCCATAACCAGCCGGAGGAGGAACGTTGTGGTACTGGGGTGGCTGTTGAGGCTGTGGTGGCGGAGGTGGTTGTTGTGGGTGCTGAGGAGCTGGGAAAGTGGGTCGGGGAGCTTGCGGAGCGGGGAATTGGGGGTTGCGTGGGGGTTGCTGGAAACGGGGTGAAGCGGGCTGGTTAGGGAATTGAACAGCCTGGACCTGCTCGTTGGCTTAGACTCCCTTAGTAACTGGCCCTGGGATTTGCGGGTGGTCTTGGATTTCTGGGCCTCGAACAATGAATAGATAGGGGAGTCTTTAAATTGGGTCTGGTAAACCGGGCCCGACTGTACAACTGGTGCATGTTAGAAATGTCGTTCATTGCCAAAATATTCCGGAACGTCAGAGTAGCATTAGAAATCAGCAACTTTACTTTTTCTTCCTCCGGGATCTGCTCGGGCACACGCGAGGCCAGCTGCCTCCATCTATCGGCATATGCTGCAAAGTCTTCATCTGGCTTCATCTTTTCTACAACCAGGTCAGTGAAAGAATACTCGGGCCCAACCCGATCCTGGAATCTCTGAATAAACTTCTCCTTCACGGTCTTGAAACTTTCCGCCTCCTCCAGAGGTAATGTGTAGAACCATTCAAGGGTGACCCCGTCCAATGATCGGCGGAACAGATATGCCATCAGGCGGTCGTCATGTTGGAACTGCGCCGATTCATAGAGAAACTCCCTGACATGAATAAACGGGTTGCCATTCCCGTCATATTTCCGGTACACGGGGAGCCTAGACTGCAGCGGGAAACGAATGTCCCTAAAGTTAGGAATGGGGATGTCAGCTAAAGACTGCGGGCCAACCCACTTGTGGAGGAGGTCAATCTACTGCTGCACGACAGCCCATTTGTCCAGAAGTTCCCGTTCCCAGGAAGGGGAAGATACGGTAGGAAGGATCAAACCGGAGTATGGAACCGAAGGATAGACTGACTGAGGGGGCAACCCATAAGATGGATAATGAGCCAGGGAAGGGCCCATATTCCCATGAGCCAACTGGGCGGCCTCTGATTACAGATGGACGGAATCAGTCGGGGCCACGAGGGCCTGCGATGTTGGAGGGAACGTGGTGTAAGGATCAGCATAAGAAACGGAGGGGATCTGGGTCTTCCCTTTATCAAGTGACTGATGGGCCGAGGTAGAAGCCTGGCCTGCTTCCATGGTGGAGAATCAAAGAGCCTGAGTACGGATGGGAGTAAGATCGATGGGGGCTGCAGAGGTGGCCCCTAATCCAACAATCGGGGGTGTGGAAGTGACGGCAGCAGTCGTGCCAGAAGAAAGTACTGAGAGTGGGGCATCTGCCCCTTGCAAGGCATGTTTCAACAGGTGGAGTTGAGTAAGATCTAGCTAGGCCATCATATGGAGAACCTGACTGGCTGAGCCGCGAGTGTATGGATCTGAGAGGGAGGGTTGAGCACCCTCAACAACAATGGTCGGGAGAGGAGGGGTAGTCCCCTTTCTCCCTTGCATATGAGCGACCCTAGGTGGGTCCTCCAGAAGTCCCTGAGGGAGAGAATCCTCAGGGGGATGGGAGAAGTTGTAAGATGACATAATTGGCGGTGAATCGAACAAGGGATTGAAATAAAAATGGGAAGGCGAACCACCCTTAGGAGACAATCCTGAGGGTGTGAGACAGCTCCACATACACTGATGACAATGGGGGAGGAGTAAGCAAACAGCCCTAAGTAGGGATCTAAGACAAACAACTCAAATCAAATGCAACAATGGAGGGGAGAGCTGAGATGAGAATCAACCAATTAATGAAACCAAGTTTCAAATGATGCGCGCAGGATTTTATAAATTCTCCCTTCTTGGATCTTAGTGAATTAATTAAGATTTAAGTTCACTCCACCACAAGGTACCTAGCCAAGGTAGGGAATGTGCAACTGGCTGACACTAGATGACTCTCTCTCTCTCTCTCTGATGTAAACCCTAGACTGGGGGGTGGTACGGTACAACATGCCCGGCGTCCGTGTAGGAATCCATGGCTCACGGGGGATTACGGAGGTCCTCAGCAAGGTCCCCTAGTCGGCTCCAAGGAGTATGGAGACGAGGAAACCCTACCTCGGTAGGAATGCAACTACTAATGAAAGGTGTGTATGATCCTATGTGCATCAGAGTGCATGCAAGAGTCTAGCCTAGAAACTAGCAAGCAATAATCAAGCAAATATGAGGACATGAGATGAACACAATAATGGAACAGTATAATAACAGCAGGGGGAGATCAAACAGCACCAAATGTATATGTGATGATATAAATCAATGATCAGAATGTAGCATCGGGTGCATGTGGACGCGATTTTTTTTATGATGATATCTTCATTTATTTATTTAATTTAATTTATTGGATTGATTTATTATTTATTGATTTATTGGTTCATTGGCGTGCCAGTCACCGTGGTGACGATTCTTATTGTGCGCTCGATCTGACATGGTCAGTCGATTGTGAGTGATCGTGTCTGGACTAGAAGTCCGTCATACCCTGAACGCTATGACGTTAATTACGTCCTCCCTAAGGAAGACAACCCTTGATTAAACGCTAGAGGTAGGAGGAAGACAGCGGTAAAGCCGTATGCTCAAAGGAGACAAAATTCATCTGTTTGCAAGACGTTAAATGTATTTGAACAGAGCAGGGGTTTGTTAATTACGGGAGAAACACGACGGCATATTCTCACCATCTTGGATGATGCCAAGTGGGGAATAGGAAACCACCCATGCAGCGGCAGGGTGGGATCCATAAAAGATCGGGTGTATACACATAACCTGGAATCCGGATGGGGACCAACCTGATGTAACACACCCGGTACGAGTGCGATGTCTTATTAATATCCCCCTTCGGAGGACCATCGGAGATCACGCAAGGGCATAACTCCGTGGGCCAGCGGGGTTGGAAGAGAGTACCACACTCGATTGGTGGGGTATATGTAAATTTTGGCAGCATGTTCCCTCAACCTGGATTGTGCCAAGGGAGGATAGGTCATCATCCACGGAGAGCCGGGACAACGACCGAACAAAGATGGGCACCAGGCCCAGGGACATCTCTTGCCTTCATATCATTGATCAATATTCCCTTGGAACCCATCAGAACACATGTAATGACATGGTTCTTTGGGTTCATAAGGCAGCGGTGAAATCCGGATTCGGGGCGAGAGCTGTAGGGGAGATCTTCCCCATTATTGTATCTCATCAAGACACAAGTGATGGTCTGTGAGTATCCCCTTGAACAGATGTAGGGGGAGATTTAGAAGTTTGAAGAAAGATGGTGCAGGGATGGGCCTCGGAGTGGATTTCATTGACTGAAGGAGGGATCTCGGCGTGGCTTTCGATTGGCAAGAAGGGGCTCTCGGCGTGGCTTTGATATTGGCCAAGGAGGGGTCCCGGCCAGGAGCTTTCGGCGGCCAAAAAAAAGGGTCTCGGCCAGGGGTTTTCGCCGGCCAAAAGAGGCTCTCGGCCGAGGGTTCTCGGCGGCCAAAAGAGGCTCTCGGCCGGGGGTTTGGCCGGCCAAAGAGGGAGGAAGGCCAGGGGCTTTCGGTGGGCTCCTGGGCGCGCCGGAAAGGGGGGCGCCGAGAGGGGCATCATCAAGTTTTGGGCAAAAGGGGTGTGAATGGCTGCGAAGGCAGAGGGGCTCTCGACAGAGGGTTTCCCGGCGCGCTCCTGGCCGCGCCGGGAGTCTGCCGCCGGGAGCCTTGCACATAGCCTCACGTGGAAAGTATTTGTAACAGACTGGGTTGTCATTTAGCAAAGGGGACAGCTCTCTCGGCAGAGGAGCTTTCGGCGGGGAAACTCGCACACCGAGAAGGTGGGATTGTTGCAGGATTTCAGGGTTTCAGAGCTGAAATATCTGCCGCCGGGAGCCTTGCACAGGGAGTCATGTGGAAAGTGCTGTAACAGACTGGTTTGTCGTTTAGCTAAAAGAAGGAGAAGGCCTCTCGGCCTTATGGTTCTCGGCGGGGAAACTCGCTCGCCGAGAAGATGAAATGCAGAAGGATTTCAGGGTTTCAGAGCTCAAAAACGATGCTCTGTTTAGATGTTTTCTGGGATTTCAAGCTCGAATTGATGCCGAGCCAGGAGTGCAAAAGGGGAGACTCATGGATGTTTCTATTAGAAGGGTGCCAAGGGAATTGGATGATGGAATCAATGAAAGAAATCAGACCATCACCTGATCCTGTGGAGGGTTTTATCTATCTGTTGCAGGCCATTTGTGGGAGTCAAGAGATGACTGTCCTCCGACCCCTCCAGACGAGCCCAGTGACATTGAAAACCAGAGAAGGAGGGACTCTCAACGCAGAAACTTCAGGCCCTAAGCATTCAATACTTAGAATGGAGGACCCTGGGATCGGATCATCATTTATGAGAGCTGGACAGTCCAGGAAACCAAGAGACTAATATCTCTGGTTCCTAAACCGCATAAGGGGGCTCGTTAGAAAACTCAGATTATATATAGGGAAACATCCATTGAGATCAGAGAGGGAAGGAGAGAACAAAACTCAATAACCCATTAGATGGGGGTAGGAGTCCTATCCTCGTCCCTCTTCGAAGAACAAACCCATACGATCGGCTCTGAAACCCAAGGAGTCTAATCTATATTTCTTTCAGACAAAGACCATATACATAGAGAGACAAAGATCGGATATCTTGATCAATCAGTGCCCAGGCGGGCCATATCGATGTTTCATTGCATTGCATAAAAATCTTACACTGATCATGAAAGAGAAATGCAAGACAGAAAGGTAAAAATCAAGGCCGGAACTCTCCGGCTACAGTTGATAAATCGAGAAAGGACTCGCTATATTACATCAGATAAAAGAAAAACATGGAGGAGGGGAGGGTGGAGCATTGACTCCTCTCCCTCCCCAGTGCCCACCTGGAGCTTTCCTTCTTCTTCTCTTCTCTGTTGGTTGAAAGGGGGGGTGGCTCTTGCTCTCCGAACGGGACTCCCTCTCTATCTTTCTATTGCTCTATCTTTTCTTTTTCTTTCTTCCGATCGATCCCCTTTTTCTCTCGATCCCCTTTTTCTATCTGGCTTGGCTTTTTCTCTTCTTCTTCCCCCTACTTCTTCTCAGCCGCCTCCTCTCTCTTCTTTCTTCGAAGGGAGGGGGTTTTATAACCCTTTTCCTCTTCCTTCTCGGCAGGCACCTTCACGGTGCGCTTGAGGTAAGCTTCCCGGCGCGCTCGAATTTGGTCTCTCGGCGCCAGTATCTGGGTTTCGACATGGGCTTTCGGCGCCACCTTCATGTAGGCCCACTTGGGGTTTCTTTAAGTGTATCATCACCCCAAAGGGTCTATCCTCTATGAAATATCTTGTATTGAAATCATGATTGCAATTTTCATCAGTCCGCAGTCGGGGTTTTATCAGTCCGTAGACAGGGGTTTCATCAGTCCGCAGACAGGGTTTTATCAGTCCGTAGACAGGGATTTCATCAGTCCGCAGACAGGGTTTTATCAGTCCGTAGATAGGGATTTCATCAGTCAGTGGACAGGGTTTTATCAGTCCGTAGACAGGGATTTCATCAGTCCGTAGACAGGGATTTCATCAGTCCGTAGACAGGGTTTTATCAGTCCGTAGACAGGGATTTCATCAGTCCGTAGACAGGGATTTCATCAGTCCGTAGACAGGGTTTCATCAGTTCGTAGATAGGGTTCTCATCAGTCCGTAGACAGGGATTTCATCTTATCAATATCGTCACTCGAATGACGACGAGCTCGGACATCAGCCTTAGTCTGGGAAGACCTCAGCCGGGTGCATAATCTGTGGAGACGATTCTTCTTCTGCTCTATCTTCTCAGGAGCCTTTATCATCTTCATCTGCCGGTGCTGGCTTCATCTTTATCTCATATTACTTCCGTCAATAAGCCGGCATCTGACTTACCCTGATATATCGTCTGTGACTTCTTGGACGAAGCAGTAGTACAGCTCTTCTTAAAGGGCTGGAAGATCTCATTAGTCGAGTGACTGCTGCTTTATCAGTGCTGCCGTCTGAGTGACATTGGCACCGGGCATCAGCTTTGGCCGACAAGGGCTTTAGCCGGGTGAAAGGTTGATAAGCTTCATCCTTAGTCTTTCGCTGTTGGTCAGATCTTCTTTTCAATTATGCTTCCACCCTTGTTCATTTTCCGGGTGTCAACAAATGCCCCCCGCCTGCGGGCGGCGTAAGCGCAGAATAAGCGCCACGGGGGTTGCAGGTGTCTTTTACTATTCGAGGGTATCTTCCTCAATTTATCTTCAATCCAGTTCTCAGACCTGATCATCTCGCTGCAACAGTATTCTGCACATCGATGTTTCTTCTCTTCATATTTTCTGTCATTATTTTCAGCATTTGGGGCTTTTCGGCCTGCAGGACCTCCCGGCGCGAAGCTTCTCGGCACAGGGGTCTCTCGGCGCAGCCTGATTGGCTAGGCTCTCGGCCTGGACCCTCTCGGCGCGCCCTGGCGCAGGGGGTCTCGGCCTGGGGTGTTCTCGGCCTGGGAGCCTTCTCGGCGCGCCCTGGCCGCAGAGGGGCCTCGGCCTGGGGGGCTTCTCGGCCTGGGGTCTTCTCGGCCTGGGAGCCTTCTCGGCGCGGGGTCTTCTCGGCGCGCCTTCTGGCCGCCGGGGCCTCTCGGCCTGGAGGTTCTCGGCGCGAGTTTCACCGCGCCGAGACCCTGGTCGCCTGGGCCCCTATTTAGGGCGCCGACGACCTGTTTTTCTTCATTCTTCACCATTCTTTCTCTTTCTTTAGCTTTTCTCCATTTCCTCTCTTCGGCGCGAGCCGTCTTCATCCTCTCGGCGGTGGCCGCGAGTCCTTCTGTCCTGGGTGACGTCTTTTGGGGATTCAATCCCTTTGCTTCCGGGATCACCCCCTCTTGGTTGATGACTCCCTATTCTTTTTGGGCAGATCCCGAATAAGGGGAGATGCTGCCGAAATTTTTTATAGAATCTCATGTTGCAATCCTTATAAGACTGACTTTTAATCCACATTTCTTCTTTTGTTTACAGATATAGCAATGGCTTCTTGCTCTACTGCTGCATCTTCCGGAGCTGTTGGAGTTAGTTCATCGGCCCAGCCAGACATATCTCGGGCCACATTAAATTGGTTGAACGTGCACAGCTTGGATGTTGGATATGATAGAATAGCTTCAGTTGACGAATCGTCTGATTCTGAAACTGACACAGTGTCGACGGCCCGGGTATACTCCACGGCGACCGAGACATGCTTCAGGCGGGATAATAACTACCGGTCAGACTTCCCGAAGGATCGCCACTTGATGCCGTTCATCCGGACCTTCACAGTGGGTGGCTTGCGAGATTATCGGATAGCTCGCGTAGTTGAAGCTGCCATCCTTGCCGAGCGAGATAGCCTGAAGGAATCAGTGTATCGCAGCAAGGCCATATATCTTCCTGGGGAGAAGCGGGACTGGGATGCAGTCCTTGGAATATCGGAACTAGAACCGGAGAAGAAGATGCTGACCCGGGCACCGAAATTTACACCTGCTCGGTGGGACAATGCTGGCGGCCGAGTTCATAGGGAGAAGCCCGGCTATGGTATGTTCTTGGCACCTATAAAGTGGGGATATCGCGAAGAGCCCTTCGTGCTAAATTGTTCGGCCATTCAGTTCAAGTACCATTTCTCGGCTGGTTGGTTCGGAGACTGCAAGATCACTGACTCCCATCTATTCCGAGTAGGGGCAGTAGAATTTACCGAGTTTGTTCTGACGGAATATGCCCCTCTGCTGATCAGAGCGGGAGTATACCACAGTGTTTTTGCTTCCAGATTCCGATATCCCATCTCCAGGGGGTTATGCTGTGGGATGTTTGAAGTGTTCTGTCCTTTGTTCAACACTTTTTATACAGCAGAGGGTGAGACATCCCTAGACCTCTGAAGTTTATCACGGCTCTCCGGTCTGCCTATTGACGGTGAACCGTATGAAGAAGTCTGCTTGGCAGACTCCGAGAAAGACAGCTCTGATGGGGAAGGCAAGTATTCCCTTGGCTTCTCTTACCGATATCTGATGAAGGTCTATCGCTCCATTTGTCTGGCATATAGTAGAGGATCCTCCAAAGGCTATCATCCCCGAGAGAAAGGTAGCAAACTGAGGGTCCGGATCGGGCAGTGGCTCCAGTACTTCTTCGACGGTCCCCTGAAATATGCAGATTTCCCCTCTATGGGTCCTGTTGCGAGCAAGCAGATAAGAGCTCCCCGCTATAAATCGGCACTGCCATCTTCATTGCGCCATGCGGGCAAAGGTGGTCCCAACCCGGCAGGGGTAGATCCCATCACACACTGTGCAGCTTATTTCACATTCTAGCTGTGTACTTTTGCTCTTCCACAAGGGGACGAGACAGTCATTCGGCCAGAGGCCATATATCCAGCTTGTCAGATGGCCTGGGGGATGAAGCTGTCGCTCTGCCCAGTGGCCCTGTGTTTGATTTATAAATCTTTGGGGGACCTGCACAAGCATCGGACTCCCCGTTCTTTGAGGACCGTGGGTCCTTTTCATTTCTTCAATGCCTGGGTCTGCAGTATATTCCCTGAATTAGCTCCGAGAACCTTGCAGGCGGATACAGTGTCACCCAGGATGATTGAATTTGCCAGCGTTGAGCCTGGTCCCTTTTATGATCAGCTATTTAAAATAAGGGGCCGACTGATAAAAGTACCAGTGGACGCCCCTGGCAGCATACATTTTTGGAGCTTGGCAGCAGGCTCAGCTCCTTTGATTGATCCTCAAAGAGAGTGCAAGCTGGAGGAGATAGAGACATATATCCACCCTATCTCAGGGGTCAACACTGCTCGGCCAATCTTGGAACCGGAGCTGGTGAGATGGGCCATGGCAATTCGGCCCAGTGTTTTGGTTTACAGAAAGGGTGGCCTGCTTCTGTTGGAGCCATACTATCCGTTCCGATTTGGGCGGAACTTCGATTATGACCAGCACATCCCTACATCAGTTGCTCAATTTCCCCTGGATAGCAGGGCCAAGCATGGGTCCACCATTGTCGGCGACGGCCGGTTGTGGTGGGATTTCTATCATCGTCAGGACGATGCAATCTTCAGGGTGCCCACCGTCTCTAACCGTGTTCCCCGGGTAACATCAGAATATATTAAATGGTGGAACATTCGGACCGGCTTTTTCAGGGATGGCAGGGGTGCTTTCTGGGATGTAGCAGAGCGCTCTTTCCTGAAACAGCAGCCTGGGCCGGTGTTTGAAATCCCCGAGGCCCATCTGAGAAAGCTTTATTCGCAGAACCAGAGGGAGGCAGAGAACTATCTGGCCCAGCGTCGAGCTCTGAAGGAAAAGAATTCTGCGCCGCCCGCTCCTGTCTTTGCCGCTATTAACGAAGACAATTTCGTAAAGACCCTGAAACATTTGTGCCATATAGGAGATGATCGCTTGGAGGCACAACAGTATCCATTTCCTGTTGAAGAGCCGCTCTCGGCAGTAGCTCATTGGAGGGGTCCAGTTGATAAATTTCATCCGTATAGGACGTTTGTACGCCGGGAAGATAGAACTCAGACGTACTATAAGCAAACGTCCTGGCTGTTCATTCTGCTGAGTTTGCATGGATTATCTGTGGAAAGCCCGATAGCTGGCATTTTGAACAAGCCACTATTTATATCATTTCATTATGTCGATGGCTGGGGCATGGACCATCTTGACTTGTTTCGCTGCCTTGACTCTCGCGGCCATAATGACCTGGCAGCTTTAGTGGAGAAATGCCAGATATTCGGCGATGTTTGCTGGCTTATCAAGGAGGCTGCTTCCCGCTCTAAAGAAGTGGCTTATCTGTACTGGCCGCTCTCTGTATTTTATGATGGACCAGCAGGTATAATCTTTTCCTTTCTGACTGCAGTGTCTTCTGTTTAGCATCTGAATTTTGCATCTATTGATCCCCTCATCTTTCTGTCGTTCTTAACAGACCGGCCCGATATAAAGCGGCAGGGGCTCTACAGTAAGATTATTGCGCAGGCTGAGAAGCCCACTTATTTTGAAGTTCCTGCTGCAGCACCAACCACTACTCCCCTGCCTCCTGGCAAGAAGAGGAAGGCTTCTGCAGTCAAGGCTGCAGTTGGGAAGGCCAGGAAGGCCAAGAAAGCTCTGGCTCAACAATCGGCTTCGGTAGTGATGGACACCGGGACCCCTCTCCCTGACATTCCCTCATTTGATGAGTTCGAAACTCAGAGGGAGGCCGCTCAGGCATCAGTTCAGGGTAACATCAATATTCTGCCATTGCATTCTTCATTCTATCTTGCTGGGTTTCAGAGGAGTGTTTAAATCTGACCACTCCTTCTTGCACAGCCCAAGAGCCAGTCGTGGCGCCCTCCGAGGTGGGGACCAGGTTGCCCTCTCCCACGCCGACTAGTGAGGCGGAGGGTAAGCATGCCCTTTTCATCTTTTTCTGTTCATTTCAGCTACTTTTCATCGTCCCTCTCACAGGCTTTTCTTTATAGTGATGGCCGGGGAGGAGACTGAGATTACAGGAGCGGCTGGCGATATTACTCAGCCGCGGGAGGGTCACAAGACCCAGGCGAAATGGGGCCCCGCTCCCGGAAGGCGCATAGTTACCCGGTCTTCCTCCAAGTAGATGTTAGAATTGATGGCCCCGCCCATGGACAGAGAAGAAACAGATCTCAGCGGGAGCGACACGGAGGGTGCCTCCAAACCAGAGGCCCCATCCGTATGTACCGCCATTGTTTTATCATTTACACCCCCCAAGCTGCTGGTGCCATTTTTGGAGAAGAATTACCAGAAGAGTTTGCCGCTCTGGATACCGAGGCAGATATAACTCCTCCTTTTGTGGTCTCATCAGCGGGGCTTTCTTCTTCCCTGCAGTCTTTTGAGGATATTGGCATCACTTTAGAAGTGAGTCTTTTCCCTTTATGGTTTCCTTTTTCCCATCTTTATCTGCTGCTTGACGCTGCATTGATTCGTTCACAAGAATCCCCTGTTGCCCTCCCGGCTACGAGTGCAGCCGTTGAAGCCACTTTATCTGGCACCCTGGCTATTGTTCCTGCTTCGGCAGCCGTTCTTGAGATAATTCGCCCTGTGCCCGTGAGGGTGCAGTCCTCCACAGACTTAGCATCATTGGACCTGCGGAATGCAGGGGAAGGCCCGGCTCTCATCAAGGCTTTGGATTTCAGAGCTGAAATGGACCCAGCCAGGGGTTCTGCCTTTATACCAGCTGCAGTGATGACCATCGCTCCAGAATCAACAGTTCCCATAGTATCAGTCATGGAGAGTGAACCTTTGCCTCTTCAGACTGTGGCCCCCGCAGCCTTGACATTGCAGGGGCTAGGCACCGAAATGGAAGAAGGAGAGGTATCTGTTGTAGAACTGGGAGTATCGCCTATAACGGCCACGGAATCTGCTTCCGTATTTTCAGAATCTGAGGAGGAGATGCCTGAAGTTGCATCCGGAAGTATTCCGACGGCCGCCTCCGAGGAGATGGAGGTGGAAGATCTCTCGGCCACGTCAGAGGTTACGGGCAGAGCTCAGTTGGTGGCTTCGGCAGACCTGCCATCTTCTTCTTCGCAGCCGGATATCACCCTATGGGCGGATATAGACAGTGAAGTAACTTTTGAAGTAGCTCCTCTTCCTTCGCCTGGCTTCACTTCCCCTGAAAGTTTTATCTGGCAACATCTCGGCATGCTGCGTCAACTGGTGGAGTCCCAACCTGGACTAACTTATTCACAGTTGAAGGAGATAGCCGGGCGCTTCACCGCCGGCTTACAGGCGATGGGATGTCCCACAGAAATATGGGCCCAGCGGGTTCTTTTGTTGTTAAAATTTGTTCATCGCCGGGATTTCTTGACACACATCATGTCGGACAGATTGGCAGCCTTGAAGTTGCAAAGAATGGAGTGCAAGTCCGAGCTGGCAAAGATGAACTCTATCCTTCAGGAGCGACAGCGTCAAATGCAGTCTTTGGCGGAGCGGGAGCATTTCGTGCCCGACCGGATAACTATCCTGGAAGCTGAACTGTCTGATCTCCGAGCTGAGCTGCCACAGCTAACAACTTCTCGACCGCAGCTCGAGGAAGAAGCAGCTTTATTAGAGGGGCAGGTGGCATCCTTTCGAGACCAGTCTGTTCGACTGCAGGAAGAGGAGGCTCGGCTTCATGAACTAGGAGCCGCCCCTTCTGTGGATCTTCTGGCATTCGAGGATATCTTCCGGCAGCCATGAATCATTTTCTTTTTCTTTTCTTCTTCTCTCTTTTTTTTGGTGCTCTTTTGTGATACAATGTCCCCTCAGGGCCCTTCTTTTTTTTAATAGAAAAGCCTAGCCTAGGGGTTAATGGGAGAGTGCACCCCTTACCAGAGGTAAGGAGAAAGCCACTCCACCATCATGCCACTAGGGGGCAAATAATTTTCCATTGATAAAAAGAATAATTACATCATTCTGACACTAGGCAAACCTAGTGAGTCCAGCCGAGCAGCACCTTTTATAATGGAAGGGAGCTCGTTTAAAGAATAGAAAGAATTACATTTATTGGTGCATGCTAGAGAAGCAAGTAAATCCGCCACAGTGTTTCCTTCTCTAAAAATATGGGAGATAGAATCTAGCTGAGATAAAAGGCTCCAAATATCCCTGACATAGCTGAGAATGGACCAGGGACACTGATATTCTTTCCTGATAATCCGGACAAGGGTGAGCGAATCACATTCAATAAGAGCAGGCTTGATGTCCACAGTCTTCAAATATTTGATACCATCAAGTAGTGCACGAGCTTCAGCAATAAGGCTGTTTGATTGCCCATAGAAATGAGAGAAGGCCAGAAGGACCTTACCTCTACTATCCCTGATAATACCTCCTCCTCCAGAATCTCTAGTTTGTTTGCAAGCCCCATCAGAGTTTAATTTAATAGAAGGCCAAGGAGGAGACATCCATTTCACAACTTTCAGATTTTGTCTGCAGGGATCTACAAATCTGATTCCCAAATGTTTCAAGACTTCCCGATTTTTAAATTTCGATTCCTTGAGAGCAGTAGCCGAGCATATCTTCTTCACAAGGGTAATAATATGATGAGTTAGATTGGAATAAGATAAGGCTTTGTCATCATACTTGCTAGAGTTTCTGTTCTTCCAAATTTCCCACAATCCATAGCCAATAGAAGTAAGACAGAAAAGACCATAGGCTGAACCTGGCTGAAGGGAGTATATGGAGTTCAGAATACATTCCCTAACAGTCCGTCCTTCAAAATGTAGACCCACTGCTGTTAAAGCAGTCCAGACATTCCTCGCGGTATCACTGTATAGAAATAAATGATTAGGGTCCTCAACCTTCGGATGCCTGCAGCAATAGTATTTAGAACACAGGACAACACCCACTCTTTGTATATTGTCATCAGTCGGGAGGCATTTATTCAAGATCTTCCATATATGGACTGATATTTTGGTAGGAACCCAATTGGACCACAAACGGTTCCACGGGATATCAGACTGAGCATGACTGGTAACCAAAGCTTTATATGTTGAAGCTACTGTGCACTGACCAGAAGGAGTTAAGCTCCATATAGCCAAATCACTTTCCTGATTCAAATCCACAAGACTGATAGCTTGCTGTATGCTATTAGGAATAATTGAATTCAACAGATGAGATTCATCAGGGGATGGGTTAAGAATGACATCTCGGACAGTAGCTGTTGGGTTAGGAATGAGGGCAACAGGAACAAAGGTGTCAAGGCATTGTTGGCCCATCCAATTATCATGCCAAAAACTAGTATTATAACCATCACCAATAATGACCTTCTTATACTGAAGGATAATCTCCTTAGCCTTCAACCAGCTTCTTCTAGCAAAGCCATTCATGTTTCTAAAACTGGCATCTCTGATGTGGCATTGGTACAAATACTTGGCTCTGAAGAAAGAAGCCCAAAGAGAATTAGAATGAATTGCATTCCATAACATTTTTACCCGCAGTGCAAATTCCATGAGCCTAAGGGAACTGATACCCAGGCCACCCATTGATTGAGGCTTACAAATTGACTACCATGCTTTCCAGTGTCTCTTTTTGCCAAGAGGGGAAGACCCCCAGAAGAAATTGGCAAATGCTTGCTCAATCATTTTGTGAACTCCACAGGGAAAGGAAGTTGAAGATAGGGAATAAACAGGCAAGGAAGAAAGAACATGCCTTATGAGAACCATTCTAGCACCCTGGGACAGCAAGCTTGCTTTCCAACCAGCAATTCTTTTGTGGATAGAGGTGATAATCCCTGCAAAGAAAACCTTTTTTGTTCTGCCAATAACCAAAGGAATACCAAGATATTTGTGAGGGAAGTGCAATCTCGAAAAACCAGTCAAGTTCTGAATTCTCTGAGAAACAGAAGAAGGCTGCTTTGGGTGAAGTAAGAAACCACTTTTGGTCACATTAATCAATTGACCAGAGGCTTCCTCATAAGAGTGGAGAACTGCAAGAAGATTTTTGATAGAGGCAGTGGTGGCCTTGCTGAAAATAAGGGTATCATCTGCAAATAATAAGTGTGAAATATTAGGACATCTCTGATAGCCTTGGAGCCATTCAACCCGGCCACTGATGTAAGCTTCTCTTAAAGACCTGCTCAAAGCTTCTTCAGCAATAACAAATAAGGAAGGTGCTAATGGATCTCCCTGACGCACACCTCTAGTAGATTTAAAGAAGCCAGCTGTGTCTCCATTGAGCATAATGGAAAACCAGCAATTACTAATCAGCTTATCTACAAGATTAATGAAATGACTGCTGAAACCAAACCTGAGCAAGACAGAATAAAGGAAATCCCATTCCAATCTATCATAAGCTTTAGCCATATCAAGCTTAAACATAACATTAGAACCTCTGGTTTTCCTACCCAAATCCAGAGAGAGCTCCTGAGCAAGGGCAATATTTTCAATAATTTGTCTGCCCTTTACAAAAGCAGATTGCTCAAGAGAAATAATCTTAGGAAGAATAGTAGCCAATCTCTTATTGATAATAGATGAAATAATCTTGTAGAAGAAGTTACATAGACTGATTGACCTATAATCTGTAATCTCCACAGCATTTGATTTTTTAGGAATCAAAGCAATCAAGGTGGCTGTCACACTTCTAGGCAGAGGGTTCCTGGAAGAAAATGCTTCTTGCACAGCACAGATTACCAAGGGGGCTATGATACTCCAAACTTCCTGGAAGAAAGCTCCAGTGAATCCATCAGGGCCAGGGGCACTATCAGCTGAAAGATTGAAAACAACATCATGAATTTCTCTTTCCGAAGGAATAGCAGAGAGACAATCATTGTCATCCTGATTTACAAGGTGGGGAATACAGTTCAGGGAGTAATTATGGATGTGATGTTCTTGAGTGGAGAAAGCATTCAAGAAATGTGAAGTAGCAATTCTTTTCATGTCTTCATGGTTAGTAGTAAGATTCCCAGCAGAGGTTCTCAATTGAGTGATAGTGTGTCTGCGTCTATTTGCTAAAGTGGTCATGTGAAAAAACTTGGTATTTCTGTCACCCTCAAGAAGCCATCGAATTCCAGATTTCTGTTTCCAAAAATATTCTTGCTGAAGAATCCTGTCCGATTGGATAGTTTTTGCTTCTTCCAAAGAAGCCAAATTAGTGTCAGAGGGTTGTATGTCATAACAATGTTCTGCTTTAAGCACAGCATCCTCTGCAGCAGCCAGATTAAGATGAACATTTCCAAAAGTTTGATGGTTCCAAACCCGAAGCATTTTTTTCAAATCTTTCAGTTTTAAATACAGGCAAGTCATAGGAGAAGAAGCTATGGGGCTAGAATGCCAGCAGTCTCTAACAGCATCCAGAAATTGAGCATGCAATAACCACATTTTTTGAAAATAGAATCTACTAAACTTTCGATCCTGAGTGATCAATTTAACAAGAAGGGGGGCATGGTCAGAAGCCTCCCTGGAAAGGTGTTCAATTGAAATAGGCATAAAATTAAGCCAAGAAACATTCAGGAGAACTCTGTCCAATCGAGCCCAAATACCTCTGCCACCTGACTGATTGTTATGCCAAGTGAATTTAGACCCAGTGAATCCACCATCAATCAAAGCACAGTCAGAGATGCAGTTATTAAAATCTGACATAGCAGATAAATTGGGAGAAATACCACCGAGCTTCTCATCTGAACATATGATACAGTTGAAGTCACCAGCTACCATCCAGGGACCATTTATTTGTGAGTGAACATTAAGTAGAGAAGCCCACAGAGATTTCCTTTCTAACGCACTGCATTTAGCATAAACAAAAGTTGCATGAAATTTTGGAACAACAGAATTTGATTGAAGAATAGTAATCTGCTGATCATCCCTACTAATAACAGAGAACTTCATAGGGTCTTTCCAAAGAATCCAGATGTGGGCCATCCCATCATAATTAGCAAGAGCATTGTCCATGCCCAATCTTCTACAGATATTATCCATTCTGCTACAATTTATTTTAGATTCCAGAATCACCAAGCAATCAATTTTATGGGATCTAATCAGGAATTTCACTCTGCCAATAGAGACATCGTTCCCAATACCTCTAATATTCCAAATGATGAAATTCATAATAAATATTTGATATCAGGAATTTTTCCAGTGGACCCCGTCCTCAACATAGCTCTGGTAGTAACCCCAGGTCGATCTGTATGCAATACCATAGTATTTTGAACAGTAGCCAATTTGGTTATTTCCAATCTTCTAGTATTAGCTTCAACACTCAAAGAGGTATCAATAACATGTAGATCAGCATCAACTGCAGGACAATCTGTCACAGTTATAACAGCCTGATCACAAATTCGGTTTGAAGGGAGCTCCGAAGGCTGATGGACCATTTCCTGGGAGTGAGCAGCTGAAGATGACTTCTGGTGAGCAGGCATAGAGGGAACAGTAACCACATCAGAATTAACCGCTAGCAGCGTAGTCTCACACCCAATCTGAAAATCTACACCATTAATTGTTGAGTCAGTCATGGGGATATCCCCTCGAGGACACTGAGCGAGAGACTTTGCAGGATCCCCTGAGTCTATAACTGGAAGGATAGAATCATTAGCTGAACAAGGCACATTCAAATCTTCCGGCTGTTTAGTGCAGCCCCCCGGTTCTGTAATAGAATTGGAATGACCAATAGCTAAGGAAGAACCATTCAATTCAGTCGACTGTTTTGAACTTTCACCCTGTATAAAGTTCCTTGAATGAATAAAACCATGACGATTGAGAGTAGTACAATCTTCAGAGACTTGGATTGGATCCATACTTTTCCCAGAAGCCTCCTTTTTGTTGTTAACAGGTTGCCAGGTAGACTTGCCTTTGGATGCTGCATCTGAATGTTTGGGATTCACCATAGAAACCCAGTTCCGAGGGCCCTTACAAAGTGTATCATTATGACCAATACGTGAGCAATTTAAACAGAAGGGTGGTAGGTCCGGGTAGACTACTTCCTGCCAGGCACCTCCTCCTGGGAAACCAATCCAAACTCTTGGTGGACGCGGTTTAGAAATATCCAGCTCAATACATACGCGGGCAGCATGTGTTTGGGACAAATTCAGCGTGGACTGATCAACTTTCAGAACCGGACCAATGTTTCCGGCAATGGACCTGATCAAATGCTCAATGTAGAAGTTTACAGGGAGATTCGGGAAGGAAATCCATACCGGAAGGATGGGCGAGTCCGCCGACGGGGAAAAATCCATAGTCCATTTAAAGAAACGGAAGAACCGACCATGGACTAAAAGTGTTTCTTTCAGCAAGAGTGAGAGATAATCATCATAGTTGCGAAATCTTAAAAGAAGATGCCGGTTGTCCAATGCGCTGATCATGTAATCATCTTTGAATCGAAATCTGTTGTTCAAATGGGTTCGAATATCAGAAAAAGGAGGCCTTCCTTTCGGAGTACGAGCAACCAAGGAAAAGGATAACGGCTGAAGAGATGCCGAAATCTCCTCCTGGGAAAAGAAAACCGTAGGCTCCCCGCTGTCGGTCATCTCCGGCGCATGGACAGAGCCATGAACAACCGGCGGGGCCATGGAGGATGAAAGAACTTCAGCAAAGCTTCTGGCGCCGGGAGCTAAAAATGAATCTGATGGGACTCCGTTGGTAGCTGATGGGGGGCCTCAGGCGCCAGACTGCAGGGGGGGCACGGGTGGCCCCCCTGGATCAACCATCGGAGAAGTCAAAGGTCACCGGCGAGGAACCTAGGTCAAAGTCAGAAGAGGTGGGGCCTTCGCTTCTCCTCTCGGGGCCCTTCATGTACTCACTTCTTAATGAAAAGAAAAATTTTGCTTTATGTGTATCCGCCTTCTTTTCCATGTGGTTTTATCACTTCAGGGAAGTGGGGTAGTGGTTTTAGCAACCCCTCATGCGAATGACTCGTATCTGGTAGGAGAGCGTCCACCCCTTTAGAGAAAGGATGGGGAACTCGCTCCACCGCGTGACGGCATCCGAAGAGGTGCTTAAACCGGATTCTGTTGGTAGCGGCAAACGTCCCTCTTGGCAATATGTGCTGTGAGGGAGACAATTTGCAGGAATGTGAAAGAAAGGGCCTTATCAGAATAGACGGAAAGTCTAGACTGGGTAGAGGTTATAGCAGGTGGGACGATTACAGGATATGTGGTTTTCATCAAGACAGACGTAGGGTCTGAACTGAATAGGGTTTTATCATTGATCGGGCGAAATGCCAGTCGATCAACAGCTGGTTTCATCATCGATATTGGGTTTATATCGATGCAAGAAGAGTTCATAAGTTTCCCCAGAATAGACGAAAGGTCTACACTGAGTAGGGTTTGGTGAGGACACACGCCGCATCACTCGACGGAGCACACGGAGCATGCCGGCATCCCTTTGGCTCGGCGATCATCTAGCAGATTAGCAGAGTTATCCCTATTTATTTTTTTCATGCTTTAGTCCATGTTGGGCCTTGGATTAGTCCCTGCGTGGACACTGCTTTCTAGTTGTGGGCCCTTGTAGGCCAATTGGACATTTTTTTATGCTTTGTAGGCTTATTTAGAGGGCAAAGGGTTAGTGGGCCATCTTGTGCTCCACTCCTCCTTGGCCCATGTGGGGATTTGCGCACCCACCCCTAGGGTTAGGGTTTTGGGCGCATCCCACCTCCTCCAAGTGGAGGAGGTAGCAGCCGCCTTCCTTTTTGGGCGCCCCCCCTTTCCCCTTTCCACTCTCCCCCCCTTGCCTCACTTGAGCGCACCCTCCTTGATTGGAGGGAGGGCTGGTCGCAACCCCCCTTGAATGGAGGGAGTTGGGGCCCACCCCTCCTCCCATTTGCGCCCCCACCCCCCATGTGGCTAGGTTGAAACCCTAGTTTCCCCCCCCGGGTATATAACCCTTGTATTTTCCTCTTTTTCAAATTAATGAACAATCAAACAATTTCTTGAGGAGCCTTTTTGCGCATCCACCTCTTGGAGAGGGCGACCCTCTCCTCCTCCACAGCTCCTGCGACGGGAGCAACCCCGGGGTGCGACGCCCCATCCCCTCGGTGCGACGCCGAGGTTCCCTCCCTCTTCTACGTCGTCTCCGGTTCAATTCGTGAGTTCCAGATTCAGCCCCGAGTTGCAGCGGCGACCCCGTCCGGTGCTGATCGAATCTGAGCCCCCCTCCTTTTTCTGTGGATACGTCTACAAGTCAGCGACGCGTGGGCCTTGGTTTCGCCTCGATCCGAGGTCGGCACCACCCGTGGCGGATTTCCTCGTGAGCTAGCGCAGGAGCCTCCATCTCTGCGCGCCCAGATCCAACCTCCTCCTTGCGAAAATCCCACAGGACGCACGACGCCGAGTTTGGATCTGATTTCTTCAGGGTTGGTACCTCTCGTCGTCCTCTTTCCAACGCCGCCAACCTCGTCTCCTTCCGACGCCCGAGCTGTTCGTGGCGTCCGTTCCCGTGAGGTCGCGCGGATCTGTCCAGTCCACCCGGCGCCAGAAGACCCGGCGACTTCCCGAGTTCACGGCGTCCAACCTCGACCAGATCTGGTCGAGCCCTTTGGTCCGGACCTGCTGCTCTGCGTCCCCAGCGTCCTCCCTCAAGCGGAGCCTCGTTCGCCTTCCAGAACAGCGAGTTACCATTTTCCCCGCTCGACAGCGCGGTTCTGGAGGCAGCTTTCTTGTCCCCACTTGCAGGTGCGGCCACGGCTTCCACGATCGGAATCTGAGGGCGCCCTTTGGTCGAGGCTTCCTCCTGCGACCTAACTGCGAGCCGTCGCTGACGGCACCCCAATCGGACCCTGGAGCGGACCGTGAGAGCCCTTTTCGCCGAGTCGCGCGTTGCTGCGATTCTGCCGGTCGGCGTCCGGGCCTTCCTCGCGATCAACCCCTCCACCGAGTGCCGCCCGTCAGCCCGTGTATCGGCCACCCCGAATGGAGTTGTTGTAGCCTGTTATCTCCCTGCGAGGAGTGGGCACCATTGCTGGCTTGTACTTTTCTTTCATTGTGTGTATCGGGGTTGTCGGTCTCGGCCGGGGTTCCTTCCCCACGCCTAGGCGTGGAGGTACGTGCGACGCTCCCCCTTCGGCATTCTGCTTTACTAGTATGTGATTATTGCATGCCGCGTGAGAGAGTAGGGATCCTAGCTAGCATTAAACACCGCGAGATCGTGAGCGAGAGTATTCCCATTCCGTGGCCCCAGTCGAGCACCGAGCTCGGACTGGACTCCTATAGTTGCGCGTCGGCTCCTTTGCCGCTTTGATCCACTCGCTTCCCTCATAGGGACGGCCGTGGACTTGGGTTTCTTGTTGAGAGACGCCTCTCCCCGGAGGAATAGTACGGAAGTCGTTCACTCGGCTTGCCTTGTCACGTGTGAGTGCTGGCCGCACTTGGTCTTCATAGTAGGTCCAGTCCTTTTTAGTCCCGTTCCGCGTCAGGGTTTCATCATTGATCGGGCGAGGTGCCAATCGATCAACAGTTGATTTCATCATCGATATTGGATTTATATCGATGCAAAAAGGATTTATAAGTTTCCTCAGGATAGACAAAAGGTCTAAGCTGAGTAGGGTTTCATCATTGATCGGGCGAGGTGCCAATCGATCAACGGCTGATTTCATCATCGATATTGGATTTATATCGATGCGAAAAGGATTTATAAGTTTCCTCAGAATAGACGAAAGGTCTAAACTGAGTAGGGTTTCATCATTGATCGGGCGAGGTGCCAATCGATCAACAGCTGATTTCATCATCGATATTAGATTTATATCGATGCGAAAAGGATTTATAAGTTTCCTCAGAATAGACGAAAGGTCTAAACTGAGTAGGGTTTCATCATTGATCGGGCGAGGTGCCAATCGATCAACAGTTGATTTCATCATCGATATTGGATTTATATCGATGCGAAAAGGATTTATAAGTTTCCTCAGAATAGACGAAAAGTCTAAACTGAGTAGGGTTTATCGCAGGTGGGACTTTGCCAAGAAATGCGTAGGTTTTATCAGGGCAGACGTAAGGTCTGAGCTGGATAGGCTTTAGCAAAACGGTGATGGGCTTCATTGTTGGTGGGATTTGCGAATGGGGGTATGTGGATTTTATCAGGGCAAACGTAAGGTCTGTCCCAGAAAGGCTTTATCATCGGTGGGGCATGGAGCCATATGACCGACGGAAGGTTTTACCGATGAAGGCAGATGAAGGTATCGTGCCGGTTGGCACGGAACTTTTTGAATTACCATATTACTGACCCAAGTGCCCTTTCAGGTTTTCACCAGAGCCAGCCCCCTCTTGCTTTTGCCCACGCGTCCTTTCGGATTTTCACGTGGCGGGGTACCCGATTTTGCCTGCAGTGCCCTTTCGGGTTTTCACCACAGCTGGGTTTTAGGCATTTTTGCCCTCGTTCAGAATGCCTGAACAAGACTGGCGTGGTATCTCTATTTTTAACCCTATTTTGTCTCTTCTTTTCTTCCTTTTTTTTATTGAAACTTTGATTCTATAACTGATGGGCGCAGCTTGTGCATATGTCATCATTGATGTGGGTGCTAACATCAATGCAAGGGTTTCATAGGTCTCATCAGGATAGACGTAAGGTCTAAATTGGACAGGTTTCATCGCTGATCGGGCAATGCGCCAATCAATCAGCAACGGGTTTCATCGTTGGTATTGGGTTTATACCAATGCAAGGATTTTTATAGGTTTGATCAGGATAGACGTAAGGTCTAAACTGGACAGGTTTCATCGCTGATCGGGCAATGCGCCAATCAATCAGCAACGGGTTTCATCATCGGTATTGGGTTTATACCAATGCAAGGATTTTTTATAGGTTTCATCAGGATAGACGTAAGGTCTAAACTGGACAGGTTTCATCACTGATCGGGCAGTGCGCCAATCAATCAGCAACGGGTTTCATCATCGCTATTGGGTTTATACCAATGCAAGGATTTTTATAGGTTTGATCAGGGTAGACGTAAGGTCTAAACTGGACAGGTTTCATCGCTGATCGGGCAATGCGCCAATCAATCAGCAACGGGTTTCATCATCGGTATTGGGTTTATACCAATGCAAGGATTTTTATAGGCTTCATCAGGATAGACGTACGGTCTAAACTGGACAGGTTTCATCGCTGATCGGGCAATGCGCCAATCAATCAGCAACGGGTTTCATCATCGGTATTGGGTTTATACCAATGCAAGGATTTTTATAGGCTTCATCAGGATAGACGTATTGTCTAAACTGGACAGGTTTCATCGCTGATCGGGCAATGCGCCAATCAATCAGCAACGGGTTTCACCATCGGTATTGGGTTTATACCAATGCAAGGATTTTTATAGGCTTCATCAGGATAGATGTACGGTCTAAACTGGATAGGTTTCATCGCTGATCGGGCAATGCGCCAATCAATCAGCAACGGGTTTCATCATCGGTATTGGGTTTATACCAATGCAAGGAAATTTTTTATAAATTTCACCAGGATAGACGTAAGGTCCAAACTGGATGGGTTTTATCACGGCGGGATGTAAAGAGATACGCGGGTTTCTTCGTGGTTACCACATTACCGACCCAAGTGTCCTTTCGGGTTTTCACCAGAGCCAGCCCCCTCTTGCTTTTGCCCACGCGTCCTTTCGGATTTTCACGTGGCGGGGTACCCGATTTTGCCTGCAGTGCCCTTTCGGGTTTTCACCACAGCTGGGTTTTAGCCATTTTTGCCCTTGTTCAGAATGTCCGAACAAGACTGGCGGGGTATCTCTATTTTTAACCCCATTTATATATATATATTTTTATTATTTTCTTCTATCCCCCCCCTTCCTGTTTAGAGGGTGTCAGATCGTGACGACACAAGATCACGATAAGTGGTAGCCTGGTTAGGACGGAGTGTCACTATACCAAGGAAAGGATATCTTGGCTAGGGCGGAGTGCCATTAGGCCAAGGAAAAGGTATCTTGACTAGGGCAGAGTGCCACTAGGCCAGGGAAAGGGTATCTCGGCTAGGGCGGAGTGCCACTAGACCAAGGAAGGGTAGCTCGGCTAGGGCGGAGTGCCACTAGACCAAGGAAGGGTAGCTCGGCTAGGGCGGAGTGCCGCTAAACCAAGAAAAAGGTATCCCGGCTAGGGCGGAGTGCCGCTAGGCCAAGGAAAAGGTATCTTGACTAGGGCGGAGTGCCGCTAGGCCAAGGAAAGGGTATCTCGGCTAGGGTGGAGTGCCGCTAGGCCAAGGAAAGGATATCTTGACTAGGGCGGAGTGTCGCTAAGCCAAGGAAAGGGTATCTCGGCTAGGGCGTAGTGCCGCTAGACCAAGAAAAAGGTATCTCTTGCCCGATTACTCGGGGAATATCAGCTGTGCAGCATGATACAACTTTAGGTGTTTACCGTTGAGTGGTGAGAATTGGATCTCCCCTCGATGATTAACAACTATGTAAGCCCCTCCTTCGTAGACCCTTTGTATCACATATGGACCTTCCCAATTGGGATTTAGCTTTCCCTTTGGGTTGGACGCCATGACTTCTTTTTTCTTGACCATGACGAGGTCACCTTTCTTAAATTCTCGTCCTTTTACGAGTTTGTTAAATGCAGTGGCCATGCGGACCTGATACATTTGGATATTCTTCTGAGCTTGGAGGCGCTTCCCTTCCAATTCAGCCAATTCTTCTAATCTTCTTTCTGCATTGGTTTGTTCGCCATGGGCTAGGTCGTATTGGACTGCCACTCTGAGTGACGGGACTTCCAGCTCTAGTGGGACTACTGCCTCTGAGCCGTATACCAAGGAGTATGGTGAGCACCCTGTAGGTGTTTTGAAGACGGTGCGATACGCCCACAGAGCTTCATACATCTTTTCTTCCCAATCCTTCTTATTGGCACTGACGACTTTGGCCAGCAGGGTGCACAAAGTCTTATTGAAAGCTTTTGCCAATCCATTTGCCTGGGGATTGTAAGGAGTGGAAGTCCTCCATTCGATCTTATATTTCTCGGCAAGCCAATAGATTTTCTGATTTCTGAAATGACTCCCATTGTCAGATATTATTCGGCTGGGGATCCCAAACCGGAAGATGATGTTTTGCTTGATGAATCTGGCGACCAGCTCACCAGTGACTTCTCTTAGTGCTATAGCCTCTGCCCATCGGGAGAAGTAATCTGTTATGGCCAGTATATACTTATGCCCGGCCGAGGAAGTCGGTAGTGGACCGACTACATCAGTTCCCCATTGTGCAAATGGCCAGCTAGGGACTGTAGGGTGCAGAATCGTAGGTGGCCTTCTAGGCACAACAGCATGCTCCTGACACTTCTGGCATGACTTTGCAAATGTGCAGCAGTCCTCAAACATAGTGGGCCAATAGTAGCCCAGCTTCTTGATTTCTATCTTCATCTTGGGGCCAGCCTGGTGGGCACCTGCTGTCCCAGCATGTACTTCTTTCATCGCTTGCCAAGCTTCCTCAGTGGACAGGCAGCGGAGCAGAATCTTCTTGCGTGCATCTGCCATTATTCGGAACAGAGTCCCATTCCTGAATTCATAAGAATCTTTGATTCGCAGAAGTTTCATCTTTTCTTCTCTTTTCTGCGGCAGCTGTTGGTGTAAAAACCATTGTAGCAGGTGTTGTCTCCAATCAGATGCCTGTTCTGTACTGATCGTGGCGACTTCATTTTCTTCGGGGCAGCCTTCTAGCATGCTGGGGACTTGCCGCCGATTTATGACAACAATGTTCAGTGTCTCATCTGGTGGGACTGCTATTGAGCTGGCTAGCTTTGCCAATGCATCAGCCTGGGCATTATGTGCATGGCCCACATGCTTGAGCTCAATATGATAGAATTTCGCCATGAGGCGCACAGCTTTCTGGTGGTAGGGGTTCAACTCCGGCTTTCGCACTTCGAACTCACCTTGGATTTGCTTTATTATCAACATTGAATCCCCGAATACCTGAAGCATCTGGATACCCATGTTGAGGCTTATATGCAGTCCGATTATCAGAGCTTCATACTCGGCTTCATTATTAGTGCAGGGCTTGTTTATAGAACAGGAAGTATGCACAACCTCCCCTTCCGGCGATTTCAGCACAATACCGGCTCCGGCCCATATTCTGGTCTTTCCATCGGAGTCCGTCTCTGTTCTAGATGCTCCATCAAAGAATAGCTGCCACATAGTTGACTGAGCCTGGCAGGCTTCTAGTGTCTCATTATCGGGTAACTCAGTCCCCAACATATCATTCTCTGGCACAGGATGTTCTGCGAAGAAATCGGCCACAGCCTGTCCTTTTATTGCCCTCTGGGGTATATATGTGATATCGAATTCCATCAGAATTACTGCCCATTTGCCCAACCGGCCTTTCAGTACTGGTTGAGTTAGTATGTATTTGAGTGGATCTGCTGCAGATATCAATCTGACTTCATGTGACAGCATATAGTGCCGGAGCTTTTTAACGGCAAAGACTAGTGCCAAGCATGTCTTCTCTATATAGGTGTAACTTTCTTCAGTTCTGATCAGCCTCCTACTCAGGTAGTATAGAGTCTACTCTTTGCCTTCTTCATTTATCTGTGCTAGCATTGCCCCCAGGGAACAGTGTGTGGCTGCAATGTACAGTATCAGGGGTTTGCCCTTAATAGGTGCCCCCAGCACTGGAGGGGTTTTGAGATATTCTTTCAGCTTCTCAAAGGCCTCCTGACAGCCATCGTCCCAGAGGAATGACACATCTTTCATCATGAGCTTGTGAAAAGGGTGGCATCTCCCCGACAGATTTGATATGAATCGTCGGATGTAGGCCAAACGCCCTTGTAGAGATCTCAGCTCGTGGAGATTCCTTGGTGGAGGGAGCTCCTGGATAGCTTTAATCTTGGATGGGTCAATCTCAATGCCCCTGTGACGGACGATGAACCCAAGGAATTTTCCACTGGACACGCCGAAGGCACATTTCATACGGTTCATTTTGAGCTCATATTTGCGCAGCCTCCGGAACACTACTCTCAGATCCTGCAAATGGTCTTCTTTTCTGCTGGTTTTCACCACCAGGTCATCAATGTAGCACTCTACCTTTTTGAAGAGCAAATCACCAAAGATCTTTGTCATAGCTCTTTGGTAAGTAGCGCCGGCATTCTTGAGGCCGAACGGCATCCTTTTATAGTGGAATATCCCCTCGGAGTGCGGAATGCAGTGTGCACTCTGTCTTATTCAGCGATCCAGATCTGGTTATATCCGGATGACCCATCCATGAATGACAGGGCTTCATGGCCAATGGTTGCATCGATCATTACTTCAGTAATTGGCACTGGGAAATCATCCTTCGGGCAAGCCTTATTCAGGTCCCTGAAATCTACACATATTCTGATCTGCCCATTTTTCTTCTTCACGGGCACTATATTGGCCAGCCATGTAGTATATTGGTTCTCTTCAACAAAGCCCACATTGATCAGCTTGTCGACTTCTTTGTTGATCTGATTTATCAGTTCGGGACGCATTCTCCTTGAAGGCTGCTTTACAGGGCTTGCCCCCGGGTTTATCGCCAATCGGTGCTGTGCCACATCAGAGCTCAGTCCCGGCATCTCATCATATGTCCATGCAAAGCAGTCTCAGAACTCTTTCAGAAACTGTATGTACTGTTCTCTGGCAGCTGGTTCTAGCAGTGCACTGAGGAATGTCGGCTTTGGCTCATCCGCTGACCCCAGATTCACTTCTATCAGCTCATCGACGGTGGCCTGGCCTCCGTCCTCAACTTCAGGTGGGGCTTCTTGCAAATCAATAAAGCCTCCCGGGATATAATTCTCTTCAGTTTCATGTTCTTCTGTATCGTCATCCTGCTCATCAGCGGATGTCGGCTTATCATATAAGGCCGATACCATCAGATTCTGTTCAGTCTGCCCCGAGGACGAGACTGGTTCAGAAGAGAATTTAGAAGTGGAATCTTCCGCTCTTAGGGATCTTTCTGTTGCAGGCTCCCCTGAAAGGTCATCTTTCTGTAGAGCCCGGACTTCTTCCAGAATGCGCTCAAATTCTAGGCATTCTCTCAGTTCTTTGGCCATCTAGTCTTCATCCGGGGTTCCCGTATCAAATTGTGCTTCGGCCTGGAATAGATCCTCCTTGCAGGATGGGTCCTTCCAGCACCGACCCCTCTCAGTTTTATCAGACATCCCTGCTTCTGGCTGGTCATCTTGGGCTTCATTGTCTGTTATGGTTTGATACATAACCTCTTCATCCTCAAAGGGATATTGATCATATCCTATCCCAGGGGAGTCTCCATGCTGGTAGAAGGTAGAGATGACATCCACCTCGGCTTCATAATATTCTTGAAGGGTATAACCCAATCCCGGATGCTGTGTGATCTTCCTCAGTTCCTTATTATCTCGAGGCGGATCCCATAGCTCCCTGAATGCTTTCTTCTGGGCTGCAGATTGTAGTGATGACATTTGCATCTTAGAGAACATCTGCGAAACCTGCTGGGTAGTATACTCCAGGCCTGTAATCGGCACCATCCGATTTGTGGCTTCTTCAGGGACCATGCAGTCTTGATCATCTTCTTCGAATGCCTCCCCGGTGTAGAATATGGTAGGTGGCTCGCAGAAGTGAGGGATTTCCATAGTCTTCAGTGGCAGCACTGTTTGGTATTCTAGGCTGGCGACGGGTTTGATTAAACCTCATGGGACCTTCACCTGTATGCACCTTTCTTTCATTTCTTGATCAGTGCTATCTGGATGGATGCTAGGAGGGGTGATCCGAGCAAAATCATCAGCATAAGAGATGTGAGCTACTTCATGCTTTTCAACATAGCCCCTGGGTGGCGGTGGAGACCAAGCTTTTGCCTTCGTCGCCGGCTTCTTCTGGCTGATCACAGCCTCTTTCTTTTCATCCTTTTGTGACACCTCGGTGTAGTAGGAGGCATCGAGCATATGGCATTCGAACACTTCAAAGGGATGTAGGTCTGCAAACACCCTTTCTTCCTTTCCTTCATGGCAGTATTTTATGCATTGGTGTAGCGTGGATGGCACTATCTGATATTCATGTAGCCACGGTCTCCCCAACAGGGCCTTATACGTGGTGTTGGAGTCGATCACATAGAATCGTACCATGGTAGTGAGGTCGCCCAATGTGAGGTTGAAATCAGCCACCCCGAGAGGTGTTTCACATTTCTGGTTGAACCCAGCAATCTTCATGTCTCTGACCTTGGTAAGCTGCAGATCAAAGTAGTATTTCTGATAGATGCGATACGGGAGAATATTTACAGCAGCCCCGGGATCTATCAGTATCCTGCTCAGTCGACTGACAGTTCAGGGAGCCCCTCATATACAACGGTCTGTTGTGACTGGCATTTGGGATCAGCATATCATCTTCTGTGAACGTGACTGATGGTCCAGCATTCACTTCTGCCAAGAGTGCTTCATATTGTGCCGGCGACTGCAGGGCATCCACAATTGCTTGGCGGGCCTCTTCACTCAGAGAGAGTATCTCCCAGATGGAGAATCTGGTGGGGAGCTTCTTCAACATTTTCATGATTCGACTGCCAACCCGAACATTAGACAGCCTCATCTCCTCTGCCCACCGGGGTCTTGGAAGTTCATGTGGTGCCTGTGGCCTTTGCTGCCCAGTCCCAGTTTCATTTTCTTCATCGGTCTCCCGGAGGGCTTCTTCTGTAATGACTGCCCCTGGCTTTGCTAGAGGGCTATTTTCTTCATTTTCTTCATGCTGTTTCTGCTTTCCAGTTGCTGTCTGCTGGCATTTATCGCTTTTAGCTGGAGCAGTATGAGATGGCTGCTCGTTTTCTAAGCTGGACAGGAACTCCAGGAATGAAGGGGCTCCTTCTGCTTTATCTTTTCCTTGGTACAAGCTGGCAGGGGGAGGAACCTGGACACCGCGCACCTCTGGTTTCGGGATCTGATAGGGTTGCTCCCCTCTGAACATAATATTATGGTTAGCTGGTGGCGGATGCCCCCATTTTCTCCCAGAACGTGTTGTATGGGTTGAGGTAGAGGCCTCGGCATGATTGGCTTCTAGCGGGGCATCTGATGCTTCTTGTTCATCATCCTCCCTGGGCAGAGAAAAGAGTACCGACAGAGTATTGCATTGTACTGTCGTGACCTTCTTTCCCTTTTTGGCCTTAGGCCGTCTCTTCTTTTTCTGGGAAGTTGGCTTTGCTAGTTCCTGCCCCCAGAAGGACTCAGTCTCATCTTTTCTTTGTTCTGCCTCCGGCTGCTCTTCAATTTTCAATTCTTCGAGCTGCTCCCAGAGTATACAGTCTTTCACCAACAGGTGTTTCGGCTTTTTCTGCTCATACTCATCAAGCTCATTAATATATTGCTGCAGACGCCTGGTTGCAGGACTTTCTTCTTTATGTGCAGGGAGGGGAGTTTGTCTCCTCCGGTTGCGAGTATGGATCCGGATGACTGGTCCGGTCTCAACTGTAGGCCATATTGGCTTTATTGGAGGCGACTCAGGCCTTGGGGTGACACCCCGGATAACTGCTCCGTTGGTTTTAGCTGCGGGAGTCTTCTTTCTACTTTTTGTGGGTACCGTCTGCCATCCTTCCTGATCTCTCAATGGGGTGAGGAGGTAGGCTTCATAGGTGTGCCTGGTGCATTCTTCAATGGCTTCCTTAGGTAGCTGTTGATAGATTGAGATCATATTAGCGGCCACCCTCCAGGGCGGAAGCTCATGTGGCCGAGGCGGCTTCACCTGGTAATCTCCCAGCTGCAGTTCACCCTTCTTGACCATTCCTTCCATGATATCTTTGAAGACATAACAGTCCTCAATTGCGTGCCCCAACACCCAGTGAAATGGACAGAACATCGGATCATCTTTCTTTTATGCCTCTTCGGGCTTCTTTGGTTCAGGCAATGTTACCTTATTGAACTTATATGCCCAGTTAAATAATGCTGCAATCTTATCCTTGGGAAAAGAGTAAGCCCTTCTCATCCTGTCCCTCAGAGAGACTTTGTCTCTTCTTTCTGTTGTATCTGCCATCGGGGGAGCTTCATCTGCCCCTTTCTTCCCTTTTTGTTGCTCAAAGGTTCTAAAATCGACGGTGTTGGCCTCAGAGTGTGACGGCCGCCGATCATTAGATTTACCTTTTGGCATGGCGGGAGCATTGACGGTCGGACGTTTGGACAAGAACGCCTCGACCTCCGCCACTATATTGTTCAGTCGGTCAAATGTTTTGACATCTGCACCGATCATTTTTTCTAGTACCTCCCTCCTGAGGTTCTGCTTGCATATCTGCACTACATCCTCCTGATGAGGAGGTCTTCTGCATCTCATGGCTAGATTTCTCCATCTTTTGATGTACTCCAGTGCAGTTTCATCCTGTTTCTGCCTGGTAGCATACAGTTCTGCTATTGCGATTTCCCTCTCCGTGACATGAAACCTGTCGCGGAATTTTCTCTACATATCGGGCCAATCAACCACTGATCCTGCTGACAAGCTTGAATACCATTCAAAGGCCAACCCAGTGAGGGACGAGCCAAAGAACTTGAGCAGATAGGCTTCATCGACTGCTAGGTCGCCCATGATTGTAGTATAGTAGGCTATATGCTCCCTGGGGGAGCCCTGGCCATTGAATTTCTCAAACTTTGGCGGCTTGCTGACGCCTGGAGGTAGTCTTTTGGCAGCATACTGGGGGGGATACGGTACCTTGTACACATCATAGGCACTAGTATCATCTCCAGTCTTCTCTGACAGCTTCATTTCCACAATTCTTTCAATCATCTGCTTGTGGGCTACAGCTGGATCTATATCTTCTGGAAAGAAGTGGGCTTGTTGCTGGCTGTGAGGAGTTGTCATCACAGTGGCGCGCAAGATGGGCGCGGTAGGCTGTGTCTGAGACACAGAGGGTTGAGCTACTGTTTGCTGTGGAACAGGTTGACTTGGTGCTTTGCCCTTATCAGCTAAGAGAGGATTAGCCATGATAGTTGTTTCTGTGGAGCTGGATGTCTGCCCCGCAGGTTCAGCTTGCTTCGAGACTGGTGTAGCTTTCTGTCTCTCATTGAGCTGTCTTCGGAGAGCATTGATCTCCTGTTGGTATCTTCTGAACATCATCTGGATCATGGGATCCATGGTTGATGGAATTTGTATATCTTCAGAAGTCCCTTCAGCATCATCAACGAAGGGGTTATCTCCATCTTCCGCTGTTACCACATTAACTATCATAGTGGTAACCCTGCGGGCTTCATCATCAATTTTGATTTTATCTTTTGCTGCCTGGCCTCTTCTTGTGACAGGACCAGGTCTAGTTGCCAGCCTGAGCAATTCCTCTGGCTGAGTTGGTAGTATATCCTGCCCCCTGGCCAGTCCAGCCATATTGCAGGCGAAGATTTGCATCTTTCCTTTCCGCCTGTAGACCTTTCTTTTTATTTGACTAGGATATCTGAGCCGGTCAAAGACCGATATTCTTTCTTTGGCTTCTTCCTCGTACAGGTCTTCTTCATTATATCCGACCCTGGGGCCTTCTTCATAGTCATTTGAATCGGAGGAAGAGGCTTCGATCATCATTTCTTGGAAGGTTTCTTCTTCTTCATCATCCCTGATGCCCAAGGCACGGGATAGTCTTTGCTGGCCTAGGGCAGAGCTCCCTAGGTAGTGGAAGTAATCTTGGACTACTTGCTTAGTCTCCTCTGGGTCGCGCCTTTTCGGCTCAGGTCGGAGCATCAGTCTGTCCTGGCCCTTTTGCTGCCAGGCCAGTCTTGTCACCCGAGCATTCAGATGTTCGGCCCTGGGATATTTGAAGATATCAGCCTGTCTGGCACAGGCTCCTGATCTTCTTGCAGTAAGCATAGTGACTGGTTCACTTCTTCTCATATCGCCAACTTGGCAGCGGTTGGCAGCAGCATTGTAGATCTTCTCTCCCCATCTCTTGCCCCTGGCCATGGGATGGGTGTTGGTGAAGTTTTCCCTGGTCTCATATCTTCCGCCCCTCATCATGGGACGAACAGCAATCATATTTCTTTCTTGACCCTCAATCTCATCTCTCTTCCCCCGGGTCCTGGGGTAGGCAGCAGTAGCATTTCTTTCATCTTTCTTCATCTCCCTTCTGCCCTCTGCTCTGAGGCGGGCAACAGTGATATCAGTGAGGTTCTCTCTGTCTTCAGCTGGGGCCCAGCTTTGGATCCTCTTCGGTCGCCAGACCTGTTTGTATTTTGCTGGCTTGGGCGCCAGCGGCTTCTTTTCAGCAGCTTCCCAGTTGGCCCTCCTAGCGGCCAAAACTTGGAACTTGTTGTCAGTTGGGATGGTCGGGACGATTCTGTCCAGCCGGACTCCCCTGGGGCGACCATCGAGGTTTGCCCTAATAGCACCCATCATTATCGTCTTTCTGGAATTGGAAAGGCGACGATCAACAGCAGTAGACCGGCTCCTCCGGTTGGTTTTCTTCCCCTTCCGGGCAGCAGTGGGGACCATGTCCCTTTTCTGGACATGATGGACGTAGCAGGCGACGGCCGTGGGGGCCGTTTTCTTCGGTAAGCCATCCTTGCGATCAGCGGCCTCCATTGGGGCGTTTGCAGCAGCGGCTTGCTCCTCGTTATCGACCTGTAGAAGGTCGGTGTAGACAACACCCAAGCAGTTGGGCAGCCCGACAGCTGGGGGAAACGAACCGAACGCCAGTGGTACCGCCAGGTACCCCTCCTGGACGTGCATGTCCACCGGTTGCTTGTCGAAGCATACAGACGCGATTTGTGTTGTCATCGTAGTTTCCTGGAAAAAAGGAAACACACGGAATCAGAAATTTGAGGGGGGCCCGCTGGGCCTCCTACCTTAGCGTAAAGATGAAGGGAGACTACGTCCCACCGGGCGTGCCAGACTTGTGGACGCGATTTTTTTTATGATGATATCTTCATTTATTTATTTAATTTAATTTATTGGATTGATTTATTATTTATTGATTTATTGGTTCATTGGCGTGCCAGTCACCGTGGTGACGATTCTTATTGTGCGCTCGATCTGACATGGTCAGTCGATTGTGAGTGATCGTGTCTGGACTAGAAGTCCGTCATACCCTGAACGCTATGACGTTAATTACGTCCTCCCTAAGGAAGACAACCCTTGATTAAACGCTAGAGGTAGGAGGAAGACAGCGGTAAAGCCGTATGCTCAAAGGAGACAAAATTCATCTGTTTGCAAGACGTTAAATGTATTTGAACAGAGCAGGGGTTTGTTAATTACGGGAGAAACCCGACGGCATATTCCCACCATCTTGGATGATGCCAAGTGGGGAATAGGAAACCACCCATGCAGCGGCAGGGTGGGATCCATAAAAGATCGGGTGTATACACATAACCCGGAATCCGGATGGGGACCGGCCTGATGTAACACACCCGGTACGAGTGCGATGTCTTATTAATATCCCCCTTCAGAGGACCATCGGAGATCACGCAAGGGCATAACTCCGTGGGCCAGCGGGGTTGGAAGAGAGTACCACACTCGATTGGTGGGGTATATGTAAATTTTGGCAGCATGTTCCCTCAACCTGGATTGTGCCAAGGGAGGATAGGTCATCATCCACGGAGAGCCGGGACAACGACCGAACAAAGATGGGCACCAGGCCCAGGGACATCTCTTGCCTTCATATCATTGATCAATATTCCCTTGGAACCCATCATAACACATGTAATGACATGGTTCTTTGGGTTCATAAGGCAGCGGTGAAATCCGGATTCGGGGCGAGAGCTGTAGGGGAGATCTTCCCCATTATTGTATCTCATCAAGACACAAGTGATGGTCTGTGAGTATCCCCTTGAACAGATGTAGGGGGAGATTTAGAAGTTTGAAGAAAGATGGTGCAGGGATGGGCCTCGGAGTGGATTTCATTGACTGAAGGAGGGATCTCGGCGTGGCTTTCGATTGGCAAGAAGGGGCTCTCGGCGTGGCTTTGATATTGGCCAAGGAGGGGTACCGGCCAGGAGCTTTCGGCGGCCAAAAAAAAAGGGTCTCGGCCAGGGGTTTTCGCCGGCCAAAAGAGGCTCTCGGCCGAGGGTTCTCGGCGGCCAAAAGAGGCTCTCGGCCGGGGGTTTGGCCGGCCAAAGAGGGAGGAAGGCCAGGGGCTTTCGGCGGGCTCCTGGGCGCGCCGGAAAGGGGGGCGCCGAGAGGGGCATCATCAAGTTTTGGGCAAAAGGGGTGTGAATGGCTGCGAAGGCAGAGGGGCTCTCGGCAGAGGGTTTCCCGACGCGCTCCTGGCCGCGCCGGGAGTCTGCCGCCGGGAGCCTTGCACATAGCCTCACGTGGAAAGTATTTGTAACAGACTGGGTTGTCGTTTAGCAAAGGGGACAGCTCTCTCGGCAGAGGAGCTTTCGGCGGGGAAACTCGCACGCCGAGAAGGTGGGATTGTTGTAGGATTTCAGGGTTTCAGAGCTGAAATATCTGTCGCCGGGAGCCTTGCACAGGGAGTCATGTGGAAAGTGTTGTAACAGACTGGTTTGTCGTTTAGCTAAAAGAAGGAGAAGGCCTCTCGGCCTTATGGTTCTCGGCGGGGAAACTCGCACGCCGAGAAGATGAAATGCAGAAGGATTTCAGGGTTTCAGAGCTCAAAAATGATGCTCTGTTTAGATGTTTTCTGGGATTTCAAGCTCGAATTGATGCCGAGCCAGGAGTGCAAAAGGGGAGACTCATGGATGTTTCTATTAGAAGGGTGCCAAGGGAATTGGACGATAGAATCAATGAAAGAAATCAGACCATCACCTGATCCTGTGGAGGGTTTTATCTATCTGTTGCAGGCCATTTGTGGGAGTCAAGAGATGACTGTCCTCCGACCCCTCCAGACGAGCCCAGTGACATTGAAAACCGGAGAAGGAGGGACTCTCAATGCAGAAACTTCAGGCCCTAAGCATTCAATACTTAGAATGGAGGACCCTGGGATCGGATCATCATTTATGAGAGCTGGACAGTCCAGGAAACCAAGAGACTGATATCTCTGGTTCCTAAACCGCATAAGGGGGCTCGTCAGAAAACTCAGATTATATATAGGGAAACATCCATTGAGATCGGAGAGGGAAGGAGAGAACAAAACTCAATAACCCATTAGATGGGGGTAGGAGTCCTATCCTCGTCCCTCTTCGAAGAACAAACCCATACGATCGGCTCTGAAACCCAAGTAGTCTAATCTATATTTCTTTCAGACAAAGACCATATACATAGAGAGACAGAGATCGGATATCTTGATCAATCAGTGCCCAGGCGGGCCATATCGATGTTTCATTGCATTGCATAAAAATCTTACACTGATCATGAAAGAGAAATGCAAGACAGAAAGGTAAAAATCAAGGCCGGAACTCTCAAGCTACAGTTGATAAATCGAGAAAGGACTCGCTATATTACATCAGATAAAAGAAAAACATGGAGGAGGGGAGGGTGGAGCATTGACTCCTCTCCCTCCCCAGTGCCCACCTGGAGCTTTCCTTCTTCTTCTCTTCTCTGTTGGTTGAAAGGGGGGGTGGCTCTTGCTCTCCGAACGGGACTCCCTCTCTATCTTTCTATTGCTCTATCTTTTCTTTTTCTTTCTTCCGATCGATCCCCTTTTTCTCTCGATCCCCTTTTTCTATCTGGCTTGGCTTTTTCTCTTCTTCTTCCCCCTACTTCTTCTCAGCCGCCTCCTCTCTCTTCTTTCTTCGAAGGGAGGGGGTTTTATAACCCTTTTCCTCTTCCTTCTCGGCAGGCACCTTCACGGTGCGCTTGAGGTAAGCTTCCCGGCGCGCTCGAATTTGGTCTCTCAGCGCCAGTATCTGGGCTTCGACATGGGCTTTCGGCGCCACCTTCATGTAGGCCCACTTGGGGTTTCTTTAAGTGTATCATCACCCCAAAGGGTCTATCCTCTATGAAATATCTTGTATTGAAATCATGATTGCAATTTTCATCAGTCCGCAGTCGGGGTTTTATCAGTCCATAGACAGGGGTTTCATCAGTCCGCAGATAGGGTTTTATCAGTCCGTAGACAGGGATTTCATCAGTCCGCAGACAGGGTTTTATCAGTCCGTAGATAGGGATTTCATCAGTCCGTGGACAGGGTTTTATCAGTCCGTAGACAGGGATTTCATCAGTCCGTAGACAGAGTTTTATCAGTCCGTAGACAGGGATTTCATCAGTCCGTAGATAGGGTTTTATCAGTCCGTAGACAGGGATTTCATCAGTCCGTAGACAGGGTTTCATTAGTCCGTAGACAGGGATTTCATCAGTCGTAGATAGGGATTTCATCAGTCCGTAGACAGGGTTTCATCAGTCCGTAGACAGGGTTCTCATCAGTCCGTAGACAGGGATTTCATCTTATCAATATCGTCACTCGAATGACGACGAGCTCGGACATCAGCCTTAGTCTGGGAAGACCTCAGCCGGGTCCATAATCTGTGGAGACGATTCTTCTTCTGCTCTATCTTCTCAGGAGCCTTTATCATCTTCATCTGCCGGTGCTGGCTTCATCTTTATCTCATATTACTTCCGTCAGTAAGCTGACATCTGACTTACCCTGACATATCGTCTGTGACTTCTTGGACGAAGCAGTAGTACAGCTCTTCTTAAAGGGCTGGAAGATCTCATTAGTCGAGTGACTGTTGCTTTATCAGTGCTGCCGTCTGAGTGACATTGGCACCGGGCATCAGCTTTGGCCGACAAGGGCTTTAGCCGGGTGAAAGGTTGATAAGCTTCATCCTTAGTCTTTCGCTATTGGTCAGATCTTCTTTTCAATTATGCTTCCACCCTTGTTCATTTTCCGGGTGTCAACAGTGCACTGTAGCTGTAAAAGGACGGTCTGATGGAGACCGCTCAGTGTTTCACACGGTCTAGAATAGACCGTTCAGGGGGAGCAAATGGTCTGGAGTGGACCGTGCAGGAGCAGGGAGTAACGCCAAAAAATAAAGAAAAACCATAAAAATGCCTAAATGACCAAAGGATGAGGCTCAAAAGTGCACCTGGATGGGCGGTCTCTCGACAGACCGTGCGGTGTATGGAACGGACCTGAAACGATCGTAAAATATCAACAGAAATAGCAAATGCAAGCACAGCAATGTACCTGAGCCAGCAATGTTGAGCGGTCTGTATGAGACCGCGTGAGCGTGTGGACGGTCGGAGAAGGACCGCTGGGCAGCAAGCACAACAGCAACTTTGTGACGATCACGGGACGGCCAATATCCAGCCATTCAAAACAGAGAGCGGCTCGCAGAAGACCGCGTGAACTCCAGAGGATAGAAACGTGAGATGGGCCAAAGAACAATCTGCAATACTCAAAGAAGGAGACTAACAAAACACACAAACAGATCAGCAAAACACTAACACGATGGGCACTAGGGGCCCCACAGTGATCACCAAAAAAGAGGGTGTTGACATGTTTTCCTTCTTTCCCCTTTTTGATTACCCTTCCAACCCCTTCTTTACCGTGCTAATGTGAAGAATTAAACGATGTGCAAATAACAGGGGGAAGTATGTGGAATGTGTGTGATCGCCACCAAGGTGCCAAATGTAAGCAAGTACACCGTACCTTGGAAAGAAAGAGGAGACACTCGCCTAGAATAGCACTGCAGCAATACGCGGCTCTGGAAGAACCACTGTGAATATGCGCGGTAGCTCGAACGACCGCCCGACAGCACGGGGATGAACACGGGATGAAGAGTAACTGGACGACAGAACGGTTCGGTATCCACCGCTAGACAGAACTGGACGGTCGATGGACGGCCGCCCTATCCCTCGAACGGATAGATGAAGACCGCACTGCACCACCAACTTTCACAAACGTGGGATCACTACCTCCACCATTCCCAGCCATCCAGGAGGAGTGGGCCTCGTGTTAGGACGCTGCTGACCTGCAAAACAAAGTGTAGACCACAAAAAAGGACCCAATATCATAACTAAAATGCGTAGTAAATGTCGAAAGAGAAGAAAATGAACATAACCAAATGAAATGAGGGATACCTGGAGGTTTTTAAACCCCTAGGGGCACCAAAAACATAGGAGGATGTGTGTAATGTGATGAGAGAATGAAGTAAAGCAGATGGAAGAAAGGGAGAACGATGCATGCAATGAGAAAATAGACGGTGGGACTAGTGAACTAATGACTCAAACAAACGGTGTACTCCCTGAACCGAAGGCCTATGCGGACATAGAAGGCCTCCCTCCATGTCTTCGGTCGTTCAATAGTCCGGCAGAGCTTCGTCGTCGACCAAAAAATCTCCCCCCTTTTCAAAGCTTGCCCTTAGGGTCTATTTATAGAGCCTAAGAAACCAGCCCTGAAATTAGGGTTTCCAACGAATATCAGCCCGAGATATCAAAAGATAATCCATAGATAATATAATTATCTTCCAACCAGTCGAAACGGCACCTCATTTGGTTGGGAAACCACAGAGAAATGGTTGGAACAAATCAAGGATAAAACCACGGATAGAGAAAGAAAAACCCTTAGTTTTTCAGCAATCGGACCATTGCGTGGCCACTCGATAGACCGCCCAAGCTACTGAGCGGTCGGTCACCAGACCGTCCAATCTGTCGGTGGAAATTAAGTAAATGGGAAATACTATCCAAATATCCATCGAACTGACCGATATTTTTGCCGTTGGACTCTCATGAATTGGGCGGTTCTTAATGGACCACTCAACTTACGGAACGGTCAAAAACCAACCGTCCAACACCTGTCGGTGATAAATCAGCATAATTTAGATAATTAGATAATTATCTAGATAACCAACGAATCTGGGACTCTGAGATCTGGACGGTCCAATTTGTACCGTTCAATTATATTGGACGGCTAAATATAAACCGTTCAAAAGCTTGTCGGTGGAAATTCAGAAAATCACCTTAATATCCCATAAATATATAAACGGTTCACCATCATCCGCTCAACGACTGAACGGTCACGCTATAGGCCACGCAATGGCTTTATGCTTAAAACTTAATAAAATGTGATAAATCAAGCCAGACCAGGGCCCATTAAGCCCTAAATTGAAGCATACCAAGTCAGGGAGGGAGGTATCCATAAAATAGGCCCAAAAAGCTGCCTGAAAATAGCCCACTAAGCAATGGACAACTTGAGGCATCAACAAATGGTGGTAAGAGAAATGACTCAACTCATCGGCAAAAAAAATGGGTGTTAAAGAGGTAAGATCTCGCGCTGGTCCTGAGCGAGCAGTGGATCACCAGATAGTGAACTGCAAGAAAGGGAAACGGATCAGGGGGCCCAGGGATGAGTCCCTGGGGAAAACCCTCCGATGCTTAAGTCAGTAGAGCTATGGTGGGAGCAATATAGGGAGGAAGTAGCTTCTGCGCGAGATCCCTCTCCACCAGAAGGGTGAAGTGGTTCCTGCTCAGGAGTTTTGAGCGTGTGATTGCCCTTACCTTTCGCCGGAGGGTATCCCTGGGTTAAATAGTGCGCCATCTTCTGGAGTCCTATAAGTCGAGGAGTTTCAGGTGGGGGTTACGTCCTAGACGTGGGCTTTCATTGCCTTATCGTGGGAGCGTTATCACCTTGGGGAGCTGGAGTCCCTCACCTTTATAAATTCCTGCCCACAGATGACTCTTAACGGCTGCATGGATAAGCAATCGTCGGCCGTACCGAGCTCAGAGAGGCCAGCCCTATCCGGGCGGTAGGCTTAGCTCGGACGAAGATGGGTCGGATTGGTCGACATGCGCCTTCTTCCCCTGGGCGGAGAGATGGCTCGAGCATGGACCTTTCCTGTGACCTGATCGACGCTCGGGCCTTCCGAGCCTAGAGGCCGCCTAGGAAGGTAGTATCCTCGAGCAAAACTTTTATTGGGCTTTCTCGCCTAAGTGGGCCCCAGGGGGCTGTCACTTGGCTGAGCTAAGCCTTGTTGGGCCCTGAGGGGCCTAGTTCGGCTGCTCTTAATTGGGCTACAGAAATCCCCCTCTCCACTTGTCCCCCTCCTACTCCCGAGCCTTAATAAGCTCGGAGGAGTAGTCGTTTGGGGTTTTGGACCAGCGTGGCTCAGGTGGGTGGAAATATGGCGGTGTTATGAAGCCACGTGTCGTGGTCACCTGGGCCCGTAATAATTGCAATCCTGACGGATTTGAAATGAAGGGGCCCCCTTTTCTCGGTGGTCGGAACGACGCGCCACCTCCCGCGTGGGTTTATAGGCGTTGGGCGCTGGTTGTCATCCCAGACTCTTTCCGTTGTTAGGGTTTTGGATTTCCTTCGCTCTTTTACTTTTGGGGCTCTTTGATGCGCCGTGAGGACACAGCGGAGGAGCAGAGACTTGCGGTGGCGTTTGAGGAGTTGGCGAAGATAACTGCGGAGGCGATCCGGCAGCTTCCTCCTCCCCCGGAATCTTCGAGGTTTCGAGAGAATTCTTCTTCAAGTTTTTCCTTGGAATCTATGGCGGGCCAGCGTTCGGATGTCGAGGGATGGGGCGACGAACCGGTGGTGAGAGCACCGGTCCCGAACTGCAGCGAGTTGGGGGAAGCCGAGGCGAAGAGGCTGGAGCATCAGTTTCGCCTGCCTCACAAGTATAACTTCGCTGCTGCTGCCCCGTATGAGACGAGCCTGGATTCTCGTACGGGCCACATCTGCATCTTTCTTCTGGCGTGGAAGAGCGGGTTTCGCCTCCCCTTCGAGCCCTTCGTCCTCACGCTTCTCAACTTTTTCCAGTTGGCACCCCTTCAGTTGGTAGCCAACTAGTACCTTCTCCTCTCCGCTTTCTGAATCCTCTATCGTCAGTGCGGGGTTCCTCTTTCTTTGGACCTCTTCCACTCTTTCTTCGAGTTGAAGGCACACCCATCAGCGGGGAAGGGTTTTTACTTCATCCAGGTGAGGAGGAATCGGAGCTGTATTTCGCTGGCGGCGAAGGATTGTTCGCATAAAGGGTGGAAGACCCAATTTTTCTGGGCGAGGATTAATTCGGTGGAGGAGACTTGGAGGTGCCAAGTAATGCCCAATTTCCACCCGAATATCCCTCCCCGGCAGGAGGAGTTCCCCCCACATGTGGAGGAGTATGCTGCTCGTTTGCTGAAAAATCGCCAGTCTACCGAAGAGCTGGTGACGCCGGAGAATATCGAGCGGTGTCTTCTTATGCGGCTGAAGCCGTCAGGTGCCACAACTTAGATCCTCCTTCGGATGTGGGGGTCATCTTTCTTTTTCCTGATCACGCCTTCTTCTTTGTGCAGACACCAGGTGGGAGCCTCTAGAGGAGGCCGCTGAGATCATTGACCTTGGCGACGACTCGACGGCTGATGAGCGGGGCGCTCCTGTGGGTCGCTCCCGAGCCCGGGATAAGGGCAAAGGGGCGGCCTTGGAGGGGAATTTTTGGTCGTGCATGGCGAAGGGCAAGGATCCCATGGAGGGGAGGTTGCGGGAGGCCGTGAAGGCTAGGAAACGGGCTAGGAAGGCCGGGGCCGTCCCCGCCGCTGGGGGCAATTCTGGCTCGGCGGCGCTCCCCTCTCTGGGGCAAGATAGGGCTGAACCTACCGAGCCGACTCTCCCATCTGCTGAGCGAGAGGGGGCCGAGGAGACCAGGGGCACCCCGGGGTCCTCGACATCATTCTGGAGGGTGGCCTGGTCATGGCCCAGATGGGGGCCACAATGGCGGAGACTTATGCCCGGTCGGAGTCAGAGCGGTCGAATCTTGCTTGGACCCTCGGAGGGTGCGAGAGGAAACTAGCTCGACTTAATGAGGCACATGAGGGGCTCCGACGGGAGTTCTCCGTGATCAGGGAGTTGTCGCGGTGGAGCCGGCTAGAGGTCGGAGTGCTGACCGAGCAACTAACCAAGGCTCAGGAATCGCTCGAGAGGAAAAGTATGTTGTGCCCCTGGCCCCTGTGGCTTGTGGTTTTGATGATTGGCTTTAGGGGTTTGTGATGATTGGTTTTAATGTGAGTTAATCACTGTGAGTCACCATGGTTTTATTCAGTCATTCTTATATTCAGTCTGTCATTCAACTGTTGATTCAGTCTTTCATATGTTCAGTCAGTTTATCTGCTTACACTGTGAGTCATTGCATTTGAAGTTCAGACTGATTATCTGCTGCATAAAGCATTGATATGCATTAATAGAATTTGCACATTTGCATCAGGCAGCAAGTGTGTACAACGCCCTGTGTAGGCACGGCAAGTCCATACACTGGTTGCACATTGCACAGCTGCAGGCACTTCTAAGTCTACACATCGTGTAGCTTGCTGGCATAGTCTGTACACTCATCTGTTTGCATGTGTCACCAAGTCCACACATTGCATCATGTGTTTCTTCATGAAGTCTATACATTGGCATGCTGCATCTCTTGAAGTTTGTACATCCTCTTCAAGCATTTCAAAGTCTATACAGTGGACTGTACAGCCTGTTCGTGTTGGTGAAGTCTATACATCGGTTCTTCACCATCTCATGCATTGTCTCTGCCAACGTCTCATTTAGAGTCTTCTCACCTCAAGTTTGTACATCGGACGGTTTCAGCAAGTCTGTACATCCGACTGTTCAGCTTGCAACAAAGTCTATACATCGTGGCCTTGAACCTTCAAGTCTGAACACTAGTTTTAATGAGAAGTCTATACAGACCTCATCGTCTTAGAGAGCGTCTCAGGCTTCAAGTCCATACATCCGATCGTCTCTGTAAGCGTCTCAAGCTGAAGTCTATTCATTGGTCTTAATATCCTATGTCTATACACTTGATTGTGAGACCTTCAACTCTGTACACTGCTTGAGCCTCACCAAGTCTGTACATCACTTCAAGCGATTCAAGTCTATACAGACTGCCTTCACATTCAGAGTCTGTTCATCGGTCCTTCAGCCGATCGTCTCATTCAGAACTTTGCAAGTCTGTTCAGCCTACCGTCTCTTGCAGCGTCTTATGTTAATGTCTGCACATCGCATGCATCAGAATTAAGTATGTTCATTGCATCGTCTCTATCAGTGTCTCACTGGTCAAGTCTGTATAGACTTTAGCGTCTCATGAAAGTCTATACAACGCTTCAGCATTTAGAAGTCTGTACACTGGCCTTTGCATTAAGCCTCAAAGTCTGTACAACCGTGTGCATTGGATTCCAAGTCTATACATTGGGTCCTTTACCTACGTTCATCTTTGAAGTCTGAACATTGGAAGTTTTACCTACGTTGCACTTCGAAGTCTATACACTCAACTCCTTCACACTTCAACAAAGTCTGTACAGCGTGAAGTCTAAACATTATTTTCAGGGCTTGTCTTCGTGTCGTTTTGTTCCATTGTGTGCAGAACATTGCAGCACCTCGTGTTGTTTTCTGTGCCACCTCGTGTCGTTTCTTCAGTATCTAGTTGCTCATCTCGAGTCATCCTTTTATTCTTGCTCTTGTGTTCTCGTGTCATTTACTGTAGTTACTCGAGTCGTTTTCCTACTTTCTTTGTTTTATCACATGTCGTTTCACCTCATGCCATTCTCTTTGCTGTTTGTTATGTCGTGTTGTTTTTGTATTCGTGTCTTCGTGTTGCTTCTGTATTAGTGTCTCATCAAGTCCATACACTGGCCTTGAGCTGAAGTCTTTGGCTGAGCAAGTCCATACATTGGCTGCTATTCTTCAAAGTCTGTACAGCCTGTCTGTCTTCATGGGTCGTGTGCTTTTAGTGCGTTGACGCACTTGGCTGACTGCGTAGACGCACACCTTTCTGTCTTGCTCACTGCGTCGACGCTGACACTGGATGCGTTGACGCATTGGCCTGTTGCCAAGGGCGTGAGCATCTCGCCTGAGGAGCTGAGGCGACGCTGCACGATGGAAGCGTTGACGCCTTGTGCTGATGTTCAAAGGTCTGTTGATCAACATCAAGTCTGTACAGCATGAAGTCTGTACATTGGTTTTGTTTTGAACAGAACGCCTAAGTCTATGCTTTGCTGAATGTTATTCAAGTCTGAACAGCGGATGTCTTCATGTGTGAAGTCTATACAATGCATGCTTACATAACTAACTCTATACACTCGATTGTTAGATCTTCAACTATATACATTGGTTGAGTCTATACACTAAGATGTCATGAAGAGTTGCAAGTCTATACACTCGTTGTTAGAGGCCTGAACTAACTAAGTCTATACACTCTATCCTTCACACGAAGTCTATACAGCCATCTATGTGTGCCTTGCTCGTTGAATAAAGTCTGAACATTACCTTAAGCTGATACTGTCTTCGACTGATTAACTGACAGGTTATTCAACTTATTTTCTGACAGGTTTAATGGATGAGGCCATCAAGACTTGCACGTGATCCTAGAGGCTGAAATGCTGACACGTGGACCACTGAAGCTTGGGCGGGAATCAAAAAGAGCATAAGCCCTAGCTGCTTGCTGCTGGTATATATATGGAGTCTCCTCCATCGGCTGGCGAGGACATATAGAAGAGCAGAGAGTGCCTCCACGATACAGAGAACAGAGCAGAAGAAGAAAAAGAAGAGTGGCAGAGTGAGAGAAGCAGTAGAAGTAAAAAGAGAAAGAGAGAGAGCTCGCGAGTGAGAGAAGGAAGCAGAGAAGAAAAGGAAGAGAAAGAAGAAGAGAGAACGAGAGATAGGAAGCTTCATCTGAAGATCTATCTTCACTGGACCGTGGATCAGATCCAGGCCAGTCAGCTCTGTTGAGAGCCATATTGTGCATTTCGTCTTTTAGCTTTCTGTTTGCTGAAGTTATTTTCATTTCGTGTTTTTGTTTCTCCGTTTTCATTTGGTTATCTTGTTCTTCCGATTTCCCTGCTGGGGATCGGGTTCCTCCTGTGGATTCAGGAGAAGGGAGACTTGTCTCCGGTTCTGGGCTTGTGGGTTGCAAGTCTAGTGGTCCCTCCGGTTGGAGGAAGAGAGGTCTTCGACCTCTAGTTTGCTGGTGACTGGAAGTCATTGGTTGGTTACCTCCAGTTTGGAGGAAGGGAGGATTGGTCCTCCGGTTCTGGTCTTGTGGTTTGCAAGACTAGGTGGTCCCTCCGGTTGGGAGGAAGAGGGGAGGCTGTTCCCCTGGTCAAGCTGTGTGGCAGCAACTGTTTGCAGACTGAGTCTGCGTTCTAGCTTGAGCTAGTGGAAGCCTCACTCCGGTTGGGAGTGAGGGGTGGATGTAGGTCTGTGGACCGAACCACCTAAAAATCTATTGTGCAGTGATTTGATTGTTTGCTTTGCTTCCGCGAGATGCTTGAATAGGCACGCTCCAAGTGTTTGTATTTGAGTTGAATCGAATTGGTTCTATTCTGTGTCTATCTCTAGCATCCAAGTTTTTATTTGGCCATTATACATAGAAGGATACATTCACCCTCCTCTGTATCCGGGCCTAGCACCCTAACAGTTGGTATCAGAGCAGTGTCTGCATAAAAGGTCCAGCGACCTACAGATCCGATCTTGCAGTCTTAGGTGCTAATTTGTTTTTAGTGCATCAATATTCCTGTTGTATTGATTCTATCTGCTATCTGTTTCAATGGCTTGTCCACCCGTCTTTAGTGGTTCTGATTTCAACCAGTGGCACAGTGCTTTACGTGCTTATGTTAAATCTGTTGATCCAGACCTGTGGAAAGTGATTTCACATGGTCCTCATAAATTACCAAAGAAAAGGTCCAAATGGACTGACAGTCACGAATCAATGTATGAGGAGAATCAGACAGCTATAAATCTGATGAAAGCAGCCACTGACAAAGCCTTTCACTCATGTTTCCTTGATTGCAGATCTGCAAGGGATATGTTGGAAATGATGAAGAGAGCCGGGAAAGGAAATCAAACAAGCTGCATGATGGCTGACAGAAGCAATCAAAGCAGCAGCCAAAATGAAGATGATGATGATGAGGTAAATCTCTTCGAGAATTTTTCTCTTGATGATTGGGAGAATGCATATGCTGAATTGTTAGAGTCACATGAGAGCTTAAGAAAACAGTATAAAAAGTTGAAGAAGGGTACTCGGGTAGATAGTTCTAGCTCTCCATGTGAAAATTGTTCAAGTACGAAGCAATTTCATGATGCATGTCTGTCTGATAATCATATGTATAAAAATCAAAATGCAAAACTGAAGAAGGAACTCGAATGTGTTTACTCTGAACTAAACAAGCTAAAATCTGAAGATGAATCTCTCAAAAAACTCTCCAAAGAAGATGAAGAAGAATCAGAGAAACTTAAGCAGGAGAAAAACTTGCTTGCTGAAAAACTTGAAGCCATAAAATCTGTGAATGTAGAATTACAGAAAGATTTTGAAAAACAACAAAAGGAATTGAGGGAGTTTGAAGTTAGGAGAGAAAGCATGGTTAACTCAGAAGATCAGACTCTAATAAATGAGTTAATTCAGAATGACAAGCTTAAGGAAGAAAATGAGAAGTTAAAATTGCTGAACTCTTCAATATCTGAAAGACTTCTTACTTTGGAGAAAGGGAAAGTCATCTGCACAAACGAGACTGAAGAGGTAGATGAGCTGAGAAAGGAAATTGAAGAATACAAAACAGCTAACAAGGTTTTGAATGAAGCTGTCAATTGTAGTGAACAAGAGATCGCTAGTTATGAAATACACATAGCATCTCTTGAAAATGAAATTCAAGATTTGAAAGTTTCCTTGTCTAAATTTGTTGATGGACAGAAAAACCTAGACAAGCTACTAGGTATAAAAATCAACCCTAGGAAGGAAGGGCTGGGCTACAATAAGATAAACAAGAAGGAACTTCAGAACAAAATTATGACATCTTTTGTAAGTGGTTCAGATGTAGCCACCACCTCCAAAGACAAACAGCCCATTGCTCAGAAAATGTTGGGAGCAAAGGAGAATTTTAAGAAAGAAGGACTGGGCTACAGTCCAGTCATAAGGCAGGTCGATGGATCCAACTTGAAAACTATTTTTGTTAAATCTTCTGAACAGGAAAAGCTTTCTACTTCATCTCCAATTCAGTACAAGGCTAAGAAAACAGGAAAACCGGATAAAAATCAGAAAAGGACTGTAAATCAGGAAATAAATGAAAAGGGTTCATCAGTGCATGCTGATCACAGTCCTCACACACACTCACATGCATCTAAAAAGAAGATTATCTGTCATTACTGTCATAAAGTTGTACATCTGATGCATGAGTGTAAGTTGATGGAGAAGCATAATAAGAATGCTAGGAGATATCATGATAAAAATCCTTCATCTTAGAAAAGGAGAATTGAGTGCTTTCATTGTGGTAAACTAGGACACAAAATTTCACAATGCTGGTTTGTTAGTGATAAGAATAAATTTCATGCAAACGATCATGCTCTTAACAAGAACAAGTCTGTTCCAATAAATCAGCATATGACATGCTCTAATTGTGGAAAATTGGGTCATAAGAGATTTGAATGCTGGCTGAATGCTGGTAAGAAAAGTTCTAATTCATGCTTTCACTGTGGTAAGATGGGCCACATTGCAGCCCACTGTTGGCATGCTCAGGGTAGACAATTCAATTCTAAAACTGTTAAACTCCCTGCAAATAGAAATGTTTTTGGAAGTAATGTTTTTAGAGGCAAGCACAATGAGTGCTTCAAATGTGGGAAGTATGGCCATACAGTCAAGGACTGTTGGCATATTCAGGGTAGAAATGTGAATCTCAAACATGCTAAATTCCCTGTAAGACAATTTGCAAAACTTTCATGTTATAACTGTGGGAAGCCAGGTCACAGGGCTGCAACCTGTTGGCTGGCAGGATATCAAAACCAAACTGGTTTTGGCAAACAGAATTTTTATTCTGTTAACAAGAAATCTCATGCTTATGCACATAGAATTCATGCTAACAAGAATGTGCATAAATCAGATCTGAAAATTGCTCCTAGAAATGTGCTGAGAAAACCTGCTAGGAGTAATACTATTTTGTCAAGACCCAAGATTTCTTGGGTACCTGTTTGTGCAAAATAACATTGCTATGCAGGTGTGCCTTGGGAGTGGAATAATAAGGGGTAATGATCCAAGGCACTCAAGAAGAAAAACCCCATACTGAACTTTTCAGGTAAACTTCCTGCTCTTCTTGTTTTTAGTTTTATTGCATAGCAAGTTAAATCTATTTTTGCATTTTCATTCATCATTTGCCATGTGCATTATTTTCTGATCATGCATTTGCTGAGAGTTCTGTGAAAATATCAGATTAAAAAGGGTTGTCTGTATCTGATGCATACATAGGCTAATTGCAATTGCTTGATAATTGTGTTATGCATAGACTCTGAAAATAAATTGCATTTCGAATTTTTGAAAAATCTGAACTGCCTATGAGTGTGACTTGAAACTTGTGTGTTGCAATAGCTCACTGAAATTCTGAATTGCATATAGGACTGCATGTTGAATAATCATGCATGACCTCAATGGTATATAAATGGTAAGGTACCAAAGGGCAGGGAGGCATGTCTGGAGGTTCTTACTATGTGTGAGCTGGTCTCTTAGACCAAGTGCTCCGCCTAGTATCATAGGTCAGTTTGCTGGTTAGGACTGTCTGAATGAGCATGAATCAAAATCATATGTTCAGTTTCTCATGGCAAACATTGCATGTTTTCAGGGAGAGTTAGTTGCATATCCTTGCATAGCATTCAATGTTGAGTCTTTGCATGTCTCTGCATACATATAGTGCATTGCATTTCCTTACATTGAAAATGCCAAAAAGAGAGTTTGAATGCATATTGTGAGGGGGGAGTCAATGCATTGCATATAGGTTGTCAAATGCATACATGTGTCAGAACTCATTGCATATCCTCTCTTACTGATTTTGCTGACAAACCTTAATCATATTCTGAAAATTTTGAGCTTTACAATCTCTCTTAACAATTGGTATTTCTACTATCAATTGGTATCATTTGGTTTCAGAATTCCATCAGTCCTTCATGAAGATTTCAATGGGCTATCTCGATCATAAATCTGAAAATTTTGAACTAGAAATCTTCTATTATACAGTTTTATGAATGTCTGAAATAACTCAGGGGGTTTAAGTTTAATGTTCATGGAGTTTGACTTTAAAATCTCTTAAAAATATCTGAAGCATGTTTAATAAACCTTAACCATTTATTTCATGCTGTGTCTTGTGAAAAATTTCTGAAATCTGCACTTTTGAATACATGACCTTAATTGGTTAAGTACATGAAACTATTATTGATTTGAAGCAAATGAATGTCTCTGAAATGTCTAAAGGGTTATATCTGTCAGAGCAATGACATTGGTCACTGAGAAACACAAGTCCAAAGGACTGTGTCATGAGGTGCCTTAGTTAACTCTGCATAAAATTCATTGAAAATCAGGTAGAGCAATGGCATGCACACTGAGAAATACAACTCACTCATTAAAAATGATTTGTAGTGTGTCATGATGTGTAAATACTAACTCTGTTCACATAAAGCATGACAGTTAGTCACACTAAGGGCTTAGGGATATTGGCATCTAATCAAGGTATATCCTCTAGTTGCAATGTGTGCACTGAACTAGAGTGCTCGTAAAATTTGTAGCAAGAAAATTCTTGAACAAATTGAAATATCTGAATATTGATGCTAAAATCAAATTGCTACAACCCTAGACAAAATCATATGACTTCATAATTGCTTGATTTCAATACTAGTGCATGTAATTCTGAAAGAAGTCAATAGATTTGATTGTGTTAGACAAAGGGAGATTAATCAAGATAAATATGAAGGCTTGGTTAATTTCTTATTAAACCATGGTTTTAGATATCAATACAGAATTTTACTGATAAACTCTACATACATTATGGTTAAACCATGCTGAACAATAACGCTCATTCATAAGCCCTTATAATGGAAGACTTTGAAAAACTTATGTTTTAGATTTATGAGATTGCTATCTCTTTGAAAATCTGACTGAACTTCTTGTGATTGGAGCTTCTTTAAAAATCTGCTACTTGAAACTCTTCTGCTAAATATCATTGATTCATTGACCTGAACCTCTCCTTGTTATCCATCTCATAAGATTCCACTTATTGAGGGGGAGCTTCCATGTCATATGCATCATGCTACATAAAAACTCTTAAAGGGGGAGCATTGTGTTCTTGCATTTTGGTATCTCTTTCTGCTGGTATCAAAGGGGGAGATTATATCAAAGGGGGAGATTTTTGCCAAAGGGGAAGAATTTTATTAAATCATTGCATGCTGGTTTGCTTTCACTTCTCAAACTATTTTCTTTTTGATGAAGTCAAAGGGGGAGAACAGTTTGAGTCATCAGAATGACTTTCATAAGAATGTATTACATCATCAGAATGACTCACTGTGTATTGTTGCCATCATCAAAAAGGGGGAGATTGTTGTGCCCCTGGCCCCTGTGGCTTGTGGTTTTGATGATTGGCTTTAGGGGTTTGTGATGATTGGTTTTAATGTAAGTTAATCACAGTGAGTCACCATGGTTTTATTCAGTCATTCTTATATTCAGTCTGTCATTCAAATGCTCATTCAGTCTTTCATATGTTTAGTCAGTTTATCTGCTTACACTGTGAGTCATTGCATTTGAAGTTCAGACTGATTATCTGCTGCATAAAGCATTGATATGCATTAATAGAATCTTCACATTTGCATCAGGCAGCAAGTGTGTACAACGCCCTGTGTAGGCACGATAAGTCCATACACTGGTTGCACATTGCACAGCTGCAGGCACTTCTAAGTCTACACATCGTGTAGCTTGCTGGCATAGTCTGTACACTCATCTGTTTGCATGTGTCACCAAGTCCACACATTGCATCATGTGTTTCTTCATGAAGTCTATACATTGGCATGCTGCATCTCTTGAAGTTTGTACATCCTCTTCAAGCATTTCAAAGTCTATACAGTGGACTGTACAGCCTGTTCGTGTTGGTGAAGTCTATACATCGGTTCTTCACCATCTCATGCATTGTCTCTGCCAACGTCTCATTTAGAGTCTTCTCACCTCAAGTTTGTACATCGGACGGTTTCAGCAAGTCTGTACATCCGACTGTTCAGCTTGCAACAAAGTCTATACATCGTGGCCTTGAACCTTCAAGTCTGAACACTAGTTTTAATGAGAAGTCTATACAGACCTCATCGTCTTAGAGAGCGTCTCAGGCTTCAAGTCCATACATCCGATCGTCTCTGTAAGCGTCTCAAGCTGAAGTCTATTCATTGGTCTTAATATCCTATGTCTATACACTTGATTGTGAGACCTTCAACTCTGTACACTGCTTGAGCCTCACCAAGTCTGTACATCGCTTCAAGCGATTCAAGTCTATACAGACTACCTTCACATTCAGAGTCTGTTCATCGGTCCTTCAGCCGATCGTCTCATTCAGAACTTTGCAAGTCTGTTCAGCCTACCGTCTCTTGCAGCGTCTTATGTTAATGTCTGCACATCGCATGCATCAGAATTAAGTATGTTCATTGCATCGTCTCTATCAGTGTCTCACTGGTCAAGTCTGTATAGACTTTAGCGTCTCATGAAAGTCTATACAACGCTTCAGCATTTAGAAGTCTGTACACTGGCCTTTGCATTAAGCCTCAAAGTCTGTACAGCCGTGTGCATTGGATTCCTAGTCTATACATTGGGTCCTTTACCTACGTTCATCTTTGAAGTCTGAACATTGGAAGTTTTACCTACGTTGCACTTCGAAGTCTATACACTCAACTCCTTCACACTTCAACAAAGTCTGTACAGCGTGAAGTCTAAACATTATTTTCTGGGCTTGTCTTCGTGTCGTTTTGTTCCATTGTGTGCAGAACATTGCAGCACCTCGTGTTGTTTTCTGTGCCACTTCGTGTCGTTTCTTCAGTATCTAGTTGCTCATCTCGAGTCATCCTTTTATTCTTGCTCTTGTGTTCTCGTGTCATTTACTGTTGTTACTCGAGTCGTTTTCCTGCTTTCTTTGTTTTATCACGTGTCGTTTCACCTCGTGCCATTCTCTTTGCTGTTTGTTATGTCGTGTTGTTTTTGTATTCGTGTCTTCGTGTTACTTCTGTATTAGTGTCTCATCAAGTCCATACACTGGCCTTGAGCTGAAGTCTTTGGCTGAGCAAGTCCATACATTGGCTGCTATTCTTCAAAGTCTGTATAGCCTGTCTGTCTTCATGGGTCGTGTGCTTTTAGTGCGTTGACGCACTTGGCTGACTGCGTAGACGCACACCTTTCTGTCTTGCTCACTGCGTCGACGCTGACACTGGATGCGTTGACGCATTGGCCTGTTGCCAAGGGCGTGAGCATCTCGCCTGAGGAGCTGAGGCGACGCTGCACGATGGAAGCGTTGACGCCTTGTGCTGATGTTCAAAGGTCTGTTGATCAACATCAAGTCTGTACAGCATGAAGTCTGTACATTGGTTTTGTTTTGAACAGAACGCCTAAGTCTATGCTTTGCTGAATGTTATTCAAGTCTGAACAGCGGATGTCTTCATGTGTGAAGTCTATACAATGCATGTTCACATAACTAACTCTATACACTCGATTGTTAGATCTTCAACTATATACATTGGTTGAGTCTATACACTGAGATCTCATGAAGAGTTGCAAGTCTATACACTCGTTGTTAGAGGCCTGAACTAACTAAGTCTATACACTCTATCCTTCACACGAAGTCTATACAGCCATCTATGTGTGCCTTGCTCGTTGAATAAAGTCTGAACATTGCCTTAAGCTGATACTGTCTTCGACTGATTAACTGACAGGTTATTCAACTTATTTTCTGACAGGTTTAATGGATGAGGCCATCAAGACTTGCACGTGATCCTAGAGGCTGAAATGCTGACACGTGGACCACTGAAGCTTGGGCGGGAATCGAAAAGAGCATAAGCCCTAGCTGCTTGCTACTGGTATATATATGGAGTCTCCTCCATCGGCTGGCGAGGACATATAGAAGAGCAGAGAGTGCCTCCACGATACAGAGAATAGAGCAGAAGAAGAAAAAGTAGAGTGGCAGAGTGAGAGAAGCAACAGAAGTAAAAAGAGAAAGAGAGAGAGCTCGCGAGTGAGAGAAGGAAGCAGAGGAGAAAAGGAAGAGAAAGAAGAAGAGAGAACGAGAGATAGGAAGCTTCATCTGAAGATCTATCTTCACTGGACCGTGGATCAGATCCAGGCTAGTCAGCTCTGTTGAGAGCCATATTGTGCATTTCATCTTTCAGCTTTCTGTTTGCTGAAGTTATTTTCATTTCGTGTTTTTGTTTCTCCGTTTTCATTTGGTTATCTTGTTCTTCCGATTGCCCTGCTGGGGATCGGGTTCCGCCTGTGGATTCAGGAGAAGGGAGACTTGTCTCCGGTTCTGGGCTTGTGGGTTGCAAGTCCAGGGGTCCCTCCGGTTGGAGGAAGAGAGGTCTTCGACCTCTAGTTTGCTGGTGACTGGAAGTCATTGGTTGGTTCCCTCCGGTTTGGAGGAAGGGAGGATTGGTCCTCCGGTTCTGGTCTTGTGGTTTGCAAGACTAGGTGGTCCCTCCGGTTGGGAGGAAGAGGGGAGGCTGTTCCCCTGGTCAAGCTGTGTGGCAGCAACTGTTTGCAGACTGAGTCTGCGTTCTAGCTTGAGCTAGTGGAAGCCTCACTCCGGTTGGGAGTGAGGGGTGGATGTAGGTCTGTGGACCGAACCACCTAAAAATCTATTGTGCAGTGGTTTGATTGTTTGCTTTGGTTCCCCTAGATGCTTGAATAGGCACGCTCCAAGTGTTTGTATTTGAGTTGAATCGAATTGGTTCTATTCTGTGTCTATCTCTAGCATCCATGTTTTTATTTGGCCATTATACATAGAAGGATACATTCACCCCCCTCTGTATCCGGGCCTAGCACCCTAACAAAGTAAACTCCTTGAAGAGGAGCGCCTTCTTCCTCTCAAGCAGGATGGCCGTTGGGAGGCCGAGCGCGCCGAGTTGGTGGACCGGGCGGAGGCAGCGGAGCGCCTTCGTTTGGAGGCCGAGGCTGACCGAGCTGAGGCGGAGAAGCGATCGGTCAAGGCCGAGGAGTGGGCATCCAAGGTCAAACGGAAGTCGGCCGAGGTAGAGAAACGATCGGTAGAGGCCGAGGAGCGGGCGGCCGAGGCGGAGCGGGAGAAGGCCGAGCTTGCCGACAGGATGGGACTGGCCGGGGCGGAGGCGATCGAGCAATACAAGGGCTCAGAGGCCTACCGGGCCGACCTGCAGGAAGCTGCCCTTCCTTACTATGAGTCAGCACTTCGTCGAGGCATCCACAAGGGGTTTAAGCAGGGTTACCGCCGGGCAGTAGCTTATGCCGGGGAACAAGATTCTGGGATTGACTTCCCCTCTGGCCAACGCTATGACTCAGACGTGTCGTCTTCCAGCTCCTCTGCGTCGGGCGGGGAAGATGCAGAGGGCTCTTCTCCTGAGGGGTTGCCAACTCCGGTTGCCTCGGGAGGGCTCGCGACCGAGGCATTTTCCGCGCAGGCGGGGTCAATGCCAGTGCCGGCCATCGCCGAGGGCGCCGGGGGCGAAACACCTGCGCCTTCCACTTCCGAGCTTTAAAGTGGGCCCTAGGACTGATGTATCATCATGTTTTGCCTCCTTCTTTGTTTGTCTCTTTCTTTTTTCGAAAAAGGACTTCCATTTTTTGTAAGGCAATAAATAAAATCTTACTTGCTTCACGCTATCCTTGCGGTGATTTGATCAGCGTATCTGTAGTAGTTGGAAAGGACCGATACTTTCTGCGTAAATCTCGCATGATGGTTCGGTGAGCGTTTGCCAGGGCGTCTTTTCGCTTGATCGCACCTTGAATGCTTAGCCGCTTCGTGTGTCCCGCTGGGGGAGGAAACGAGGAGTTTTGAGGTGACCAGTCATAAAGGGGAAATCCCTTCGGCGCATTTTCGAGGAGAGAGTCTTTTAAGGCAAGCAGCCTCCCCTCGCCTTTATAAGGGACTTAGGGGCGTCTCTCCATCTACATCACTTTAGGGTTTTCTAGGGCGGTTTTTCCTCTCTCCATTTCTCGTAGCGCTGAGCCTTTGCATTTAGAGCATGGAAGATCCTTCGGAAGACGATGTTGCCGATGATGGAGGGCGGCGGGTTTTTGCCGCTTCAGGTTTTGAGCAGGTCCGATGGTCGTCGCGCGGGTTTGAAGCAGGTCCGATGGTCGTCGTGCGGATCTGGAGAGGATTTTGATGGAAAAATCACGTCGTTTTATCTATCAGTTCCGGTGAGGCTTCCCGGAGGGGGGCGAGATGGAGGACGGATGGGGGCATCCGGCATCTCCGCCGCCCGTCCCTCTCTGCTCGCTTCAGGGATGGGGGGAGAAGAAAATTAAGCTCCCTCCTTTCCGGGCCTTCCCCTGCCTCCTTGTCCAGCTATGCTGGTTTCTTTTTCTTTCTGGCAGCCTCTTTTTCCCTCTTCTGCTCGTCCTTTCTTTCACTCTTTGGAGGGTGCTTGCTCTCTGTACGTTCCAAAGAGTTGGCAGGTTGGAAGAGAGGAGGCCTTCATAGGCGTTCCCTCTTCCCTAGCCTCTATCAACTTGGAAGGTAGCCTTCCCCTCCGCAGTCCCTCTGTCACCTTTGTCATGGGCCACCTGAGCCAACTGGATCAACCACCTTTTATCCGAGCCAGTTTCTACGCGAGGCAGAGTCAGTGGTTGGGCGCAAGGAGATCAACCGAGTCAGCCGAGCAATGGCCTCTTGCAGTGGTGCCAGATGGATTTTTTGCTTTCTGTTGTGTAATGTATTGGCTTTTGCCTTTCTGATGTACCAACAATCGTTTGAATGAAAAGGGGAAAATTTTATTTGAATGAAAAGGAGAAAATTTTATTTCACTCGGATTATTTGCACGAACTTCAAAAGTAGAACTTGCGTAGTGTGGCTGCATTCCATGTTCGAGGGATGGGTTCCCCTTCCATTGTAGATAGCCGGTATGCTCCTTTCCCGAGCGTCTCGACCACTCGGTAGGGGCCTTCCCAGTTAGGGGATAGCTTGCCCACCGCCTCTAGTGGTCGAGAGGCTTCGGCTTTCCTAAGGACGAAGTCTCCCGGTTGGAAGTGCCTGTCTCGGACTTTGGCATTGTAGTATCGAGTGAGGCGGCGATGGTACTCCGTTGCTCAGATGCTGGCGATCTCTCGGAGTTCATCTGCTAGGTCAAGGTTCTCGAGTAATTTTTGGTCGTTTACCTCGGGCGAGAAGCAGATGACTCAGAGGGAGGGATTGGCGATCTCCAACAGAATGATAGTCTCGATGCCATATACCAACTGGAAAGGACTCTCACCGTTTGCCGTTCTGGGAGTCGTTCTGTGGGACCAAAGTACGCTAGGCAGTTCCTCGAGCCAGTTGCCCTTGGCCTTACCGAGTCTAGTCTTTATGCCTTTTAAGATAGTCTTATTGGCATTCTCGACTAGCCCGTTGGCCTGAGGGTGGGCGACCGAAGTGAAGTGGTTGCGATTACCTAGGTCGGCACATCTTTCTCAGAAATAACGAGAGTCAAATTACCGACCGTTATCGCTCACTATCACCCGGGGGATGCCGTAACGACAAATGATCGACTTCCAGACGAAACTCCAGACGACTGTCTCGGTGATCCTTGCCGTGGCTTCGGCCTCGATCCACTTGGTAAAGTAGTCGATGGCGATGATGATAAACTTCTTCTAGGCCTGAGCCGTAGGGAACGGCCCAAGAATGTCGATCCCCCACCGAGCGAAGGGGTATGGCTCGGTCAGGGTGATGAGCTCTGTAGCCGGCTGATGGACTAAGTTGTTGAATCGCTGGCATCGATCGCACTGTTACACGTAGGCCATGCAGTCGCGCTGCAGAGTGGGCCACCAGTAACCCTACCGTAGCAGGATCCGGGTAAGTGACCTTCCTCCTGAGTGCGCTCCGCATAGGCCTTCATGAATATCTTGAATAGCTCGATTGGCTTCATCGGGGCCGAGACACTTCAGGAGGGGACCGGAGAAAGATCTCCGGTAGAGACTGTCGTCTAGAACTACGAAGCGTCGGGATTGGTACTTCAATCTACGGGCCTCTCGAGGGTCGGAAGACTCTTGAGAGTCCCGGAGCCACGACAGGTAGGGGGTGCGCCAGTCGCTCGGAATGGCTGAGTCAACGGTAAGGAGCTCCGAGTCAATGCTCGGGCGCTCTAGCTCTTCAAGGAGGACCGATCGGGTACCTTCAGGGTCGAGAGAGGAGGCCAGCCGAGAGAGGGCGTCCGCTCGGGAGTTTTCCTCCCGAGGTATTAGGACTACCTCGAATCTTTCGAACTATTGGGCCGGGTCTCTGACCAGTTGGAGGTATTTGACCATTGGTGCCTCTCGAGCTTCGTACTCACCGTTGACTTGGCTAGCGACCAGCTGGGAGTCAGTATGAATTTTGACTCGCTCAGCCCCTAACCGTCGGGCCATGCGCGCTCCTGAGATAAAGGCATCGTACTCGGAAGCGTTGTTGGATGCCTGAAAGCTAAACTTCAAGGCTTACTACAGTTCTGCTCCTTCGGGGGACTTCAGGAAAATTCTGGCACCACTACCGACCGAGTTGGAGGATCCATCAACGAACAATTCCCAGGTTGGCCCGAGCGCGGGCGGGGATCTTTCTTCAGTCGGGATGGTGCTTTCGGTGATGAAGTCGGTGAGCGCTTGGCCCTTCACAGCTGAGCGCGGCCGATAGGATATATCGTAGGCCCCAAGCATAATGGCCCATTTGACGAGTCATCCTGAGGCTTCGGGGTGGGCTAGGATCTTATTCAATGGTTCACCGGTTAGCACGGTGATGGGGTGACCCTGGAAATAGGGCCGGAGGCGCCTGGAGGAGGTAACCAATGCTAGCATGAGTTTCTCAGTTGCGGGGTACCTCCTTTCAGCCTCATTGAGCACCTTGCTGGTGTAGTAGACCGGCCTCTCGACTCCCGAGTCATTTCTGACTAGGACCGAGCTAACCGTAGATGGTGTTGCCGAGAGATAGAGCAGCAAGACTTCACCCGGAACGGGCTTGGAGAGCATCGGGGGCGAGGTCAAGAACTCCTTAAGCTCGGTGAATGCTCTCTAGCATTCCTCATCCCATGCAAATGTAGCAGATGCCAATTTGGGCCCCCTCAACAGCTTGAAGAAGGGCAAGCATCGTTCGGCCGCACGGGACAGGAACCGGCTGAGAGCGGCGACACGCCCAGTTAGGTGTTGGACGTCCTTGATGCAGGTGGGCGGGCGCATGTCCAGGATGGCCTGGACCTTGTCGGGGTTGGCCTCGATCCCACGCTGAGTGACTAGGAAACCCAGGAACTTCCCGGATCTCACTCCGAAGGCACACTTGGCAGGATTGACCTTCATGTTGTACCTCAGGAGGGTGTCGAAGGTCTCAGCGAGGTCGGTGAAGTGGTCTTCGGCCTTGGGGGTCTTGACGAGCATATCGTCGATGTAGGCCTCGACGTTCCGACCTAGCTGTCCTTCAAACATGTGGTTGACCAGCCTCTGGTACGTGGCTCCGGCATTTTTCAACCCGAAAGGCATCCGGGTGTAGCAGTATACGCCGTAGTAGGTGATGAAGGCGGTCTTCTCGACATCTTCTGGATCAATTTTGATTTGGTGGTAACCTGAATAGGCGTCTAGGAAGCTGAGTATCTCGTTGCCCGAGGTTGAGTCAACCAATTGGTCGATGCTCGGCAACGGATAACAGTCCTTAGGGGTGGCCTTATTCAGGTCGGTGAAATCCACGCACATCCGCCACTTTCCTGAAGCTTTCGGAACCAGGATGACATTGGCTAGCCACGTCGAGTACAGGACCATCCTAAAAAGGCCAGTCTCTTGCCCCTTGGTGACCTGCGCCTTGATGATCGCATGTTTCTCCGGTGCATGCTTCCTCCTGCGTTGCTGTACGGGCTTCACGGCGGGGTCGAGGTTGAGCTTGTGCATTATAGTCTCCTCTGGTATCCCAGAGAGTTGATCATTAGCCCAAGCAAAAACTCGGATGTACTCAGAAAGGAACTTTTTATATTACCGTTGAACCTCATACGGTAGGTCGGCTCTGATCTTTACTCCTAGGGTCGGGTCATCGTTTAGGAAAATTGCCAGCAATTCGCCACCAGGTTCGGTGGTTGCGGATTTATCCTCGACTCCCCGGGGGTCCTTGTCCTTCCCGTCCGGCCTTGTGGCCTCTACCGAGATATTTTAGCACCTTCTGGCCACGGCCTGGTTACCTCGGACTTCCCCCAACCCATTTTTGGTGGGGAACTTCATTTTCTGGTGATACGTAGATGGCACTGCTTTTATTCGGCTGAGGATACCCCGGCCGAAGATGGTGTTGTATGCTATCATACCTTTAATCACTATGAAGTCCACCATGACCGTAACGGTTTTGGGTGGGGTGCCGAGGATAACCGGCAGGCTTAGGGCTCCCTCGGGATAGGTGGCCAGGCCATTGAACCCGCAGAGAGGGGTTCGGATCGGGCGGAGTTTGGATGGTTCCTCCCCCATCTTAAGGAAACAATCATAAGATAGTACATCAGGGGCACTCCCATTGTCAACTAGAATCCTATCTACGTTACAATGGTTTATCGTAGCCGAAATCACGAGGGCGTCGTCATGCGGGGTTCTCAGCCCTTCCATGTCTTGGTCGGAGAGGACTATGACCTGGGGCTCACTCGGTGGGGCCTTGGGAGGCTCTATGCCTCGGCTCACCCGCTTGGGATGACGCTTCCTTCCTCGACTGCTGTCGCCGCCTGATGCTGCTCCTATGGAGATGACATTGATGTGTACCCCGTGGGGGGCATTGTCAATCTCCTCTGGGGCGCCTCGGTCTTCTTTACGCTCGGCTATGAACCGAGCTAGATGTCCCTGACGGATGATGCGCTCAATCTCATCCTGGAGCTGGTGGCAGTCGCCGGTGTGGTGCCCGTGATTGTTGGATTTTTGTGACTTCCCTAGTGTTTTGATGATGAGCATCACTATGTTAAATATTGTCATTTTAATCAGATATCTTGCGAAATGTTATGCATTCGAACTTTCCATGATTAACAAGAAAAACTGCTATGAGATAATACCTTGCATGTCCGTACTGTCCCTTTCATACTTTGTGTTGTTTGTGTTCACTACACTTCGTGTTGTCCTTTTGTACGTCGTGTTGTTCCAACTATGTTTGTTGGTTGTCTTCGTGTCGTTATTTGTTCCATCGCGTGCTGAACACTGCAGCACCTCGCGCTGCTTTCTGTGCCACCTCGTGTCGCTCCATCTGTGTCACCCCTATGTCTTCGTGTCTTGTTCTGGCCAAGTCTATACAGCCTCATCTTTACCTTCGTTCCAAGCCAAAGTCTACACATTGTCTTAGCATCATGCATCAGCCTTCAAAGTCCATACAATGCACTGTAGCTTGTTCGAAGCTAAGTCCATACATTGGTTTAAGCTTCCAAGTCTCTACATTGGTCTTCACTTCAAGTATGTACAGCCATTGTCTTGCCAAAGTATACGTTGTGAACCCTCAAGTCTGTACAGACTTTGCCTTGTTCAAGTCTGTACATCGTCCAGTTCTTTGGCAAGTCTATACCTTGTGAAAGTCCATACACTCGATTGCGTTGCCTTGAAGCCGTTCCAAGTCTATAATCTAGTTGAACGCAAAGTCTTCACATCGCCTCACATCATATGAAGGCTGTACGTTGCTAGTGTATTTCTTGCTTTGTGACCACACTTCGTGTCAGTTTCTGTTTTCATCTTCGAGTTGGTTTCAGTCCATGTTGTTTTCGTATCGTCCTCGTCTTCGAGTCGTTCGTTAGTTCTAGCAATCTTGTATTCGAGTCGTGTTTTATGTCTTCGTGTTATCTTTTGTGTTTTTATGTCTTCGTGTTGCTTCCTTCTATCCTCGTCCAGGTTTCCTCTGATCGCGTGTCTTACTACCGTTTTTATTCCGTGCTATTTCCTTTTTACCTCGTGCTGTTCTCATCTGACCTCGTGTCGTTCCCTTTGTAGTGTTAGCTTTATTATTGTGTATCTCATGTCGTTCTCTTTTTACCTCGTGCTGTTTTCATCTGACCTCGTGTCATTCTCTCTTTATTTCGTACTGTAATAATCCTGTGTATCTCGTATCGTTCTCAGTATAGTGCATCTCGTATTGCTATCACATACCTCATGCAGTTTTAGTTTTTGTGGCCCTGAGTTTTAATGATTTTAATTTCTTTACAGGAGAAGAAGAAGGTGGTCCGAGGAAGAATATTCCCCAGTGACTGAGCTGCACGTGATCCGATACTAAAGGAACCAATGCTATAAGGGCACGTGGCAAGAAGGTTCTGGATCGAGCGCGGGAAGCACACGCCTTGCATGCACCCTCCTGATCGCTTATAAAAGCACTGCCTCACCATCTACGAAAAGCGAGGAGCTCTGAGGTTACAGTAACGAAATTTGAGTGAGAGCAGAAGAGAAAGAGCCTCCCTGAGAAAAGAGCCTCCCTGAGAAACTAGAGTGTTCTAGTTGAGAGAGAAGAGAGAGCAGAAGAGTGATCAGAAGATGGGTATTGACTTACGGATCAAATCCGAAGTCTGCTGCTCAGTTTGAGCAACATTGTTTCCAGTTTCTGAATTTTAGATTCCTTCTTTCTTGTTTTCGTTTCTTGTATGTTTTTCCCGCTTGATTGAAAGTTCTCTGTGTTACCTCCTGGTGTTCAGGGGAAGAGAGAGACGTGTTCTCTCTGGTTTATTTGCAACAGAGGTTGCAGTATTGTTCCCTCTCGTAGAAGAGGTATTCCCTCTGGGATTCAGAGGAAGAGAGACCTTGGTCTTTGGTTCTAGTGACTGCAGATCACTAGTGTTCCCTCCGGTTGGAGGAAGAGGAACTTGTTTCCTGGTTTCTAGGGACTTGGCGTCCTTAGGGTTCCCTCCGGGTGTGGAGGAAGAGGGGAGGGTGTTCCCCTGGTGAAGCTGTGAATCAGCCGTTGTCGCAGACTGAGTCTGCTTTGCTAGCAGGTGCTAGTGGAAGCCTCACTTCGATTTGAAGTGAGGGGTGGACGTAGGCAGACTGGAGGTCTGACCGAACCACCTTAAAAACCTCTGAGTACTCTTGTGATTGTCTGTGGTGTTTTTGTGGTGTGCCTTCTATCCACTCGAGCTATTGTCCGCACTGCGGTTTTTGTGGGTTCAACTCCGAGATTGCTTATTTTCAGTGAATCATTCTTCAGCAATTTTAATCGGTTGAAAACAGTGATCTATTCATCCCCTCCCCTTCTAGATCACTTAATATTTCTCGTATCACTTGGTATCAGAGCAGGTATTTCCCAATATGTGGTCCAACGGCCAGGGAAACGGATCCGCTGGTCCTCGCAGCTACATTGCTGAAGGGCAGTCAATCACCCGTCCCCCTTTCTTCGATGGTAATAACTATTTCTTTTGGAAGAACAGGATGGAAGTCTTTATCAGGGCCCAAAGCCACAAGCTCTGGAGAGTAATTACAGATGGTCCGTACCAACTTCCACCGAACGAAGACATGTGGATAGAGGAACAGGTTAAACTTTCCGCACTGAATTGGACAGCTCTTAGCATCATACAGTGCGCCGTCCACCCGAAGAGTACTTGAGGATTTCAGCGTGCAAGACTGCAAAGAAAATGTGGGATGAATTGCAGTTAATTTATGAGGGCACATCTCAAGTGAAAGCTACGAAGATCAATATGCTTACAACTCAGTATGAGTTGTTTAAGATGAAGCCAGAGGAGTCGATCACAGAAATGTATGCTAGATTGTCTGTGATCATCAATAGTCTGAGAGGATTTGGAAAGGAGATTCAGCAAGAAGACATTGTCAAAAAGATCCTTAGGTCCCTAACTCCCATCTGGGATACTATGGTGACCGTCATAGAGGAATCTAGAGATTTATCCACCATGTCAGTAACCCAGCTGATTGGGTCTCTCATGACCCACGAAATGAACTTCAAACAAGGGAATGATGGACATGACAGAAAGGGAAAGAATGTTACTCTGAAAGTCTCACGACATACTAAGAAGAGCAGCAGCAGCAGCAACAGTGGTGATAGCAGCGAAGACTCTAACAGATTCTCAGACCTGGACAAGGGCGAGCAGGCCATGCTCACCAGGCAATTCAGAAAGTTCTTGAGAACTAAAGGGAAATTCTACAGGAGAAAGAGATTTAATGTTGCAAGGAAGTCTCCTGAACGAGAACTTGAGAAGAACCGATTTGTTAAGAAAGTTACATGCTACCATTGTCAAAAACCTGGTCACATGAAAAGTGAATGTCCAGAGCTGCAAGCTAAGGCTCCCGGATACCAGAAGAAGATGGTGCACAAGAAGAAGAAAGCCATGCTGTGCACATGGAGCGACGAGGAGGAGGATCCAGAAGCCACCTCGTCCAGTGAAGGTGAAGAGAAGACTTGCCTCATGGCCAACCATGAGGAAGAGGTAACGAACTTATTTGAGAATTTTACTTTGGATGATTGGGAGGACGCCTATGGCGACCTGTTAGCTAAATATAATTTTCTAACCAAGGAGCACAGAATGCTTAAATGAAAGTTTCACTCTGTTTCTGAGGAACACTCTATTGCTGTTACGGACAACATGAAAACCAAGGAGATGGCCATTGAGCTAGATCAGGCTAGAAGTGAGATCGAGAAGTTTAGAATGGAAAGAGAGGAAAATCTAGCTAGGATGAATGAGCTGAAGAGTAAAACTGAAGAGAGTAAAAAGGAGTTTAGACTGATTGCAGAAAAATATGAGGCCGCTAGAGAAGTTAATCAGGAACTCCATGACCAATGTAATGAACTTCAGAAGGAGATTGAGGACAAAGGAAAAATGCTAGAAAAATTTACAGAGGGGAGAAATAATCTGGATGCCCTTCTGGGGTCGAGGGTAAACTTCAATAGGGAGGGATTAGGATACAATCCCACAAGTAAAAAACCCTTTGAATTCAAAACTGTCACGTTCTGTCCCGCCAAGGGCAAAGAAAAATTGGAAACCCCATCCAGTTCCAAATCTGTCTCTACATTGAAGGTGTCGACCAGCAAATCTAGTCAATCCACTGGTCAGCAAGCTAAGTCAGAAAATCCTGAGACTAGAACTGCTCCCGTGCAACAGTTGTGGAACAAAGGTTTTCACACTACCATTCCTATTGATGTCACTAGAAAGGTGAACAGTTTCGCTAAGAAAGATCAGCATCATAGTTATCAAGGAAAGCATGCGAACATGCATCACCTTCAGCACAATTTTCATTTGAATAAAAATGGTTACATGAATTATGCTCAGCACACACATGTTTCCTCTAAGAGGCCAAACAACAATTTCTCTGCTCGGAAACAGCATAATTTTAATAGGAATAGGCTCATTCAACACCCACTGAGAAATGCCAAGAAGGAAGAATCAATCTACATGAAATCACTGAAAAGAACAGTAAAACAAATGTGGGTTCTTAAGTGTGATTTGGATAAATTGAAAACTATCTTTGGACCCAATTTGAATTGGGTCCCACATTACTTTTTGTCTGAACTCTCGCAGGTTAGCCTGGTAGCCGAGCATAACAAGTGGTATCTTGACAGCGGCTGTAGCAGGCACATGACAGGAGACAGGTCCAAATTTAGCAAACTGAAAATGAAGTTTGGGGGCTTGGTCAAATTTGGTGGAAATAACAGAGGAAGAATAATTGGAATTGGTACAGTTGGTAAGTCCTCTACTAACTCCATTGAAGATGTGTATCTTGTAGAAGGACTTCAGTACAACTTGGTAAGTATAAGTCAACTCTGCGACAAAGGACACAAGGTACTCTTTGACTACAATTCCTGCACTGTCTTTGAGCTGAATTCTGATAACGTCATGTTCAAAGGTCATAGAGTAAACAATGTATACATCGTAGACCTGGATGATAATCCTGAAACTCACTTGTGTATGTCTGCTAACTCTGAACAGGTTGCTTTTGACTGGCATAGGCGTCTAGGCCATGCTAGTTTGTCTACAATGAATAAACTGTCTAAGCATAACCTAGTTAGAGGTTTGCCCCGAATAAGATTTCAGTTAGGGTCCAAGCTATGTGATGCTTGTGCACAAGGTAAACAGACTCGTGCAGTTTTTAAGTTGAGAATTGAGAGTCTTTCATCTAAACCGCTGCAGCACTTGCACATGGATCTCTTTGGTCCTACTCGCATACAAAGTTTGTCAGGTAAGAGATATGGATTAGTCATAGTTGATGACTTCACTAGATTTTCTTGGTTGTTTTGTTTAGCAAATAAAAATGTTGCCTTTGTTCACTTTGAAGAACTTTTCAATAAAATCAAATTGCAAGGTGAACATAATATCATTACAATTCAGTCTGACCATGAAGGAGAGTTTGAGAACTCTTCATTTTCTGAATTTTGCTCAAGAGAGGGAGTGACTCACAAATTCTCTTCTCCCAGGACACCGGAGCAGAACGGAATTGTTGAGAGAAGAAACATGTCAATAATTGAAATGGCCAGGACTATGCTGATTGAGAGTGGACTTCCAAGGAGATTTTGGGCTGAAGCTGTGAATACTGCATGCTACATTCTAAACCGAGCCTTGGTAAGACCTACTCATAGGAAAACTCCTTATGAACTTCTCAAGGGTAAGCAGCCAAACATTTCTTACTTTAAAGTTTTTGGCTCCAAATGTTTTATTCACAATAATGGTAAGAATGGTTTGGACAAATTTGAAGCTAGAAGCTCTCCTGTAATTTTTCTCGGATATTTAGAAACCTCAAGGGCTTACAGAGTTTTTAATAAAGATGATCAAACTGTTGAAGAAACACCGCATGTAGTGTTTGATGAAAATGATTTCCCTAACAAAGTGATGGATGATGATAGGGAGCCATCTAATGAGGGAGATTTCTTGGAGAGAATTGAAGAAGAAGAAATGCAGCCAGCTGCTCAACCAGAAAACTCACAGCAAGAAGGAGCAACTGAGGTAGGTGAACCCTCAGGTGAGATAATATTTCACAAAGACCACCCTAGTGAAAATGTCATAGGCAATTTGCATGATCCTCCTAGGACAAGGTCTCATTTTAGAATTGTCCAAGAACAGGACCTAGCTGCATTGGTATCTCAGGTGGAACCCAAATATGTGGAAGAAGCCTTAAAACATGATTCTTGGGTATCCGCCATGTGTGAGGAATTAAATCAATTTGAGAAAAATATTGTATGGGAACTAGTTCCCAGACCTGATAATACTCATATCATTGGCACTAAATGGGTTTTCAAGAATAAAGTTGATGAGAATGGAGCTATTTCTAGAAACAAAGCAAGACTTGTAGCTCAAGGCTACAGTTAGGAATTTGGTGTGGATTTTGATGAATCCTATGCCCCAGTGGCTAGGATGGAAGCTATACGAATTCTGCTTGCATTTGCATGCTCTAGGAACATTCGGCTGCAGCAGATGGATGTCAAAAGTGCATTCTTAAATGGGGTATTAAAGGAAGAAGTATATGTTGAACAACCTCCAGGTTTTAATTTCTCTGTTCAGCCTAACATGGTTTTTAGGTTGAATAAAGCTCTCTATGGATTGAAGCAGGCTCCCCGAGCCTGGTATGAGAGACTTTCTGAATTCCTCTTGAGCAAGGGCTACACTCGAGGTAAAGTTGACCAAAGCCTCTTCACCAAAAATCTCGGAAAGGATTTAATAGTGGTCCAGGTATATGTTGATGATATCATCTTTGGATCTAACAATTCAAAATTGTGTAAAGAATTTTCTGAATCTATGTCTCATGAATTTGAAATGAGTTTAGTTGGAGAACTAAAGTATTTTCTTGGGCTGCAGGTCAAACAAATGGAGGATGGTTGTTTCATAAATCAAACCAAGTACACTCTAGAGATGCTGAAAAGGTTTGGAATGACCAACCTCAAGACTATCTCAACACCCATGGGCACCAACTCCTCACTGGATTCAGACGAAAAAGGTAAAGAGGTGGATGCTAAATTATATAGAGGTATGATCGGTTCACTCCTCTACTTAACAGCATCCAGGCCTGACATTCAATTTAGTGTAGGGATGGGTGCCAGATACCAGTCTAGGCCTACTGAATTGTATTTGGCAGCTGTAAAAAGAATCTTTAGATACTTATCTGCTACCCATGATCTAGGTCTTTGGTATCCTACATCATGTAGTTTAGATCTCATTGCATATACAGATGCAGATTATGCAGGATGTAAATTGGACAGGAAAAGTACTAGTGGTCACTGCGAATTTTTAGGAGGGTGCCTAGTCTCTTGGGGATCCAAGAAGCAACACTCTGTGGCTCTTTCTACTGCTGAAGCTGAGTATGTGGCAGCAGGGAGCTGTGGCACACAGGTTATATGGATAAAACACCAGCTTCTGGATTACTTAGTTGAGCTAGGTTGCACTTCCATCTTTTATGACAATACTAGTGCAATAAACATTGCAAAGAATCCTGTACTTCATTCTTGAACTAAACACATCGAAATCAGGCATCATTTTATTCGAGATGAAGTAGCTAAGAAGACCTTTGAGTTGATCCATGTTGGCACTAACTCACAAATTGCAGATATTTTCACTAAGCCACTGGATACTGAAAAATTTAGCACATTGCGCAGAGAATTAGGTATTTATAGGATTTCATGATTGAATAATTGATCTCTGAATAATCTGTCATGTGCTCTTATGCTTATCTATGCTCATTATCTGTTGCTGAAAATAACCTCATTATGAGTGTTTGCTGATTCACTCGTATTGATTGATATTACTTTGTTCTCTTTGAGGTGTTTTGAGGTATGTCTTGGCTAAGTCTGAGTTGGAGTCAAGGTCTCAGGGGGAGCTAGATTAATAATAGGAGTCATGCTCTTTTGGCCAAATCTGAACATACTTTGAACGGATTTTTGCTGACCTTATAAGAGAATCAGTTTGAGTAGGTGTATAAAAGAAATTTTTGGATGTTTTATCCGTTAAGACTGTTCATCTAATTTCTTGTTGGAATTTCAGCTGTTAGTCCCACTGAGCTCAAAATCTGAATTCAAGACTATCTTCCTACACTGTAACTGACTTCTGATCTAGCCAGTACAGCATACCTACTTAGTCTAGTTAAGTCCGAAATGAGGTATATAGTGCTTTTGTCTGAAAAAAACTTTAGAGCTGGTGTATTGTTCTCAAACTAAATCAAGACTAATTTACAAGGTTTCAAGTGCAGTTTAATAAAAAAAAATTCATGAAAGAAGTTTTAACAATCTTGTTAACTGTTCATTGAGAAACTGGGACTTTCATCAATGAAGTGAAAGAATCCCATGTCATGAGATGGCAGTATAAATCAGGCTTAATTAGCTGTCTTGATCATACAGAGCTATGGTACATATCTGGTTAGTAACTGGGGTGTCTGGCCTCTGGTAAAGGTGTCACCTTAATGTCAACACCAATTAGAATACTATCTCTGTCCTCTTGTCAGAAGGGGTAATGTGGTCTTGCCACCAAGTAACTGGGGATTCCTACCTCTAAACAAGGTGTCTCCCTAATGTCAAAGGTGTACTTGACAGATTTACCTTTGATCTTGATCATCTTTAAAAAAATTTCTCCCTCTTGGTATCAAGATCCTGTTCACTTGGCATTTAGGTCTTGGTTTGTTTGTTTTCAATACCACATGTCTTTGTTTTCCTGACTTCCTTGCTTTATACTCTCTGAGTAAAGACTTACTCTGACCATACTGGTATCTTGTACCTTACTTGCTTAGAATCTGGTTCTGTGTATGGAGCGGATCTTCATTCACCATTTTGCACACAATCTGACTAACTGATCCTCAAAATCCTCACATAAAATTAATGGCTTTCTTAATTGCCTAAACATCTCAATAACTCTCCTTTATCAGCCATACTCTCTATTGTTTTCTCTCCACTGTCAGCAAGTTTCTTTTCATGATATCTTCAGACCTGCCCCTAGTTTTGATGATGTCAAAGGGGGAGAGTGTCTTGCTTGTGTTTTGCTGAGGGGGAGCGAAAGGTAAGTGCCCTGAGTTATCTAGTCAGAGGAAGGCAGTTGTTGTGTTCAGGGGGAGCTCTTGGGAGTCGTCAGAGGAGGCGAGTGTGTTGTGTGTCTGCTTTGCTTATCCTCACAGCTTATCGCTTATCCTCACAGCTTATCTTCACATAATCTCACTGCACTTCATCTCTGTTATTTAATATAGTGTTGCCATCATCAAAAAGGGGGAGATTGTTAGATTTTTGTGACTTCCCTAGTGTTTTGATGATGAGCATCACTATGTTAAATATTGTCATTTTAATCAGATATCTTGCGAAATGTTATGCATTCGAACTTTCCATGATTAACAGGAAAAATTGCTATGAGATAATACCTTGCATGTCCGTACTGTCCCTTTCATACTTCGTGTTGTTTGTGTTCACTACACTTTGTGTTGTCCTTTTGTACGTCGTGTTGTTCCAACTATGTTTGTTGGTTGTCTTCGTGTCGTTATTTGTTCCATCGCGTGCTGAACACTGCAGCACCTCGCGCTGCTTTCTGTGTCACCTCGTGTCGCTCCATCTGTGTCACCCCTATGTCTTCGTGTCTTGTTCTGGCCAAGTCTATACAGCCTCATCTTTACCTTCGTTCCAAGCCAAAGTCTACACATTGTCTTAGCGTCATGCATCAGCCTTCAAAGTCCATACAATGCACTGTAGCTTGTTCGAAGCTAAGTCCATACATTGGTTTAAGCTTCCAAGTCTCTACATTGGTCTTCACTTCAAGTATGTACATCCATTGTCTTGCCAAAGTATATACGTTGTGAACCCTCAAGTCTGTACAGACTTTGCCTTGTTCAAGTCTGTACATCGTCCAGTTCTTTGGCAAGTCTATACCTTGTGAAAGTCCATACACTCGATTGCGTTGCCTTGAAGCCGTTCCAAGTCTATACATCTAGTTGAACGCAAAGTCTTCACATCGCCTCACATCATATGAAGGCTGTACGTTGCTAGTGTATTTCTTGCTTTGTGACCACACTTCGTGTCAGTTTCTGTTTTCATCTTCGAGTTGGTTTCAGTCCATGTTGTTTTCGTATCGTCCTCGTCTTCGAGTCATTCGTTAGTTCGAGCAATCTTGTATTCGAGTCGTGTTTTATGTCTTTGTGTTATCTTTTGTGTTTTTATGTCTTCGTGTTGCTTCCTTCTATCCTCGTCCAGGTTTCCTCTGATCGCGTGTCTTACTACCGTTTTTATTCCGTGCTATTTCCTTTTTACCTCGTGCTATTCTCATCTGACCTCGTGTCATTCCCTTTGTAGTGTTAGCTTTATTATTGTGTATCTCGTGTCGTTCTCTTTTTACCTCGTGCTGTTTTCATCTGACCTCGTGTCATTCTCTCTTTATTTCGTACTGTAATAATCCTGTGTATCTCGTGTCGTTCTCAGTATAGTGCATCTCGTATTGCTATCACATACCTCATGCAGTTTTAGTTTTTGTGGCCCTGAGTTTTAATGATTTTAATTTCTTTAAAGGAGAAGAAGAAGGTGGTCCGAGGAAGAATATTCCCCAGTGACTGAGCTGAACGTGATCCGATACTAAAGGAACCAATGCTATAAGGGCACGTGGCAAGAAGGTTCTGGATCGAGCGCGGGAAGCACACGCCTTGCATGCACCCTCCTAATCGCTTATAAAAGCACTGCCTCACCATCTACGAAAAGCGAGGAGCTCTGAGGTTACAGTAACGAAATTTGAGTGAGAGCAGAAGAGAAAGAGCCTCCCTGAGAAACTAGAGTGTTCTAGTTGAGAGAGAAGAGAGAGCAGAAGAGTGATCAGAAGATGGGTATTGACTTACGGATCAAATCCGAAGTCTGCTGCTCAGTTTGAGCTACATTGTTTCCAGTTTCTGAATTTTGGATTCCTTCTTTCTTGTTTTCGTTTCTTGTATGTTTTTCCCTCTTGATTGAAAGTTCTCTGTGTTACCTCCTGGTGTTCAGGGGAAGAGAGAGACGTGTTCTCTCTGGTTTATTTACAACAGAGGTTGCAGTATTGTTCCCTCTCGTAGAAGAGGTGTTCCCTCTGGGATTCAGAGGAAGAGAGACCTTGGTCTCTGGTTCTAGTGACTGCAGATCACTAGTGTTCCCTCCGGTTGGAGGAAGAGGAACTTGTTTCCTGGTTTCTAGGGACTTGGCGTCCTTAGGGTTCCCTCCGGGTGTGGAGGAAGAGGGGAGGGTGTTCCCCTGGTGAAGCTGTGAATCAGCCGTTGTCGCAGACTGAGTCTGCTTTGCTAGCAGGTGCTAGTGGAAGCCTCACTTCGATTTGAAGTGAGGGGTGGACGTAGGCAGACTGGAGGTCTGACCGAACCACCTTAAAAACCTCTGAGTACTCGTGTGATTGTCTGTGGTGTTTTTGTGGTGTGCCTTCTATCCACTCGAGCTATTGTCCGCACTGCGGTTTTTGTGGGTTCAACTCCGAGATTGCTTGTTTTTAGTGAATCATTCTTCAGTAATTTTAATCGGTTGAAAACAGTGATCTATTCATCCCCTCCCCTTCTAGATCACTTCATATTTCTCGTATCAGTGATCGCTGTAGAACAAGCAGTGCTTGTTGTGATTATGGTTCTTCGATCTCATTGGCTCGGGTTGGCGGAGGAGGCCCGAGTCCTTGATGCCTTCGTAGATCTCGTAGACTGGCGCGGCTAGTGGGGTGTACCGCTCATACTTCTGTGACGGTTCCTTGCGTTCCCCGTCGCGGTTCCACCTTTTCCCCGAACCTGAGCTTGGCTCGGAAGTCCACTTCTTGTCCCCCTCCCGACCCGAGCCGGTTGCGTCTCGGCAAGCGCTGAGAACCTCTTCGTACTCGGCGTGTCGTAATGCCAGAGTCACTAGCTTGGCAAGGGTCGAGGGAGGGCGGAGGACAAGTTCACGGTGGAGATTCTCGTCCCGGGTGCCCCCAGTTAGCGCGGTTATGGCTGAGGCCACGTCCAGGCAGGGGATTCTCAGGGCTTCTGACTTGAATCGGTGAATATAAGCCCGGAGTCTTTCCCCTTGCGCCTGTTTGAGGGCCAGGAGCCCCGCTACTGACCTTGGGGGGGCACTTCCGATGAAACTCTCATTGAAGACTCGCCCAAATTGCTTGAAGTCTCGGATGGATCCGGGGGTGAGGGCCCGGAACCACGCCTGGGCACCCTGGACCAGGGTGGTCACGAAGGTTCGGCACTTGATGGCGTCCGACGCTCCGTGCAAGGTCATCAAAGCGTCGAAGCTGTCGTAGTGATCGACCGAGTTGCCCTGGCCGTCGTAGAGCTTGAAGGTCGGGATGGAGGTTCTGGGAGACACCTCTACCTTCAAGATGTATTCGGAGAACGGGGATTTCTCCTCATCCTCCGGGAAAGAGGTCTTCTGTAGGGCGCGGAGGGCGCGCTCCTGTTCTGCGAACCGCCTCTCAAAATCTCGCAGTCGGAGTGATAACTCCTGCTGTTGTCATGCTGTGGGGCTGGGAGGAGTGTCCTGGTGATCCCCGGGAACATCGGTGTGATGCTCGTGCCTTAATAGATCCTTAGTGGTTCGGACCTAGAAGTTATTCTGTAATTTCTGGCTATTTTCTTAGATTTTTAGGAATTTTTCTGGCATTTTTCAGGATTTAATTGGAGTTAATTAAGGTTTATTAAAGAAATAATAAGATTTTTATATATAATAAATATATTATATGTATTAATTTTATTTTTTTCCTTTTATCCCTCACCCCCCTCTCTTCCCTCGTCGATCTCACTCTCACGCCCTCTCTCTCTCTCCTAGGCCGATCGCCCCTCTCCCCTCTCCTTGGGTTGCAGGCGAAACGACGACGGTTCGAGGCGTGGAAGGTGCCGGTGGATTCCTCGCGTCGAGAGGAACGCGGGGGTACCCATCTTGGCGTGATTCGTGGTTCGTGGAGACGAGGTGGAGCGTGGAGGCCCGGTGAACCCTTCCTCTTGCATGCGGCTTTTCCGGCCGTTTCGGCTTGCACGAGGTAGGGGGATGGAATCCTGAACTCGCTAGGATTATTTCCTATAGGATGCTTTCTTGTTTAAACCCTTGTGGCATGCATATGGTGTATTTTTCATTTTTGGGGTTTTAAGCTTGTTCTTCATGTATAAGCCATTGTGGGTGTTGCATGCGGGTGTTTTAGTTGATATATTGTTGTTTAGGACGTGTGGTTTGACAGGAACATGTTTGTTTCGTCGTTACCCGGCGATTCCGGTCGCCCGGGAGGGAACCGTTTTCAAACATAACCCGTCCGTAACCCAGTCGGTGTGACGGTCCTTCTAGGAACCGTCACACTAGTAACGGTCCATAGGGGACGCGTTACATAAATGTAACGGCCCTTTGAAGGGTCGTAATTTTGAGAGTAACGGTGGGGCTCCCAACCGTTACTCGTCTGTTGATTTGCGTTGACCGGCTTTGGCGGTTGGCCTGACGGCCAGTCGGGCGACCGTCAGGTGGCTATAACGCGCCTGGGCGACCGCGTTACTTCGTGTTCTGAGCGATTAAAAACTGTTAGTTTGAATTTTAGTCTTGGGTGGACCTGACGGCCTATCGGCCGGCCGTCAGGGCGGTGTAACGCACCTAGGCAAGCGCATTACACTCTGTTTGGTTTGCTTTGAGCTGGAACTTCGGTGAATGTAAAGGATAGGGGCGGACACATCATTATTGATATAACGCGCCAGTCCCCGACCGTTACACCCTTTTGACGTGGTGGCAGTAGACCGCCACTCGCTTGTCAGGTTCAAAAAGTTGTCGGCTTATTCTTTATGCATTGAATAATGTTTAGATGCCATGTTAAGTTATTTTATAATATAATGGCATGTTTTAAAATACCAATAGAGTAGCTTTACTTTCCTTGCAATGAGACCACTGTTGTAACCCTAAGGTCTTTGAGTACCGACCCGCTTGGGGATAGCGGAGGGGAGTTCCTGTACACGGTTTGTAAGCTAGTTCCGTGGGCTCCCGGCCAACGGTAGCTTCCTACCGAGGGAGAAAACTAGCTAGAGGGCCTGGCTCAGGCGAGAGTCAGTGTGTGCACACGTGGTCAGAGGCTGTGGACTGACACTGATGAGTGTCACTCTGACTGGTCACTTGGTTTGGTACTGTTTACGCGCTCAGCTTGTCGTGTTACCGACTGCGAGTGCTTGAGACGCAGTGTAAGCCGTCAGTGGACGCATCTGGTTTCTATTCCCAGTGGTTGTCTAGTTCCTGGCTGCTTGGATTAGTTAAGGCATATTCTACTGGTAGATTTAGTTTCAGTCATTTAGACCTACTTGTTATTGGCATGTATTAGCTGTTATATCTGTTCCGTTAGATTTTACAGCTTTATTGTGATTAGTTATTCATGCCATTGCCTGTTATATAATTAAATGCATGCTCTAATTACCTTTATTTTCGCATGTATGCCTGTTTAACTCGACGTAGAGATCCGCGTGACCCCTACTGAGTCTGGCTGTGACTCACCCTTCTTCTTTCAGGTGAGCCGCGTCCGTCGTCTCCCGGTGGTTCTCGTGTGCCCGGAGACCGTGCCTAGCTGCCAGCAGTAGACGGGTTGCCTTGTTTGGCTCTCTTTTGTACTTTTACCGGGGTATGCCCCGAGTAGTTGTACTTTTGGACTGCACTTTTGTGCCTCTGGACAAGTTTATATATTTAGCACTTGTTTATTTTAAATTGCTTCCGCACTCTTGTTAAATTTTATTGCTTAATCTAATATGCGCGCTTGTGATTGCAATTCGTTATACATCCCCTCGACAAACTTCACTAACCCTTCAGGGGCCTCATCAGCCTCTTGGGTGGCTTCCCCAGTTCCTGGTATCGGTATATCGATGTTATCGGTATATCGGTATCCGGCGCTCTGGGTCGTCACAGTTGGTATCAGAGAGGAGTTGATGATTTGTATAAGGAATTGGAATTTACACTTGTCCAGAGCTAGTCCTTTTGTGTTGTCTATTGCTGGCTTAGGTTGTTTTCTGTATGATTGATGGAATTGCTGTTGTTTTGTGTTTTTCGGCAGTGCAAGATGCCACCTCGTCAAGGAAGACCTCCTCGAGCCCCTAGGCGTGCACCTAGAGAGGAGAGTGGTTCTGCTCAGCCTCCTATAGTTCCCGTTGTTCCTACTGTTCCTGCTGTTCCTTCTCCAGTGCCAGTTGTTGCTCCTCAAGTTGAAGTGCCTGGAAGTCGAGGCAAGGCTTTGAAATAATTTCTCATGTTTAATCTGCCTGCTTTCGACGGATAGCCTGATCCAGAGGTAGCGAGGCAATGGCTGGATGCGATCGAGCGCGTGTTCCTGTCTATGGAGTGTGCGGAAGACGACAAGGTTATGCTTGCAGTGTTTCAACTTCAAGGTGCAGCCATTACGTGGTGGAAAGCTGAGTGGCAGATTGCGTTTCATTCTAGGCCCCTTCGGTAGATCACTTGGGCAGAGTTCCTTGCAGCTTTTGAGCGTGCTTATACTCCCGCCTGTTTACAAATGGCTAAAATGTACCAGTTCATGGAATTGTTCCAGGGCGACATGACCGTGCTTAAATATCGGAACAAATTTATGGAATTGGGTCAGTATGCGCCCCATGTGCTTGCTAATGAAGCTTTGAAGACTCAGCAGTTCTTGTGAGGGTTGAGGCCAGAGTTGAAATTGCCCTTGATCGTGAGTCATGTTGCTGATTTAGATGGTGCGTCCCAGGCAGCTGTGGCACTTGAGCTGGAGATGGTGAGACCAGGAGGGTATCCACAAGCGGCGTCAGTTCAGCCGACGATGCAGTTTCAACAGGTTTATCGACCGCCGGTGGCAGGAGTCCCCTCAGTCGCGCCAGATGTTAGCAGTGCTTCTTCCCCTTCCAAGACCAAGTTTAAAAGGTTCAAGAAGAAGAAGAAGTTCTTTCAACAAGAATCACCTGGTACTGGTACTGTTCAGCAGCTGTTGGCACCTAAAATATGATCGTCGGTGACCAAGCCATAAAGACGAATGACCCGGTCCACCGAAGCACGGAAGCTGATAAAGATCAACATATTGAAGACTTCTCAAGCTGCCAGAGCCTCGAGTCACTCCGTATGGATACGGGGACTTCACCTCAAGAGAGCCGAGATGAATCCACAACCAACCGGCAGTGCGACCAAGCCTGCCCAATGAACTGGCATCGACTATATCGTGCTGCATTCACTACACCCGTTGTCCGACCAAGGACGACGATCTACCCAGTGGATACCCACCTCATGAAAGTCTCTCTTGAAGATGAAAGAGTCCCCCCTCGCTCTCCGAGACGAAGGACCAAAAGCTCTGTCGGCAGAAGACCCCGATCACCAGGCACGGGTGCGGCCTCCCGCCAAGATGGGCCCGTCAGTGGCCGAATGATCGCCCAGCGTAGGCGGAATTATCCCTGGTGTCAGCCAACCCCCTAAGGAGCTTGAGTACAAGCCAGACCAAGCCAGCAGCACGTATCACAAAGCCGCAGGCCGTATTAGCGGGAAACCCGCGTAATTAAGCCAAAGCTATCTGGAGTCTCGGGAATGGCCGCACGTCAGCCGAGGGGCTTCACAAAAAACCTCGTCAAGGTTTCAATGGGCATTGGCGAGATAAATGTTCACAATGACCTCCGGGATCGTCCCCGGATTCATCGGCTAACCTGCAATGCGCGGGAAATGCTAATACGGCGCGCCCGTTAAACCGGCGCCCTCCAAGACCGGCGCGCTAATTGGCTGAGGCTTCTTCCCAGCGCGCAAATCTCCACGCCGGATTAAGATTCAAACCTGCCCCCTATATAGGTGGCTGCTCTTCGACAAGAGAAAAAGAAGACGGCAAAAAAAAAGAAAAAGAGAAGAGAGGGGGGACAGAAGGAAAAAGAAGAGAGTCTTTCGACAGAGGCCTTCGGGGGCAGGGAGAGAGAGAGCTTTCTTGGAAAAGGGAGTTCTATCTGAGTGTCCTTCGGCGGCCGCCTTCCCCTGTTCCGATTGAAGTCTTCCGGAGCCGAAGAAGAAGGAGGGGGCAGATACTCTGTTTTTGAAAGCAGGTGGGCGCCAGTGACTGTCTTCCTCTATCTTCCGTAGATTCTTCTCTCTTGCGGGTTTCCGTCCACCAATTGTAAGCAAGAGAGGGGAGGGATGGCAATGATATGAGCCGACCCCTCCCCTCCTCTGTGATTTCTTCTCTACTACTGTGTATTCCCCTGTGAATGATGAACGGCGACCAAGCAATGATGCCGGCGCCGGGATTTTTAATGTATAAATGAGAGGCCATTCCCGTTTCTAGGATGGCAATATGTATATGAACGTCTGGACCGCGAGGTCGAATGAATGCTCAAAACTTTTATCCTCTTCTCTATCTATGTCGATGTGGTTCTGAGTTCTTTCGTGCATGTACTTTGATTCCGGTTTCCTCGAAGTACCGACCATGCCCCAAAGCACCGAGGGCTATAGAAACGACCCCTCCCCGGGTCCTTCTAATCGACCGTTTTCGGCTTTGATTTATGGACCTCTGTGTCCCCCTTCATGGACAGAGCTGTGCTTATGCGCATGCTTCTTCCTGCTGTGGTGTCGAAAGTCTCCCCCCCCCATCAATTCCTCCCTTTGTGCTATTGACTATTCGCAAGGTGGGAGTTACCGTCGGGATGGCCGGATGCATCCCCCTGAATGCTGCGTCCAACCTGTTTGAGTCTATGCTTCTACGGTCGACCCGTTTCACCCGGGCATTTACTCCTCCTCTGAATCATGGTCATTCGAACCAGTCTGGGATTCTCTCATCCTGTTTTAACTACCCGAGGAGGGGGATATTCCCCCGTGGCTTCACGAAATTGCTGGGCAACTGAGAACACTACCTCTCAGTGGTAGATGTTTCTCAAGTCCACAGCAGATAGCAACAGGGGGTCCTAGCTCAACGAGCTCAGCCCCGACAATCTAAGACCCAATCGAGGTTAAGGGATGTACGCTCCTCGTAGGCTAGCCCTCGGAGCTCCACTCTCCTAACGGTAGGTCCCTTCAGCGGTTGTGCCATAATTTGTGGGTTGCCCACCCCTCGCAGGCTAGCCCTTGGGGTGATGCTCCCGTCATAATGGCCTCGTCCTTCTATTCTCACCCACGGAGTATTGGTGCCCCTTGTAGGCTAGTCCTCGGGGTATCCTATCTGATGGGATTTTGCTGGCTGCCACTGTGCAGACCGGCGGTTTAGGGGCTTGTTCCATAGGTGAGCATGACTCCGCTTCTCCCCTGCAACTCTTCAGGTTCAGGGGAGATGCTGTCAATTTTGGACAGATTAAGATTGAGTAATCTATAATGAAACGCTCGTTCTGGGCCCAATTATCCCGGTGCTCGAGTAGGAACCTCGCACCGGCTTAATCACACCGCCCTTCGGGGTTCTGGACTTCAATTCAATAAGCAATTGGCCCAAAATAACTGCAGAATCCTCATCCAAAACTTAACAAACTCAATAGTTGCAAAAATTCATAGAAAGGGTGGGTTGAACGGCGCGGCCCTAGCCGGCGCGCCCTAATCCGGCGCGGTACCCCCCCCCCCCCGCCGGATTAACGTTACACTCATTTCCAATTTTTTTTCCTTTACGCCTTTCCGGCGCGCCCTAAACCAGCGCGCCCCCAAGCCCTTGCGCGCCGTTTCAACACACATGGTCACCGCGCCGTATTAACCCCTACACCTACGCGTGACCGCGCCGTGTAAGCGTTCTTATACACTTGTAGTCACCCCGATTTTGAAGTGTCATGCCACTCTAGTGATTCATTCACCCCGGGTAAGTCTCGTCTTTCGGGGGCGATGTCAATAAGCCGTAATTGGTGAATAAAAAGAAGGGTCAAGCGAGCCTGAGTCATGTCATCATCATACTCACCATCATAATTTATTAGCATTTCGCTTTCGCTAGCATACTTGTGTTGCTCTTCCTCCTCTCGACGAGGGGTAATAAGTGCGGGTGATCGTCACCGTCTTCATAACGCTATCTTCATGTTCAATATAATCATGAACGACTTGTGTCCATGCATGCATAGATCCTCGGGTATATCAAATGGCATCGACAGAAGACCGGGTTACGCCCGGCCGGAAGTCTTCGTCATGCGCGATGGTGGTCTTCGGACCTACATCCTCCGCCACGTACCGAGGGTCCATAATTCCATGAACTATACATCTGCTATACGAAAAATATTTACATCCTGCTTGTCATTGCTATAATCATCATGTAGTTCTTTTTAATCCGGCTTCGACGGCCCGCTATCTCGGCAATTAATCAAAGGTGTTCCCTCCTCGTGGGGGATGTAATTAACGCCATAACCTTTATGGTATGGCGGACTGCTGGTCCCGACCGAACCTCACATTCGCCCTACATGGGTCAGAATGAGCGCACAATAAAATCGTCACACATGTGACTGGCATGCCCGCGTCGTCAATCAGTCAGTTGACTACAAGTTAGTTAATTGGTTGATCGATATGCGAACGAAAAGGCGGAATGAAAGAAAAGGTCGCGAACAAGTCTGGCTCACCCGGTGGGACCAGTGTCACCTTTCATCTCTTTGCCGAGATACTCGGGCTTCGGAGCCCTCTCAAAGACTACTGATTATCGCCTTGTTTGATATTTCAGTGCAAACAATGACGACTCACGGGATAACCGGCGTCGGCTTCAGTCCTACGATCGTCGCCAGACACGCGCAAGGGTACCTGGCGGTGCCCATGGAATTTGGTAGCTTTCCTCCTGCTGTGGGCTTCCCCAACTTCTTGGGGTTGGCCTTTGTCGACATGCTGGAAGTTGAAGCCACGGAACCTGTCAAGGAAACCGTAAAGGAAGTGGAGCCTCTGAAGGCTCCCTGCTGCGATGGTTCGCTCAAGAATCCGACCCCGGCCGCTAGCTGCATGGTGCACCACGTTGTACGTGGGACGCACCCCGCTGTAGTCAACAAACCCCCTGGAGGACGTCAGCGTCGCCAGGGTCGCAAGAATACTGCTGTGATCACCGGAACTGTCTCTCAGTCCGGGAAATCAATGTTGGTGGGAGGCATGCGCGTCTTCCTCGATGGGCGCACGGCACGGGTGACCCCAGACCGAGTCATCCCAAACGTTCCTGTCTACAACACCTATCAAGCTCTCGCTGGAAGGAGGGCAGAAAGAGAAGAAGCCGGCCCCTATGGCCAAGGAAGCTCGGCACTCAAGCCAAAAAAGTTTAAACAGGTGTGGGTTCCCAAACGGACCTGACCTGCCTACCATCTGACACCCATCCGCCGCCGTCCTATGAACGACGAGGCGGGAGCGAGAAGAGAAAGGGGCTTGTCCCCGATGAATGAAGAAGAAGTGGTTGCGGATCCTCCGCGCCACAGAAGTTTCCGGGCTACGGCCCGTCAAGCCAACGTCCCTGCCAAGGGGCGAAGGTTCCAACGGCCAGCCGACAGAGCTCGACTGGCCTACATTCCTCCTTCTGGAGGTCGACCACTCTCCCCCGTGCTACAGCAAGAACGGGGTCGAGAAGAAATGGCCTGCCTGGTCAGAAGCTACTTCCGAGGATTGGGCAACACCTCGCTCGGACAGCAGCGGCTGATGCAGACGGTCGCCACTGAAGAAGATTACTGCCCATCAACGGCAGATGAAGAATAGATAAGAGACAGAATGAGGATGTCGTCGGTCGACGATAATGGATACAATGACGGCTTTGAGATCGAAGCCGATGAAGCCTTCCCCGAGCGGGAAGAAAGAAGAAGACTTTATGTGTTCGAGAGGCTGACCTTTCCGCAACAAGCAAGGCGGAGGGTCCATCGACAAAGAAGAAGGATGCAGGTTTTCACTTGTAACATGGCTGGCGTGTCCAGCCGATATGGGGAGCTTCCTGAAGACCCCCAAGAACTGGCTCAATTGGCCGTACGGCCAGGGCCAACTACCCGCAAGACAGAAGCAGCAAGAGGGCTTCTGACAATGATGAAAGAGAAACAGCCCCAGGTCTACCTCCACTGGGATGACAAAGCCCCCGTCTTAACCGCCAATGTGGTGACGACGGAAGAAGAAGACGACGTACTCCTCGACATCCTGCCTGAGGGTACGTCCAGGGAGATAATAGAAGGTGTCCCCACCACTATAGATCCATCAGTCTTGATGCTGCTGCAAAGATATCAACGGGAAATAGATTCCCTGAAGAAACAGCTGATGGAGAAAACTGAACACTCATCAGCCTCCAAACCACCCGAAGTCCAGGGTGAATCATCCCGGGGAGCGGCTCGTCGAGACGACCCTCCGCCGCTTTATACACTACCCCAGCCGTCGGAGCCAACTATGACGACAGCACAACAGCGGCCACCACAGCCTCAGCCACTGCTACCTCCGGTGCTTCCTCAGGTGCACCCAACACCCCCGCTGTTGCATCCTCCACAGGCGACCACCCTGGTCACCCCATACCTGCAGCCAGCACACTTCTATCCGGAACCAGTCGACCCCACGGTCGTGAACCGGATGATGGTGGAAAGGATGATCGAGCTGAAGCTCGCAGAGAAAAGCGAAGGCGACTACGTCGCATTCGATGCCTATCGGGTGCCCTACCCGCAACACCATGCGGCTAAGCGACTTCCCCCAGGAGTCAACAAGCCGCCCAAGTTTGACAAATTCAATGGGAAAGGCTCCCCTAAAGAACACATTGCATACTATATGACCGTTATGGGTGATCTGTCCACCGACGAGTCATATTTGCTGAAATTCTTCGGGTCCTCGCTGACGGGGCTCGCATTTGAATGGTACTCTAGTCTCTCGGCCGGGTCAATCAATGACTGGTCAGATATGTAAAGGAAGTTCAGAGAAAGATTCCATGTCACAGAGAGGGAGGTCACAGTGGCCGAGCTCTATTCAACAAAACAAAGGGCAGATGAGACAGCCCTTGACTACATCAAGAGGTGGAGGAACCTCGGAATAAGGTGCAAGCGGCCTCCGCATCAGGAGGACGCTGTGCAAATATGTAAATAAAACCTCAGGAGGGAGGTCCTAGAAAAAATGATTGGAATGGAAATGCGGTCGTTCGACCGGCTGAATAATGTGGTGGCCGAGGTGGAGGCTTTTCTGGCTAAGCCTGTCACGACGTCAACTGCCAGCATAGCCCAGAAAGGCAAGGCGGCGGAGCGGTGCCCCACACCTAAAGAAGCGAATGCGCTTGATATCAAGGCGTTCGAACAGCAGAAGGAGAAAGGTAAGAAAGCGGCTCTCCCGCAACCTGTAAAAGCTCCAGATGACAAAGAAGGTCCTTCGTTGAGGGAAAAAATGAAGAAGGCTTATTCCTTTCCTAAGGATAAGACCCGGATCTTGTTTGACTGGGTAATAGAATACAGTATGGTCACTCTGCCTGAGCCGAGAAGACCAGAAGACCTCAAAAGAAGAGACAGTCCAAGATTCTGCCCCTACCACCAGATGTTGGGACATTCAATCGAAGACTGTTATGTTTTCAAAGACATCATTGAAGGAATGGTGAAGAAGAATGAAATAGAGCTGGGAGAGTACAAAGTAGACCCTCCTCAGCCACATGAAGCTCCTCCCAGAAGAGCAGCAGTCAACATGGTCTCCCTCTACCAGGAATTACCTGAGGAGATCTCCGAAGCAAGCACACGAAGCACCTACGAAATCCATTTCCTGGAGCCCGTGAAGGAGCAGCAGGGGTGGCAGCAAATCCCTGTGAAGCACAAGAAGAAGAGGGCACCCCGCCCAAAAGAGGGGGCATATAGCCGTGGCACTGCAACCCGGCCGGCTCCACCAGTGGTAGCACCCGTATGGGTCACTCCACCTACAGCTATCAGAATATATACACCCAACAGGAGGAGACAAACTCCGCTGCCAGTAATCAAGGAAACCAATCCTGGGGTCCTTCGACTGCAACACTTAATTGAAGGGCTAGATGAATATGTGTAGCCCGAACTGAAACCTCTGCTGGTACGGGACCACGTCCCATGGCAAGAGCTGGAGCAACTCTCACTCAAGCAAGGGAGGGAAGCTGAAGCAGCACCACCTCAAGAGAGCAACCTGTTCTGGGGGCAAGCACCTGCAGAAACCAAAAAGAAGAAAAAGTAAAAGAAAAAGAAAAGAAAGGCCGCTGGGGCCCATAAAACACAGGTCGTCTCCTGCAATACCCTGTCAGCACTCTTCAACCTGTCCGGAGAAGAGGAAGAAGAAGAAATTTGCTTCATACCCCATGCTGGGGGAGGCAAAGCCGAGGCCGCAACTGCTGCACATGCCACTCGGTCAGGCCGGAAATGGGGGCGCCAGCCACCACCCAATCACAACATCATGTTCAGAGGGGAGCAACCCTACAAGACACCTCCGCCGGAGGTTAAGGGAGTTCAAATCCCTCCTCCGTCAGGTCTATACAGCAAGACTGGGGGCAAGACAGTTCCTTCATTCCTTGAATTCATGAAGATGTCAAAGGGGAAGCAGCCTTGTCAGGAGGCTAACCCTACACCCGGGGTCATTCACCCGCAGTCAGCGCAACCCCCTGAGGATGCAAATGCAGATGGGGCTTGCCCTACAGCAGCTAATAAAGAAGACCCGACAGCCGGTGTCAGTCAAGAGGGTGTCGAGTCCGAGGAAGATGAAGCAGGTCCGTCTGGACCCACAAATCAAAACCTCCCCAAGCCCAGATGGGTTGAAGAGATGAAGCTCTCCAATGTCCGGGCTGGGAGCAGAATAATGAAGTTGCTCAAGAAGCTCCCTGCTCGATTTACGATCTGGGAAATTCTCTCTTTGAGTGAAGAGACTCGACAGGCGATCATCACTGCTCTGCAGATGCCTGCTCATTTTGAAGCCTGCATAGCTGAGGGCATACCAGAAGCCAGTATGACCTTCTCTCCAGAAGACATGTTACTGCCTACTGCCAGCCACAACAGGCCATTATACATGAAAGGGCACCTGAATGGCAGGGAATTGAATAGGATACTGGTTGATCCCGGTGCAGCGGTCAACATTCTGCCCTACAGAATATACGAGAGGCACCACTTCAACGTGCATCTCAAAAAAGTCAGGGATATGCGTATCGCTGGCTTCAACTAAAAATGTGAAGTATCTATGGGAGTGGCAGAATTCACACTGACCCCCGCGGATTTCACTACAACGGTGCAGTTTCATGTCATTGACTCTCGTACCTCCTACAAAGCGCTGCTCGGCCGCCCATGGCTGCATGAAAATATGGTGGTGCCCTCCACGCTCCACCAATGCATAAAATACAGCCTCCAGGGGAAGGAGGAGAGGATATTTGCTGACATCCACCCATTCGAGGTGTTTGAATGTCACTTGGCAGACGCCAACCTATATACGGGGTCTCCCCGGAAGGTTTCTGAAGATGGAGCCCCTGTAGGGGCATCGAAGAACAAATCGGGTGACGGTTGGTATACACCACCGCCGCGCGGATATGTCAAGCCGAAGGTGGTTTCCCACATCACGGCTTCTGGAAATGTCGGTAGGGTGACACCCCCAGCATTATACCCCAAAGCTAAGGAAGTGCATGTTGATCGATAGCACGACCGCATCGGAGTCCCGGCCGGCCTCACCAAGCCAGTCTCTGGCCTCAATGATCCCACTGTCGAACCTTTCAAAGCCTGGGAGGTGACACAAGAAGATGGGCCCAGCAGCTTGTTCTATACAGCTGAGGAGCATCCCACTCAGGAGGACACAGACTGTAGCCTCCCTGAGGATCTAGCCAACCCGCGGGTTCCTGTTCAGGGCCTCGCATTTACCACTGATCGGACGGCCAGGATGTTTCAGAAGCAACACATCCCTCCCGATCAATCTCAAAAGCGCAAGGAAGCTTTTCAGAAGATGTGGTATCCTGCAAATCTGGACAAAGAAATGAGACGTGTCTCTCAACATCCGGGTCTGAGCTTCACCCTGGAAGACTACTATTACAGCAGGCGGTATGAGGTGGATACCATCTCCACCTTCTATCCAACTGAAGATAGCCCTCTGGGGGCAACCTTTGATGAATATCCGGCGGAGGCCGAACATGCTGAATTAGCTCTATCCCAGAATCAACAAATGGAGACCTTGATCTCCTGCCGATGCTGGGAGCAGGTCCGTCCTGAGGAAGCGGCCTTTCAAGCCAAATTTGATACGGCTAGCAGCAGCGAAGCAGAAGATACTTAAGAAGCAGAAGTCTCTCCCTCCGCAGGGGTCATACTAATGACGACTTCAACAGCCTTTCTGCCAGTCAACGAAGCCTCGGTTTACTCCAATCAAGGGGAACCGGCTACCATAAAAGAAAAAGCCATTTCTGCGGAAGATACAACTGTCCCGGAAGGCGAGACTCCCTCAACTTCCGCTACAAATCAAATATGCTGTCCGAGTCCGGCAGTAAAAAACTACTGGCCTGTCATGGCTGCAACCTCATCTACAAGCACTGAAGCTGTTCTCTCACCCTCGGGAGCTGCAACGGCAACGGATGTGTCCATAGATCCATCCACACAGTCGCTAGTACAAGAAGCAAGAGGACCCCATGAAGCTCTGGCAGTGTCTGACGAGGAAGTCGAAGTACTCGACCCTCAAGATGGTATTCCAGACTTCGTCGACCTCCAGCCGGCACCCCCGGAGATAGAAGACGGAGGCCAAGCCACAGTCGATGAACTGATAGAAGTCAACCTGGGAGATGAGAAGGACCCTAGGCCTACCTTCCTCAGCGCCCAACTACCCCCAGAGGAACGGGAGCTGTACATCCAGCTGCTGCTAGAATACCAGGATTGCTTCGCCTGGACCTACAAAGAGATGCCAGGTCTAAGCCCTGCTGTCTCACGACACGAGCTGGCAATCAGCCCAGAAGTCGAGCCGGTGAAGCAACCACCACGGCGTATGAGGTCGGAGCTCATCACCCGAATCTGTGCTGAAGTTGACAAGCTCATTGATGTGGGATTTGTTGAAGAAAATCAGTACACCACATGGCTGGCGAACATCGTCCCCGTGAAAAAGAAGAATGGACAGATCCGGATTTGTGTTGACTTCCGAGATCTAAATAAGGCTTGCCCTAAAGATGACTTTCCGGTGCCAATAACGGAAGTCATGATTGATCCTACAACCGGCCATGAAGCCCTGTCATTCATGGATGGGTCTTCCGGCTACAATCAGATTTGGATTGCGGAGCATGACCGGGTCCATACTGCTTTCCGAACTCCTAAAGGCATTTATCATTACAAGAGAATGCCATTCGGACTGAAGAATGCTGGCGCAACCTATCAGCGCGTAATGACCAAAATCTTTGATGAATTGCTCTACCACAAGGTCGAGTGCTACATCGATGACCTGGTGGTCAAGACCAGAAGAAAAGAAGATCACCTGCAAGACCTCCGGATTGTTTTTCAGAGGCTGAGGCAGCATGAGCTAAAAATGAATCCTATGAAATGTGCGTTCGGAGTGTCGAGCGAAAAATTCTTGGGCTTCATCGTCCGATATCGGGGAATCGAGATAGACCCCGCAAAGATCAAGGCGATTCAGGAGTTACCTCCACCTAGGAACATCTCCGAGCTGAGGTCACTACAGGGCCGCCTGGCTTATATCCGGCGGTTCATTTCCAATTTGTCAGGGCGATGCCAGCCTTTCCACAAGTTGATGATGAAAGATGTTCCCTTTTATTGGGATGAAGATTGCCAAACAGCCTTTGACAAGCTAAAAGACTATCTGAAGACTCCTCCAGTATTGGCCGCACCGGTGAAAGGACGGCCGTTGATACTGTATATAGCAGCTACACACAATTCTCTGGGGGCAATGCTGGCCCAGAATAATGAAGAAGGGAAAGAACACGCCCTCTATTACCTCAATCAGAGACTGGTCAGAACTGAAGAAAAATATACTTATATTGAGAAGATCTGCCTGGCACTAGTCTTCGCAGTCAAAAAGCTCCGGCATTATATGTTGTCGCATGAAATCAGCTTGGTGTCTAAGGAGGATCCCCTGAAATATATTATGTCCCAGCCGGCACTCAAAGGCCGCCTAGGCAAATGGGCGGTAATCCTTATGGAGTTTGATGTCTCCTACGTACCGCACAAGGCCATCAAAGGTCAAGCTATTGCAGACTTCTTTGCTGAACATCTGATACCCGGGGAAAGCCCGTGGGAACCGAAACTTCCCGAGGATGAAACCCTAGAAGCCGCCCAAGTACAGCCTTCCTCATGGCAGCTATACTTTGATGGCGCTTCTAGAATTGACACCTCTGCTACCGGGTCATCCAGGGTCAGAGCGGGGGCAGGTATAGTCTTGAAGTCCCCAGAAGGAGAAGTGGTGCATACTTCCTGCTCCATAAACAAACAATGCACAAACAATGAAGCAGAATATGAAGCCCTGATAATCGGGTTGCAGATTGCTCTGTCCATGGGAATTCAGATGCTGGAAGCATTCGGAGACTCCACGCTAGTTATAAAGCAGCTGGAGGGAGAGTTCGAGGTGCGAAAGCAAGAGCTCCTCCCCTATCACCAGTTGGCAACTCGCCTGATGTCAAGATTCTACTTCATCAGCATCAAGCATATCAATCGAGGCCGGAATGCTCAGGCAGACGCCCTCGCTAAGCTGGCCAGTTCATTGGCGGTCCCGCCAGACACATGCCTGAATATAACAGTGATCAACCGCCGACAGGTCCCCAGCGTAACAGAGGTTCTGGCCGACGAACAAGAGATGGAAGTAGCAGTCATCGAAGGGGTTCAATAGCCCGACTGGCGAGAGCATCTCCTACGCTGGTTTCAACACCAGCAACTTCCAAAAGAAAAGGAACAGAGAATGAAGCTCCTGAGGATCAAGGATTCTTACGAGATGAGAAGTGGGACCTTGTTCCGAATTATGGCAGATGCTCGAAGGAAAGTCCTACTCCGTTGCTTGTCTTCAGCAGAAGCGGGACAGGTGATGCAAGAAGTTCATGCAGGATCAGCTGGGGCACACCAGGCTGGCCCGAAAATGAAAATTGAGATAAAAAAATTGGGTTATTATTGGCCCGCTATATTTAATGATTGCTGCAAGTTTGCCAAGGCTTGTCAGAAATGTCAAGAGCATGCTAATGTGGCGAGAAGACCTCCAGTGCCACTGCATCCCACCCTGCCAAGTTGGCCGTTTGCTCAGTGGGGCACGGACGTGGTAGGGCCACTACCAGCATCTTCATCAGGCTGCAGATACATCTTAGTAGCTACAGACTATTTCTCCAGATGGGCAGAAGCAATAGCACTAAGAGATGTAACCGGAGAACTAGTTGCAAGATTCTTCCGGCAGAATGTAATATTCCGGTTCGGGATCCCCAGCCGAATCATCTCTGACAATGGCAGCCATTTCAGAAACCAGAAAGTTTATCGGCTAGCCGACAAATACAAAATTGACTGGAGGACATCGTCCCCCTACAACCCTCAAGCCAACGGACTCGCAGAAGCCTTTAACAAGACACTGTGCACGTTACTGGCAAAGACTGTCAAGTCTAACAAAAAGGATTGGGAAGAAAGGATGTACGAAGCACTTTGGGCTTATCGTACTGTCTACAAGACCCCAACCGGCTGTTCACCCTTCTCCCTTGTCTACGGGTCGGAAGCTGTAGTGCCGATTGAACTTGAAGTTCCTTCATTGCGAGTTGCCATCCAGCACGGATTAGTCAGTGGTGAGCAGACCAATGCAGAAAGAAGATTGGAAGAGCTCGCTGAGCTCGAAGGAAAACGCCTCCAGGCGCAACAAAACATCCAAGTCTACCAAGCTCGCATGGCCCGTGCTTTTGACAAGTTAGTCAAGGGTCGAGAGTTCAAGAAAGGAGACCTGGTGATGGTCAAAAGAAGAGAAGTGATGGCCTCTAACCCCAAAGGGAAGCTGGTCGAAAACTGGGTCAGACCGTATATCATCCGCCGAGTATATGAAGGGGGTGCCTACGTCCTGGTAGACCACAAAGGAGTCATCCAGTTCTCTCCCCTCAACGGAAAACACATTAAGCTGTATCATGCAGCGCAGCCGAACCACCCCGAGTGATCGGTCGGAACACCTTTTCCTTGGCTAGTGGCACTCCGCCCTAACCGAGCTACCCTTTCCTTGGTCTAGTGGCATTCTACCCTAACCGAGCTACTTTTCCTTGGCTAGCGGCATCCCGCCCTAATCAAGCTACCTTCTCCTTGGTTAGCGGCACTCCGCCTTAACCAAGCTACCCTTTCCTTGGCTAGCGGCACTCCGCCCTAACCGAGCTACCTTCTCCTTGGTTAGCGGCACTCTGCCTTAACCGAGCTACCCTTTCCTTGGTCTAGTGGCACTCCGCCCTAACCGAGCTACCTTCTCCTTGGTTAGCGGCACTCCGCCTTAACCAAGCTACCCTTCGCTTGGCTAGTGGCACTCCGCCCTAACCAAGCTACCTTTTCCTTGGCTAGTGGCGCTCCGCCCTAACCGAGCTACCCTTTCCTTGGCTAGTGGCATTCCGCCCTAACCGAGCTACCTTCTCCTTGGCTAGTAGCATTCTGCCCTAATCAAGCTACTTTTCCTCGGTTAGCGGCATTCCGCCCTAATCGAGCTACTCTTCCTCGGTTAGCGGCATTCCGCCCTAATCAAGCTACCCTTTCCTTGGTTAGCGGCATTCCGCCCCAATCAAACTACTTTTCCTTGGTTAGCGGCATTCCCCCCTAATCAAGCTACCCTTTCCTTGGTTAGCGGCATTCCGCCCCAATCAAGCTACTTTTCCCTGGTTAGCGGCATTCCGTCCCAATCAAGCTACCCTTTCCTTGGTCTAGTGGCACTCCGCCCTAACCGAGCTACCCTTTCCTTGGCTAGCGGCATCCCGCCCTAATCAAGCTACTTCTCCTTGATCAGGCAGCCTTCCACCCTAATCAAGCTACCTCTCCTTGATTAGCGGCATTTCACCCTGATCAAGCTACCCTCTCTCGGCTCGCATTCCGAATAAAAAAAAAGAGAGAAAGAAAAGAAAATGGGGTTGAAAATAGAGATACCCCGCCGGACTTGCTCCCACATCGGGACAAGTGCAAAAATGGCTATAACCCGGCTATGGCGAAAACCCGAAAGGGCGTCGCAGGCAAAATCGGGTACCCCGCCACATGAAAACCCGAAAGGGCGCGTAGGCAAAAGCAAGAGGGGGCTGGCTTCGGCGAAAACCCGAAAGGGCGCCTGAGTCGGTAAAGTGGTAATTTCTAAATGCCTCTCCTATTCTCCACCCAATAAAACTCCGAAAAGGACAATCATCAAAGTCCCGTCGGAAATCCTTTAACATCATTTTCGACCCTCGTCATCCTCGACGAGATCGGTCGATCGCTACCCTCAACTTGGACCTTACGTCCCTGTTGACAACCCCGTCCTTGTTTCGGCGGTAATATATGCCGGCGAATAAACCCTTTTCGACTCTCGTCATCATCGACGAGATCGGTCGATCTCTACTCTTGAACTTGGATCCTACATCCTTGTTAATAAACCACGTCCTTGCTTCGACATTTAACCAGTGTCGATGAAATAAACCTAAGACCAACCCTTGTCCTCATCGACAAGGACGGTCAGCGTTCCCGCGGTCCAGTTCTTCTGAATCTCGAATTCAAAAACAAAAAAAGAGAAAAGAAAGAAAGAAAGAAAAAAAGGGGGTTAAAAATAGAGATACCCCACCAGACTTGCTCCTATATCAGGTCAAGTGCAAAAATGGCTATAACCCAGCTGTGGCGAAAACCCGAAAGGGCATCGCAGGCAAAATCGGGTACCCCGCCGCGTTAAAATCCGAAAGGGCGCGCGGGCAAAAGCAAGAGGGGGCTGGCTTCGACGAAAACCTGGAAGGGCGCTTAGGTCAGTAATGTGAATAAAAAAAAATGAATGATGAATAGTGATGAGCCATCCGCCGTCCAGAAGACCATTTACGAGGTCGGGGCGAAGGTCTTCATCCGATATCCCACTTACATACATCTACCCCTTTCGACCCTTGTCACCATCGGCAAGATCGGTCACTACCTATCCGATTTTTGTCATCATCGGTAATACCGTCTACCCCTTTCGACCCTTGTCACCATCGGCAAGATCGGTCACTACCTATCCAGTTTTTGTCATCATCGGCAATACCGTCTACCCCTTTCGACCCTTGTCACCATCGGCAAGATCGGTCACTACCTATCCGGTTTTTGTCATCATCGGCAATACCGTCTACCCCTTTCAACCCTTGTCACCATCGGCAAGATCAGTCACTACCTATCCGGTTTTTGTCATCATCGGTAATACCGTCTACCCCTTTCGACCCTTGTCACCATCGGCAAGATCGGTCACTACCTATCCGGTTTTTATCATCATCGGCAATACCGTCTACCCCTTTCGACCCTTGTCACCATCAGCAAGATCGGTCACTACCTATCCGGTTTTTGTCATCATCGGCAATACCGTCTACCCCTTTCGACCCTTGTCACCATCGGCAAGATCGGTCACTACCTATCCGGTTTTCGTCATCATCGGCAATACCGTCTACCCCTTTCGACCCTTGTCACCATCGGCAAGATCGGTCACTACCTATCCAGTTTTTGTCATCATCGGCAATACCGTCTACCCCTTTCGACCCTTGTCACCATCGGCAAGATCGATCACTACCTATCCGGTTTTTGTCATCATCGGCAATACCGTCTACCCCTTTCGACCCTTGTCACCATCGGCAAGATCGGTCACTACCTATCCGGTTTTTGTCATCATCGGTAATACCGTCTACCCCTTTCGACCCTTGTCACCATCGGCAAGATCGGTCGCTACCCCATCCGGTTTTTGTCATCATCGGCAAGACCGTCTACCCTTTTTCGACCCTTGTCACCATCGGCAAGACCGGTCGCTACCCGTTCTCGGTTCTTGCCGTTCTCGGCATGACCGTTTATCCGCCAGTTTCACTATGCCCTCCTGAGTTCCCCGAACTCTCGGCCGGCATAAGCCATTTCTAGTCTCAAAAAAAAAAAGAAGAAAAAAGAAGAGTCGCAGTGCGGTGGAGTGAACACCTCACCCCTTCCCTGAAGGCGTGAGCGCTCTCCTGCCCTAGTGACCCATACACTCGGACTAGAATCAACGGGCAAATGAAAAGGAAAAATGACAAGATGGAGTCTTCATTCAAAATCAGGATGGAGATTTTTCATTACTATGAAGTAAAAAGCACATGATTACATGGGCCATGCCCTGGAATACATAAGGTGCATTAAAAGGGAGCACATAAAGAAAAGAGACTACGGCAAAGGGCGTCGGAAGATGTCCTCCAGCACAGGAATACCCAGGGAGGGATGACGGATCAGTTCTTGCAATCTGAACTCGGTGGCCTCCAGCTCGGATAGCTTCATCTCCAGAGAAGCAGCTTGTCCTTCAGCCATCTCAGCATCCTCAACCTTTTGTACCCCCAGGCGATCTACTTCTTCAAGTTCAGCCTCTATCTGGAAAGTTCGGCCCGCAATGCCGTCATCCGGGCCGTCAGGGAGCTCCGGCGTTGTAAAGAGGCGTTGGCTTCGTCCCTCGCCCTCGCCGCGGTTTCTTGCAGAGAAATAAGGGTCATCTTGTTTTCAGCCCGCTCCAATAATATGGCTGCCAGCTGGTCAGCTGCCTCCCGGCCCAAGAACTCCCTCCGGTTCACATATTTCAGGAGCAAGATTACCTGCGGAGTCCAATCGTCCATGGGACAACCGAGGGCCAGCAGCGAGCGGGACAGATGCTCTATCAAGCCCCTCAGCTGAATAGAAGTTAAATCCCTACTGGCTGTTACGGTCTGCTGGAGGGTCCCCAGAAACTGCCACACGACATCACTCGAGGATTGAAGACCAAGTGGCGACGTTTCAGGCAGTTCGAACTCTACTCTGCTATCCACGGCAGCCCATATATCATCAGCCGCCCCGGAGGATGACGACGTCATAAGCTGCAGCCCATTACCACCGGAAACAACCGCACCGGCAGATGCGGTGGCTGGAGCCTCAGCAACAACAATCTCCTTGCCGGTCCCCTGGGGTGGGAGTCCAACAAGAACCTCGAGCACCGAGGATGTCCGTCCCTCAATAATCTCCCCGGCTTCTATCTCAGCAGAGCCACCCTCCTCCAAGGCTGACTGCTGTGCAGCCTCCCTTGGCGGAAAATCTCCGGCTACTGTCGAACTATCAACTTCCACAAGCGCTCCGGGACTAACTGGAACCATCGCTGCTGCATGATCCTTTGGGTACCGCAATGCGATGGGCCGCGCCGGATCAAAATGGGAGCATTATAGGCGCGCCGGATTAACATCCGAGGCAAGGGGAGGGCATCGGGTTAACTCGCGCCGAAATAAGATGTGAATGGCGCCGGATTAGCATCCGTGCCGAACTAAGTGCCATTCAGAGCCCCTGTCCACCGAAGAGGAGATCAGTCCGGGTGAATTTCATCCGTCGATCTTGCTACACTCGTGCCTTGCTCGTAACACCCACGTCTGGGGGGCATTTGTTGGCACCTAAAATATGATCGTCGGCGACCAAGCCATAAAGACGAATGACCCGGTCCACCGAAGCATGGAAGCTGATAAAGATCAACATATTGAAGACTTCTCAAGCTGCCAGAGCCTCGAGTCACTCCGTATGGATACGGGGACTTCACCTCAGGAGAGCCGAGATGAATCCACAACCAACCGGCAGTGCGACCAAGCCTGCCCAATGAACCGGCATCGACTGTATCGTGCTGCATTCACTACACCCGTTGTCCGACCAAGGACGACGATCTACCCGGTGGATACCCACCTCATGAAAGGCTCTCCTGAAGATGAAAGAGTCCCCCCTGGCTCTCCGAGACGAAGGACCAAAAGCTCTGTCGGCAGAAGACCCCGATCACCCGGCACGGGTGCGGCCTCCTGCCAAGATGGGCCCGTTAGTGGCCGAATGATCGCCCAGCATAGGCGGAATTATCCCTGGTGTCAGCCAACCCCCTAAGGAGCTTGAGTACAAGCCAGACCAAGCCAGCAGCACGTATCACAAAGCCGCAGGCCGTATTAGCGGGAAACCCGCGTAATTAAGCCAAAGCTATATGGAGTCTCGGGAATGGTCGCACGTTAGCCGAGGGGCTTCACAAAAAACCTCGTCAAGGTTTCAATGGGCATTGGCGAGATAAATGTTCACAATGACCTCCGGGATCGTCCCCGGATTCATCGGCTAACTTGCAATGCACGGGAAATGCTAATACGGCGCGCCCTTATACGGCGCGCCCGTTAAACCGGCGCCCTCCAAGACCGGCGCGCTAATTGGCTGAGGATTCTTCCCGGCGCGCAAATCTCCACGCCGGATTAAGATTCAAACCTGCCCCCTATATAGGTGGCTGCTCTTCGACAAGAGAAAAAGAAGACGGCAAAAAAAAAGAAAAAGAGAAGAGAGGGGGGACAGAAGGAAAAAGAAGAGAGTCTTTCGACAGAGGCCTTCGGGGGCAGGGAGAGAGAGCTTTCTTGGAAAAGGGAGTTCTATCTGAGTGTCCTTCGGCGGCCGCCTTCCCCTGTTCCGATTGAAGTCTTCCGGAGCCGGAGATGAAGGAGGGGGCCGATACTCTGTTTTTGAAAGCAGGTGGGCGCCAGTGACTGTCTTCCTCTATCTTCCGTAGATTCTTCTCTCTTGCGGGTTTCCGTCCACCAATTGTAAGCAAGAGAGGGGAGGGATGGCAATGATATGAGCCGACCCCTCCCCTCCTCTGTGATTTCTTCTCTACTACTGTGTATTCCCCTATGAATGATGAACGGCGACCAAGCAATGATGCCGGCGCCGTGATTCTTAACGTATAAATGAGAGGCCATTCCCGTTTCTAGGATGGCAATATGTATATGAACGTCTGGACCGCGAGGTCGAATGAATGCTCAGAACTTCTATCCTCTTCTCTATCTATGTCGATGTGGTTCTGAGTTCTTTCGTGCATGTCCTTTGATTCCGGTTTCCTCGAAGTACCGACCATGCCCCAAAGCACCGAGGGCTACAGAAACGACCCCTCCCCGGGTCCTTCTAATCGACCGTTTTCAGCTTTGATTTATGGACCTCTGTGTCCCCCTTCATGGACAGAGCTATGCTTATGCGCATGCTTCTTCCTGCTGTGGTATCGAAAGTCTCCCCCCCCATTAATTCCTCCCTTTGTGCTATTGACTATTCGCAAGGTGGGAGTTACCGTCGGGATGGCCGGATGCATCCCCCTGAATGCTGCGTCCTACCTGTTTGAGTCTATGCTTCTACGGTCGACCCGTTTCACCCGGGCATTTACTCCTCCTCTGAATCATGGTCATTTGAACCAGTCTGGGATTCTCTCATCCTATTTTAACTACCCGGGGAGGGGGATATTCCCCCGTGGCTTCACGGAATTGCTGGGCAACTGAGAACTCTACCTCTCGGTGGTAGATGTTTCTCAAGTCCACAGCAGATAGCAACAGGGGGTCCTAGCTCAACGAGCTCAGCCCCGACAATCTAAGACCCAATCGAGGTTAAGGGATGTACGCTCCTCGTAGGCTAGCCCTCGGAGCTCCACTCTCCTAACGGTCGGTCCCTTCAGCGGTTGTGCCATAATTTGTGGGTTGCCCACCCCTCGCAGGCTAGCCCTTGGGGTGATGCTCCCGTCATTAATGGCCTCGTCCTTCTATTCTCACCCACGGAGTATTGGTGCCCCTTGTAGGCTAGTCCTCGGGGTATCCTATCTGATGGGATTTTGCTGGCTGCCACTGTGCAGACCGGCGGTTTAGGGGCTTGTTCCATAGGTGAGCATGACTCCGCTTCTCCCCTGCAACTCTTCAGGTTCAGGGGAGATGCTGTCCAATTTTGGACAGATTAAGATTGAGTAATCTATAATGAAACGCTCGTTCTGGGCCCAATTATCCCGGTGCTCGAGTAGGAACCTCGCACCGGCTTAATCACACCGCCCTTCGGGGTTCTGGACTTCAATTCAATAAGCAATTGGCCCAAAATAACTGCAGAATCCTCATCCAAAACTTAACAAACTCAATAGTTGCAAAAATTCATAGAAAGGGTGGGTTGAACGGCGCGGCCCTAGCCGGCGCGCCCTAATCCGGCACGGTACCCCCCCGCGCCGGATTAACGTTACACTCATTTCCAATTTTTTTTCCTTTGCGCCTTTCCGGCGCGCCCTAAACCGGCGCGCCCCCAAGCCCTTGCGCGCCGTTTCAACACACATGGTCACCACGCCGTATTAACCCCTACACCTACGCATGACCGCGCCGTGTAACTGTTCTTATACACTTGTAGTCACCCCAGTTTTGAAGTGTCATGCCACTCTAGTGATTCATTCACCCCGGGTAAGTCTCGTCTTTCGGGGGCGATGTCAATAAGCCGTAATTGGTGAATAAAAAGAAGGGTCAAGCGAGCCCGAGTCATGTCATCATCATACTCACCATCATAATCCGTTAGCATTTCGCTTTCGCTAGCATACTTGTGTTGCTCTTCCTCCTCTCGACGAGGGGTAATAAGTGCGGGTGATCGTCACCGTCTTCATAACGCTATCTTCATGTTCAATATAATCATGAATGACTTGTGTCCATGCATGCATAGATCCTCGGGTATATCAAATGGCATCGACAGAAGACCGGGTTACGCCCGGCCGGAAGTCTTCGTCATGCGCGATGGTGGTCTTCGGACCTACATCCTCCGCCACGTACCGAGGGTCCATAATTCCATGAACCATACATCTGCTATACGAAAAATATTTGCATCCTACTTGTCATTGCTATAATCATCATGTAGTTCTTTTTAATCCGGCTTCGACGGCCCGCTATCTCGGTAATTAATCAAAGGTGTTCCTTCCTCGTGGGGGATGTAATTAACGCCATAACCTTTATGGTATGGCGGACTGCTGGTCCCGACCGAACATCACATTCGCCCTACATGGGTCAGAATGAGCGCACAATAAAATCGTCACACATGTGACTGGCATGCCCGCGTCGTCAATCAGTCAGTTGACTACAAGTTAGTTAATTGGTTGATCGATACGCGAACGAAAAGGCGGAACGAAAGAAAAGGTCGCGAACTGCAGCCGACAGCGCCTTCTTCTCAGACTCGTCAGAGTTCTGCTGTCAATCAGCCGTGGACTTGTAGGAGATGCGGTGGTCACCATAAGGGTCAGTCGTGTTCTCTTCCTATGGTCTGTTTTCATTGTGACCAGCCTTGTCACGTTGTTCTAGATTGCCCGCTGAGGCCGAAGCTGGTGCAGGCTCCTCTGTTTTCTCAGCCCCAGCAGTTGCAATTCAGACCTCCTTCTGTACCTCAACCTCAGCAACAATTTTATTCTCAAGCTTCAGCGTCTTCCCAGCTGTCTTCAGCATCATCTAAGAAGCAGAAGGGCAAGGTTTCTCACATCACTCGAGCTGAAGCGGTTGCATCCCATTTGGTGGAAGGTACGATTATGCTTTATGGTCATTCAGCACGTGTCTTATTTGATTCTGGTGCTTCTCACTCTTTTATCTCTGAGGATTTCATTGCATGCATTGAGGAGCCGACATCAGAGATAACTTGTGAGCTGTTTGTTGAGTTGCCTTCTGGAGATTTCATGATTACACCTTTGTGTTTAGAAGAATCTCCTGTTATGATTAATAATCATCAGTTGCCGGCGAGGTTGTATGCGTTGCAGCTGGCAGATTATGACGTCATTCTGGGTATGGATTGGTTGGAGCAGTATGGGGCTGTGGTTGACTGCAGATCAAAGAAGGTCTATTTTCAGCCTCAGAGAAAATTAGCATTTTTTTTCAAGGTATTCGATCCCGCTCTTCTCGCATGATTATTTCTGCTATTCGAGCCTATAGGTTACTTAGTGCAGGTTGTCAGGGATTCTTAGCTTCAGTGGTTGCTGTTGAGAAACCACGATAGGACGTCAGTGATATTCCTGTTGTCTGTGAGTTCCCTGATGTGTTTCCTGACGAGTTGCCAGGCTTGCCTCCAGAGCGAGAGATAGAAATGGTGATTGAACTGATTCCAGGTACAGCCCCGTTACCAAAGGCACCGTACCGAATGGCTCCAGCTGAACTTAAAGAACTGCGAGCACAGTTGCTTGAATTGCTGGAAAAAAGCTATATTCACCCCAGTTTTTCTCCGTGGAGTGCTCCAGTGTTATTTTTGAAAAAGAAAGATGGAAGCTTGAGGCTTTGTATTGATTACAGACAGCTGAATCAGGTGACTATCAAGAATAAATATCCGCTTCCCAGGATTGATGATTTGTTTGACCAGTTACAGTATGCTACTGTCTTTTCACGGATTGACCTTCGGTCTGGCTATTTTCAATTGCGGATCTGGGAATCTGATGTGGAGAAGACAGCTTTCAGTACTCGATATGGTCATTATGAATTTCTGGTAATGCCGTTTGGCTTGACTAATGCCCCAGCAGCTTTCATGGACCTAATGCAGCGTATTTTCCGTCCATTTCTGGATCGGTTCGTGGTGATCTTTGTTGATGATATTCTGGTTTATTCTGCTTCTGACGAAGATCATGTGCAGCATTTGAGGATCGTTCTGCAGACTCTAAGAGATCACGAGCTTTATGCGAAGTTCAGTAAATGTGAATTCTGGCTTCGGGAAATTCATTTTCTTGGCCACGTGATTTCCGATGATGGAGTAGCAGTGGACCCTGCAAAGATTGAAGTTGTTCTGAATTGGCAGAGACCAAGAACTGTGACAGAGATAAGAAGCTTTTTAGGTTTGGCTGGGTATTATCGAAGATTCATCCAAGATTTTGCAAAGATTGCAGCACCTATGACTAGACTGACTCGTAAAGACGTACCATTTGTCTGGTCGGATCAGTGTGAGGAGAGCTTTGTTAAATTAAAAAGGCTCTTGACTTCTTCTCCAGTGTTGATTTTGCCTTCCGACTCGGGTGGATTTGTTGTTTGCACAGATGCTTCTCGAGTGGGTTTGGGTGCAGTGCTGATGCAACATGGTAACGTTATCGCATACGCATCTCGACAATTGAAACAGCATGAAGAAAATTATCCTACGCATGATCTGGAGCTAGCTATAGTTGTTTTTACCTTAAAGATATGGAGACATTATCTATATGGTGAGAAGTTTTAGATTTTTACTGATCATCAGAGTTTACAGTATATATTCTCCCAGAAAGATCTAAATCTCAAGCAGCGTCACTGGATGGAATACATGAAAGATTATGACTTTACACTCTCCTATCAGCCGGGTAAAATGAATGTTGTGGCTGATGCTCTGAGCAGGAAGGTGCAAGTCAGTCATCTGTTACTTCATGAATGGAAATTGTGGGAACAGCTTCCGAGCGAGGCATTCAGTATAGATATTCCTGCCGATCTGAGGATAGCAGTTTGTGCTAGTTTGGCTTTGGGTTCAGCTTTATATCAACAGATTAAGGAAGCTCAGCAAGCTGATTCTGATTTGGCCAGTGTTATATCAAGATATGATGTGGAATTTGACGACGAGCTGGTTGTCAGTTTCCATGACAGATTGTATGTTCCTGCAGAGGATGAATTGAGGCATGAGGTTCTGAGTGAAGCCCATGGATCCCGCTTTGCTATTCACCCAGGTGTCACCAAGATGTATCAGAATTTGAAGAAGCAGTTCTGGTGGCCAGGTATGAAGAAAGACGTGGCTGTGTTTGTTTCTAAGTGCTTGACATGTCAGCAGGTTAAAGCCGAACATCAAAAGCCAGGTGGTTTGCTTCAGCCGTTAGAAATTCCAATGTGGAAATGGGACCATGTTACTACAGATTTTGTGGTGGGTTTGCCTCAGATTTCATAAGGTTTTGATGGTATCTGGTTGCTTGTTGACAGATTGACTAAAACTGCTAGATTGTTGCCAATAAAAGTTGATTGGAATGTGCAGAGGTTGGCCGAGCTTTATGTTCAGAAGATAGTGCCACTGCATAGAATTCCTATTTCACTTGTGTCGGATTGTGATCCACGATTTACTTCCGGCTTCTGGCACAGTTTTCAGAAAGCTTTGGGCACTGAGTTAGCCTTCAGTTCAGCGTATCACCCGCAGTCAGATGGACAGTCAGAGAGGACTATTCAGACTCTGGAAGATATGCTGAGATCGTGTTGCCTTGACTGGCAAGGTTCGTGGAGTCAACATTTGCCACTTGTTGAGTTTGCTTATAGTAACAGTTATAATTCCAGTATTGGCATGGCTCCTTATGAAGCACTATATGGTCGTCCTTGTCGTACTCCTCTGAACTGGTTTGATGTTGGGGATAGACTTTTGACGGGACCTGACATGGTGCAGCAGTGTTCTGATGTGGTTCGTCTGATCAGGCAAAGATTGTTGACGGCTCAGAGTCGACAGAAAAGCTATGCAGATCAACGCAGACGTCCACTACAATTTGAGCGTGGAGATATGGTTTTTGTCAAGGTATCTCCGATGAAAGGTGTTTCCAGATTTGGGAAGCGTGGAAAGCTTAGTCCGCGTTATGTTGGCCCGTTTCCTATTGTTGAAGCTGTGGGTCAGGTAGCTTATCGACTGCAACTACCAATGGCTATGCAAACTGTTCATGATGTGTTCCACGTCTCTCAGCAGAGGAAGTATGTGCCAGATGCATCCCATGTTCTCGATGATTCAGTGTGGCCCGAAGTGACTGCTGATTTGTCTATGCCAGAGTTTCCTATTAGAATTGAAGACCGTCGTGAGCAGCAGTTGAGAAATAAGGTTATCCCTCTGGTAAGAGTTGCTTGGCAGCGTCACTCTGGTAATGAGTCTACTTGGGAACGTGAAGATGAGATGCGTCAACTTTTTCCTTTCTTATTCCAGTGAGGTATAATTCCTTTTCTCTGTTTCCCCCTTTCCATTGTTGTAAATTTCGAGGGCAAAATTTTTATTAAGAGGGAGGGACTATGAGGCCTGTGCCTTAATGGATCCTTAGTGGTTCGGACCTAGAAGTTATTCTAGAATTTTTGGCTATTTTCCTGGATTTTTAGGAATTTTTCTGGCATTTTTTAAGATTTAATTAGAGTTATATGAGGTTTATTAAGGAAATAATAAGATTTTTATATATAATAAATATATTATATATATTAATTTTATTTTTTTTCCTTTTATCCCTCACCCCCCTCTCTTCCCTCGTTGATCTCACTCTCACGCCCTCCTCTCTCTCCTCGTCCGATCGCCCCTCTCCCCTCTCCTTGGGTTGCAGGCGAAACGACGACGGTTCGAGGCGTGGAAGGTGCCGGTGGATTCCTCGCGTCGAGAGGAACGCGGGGGTACCCATCTTGGCGTGATTCATGGTTCGTGGAGACGAGGCGGAGCATGGAGGCCCGGTGAACCCTTCCTCTTGCATGCGGCTTTTCTGGCCGTTTCGGCTTGAACGAGGTAGGGGGATGGAATCCTGAACTCGCTAGGTTTATTTCCTATAGCATGATTTCTTGTTTAAACCCTTGTGGCATGCATATGGTGTATTTTTCATTTTTGGGGTTTTAAGCTTGTTCTTCATGTATAAGCCATTGTGGGTGTTGCATGCGGGTGTTTTAGTTGATATATTGTTGTTTAGGACGTGTGGTTTGACAGGAACAGGTTTGTTTCGTCGTTACCCGGCGATTCCGGTCGCCCGGGAGGGAACCGTTTTCAAACATAACCCATCCGTAACCCAGTCGGTGTGACGGTACTTCCAGGAACCGTCACACTAGTAACGGTCCATAGGGGACGCGTTACATAAATGTAACGGCCCTTTGAAGGGGCGTCATATTGAGAGTAATGGTGGGGCCCCCAACCGTTACTCGTCCGTTGATTTGCGTTGACCGGCTTTGGCGGTTGGCCTGACAGCCAGTCGGGCGACCGTCAGGTGGCTATAACGCGCCTGGGCGAGCGCATTACTTCGTGTTCTGAGCGATTAAAAACTATTAGTTTGAATTTTAGTCTCAGGTGGACCTGACGGCCTATCGGCCGGCCGTCAGGGCGGTGTAACGCGCCTAGGCAAGCGCGTTACACTCTGTTTGGTTTGCTTTGAGCTGGAACTTCGGTGAATGTAACGGATAGGGGCGGGCGCGTCATTGTTGATAAAACGTGCCAGTCCCCGACTGTTACACCCTTTTGACGCGGTGGCAGTAGACCGCCACTCGCCTGTCAGGTTCAAAAAGTTGCCGGCTTATTCTTTATGCATCCATAATGTTTAGATGCCATGTTAAGTTATTTTATAATATAATGGCATGTTTTTAAATACCAATAGAGTAGCTTTACTTTCCTTGCAATGGGACCACTGTTGTAACCCTAAGGTCTTTGAGTACCGACCCGCTTGGGGATAGTGGAGGGGAGTTCCCGTACACGGTTTGTAAGCTAGTTCCGTGGGCTCCCGGCCAACGGTAGCATCCTACTGAGGGAGAAAACTAGCTAGAGGGCCTGGCTCAGGCGAGAGTCAGTGTGTGCACATGTGGTCAGAGGCTGTGGACTGACACTGATGAGTGTCACTCTGACTGGTCACTTGGTTTGGTACTGTTTACGCGCTCAGCTTGTCGTGTTACCGACTGCGAGTGCTTGAGACGCAGTGTAAGCCGTCAGTGGACTCATCTGGTTTCTATTCCCAGTGGTTGTCCTGTTCCTGGTTTCTTGGATTAGTTAAGGCATATTCTACTGGTAGATTTAGTTTCAGTCATTTAGACCTACTTGTTATTGGCATGTATTAGCTGTTATATCTGTTTAGTTAGATTTTACAGCTTTATTGTGATTAGTTATTCATGTCATTGCCTGTTATATAATTAAATGCATGCTCTAATTGCCTTTATTTTTGCATGTATGCATGTTTAGCTCGAGGTAGGGATCCGCGTGACCCCTACTGAGTCTGGCTGTGACTCACCCTTCATCTTTCAGGTGAGCCGCGTCCGTCGTCTCCCGGTGGTTCTCATGTGCCCGGAGACCGTGCCTAGCTGCCAGCAGTAGACGGGTTGCCTTGTTGGGCTCTCTTTTGTACTTTTGCCGGGGTATGCCCCGAGTAGTTGTACTTTTGGACTGCACTTCTGTGCCTCTGGACTAGTTTATATATTTAGCACTTGTTTATTTTAAATTGCTTCCGCACTCTTGTTAAATTTTATTGCTTACTCTAATATGCACGCTTGTGATTGCAATTCGTTATACATCCCCTCGACAAACTTCACTAACCCTTCAGGGGCCTCATCAGCCTCTTGGGTGGCTTCCCCAGTTCCTGGTATCGGTATATCGATGTTATCGGTATATCGGTATCCGGCGCTCTGGGTCGTCACAATCGGTCTCCTCCCTGTCACCGACGGACCTCCTCCTTGAGCTCCTTTGCACCATACTGGCTTCTCGTACGTTTCCCACAGATGGCGCCAGATGAAGAGGCAAGATCTCGCGCTGGTCCTGAGCGGGCAGTGGATCACCAGATAGTGAACTGTAAGAAAGGGAAACGGATCAGGGGGCCCAGGGATGAGTCCTTGGGGAAAACCCTCCGATGCTTAAGTCAGTAGAGCTATGGTGGGAGCAATATAGGGAGGAAGTAGCTTCTGCGCGAGATCCCTCTCCACCAGAAGGGTGAAGTGGTTCCTGCTCAGGAGTTTTGAGCGTGTGATTGCCCTTACCTTTCGCCGGAGGGTATCCTTGGGTTAAATAGTGCGCCGTCTTCTGGAGTCCTGTAAGTCAAGGAGTTTCAAGTGGGGGTTACGTCCTCGACGTGGGCTTTCATTGCCTTATTGTGGGAGGGTTATCACATTGGGGAGCTGGAGTCCCTAACCTTTATAAATTCCTACCCATAGAGGACTCTTAACGGCTGCATGGATAAGCAATCGTCGGCCGTATCGAGCTAAGAGAGGCTAGCCCTATCCGGGCGGTAGGCTTAGCTCGAACGAAGATGGGTCGGATTGGTCGACATGCGCCTTCTTCCCCTGAGCGGAGAGATGGCTCGGGCATGGACCTTTCTTGTGACCTGACCGACGCTCGGGCCTTCCAAGCCCAGAGGCCGCCTAGGAAGGTAGTATCCTCGAGCGAAACTTTTATTGGGCTTTCTCGCCTAAGTGGGCCCCAGGGGACTGTCACTTAGCTGAGATGAGCCTTGTTGGGCCCTGAGGGGCCTAGTTCGGCTGCTCTTAATTGAGCTACAGAAATCCCCCTCTCCAGGTGTCAACAGACGAGGCATCAAGAACTGATATATCCTCAGTCGGCCAGATCAAGGTCAGGGCAAGGGTGGGCATCGTACTGAAGTCACCTGAAGGGGAGGTGCTGCATACCTCCTGTTCAATAGACAAGCCATGTACCAACAATGAAGCCGAATATGAAGCACTGATAGTCGGCCTCCAGGTCGCTCTCAATATAGAGATCCGAATGTTGCAAGTATTTGGCGATTCCATGCTGGTCGTCAAGCAAATACAAGGGGAGTTCGATGTCCGAAAGCCAGAGCTTGTCCCTTATCATCAAAAAGCACTGTGCCTTATGGCAAATTTCTACCTCATTGAGCTCAATCATATGAGTCGAGGGCCAAATGCTTAGGCTAATGCCTTAGCAAAGCTTGCCAGCTCTTTAGCAGTCCCACTGTTGACACCCGTTTTAGCCCACAAGTTGTGTCATTTCTCTTATTCATCATTTTTGATGCCCCGAATTAGCCATTGTTTTGGAGCTTTCTCGGATAGATTTCAAGCCCATTTTTACCATTTCATATCCTTTGAGTCTTGGATATCATAATTTCCTAGAGCCCTGGAGCTTGTCTTATCAACTTCCAGCTTCTAAGTCGACTTACGGCCCATTTAGGCCGGCTTCCCTCAAGTAATCGGCTCCCTCCTGCTGTGTAGTCCTGAAAGTAGTCCTTTTTCATCTCCTTCTCTCCCTCTATTCAAAAAGTTGTCTTCACCAAAGTTGTTCCCCTTTCAAAGATCTACAATTTCTTCTTCTACGTTGTTGGCCAGTTCTGCCCCTATTGTGAGCTATTCACATTTTTCCGGCGTACTGCGCTGTTCACCTATGTCCCATAATTTTCCTCTCTGTTCTAGCACCATTTTCTTCCTCTTATAATCATTTTCTGAACTTACTTTCTTCATACAAGTTTTTCCTCTCTCAGATATCTACAATTTCTTCTTCTACCACTTTCGCTAGTTCTGTCCCGTTTGAGAGATACGCTTCAATTTCCAAAGTCACGCGCAGTCTGCCCAAAATCTTCCTCCATCAGTGTGACAGCCCTACCCTAGACCGTCAGGGTAGTGTGACGATTCTACGATAGACCGTCACACCGAAACTTGCCCGAAATCGCCTTGTTCGACCCCTAGAGCGTGGCGGTCCTACCCTAGACCATCAGAGTCCATGTGACGGTCTAGTATGGGTGCGTTACACCGAAACTTGTCTGAAATCATCCCGTTTGACCCCCAGAGTGTGACGGACCTATCCTAGTCCGTTACATAACTCTGACGGTCATACGATAGACCGTTACACACACCTGAGAGTCCAATTCGTGCTGGACTCTGCTCCGTTTCTGTGCGTCGTGGCCCTCTTGCAGAGTCCATAACTTCTTGAATTCTACTCCGAATTGAGCGCCGTTTGTTCCTATGATTTCTCTTAGTATTATCTTGAATTCAGTCCAAAGAACTCGAAATTTCATTAGCTATCTTGCTCAGAATCACACTCAAAATTTGAGGGTTTATGTGTCCTAGTTCAACTCAAACTCTACAGTTTAAGCTCCGGGGCTCCCTTCCAGAAGCCATATCTTCCCGATCCTTCATCCAAATAGAGTCCCGTTTTCTCCTATGACTTATTTTGACTATTATCTCGAGATTGATCCATAGATCTCGAGATTTGATGGACTCTATCTCTTAAACTCATGGAGGAAAGTTGGGGGTTTCACCACTTCTCTATAAAAACTGCCCAGTTCGCAGTCGCGACGGGGGGCTCTTTCTTGGTTCGGGGCGTGCTGCAATTCCAACTCACAACTTCGACCTTGGCTTGAAGAGGGAAGTATTAGCTTTCAATTACATCCTTCTGCGCTTGATTTCATGGTCTATATTCTTAGTTCTCTTCCTCTTAAAATCATAAATCATCATAGTTTCCTGCACTTTTTTTTGCTACATGCACTTTTGTACGTTTTGCATCACTGTTTTCTCTCTATTCTCTCAATCATATCTCGTGATTTCAAACCCTATGCATGCACAACACACACACCTATTATTTCCACCCTTTCACAGGGGTTAAAAACCTCCCCTCGGTGCGTTCTCCCTTAATTTCTACCCCTATTTTATCACTTCGGGATTGATACTACACATGCATGTTCTAATGGGTTTTTTGTCCTTGTTTTGGCTTTGTTTTACAGGAGATCATGAATACAACATGAGGCCCTCTTCCTCTAGCCGGCTGGAAGGAGAGGAGGTTTGAATCCACAAGTTCACCGCACCTTGTTTGTCAAGCGCGATCAAGTTTTCTTTCCAAGGTACACGGTGACGTTCTTTACACTTCTTCATCCTTTGGCGTTGTTAATCCTTGGTGGCGATCACGGTTAGTATTTCTCATCCTTTCATCCCCCATTGTCTTTGATTCATATGTTTATGCATGTATGTATTTAAAGGGGGCGGGATAGGAATCTAATTAAAACAAATCTATAGTTTTTGTCGATCACGGTGGGACACCAATGCCCATCACGTTTGTTTTAATGCTCTTTTGTAAGTTGGGTGTGTGCATCTGCATGTTTAGGTCATATTTTATCCATTCTTCTATTGTTTGGGGCATTTTAAGGGCTCAGGTAGTGTGACGGTCCTATAGTAGACCGCCACATGCATGTAACGGTCATTTGGTAGACCGTTACAGCTTCTGGCAGTCCTGCGTGCATGCTCACAGGGCCGTGTTCATCGGGAGATAACTTTTGATCCCGATGTCCGATTGCGCTGATTTTCCTTCCATTGGATAGCCCTTTGTATTGCCTTTCCATCCATATATCATTTACCTCATTTTGGTAATATTTACATATTCTAATATTATCCAACTTTTTGAGTTTTGTGCATAAGTTCTGCAGGCAGGCTCAGGGATAGGTTCACAGGTACATCTTTACTCAGTTATTTGACTACCTTCTCGGTGTCTGATTGCACTGATTTTTGTTCAATTAGATAGTTCTTTATATTGTCTTTCCACCCATAGCTTATTTGCATCATTTGGGTCTCATTTGCTTAGTTAAAAATTGTCATCATTTTAGCATTTTATCCATAAAATCTGCATGTGGTCTGCGCACAGGTTCACGGGGGTAACTTTGCTCAGTGATTTGATTGACCTCCCAGGGTCAGATTGATCTGTTCTTGGGCCCGTTGTGCAGACCTTTGTATTATCTTTCCATCCATATACTATTTATCTTAGTTGGATCATGTTTGCATAGTTTAATCTAGTCTTGATTTTCTAGTTTTAAGCTAGAATTTGCATGCACTCCGGTGCACATAGGGCCATACATTCCATAACATAGTTCCATTTCCTACCTTGGTAAGTGATCCTCTTACCTTCATATTCCTTGGAGTCGACTAGGTGATCTTATCCGGGACCTCCATAAGTCCCCGTGAGCTGTGGAATCCCACGCGGACACCGGGCCGGTTGTATCTTTCCACCACTTAGGCTTGCATTTGCATAAGTGTGAGGGAGTTAACCTTACTCAACCCAAAGTTTAGACCTTATTCCCATAGGATTCCTATCTTGAGGGAATTTTTATTAATTCAAATCATTAAAAGGTCTATTAAAATCCCTAAAATATTTCCCATCATATCAACTTGTTTGACTTGGGTGAAAACTCTCACATTGCATTGTTTGTGTTGTTTGGGCTTGTCCAAGCCCATTAGTGGTGTTTTGTGTTGTATCCACACATTTCGTCGTTGTTAGGCCCACTTAAGTCAGTCCATTTTGTGGGTTCATTGTCTAGTCCATTGTCCCGTGGTCTATTGTCCATTCGTCTTTGCATTAGTGGGTCAGCCCCCCTTGTTCTCAAGCCCATTAAGCCCTTACTTCCCCATTTATATTGTCCTTGATCTCCTTGTATTAAGTCTCCATTTGCCCTCATGGAGCATCATTTCAACCCCTTGTATCATTCTTTTTCTCAATCTTCTTCCTATTCCCGCGTAGAATCCTCTTCCCACGCGGGCCCATCTTCCCGTGGTCCCTCTGATCCCTCTGAGGAACAGGCTAATCTCATGGCCCATATATCAAGCCTTGTTCGCCAAATGGACCCGGCCCAGGCCCAACGTCTTATTGCATCTCATCTTCATGGGCCCCCTTCTCTTAATGGGCCTTCTTCTCTCATTAATGGGCCTCATCATCTTAACGGCCCCTATTCTCCTAATGGGCCTTATTTTTCTAATGGGACTCATTCTTCATCTCTTTATGTTGCCAGGCCAATGGATCCTTATGTTCATGATCCTTCTAGGCCCACATATCCTTCTACTCCTGGAATGGGCCCTTCTTCTTCTCAGCCCAGATCATCTTATCCGGCCCATTATCATCATACTAGTCCGAATTCACATCCTCTTGCTCAAGCTGGCCCATATTCTTCTCGATCTCTCCCTAGCCAAGAGATGATTGTTCAAACCCAACGCCAACTTGATGAGCTTCAACGTCGGATCGATCCTAAATCCTCTTTAAGTGTTCCGTTCGCTTTCCAAGGCCTTCGGCTCCCACCTCCATCACAAATTCCCACATATCGTTGTTATAGTGGAGTCGGTGACCCGTATGTGCACTTGAAGTAGTTTGTTTATGAGTCGACCCAATTTCGGCATGACCAATGCTTTATGGCCTATCTATTTGGTCTGTCATTGGAAGGCCCGGCTCGGGATTGGTTCTTCTCTCTTCCGCAAGAGCAAGTTGTGAGTTTTCATGCCTTTCAAGAAAAGTTTATTCAACAATATCAAGACCAGGTTGGGCCCAAGTACTCTATTGTGGATCTGGCCCATGAGATGATAAAGCCCAAAGAGGAGTTTTCTACCTTTACCGATCGTTGGCGTCGCCTTGCCGCGCAGGTCCTAGGGCACATTCCCGAGGGAGAGCGAATCAAGATGCTGATATCCAATGCCACGCCCGAGTATTGATTTATCTTAGCCCTCAACAACATCACCTCCTGGCAACAATTATATAGCCGAGCCCGCTTCATCCGCCAACAAATCCAAGATTCTCTTGACCCCGAGTCTCCACCATCCACCTCCACATATCAACCTTCACCCTCCACATTCCAACCCTACGCTCCCAAGAGTCAGCCCGCCATGAGTCAACCTTCCACCACATATCCCTCCATGAGTCTACCCCCCGCCTCTACATACCTATACGCCTCCGCATATCAACCTTCCATGAGTTAGCCTCCCTCATCCACATACCCGTCTCCATCTCCACTTCCGGTCAAGGGAACACCACATCCCGAGCAAGTAGATGCCATCTACATACCCCCTCATCCCGTTCCACACATGCCATCACCAAAGCCCTCCACCACTAGCCACGCACTCTTGCCTACGCAACCTCCACTTCCATCTCCACAACCATCCTCACCTCATACCCCTCGGCATCCACCTTGCCCGAAGCGGGCTCCTCGTCTTCCATTGCCGGAGTGCTTCACGGATATTTTCAGGGCTTTGATGGCCACCCATGCGTTGCCGCTCTCTCCGGTTGTGCCTTGCCAACCCGCAGTCGGGGATATGCTTCAGTTCTGTGAATATCATCGGCAGCAAGGGCATTTGGTTGAGGATTGTCCTGAGTTCCGGGATTATGTTTATGATCTGGAAGCTAAGAAAAGGATTGATTGGGCTGCTATGCATAAAGTTATTTTAGATCTCCGTAGCAAGCAGCAGCAACAAGAAGTGCCGCCCGGGCAGCCGTCTCCGTTACTTCAAGGCCAGGGACACCCCTGTGATTCCTCGTCTAGTGCTGCACTCACTCCATCACCTACTCCGTTACCTCCACCATCTCTTACCCCGGCTCCATTGACCCCACAAACCCAAGCCTCTGCTCATGCTAGTGCCTCCCCTTCTTCTCCCGTCACCACTTCCACTACTTCTATCCCTAACACCGCTCGACGCGTTGTGTCGCCATGTCGACGGTGGACACCACAACCTCCCTCTTCACCCTCTCCACCTCCATGTCCACTACCCCCATCGCCTTCATCACTATCCTCACTATCTCCATTGCCATCACCACCTCCATCTCCACCTTCGCCTCCATCTCTACCATCACCTTTGCCCGAGCCTGAGCAAGCCACACCTTTGCCTTTACCTTTACCCTCAGCCACGCCTTTACCTTTGTCGCCACCCGAGCCTATCATTGCCACATCGCCTGCACCTTCACTTTCCATCACCACTCCCGTTGGAGCCTCCATGCCTTCCAAACCTTCACATGTTCCACCCAAACATATTCCCTTTACTTCTCCAACCACTTCCACCCGACGGAGCGGGTGTGTGCTTCCCTTGGTGCCCCTTGGGTCTAATCCCTGGGGAGGCAATAAGCCAAGTCAGGATGATTCAGTGCGGCCGTGCATTTCAAGATTCAGGATTTTATCTGTCGGATGCCGATCCGTGTCCTCGTCCCTGGTTATTTTGGGGATGATGCGCCTCTACTTTCAAAGATGACAGTTGCTAAGAAGAGTTCCTAGGCACTGGTGCCCGTTTCTTCCCGAGCGAGGCCGGTGGCAATCTCCTTGCTCACCGAAGAATTCACCGTTGATGCTATTATTTCTCCTCGTTCTATTGCCATTCAGATGACAGGCCAAGAAGGGTTCTCTACCCGTGTTGTGCTAACTCATACGGCTGCTAAGCAGGTTATGCACTCTATGTTCAAAGGGCAATTGGCCGTATCTTCTATATTCTCCAAGGACATTATGCACATTCTATGCAATCTCCCTTGGTTCATTAGCAAGCCGGCCATGTCAACGCCGCGCATTACTCTCCCTCAGTTTCATCCTGCTCTTCTAGTAAGGGAGTTATGCTTCGTGCCCAGTTATCGAGTGGAGATGCCTAATCTCATGCTGCTAGTACCAAGTGACAAAATGCCATGGTTCTCTGATATTCATTCATTTGGAGAGTTATCTGTCGAAGAATGTTCACTTATTATTGTTAGCACCGGGTGTCTAGGGGCAACCGCCCCAATGAGACTTCATGCTCATGACCAGGCCAGGCCATCTGTCAGGTGGACCCGTTATTTGAGATTGAGAAGGTCGAAGGTCCGAGTCCGTGCCAGGCGAGTCCATGTTCAAGAAGTATCAGCTAAGAAGAGGCGACGACGTAAGTTTAAGGGCCGTCAGTTGTGCACTCAGGGGTCCACTTCTCTTCCTTCTTCTTCATTTTACTCATCATTTCTTCTGCTCGGTTCCCACCCCTGGGTGGTGTATCTGCCCTCTCCTAATTCTCCTCCCACGATTCTCTCCTCCCATCTCGGGTCCGCGAATCCCCGTTCTTCCTTTTCCTATCCGGAACCTCCAGACTTTCCATCTCCTCACCATTCTCGGCCTCAGCCTATGTCTGATTCTCCTTCCCCGGTATCCTCAGGTTTGACTTCTCAATCTCTTTCCCCGACCCTGTCGGGTGACTCTCATTCTCCTTCCCCGACTCTGTCGGGTGGTCCTAGTTCCTTTTCTCCGACCACGTCGGATGATCACTCCTCTTCCCCCTTACCTTTTCCACAATCTTCTCATGGTTTGTCTATTCTCCCCTCTTCACCATTTCGGGGTCTTCACCATTTCTCTTGCTGCTTTCGAGGCTTTAGTCCGCCTTGATCTGAGCTAATCTGGTTTCTTCTGTATCTGGTTCCTTGTTATCAGGGTCTCTGTGCCTTAACGAGGGAGTTCTAGCCCTCGTCTCTCTTCCTTTTTATCCTCCTTCGTCTAGTTTGGTGTCTATCGCTCCTCCATGTCAAGGAATCTTTCAATCCCTTTGTTATCCTCTCCCTTTTGTCCTGTCAAGCAAGGAAAATAAAGCTCGCACTCCTCAAAGCTCGATGGTCAAGATCACTCCACAGATTTGCAAAGGTATTTTTATTTTGTGCAAGAATATGTTATCATTGCTATTTCTCTTATTACTCCTGCACATGGTTATAATGCTATTCCTCAACATGGTTAAGTGACTTTTAGAAATTTGCTTAGTTCTTGAGTTCGCTTCTACAGCATCCTTAGACCGGTGATAGCTCCGTGCTGGGAGTCTAGTTCTTTCCCCGATCATTGAGGGTGACCTTTGAGCATGGGTTTTTCACACACTTCACGGCGAGCCATAGCCGATTCCTTTGAGCAACACCGTTGCTGCTTTGGCCATACTTTTGGTATGCACGAAGGCCTTTTCTCTTCTCTGCTCGGCTAAGTGCAGAGGCAAGAGATTGATGGATGAGATGACCAACCTAGACGCTCCCCAATACGAGAGAAGTCTCAAATAGGGACAGTCTTGACCCTCGAAAGTGAGCTTTCATGCAATATCTAGCCAATAAGGGATTTCAAAATCAATGATGAATCAAAAAGAAGATTATGAAATCAAAGGCATGGCAAGAGTGGCGAAGCCCCGCGGGACGTCATGAGCCCGGTCGTATGCGTGCCTGATAAATATGGGTCTAAAAATCAAAGACAGAAAGCCCCGTCGCAACAGACCTATCTCTTTGAGGGGTGGTGCCTTGGAAGGAAGTCGAATCTTGATATCTCCCATCCTGCATAAAGCTTGTCTCTAATTTTTCTTCTATTTCTCCCTCTTAGGCTGGGTTGTATCCCGGGTATGGCCTTAGTAGGGGTACCGTTCTTTAAAGACGATTGGTTATGGTAAGCCACCCTCACGTGCACGCCCTGCTCGAGGGAAGTCTTTAACGAGAGGGGGAGGGATGGCGATCCTTGGCCAGTAGTTCGAGCATGTCTTTGGGTGCTGCGGATTACTATTCAAAAATAAAAAAAATGAGATATTTTCAAAAATCTAAAAAATGTGATATTTTTAAAATAAAAAAAGATGAGATATTGTCAAAAATCCAAAAAAATGAAATATTGTTCAAATCCAAAAAAATTTAAATATTTTCAAAATAAAAAAAAATCAATAAAATTGAAAAATCTAAAAATATTTATCTTTTATATTTGTTTTGAGAACAGATACGTAATCTGTTTGCTAAGTGTGCACGTTGCAGGTACTCAGGCATTCCTTGCTATATCTTTGTGCTCTGTCTCCTGTCCACATCTTTGATATGTTCTTCCCTTCTTCAATCATGTCTCTCGATCTATTCTGAAGCTTATGTCCTTCTCAGCTTTTGTTTGCAATGATCATATTTCTATGTGAGAGGGCTTTACCTCACGATTATGAACCTGGCAGTTCTACTTCATTCTGATCTTGGGTTTTGATTGAAGGGCGTATTTATTTATGTCCTTTGTCCCACCGTGTCCTTGTCTCGCCGTGTCTATGTCCCACCGTGTTGTCCCACACATGTTATTTTATTCTTCACCATGTGTTGTTAGTTGTCTTGCATATGTTGTTAGTCATCCTTTTATATCTCATGTGCTATCCCACCGCTTGCGTGTTGTCTTGTCCCAACCGTGTGGTCATCCCTCATGTTCTTGTCCCAACCGTGTGTTGTCTCACTGCATTGTTGTCTTGTCCCCCACGTTCATCTTGCATACGTGTGGTTTGTTCATGCCATTGCATATGTCCTTGTTCGTCTTGTTGCGTTGTTTTCCATTCGTTTGATTGTTATGTGTCGTTCAGTTGAGCGTTATGTTATCATTGTTATGTTCATGCTTGTTTATCATGTTCATTCATATTGTTGTTGTCTTATTTGAAAATCCATAAAAATCAGAAAATACAGGAAAATCAAAAAAAGATGCCGTTTTGCTTGGCAGGTAAGTCAGGTATGGCTCTCGATCCCTTCTCATTGTTGCATTACTATATGGTATCTACATTATTATAGCATCTCAAGGACCGACTGGTTGCCCGTGTGTTCTGGGATCTGATGTTCCCCTTTAACAAAAATGATGATGATATAAGAGCATACGGTTAATCGTTGGATAGGCCGCTTGATTGAGTCGGGTGGGGGACGATAGACTCTATCTCGCACGCCGTGGTTGCAAGAAGACTCTTGACCCCGTCTAGCTCCGTCTAGCAATAGTATCCTTGAGTACTTTCTATTTTATCTTTTTTTGCATTTGTTTTAATAATTTCTTTATTTTAGCCCAGCATGCATCGTGTCATTTTGAGCATTCATGCCTCGTGATCCATTCAACAATTTCTCCTCAGTAATGGTTAATTACACTTAAGCTCTCTTAGGTAAGAGATTCTTCATTCCACTTCGAGTTTGAACGATTTCTCTGATCTTGCCGCTTGGTTTGGTTGGCCAGCGTGATTCCTGTCTGGATTTTATCTCAGTTTTCTTTCTCCTTTTCCAGCATTTATGATGTTTTCCTTCCGACCCACTCATTATCCGTGGATTGTGTCCCCAATGAGGCTGGTCGTGTTCCCTTTCCTTTAGTTTAGTTCCCAGACATGTCTCATCCTTGTCATTCATTCCAGATGGTTAGTTCGATAATTTCGAGAAAATTCTTGTCACTTTTTGGTTGTGACGGGTGTCTTTTTACCTTGATGCCCGCTTTTTAGTTCTCTCCGCTTCATCTCTGCTTCATCTCCATTTCACGTCGCTGTCGCTTTCGCTCCATCTCCTTTCCATTTCGTCTCCGCGTCACTTTCGCTCCATCTCCTTTCCATTTCATCTCCGCGTCGCTTTCGCTCATTCCCTTGCAAAGCGGATATCAAGGAGGGGCATCTGTTGACACCCGTTTTAGCCCACAAGTTGTGTCATTTCTCTTATTCATCATTTTTGATGCCCCGAATTAGCCATTGTTTTGGAGCTTTCTCGGATAGATTTCAAGCCCATTTTTACCATTTCATATCCTTTGAGTCTTGGAGATCATGATTTCCTAGAGCCCTGGAGCTTGTCTTATCAACTTCCAGCTTCTAAGTCGACTTACGGCCCATTTAGGCCGGCTTCCCTCAAGTAATCGGCTCTCTCCCGCTGTGTAGTCCTGAAAGTGGTCCTTTTTCATCTCCTTCTCTCCCCTTATTCAAAAAGTTGTCTTCACCAAAGTTGTTTCCCTTTCAAAGATCTACAATTTCTTCTTCTACGCCGTTGGCCAGTTCTGCCCCTATTGTGAGCTATTCACATTTTTCCGACGTGCTGCGCTGTTCACCTATGTCCCAGAATTTTCCTCTCTGTTCTAGCACCATTTTCTCCCTCTTATGATCATTTTCTCAACTTGCTTTCTTCATAAAAGTTGTTCCTCTCTTAATTATCTACAATTTCTTCTTCTACCAATTTCGCTAGTTCTGCCCCGTTTGAGAGATACGCTTCAATTTCCAAAGTCACACATAGTCTGCCCAAAATCTTCCTCCATCAGTGTGACGGCCCTACCCTAGACCCCCAGGGCAGTGTGACGGTCCTACGATAGACCGTCACACCGAAACTTGCCCGAAATCACCCTGTTCGACCCCTAGAGCGTGGCAGTCCTACCCTAGACCGTCAGAGTCCATGTGACAGTCTAGTATGGGTGCGTTACACCGAAACTTATCCGAAATCGTCCCGTTTGACCCCCAAAGTGTGACGGACCTATCCTAGTCTGTTACATAACTCCGACGGTCGTACGATAGACCGTTACACACACCTGAGAGTCCAATTCGTGCTGGACTCTGCTCCATTTCTGTGCGTCATGGCCCTCTTGCAGAGTCCATAACTTCTTGAATTCTACTCCGAATTGAGCGCCATTTGTTCCTATGATTTCTCCTTGGTATTATCTTGAATTCAGTCCAAATAACTCCAAATTTTATTAGCTATCTTGCTCAGAATCACACTCAAAAGTTGAGGATTTATGTGTCCTAATTCAACTCAAACTCTGCAGATTAAGCTCCGGGGCTCCCTTCCAGAAGCCATATCTTCCAGATCTTCATCCAAATAGAGTCCCGTTTTCTCCTATGACTTATCTTGACTATTATCTCAAGATTGATCTATAGATCTCGAGATTTTATGGACTCTATCTCTTAAACTCCTGGAGGAAAGTTGGGGGTTTCACCATTTTTCTATAAAAACTGCCCAGTTCGCAGTCGCGACGGGGGGCTCTTTCTTGGTTCGGGCCGAAGCCATGCTGCAATTCCAACTCACAACTTCGACCTTGACTTGAAGAGGGAAGTATTAGCTTTCAATTGCATCTTTCTGGGCTTGATTTCATAGTCTATATTCTTAGTTCTCTTCCTCTTAAAATCATAAATCATCATAGTTTCCTGCACTTTTTTTTGCTACATGCATTTTTGTACATTTTGCATCACTGTTTTCTCTCTATTCTCTCAATCATATCTCATGATTTCAAACCCTATGCATGCACAACACACACACCTATTATTTCCACCCTTCCACAGGGGTTAAAAACCTTCCCCCGGTGCGTTCTCCGTTAATTTCTACCGATATTTTATCAGTTCGGGATTGATACTACACATGCATGTTCTAATGGGTTTTTTATCCTTGTTTTGGCTTTGTTTTACAGGAGAGCATGAAAACAACGTGAGGCCCTCTTCCTCTAGCCGGCTAGAAGGAGAGGAGGTTTGAATCTACAAGTTCCCCGCACCTTGTTTGTCAAGCGCGATCAAGTTTTCTTTCCAAGGTACACGGCGCCGTTCTTTACACTTCTTCATCCTTTGGCGTTGCTAATCCTTGGTGGCGATCACGGTTAGTATTTCTCAACCTTTCATCCCCCATTGTCTTTGATTCATATGTTTATGCATGTATGTATTTAAAGGGGGCGGGATAGGAATCTAATTAAAACAAATATACACCCACCAGATGAGACTATTAATATCATGGTGATTAATCGACGATAGGTCCCTAGCATGCTGGACACACAACTAGATGAATATGAGGTTGTTACGACTGAAGAAACTCACATATCTGACTGGAGAGAGCCTCTCCTGCAATGGTTTAAGCACCAGCAACTACCCAAAGAAAGAGAGCAAAGGATGAAGCTGCTCAGAACAAAGGACTCTTACGAGCATAGAAGCGGAACTTTGTTCCGAATTATGGCTGATGCCCAAAGAAAAATCTTGCTCCACTGCTTGTCCACCGAGGAGGCTTGGTGAGTGATGTGAGAAGTGCATGACGGATCGACTGGGGCACACCAAGTTGGGCCAAAAATGAAAATTGAAATCAGGCCCACTATGTTTGAAAATTGTTGCAAGTTTGCGATGTCATGTTAGAAATGTCAGGAGCACGCTACCATGCCTAGGAGGCTCCTAGTGCCGCTACATCCAACAATTCCAAGCTAGCCATTTGCACAATGGGGAACTGATGTGGTCGGCCCCCTTCCAGCTTCTTCTATTGGGTGCAAATATATCCTGACAGTAACAGATTATTTCTCCAGATGGGCGGAAGTCGTAGCACTCAGAGAAGTGACAGGGGAGCTGGTTGCCAGATTCATTAAGCAGAATATTATATTCCGATTTGGTGTTCCCAGCCAAATTATATCTGACAATGGTAGTCACTTAAAGAATCATAAGATCTACCGGCTATCTGATAAATACAAGATTCATTAGAGGACCTCCACCCCATACAACCCATAGGCTAATAGGCTGGCAAAAGCTTTCAATAAAACCCTATGCACCCTTTTATCTAAGACAGTCAGCTCCCACAAGAAAGACTGGGAGGAAAAGATGTATGAAGCTTTATGGGCATATCGGACCATCTACAAGACTCCTACAGGCTGCTCGCCTTTCTCCCTCGTATACGGATCTGAGGCTATGGTTCCCATTGAGCTCAAAGTGTCGTCATCCAACACGGCTTGGTATGTGATGAACAAACAAACATTGAAAGAAGGCTAGAAGAGCTGTCCGACCTAGAAGGGAGGCATCTTCGAGCACAACAAAATATACATATATATCAAGCGCGGATGGCTTGTGCCTTCAACAAGCTCATCAAAGGATGAGAATTCAAGAAAGGAGACCTTATAATGGTGAAGAAAAAGGAGGTCATGGCCTCCAACCCTAAAGGCAAACTTGCTGAAAATTGATTGGGTCCATATGTGATGCAGCGGGTATATGAGGGAGGTGCCTATATCGTGGTCAACCACTGAGGAGGGGTATAGTTCCCACCCCTCAACGGAAGACACCTGAAGCTGTACCATGTGCCACCACCCCCGTTGGATGGGGCGGCGAATGGTTAAATGAACTTTTGAACCCAAACCAGGGTTTAAGCCGTGCTCTACCCCAACCGTCCCTGCAAGGAACATCCACCCTCCGGTGAATGGATTCATGCCTAAGTCGGTATATATACACTTCCGTCGATCTAGACCTTCCGTCTAAGTCGATGCTTAAACGTTCATCCTTTGTGTTGACATTAACCCCATGTCAACGAACATCCACCTTCCGGCGAACGACTCCATGCTTAAGCCAGTATACATACACTTCTGTCGATCTAGACCTTCCGTTAGGTCGATGCTTAAACCTTCATCCCTTGCGTTGACATCAAGCTCATGTCAACGAACATCCTCTTTCCTGCGAATGGCTCCATGCTTAAGTCGCTATACATACACTTCCGTCGATCTAGACCTTCCATCTGGGTCGATGCTTAAACTTTCATCCTTGACGTTGACATTAACCCCATGTCAATGAACATCCATGTCACGCCCCGAGAGCGGAAGATACCCGGAGACGCGTGACGAGTTTATATCAATCATGTCAATCAGAGTATTAGTGTATTCGACACCAAAATCAGAGACACACAAAAGTAAAGATAACCCAATCCTTTATTCCTTCATAAGAATATGTCTATTACAAACCCTTGCAAATACTAGACTCAATAAAAGAAAATACAACTCTTGACTCAAGAAAATATGAAAAAGACTAGATAACACGGAAGAAGCTCTATCTCTTTCACTCTTGATTTTCCCCATCTGTTTGAGTTCCCTCATCGTCGGACTTACCTGAAAAGTAGGGAAACACTGAGTGAGCGAACGCTCAGTAGGAAATTATATCTCAATGACTAGCAATGGGTTTAAGTAATTACATCTTTCATGAATGCATTATAGCTATGCATGCTCGCATAAAACGACAAGATAAAGAGAGGGTATAACAATAAGATAGCGACGAGAACTAGTCATGAACTTTCAAGAACTTATATCAAAAGATATCAAGATATTCAAACAAATATATTCATCATGTCATGTTGGAATTTGGATATCACGTTTCAAGTCAAGCAAGTATGCAATTACCCTTTCTCGGGTCACGCAAGTCGTGTAATATCAAGTCAAGTACAAGTACAAAATTTGTGGAATGTTCAATCAAGCTAGTCATGCACTTCGGTATAATGCCAATACCGTGATCAATCAACTCCCATGGGCACAAGTACTTTCGGGTGCTCCTCCCAGGACCAGATCGGGCCCTATATGCGCAGACATTAATCATGTATTTTAACATCCACTTTTGTATATAGCCAATATAGAATTTCAAGAATAAAGCTTATAGACATGTAAGATAGACTTTGATAGAGTAGAGTCCAAAAATATGACACTTGATATAGAATGGTGATAATAACGGTACAATCACGATTATCAATAAAACTAGGTGGAATTGGTTCCCTAACTTGGGTACCATGATAAATAAGTATGGACACTCTTTATATAGAATTGAGGTCCACATGAACAGCACATCAATGGCAAGACGTCCTCATTCTTAATATAGAATTGAGGTCCACAAGAACATCAAGTTTAATATAGAATTGGGGTCTACAAGAACAGCATCAATTGGCATGATAACCTCATCCCATTAAAAGAATTCTCATGATACACACTTTGCATAACATGAGGGCCGGTATATCATGTTACTATAGAGTGACATGGCAAAGATTGTGTAGCGGGTTTTTATGGTACAACCAGCTCAGTCGGCCTTGAGGGAATCCAAGGCTGCGAGGAGACTTACGGAGGTCTCTATGACTAACTCACTAGTCCAAAGGAACGGAATGTCCAATGGAGAGCTTGTATGTCAATGAGAATTGAGGGTAGTGCGACAAAACATCATGAAACGTGGGACTATACTCACGGAGTGGAGTAATAGTGCCGATCATATATATATATATATATAATGAAACTCTCGGTTAACAGTAATCAGGGAAAATAGTAATGCAGAAAATAGCAACTTAAGCTAAGTCATTAATTATCCAATTAACGCCTTTCTCAGGGGCATTTATTCATAATTTGACGACGTATGCAGCAGTCGTCCTTTATTTATTTTCATTTTATCGAAATTTCCAATATTATAGAATTTAACAAAACGCGCCCTGATCAGGGGCGTGACCTTTCAATTTGCGCCCTGTACAGGGGCGTGAGTTCCAGAAGACACGACCTTCATCAGGTCGTTAATTCACATGTTTCCGGATTAATATGAACAGATCAAATTTTCATGATAAATAATGCACAGGAAGTAGTTTCAGAAAAACAGGTACATGGTCATGACAAGAAAATAGCAGGATTACAAGAGATTGATCATGCATTAATCTAGAATCATGTTTGAATAGATATATAATTTTTGAACATGGGCTTTATTAATTAAGAGAAATTGACGTCCATGTGCAGGGCGTCAAATATAGAGTTGACGACCTAGTCAGGGTCGTTTCTTGTAAATTAGCGCCCTTGATAGGGTCGCTTATTTTAATTTAGCGCCCGTGACAGGGACGCTTCCTTAAAAACCTTGCAGAAAACGCATGAAAACTATATGCATGTATTAACGGATGATGTTATAATCATTATTACGCTAGTTTGGGGCTACAGTCCTTGAGAAAACCTACCTTGATGTAGATCTGGAAGAAGAAACGTGAAGAGGACGATACTCTGTTTTGCAACAGAGTCTTCTAATCACCAGCAGAAGAAGAAGAAAATGATGCTTTGAAGAACAATCTCGTTCTTCAGTAGGTCAAGAAGGCTTTCCTACAGAGAAATAAGATGAAGAATCATTAGTATTCTTCATAACTAAAATCGTAGAAGAAGAGGATGAAGAATCTCACGTTCTTCACTTCGACAGAGAGTTACTGTAGACTTCCTACAGAAGAAATCATGAAGATCATTAATCGTATAACCTAAGGAAAAAGGAAAAAGAGGAAGAACATTACTATACCTCAGACGAACCGAACGCCAAAATAGCGAACAGATCGAATAGGTGGGTATTTATAGGATTTTGAGGATTCTAATAGGATTAGAGTTGTATTGGAAGTAATACTTCCATGATAGAGTCCTTACTATATTCTATCTTAAGCGTAGTTATCCAGAACTTGCCCTGGATAGGTCTGGGTTCGAACGAAACTTGAACAGAATTAACGTCTTAAGCGAGGGCGTCGAATAGAAATTGACGCCTTGTCACGTGTCGTTTCTTGTTGAAACACGTCCACTCCAAGGGCGTTACGTTAACTTGCCCTTTTTATTTATTTTGGTCGTTTGAAATTTGACGCCTTATTATGTGGGCATCCTTTCTTTAATTAGCGCCTTATGTAAGGGCGTTTCTTGTAAAAGTAGCGCCTTTATCTGAGGCGTTATTTTCATCAAGGTTTAATTCTTCTCATTTCGGGCTTTATCATTTATTTACTTAATCTTTTAATCTATTTTGATTTATCTAAATTTATTTCTTTTTATTTTGTCAGGGTTGCTATAATCCACCTTCCGGCGAACGGCTCCATGCTTAAGCCGCTATACATACACTTCCGTCAATCTAGACCTTCCGTCTGGGTCGATGCTTAAACCTTCATCCCTTGCATCGACATTAACCCCATGTCAACGAACATCTACTCTCCGGCGACCGGCTCCATGCTTAAGCCGCTATACATACATTTACGTCGATCTAGACCTTCTGTCTAAGTCGATGCTTAAACTTTCATCCTTTACGTTGACATTAGCCCCATGCCAACAAACATCCACTTTCCAACGAACGGCTTCATGCTTATGCTGCTATACATATACCTCCATTGATCTAGACATTCCGTCTGAATCAACACTCAAACCTTTTATCCTTTGCATTGACGTTATCCCTACGTTAATGAATAGATACTTTGATAGGAAACGGTTTGGCATTCCCTGCCATTGATAGGGAGCTCGCATGGATGAGTCCCTTCCTCGGGTTTGAATGCTAGGTCTTATCCTAGGCAAGTTAGAAATAATAAAAAAAAAGACAATAGGGCTTAAAATAGGGGTGCCCCGCCAGACTCGCCTTAGCATCTTGCTAAGCGAGGGCAAAAATGGCCATAACCCGGCTGTGGTGAAAACTCGAAAGGGCGCTACAGGCAAAATAGGGTACCCCGTCACGTGAAAACCCAAAAGGGCGCGTGGACAAAAGTAAGAGGGGGTTGGCTCCAGTGAAAACCCGAAGGGGCACTTGAGTCAGTAATGTGATAAAAAAATAAGAAGAAAAGATGAAAATGAATGAAAATTCCTTCTGTTCTCACTATTGTTCAAGTCCCACTAGGAAATCAGAAACTACCATTGATCTGTTGGCATCATCTCCTGGATCAATGCTGAAACCCTCCGGTGTAGGCCTTACGCCTACTTCGCTAAAACTTTCCTTTGCTTCGGCATTTACCCAATGTCGATGAACGAACTTCCATCGAGCCTCCGACATCATCGTTAAGGCCGATGCTTAATGTTGAGTCTCCAGACGATTTTGATGATAACAAAACCCCAGAATTACAATGGGTTGTTTAATTGTTTGAACTTCTCCAAATGAGATTGAAACCCAAATGCATGAGTTGATTGAGGGTCAAACAAGCTCATTTTATATGTATGCTTGTGCAAACATAAGTCTTCAAATGTTCGGTTATGTTTCATGGACTGAACTATACTATTTTGCAGGATTCCCAGTTGGCAGTCGACCTAAAGGCACAGAGCGGTCGACCTAATTTTCCAGGGATCTCAAAACTACATTTTTTTACAGTGGCTGTCGACCGCCCAGCAAGGACCGGTCAACCGGTTTTCCCAGAACCCAACGGCCCATTTCCTGTAAACTTCCGGTCGACCGCCCCCTACCTCAGGTCGACTGCCAGTCTCGAAAAGCCATTTTTGTTGACTTTGTGTTCTCAACGTGGGAAGCGCCTCTTCTTGGATTTATTTAATCCCAAAGCCACCAAACTTTCCCTGATATGTGGATCTGGTTCCTGGCTTGTCCCTTGACCATTCAAGAGTTATAAAAGCATCTCTTTGGGGCAAGAAACCCTAATCAATCCAAGGAGGCTATCAAGGGGAGATTCAAGTCCTGGTACTGTAGCCGTGAACAGTGCTCCGGGAAGGAAGTTCTTCATCCACCTTCAAGTGATCCAAGCCACATCTGGAGCAGATCAATCCCAAGCCTAGTGGACATCAAGTTGCATCCAAAACCTTCTTCATCAACTATGGGGGAGCTTGAATCTGAAGTTTTCTTTTTGTGTCTTCCATTCGAATTCTATTTCAGATTTAAGTGTGTGTTCTTGTAATACTTGAATACTTGTGTGTGTGTGGATCTACGTAGATCCGTGTCTATGTGTGTGTGTGTTTATTTCTTCACATATCTTTGTGATTCGGTGCTTGTGCACCTTCATGGGAGTTCTGAACTCACACGAGTGTGTGTGTGTGCTTTGATCTTGTAACCTTCTACAAGATAGTGTGTGAATCCTCACAGTCGGTGAGGGGTGGACGTAGGTTACAGTTGTTGCATCCGAACCACCTAAAAATCGTGGTCTTCTGTGTGGTTTGCTCCTTATCTTCTACCTCCAATTCAGCTCTAGCTCTTTTGCATATTTCATCATCATCTAGTTTCTTTGTTTAGATCTAGCTTCATTAACCTCTTTACGGGAAGATCTCTGGTATATCAAAAGGTAGTTTCTTATCGACAAGGTTAGTCCTGTCGGGAGGAAAATACCTTGTGAGAGAGAATCTTCGGATTCTCGGACTCCGCCTGGTACCAAAGAACTGCTGTAGGGGTTGATTTAGCCAGATTCCTTTTGTAATCCATCGATTCTATACTTGTTTGTTGGTTGCTCTTAATACATGTTTTAAATCTGGTAAAAGTTTTTAAAAATCTATAATCACCCAATTCACCCCCCCCCCTCTTGGGTGTCATTGATTGCGGGACTTCACTTAAACCCTCCGGCATAGGCCTTACGCCTATACTGCTAAAACTTTCCTTTGCTTCGGCATTTACCCAATGTCGATGAACAAACTTCCGTCGAGCCTCCGACATCATCGTCGAGGCCGATGCTTAAACCCTCCAGCATAGGCCTTACGCATATACTCCTAAAATTTTCCTTTGCTTTGGCATTTACCCAATGTCGATGAACAAACTTCCATTGAGCCTCCGACATCATCGTCGAGGCCGATGCTTAAACCCTCCGGCATAGGCCTTACGCCTATACTGCTAAAACTTTCCCTTGCTTCGGCATGTACCCAATGTCGATGAACGAACTTTCGTCGAGCCTCCGACATCATCGTCGAGGCCGATGCTTAAACCCTCCGGCATAGGCCTTACGCCTATACTGCTAAAACTTTCCTTTGCTTCGGCATTTACCCAATCTCGATGAACAAACTTTCGTCGAGCCTCTGACATCATCGTCGAGGCCGATGCTTAAACCCTCCGGCATAGGCCTTACGCCTATACTTCTAAAACTTTCCTTTGCTTTGGCATTTACCCAATGTCGATGAATGAACTTCCATCGAGCCTCCGACATCATCGTCAAGGTCGATGCTTAAACCCTCTGGCATAAGCCTTACGCCTATACTGCTAAAACTTTCCCTTGCTTCGGCATGTACCTAATGTTGATGAACAAACTTCCGTCGAGCCTCTGACATCATCGTCGAGGCCGATGCTTAAACCCTCCGACATAGGCCTTACGCCTATACTACTAAAACTTTCCCTTGCTTCGGCATGTACCCAATGTCGATGAACAAACTTTCGTCGAGCCTCCGACATCATCGTCAAGGCCGATGCTTAAACCCTCCGGTATAGGCCTTACCGCCTATTGTAGCAACCCTGGTAAATTAAAGGACTAGAAAGTCCAAATAAATCAAAACTAATAATTAAAATAAAGCCCGGACCCTATATACAATCCCTGACATCCTAATGACCTTACCCTTGTATTATAATAAATGTAAGAACAACATGCCATTTTTAAATAGGCATTAAAGGCACAATATAATTTTATTTGAATTAAGAATCAATAAATCTTGAAGAAAACATCAATTTGTATTTTATTAATAATTTAGAAATTTTAATATTTCATATATGTTACAATATATTTTATTAGAAGGAAGAAGGGTATATTGATAAGATTTAAATATGTTAAAGATAATAAAAGGGTAATAGAGTGGGCATATAGACAACATTGGTGTTTTTAAGCATGCTTGGCAATGGAATGAAAAGTGAATAGTGCCCAACGTATAGGCGTGCTATTCACATAAAAAGGCGTTAACAAAGGCGCTATTCCAAAATCAGTGAATAGTGCCACTTTTTAAATTAAAAGAATTTTATAAAACTAATTACATGAAAATAATAGAGAAAATGGAAAAAGATTACCCATAAAATTTCATGTCAATACCCCATCAAGAAAAAAAAGATAAAAATCTAGGAAGATTGTTACACTTTAAATTCACGTTAATTTATAAAACAAGGTAACCGTGTGATAGTTTGGGGAAAGAATTAGCTTGGGAAAGATTAAATATGGGAAATCCTAATACTATTAGGACATGTACTAGGGAGTTTGTGTTCCAATCAAACTCCAAACCCATTAGGATTCCCTTCTCATAAATACCAACCCCTCCATCGAACCCATGTTGATACTATTTGCCAAAGACGTCCTTCTGCTGCTTCTTCTTCTAAAAGGTTTTGAAGATGTTCTCCTCTTCATCCTTTCTTCGGACGAAAAGGGGGCTGCCGCTTCTCCTTGCTGCTGCTCAGTACGTGAAGAACCTGAGAAGTTCTTCATCTTCTTCCTCTTCCTCCTGCGGATTGCCTACAACGAGAAGGGGCGCAAGAAGCCTTTCTTCTTCCTGCTGAAGGAGGGTCGCCATCTTCCTTGGGTTTTAAGGCTGCCGCGATTAGCGGCTGAAGCATACATATTACTGCTGCTGCTGTTTTGCCTTTGGCTGTTGAAGCTGTTATCATCTTCTTCCTTCTACCTGGTTACTCTGTTGAAACCAGAGTATCGTCCTTGTTATTGATTCTTCACTGTTCTTCACGTTATAGCATCCAAATCACCAATCAAGGTAGGTTTTCTCAAGTCTTAGCCCAATTGATAAATATATAAGTTCATGCATACATTTAGACTCTTTTTACCATGTTTTACAATGATTTAATAGTGTTCTGTTTTATTTTTTTGGAAGTTATAGTGAAATAGCGACCCAGGCTTGGGCGCTATTCTTAAGGCGCGACCGCTTGGTAGTCGCCACTTTCATAAACTGAATAATTAAATCAGCATGTTTAAAATTTAATAACTTGACATCTTGAAATCTACTTAACTTGATACGTGCATGACTTGATTCCCCTTATTTTTCTCTACATGACCATGTGAACCGTTTCCTAAAATTTGCACCGGATTAAACAACACCTGAAGTATGGGCGCTATTTTAATATCGCGCTTATAAGTTGGGTGCTATCTATTGACAAGCGACTGGAATCAGGGCGCCAATCACCCTATACACAGATTTGAAACACGACTTGACCTAAGGCGCTATTTTTGAAACGTGGCTGCGCCATGGGCGCTATTTAATCCAGAACATAATGATGTATTGAAAGGCTATACAAATTCCAGGTTTTGTTTACGTTAAAACTGGAAATGGAATTTAAAGGACACGGCTGGGTCACAGGTGCGTTTCGATAATATAGTGGCTGCACCCCAGTCGCTATTTAAGAAATAGCGACCAGTACCTAGGCGACATTTTCTGAGATATATGTTTCCGTCGATTTCATGTATACCCTAGCGATGGGTTACATATTAGGCACTATATTCCATACCGTGAGTATAGTCCCGCGTTTCTCGGAGATTCATCGATTACCCTATACTTTCTCAATGACATACGAGCCCTTCGTTGGACATTTCGTTCCTTCGAACCGGTGAGTTAGTCATAGAGACCTCCGTAAGTCTCCTCGATACCTTAGATTCCCTCAAGGCCGATTGAGTTGGTTGTACCATAAAAACCCATGACACTATTTGAAATACCATGTCACTCTAAAGAAACATGGTATACTGGCCCTCATGAGATGATGTTTGAATGTCATGAGAATACTCTTAAAATAATGGAATGGGAAAATCCATACCATTTATATCCTTTAAGAACTGTGTGCCGTACTTGGGGACGCTAATTCTATCTACCTTATCATGTACAAGGAAGAGCGACCATTTCTATATGAGCGCTTATTCTTAATGTCATGGCACCCATCAAGGGAACCATCTCCACCTAGTTTTATCCCAATCGCGGGTATACCGTTATTATCGTCCTTACATATCCTGTTCGACCTTGAAATCCTACTCTCTATGGTCTACCTTAAAGTTCCTATAAGCTTGAATCCTTTGGAATTCTATATTGGCTATAACTATAGTGGATGTCGAAATACATGATCAATGCCTGCGCATTTAAGGGCCCGATCTGGTTCTGGGAGGAGCACCTGAAAGTACTAGTGCCCATGGGAGCTGTAATGATCACGGTGTGGCATTGCACCGAAGTACTTGTCGTTCTCGATGACATTCCATAAATCTCGTACTTGACTCGACTTGACATGACATGACTTGCGTGACCCGAAAAAGATATTTATTATATACTTGCTTGAAACATGATATCCAATTTTCGACATGACATGATTGAATATCTTGATACTTATTGACATGAGTTCTTGAAAGACATGCTAGTTCACTCAACTATCTTTTGATATACACTCTCTATCTTGACATACACTCTTTATTGTCATTTTATGCGAGCATGCATAGCTATATTGCATTCATATAACTTGTAATCTACTTAAAGCAAGCTAGCACTTGAGATATAAATCCTACTGAGCGTTCGCTCATCCAGTGTTTTCTCCTATTTTTCAGGTAAGTCCGATGACGAGACTCAATCGGATGGGGAAGGTCAAGAGTAAAAAGACTAGAGCAGCAACCATCTATCAAAGCGTCGTCTAGTCTTGTCTTTTCATTTTCTTGAGTCATTCCTTGTACTTTTCCTTTTATTAAGTCCTAGCACTTTCATTAAGTGAATTGTAATAGAAGTACTTTGAGGTTGTGATTGAATAAAGGTTTGGGTTATCTTTACTTTTGTGCACTTTGTCTTTGTGTCAAATACACTAACGCTCTGATTGACATGATCGATATAAACTCGTCACGCACTCCGGATTCCTTCCGCGCTCGGGGCATGACAATTTTTGTGGTATTAGAGCCTAGGATATTCAATTCCTAGGAAACCCAAGTCCAAGGATAGGTTTAAACCTTTACCCGGTGAGATTGGGTAGAACCGAGGGTTGAGTTAAATTAATACCTTTGAACATAACCACATATTAATATAGTTATTGTAATTGTAGGACCATGGCCGCAGAACGTGCTCAGTGGCGCGATATGCAAAGGACCGTCCAAGTTCTTACTCAAGCACTCCAACAGGTCGCGCAAGGAGGTGCACATCGTGGAGCCGAAAATCTCCACCAAAGTTTTAGAAACATGAACCCTCCTAAGTTCATGGGATCCACTGATCCGGATGATGCCGAGCACTGGATCTAAGAAACTAAACGTATCTTTAGAGTTATGCAATGCACAGACCAAGAGAAGGTCCTGTTAGCAACATTTCAACTGGAGAGAGACGCCTGAAGCTGTTGGGAGTCAGTAGAAGCCACTTTAGAGCAAGACCAAGTTACTTGGGAAGAATTTGTTGAACATTTCAACAATAAATATCTCTCAGATCGAGTCCAGGAGAAAAAGGCCACCGAATTCGCCACACTCAAGCAACGATCCTTATCGGTGGTCGAGTACGAGGCTCAGTTCTTGAGATTGTCTCGGTATGCTAAAAACTTAGTTAGTACCGAGAAGATGAAAGCAAGAAGATTCTTAAATGGGCTCAGGCCCCAATATATCACATAGTTGGCACCGATGGACATACAAGTCTATTCGGAGATGGTACGACGGGCCCAGCTACTGGAGGATGCCACGTAACTATCTGATAGGATCCGTGAGAGAGACAAGAAGGAGCATGTTACTAGCTCCGGCAATTTCAAACCCAACTTCAACAAGAAGAGGCCAAGTAATGGAGGAGAGTCTTCCTAGGAAAAGAAAGTTAAAAAGATTAACAAGCCGTTCTCCATCACCACCACACCTTCTAAAGTGGTGTGTAAACATTGTGACAAGGCCGGACATAAGGCCGAGGAATGTTGGAGAAAACTTGGAGCTTGTCTCCGTTGTGGGAGCCGTGATCATCGGATTCCCGACTGTCCATTCTTACTGAACAAGCCGGTGATGTAAAGCGCCCGACAACAAAGAATGCACGTCTCTAGGCTATTAAGGAGGCAGAACAAGACGAAGGCGGACTAGTGGAAGGTACATTGAAAGTTTGTTCCAAGTCTGCATATGTCTTATTTGATACTAGTGCATCGTATTCGTTTATTTCTAAGAAGTTTGTTGATCCATTACCTATAGAACCGGAATGGATAAAATTAGTTATTTCAACTCCTCTCGGAAACGAAGCCGATATTACTCATCATTACCAAAATTGCAGAGTCTTGGTAAAAGGAAGAAACTTTCCTATCAACCTAATATGCCTAGATTTGAAGGAATATGATATCATATTAGGAGCGGATTGGCTATCCAAATACCAGGCAACTGTTGATTGCCATAACAGCAAAGTAACTTTCAAGGAATTCCCAGAACTGGTCTATACTAGCCCTAAGAGTCAGAGCAAGTCACCTCTTATTTCGGCTCTCCAAGCTAGCAAGCTAATAAGGAAAGGATGTATATCTTTCCTTGCTTTTGTCACCATTAAGGAAACTAAGGAGATTAAGATAAAAGACATCCTTGTTGTGCAAGAATTTCCGGACGTGTTTCCGGAAGATTTGCATGGATTACCTCCACAAAGAGAAGTGGCCTTCACCATCGATTTGATCCCTGGTGCTGGCCCTGTTTCTAAGGCACCTTATAGGATGTCCCCTGCCGAACTCAAGGAGCTGAAGGAGCAACTAATGGAGCTTATGAAGAAAAGATTTATTAGACCAAGCGCTTCCCCGTGGGGAGCACCTGTGATGTTTGTAAAGAAGAAGGATGGATCCATGAGGTTATGCATTGACTATCGATAGTTGAATCATCTCACTATCAAGAACAAGTATCCACTGTCAAGAATCGATGAGTTATTTGATCAAATATCTGAATCCAAGTATTTCTCAAAGATTGATCTCAGGTCGAGATATCACCAACTGAGGATCAACGATGAGGACATTTATAAGACCGCATTCAGGAGCAGGTATAGGCACTATGAATTTGTTGTTATGCCTTTTGGACTAACGAATGTCCCTACAGCCTTTATGCAGTTGATGAATAGTATATTCAGGCCTCATCTAGATCAATTCATAGTGGTTTTCATTGATGATATACTGATCTATTCAAAGACCAAGGAAGATCATGAGGAGCATTTGAGGATTGCATTACAGATATTGAGGACTAATCAGCTATATGCAGAGCTCAGTAAATGTGAATTCTGGCTAGAAGAAGTGTCTTTCTTGGGACATGTGATTTCAAAGGATGGTTTATCCGTAGATCCATCAAAGGTTGAAGCTATAAGGAATTAGGAAAGACCGACCAATGCTAGCGAGATCCATAGTTTCTTGGGTCTTACGGGCTATTATAGGCGATTCATCAAGGATTTCTCCAAGATCGTTGTACCACTCACTAGGCTAACTCGCAAGGAGATCCGTTATGAATGGAGTGAGGAATGTGAAAGAAGCTTCCAAGCTCTCAAGGATCACCTAACTACTACCCCGATCTTAGCTTTACCAGTTGAAGGAGAGAAGTTTGAGGTATACAGCGATGCATCTGGCATTGGCCTCGGATGTGTCTTAATGCAACAAGGAAGAGTCATAGCTTACTCTTCCTGACAACTCAAGAAGCATGAAGAGAACTACCCAGTTCATGACTTGGAATTGGCTGCGGTAGTATTCGCATTAAAGATATGGAGACATTACCTATACGGAGTGCAGTTTACTGTATACTCCGATCACAAGAGTCTCAAGTATCTCTTCTCTCAGAAGGAATTGAATATGAGGCAAAGACGTTGGCTAGAATATCTCAAGGACTTCGACTTCACAATACAATATCATCATGGAAAGGGTAATCCTGTAGCAGATGCCCTTAGTTGAAAGTCGAGAGCACTATTAGCCAATTGTATGATTCAGGAGTGGAAGTTGCTAGAACAATTCTCTAAACTTGATATAAGCATGGACAAGGTGAGCGGGTGTGTTACACTATCCCACATGAGTATACAGCCATATCTACTCTCAAAAATACAAGGACTTCAAGATAACGACCCAATATTAGTGGAAATCAAGGGCAAAATAGAAGAGCAATCTGATTTCAAATTAGCCTCAGATGGAAGGTTGTTATTCAGAGATAGAACTTGTATACCGGATTGTCTAGAGCTAAAGAAGAATATCTTAGATGAAGCTCATAGATCGAGGTACACGATTCATCCAGGATCTACCAAAATGTACCAAGATTTTAAAAGGACTTTCTGGTGGCCCAATATGAAAAGAGAAGTAGCGGACTTCGTGTCTCGCTATCTCACGTGCCAACAGGTCAAGGCAGAACACCAAAAGCCTGCCGGTAAGCTACATCCTTTATATATTCCCAAGTGGAAGTAGGAGGATATCGGCATGGACTTCATTATGGGTCTATCTAAATCAAAAGGAGGACATGATGGAATATGGGTTATCATTGACCGATTGACCAAGGCGGCACATTTCTTGCCAATCAAGAGCCGATGGTCAGTTGACATTCTGGCTGCTCTATACATTAAAGAAATAGTCAGATTACATGGAGTACATGTCTCAATCGTGTCTGACAGAGACCCGCACTTTACATCACATTTCTGGAAGGGTCTACAACATTCGTTGGGGACGAGACTTAACTTTAGTACTACTTTTCATCCTCAAACGGATGGTCAGATTGAGAGAACCAATAAGGTGATAGAAGATATGTTCAGAGCTTGCATCATTGATTTCGGTGGAAGCTGGCATGATCACTTGCCTTTGGTCGAGTTTGCATACAATAATAGTTACCAGGCAAGTATACAAATGGTACCTTTCAAAGCTTTGTATGGAAGGAGCTGCCGATCACCCTTGTGCTGGGATGAGGTTGGAGAAAAGCAACTATTAGGCCCAGACATGGTAAGGGATACCACCGAAAAGATTCAGTTGATTAGAGAAAGACTTCAGGTTGTTCAGTCTAGACAGAAGGCTTATGCTGACACAAGAAGAAGAAATCTTGAATTCCAAGTCGGAGATCATGTATTTCTTAAGATATCACCCGGATGTGGAATACGGAGATTTGGTGTTAAGGGCAAGCTTACACCAAGGTTTATCGGACCTTTTGAGGTACTAGAAAGAGTTGGCGAGGTGGCTTACCGTGTAATATCCCGGACCTTTTGGATCCTTCTTCATGGGTTCCGGATCTGGTTTCTTGGAGTGTCCGGCTCTGTTGTGTCAGAAATTTCGTTTCGGGCATCTTTCGTGTTCGGATCGGCGCGATCCGGAGTTGTTTCGGAGGCCCGGAAGCGTTCCGCGGCTTTTTCGCGCGTGTTTTCCGATTACCGGTGTGTGTTTCGGTAATTCCTTCGGAACCTCGCTGCGGGTGAACCGGGTCGTTCACCTGGACACGAGTGGTACCGTTGCGATCGGTGCGTTCTGAGGATCGCGAAAACGTAATTTTCTATTTTTTTGGTATTTTTTAGAATTTCTAGATTTTCTATAAATATCTCACCTTTCTCTCTCTCCCATCACCCTCTTCTTCTTCTTCTTCTTCTTCCTTCTCTTCTCCCCACCGTGACCATCGCCCCTCCCTCTCTCTTTCTCTCTCATTCGGTCGCAGCGACGTCCCCTTCTGGCTGCAGACGGTGTGAGGCGACGGCGTGACGACGTGGGCGACGTTGAGGTGATCGTGGCGGCGTAAAGCTTGTGGGGAACCGTGAAGGGACGAGGGTTTTCAAAGCGTTCTTTGCGATCTCGGTAACGATTCGGCGGAGCATTCGCTCCATTGAGGTAGGGTGACGTTCCCTAGCTCCCCGCCGTTCATTTCCGTGGTTTATAGGCCGAGAGGGGCTTGATTAAGCAGGTTTGGGGTTTTCCATGATTTTGGGAGAGCTCGCCCGATCTATGGATTTAGCCCGCGATTTCACGTTTTCGTGGCCTAGTATCATGCTAGGGGTCCCCAGGGGTCTTCCCCTTTGATTTCCCTCTCTCCGGTGGAGGCATGGGGGGCGTGGTTGGGTTTTTTTGGGCTTTTCCCGCCGTTTCACTGTCGGGGGAGTGTGACGGTCCTTCCAGTGACCGTCACACTCTGTGACGCGCCTGGGTGGGTGCGTCACAGCCCTTGTTTAGCCAGTTGGGGGTCAGGGACTGTAACGGTCCCATGATAGACCGCCACAGGCGTGTGATGCGCCTGGGTTGGGCCGTCAGAGCGTCCCGACCATTGGCATCCGACCGTTGGTTTGACCGTTGGGGGTCAAGGCGTGTGACGCACCAGGACTGGCGCGTCACAGCCTTGTGACGGCCCAGCGTGGGAGCGTCAGAAGCTATTCAACCCCCAGGCCGTGTGACGCTCCAGGGCTGGACTGTTACATGTGTTTGACGCTCCAGGAATGGACCATCACATGCTGTGACGCACCGAGTGGTATGCGTCATAGCTTGCCCTTGTTTTTCCCTGTGACGCACCTGCATAGGTGCGTCACAGTCTGTAACGCACGAGGGCTGGTGCGTTACACTCCGTTTTACACTGGGAGTGTGACGGCCTGCGTTGGACTGTCAGGCGTCTGTGACGGTCCAGCCTAGACCGTCAGGCGTTTGTGACGGTCCCGCCTAGACCGTCAGAGTCATGTGACGTGTCTAGGGTAGACCGTTAGGCACTGGGCTGTCCCGGGTGGTTTGCAACCCAGTTCATGTTCCGACCGTGGTCGCCGTGCGACGGTACCGATACGTGGGGGGGGGGGGGTCCCCGTACGTCGTCGGATGTGGACGTGGTTTTTCGTTGACTTGAGAGTCTACTCCATTAGTGACCCTCCACTAGTCGTAGCCTTCTTACATGCGTGTGGTCCCACCAGGGAGTGGTGGAGAGGCTACCCTGAGGATGATTTTTTTAGACTGGTTTTCGTCGGGCCCCTCATCGTTAGCCAGAGTCCGGCTACGGGGGAAAACCAGTCGGAGGGCCAGACCTAGGACGCATGGTCTGTGTGTGCACATGTGGTTGGGGGCAGTTGGACCTGCGCTGACAAGCGTGACCCCAGCTAGTCACTTGGTTATGGTACTTGTTCGGTGTCCGTGCCTCTCGTAGGCGCTATCGCGTCAGGCAGTTCACCTGCGGTGCGGTGTCAGTCGTCAGGGGACGCTACCGACTGTGCTTCTAGTGGGAGGTACTCTTGTCGAGTCGGGAGTGTCAGGTTGTCAGTCGTCACGGCTTCGACGTTCGGGCTTCGTCATGTTGACCGTTGCGTCTCGGTCTTCCCGCCGTGGTGCGTGTGTCGGCTTGCGTGTCGTGAGACCGGTGTTTTATAGTGGCAGGGCTTCCTTTTTGAGGTACTCGCTTAATGCTATCGTAGCGATTTCTCCATTTGCGAGGTAGGGTTTGAGTGATCCCTACTGAGTTTTGTTCCGAGACTCATTCCCTGCGTGTTTTCACCGTGTTTCAGGCGAGGCGAGGCTTCAGGGGAGTTCGTCTGAGGCTCAGTGCGGTTCAGGTGCCCAGCGTTAGTGCCAGAGGTCAGAGCCGAGGTATGCCCCGTGTAGCTATACTTTCTTTTCTTGTCTCTGTACTAGTTGTGGACTACTGTTGTTATTTTATTGTTATCTTGTGGACCATGTAAAATGTTAATTCATTTCCTGCTTATTTATATAACTGTTTAATTTCTGTAATTATTTATGACACTTGTGTAGTTTCCACACCATCCTTCTAACCCTTTCGAGTCTTCGGACTCGTAGGTGGCGATGCGAGTCTCGGGTTATCGGGTCTTCCCGGTAATCAGATTCTCGAGTCGTTACATATCACGTCGCTTTACCTCCTCAATTGTCTGAGGTTCATAATGTGTTCCACATATCCATGCTAAAGAAGTATGTACACGATCCGTCACATATCATCGATCATGGAGACCTAGTGATTCAAAAGGATCTCACATATGAACAAAAGCCCATGAAGATCATCGATCGCGAGGTACGCACACTAAGGAGCAAAACTATTCTCATGGTAAAGGTGCAATGGAGTAAATGCTCAAAACACGAAGCCACATGGGAGACCAAGGAGTCTATGAAGAAACGATTCCTAAACTTATTCTAAATGGTATGTACTCTTCACCCTCCACGTCTATATGCGATTGAATTTGGGGACCAAATTCTTTTAAGTGGGGATGGATGTAGCAACCCTGGTAAATTAAAGGACTAGAAAGTCCAAATAAATCAAAACTAATAATTAAAACAAAGCCCGGACCCTGTATACAATCCCTGACATCCTAATGACCTTACCCTTGTATTATAATAAATGTAAGAATAACATGCCATTTTTAAATAGGCATTAAAAGCATAATATAATTTTATTTGAATTAAGAATTAATAAATCTCGAAGAAAACATCAATTTGTATTTTATTAATAATTTATAAATTTTAATATTTCATATATGTTACAATATATTTTATTAGAAGGAAGAAGGGTATATTGATAAGATTTAAATACGTTAAAGATAATAAAAGGGTAATAGAGTGGGCATATAGACAATATTGGTCTTTTTAAGCATGCTTGGCAATGGAATGAAAAGTGAACAGTGCCCAACGTATAGGCGTGCTATTCACATAAAAAGGCGTTAACAAAGGCGCTATTCCAAAATCAGTGAATAGTGCCACTTTTTAAATTAAAAGAATTTTATAAAACTAATTACATGAAAATAATAGAGAAAAATGGAAAAAGATTACCCATAAAATTTCATGTCAATATCCCATCAAGAAAAAAAAAGATAAAAATCTAGGAAGATTGTTACACTTTAAATTAACGTTAATTTATAAAACAGGGTAACCGTGTGATAGTTTGGGGAAAGAATTAGCTTGGGAAAGATTAAATATGGGAAATCCTAATACCATTAGGACGTGTACTAGGGAGTTTGAGTTCCAATCAAACTCCAAACCCATTAGGATTCCCTTCTCTATAAATACCAACCCCTCCATCGAACCCATGTTGATACTATTTGCCAAAGACGTCCTTCTGCTGCTTCTTCTTCTTAAAGGTTTTGAAGACGTTCTCCTCTTCATCCTTTCTTCGGACGTAAAGGGGGCTGCCGCTTCTCCTTACTGCTGCTCAATACGTGAACAACCTGAGAAGTTCTTCATCTTCTTCCTCTTTCTCCTGCAGATTGCCTACAACGAGAAGGGGCGCAAGAAGCCTTTCTTCTTCCTGCTGAAGGAGGGTCGCCATCTTCCTTGGGTTTTAAGGCTGCCACAATTAGCTGCTGAAGCATACATATTACTGCTGCGACTGTTTTGCCTTCGGCTGTTGAAGCTGTTATCATCTTCTTCCTTCTACCTGGTTACTCTGTTGAAACCATAGTATCGTCCTTGTTATTGATTCTTCACCGTTCTTCACGTTATAGCATCCAAATCACCAATCAAGGTAGGTTTTCTCAAGTCCTAGCCCAAGTGATAAATATATAAGTTCATGCATACATTTAGACTCTTTTTACCATGTTTTACCATGATTTAATAGTGTTCTATTTTATTTTTTTGGAAGTTACAGTGAAATAGCGACCTAGGCTTGGACGCTATTCTTAAGGCGCGACCGCTTGGTAGTCGCCACTTTCATAAACTGAATAATTAAATCAGCATGTTTATAATTTAATAACTTGACATCTTGAAATCTACTTAACTTGATACGTGCATGACTTGATTCCCCTTATTTTCCTCTACATCACCATGTGAACCGTTTCCTGAAATTTGTACCGGATTAAACAACGCCTGAAGCATGGGCGCTGTTTTAATATCGCGCCTATAAGTTGGGCGCTATCTATTGACAGGCGATTGGAATCAGGGTGCCAATCACCCTATACATAGATTTGAAAGACGACTTGACCTAGGGCGCTATTTTTGAAACGTGGTTGCGCCATGGGCGCTATTTAATCCAGAACATAATGATGTATTGAAAGGCTATACAAATTCCAGGTTTTGTTTACGTTAAAACTGGAAATGGAATTTAAAGGACACGGTTGGGTCACAGGCGCGTTTTGGTAATATAGTGGCTGCACCCTAGTCACTATTTAAGAAATAGCGACCAGTACCCAGGCGGCATTTTCTGAGATATATGTTTCCGTCAATTTCATGTATACCCTAGCGATGGGTTACATATTAGGCACTATATTCCATACCGTGAGTATAGTCCCGCGTTTCTCGGAGATTCATCGATTACCCTATACTTTCTCAATGAAATATGAGCCCTTCGTTGGACATTCCATTCCTTCGAACCAGTGAGTTAGTCATAGAGACCTCCGTAAGCCTCCACGATGCCTTGGATTCCCTCAAGGCCGATTGAGCTGGTTGTACCATAAAAACCCATGACACTATTTGAAATACCATGTCACTCTAAAGAAACATGGCATACTGGCCCTCATGATATGATGTTTGAATGTCATGAGAATACTCTTGAAATAATGGAATGGGAAAATCTATACCATTTATATCCTTTAAGAATTATGTGCCGTACTTGGGGACGCTAATTCTATCTACCTTATCATGTACAAGGACGAGCGACCATTTCTATATGAGCGCTTATTCTTAATGACATGGCACCTATCAAGGGAACCATCTCCACCTAGTTTTATCGCAATCGTGGGTATACCGTTATTATCGTCCTTACATATCCTGTTCGACCTTGAAATCCTACTCTCTATGGTCTACCTTAAAGTTCCTACAAGCTTGAATCCTTTGGAATTCTATATTGGCTATAACTATAGTGGATGTCGAAATACATGATCAATGCCTGCGCATTTAAGGGCCTGATCTGGTCCTAGGAGGAGCACCCGAAAGTACTAGTGCCCATGGGAGTTGTAATGATCACAGTGTGACATTGCACCGAAGTACTTATCGTTCTCGATGACATTCCACAAATCTCGTACTTGACTCGACTCGACATGACATGACTTGTGTGACCCGGAAAAGGTATTTATTATATACTTGCTTGAAACATGATAGCCAATTCTCGACATGACATGACTGAATATCTTGATACTTATTGACATGAGTTCTTGAAAGACATGCTAGTTCACTCAACTATCTTTTGATATACACTCTCTATCTTGACATACACTCTTTATTATCATTTTATGCGAGCATGCATAGCTATATTGCATTCATATAACTTGTAATCTACTTAAAGCAAGTTAGCACTTGAGATATAAATCCTACTGAGCATTCGCTCATCCAGTGTTTTCCCCAATTTTTCAGGTAAGTCCGATGATGAGACTCAATCGAATAGGGAAGGTCAAGAGTAAAGAGACTAGAGCTGCAACCATCTATCAAAGCGTCGTCTAGTCTTGTCTTTCCATTTTCTTGAGTCATTCCTTGTACTTTTCCTTTTATTGAGTCTTAGCACTTTCATTAAGTGAATTGTAATAGAAGTACTTTGAGGTTGTGATTGAATAAAGGATTGGGTTATCTTTACTTTTGCGCACTCTGTCTTTGTGTCGAATACACTAACGCTATGATTGACATGATCGATATAAACTCGTCACACACTCCGGGTTCCTTCCGCGCTCGGGGCGTGACACCTATGCTGCTAAAAGTTTTATTTGCTTCGGCATGTACCTAATGTCAATGAACAAACTTCGGTCGAGCCTCCGACATCATCGTCGAGGCCGATGCTTAAACCCTCCGGCATAGGCCTTACGCCTATACTGCTAAAACATTCCTTTGCTTCAGCATGTACCCAATGCCGATGAACAAACTTCCGTCGAGCCTCCGACATCATCATCGAGGCCGATGCTTAAACCCTCTGGTGTAGGCCTTATGCCTATACTGCTAAACATTTCTCTTGCTTCGGCATCTACCCAATGCCGATGAACAAACTTCCGTCGAGCCTTCGACATCATCGTCAAGGCCAATGCATAAACCCTCTGGTATAGGCGTTATGCTTGTACTGTTAAAACATTTCCTTTGCTTCGGAATCTACCCAATGTTGTTGAATACATGGCCGTGAAAGAATGTGGTCTCACAACCCTTTGACTTCAGCCTGCCTCCACAACTATCATCATGTCCCACCCGCATGATTGCTGAAACATAGCAGCCTAAACCTTCTGTCTAAAGCCAATTTAAGTGATATTCTTGCCTCGCTTCTGTGAGAATCCTTCGTCCCACCGGAATACACCCCGGTGAGAATATGCAAAAGTCTACACCAGTGTGCCTCGCATGCTCGTCCCTCGCCTGCGCCACCCACTGTTGGGGGGCATTTGTGGTCACCTAAAATATGATGGTAGGCAAGCCAAGCAAGGATCGCTCAAGAAAGAGGGGAAAAAAGCCCTTGAGTAGCAGGCTGCGTCGACGTAGCTCATTCGCTGCATCGACGTAGTTGAAGATGAGACGTTGGAAAGCTGCGTCGACGCACTTGAAGACGAGACCTTGGAAAGCAGCCAGGCGACCAACGGTGGCGTCGACGCATATCCTCGCCGGCGTCAACGCCCCTAAAGAATGGAATAGAAAAGGGCATTCTGGGCATTCTAGCTCATTGGCTGCGTGAATGCACTGAAACAGTTGCGTCGACGCGGCTGAAGATAGGAAACGAGCGTAGGCTCTGGATGATGGGCTGCGTTGACGCATGAGGTCAATAGCGTCGATGCACCTGAAGAAGAGATGAAGAAAAGGCTCCTGACAGTAGAAGGTTGCATCGACGTAGCCTGCAAGGTGTGTCGATGCATTCTCAAGACGCAGACAAGCCCGTACGGCCGTGTCACGAGTGTGACGCGTGTTCTCCCAAAAGCACGATCGAAGTACCTTCTAGCGGCCTGTATGACCGTACAGGACGCATAGGGGATGATATTCTCCAATCATTGGAGATTATCTTGGCCCTGTGGACATATAAATTATACGTCCATACGTCCTACCTAGGTCCCGCATTGGCGTCAGAGCTGAAGAGAGAAGACTCGGAGAAACTGGCTACCTAGGGATCCGGAGAATGCTACCGTCCGGCAAATCCTCACATTTGTACGGGCGCATTAGATGACAAAGGAAAACACAGGGTACCCTCCTAAATTTATACACTGCTATGGATCCACCCTCGGGTCCCTGGTGGTGAAGAATGTCCCAAAGAAATTCACAGTTCTCAGTTCCTGAAGCAAAGCTCAAAGCAATTTTCAACGGCACACTCTTAGTGCCTCCAACAGCACACCCTCAAGGCCCCTCCAGCGGCACACTCTTAGTGCCTCCAGTGGCACACCCTCAAGGCCCCTCCAGCGGCACACTCTAAGTGCCTCCAGCGGCACACTCTCAAAGGCCCCCCAGTGGCACACTTTGGAGTGCCTCCTGCGGCACACTCTGAAAGGCCTCCGCAAGTGCCCCAGCGGCACACCCCCAAACAGCCCTCCAACGGCACAGTCTTGGTGCCTCTCCAATGGCACACTAGTGGTGCCCTTCCAACGGCACACTCTTGGTGCCTCTCCAACGGCACACTGGTGGTGCCCTTACAACGGCACACTCATTGTGCCCTTTTAACGGTGCATTTGTTAGGCCCTCTCAGCGGCACACCCTACCAAGTCCTCCACCCGGTGCAGCTCTACTGCCCCCACACCCGGTGCAGCGTTACAACCTATAGACCGGTACAAACCTATGGCAGACACAACGGTCACTACGTGGGACCCTTGGCGCGCAGCTCGGCCACCTCGGAGCCAGCTCACACCTTGCCGCGGTGTCACCCTCTGGTTCGAGTAGGCAGGCCTCCACCTGACGAAGACATGGCCGGGGTCAACCTCGGACAGAGTCGCCATCATGAGGCCCCCGTCAACATCGGAGGTATAAAAACCTCTCACAAAGAAGACAACACAGTGGACGAAGGAGGACATACAGTGAATGTCACACAGAGAGAAGGAGACGCACAACAAGAGAAGAAGAAGAAGAGAGGAAAAAGGTAGAGGAGAGTGAGGAGAGAGGGAGAGAGAGTGCTGAATGTAGTGGGAGGGGAAGGAATAGGGAAGGGAGCTGTTATCCTTCCTTGTTCCAGCCCTCTCTCCAGTTGTCTTCTTTCCTTTTCCCTTCTATTTTGCTTTTCTTATTTTCTCCTTCCCTTCTACTTGATCGCATTACCCTATACTCGCCCCTCTGGGCATGGCATGTGTTTACCCCTTTTTTTTATATAAACGAAGATATCATCTTCTTTTTATTGTTCTGGTCAGTCCCCACTCTACGTTGCATCTCATGGTTTGATCTCTCTTTTCCTTCAGTTTTCTCGCCACTTGGGCCACTTGTTCGCTAGAATGTCATGGAGTCTACCTGACTCAGTGGGTGGTGGCTCTGGTATGATGGTAGGGGGTTGGTCTCGTTTCAATGGTTTTCTACAGTGTAATCATCCCCCTCCCCTTAGTGGTCTCCTCCGTAAGCTGAACTCCCGGGCTCCCCACCTAATCTATTGTGACAGGGGAATTTCCCCCCATCCTAGCATCTTTGGGCTCCTCCCTTGAACAGATTGAGCCTATTGCCTCCACTCCATACACTCAGCCCGCTCCCATGGGTCCAAAAAAATGTCTCCTAGTTTGTCATTGCCCAATCCACCCCTGGCCCTCTCGCCCGGCACACTTCTTGGCCCGTGCCTTGGCCGGCACACACCTCCTCTTTTTGGCCTTCGACCGGCACACTCAGCTGTGCCTTCAACCGGCACACCTCAGCCGTGCCCCGCCCGGCACACTCCAGCCATGCCGTGCCTGGCACACCCCTGGTCAGCCCAACCCAGTACACCCTAGTCATTTCTTGCCCGGTGCCCCCGCAACCTATGTCAGCCCAGTGTCTCTCGTTCGTTGTTTTCCCCGAGTTTTTCGAAGCTTTCTAAAAGATGTTGCCGCCTTGGCACGCACCTCGAGTTGTTGGGTCACGCCACTCCTTGTGGGCGTGTTCCCCTTACACCTCCTTAGCATCCGGGTCAAGGGGAGATGCTACCAAATTTTCGCAAGAAATAACAACATATTAAAAGATAAAAGGAAGCAACAAACAAATGAAACGAGCAATAATAAAACACTCCAACCAAGTCAAGAGAACCGTGCAAAGATTCGAAGAACTGAATTGAACACTACCATGGCAAACTGTTGAATATGACTGGGGACTTAAGCACATAACGAAGGGAATTGAAACTTGCCATTTAAGGCCCTCCACTTGAATTTCATGAACAAGGGGACCTCCTCTCAGACCTTTACTCCCCTAGCATGGACCTTGGCCTGACATACCTCCAACCCATTCCAGTCCGACATGCCCTATCTGTGCCTTGCACGGCACACCCACAATCCATTCTAACCCAGCACACCTTACATGTGTCTTGCCCGGCACACCTACAACCTCTTCTAGCCCGGCACACCCCTAACCCATTTGGTCTGGCACACTTCCCAACCCCTTCACGTGGCACGCCCGTAGCTCGTCCCTGTCGGCACACCTTATTAGTCGAACCTGCACTAACCTCAACCCCAACATGCACTGACCTCAACCCCAACATGCATTGGCGTCAACCCCAACCTACACTAACCTCAACCCCAAACATGCACCGACCTTGGCCTCCACGTGCACAGACCTCAGCCCTTGCTGCACCGACCTCTAATCCAAACTTGCACTGACCTCTAGCCTCCAGCTGCATAGACCTTGCCAAAACCTGCACCGACCTTGGCCCTTTGAAATCAAAACCTGCACCAACCATGTGCCTTTGAAACCAAAACTTGCACCGACCCTGTGCCTTTGGCCCAAAACCTGCACCGACCCAGCCCAGTTGCACCGACCTTAACCCCAAACCTGCACCAACCTTAACCACAAACCTGCACCGACCTTACCCCCAGCTGCACCAACCTCGGCCCAGCTGCACTGGCCTTAGCCCTCAACGTACGCCGACCTGACCCCCCAGCTGCACCGACCTCAGCCCCCCTACTGCACCGACCCAGCCTAGCTGCACCGACCTTAGCCCCTAACGTGCACCGACCTTAGCCCCAGCGTGCACCGACCTTAGCCCCCCTGCTGCACCGACCAAGCCCAACTGCACAGACCTCAGCCCCAAATGTGCATCGACCTCCCCTTAGCCCAGGCAGAGCATGCATCGACCTTCACCCAGCTCCATGCCTGATGTGCATAAACCTGCCTCATGCCCAGACCTCTCGAGGTCCACCTACCTTTGTGCCCACTCCTGTTGGCTCACCCTTCCACACTCGCTCCAAATAATAATAATGATAAAAAAATAATAATAATAACAAACCCCAAAAAATATATATAAATAATGATAATAAAAAACATAAGACTAATAATGACAAAAATCAAAAAATATAAATAAATAATAAAATAATAATAGTAATAATAATAACAAACTCACAAAAAAGGAATAAATAATAATAAAAAATATAGTGATAATAACAAACTCACCATCAAAAATTAACCAATAATAATAATCAAATAGTAATAACATGATGAGATCTGCTCCGCAGCCTCGTTTCTCCTCGAAATCCGGTGCAAAGGGAATATTAACGCCGCCCCTCCGAGTCGGACTCGGTCCTTGGGGACCACCCCGATATGGCCGTGATCCGACATTATTCTGGGCCAATAGTTCACTAAATCGGATTCGTCCCTTTGGATTCATTCCCGCTCCTTCATTGAAATTATCGTAAACTCGGCATGCATTTGTACAGGTTTATTTCTATTTACGTCGTACCTTCAATACGGATCTTTGTCCGAATATGAAATGGTCCACGAGTGACCGACAAATCTGAACGTTCATATCCCGATGCGGGCTTTTAGCATAGTTCGCATGTCCCTCTCTTCTTGCATCAATAAGTAATTCTTTCGGCCGTAGGGCCCTTATTCCCGGCAATCAATCAAGGGTGTTCCCCTCTCCAAGGGGATGTAAATGACGCCGTGACCTTTATGGCGCGACGGGTCTTGGTCCTGACCTGAACCACACAATCGTCTGATTAGTCAGATCGAGCGCACCAAGGGCTTCCTTGAAGCCCGAATAAATCGTCACTTTGTGACTGGCACGCCCACGCACTTAATAAACAAATAAACGAACCCAACGAACGCATAAACAATAGATCTAATAAAAAGTGTGTCCACAAGTCTGGCACGCCCGGTGGGATGAAAACTACCCTTCATCTCCTTGTCGAGACTAAGGGCCTTACGGCCCCTTTCTTGTAATACTAACTGTTCGATTTGCAAACGCAGGTCAGATTCCAACAAACGATGAAGTCACTCACTTTAGGCCCGCAGGTCGTGGAAAGCCACGTCCAGAACAGGTACCTCGCCGTTCCCCTTGGCTTTGGGAGCTTCCCTCCCGTGGTGGGCTTCCCCAACTTCCTTGGGGTGGCCTTCGCAAACTTGTTGGACGTGGAGGCATCCGACTCGACCGAGACCAACGCTCCCATTCAGGGAGCCACCAAGATCGCTGCTGGTCAACCACCCTCCAGAACTGCTGAAGTTGTCCCGACCGGGACATTGAACTGCTGTGTGCACCACGTGCACCCAACCACCGGCCCACCTTGCCGCGGGTCGACATCCCACCAAAGGAGGCTCCGGAGGAGCCGTGCTATCGCTGCACCAAGGGGCGGGCTTTCTAGCACTGGAAAATCCTTTGTCATGGGAAGCATCCGAGTCCACACCAACTGGGAACGAGCCGAAGCAATCCCTGACCAGGTTGTGCCCACTGTGCCAGTGCGGAACTCCTTCTGAGCACTGGAAAAGATGAAGGGCAAGATGATGCCCGCTACCCCGGCCCGAGCACCGGAGCATGTGCCAGCCCGTAGGCCGGCCAAGTCCAAGCAAGTCTGGATTCCTAGGAGAGCCCAGATTACTTCACTCGCCCAAGCAGGGCCCAGCACCTTCCGCCCCGTGAGGGCACGATAAGAAGAGTGGATCGAGATAGTGACCCCTATTTACCAGTCGATAATCACAACACCGGCATCACCAGAAGGCACCCGTCATCAACGCTACAGGCGTCGTCACCGAGCCGCCTGTGCGGAGTCTCCAATCCATACGCCCGTTGCTGCTAACAGAGCGACATCACCGGTTTCTCCTCCTGATCAAGATTGGGAAGGAGTGGAGCAAGCCATGAGGAATTACCTGCGGGGCCTAGGGAGTACTCCTCTAGGCCGCCAGAGATTACTGGGGGCAGTAGCCTCTACCTTTGAAAAAGAAGGGACCCGACCAGTGCCCAGCGCCGAGTCGAGAAATTGCTTGGGAGAGCGTCACCAATCCCCGTTGAGGGAAGAAAGGTAGCCACGGAGATCGGTCTTTGACAGACTAGTCTTCCCGGGTAGGCCGTCGAGAAGAGCGGCAAGAAGAGGCAGAGACCTTAGGGTTTACACCTGCAACATGGCCGGAGTATTTGGCCGGTACGGGGCTTTGCCGACCGAGCCCGAAGAAGTGGCCAGACTTGCCACAAGGCGAGGACCTCTTACCAGAAGGGGGAGAGTGGCAAATGAGATGGTGCAAGTTCGCACCGAAGAAGCTGGCCATGGGGACCCTTCAATGGCCTTGGCCGCCAATGTTATTACCAAAGGCACCACGGGAGAACCATCCACGTCATCCGAGGAGGCGCCGGCCGAAGAAACGGGGGGCACCCTTAGCCTTTCCATTAATGACCCCCCTGTATTACATATGCTACAGCAATATCAGCGAGAGATTGAATCGTTAAGGAAACAACTGACTTAAAGAGGTGCTCAGCCTTCAACATCCGGGCAGACCGAGGCATTGCCCGAAACTCCTGGGGGCAACGGTCAAGCCTCGGAAGCTTCTCCGCAGGCGACGGTGTCTCCACCGATACCCAGCTACATTGGGGCATACCCCTGCATCAGCCGCAACATATCACACTGGCCCCGCCATCAAACTTGCCGTTCCAGGGGTCCACTATTGCACCACAGGCAACAGTACTAACGACGCCACTGGCGCAACCGGCCCACTTCTATCCGAGTCCGATTGACCCAGTAGCAGTGAGCTGATTGATGCTCGAACAGATGATAGACATGAAGTTGATGGAGAGGGGTGACGGTGATCACACACCATTTGATGTGTACCGGGTACCTTACCCGACGTACTATGCTGCCAGGAGGCTATCGGCCGGCATCACCAAGCCACCGAAGTTTGTGAAATTTAATGGGCAAGGGTCTCCCAGGGAGCACATTGCCTACTATGTGAATGTGATGGGGGATCTAGTGGCAGATGAAGCCTATCTCCTCAAATTCTTTGGCTCGGCACTTACCGGGCTCGCTTTCGAGTGGTACTCGAGCTTGCCCGCCAAGTCCATCACAGACTGGCCCGACATGCAGAAGAAGTTTAAAGAGAGGTTCTACATAGCTGAACGAGAGGTAACTGTGGCAGAGCTTTATGCCACAAGGCAAAGAAATGATGAGTCGGCACTCAACTATATAAATAGATGGAGGAACCTCAGCATGAGGTGTAGACGTCCCCCGCATCAAGAGGATGCAGTGCAGATTTGTAAACAGAATCTGAAGAAGGAAATCCTTGAGAGGATGACAAGTGTTGAGGTAAGGTCGTTTGACTGTTTGAACAATATAGTGGCAGAGATAGAGACATTCCTTGCTCGATACTCTTCTGCTCCAGCTGCATCAAGCCAGAGGGCCAGGCAGGTCGAGAAAAGACCAACACCGCCAGAAGTTCACGTGCTGGACTTCAAGACTTTTGAGAAACAGAAAGAGAAAGCCAAAGAGATAGCCAACCCTCCTCCACCCAGGTCTACTGAATGGCGGGAAGGCCCCTCCCTGCGGGAGAAAATGAGGAATAAGTTGTATTCTTTTCCACGAGATAAGTCCCGGGTCCTGTTTGAATGGGCCACCAAATATAATAAAATCACATTACCAGAACCCAAGAGGCCCGGTGACTTGAAGAAGAGGGATGACCCTCAATTTTTTCCGTACCACCAGATGCTTGGGCATACTATCGAGGAGTGTTACATCTTTAAGGATGTCATTGAATCCTTGATCAAGAAGGGGGAGCTGGACATGGGGGAGCACAAGGTGGATCCTCCGCAGCCGCACGAGATGCCAAACTTGGGTACCACCGTCAACATGGTATCATTATACCAGCAGCTGCCTGAAGAATGGTCGGAGGCCAGTACACGTGCCACTTATGAAGCCTTCGTCATGGCGTCAGGCCAGGACCGAGGAGGTTGACAGGCCGCGCCGATGAAGAATAGAAGAAGAAGGCAAGCTCCCCGGCCCACTCCGGAGGTTCACATAAGGGGTGTTACACCCCAACCAACACCGCCACCGGTAACGCCTATTTGGCATGACACGGCCCCCCGGCTGGTTATGAGGCAGCCTACTTACAACAAAAAGAAGCACGTCCCGATGCGGATGCATAAAGAAATCAGCCCTACAGTCGAAAGACTCCAAGCCATTATTGATGGCCTTGAAGACTATGAACAACCTGAGATCCAGCCCATGGAGCTGAAGGAATATGTCCCCTGGGAGGAGTTTGAGTCCCTCGAACTGTCTCCAGAAGCAGAGGCTAGGGCGAAGGAAGAACCTCTCTTGTGGGGAGAACCCCCAGAGCAGCTATCAGCAACCGGAGGAGAAAAGAAGAAGAAAAGGAGAAGGCCCAGAAATAAAAAGAAGAGTGGGGTTGTCATTTCATGCAACACCCTCTCGACATTGTTTGACATAGCCCTCTCCCTGGGAGAAGAAGAGCAAGAGGTACCCCTCGAGTCATCAGAGGTGAGCCAGGCTGAAGCATCCACTTCCCAACATGCCACCAGGTCGGAACGGAAGTGGGGACGCCCTCCTCATGATAACCACAACATTCTGCTCAGAGGAGAACTACCGTATCATATCCCCGAACCCAGGGTTCATGGCATAGAGATTCCCCCGCCATCAGGCCTCTACCCCGAAGAACCAAGTGGCCAGAGCATGCCTTCATTTACTAAATTTCTGTCGGCCCAAAGGGGAAGACAATCATGCCCCCGGGAGTCTTGATCATCCAAAGGAGCGGGCAGCCCTTCGGCTCCACCAGTAGTACCTCCTCCTCGGCCAAGAAAAGAGCCCGATAACATCCCGAACCTTGCCGAGTTTATGCAAGAAAGAGAGGTGACCCAGCAGACCCCACAAGCTCAAGCGGCATCCGACCTAGTGGAGGAGGCACCCGTTGATCCGGCTCCCCAGGCCCAAAGTGGGGGCAGGCGTTGCAGAGCCGAAGTAATGAAGTTGCTCGAAGTCCGAGCTGGCAGCAGAATAGTCAAGCACCTGAAGAAGATCCTAGCCAGGTTTACCATCTGGGAGATTCTATCTCTAGATGAAGAGACACGGCAAGATGTCATCTCTGCACTCCAGACGCCAGCATATGTGGAAGCTTGCCTTGCAGAAATGCCGCCTGAAGTTGCTGTGGCCTTCACATAAGAGGATATGCTTCTACCCACCTGCAGCCATAACATGCCACTCTACATGAAGGGGCAGCTGAATGGGCAGCCTATCAACAGAGTCTTGATCGACCATGGGGCAGTGGTGAACATACTTCCCTACCGGGTGTACCAGAAACATTACTTCGACGTACACCTGATCGAGGTCAGGAACGTCAAGATTGTTGGCTTCAACCAGAAGTGCGAGGTCCCTATGGGGGTCACAGAATTCAACCTCTCCCTCGATGACTTCACAACCAAGGTCCAGTTTCATGTGATCAACTCCAATACCTCTTACAAGGCGTTGCTCGGCTGATCTTGGCTGCACCAGAACAGGGTGGTGCCATCCACTCTGCACCAATGTATCAAGTACCCTTGCAACGGGAAGGAGGAAAGAATTTTTGCTGATCTCCACCCTTTTGAAGTGTTCGAGTGTCACTTGTCGGATGCCACTTTATATTTCGAGAAGCCGAAGCAAGCTCCCCAAGTCACTCAGGACAAAGGGAAGAAGAAGGTAGAGCCTGACAGCTGGTTTCCTCCACCACCGCCAGGCTATGTGGCTCCCCCTCAAGTGTCATTTATTTCTGAAGCAGAAGGGATAATAAGGCAATCCCCCTCTCCGTCCATCCCACACCGGGGGCACCATACCTCGAAGACCTGCTGGAGGACGTTAGAGTCTCGCCCAGGATCATCAAGCCTCTCGCACAAGCTGACTGTCAGGTGGTCGAACCATTGATGACCTTCGAGGTGCCCAACTTCGGAGACCCGTCCACTATCTTCTATGTGGCTGAAGAGCACCCGGTCAGAGGGGATGATGATTGTAAACTCCTTGATGAGCTGCACGATCCCCTCATCCCGATTATGGGACTTCCTGACATAACCAACAGTGTAGTCAAAATGACCAGGAAACAAGGGATTCCCTTTTAACAACTCTCCAGCCGAAAAGAAGTGTTTAAGAAGATGTGGAACCCACCAAACCTGGATCGGAGTCTACTGTAAATCACCCGGCACCCGAGTTTGGGCTTTTCAGTAGAAGACTCTTACAAAGCCGACATGATATCAGTCTAGGCCCCGTCCGATAATGACCCTGCGAAAGCTACAGACCCGCAGGAAGCCCACGGCCACAAGCATCACATGCCTCCAACTGAGGAAGTTCAGGATGAAGAAGTGTTCCTATGGGATCCCCCTCCCTGTAGGGATACGAGGAAGGTCCCACCCTCCTATGAGGGATCGACCCCGAATGGCCACAGTAGCGGGGTGCCCTTGCCCTCGCCTAACTTTGAAGCAAAGGACGATGATGCGAGTCGCACTCTGTGTCCCCCTCGACGCGACCCCGTCATGCTTGCTCTGTATCATCGGCAACAACGGGAGATCGAGATGTTGAAGGCGTGGCTGGCCGAAATAACCACACTTGTGTCTGTATTGATCGGGGGCATCTTCCGCCAGCAGAATATCGGCATGCACCAGTCTCCAAACACTATCCCAAACACCCCCATGCACTTGAAGAGGGGAGCGAGGGATACAGCCGGTTCTCCAGTCAGACGATCGGCTAGGCGAAACCCTACCCTACAGGAAAGGATGCAAAAGCCTTACTCCTTCCCAAAGAACAAGACCCGATGGATCTTTGATTTGGCCTGCCACTATGGCAAGGTCTCCCTCCCAAAGTCTAAAAGGCCGCAAGACGCCCGAAGAAGTGGTGACCCCTTGTTTTGCCCTTATCACTAGATACTGGGTCACCCTATTGAAGACTTCTACGTCTTCAAGGATGTTGCTCAAGACCTGATTGAGAGAGATGATCTCAGAATGGGAGATTATGTGGTGGCTCCGCCGTGCCCCCATGCGATAGGCAGCCAAGAAAGGAGTATTTACATGGTGTCAGTTCAGCACCAGACCTTGGAAGATGCAGCTGAGAATGAACAACCCCGGCCGCCAACAGTGGAGCAGTCCCAAGCGTGGCAAGCAATCACTTCGGCTCCTGCAGAAGCCATCTACGATAACTACTAAGAAGATCCTGGAGAAATCCTGTACCTCTCTGCTCAGGGGAACCCCTCGGAGCCGCAGACAACGAGCCTAAAGGAGGGGGAAACAACCAAAGCCTCATTGCCCACCGAGGCGGACCAAGAAGATGCCTATGGTGTCCTTGAAGCAGAAGAGGGTGAAGATCAATATTTCGTTGACCTACTACCGGCACCACCGGAAATTGAAGATGGCGGCCAGGCCACAGTAGATGAACTCATTGAAATTAACCTGGGCACGGAAAGCGACCCCAGACCAACCTTTCTAAGTGCCCTTTTACCTCTACAGGAGAGGGAGCAATATGTAAAATTACTGTAGGAATTCCGGGACTATTTTGCCTGGAACTACAAAGAGATGCCCGGCCTCAGTCCCGGTGTAACTCAACACATTCTGGCTATTGATCCCAAGATGGAGCCAGTGAAGCAGTCGCCCCGGCGCATGAGGTCGGAACTGATAAACTAGATTTGTAAAGAAGTCGACAAGCTTATTGATGTCGATTTTGTAGCCGAGAACCAATACACCACATGCTTGACCAGTATCGTGCCAGTGAAAAAGAAGAATGGACAGATCAGGATCTGCGTGGACTTCCGCGACCTGAATAAAGCCTGCCCGAAAGATGACTTCCTGGTGCCCATCACTGAAGTGATGATTGATGCAGCTACTGGCCATGAGGCCTTGTCCTTCATGGATGGATCATCCGGCTATAATCAAATCTGGATAGCCGAGCATGATCAGATTCACATCACCTTTCGGTCACCTAAAGGGATATTCCACTACAAAAGAATGCCTTTCGACCTCAAGAACGTTGGCGCCATGTACCAATAGGCGATGACCAAGATATTCGACGAGCTGCTTTACAGCAAAGTCGAATACTACATTGATGACTTGGTCGTCAAGACAAAGAAAAGGGGGGATCACCTGAACGACCTCAGAGTCATCTTCGAGAGACTCCGACAGTATGAGCTGAAAATGAACCTAATGAAGTGTGCCTTCGGCGTCTCTAGTGAGAAGTTCCTTGACTTCATTGTCCAATATAGGGGGATTATAATCGACACTTTTAAAATAAAAGCTATCCAGGAGCTACCTCCTCCGAAGAATTTGGGAGAGTTAAGGTCCCTGCAAGGCCGGCTGGCTTACATCTACAGATTTATCTCCAATTTGTCAGGACGTTGCCAACCGTTCCACAAATTGGTGATGAAGAACGCACCTTTCAGCTGGAATTAGGAATGCCAGAGGGCCTTCGACCGATTGAAGGATTACTTGAAGACCCCGCCTGTGCTGGGGGCACCCGTCAAGGGAAGGCCGCTTATTCTATATATAGCTGCCACTGAATGTTCGCTGGGGGCAATGCTCACCCAGAACAATGATGAGGGAAAGGAGCAAGCTTTTTATTACCGCAGCCGAAGACTAGTAAGGGCGGAAGCAAAATACACCCCAATTGAGAAGGTTCGCTTCGCCTTGGTCTTCACGGTGAAGAAGCTGAGACATTACATGTTGTCGCATGAAGTAAGCCTAATATCTAAGGCTGACCCAGTCAAGCACATTCTCGCCCTGCCAGTCCTGAAGAGACGTCTCGGTAAGTGGGCCGAACTACTAATGGAGTTTGACATCACCTACGTGCCGCAGAAGGCCGTTAAATGTCAAGCCGTTGCGAACTTCTTCGTAGCGCACCCTATACCTGAAGACTCTCCATTGGTCACGGAGCTGCCTGAAGATGAAACACTGGAGGTGGACCAAGTCCAGCAGATCGCCTGGCAACTGTAGTTCGACGGAGCTTCGAGAACAGAAACAACCCCATCCGGGCATATAAAAGTACGGGCCGGGGCCGGCATTGTCCTCAAATCTCCGGAGGGGGAAGTGTTACACACCTCCTGCTCCATCGACAAGCCCTGCACAAATAATGAAACAGAGTATGAAGCTCTGATCATCGGCCTCCAAGTTGCTTTGCAAATGGAGATCATAATGCTACAAGTATTTGGTGATTCATTGTTGATCGTCAAGCCAGTCCAAGGATAGTTTGACATCCGAAAGCCAGAGCTACTCCCTTACCATGCTAAGGTGAAATGGCTCATGGAGTAGTTCTACCTCGTTGAGATAGGCCACGTCGCCAGAGGAGAAAATGCACAAGCCGATGCACTGGCGAAGTTGGCAAGTTCATTGGCAGTGCCGCCGGATGGATCCCTCAGCAATCGGGTGATAAATCAGCATCAAGTGCCTAGCATGATAGAAGAGCCAGAAGAAGAACTTGAGGTCACCACGTACAGCGGAAGCCATCAGCCTACCTGACTGGAGGCCCCCCCTTTTGTAGTGGTTTAAATACCAGCAACTACCCAGGCAAAGGGAAGAGAAGATCGAGTTGATCAGAACAAAGGACTCTTACGAGGTCCGAAAGATGCTCCTCCGATGCCTATCCATCGGAGAAGCTTGGAAGGTCATGAGGAGATTCACGCCGGAACAGCAAGAGCACACCAGGCAGGACCGAAGATGAAGATTGAAATAAAGAAGCTTGGCTACTACTGGCCGATAATGTTTGACGATTACTGCAAATATGCCAAGTCTTGTCAGAAATGCCAGGAGCACGCGACGGTGCCCAGGAGACCGCCCATGCCGCTGCATCCAACACTGCCCAGCTGGCCTTTTGCCCAATGGGGAACAGACGTCGTAGGTCCACTATCCGCATCATCCGCTGGGGGAAAGTACATTTTGGTGGCAACCGATTACTTCTCCCGCTAGGCGGAAGCTGTCGCTCTGAAAGAAGTGACCGGGGAAATCATCGTCAGATTTGTCCTTCGCAACATCATATTCCGGTTCGGCACCCCCAACCGAATTATCTCAGACAATGGCAGCCACTTCCGCAATTAGAAGGTCTACCGGTTGGCAGAAAAATACAAGATTGACTGGAGAATGTCAACCCCTTATAACCCGTAGGCCAATGGCTTGGCTGAAGCTTTCAATAAAACTCTTTGTACTCTCCTGGCAAAAATTGTTAATTCCAACAAAAGAGACTGGGAAGAGAGGATGTACGAAGCTCTGTGGGCATATCGAACTGTATATAAAACTCCAACGGTTTGTTCACCCTTTTCCCTGGTGTATGGCTCAGAAGCAATTGTCCCCATCGAGTTGAAAATACCCTCCCTTCGGGTCGCAATCCAACACGGGCTAGTCCGGGAAGAGCAAACAAATGTCGAGCGAAGGCTCGAAGAGCTCTCCAACTTGAAGGGGAGGCGGCTCCAAGCCCAGTAGAACATTCAGGTCTATCAGGCTCGAATAGCGCGTGCCTTTGACAAGCTCGTCAAGAAACACGAATTTAAAAAGGGTGACCTCGTTATGGTCAAGAGAAGAGAAGGCATGGCTTCCAACCCCAAGGGCAAGCTAAATGAGAATTGGCTGGGACCCTATGTAATCCAGAAAGTTTACGAGGGCGGAGCGTATGTAATCGTCAATCATCGGGGGAAGGTTCAGTTTTCACCCCTTAATGGTAGGCATTTGAGATTATACCACACTCTGATTCCTCCATTCAATGAATAATACATTTCTCCACCCCGTCGCGGATGAATTTGCGTTACTATTGTCCAGATGGTTTGGCCACTATTTACCCTGCATTTAAAAAAAAGAGAAAAGAACGAGAAAAGAAACAAAAAGAGAAAAAAAAAGAAAAAAGAGAGGAGAGGAACCAATCCCCCGTGATTAACACTCGCTCTTGTCATCAAGAGCGCATTAAGAGACAAACAAATAATGTCAGCCCTTGACATCTTTTCGGCACTGACAAAAAATATCTTACCCGGACCTTCTGTTCGGGATTGGGGAATCAACCTTCTTCCCTGCGTTGGCACCAGCCCCGTACCAACGAAGATACCAAGAGACAAACAAACCATGTCAGCCCTTGACATCTTGTCGGCACTGATGAAAAATACCTCACCCGGACCTTCTGTTCGGGATTGGGGAATCAACCTTCTTCCTTGCATTGGCACCAGTGCTGTACCAACAAAGATACCAAGAGACAAACAAACAATGTCAGCCCTTGACATCTTGTCAACACTGACGAAAAACACCTCACCCGGACCTTTCGTTCTAGATTGGGGAATCAACCTTCTTCTTTACGTTGGCACCAGCCCCGTACCAACGAAGATACCAAGAGACAAACAAACCATGTCAGCCCTTGACATCTTGTCGGCACTGACGAAAAACACCTCACCCAGACCTTTCGTTCGGGATTGGGGAATCAACCTTCTTCCTTGCGTTGGCACCAGCCCCGTACCAACGAAGATACCAAGAGACAAACAAATCATGTCAGCCCTTGACATCTTGTCGGCACTAACGAAAAACACCTCACCTGGACCTTTCGTTCGGGATTGGGGAATCAACCTTCTTCTTTGCATTGGCACCAGCCTCGTACCAATGAAGATACTAAGAGATAAACAAACCACGTCAGCCCTTGACATCTAGTCGGCACTGATGAAAAAGTACCTCACCCGAACCTTCTGTTCGGGATTGGGTAATCGGCCTTCTTCCTTGCGTTGGCACCAGCCTCGCACCAATGAATAATTCAATAAACAAACAAACCATGTCAGCCCTTGACATCTTGTCGGCACTGATGAAAAACACCTCACCCGAACCTTTCGTTCGGGATTGGGGAATCAACCATCTTCTTTGCGTTGGCACCAGCCCCACACCAACGAATACTTCAAGAAACAAACAAACCATGTCAACCCCGGCACCCCGTCGGGTGACGAAGAACCCCTTTTGACCAAGACCTCCCATCTAGGTCATCAAATGAACAAACTTTTCTCTCTGTCCCTTCGGGTGATAAACAACCCCTTTTGACCAAGACCTTCCATCTAGGTCATTGAACAAACTCTTCTCTCCGCCCCTCTAAGGTCGAATCAACCTACTCGGGTCGAGCACACCGGTGATACCATTGGGTTAATCGCACGGTGAACATGGTGGAGTGATCCCCTCGTCCCTCCTCTGGAAGGGCGAGCACTCTCCTATGCTCCCACACGGACCCCACTAGGCTTTCCCCGAATGAACTACTAGTACGAGCCCGCACTTCGCCACAAGGCAAGAAATAAAGGAAAAGATCCCTGAACACCACACACACATAAGAGGCATATGAAACAATCGTATTCTATTCCTTTCTAGAAAATAAGTTACATGGGCCCCGGGGCATACCCCGGTATTACATGCAAAAAAAAGAGAACAAAAGAAAAAGGGAAGTAAAAGAAGAGGAGGAGGATTGGCGGCTAGTCTATCCCCCGAAAGATTTCCTTAAGAGGGAGGATCCCGACGCAAGGAAAGTTCACTATTTCACGCAGTCAGTTCTCCTGTGCCTCAAGGCGCTCTAACTCTGTTGTCACAGAGGCCACTTTGACCTTAGCGATGCCTAATTCTTCAGTCTCTCTGACCACGGTCGCCTCAACCTCGGCAAGATTAGACTCGGCCTTAGCAAGCCAGCCCTTGAGCTTCTCTATTCTGCTCTCCAAAGCATGAATGTTGTTGCGGCATTCTTCTAGGGCCCTCCGACATTGCTCCATGCTGTCTCTCTGTGCCTCTAGGGCCTACAGGTACTCGTCCTTCTGGGCACCGAGGGCCATAAATTCAGTTGGAGCTTGTGTCTCAAGGAACTCGTGATAGTTTACATATTTCAGTAATAATAGAACCCGTCGCGACCATTCCTCCAGGGGGAAACCCATCATCTATAGGGCCCCGGTCAGTTGCATGACCATGGTGTGTACCCCCCGGTATGTGAGTGAAGGATCAGCAAATATCATCGACCGCAGCGTCAGCAGGGTCTGCCGAACCGGCAGGTCCGAAGTAGCATGACCTATTGAAGGCACGACCGACGGATTGAATTCGACGACACTATCCACAGCTCCGTTTCGACCACATCCGATGAGGATGAGAGAGTCAAGGTCGAATGGCGAGATCGTTCTGGCTCAGAGGATAGGTCCTGGCCAATCACTGCCAGGGGCGAAGGCAAGATAGCAGTAGAAGCACTCGACACCACCGTGATGAGCGGCTGCTCCACTCCCCCCATTTGGGTAAGGCCCGCGCCCGCTGCCGGCGTCTGCACCGTCGGGTCCAAGACCACGGCTCCGGCTGAAGAACAAACGACCGCAGGGACTAAGTCAAGCGCCCTGGTAGACGGACTTGATTCCATCTCCACCTCCTCGGCAAGGCCCGGACCCATCGACGTTTCGCAGGCCGGGAGCGTGAGAGTCATGACCTCGGTCGAAGGAAGGGTATCAAGCAGAGTCGGGCCCGATACGGCTCCTGAGGGACCTGCCGCCTCCCCTGCCCGAGTCTCCCTCAAAGGTATAGTGAGGCTCACCAACATCTTCCTCAGGAGCTGGTCTCCCTCGGGTACCACGAGCTTCTGGAGAGGCGGAAGCGGGACCGCAAGCCACGGGCAGGCCCCCGATTGTACAAGAGACGCGAAGGACTCCGCGTCCCGTCCCAAGAGTGATGTCAGCCTCTGCGTCGCCAATGGACTGAGGGACGACCTCCATTTGGGAACAACCTTACGTGCCCGAGTGGCGGGCACTCCCCGGGGCACTGTCGTCACCTGGTCATGCACAGCAAGGTTAGCCACTCACTATGTGGAACGAATCGCTGAATTTTCAAAGGAGCCAAAAGGCCCCCATGCTTACGTCAGCCACCGACACTATGTTGCTCTCCGGCGTCATCTCTCCCTCTTCCCAGGTCTCAGCCTCCGACACTATCTTTCCCTCCTCCTGAGTTTCAGTCTCCGGCGCTATCTCTCCCTCTTCCAGGGTCTCGGTTGTTGGAGTATGAGTCCCCACAACCCCCTGGGAGGAATGATCCTGCCCAGCTTAAAATAAATCAACAGTCCCGAGGGAAAACTCAAAAAAAAAAGGGAAAAGTCTATACTCACTACCACTACCGCCTCTTCTTGCTGCAGCACCTCGACTGCTGGGGCGGGGGTATCTGAACTAGCCGCGGCCTCCTCCTGCCGCAAGGCCTCGACTATGGACGCCAGCTTATCCAAAGCCACAGTGGCTTTCTCCTGTCGGGCGACCTCTGAGCCCGAGACATGGGTCTCCACGTCTTCCGGCAAGGTTTGTTCCTATTAAGTTCAAAAATGATAACATCAAAGAAATTAGTTGGCGACCCCGAGAGAAGCCCAAATAAACAGGTCCACACTTACAAGTGCTCGTTTCACCAAGCTCAGAGAAGTAGATAATACTACGGCTTTCCAAGCAGGTACCTGAAGTCCGGGCCCTTCAGATATGCCCTCATTTGAAAGCACCTCGTCAGAGGAATAACCATAATCTACCTTTTCACCCTACGAAGACTTGGTCCGGGTGGGCACCTCTTTTGCTGCTGACGGAGCCCCCGCGTCAGAATCCGTGGTCTCAGCATCGTCACGTGAACTCAGCAATCGTGACTTGCCGGGCCTTCGCCCCTTCCTCACATATGTTTGCGCGAACCGGGGTACCACGGGAGCCACCTTCGGTCGAGTGGCTGCTACATCGGCTCTTGCCAAGTGAGGTATGATTTGAATTAAACCGGGCTCGTAGGGTCATGAGAAATGAAGGATATCGGCCCAGATACCAAAAAAAAATATACCTCCCTCGACTTCTGCAACAGGGGTGGGTTCGAAGGTAGTCTCTTCAACGGGCTGCACTACCCCGGGAATCCTGGCCTTACCCACACCGGGAATAGAGATAGGAACAGGCTCCTCCTCGGTGGCTGAAACAAAGACACACGTAAGGGCATCATTCTTGAGGTACAACTAAGCCCTGAAGGGCTGCAAGGACAAAAAGACCTAACCTGCAGGCTGACTTGGTTCAACCCGAGTGGCGGCAAATTCCTCGAAGGACAGAGTTTGGGGAATTCGGGGGGGATGGTCGAGCTAGAAGTAGCCTCTGCCTTCCTCCGTTTGGCCTGCTGCTGCTTGGCCACCTTAGCAGCAGCCAACGCCTCCTTCACAGGTGACCTCACCCGGGATCGCTTCCTGGCCTTCGGCAAAGGAGTCGTGGTGGGAACCAGTTCCGTCGCCTTGAAGTGAGGGGGTTTCTGCACGAACTGGAGAAGGTTCCGGTAAAGCGCTAGCTGGTTGCTGGAGGGATGATCTGTTAAAAGAAAAATTAATTAGCACTCAGCACCATAAAGGGCTGCAACCATGGAAGGCGGAAACAGAGAAGTATCATACCATCCGGTGTATAATTTTAGTGATAGCGGCTAGTAAGTCAAGGGCGACTCTTTGTCCAGATGGGTCGCCTCCCAGATTAGCCAGCAGACATCCCCAACCTTCACAAAGCGGTCCGCAAGATGCGCCAGGTCCGCGTGCCACTTGAAGGCAAGGTGGCAATAAAGGCTGAAGTGGTCCATGCCCCACCCGTCAGCATAATGGAAGGAGATCTGCAGGCGCTTGTCCGAAATGGCAGCCGCTGGGTCCTCCGCCTTCAGCCCAAGCGCTCAGAGAAGAACGTATAGCCATGTGGTGTCCTTGTAATTCTCGGGCTTCCGCTCTTCTCTTCTCACAAAGGTGCGATAAGGGCACACCGGGTTGGTCTCCGGACGCCAGCTTCTGGTAGGGGTGCCCTCTTCTTCTATTGGGAGGGGATAGTTGATGAGGTCCAGTCGATCTCCCCCGATGCGGCACAGGCCTTTGAGGGTCTTCCTGAAGTCATCCTTCGCAACCGGAGGCATCTTGATTTATGGCGATGGTCTGGCCTCCCGAGCCTCTCGCGCGCAGCCATGTACGTCGCCACTTCCTTGTCCTTGTTGTGCTTCAATCGAAGCAGATGTTCCGAGTCGATATCCAGCACGGGCACTGACCGCTTACTCAAGAACTTCTGCTCGGCGCCATCCCAGCAATCGGTTCTGCACAACCGATAAAACCCCGTCCGGGCATTCCACCACTTTATATAGTCCACAGTCACCCGTGGAATTCGTCTGGGCGCCGACACTCTGAATGCGGACTCGTCGGTCCGATGGAAGTAATCCCACCAGGTCCGGGTGTGCTCAGCAGTCAGACTACCCCGAAGACTCCGTATAGGCAGAGCAAACTGTGCACTATACACCAGGATATGCTGGTCATACCTGAAGTTTTGCCCGAAGCGGAAGGGATAATATGGCTCCAATAGCAAGGAACCCCCTTTCCTGAAGACCAGCACGCTTGGGCGGATAGACAACGCCCAATCACGAAGCTCCGACTCCAGCAACGGGCAGACCACGGTCTACTAGCTGACAGGATGGACGTATCTCTCCACCTCGTCATCCCGGTATTCCCGTTGTTTATTCACCAGGGGACTAGAGTGGGCAGCTAGAGTCCAAAAGTGAATGCTACCCGATGAGTCGTGAGGAACTACAGTAAGTCTTCCCCGTATGTTGTATAGCTGCAACGTTGTCGAGCCCGCCTCCGCATTGGCAAACTCCAGCATGCGTGGGAATAGCCCCCACGACTGAATAGTGTGCGGAGCGTACTCGGGGAATAGAGAGCAGACCCAAGCATTGAAGAAATGCATCGGGCCGATGAACTGGGCCTGACGTGGGAGTTGGTGTGTATTGACATCCCCCAAGGTCTTGTACATCAAACACAATGCGGCCGGGCACAACAACAGCTTAATGCATCAAACACAGTGCGGCCAGGCACAACGACAGCTTAAACCCCTACGCCATCTGGCAAGCAGGGTAGATAGCATCTGGCCGGACGACGGTCTCATCCCCATATGGCAAGGCAAAAGAACAGAGCCAGTATGTCAGAAAGGCTGCACAGTGCGTCATTGGATCAACCCCTGCTGGGTTAGCACCACTCCAATGCTCCTTTGAAGTCGGGACTTTCACCTCAGTCCTACTCTTGCTGTGCTTCTTCCGGACCACCGCGGCGCCGACGCAGGGGAAATCTTCATATTTCTTCAGCCCGTCAAAAAAGTATTTCAGCCACAAGCTTAAGCGGACCCTCTTGCGGTCCCTACGGGGAGGCTGTTTCCCACCATAGGATGACTGGTACAATTCCCGGTACGCCTTCATAAGGAACCGATAAGAATACCCTAGTGCATAGATTCCGTCCCCGTCTGTCTCATCCTTCATAAGGTCGGGGAGGCATACGTCTTCATACGGCTCTCCATCAATAGGCAGGCCGCTCAGCTGGTGAAGACTCCACAAATCCAGTGAAGTCTAACCTTCCGCGGTGTAGAAGGTGTTCAGCTCGGCGTTAAAGACCTCGATCATCCCACAGCAGAGGCCCTTGGAGATTGGATAGCCGTACCGGGAGGCGTAGACGCTGTGGTAGACGCCGGCCTGAATAAGCAGGGGAGCATAATTGAACAGCACATACTCAGTGAACTCCACCGCCCCCTCCCGAAAGGTGTGCGCATCTTGGACTTTAAGCTCCGCAAACCAGCCCAAGGCGAGCTCATGCTTGAAGCGGATGGCCAGGCAATCCAGAATGTAAGGCTCCTCCCAGTATCCCCATTTCAGCGGGGCCAAGAATAAACCGAAGCGGTGTTGCTCTTGATGAACCCGCCCAGCAGCATTATCCCAACGGGCCGGAGTAAAATCAGGGGTCCATACCAGCTTCCCTTCTGCGGGCAATAGCTCCTCTAGCCCCAGCACGGGCTTCCATTCTCTCGGCTCCCCCACCAAGTACATGGGAACGCTCCGGCGAACGCTGTACATCAGGCTATCCCGGGATTGTAAGATAGCGCGTTCAGCACCTCGCACAGCTCTAAAGTCTCTCCTGTCTCAGTGGTGGAGGTGCTTCAAAAACTAAAGGGGGTGTTGTCCTTGGGATGGTCCCTCCGGTAGTCGCCAGCCCGATCAAATGTGAAACCGCTATCGGTCAAGGCAACATTGTTGAACTCCATAGTGTCGGTTTCAGAGTCTGACGACTCGGCCAGTGAAGCCACCTCAGCATGTTCCCGGTCGAGATCCTCCACGTTGTGCCATGTAACTGCAGGAACGGCCAGTGATGGAGCGGGCTTGGCACTAGCAACAGCAGAAGCATAAGAACCACTGGGAGCAGCCATTTATCTGCGAGGTGCAAAAGACTTAGAGTCAGAACAAGTCCCAAGCAAAGATAAAGGGAAAAAGACTATAAAGGGATACACTACAATTGAAATGAGCAAAATGTCGATAAATTCTGACAAAATTTTGGCAGAGTCTCCCCTAGGCTAGAGGCGTAAAGAGAAGACACGGGTGCTCGTCCACAAGGAGTGACGGCCCCAACAAAATCATGATGTGCCCTGAGGGCGACATCGGATGCTCCTTCGGTTCAAGTTGGCCTCCCTGCGCCGACACACCCCCATGTGAGCTCTGCCCGGCACACCTGCCTTGCCCTCTACCCGGTACACCTGGGACGCCCAGTCACCCGGCACGCTCGGTGCCTCCCTCACCCGGCACGCTTGGAGCCTCCTTCACCCGGCACACCCGTGCCCCCATCGCTACCTGGCACACACGTGCCCCCCGTTCCACCGACACACCCGTGCCCCCCGTTCCATCGACACACCCGTGCCCTCTCTATCTCCGGCACACCCAGTGCCACCCTGCTCTGCCACACCCGTGCCCCTCTATCTCCGGCACACCCTGTGCCTCCCCTTCGCTGGCACTCTGCCCGTGCCCTCGCTACCGACACACTCCGGAGCACACCACCGATGCGCCCGTGACTGTCTCCACCCCACGTCGGAGCAGAAGAAGAAGAGAAGAAGAAAAGAAGGAGCAGAAGAGAAGAAGAAGGGAAGAAGGGGGAAGAGAAGAAGAAGGAAGAGGGAAGAGAGGGGCCTAGGGCCCCGTCGCCCTCCGAGCGAAAGAGAGAGGGAGAAGAAGAAGGAGAATGAGAAGAGAAGAAGAGAGGAAGAGAAGAAGAACGGGGAGAGAGAGGGGCACGGCGGCCTCCTCACCCTGACGAGGATGGTGACGGCGTCCGGTGGCGGATGAAGAGGGCGACGGCGGCGGTTGTAGCCGAAGAGCCGAAGAGAAAGAAAAGAGAGGGAGAGTTTGAAAGGGTGAAAGGGGGAGCACGAGCGGGACACCCCCGCCCCCTTTTATAGGGGCTTCAGAAAAGAAAAAGGGAGAAAAGAAAACAACAAAAAAAGAGAAAGAGAAAAAAAAGTGAAAAAAAAAGAAATGAAAAAATAGAGAGAGAGAGAAAAGAACAAAAAATATATATAAATATATATATATATATGGAATAAAAAAAGAGAAATAATAAATATAGTAATATACACATAATATATATATATAATAATACTATATATATATATGTATATGTACATAATAATGTATGTTTGTTATGCGAATACACCCACGAGCACCGCCTTGGTCATCCTTCGCCCGCGCTGCCCGTGGGTGGGGGGAATTTGTGGACATATAAAATTATACGTCCATACGTCCTACTTAGGTCCCGCATTGACGTCAGAGCTGAAGAGAGAAGACTCGGAGAAACTGGCTACCCAGGGCTCCGGAGAATGCTATCGTCCGGCAAATCCTCACATTTGCACGGGCGCATTAAATGACAAAGGAAAACACAGGGTACCCTCCTGAATTTATACACTACTATGGATCCACCCTCGGGTCCCTGGCGGTGAAGAATGTCCCAAAGAAATTCACAGTTCTCAGTTCCTGAAGCAAAGCTCAAAGCCCTTTTCAACGACACACTCTTAGTGCCTCCAGCGGCACACCCTCACGGCCCCTCCAGCGGCACACTCTTAGTACCTCTAGCGGCACACCCTTAAGGCCCCTCCAGCGGCACACTCTCAGTGCCTCTAGCGGCACACTCTCAAAGGCCCCCCAGCGGCACAGTTTGGAGTGCCTCCAGCGGCACACTCTGAAAGGCCTCCAATGGCACACCCCTACAAGTGCCCCAGCGGCACACCCTCAAAGTGCCTCCAATGGCACACCCCCAAACAGCCCTCCAACGGCACACTCTTGGTGCCTCTCCAACGGCACACTAGTGGTGCCCTTCCAACGGCACACTCTCGATGCCTCTCCAATGGCACACTGGTGGTGCCCTTACAACGGCACACTCATTGTGCCCTTTTAACGGTGCATCTATTAGGCCCTCTCAGCGGCACACCCTACCAAGTCCTCCACCCAGTGCAGCGCTATTTCCCCTCAACTGGTGCAGCGTTACAACCTGCAGACCGGTACAAATCGGCGACAGACACAACGATCACTGCGTGGGACCCTTGGCGCGCAGCTCGGCCACCTCGGAGCCAGCTTACACCATGCCGCGGTGTTGCCCTCTGGTTCGAGCAGGCAGGCATCCACCTGACGAGGACACGATCGGGGTCAACCTCGGACAGAGTTGCCATCATGAGGCCCCCGTCAACGTCAGAGGTATAAAAACCTCTCACAATGAAGACAACACAGTGGACGAAGGAGGACACACAATGAACGACACACAGAGAGAAGGAGATGCACAGCAAGAGAAGAAGAAGAAGAGAGGGAAAAGGTAGAGGAGAGTGAGGAGAGAGGGAGAGAGCGTGCTGAATGTAGTGGGAGGGGAAGGAATAGGGAAGGGAGCTGTTACCCTTCCTTATTCTAGCCCTCTCTCCAGTTGTCTTCTTTGCTTTTCCCTTCTATTTTGCTTTTCTTGTTTTCTCCTTCCCTTTTGCTTGATCGCATTACCCTGTACTCGCCCCTCTGGGCATGGCATGTGTTTACCCCCCTTTTTTTATATAAACGAAGATATCATCTTCTTTTTATTGTTCTGGTCAGTCCCCACTCTACGTTGAATCTTATGGTTTGATCTCTCTTTCCCTTCGATTTTCTCGCCACTTGGGCCGCCTGTTCGCTAGAATGTCATGGAGTCTACTTGACTTAGTGGGTGGTGGCTCTGGTATGATGGTAGGGGGTTGGTCTCGTTTTAATGGTTTTCTGCAGTGTAATCATCCCCTCCCCTTAGTGGTCTCCTCCATAAGGTGAACTCCCAGGCTCCCTACATGATCTCTTGTGACAGGGGAATTCCCCCCCATCCTAGTGATAAGTGTCCACCGGCCAGGTAAGGGGTGGGGTAGTGGGAGGCTCCCCCTACTTTCGTAGGGCCCTAATTAAAAATCACTTGCCTGCTTAAGGTATTTGCCGTTCGACTATCTTACCTTACACATCGATTTTCACAAGAGGGTAAGCCCAAATAACAAAAGAACCACAGTGTGAACCTAGGGCCAATGTCTACTGAATTTTATTTAAGGTTTAGGTGATGCAAAGATGAAGTAAATTGTGGTTTGTGAACTAAGGAAGTGTGATGAAATCTCCACCTTATCTTGCTTATGAGTGTTGTCCTTAGAATATTTTAGAAATGATATGCAACAAACCGAGCTGAACCAAGGGGTTCTATGCAAGTATGCATGAGCATGTGATTAAGAAAAAGTTTAGCAAAAATTTACCTTACCCCCCGCAATCTCCAAAATGCAATGACAAAATTTAAACAACAAGTAAAAATCCTATGCTAAATGATGCATGCCTTAGAACATGAAAGTGTAGTTTCTACTCTTGGAATGAGGATTTTTATTAGATTCAAGGGAATAGTTTTTTTTTTGTGAACCTATCTAACCACCATTTGCAAGAAGATTAAGGAAATGACATAAAATGAGAGGAGTTTAGGATACTTACTTGAAACTAAATCCCTCGTTCTTTTTTTTTGAAGTTAATGACAAAATCAAAAGATGAAAGAAAGAAAGGCAAACTTACCTCTGATTTTTTTTGAACCTTTTTCCCTTTTTTCTGTAAAAAAAAAGAAGAAAAGAGGGCTTTATTAGTACACTATAAACACGAGGAAAATAAAGTTCTTAAATCAAAAATCATCATTCCTCCCCAGCAACGGTGCCAAAAATTGATAACGCGAAAGTTCGTCATTTAAAATACGCGTATCAATCTTAAAAATTTCAACTCGCACTAGATAAAAGAAAGATGTAATATGGCGGTGAGAAGGGTCGAATCCATAGGGAAGAAGAGATTTTTAGAGTAAAAAAACCTTGGAATCCTTTGAAAAACACTTGTGATTTTGCTTTGCTTAAAGAAATTAGTAAAATGATGAATGAACCAACCACTTAATTAAAAACACATATGACTATGAGCCTATGCTATAGAAAATAATTACATAAAGTAGAGAAGAAGAGGTAGAAGAAGGAGGAAGAGAGGGAAGATGAACAAGATTTAGATCAAATGAACACTTCTTTCATTAACATAAAGAAATGAGTACATGAAATGCAAGACAAGCTTACAATAAAGATGTGACGAGATTACAATGAAGTAAAATGAAACTAAAGTAATAACAACAAGAAAAATCTGGAGTTTGAAGTTTGGAGAAGATAGCAGCAATGGTGATGACGGCGCCATTCTCTCTTGGCCTTGGATCACGAACCACCTCATGGAAGATGTCATCTGCGCCCGGAGGAAGTCACCTTCGTCGTTGAAGCCGCTCCTGGAGGAGAATGTATGGGGTAAGGAGAGAGATCTAAGGAGAGGATAGGAGAGGTCAAGGTGAAGTTAAGGGAGATGGAAATGGTTTAGAAGAGAAGGGGATGGTGATGAAGGAGAGAGTAACTAAGACTACTTAGGTGAGATGGAAGAAGAAGAAGAAGAAAAAGGTTTTAAAATATGCATAGTAAAAATCAGAGATAGAGCATTGAAAAGTCGAACATAACTTGAAAATCAGAAGAAATTCGAAGATGATACAGAAGAAGAAGTTGTAGAGCGTTTAAAAATAAAGAACGTTTATGAAGAAAGTAAGATGAGAAGAGGGACGGAGGAAGGATCAAAATAGGAAAGAACAGAGAAGAATGTTGTCCACAATTGCATAGGGTAGAATAGTGAAAAACATAAAATAACTTGAAAATTAGAAGGAATTAGAAGATGATGCAGTAGAAGAAGTTGAAGAGCGTTTAAAAAAAAAGAACTTTCATGAAGAAAGCAAGACGAGAAGAAGAGTAGAAGGTGGAGAAACTGGTGACCTAAAGTTAGGAGAGAAAGGGTGAAAAATTGCCAAAAGAAGAACTCTCTTTCTCCTCCTTGACATGGGCTATTTATATGGAAAATTGAGTCAATGGAGGGTGGATATTGTATCAAAAGGAGATGGATGGCTGGGATTTAGTTAGAAGATGATGCATGGGAGAAAGGAAAAGGAGGTGGGCACCCCCTCCTTAGGCTTTGGGCAACCCCCTTCCCAAGACTCATCATTTCTCTCCTTTATTTCAAACTTTGAATTCTCTTTTCCCTCCAACCAAACTATGTGCTTCTTCTCCTTTATTTCAAACTTTGAATTTTTTTTTCCTCCAACCAAAATATTTTGAATTCTCTTTTCCATCCAACCAAAATATGTGCTTCTTTGTTTTACTTGGTCAAAGTGGTGATGACAGTTTTACCCCTAGCTCTCTTACAATTACCTTCATTGTCCTGCACACACATAATTACAATTTAATCCATCAAACTTATCACAATGTGCATAAATGCTCATGATTATACAATGGAGAGTTAATGTTCATGACTCTCAACTCTATTTTATTAAATGAGATCACCAATTTAATTAATTTACGTGAAAGGTCCAATCTTCATGTGAAGTTGAGATTAACGATAGAACATGCATAACTGCCTAATTATATACACATAAAATGGTGTACATGCGATGAATTACCCTAGAAAATGGACACTTATAACACCCCCCAACTTACTCATTGCTAGTCCCTTAGCAATGTAAATAAATTAAAATTTAGGACTAACAAGAGTTTGTAAAATTCATACTCTCATATCTAGCTCTCCCTTCACAGAATCAACCAAAGATTAGGAATCTGGAATCATTAATGCACACTAGCCTTATGTAGGAACGTAATAGTACATGATCAAGAATTTAAATTAAAGCTCAATAGCACTTGTGCTTGTATAACTACCAAATCCACAGCTTAGACAATTGCATCCCCCATTCGCTATTCCAAGCAAATACCTTTCAACCCTGCACCTCTTAGATCAGAGCATTAAGTATATTAGCTTTTTGTCTGCCTTATTTCTTTGTGCCTTTGGGATATTTTATACCACACATGATGTTGCACTACCCTTCACTGCTCAACGTGAACCTCGACTCTTACCTTAGGAGAAGCAGGACCGATTTCGCATATCAAGGTTCCCTTTTCTATTTTATGCAAACCTCAACACGTCTTAGGTGAAGTAGACCCGATTACTAAGACTAGGGGCATTTTTCATGGTATTTTTTTTATTTTTCTCTCTTTTTTTCTTTTTTTTTCATAGTGCCATTGCGCTTATTTGATAGATAATTTGGCAGAAAGCTTTGTAAAAAGATCTCTTTTCTTTCGAAGTGCAAAATATCAGACAACATACCTAAAATAGCAGAGGGCTTGTCTTGCTTGTTTCATTAGTGTACAACATGAATTTCTTTTTTTCTAAAGTGCACATGAACTTTAAATAGATTCTTATATCGATTTTTCATGGCTAGATTGACTAAATTTCCCATCATCCTTCTCCCTAGTCTTTTCTATTCTAGAATTACTTTTAATTTAAGCATGAATCATGAAACTCAAAATGGGGTTTACATCTTTCTACTTTCATGCAACGATGACATGCAAGACAGAACTCCTATCAGGTTGTACTATATGCATCATGAAAATTTTTCTCTTCCCCCCTAACTTGAATGACATTGTCCTCAATGACATATAGAATTGAAAGTAATAGAACAATGTATCAATAAATACTTCTGATAAGGAAAGAGACAACCAGATATGTGGGATGAAACCTCCATCAATGTCATGGACGGCGACGACTTCCTCTCCTTGGCCTTGACCTGACTACTAAAATACACTCAAACAAAAATATCAAACAACAAAAATCGTGGGTTGCCTCCCAGAAGCGCTAAGTTTTCCATCTTTAGTTAGACTGATGCATAGAAGGGGCAAGCTTCATAACCAACATGTTGACTTGAGCATGAGCCACCACGTTATCTCGTCTTCATTGAAAAACTAAGCATTATACCACAACCAGACGAGATTGAGCATGATAGCGTAGGGGCTAGAGTGGTTGTTATCACAATTAGGTTGATCATACAATGCATGGGTTAACAACTTTACTTTTAACGGGGTGACCTGAGATAAATACCATGATGGATCAGTTAGGCCAAAAGGATCCCCCTGATTAATGATCACAAAATTTTCTTCCCACTGGTGGTCTTTGTAAGTGTTGAAAACATTAATGATGACCTTATTATCAAGTAAAATTTCATGTTCTCCCTCACTTTTAGAGATTTCATAAATATCAGTGAGGTGAGAAGGGATCAAAGGGAGAGGAGTTTTAAGCAAAGGATCAGTGTGAAGGAGCTTAGGAGAATCAACAGTGAAAGAAGCATACTCCTCAACATCATGAAACTTGAAAGGTTCAATGGAATCAGATAAATCATCCAACATGAAAGTGTCCAACACAAAGTGAGAGTTGCCGATGTCAGGAATAGATAGCAAATCAATATCCTCCCCTTGATTTAGAGATGCCCAATCGAGATAAAAATTATGAAAGGTACTCGCCTCCTCCTTTACCCAAGAGAGACCAGTAACTGCCTTACTCAATTCATTCTCCACTCACACATCCTCTTCATCATTCCTTTGGAACAAGGTCTCCTCAAATTTAAGAAAGGAAGTGAATGGGATTTGTTCATGGCCTAGCATATTACTTTCTTCTTCTTCACCCCCCAACTTGAGATCATCAACTTCTTTAGAACTCTCCTCATAAGTGTAATTTAGCTCAAGCTTCTCGAGATCAACTTTTTGATTATCATCATGACTACAACTAGCTCTCTCCAAAACTTCCTGATAAGACTCCTTCATAATTCTCCCATTATCTAAATTCAGAGTGACTTGAGTATTAAGTTCATGGGTTGATCACAAAAGCTTTCAAATTGTGGAAGTTGATAATGAGAATTTACATTGGAGTAGCTAGACAATTGATCCTCTTCCATGCCATTGATGTTTGTCGCAAGTCGATCTAGTCGGGCTTGGATGGATTGATTTTGAGCCATGATGAATTGATAAAATTGATTAAAGCTGTCATCCTGCTTGAGAGTTGAATGTGGAGGAGATAAATGTGTAGATTGAGAAGCAAAATTCGAAGGATAAGAAGTTGAATAGTGTGGTAGGGAAGATGATGTGCATTGTCCTCCATAGTGGGCTTGATCATAAGAGTGATTTGAAGATGAAGCCCACTTTTGGAAAAAGTGATCTGGAAGATTTTGGGCCGGGCCTTGATAAGAATCCTAAGAACTATTATGTTGTCCTCTCTCATAGGAATCATAAGAAGGTTTGGAGGGTCTTTGAGCAATTTGAGCATGTTCTTGGGGGCGAAATGAATTATAGGGCCCATGAAGGAATTGAGTGGATTTGACATGATCCTGATTAAAGAAATGAAGCGGGGCCCTCATGAGTGATTGGCTTTCATTGTAAGCTGGCCAAGAGTGAGAACTATCATAATGGGCCGGGCTAGGTTGGGTGAAAGGTAGAAATTGAGTGGGACTATTGTTAACATAATGGGCATGCTTGACCCACATGTCATTATGATCATGATAATAAGGTGGAATGAATGAATTTAAATTCATAGTCCAAAGAATAGATCAAGAAATATGGGCTAACAAGCCCACCTCATCGAATTTATTAGCCCACTCAAAGATTGGAATTTTCTCACCCATTTTTTTGAAATTCACTTTATTATTATTATTATTATTATTTATTATTTTAAATGATGCAAATGCAATGAATTAATCACTATATAAATACAAAATGATGGTTTTTTTATGATTTTTTTTGTTTTGACACAAACTAGGACAAAGAGAGAGAAGAGAAGTGTTTTCCCTTTTTTTATTTTTATTTTATTTTTATATAAACACAAATAAGTTGTCACACAAATTACTTAATGACCTAGATGTGTCCTTAATCTATGAATGAGATTTCACATAATGGCTAAAGCGTAACTTAAGTTCACCCTCAATATTTTCACCGGCCAGGTAAGGGGTGGGGTAGTAGGTGACCCCCCCTACTTTCGTAGGGTCCTAATTAAAAACCACTTGCCTGCTTAAGGCATTTGCCGTCCGACTGTCTTGCCTTAGACACCGATTTTCACAAGAGGGTAAGCCCAAATAACAAAAGAACCACAGTGTGAACCTAGGGCCAATGTCTATTGAATTTTTTTTAAGGTTTAGGTGATGCAAAGATGAAGTAAATTGTGATTTGTGAACTAAGGAAGGGTGATGAAATCTCCACCTCATCTTGCTTATGGGTGTTACCCTTAGAATATTTTAGAAATGATATGCAACAAATCGAGCTCAACCAAGGGGTTCTATGCAAGTACGCATGAGCATGTAATTAAGAAAAAATTTACCTTGCCCCCCGTAATCTCCAAAATGCAATGACAAAAATTAAACAACAAGGAAAAATCATATGCTAAATGATGTATGACTTAGAACATGAAAGTGTAGTTTCTACTCTTGGAATGAGGATTTTTATTAGGTTCAAGAGAAGAGTTTTTTTTTTTTTGTGAACCTATCTAACCACCATATGCAACAAAATTGAGGAAATGACATAAAATGAGAGGAGTTTAGGATACTTACTTGAAACAAAATCTCTCGTTCTTTTTTTTTTTTTGAAATGAATGACAAAATCAAAATATGAAAGAAAGAAAGGCAAACTTACCTCTGATTTTTTTTGAACTTTTTTCCTTGTTTCTGTAAAAAAAAGAAAAGAGGGCTTTATTAGTACACAATAAACACGAGGAAAATAAAATTCTTAAATCAAAAATCATCATTCCGCCCCGGTAACGGCGCCAAAAATTGATAACGCGAAAGTTCATCGTTTAAAATACGCGTATCAATCTTAAAATTTTCAACTCGCACTAGATAAAAGAAAGACGTAATATGGCGGCGAGAAGGGTCGAATCCACAGGGAAGAAGAGATTTTTAGAGTTAAAAAACCTTGGAGTCCTTTGGAAAACACTTGTGATTTTACTTTGCTTAAAGAAAATAGTAAAATGATGAATGAACCAACCACTTAATTAAAAACACCTATGACTATGAGCCTATGCTATAGAAAATAATTACATAAAGTGGAGAAGAAGAGGTAGAAGAAGGAGGAAGAGAGGGAAGATGAAAAAGATTTAGATCAAATAAACACTTCTTTCATTAACATAAAGAAACGAGTACATGAAATGCAAGATAAGCTTACAATAAATATGTGACAAGATTACAATGAAGTAAAATGAAACTAAAGTAATAACAACAAGAAAAGTCTGGAGTTTGAAGTTTGGAGAAGCTAGCAGCAATGGTGATGACGGCGTCGTTCTCTCTTGGCCTTGGATCATGAACCACCTCACGGAAGATGTCGTCTACGTCGGGAGGAAGTCACCTTCGTCGTTGAAACCGCTCTTGGAGGAGAATATATGGGGTGAGGAGAGAGATCTAAGGAGAGGAAGAGAGAGGTCAAGGTGAAGTTAAGGGAGATGGCAATGGTTTAGAAGAGAAGGGGATGGTGATGAAGGAGAGAGTAACTAATGCTACCTAGGTGAGATGGAAGAAGAAGAAGAAGAAGAAGGTTTTAAAATGTGAATAGTAAAAATCAGAGATAGAGCATTGAAAAGTCGAACATAACTTGAAAACCATAAGAAATTAGAAGATGATATAGAAAAAGAAGTTGTAGAGCATTTAAAAATAAAGAACGTTTATGAAGAAAGTAAGATGAGAAGAGGGACGGAGGAAGGAGCAAAATAGGAAAGAATAGAGAAGAATGTTGTCCACGATTGCATAGGATAGAATAGTGAAAATATAAAATAACTTGAAAATCAGAAGGAATTAGAAGATAGTGCGGTAGAAGAAGTTGAAGAGCGTTTAAAAAAAAGAACTTTCATCAAAAAAGTAAGAGGATAATAAGAGTAGAAGGTGGAGAAACCGGTGGCCTAAGGTTAGGAGAGAAAGGGTGAAAAATTGTCAAAAGAAGAACTCTCTTTCTCCTCCTTGACATGGGCTATTTATAGGGAAAATTAGGTCAATAAAGGGTGGAGATTGTATCAAAAGGAGATTGATGGCTGGGATTTAGTTAGAAGATGATGCATGGGGGAAAGGAAAAGGAGGTGGGCACCCCCTCCTTGGGCTTTGGGCAACCCCCTCCCCAAGACTCATCATTTCTCTCCTTTATTTCAAACTTTGAATTCTCTTTTCCCTCCAACCAAACTATGTCCTTCTTCTCCTTTATTTCAAACTTTGAATTTTCTTTTCCCTGCAACAAAAATATTTTGAATTCTCTTTTCCATCCAACCAAAATATGTGCTTCTTTGTTTGACTTGGTCAAAGTGGTGATGATAGTTTTGCCCCCGGCTTCTCTTACAATTACCTTCAGTGTCTAGTACACACATAATTATAATTTAATCTTTCAAAATTATCACAATGTGTATAAATGCTCATGATTATGCAATGGAGAATTAATGCTCATGACTCTCAACTCCATTTTATTAAATGAGATCACCAATTTAATTAATTTACGTGAAAGTTCCAATCTTCATGCGAAGTTGATATTAACGATAGAACATACATAATTACCTAATTATATACACATAAAATGGTGTACATGCGATGAATTACCATTGAAAATAGACACTTATCATCTAGCATCTTTGGGCTCCTCCCTTGAACAGATTGAGCCTATTGCCTCCACTCCATACACTCAGCCCCCTCCCATGGGTCCACAAAAATGTCTCCCAGTTTGTCTTTGCCCAATGCACCCATGGCCCTCTCGCCTGGCACACTTCTTGGCTCGTGCCTTGGCCGGCACACACCTCTTCTTTTTGGCCTTCGACCAGCACACTCAGTTGTGCCTTCAACCAGTACACCTCAACCGTGCCCCGCCCGGCACACTCCAGCCGTGCCGTGCCCGGCACACCCCTGGCCAGTCCAACCCGGTACACCCTAGTCATTTCTTGCCCGGTGCACCCGCAACCTGTGTAAGCCCAGTGTCTCTTGTTCACTATTTTCCCCGAGTTTTCTGAAGCTTTCTAAAAGGTGTTGCTGCCTTGGCACACACCTCGAGTTGTTGGGTCACGCCACTCCTTGTGGGCGTGTTCCCCTTACACCCCCTTAGCATCCGGTTCAAGGGGAGATGCTGCCAAATTTTTGCCAGAAATAACAACACATTAAAAGATAAAAGGAAGCAACAAACAAATAAACAAGCAATAATAAAACACTCCAACCAAGTCAAGAGAACCGTGCAAGGATTCGAAGAACTGAATTGAAAACTACCATGTTAAACTGTTGAATATGACTAGGGACTTAATCACATAACAAAGGGAATTGAAACTTGCCATTTAAGGCCCTCCACCTGAATTTCATGAACAAGGGGACCTCCTCTCAGACCTTTACTCCACCTGCATGGACCTTGGCCTGACATACCTCCAATCCATTCCAGTCTGGCATGCCCTATCTGTGCCTTACCGGCAATCCCACAATCCATTCTAGCCCAGCACACCTTACCTGTGTCTTGCCTGGCACACCCACAACCTCTTCTAGCCCGGCACACCCCTAGCCCATTTGGTCTGGCACACTTCCCAACCCCTTCACGCGGCACGCCCATAGCTCGTCCCTACCGGCACACCTTATTAGTCGAACCTGCACTAACCTCAACCCAACATGCACTGACCTCAACCCCAACATGCATTGGCCTCAACCCCAACCTGTACTAACCTCAACCCCAAACATGCACCAACCTTGGCCTCCACGTGCACAGACCTCAGCCCTTGTTGCACCGACCTCCAATCCAAACTTGCACCGACCTCTAGCCTCCAACTACATAGACCTCGCCAAAACCTGCACCGACCTTGGCCCTTTGAAATCAAAACCTGCACCGACCCTGTACCTTTGAAATAAAAACTTGCACCGACCCAATGTCTTTGGCCCAAAACCTGCACCGTCCCAGCCCAGTTGCACTGACCTCGCTCAGCCTACACCGACCTTAACCCCAAACCTGCACCGACCATACCCACAGCTGCACCGACCTCGGCCCAGCTGCACCGGCCTTAGCCCTCAACGTGCGCCGACCTGACCCCCCAGCTGTACCGATGTAAGACCCATTCTTTAACGGATCTTTACCGGTATTAAAATGTATTTTTAACCATGAATTTAGGAATTTTTAATGGGTTTAATGGGCTTTTTCTATGCATTTATCCCATTTATGAAAGGTTTTTAGAAATTCAATGGGCATATAAGCAATTTTGCTTCTTTGGGGGTTAAAATGTGATTTGAGGTTAAAATCAAAAAATATATAACAAAAACCGTCGACCCCCCTCTCTCTTTCTCTCATTTCCTCTCTCTCCCTCACCCTCTCTCTCTCCCACGATCGCTCTCTCTCCCTCTCTCGGGGCTCGGTCAGACCGGGCCATTGCAGGAGGCGTGGAGGGCACCGTTGGAAAGATCGCGACTCGAGGATCGCGTTGACGCCAACGTTGCATCGAACCACGGAGCGTGGAGACGAGATCGGGCGAGGAGAGCCACGGCGACCCTCGGCTTGCATGCGATCGGAACGGCATTTTCATCGCGATCGAGGTAAGGGGATGGATGCCCGACCTCGTTAGGAATGTTTTCCCCGCCATGCCCATCGTCGTTATGTCTTCTACGGTCTGAACATCGTCTTTTATATTTTTGGGGCATGAACATTGTCATTTATGTTTTCAATCCATCCTGGCCATTGTATTTATGTTTTCTGGGCTTATAATAGTTGTATGATGGATGTGGAACGAGGTATGGCAGGTTAGAAATTTTTTCCCGTCGATTTGGATCGACCGGGAGAGGATTCCATGGGGTTTACCCCGTTCTCGGATTCCCGGTATTTGCACGGTCCTAATAGTGACCATTTTGGATCCACGGTCTTCGTCTAGACCGTTTTAACCCACTCCACAGTCCTTAGCGAAACCGTTCAGTGACTAGGGCGGCTAATCCTCAACAGCGTAGGACCCTTTTAACAGTAAGGCGGCGTAGATATCATGGCCCAACATGGTCCGTTCAGTCCATTGAACGACAGTCGTGAGACCGTCTAGGGCTATTAAATGGCCAATCGTCGGACCGCTTAGTCCACAGCACGGCACGACCTTAACCGTTCATATCCATTGAGCGGCCCAATTATAACCGTTCATGTCCATTGAGCGGTCAGTAGTGCGACCGCGTACGACCCGAGCGGCCCTTAGTTGACCATTTAATTCCTGTAGAATTCAATTGTTGGTCTATTCATTTAATTATGATTTTATTATTGCATATTCGCCATGTTTAATTATTCTTATGAACTGTTGGCCCAGAGAGATGGCGGACAAGAAGGGGGGTTGAATTGTCCCCTTGCCGAGATGGCGGATTTTAACAACTTTCTCACCCAATTACAACAGATGTAGAATTAACAATGTTGATTAACAAAAACTTCAAGTGAGATTAAGATATTCTCTCAATCTTTCCGAACTCACTCGGACAACCAATCCAACAAGCGATGAACGATTACTAATAATCAGATAGCAGAGCTAGCGAAGTGTAGTGGTGTAGTGAAATAAAAAACAATAAGATAACATGTGAAGGGAGATAGGAGAAATGGACAGTCACACATGTAATCACAATGAAAACAGGGATTTTTAGGTGGTTCGGGACCACGACGGGCTCCCTACGTCCACCCCTCACCAAACCCGGTGAGGCTTCACTAACACGCTACCAAAGTAGCAACACGGGGATGAACCCCAACCACACACACGCTGCTTCCACAGCAATACACACACGAGGCCTTGCCTCAACATGCTGCCACTGCAGCACACACACATACGTTCGGGGAACGTACCCCGGACACAACAACCACACGGAGACACACACACAGATATTCTGAGTTTAAGAAAATCAAAGGATATACAATATATGCTCGCAGCAGTATGTAGATGAAAATCTACTATGAAACATTCATAGAGATAAGCACAAATAGGATGTAGAAATATTCCCTTGATTCTCTAATAGCCGTAAGAAGATCTTTCTTGAAGCTTAGGTTGGAGAAAGTAGAATCCGCAAGATGTCGGAGCACACGATCTTCTCTCTTGAAGATCGATGTTTGTTCCTTCAAATCCCAACTCCAGTCATACCTGCACACACAAGGAACGAATGAATCAATATGCTCTAATCTATGTCTTAGTTAAAAGGGACATCACAACTAGATAAATAACAGATTTATAGTACTCCCTTTTGAATGTCCCACAAATCCTGTGAATCAGCAGGTAGGGTGCGTTGGAAATAACAAACCGGAGTGGAAGCAGCCGGACATGAAGTCCCAAATGCCCAAAACCTTGAACAGGGGAGAACAGCAGCTGCAGCTCCCAGAACTGGACACAGGCTCGCAGACGGCGACTTCTCCTGCTTCTTCTTCCTTCTCCTTGTTGAAGCAACTCCCTCCTTCACGTTCTTCTCCTTCTTCCTCAGGTCGATGTGAACCTTTGGTTGCGATGAAGACGTCCTCAGATTCGTCTCTTCATTCCGCTTACAACTCCCTTCATCAGTGAGCTTCGAATCTCTAGGGAAGTAGATCAGATTTAGTTTGAAGGCCCTCTCCAGCTCCTTTCTCCTTTTCCTGCAAGAATAGAACGATGTTAGCCCTTAGGAGATATGAATAAAACCCCAAATTCGCATCATATATATAGTAGCATATATAAGAGATGAAAACAGTAAGAACCTAAGCCTAAGCCCACTCAAAACCACACCCAACCAAGGGTAGAAACCCTAGGGGTAATGGGGTAAAAGGGCAAGCCAATTGGACCTATAAACCCATGGTTCGAAACCAAATCCGGAAACCCGATCCGGACGTAGCAGAAAAAGTGTCGACCTCTAGGGTCGATACTCGTATCAACGAGTTCTGCCAAAAATAGAAAATCCAGAACCTAGTCAAAAGTGTCGACCCATGGGGTCGATCTTTTTACCGGAGGTTCTATTTTAGGTAAAACAGCATAACCCAATACAAAGTGTCGACCCCATGGGTCGACACTTTTCCTGACAGAGGAAAAGCTCAATTAAAACACACTTGAAACTTCACGAAACGAGGAACATGATATCAAGATCAATCAAAATGCACTTACAACTCAGATTGACATATTCAAAACCTGATTTCAACATTGATCAATCCATTCACATTAAAAACCAATTAATCAGACATTCTTACCATGGCCTTGAGTATTTGAATGAAAAACTCCACAACGAACCTGAATTTTCCAGATTTAAACATATCTACAGTTCTGAACCACTAGCAATCAATCCATATCAATCCATGCATATTCAGATACACTTTATCAAACCTTCTTACCATTGGCATATGAGTTTTGATAGAAATCTCACAATAATTGTGTCTTTTCCAACTTTGAACCAATGCCAATCCAACCACTTGGAGATCGACCTCAAATTGTGTTCTTACCATTATTTCTAGGATTTGAACGTTGTTTCCTCATCGATCCTGCACAATACATATTCTTATTAATTTCAATCTCCAGCTCATCAAATGAAATTCTCAAGTCAACCCATATCTAATTACTCAACCAATGCATCCATTGAAACTAGAACAAATCAAGTGACCTTCTCATTCACTAAGTTCATTCAACAATGTTAAGTCCTAACTAAGGTCACTTAGTCAAGATTTAACATGTTAGTCCAAACATCCATTCAGAACCTGAAATTCATCAAGATAAAACTTCAAGTCAATTCAAAGCAAGTCAATAAGCCGTATATTTAGAACATAATTTTATCAACCAATCATGTTATCAATCAAAGCTCACATTAATCAAAATATACATGTAGTTCAAGGCAAAAAACCAATCAATAAGCAAAGTTCAGATCCATGTTCGACCATGCTTCATAACAAGGTGAGAATTAAGGCTCAAGGAGCCATGAGTCGACCCATGGGGTCGACCCATTCCAAGGGAATGGTAAACAGGTTTAGCAGTCCAATGCATAGCTATTCAAGTTCAATCCAATCATAGATAGAGGCATTCCTAAGCAAACTGAGAAACCACTATCACTTAACAATTATGAAAAGCAAACATGAAGTCATATGCAATATAACCAATCTTCCAATATAACCAATCTTCCCACATTGAAATGCAGTCAATATAAGTCCAAAAATATGAAAGGGCTTTTAACCCTAATCAAGACAGTATGAACAAGATCCACATGAAAGCTCCAAATCCTCATGCACAACATGCATGAGTCGACTTCATAAATGTATTCAGGAAGGACCTTTGAATTTCAACCTACAAAATAAGATATCATCATGTTAGCTTGTTTATCATGAAAATATCATTAAGCATAAAACACACAATATATTGGAATCATCAAAACCATTGTGAAAGATAACGAGGGGGTGCATAGAACCCAACAATCTCCCCCTTTTTGATGATGACAATATATTGTGACTATTCAAAGTTCTCTCCCCCTTTGGCATTATCAAAAAAATGGGAGACTAAGGGAACATATATGAAGATTCAAAAAGTAGAGCACGAACCCAGCAATACACCTACCATGAGAGGAAGGTGTGCAAACCAAGAGCTAAGAAATAAGATAATACTTTATGTGCAATGAGCAGATTTGAGATAAGTGCATATGCTCAATTTTTGTAAGTTTTTGTTATATGTATGACTAAATATGCACAAGTAGTGTAAAGAAACTATATGCAAAATCTGAAAACTAAGTTATGTACAAGGTGTATTATGCTTGAAAAGCACATTATTCTCCCCCAATTGTCAAGTACCAAAAACCAACTGACAATCGGTTATTTAACCTATTATCTACATGTATAACCTATAGAAGCATGATATGAACAGACAGATCAAGCATTCATGCACTTAAACATGCATAATTAAGTATAGACTCATGCAAGTCCCTTTGGGACGGGTGTAAGGATAATGCAATTGATCGTTGAACATGAAGTGCATGAACAATACTAAGAAGGTCGTGCTTACATAAATAAAGTACTACATTAACCATGAAAGATGACGGATTCATAAGCGACATTCAAACAATCAAACTCAAGGTGCATAAGTGAAGATTGAGCAATGAAAATCAAGTCAATATGGAAAATCAGATTTTCTAAAGAACACTAAAAAGAACTTCTCATCCATACACTTCCATACACAATGCTCGAATATTGGTAGCTACGTATGACCCCAAGTTTTAATTACTAAAAATGGTGTGACTAACCTTTTGACACGAGTCATGCCCTTTGTTTCAGGGGTAATTCCCGATTACTCAGTTTTGTCACTTTTTATGATGTGGATGAGACACTTTTCGACGCGAGTTGCATCCTTTGTCTCAGGAACACTTCCCGGCTACTCGGTGGCAAATCACACTTATTTTCATATGGATTAGTTTCTCCTTTCGACGCGAGTTTCCTCCTTTATTTCAGGGGGGATTCCCAGCTACTCGGATCCACTTCCACTTATACAAATTTTTGAAGGGGTAAACAGCTTTTTCCACACGAGACATGTGATTTCTATGTAGAGAATCAATAGTCCTCAAAAGTGTAGAGTAGAAAAAAGTAATCCTTATTAGATTGAATCATTATCTCAAAAAGGTGCATTTTGTGTGGGTGGCTGTATTGAATGTAAAAGTTGAATTAGCTTTCTCACAGTAATGTCTCCCCTTAAATGTATGCACGGTTATAAAAAATCTCCCCATTAATATATGCCATGTTACAAACATGTCTAAATCAATGCAATTTCATTTAGCAAGGGATGAGTCATAGAAGGAGTCAAAAAGTGATTGTATATTATATACATTCAAACAAGCACTGAACTGAAGTTTTCAAGCATGTTGATTTCCAGTACGTGGTGGAGAACTTAGGTCTGAAGACCACCATCACGCGTGAAGAAAGTTTCCATTGGACATAATCCAACCTTCCACAATCATCATTTGATATACCGGATAATCATGGCATTCAAGCACACGAGTATGAAGTATATGCAAGTATATGCATGTAACTTGAAAAGATGATTGAAAAATTATTCCTATTCACAAGTATACAAAGTGTGTATGATATGTGCATGAAAGTAAGTATGCAACCTGTGTATGCATAAGTGAACTATGTATGCACATGTGAACCGTTATTTACAAGTAGTGATTGAAAGTATGAAAACTTTTATGTTCAAACTGAAGGATTCAAGAATTGAATTGTTATTTGCAAGATGTAAAATAGAGAGTGTGAAAGACTCTATGCACAGTGTAAAGCGTTCAAAACCAAATTTTTATTTGAGAAGCAAAAGAGAAGGTGTGTATTAAAGCTAACTATATATATCCAAAGTAAAGCATTTAAAAACCAGACTTACTCACAAAATGTGAGATAGCTCCAAACACAAGTCTTTACCTTTGTAGGTCTTTGAAAGTGAACCTAGGCAAATTGATTTTGAATTCGAAGCCAATTTTTTTTCTCACCTTGAGAGCCCTTTGTTCATTATCAATCATTGGTCTCAAGGCGCCCCTACAAAATAAATTCTCATTTTGGTGATTTGGGTACCCAAGCCATCTTGGGTCCCGAGGGGTTAGTTCTTACATGAACAGATGAATTCTTATTTTTCTTAGCAAACCATTCATCATCGGCCCTCATCATGATATAATCGTCCATAGAATGTCCATTCAGGCCACAATAAAAATAATGAGAAGATTTTCTTCTCATGGACAGCTTTTCATCATTTTCCATTAAAGAGCAATTGTTCATCTTATGTCCAAAGCCACCACAGTAATGACAAGAGATATTTTTCCTGAAAGACCACTCATCATCATTTCTCTTCATGAAATAATTTTCAAAGACATGACCATGTATTCCACAATAATAACAATGAGTATTGAAGTTTTTCTTCATAGGTTTTTCATGAATTTCAGACTTATCAATAGTTTTCATTTGTGTCTTCAATGCTTCATCTTCATCAAATTTCATTGATAAGCAATCATACATGTCATGACCAAATTTGCCACAATAATAGCATGAAATATTTCTTCTTTTCTTTGATTCATGAACATGTTTTCCAATTTGGGAATTTGCATGCATACAAGGAGAATCAACATCATTTTTGTCTTTTGAATTTTGTTCATCATACAAACACAAAGACTCGTTCAAGCTCTTAACTTCATTCTCCAATGACAAAATATGTAATTCAGACTTAGCCATTTCATTTTCACACAATGTAAGTTTCTCATTCAACAAAGAATTGATAGTTTTAAAACTTGCAATTTCTTCTTCTAGAACATGAGAGTTTTCAAGATCATCAACAACTACATATTTTCCTTTTTCAAACATGTGGATTTTATCAACTAGAAGACTGTTTTGATCTTTCAACTTCTCAATCTCTTCAGCAAGCTTTTCATTTTGATAACTCATATTTTCATCAACCATTTTATTCATGGTTTCATTGCATTCAAATCTATCATTCACGTTTTTAAAGCTTTCAATTTCATGTCTTAACTCCCTTAACCATTCATATTTATCAACAGACATGCATTTTTCTTTTTCAAGGACAAGCAATTTTTCAGACATAGCACCATTCATTTCTTTCAGATTCTCATTATCTTTTCCCATATGTTGAAGTTCTGAAATTTTTTCCAACAAGGAGTTGTTTTCAAATCCAAGGTTTACAATCATTTCTTTTAGTTCTTCTTCAACAAGCATTTGGGACTCAACTAGCCTTTCAAGCTCAATGCATTTCCCACATGAAGAGTTGTCAACACACAAATTTTCATTTGTGGAACACTTGACACAAGGAGTGTTAACATGAGAACAATCATCAAGTTTCCTTTTGATTTTTCTATTTTCAGATTTTAAAGCTTTGTATCTATCAACTAGTTCATCATAAGCGTCCATCAATTCATCATAACTCAAATCACTTTCCTCATCAGAGTCAGAGCTAGAGTTTACCTTTGAGCTCTCTTCACTTTGACGCTCAATTTCATCGTTTGCCACTAGGTAGTCACCGTCGTTGTAGCTTTCTTTTTGGGCTTCGATCAGCCCGTCCCAAATTTCTTTGGCTGTCCTACAAGATAAAACAAATGGAAATTGATTAGTATCCAAGGCAGCCTTAAGAGCATTCAAAACAAACAAATTATCCGAATTCATTTTCTTATGTTCATCAGTCCACCTTAATTCATTTTTGGGTAAGACATGTGGACCATGAGAGATTAAGCTCATGAGTTTCGGATCAAAACCACAAATCCAAACACAAAACTTTCATATCCAATAAGCATAATCAAAACCATTGTAAACAGGAATAGAATTCAATCTAGCCATCATGAAAACGATCTTTACTCCTAGACCGTGAGGTCCGTTAAAAAATCAGAGACTCGGCTCTGATACCAATTGTTGGCCCAGAGAGATGGCGGACAAGAAGGGGAGTTGAATTGTCCCCTAGCCGAGATGGCGGATTTTAACAACTTTCTCACCCAATTATAACAGATGTAGAATTAACAACGTTGATTAACAAAAACTTCAAGTGTGATTAAGATATTCTCTCAATCTTTCCGAACTCACTCAGACAACCAATCCAATAAGCGATGAATGATTACTAATAATCAAATAGCAGAGCTAGCGAAGTGTAGTGGTGTAGTGAAATAAAAAACAATAAGATAACCTGTGAAGGGAGATAGGAGAAATGGACAGTCACACAGGCAATCACATTGAACACAGGAATTTTTAGGTGGTTCGGGACCACGACGGGCTCCCTACGTCCACCCCTCACCAAACCCGGTGAGGCTTCACTAATACGCTACCGAAGTAGCAACACGGGGATGAACCCCAACCACACACACGCTGCTTCCGCAGTAATACACACACGAGGCCTTGCCTCAACATGCTGCCACTGCAGCACACACACACACGTTCGGGGAATGTACCCCGGACACAACAACCACACGGAGACACAGCCAAGTACACACACACAGATATTCTGAGTTTAAGAAAATCAAAGGATATACAATATATGCCCGCAGCAGTATGTAGATGAAAATCTACTATGAAACATTCATAGAGATAAGCACAAATAGGATGTAGAAATATCCCCTTGATTCTCCAATAGCTGTAAGAAGATCTTTCTTGAAGCTTAGGTTGGAGAAAGTAGAATCCGCAGGATGTCGGAACACACGATCTTCTCTCTTGAAGATCCGATGTTTGTTCCTTCAAATCCCAGCTCCAGTCATACCTGCACACACAAGGAACGAATGAATCAATATGCTCTAATCTATGTCTTAGTTAAAAGGGACATCACAACTAGATAAATAACAGATTTATAGTACTCCCTTTTGAATGTCCCATAAATCCTTTGAATCAGTAGGTAGGGTGCGTTGGAAATGACAAACCGGAGTGGAAGCAGCCGGACATGAAGTCCCAAATGCCCAAAACTTTGAACGGGGGAGAACAGCAGCTGCAGCTCCCAGAACTGGACACAGGCTCGCGGACGGTGACTTCTCCTGCTTCTTCTTCCTTCTCCTTGTTGAAGCAACTCCCTCCTTCATGTTCTTCTCCTTCTTCCTCAGGTCGATGTGAACCTTTGGTTGCGATGAAGACATCCTCAGATTCGTCTCTTCATTCTGCTTACAACTCCCTTCATCAGTGAGCTTCGAATCTCTAGGGAAGTAGATCAGATTTAGCTTGAAGGCCCTCTCCAGCTCCTTTATCCTTTTCCTGCAAGAATAGAATGATGTTAGCCCTTGGGAGATATGAATAAAACCCCAAATTCGCATCATATATATAGTAGCATATATAAGAGATGAAAACACCAAGAACCTAAGCCTAAGCCCTCTCAAAACCACACCCAACCAAGGGTAGAAACCCTAGGGGTAATGGGGTAAAAGGGCAAGCCAATCGGACCTATAAACCCATGGTTCGAAACAAAATCCGGAAACCCGATCCGGACGTAGCAGAAAAAGTGTCGACCTCTAGGGTCGACACTCGTATCAATGAGTTCTACCAAAAACAGAAAATCCAGAACCTAGTCAAAAGTGTCGACCCATGGGGTCGACCTTTTTTCCACAAGGTTCTGTCCTGAGACGAAATCAGGACCCATGGTAAAAAGTGTCGACCCATGGGGTCGACCTTTTTTACCGGAGGTTCTGTTTTAGTTAAAACAACATAACCCAATACAAAGTGTCAAGCCCATGGGTCGACACTTTTCCTGACAGAGGAAAAGCTCAATTAAAACACACTTGAAACTTCACGAAACGAGGAACATGATATCAAGATCAATCAAAATGCACTTACAACTCAGATTGACATATTTAAAACCTGATTTCAACATTGATCAATCCATTCACATTAAAAACCAATTAATCAGACATTCTTACCATGGCCTTGAGTATTTGAATGAAAAACTCCACAACGAACCTGAATTTTCCAGATTTGAACATATCTACAGTTCTGAACCACTAGCAATCAATCCATATCAATCCATGCATATTGAGATACACTTTATCAAACCTTCTTACCATTGGCATATGAGTTTTGATAGAAATCTCACAATAATTGTGTCTTTTCCAGCTTTGAACCAATGCCAATCCAACCACTTGGAGATCGACCTCCAATTGTGTTCTTACCATTATTTCTAGGATTTGAACGTTGTTTCCTCATCGATCCTGCACAATACATATTCTCATTAATTTCAATCTCCAGCTCATCAAATGAAATTCTCAAGTCAACCCATATCTAATTACTCAACCAATGCATCCATTGAAACTAGAACAAATCAAGTGACCTTCTCATTCACTAAGTTCATTCAACAATGTTAAGTCCTAACTAAGGTCACTTAGTCAAGATTTAATATGTTAGTCCAAACATCCATTCAGAACCTGAAATTCATCAAGATAAAACTTCAAGTCAATTCAAAGCAAGTCAATAAGCCATATATTTAGAACATAATTTTATCAAACAATCATGTTATCAATCAAAGCCCACATTAATCAAAATATACATGCAGTTCAAGGCAAAAAACCAATCAATAAGCAAAGTTCATATCCATGTTCGACCATGCTTCATAACAAGGTGAGAATTAAGGCTCAAGGAGCCATGATTCGACCCATGGGGTCGACCCATCCCAAGGGAATGGTAAACAGGTTTAGCAGTCCAATGCATAGCTATTCAAGTTCAATCCAATCATAGATAGGGGCATTCCTAAGCAAACTGAGAAACCACTATCACTTAACAATTATGAAAAGCAAACATGAAGTCATATGCAATATAACCAATCTTCCAATATAACCAATCTTCCCACATTGAAATGCAGACAATATAAGTCCAAAAACATGAAAGGGCTTTTAACCCCAATCAAGACAGTATGAACAAGATCCACATGAAAGCTCCAAATCCTCATGCACAACATGCATGAGTCGACTTCATAAATGTATTCAGGAAGGACCTTTGAATTTCAACCTACAAAACAAGATATCATCATGTTAGCTTGTTTATCATGAAAATGCCATTAAGCATAAAACACACAATATATTGGAATCATCAAAATCATTGTCAAAGACAACGAGGGGGCGCATAGAACCCAACATGAACTATGGCATATTTTTAGATCCTAATAGAATTATGTTCTCTTTCATTGTGATGGAACCACTAGTTGTAGCCCGACAACCTCTAGTGTCGGCCCACCTGGGAGAGGTGGCGGGGTAATCCCGTTTTACTATTTTTAAGCTAGTTTCCGTGGGCCCCCTTGCTTGACAGTAGCGTCCTACTGGGGGGGAAACTAGCGAGAGGCCTGGCTCAAGGCATTGAGCATGTGTGTGCACACGTGGTTAGGGGCCTGGACTGATGCCGACGGGCGTGACCCTAACTAGTTCTTATTTTCTGGTACTGCTACGTGCCTCACTTGTCCCGATCCAGACTTGTGTAGATACTTAAAACATAGTGTAAGTCATCAGTGGATGCGTCTGGTCTTCTTTCTGGTGGTCTCCTTCTCTCTCCTGTCACTTGGAATTGTTGAAGCTTATTCTATTGGTAGATCTAGTTCCTTTTGCATTCGATTAGCTATTGTTAAACTGTTTAGATAGTTTTACAACTTTACTAAATTGTTATTTAATTCTGCCAATGCATGCTTTAATTACTTTCCTTTGTTTATTGGCGAGGTAGGGATCCGCGTGACCCCTACTGAGTCTTGTTGAGAGACTCACCCTTACTCTTCCAGGTCAGTAGATTGTCAATAGTCTTTTGTACCTTTTGGTCGGGGTATGCCCCGAGTAGTTGTATATTTTTGACTCTTATTCAGTGGTCAGACTTGTATAAATTGTGGATATGGACTATTGTATATATTTATCACTCTGATATGTAAATTGCTTCCATTTATAGTTCAAATTGTTGCTATAATTAATATTGTACACGTGTAATTCCAATTCATTATGCATTACCTCGACAAAACCCTTTAACCCTTACGGGGCCTCATCAGCCTCTTGGGTGGCTTCCTCGAGTTCTTGGTATCGGTTTACCGGTATCCGGATCTCCGGATCGTTACAACCGACCTCAGCCCCCCTGCTGCACCGACCCAGCCCAGCTGCACGACCTTTGCCCCCAATGTGCACCGACCTTATCCCCAGTGTGCAGCAACCTTAGGCCCCCCTACTACACCGACCCAGCCTAACTGCACAGACCTCAGCCCCAAATGTGCATCGACCTTCCCTTAGCCTAGGCAGAGCATGCATCGACCTTCACCCAGCTCCATGCCTGATGTGCATAGACCTAGCTCATGCCCAGACCTCTTGAGGTCCATGATAGAATAGATGGACACTCTATAGACGATCTAGAGGGGGTTGAATAGATAGATCACCCACTAAAAGCTTACTATAGTAGAAACAGTTGCGAAATATAATCAAATTATTGTAGGATGACCGGAAGGCACTCAATCACAACTAGACTGAAACAAATCGAACAGATCGGCTCTTACACGATATTAAACAATCATCTACTGAGCGATGAACAGAGATAAAAGGCAAATGCAAATCACAATCAATCGCACACTGGACAGTGGAATTTTAAGGTGGTTCGACCACAAACCCGAGGTGTACGTCCACCCCACACTCAAACTAGAGTGTGGCTTAACTGTTGATACACAGCTTCCGCTGATCCACAGCTTCGGGGTAAAAACTTTACAGACCGTTGGGCCTTTCAGCTTACGCCGACAAGAGGAGTCCTCCTCTACAACTGCTGGGGAATTACAGCTTCACCTGACCAGAGGATACCACACCTCTGCAACCGCTGGGGCTTACAGCTTTACCCGTCAAGAGGATACCACACCTCTGCCCGCTGAGCATCACAACTTGCTCTGCTGACAAACAGCTTGAAAAAGAGTTTATAAAACGAAAACGAAACAGGCGAAGAAATAAAACCCACAAGGGGAATGTAGCTCAACAATGAGCACAATCAGTTCCGGTTCTGAACCAGGAAACTGATAAACATAACTCTCTCAACAATACTCTCAAAACACTTCTCTCAGAACTCTCCTTCTTTTCTGCTCTCTCTGTCTTGTTTTTCTCTCTTGATCGTACAGGCGCTAGCTCTCTCTGCTTCAGCTCTCAATAACGCAATCTGCTCTTCTGGCACGATCAGTCTTCTCTTGAAGGGGAAGCTTCTTATTTATAGTAACAGCAGAGAGGTAGGGCATGTGCTCTCCACGATTCCTGCCCAAACACCTTGGTCACGTGGCAGCATCCCAACTTACTGCTTTACACGTGTCACGATCCTGGCACCTCCTCCAATCTTGGATCACGTGCCATTCTTAATCTTCACGAAAAGGCATATGTCAAGGCATCAGACATAAAGTCACCTTCAGACAGTTATACGAGTTTAAAGAGTTTGCACGGAATAAATATTCTGACAGAACTGGAATGCACTGACTCAATGTGGTGTTCACACACACATGCACTGACTCAATGAAACATGAGTTATACTGTTTGCTATCATCAAAACCACAGGGGCACAACAATCTCCCCCTTTTGATGATGGCAACACCAATGGATAATGCAATGAGGATGATGTATGTTGATGTGTCAAGATGCTTGGTCAGATGTCATGCATGCATATTTAAAATGCTCCCCCTGAATATATGACTCGGAAACAATTCTCCCCCAAGAGACGTATTGTCTCTCTATCCCCCTTTGCCATCGGAATTAATCTTCTCCCCCTTTAAAGAGATAAACAATTCTCCCCCTTTGACATCAACAAAAAGGAGGAAGGGAATAGAAGAGATATATGGAAATCAGGGAATGAGCAAATTATAAAACAACCCTTAGGAAGAAGGAGACTGAATAACATTCTATGCAATGGTTCAGGAAATGAGCAAATTATAAAACAACCCTTGGGATATAAGAATCAATAATGTGCATTCTTGATTAGATTCAGGTTTAACAGTTATAAAAAGTAGAGTAAAGCTGTTGACTTCCTGAAATAAGGCTATAGATTCTGATTATAGCAATGAACCAAAAACACATAGCCATAATAAACTAAGTCAGGACAGTACCCTACTGATTTCAGAAACAATGAATATCAAGGAAAGTCACTTGAATTTGTATTGAAGTTAAACAGTTGACACTCAATGACTTTTGTTTTCCAAGGGTTACAGCAGTTCATTTTCACTACTGGTTTCTGAATCTGAACGCATTGAACATACAAGTGTCATTTATGCTGTTGACATTAGTGTACACCTTGATCAGAGGCTAGTACCCCCAGTTACTAAGCATAAACTACTATATCTATTTCTAATCAAAAGCTACAAAGGTAGTTTGCACCTTTGACATTAAATGTACACCTTGATCAGAGGCCAGTACCCCTAGTTACTCAGTGAAACCACCCCCATAGATTTGACCAAATGAATAGAGTTAACCTGAAGCACTTCTTGACTTAAGATATTCTCCATTTCTTTGATGGAGGCCTCAGTTTCTCAGTGCAATTCAGTCATTGCTCTGCCACTTTGTTCATTTCTTTTCTTTTAATGATCTTATTTCTGCTACCCTTATAACTTATAGAGTGACTGTTTAAAGACAATACACACTCTACTTTTCTCCATCTAGACTTCACTAAGTCTGTTATGTTCAGGCACAGTGAAGACCTTTTCTATTCTAACTACGAGAAAAAAGATTAAGAGCTATAAACAGTTTCTAACACCTTATTTTCTGATGAACAATCTCTGAACTCTTCAGTCTATTAAGGTTAAACCTTCAATTCAGTCAAGAAGCAATAGTGATTCTTATAAATGAAGAGTTGCGATAACTGCAGCTTACTGTAATGAACCGATAGCAAGACTGGTATTCAATCAGGGTGAAAGAAATAAACATGAAAGAACAGAAGCAGCTCAAGGAATTTTCAAAAATAGGTCAAATGCAATTGATGTCACACGATGTGAATTTTCAGAGAATGAGGAGAGAGAGTGAAAGAAATTGAACATTGATCAACCACCACTCAACTCCCCCTGACATCATGCATCAATCTTATCATGCATGAGTAATGCATGAGTAACGTGCAACGACTTGACTTGCACTCAGTGAAGGATGCACGGACCTTATGACATCTAGCATGTAAACGTGCACAGACTCTGTGAAGCAAACTCTGCACGGTCCTTCTTCATGCACAGACCTTCTACATGCACGGACCTTCTACATGCACCGACTCTTAATGTCAACAAAGCAAATATGCACGGACTCTATATGCATAAGGGAATGCAGTGCATAGACCTTAACGTGTAGAATGTAGACAATGCACCGACCTATGTATATGTACAGTATGAAAGTGCACCGACCTACATACAGCTTGAGTACAGTATGCACCAGCCTATATGCTGAATGCTCATGCAGTGCATCGACTATGTCTAAGACATACAATGACTTATGCTCGATGCAAAACATGCAATCACTAGAATTCTCACACAATGCAACTGTGAAAATCAAATGCTTACGTAATGCATCGACTAGGTGCAAGACGTGCATCAACTAAGACTCTGTGCAACTCATGCACCAACATCAGAAATAGTCATGCACCAACATCAGAAATAGTCTGTGCAAGACAACCAATGTACTCAGTGCAAAACAATTATTCAAGCATCAAACATTCTTTATTCAAAATTTAAAGAACAGACCGACACAAACATCTCAAAGCATTTCAACAAACAGTTCAAGAATGAAATTATTCATCATTTTCCTGCTGAAATTTACAAAGCCCCAATTCTCTTCTTAAATATTTAAATCTCTCATTTCCAAGGGGTTTAGTAAAGATATCAGCAATCTATTTTTCAATTTCAACAAACACTAATTCAATTTCATTCTTGCTCACTACATCTCTAAGAAAATGGTGTTTAATTTCGATGTGCTTAGTCCTAGAGTGGTGAACAGGGTTTTTAGTAAGGCAGATGGTACTAGTGTCATCACATAGAAGTGAAATGCATCCCAGATTTATCTGATAATCTGAAGCTGGTGTTTAATCCATAGTACCTGGGCAGCACAGTTTCCTGCAGTAACATACTCTGCCTCTTTAGTGGAAAGTGCCACTGTGTATTGCTTGTTAGAAGCCCAAGATACTAGGCAACCACCTAGGAATTGGCAATAGCCACTAGTGCTCTTCCTATCTACCTGACCCCCAGCATAGTATGCATTAGTGTAGGCTAGAAGCTCTAGCTCACACCTAGCAGGATACCATAAGCCTAGTTCTTGGGTGCCTGATAAATACATAAAGATCCTTTTCACTGCACTAAAGTGTGATACCTTAGGACTAGCATGAAATCTAGCACATAAGCACACTGCAAATTGAATATCAGGCCTAGATGCAGTGAGATACAAAAGGGATCCGATCATACCTCTGTACAGCTTTTGATCCACAGGGTTACCTTTGGTATCTTCATCAAGACTTGTTGAAGTACTCATTGGAGCTGCAATGTCCTTAAGGTTGTCGAATTTGTACTTCTTCAGGAGGTCCCTTATGTATTTGGACTGAGTGATGAAGGTTCCATCTTTAGTTTGTGTCACCTGCAGTCCAAGAAATAGTTTTAGCTCACCCATTGAGCTCATCTCAAATTCTTGTGTCATAAGTTCAGAAAATTCCTTACTCAATTTAGGATTGGTTGAACCAAAAACTATGTCATCCACATAAATCTGAACAATGAGAATGTCAAGATGACTTACGTTGGTGAACAAAGTTTGGTCAACCTCACCTCTTGTGAATTTCTTCCCGACAAAGAATCTATTGAGCCTGTCATACCAAGCTCTAGGAGCTTGCTTCAAGCCATAAAGAGTTTTATTCAATTTATAAACATGAGAAGGGAAATCTAAGCATTCAAATCCAGGAGGTTGTCAAACATAGACATCCTCTTTTATTTCCCCATTGAGGAAAGTAGATTTTACATCCATCTGTTGGAGAGTTGTTCCAAATGAGCATGCATAGGCCAAAAGTATTTTAATTGCCTCTAGACTGGCTACAGGGGCAAATGACTTTTCAAAGTCAATTCCGAATTCCTGATTGTACCCCTGAGCAACAAGTCTGGCCTTATTCTTCACTACATTACCTAGCTCATCAGTTTTATTTCTAAAAACCCATTTTGTTCCAATGACAGTCCCATAATCAGGAGGTGGGACCAGGTGCCAGACCTTGTTTCTGTCAAACTGATTAAGCTCCTCGTGCATGGCATTGATCTAATGCACATCTTTGAGAGCACTCTCAATGGTTTTGGGTTCAACATGAGAGACTAATGCAAAATTATTCAATTCATTTTGTGCTCTAAAGAAACCTCTAGTCCTAGGGGGTTCATGCAAATCACCAATGACATTATTGTAGATCGTGATAAATCCACACGTGAAGGAGTGTAGTTTAAATATGAGAAAACATAAGGGGGAGATGATATAATAATAAAAAAAGAAGCACGTGGTGCTACTAAGGAGGGTGATCGCCAGAGAGGTTACCTCAAGAAGAAACAAAGAAGATCGCGAATACCTGGTGGAAAATAGAACGCGGGCTGGATTGTGAATTCCTCCTCCTCCTTCAATCGGCCGGCCGATGAAGGGGGTTTTTCTTTATTGATTACCCTTGCAAAAAAGACAAAACAAACAACAAAAGAAGTGGATCAGCCGAGTGAATGTAGTATCAATCCCAAGTAGATGATATGATGATGAATAGAGAATAAAACATGCGCACCTTTTTTTTTATTTTAAAACCCCTAAAGAGTTAGGGAAAGGAAAAGGTATGATGAAGCTAATGCAAAGGAAGAAAACCGTATGATGACTGATGAAAAACAAAACACAAACAAAGATAAACAAAGCCCCCTGCTGTCCCTGTAAACAGTAGAGGGGAACCGAAGTAGATGATGTTGGCAGGGAGAACAGGAAGCAGAGAGCTCTAAAAATCGCGCAGGAAGAAGATGGATAGCCCCCGTTAATTCAGCATCTACGTATGAAACTCTAACCTTGGTAACCTGCTCCCGTAACCTGCCAACCTCTTTTAACCTGCCAACCTCGCGCGAGGTCGATCAAGACATCCCTATATAGGGTTCCAGATCCAAGATAACCTCAAATTCGGAAGGATAAGAACGGGCAATGATCAAAGAAGGCAGGACTCTAGTTCCAATTCGAGCAAGGAGACCATTAAAGGCAGGGAACTCTCCAGGAAAGACGAGTTTAAGCAGGACACCGAAAGATAAAACACGACCTTCAGAAGGGCGTCAAATCACAAATTGATGACCTACATCAAGACGTTATTCAAAACACGACCATGATCAAGGGCGTCACTTCTTGGATTTAATTTTGGCAATAAAACTTACTTTATTCAAAAATTATGAGAAAACGCCTGAGATGAAGGCGTTACTTGAAAACACGCCCTGAGGAAGGACTTTAATCAATAATTTGATTTTATTTTGAAACCGGATAATACCAGGAATTGACGCCCTGATATTTGGTCGTCCTTTCTTTTGAACACGCCCTAGGTAAGGTCGCTATTTAAAACACGCCCCTCTTAAGGTCGTGAATCACCAAAATGCAAGAATAAATCAAAAAACACACAAAAATAGAAAAACTTCATATTATGAATGTATTAAAGTTCACTTTGGGGCGTCAACATAGTGACATGAGATCTGATCAACATAGCGTCAATTTTGGCGTGTCTACAGCTGCCCTGCCTTGGCGTCTGCTTTGCAAGGGAGTGAGACGAAATGGAGTGAAAGTGCAACAAACGGAATGAAGTGGAGCGAACTGATAAGTAGATGCCAAGGTGTGATGTGACACGCCTCAGACACTAAGCATTGGAAATCTTTCCAAGATTCAAAGTGAAATAACTCTGAGTGATTCCAAGGAAGCATCGATTTGCTGGATAAAGGAGATTAAACTAAACAAGTAAAAATGTGCGCATGGCACGATAAGGAGACACCATTGGAGAGCGGTTACCAGCCAACGTGGACGTGTTACAACCAAGGTGGAAAAAATAAAGGGAATTGAGATGGAGACCCAGCAAAAGGGACATTTTCAAGGAATTAGCCTGAGCGGCTTCAAAGAGAATAAAGTACTCAATTTGGAATGGAATATCTCATGTCAACTCAATCAAGAGCGAGTGACCTTCATTACTGCCATAATACGAAGATTTTTAGCATGAAGCTCAAAGTCCTATATGATGCATGCTGGGCTAAAAGAAAAGATTAAAACAAACTAAAAGATAGAAAATAATCAAGGATAATATTGCTAAGCCATCTAGATTTGGTCAAGAATCCAGACCTCTGAGCTGACACTAAGCCGAAGCCCGTTTGTCCGCGCATCAACTCAGAAAGGTGGAACCATCGTCCCAGACCTTCAACGACTCAACGGCCTATCCGTGTGATCAAGACTTTCCTGGAACTAACACTATTTTTGATGAAGGGGAACTCAAATTCCAGGTTCACCAGAACCACAAGGTCCTTGATATGCTATAATAGCGTAGATACCATATAGTAATAATGCTTACAACAAGATGTTACTTCCACAGTGATCCGGGCATCTCGAAACCTGCAATCCTCTGCACTTGAAAGTTCATTAGCCTTCCCATAATATCAATAATCTTCAATTCAAAGTATGACATGATCATAAGTGCTTTAATAAAATAAAATTCCAACGAAAATAATAGCACTTAAGTTCATCAGAGCATGCAGGGAAGCAAATTCATAAGCTCACAAATTCACGCCTGCACTGATCGACGTCAAAACATGAAACGCGCCTTGTTATGAGGGCGTCAAAAAGAAAAACACGCCCTCCACTGAGGCGTGAAATGCACCAAGGGTTTAAGAAGAAAACGATCCACTCAAGGGCGTTAAATAAAACATGACCTCAGTCAGGTCGTCAATTAAACAATTGACGCCCTAACAGAAGGCGTTACTTAAGCACAAACTTCCGTTTCTCATTCGAAAGCTAAACCCAGTCCTAATAGCCATAAACTTTCTAACTCCGAACAGCCTTAAGGCTCCCCGGACTCCTACAAAGGGAAGGCAATTCCTCAAATCAATCAAATCCTCCGAGCTCTGTTTCTTCTGCTGCTTCTTCTGTTCTTCTGCAGACACCGCAACCGTCCGAACTTCTTCCTGCAAACCGAAGATGGAGAGGGCGATTAAGAGGTCCAAAGCTTCCACTCCCAAGCTAACCGAGATTAACGGGCACATAAGCAGTAGAATCTCCATGAACCAGGTAAAGATTGAGTCTTCTGTTCTTTTCCACTTTCGTCTTGAATGTTCTTCTCTTCTGCATGCTCATTTATCCTTCTTTCTCTGCATTGTTCTTCCTTTCTTCCTTCCACAGGACTACCCGAATGTCCCAGGAGCAAGGAGATTTACAAAAATTAAGTGGCTGCCTCTCATACTCTCCAAATGTTCTTCAGATATGAGGGTGTACTTAACAAGATGGCACCTTCTAGGCCTAGTTACCCATGCCAAACATTACGATCAAATCCATCTTGACTGGGCAGCTATAGGGGCTCTTGTAGAGATATGGCATCCTTCCACTCATACCTTCCTCTTCTCTACTTTTGAAGCCACAATCCTATTAGAAGAATTGGAGATGATCTTGGGCTTAAAGAGAACGAAGCAAGGGGATGAGGAAAAGATGGCCATCATGCCAAAACCATTTTCCTCTCATGAACTATTAACAAGCTTGATATCTAGCCCCAACCTAGTGAATCAAATCAAAGCCACTAAAGGAATCAACCTTCTAAAGCTCGCCTCATGGGTGTACAAGAGAGCGGATCAAGCCAAAGAAGATGAAGAGATAGAGCGGGTAGCAAAGGCCTTCGTGGTGTGCTTGGCAGGAGCACTCTTATTCCCATCCACGGAGGACTTTCTAGAAGAGGCCCAATTAAGCGCTATAGTGAGCTTATGGGAAGGAGATAGAGTGGGACCGGCAATTCTAGCCTATATATCTCTATAGCGGGCTTACCTCGGCGGCGATGGGAAGGCCCATCTACGGATGCATGCTAGCACTCTCTAGTTGGGTAGACTTCCACTTCAAATTCAATCCATGTGATGAAACCCAACAATCCTCAAGAATCTTCTCAAAAAGCCCACTCTCTTATATGACCGGTTCACTTGGGATATGCAATAGAGTGAAGAACCGAAATCCTTAAATCAAGAAGAGAGCGGAATGGAGAGAGCACCTCAAAGTAATGCCAAAGAATCTCTTCACTTGCGCCCCGGGAATACTCAAGACTCAAGAACTCCGTGCAAGATTCTCTCCCGGTACGGACCTTCGGCTCATCGGCGCTTCAGAATTTATCTTGTATAATTCACATCGGTGCCTTCCTCAACTCGGGCTTCCACGGCGAGTATTCAAGGATCCATCACACCTTTCTCCTATCAAGACACGGGACCTTGGCAGCAATGAAGATGGAGAAGAATGCACAACAATCCAAGCTTTGTGGAAAATCAACAAGGCTCATCAACCTGTGGAAAGCTTGGAAGAAGACAGAGATGAATGGAAATCTTATGTAATAGCTCTGAGAAAATTGAGGCCCAAAATTACTCATTAAGCATTGTAATCTTTTTCTTCCAATAAATCAATGATATTTCCTTTGTTGAGCCATCGTACTGTGTTTCTGAAATAACTCTTCCAACATTCTGTGATTCTGTTGCAAATAACGCCTCAATCAATGTCGTGAATTCATAAAAGGACGCCTCAGACAATGTCGCTTTCAACATTCCAGCTCACAAATTTGACGCCTGTACTAATGGGCGTTAACTGAATAACGACTTAAACTAGGGCATGGATTGACTCAAATTCCCAAAATATATTCGTTGAAACCTCGAAAGTAACGCCCTTAGCAAAGCCACGTTTCTCCAAACTAACGCCGCAATCTCAGTCATTAATCATAAACAGCAATTATTACTTCCATCACATCAATCAATTCCATATTGAATGCGTTTGACGACGGTTATCATTCCCCATGCAAACAAAATTAACGCCTCAAGCAATGTCATCAATTCTCAAGAAACGTCCTTATTTCAGTCGTTGATTCCACAAGACGCGGCCTTACCTGAAGTCGTTAATTCTTTTTGACCGTTCGACTTAACTTTCCCTCCTTTCTTCTTCTTCCTCCGTCCACTTTCCCTCTTTCATTTTCTTCTGCAACCCTAACCGAAACCCTCCCCCTTCTCTCATTCTCAACCTCTCTATCTCTCTCTCCCCTAACCCTAAACGATGGCCGGTGGTGGCTTGAAGAGACAGCGGGTGGCTGCCCCAGAAGTGGTGGACCTGGGTGAAGACGCCCACGCCGAGGAGGAAGCTCCTTCTGTGATGGCCGAAGGGGATCCACCGGCGGCGGAGCAGGTGATGAAGCCGGAGAAGAACAAGAAGGCGACGGTGAAGACAGAGAAGACGGAGAAGGCGAGGAAGAAGGTGAAGGAAATGAAGAAGGACAAGACGAGGAAGAAGAAGAAAAAAATGAAGAAGAACAACCGAGGGCGTCGTTCCACGCCCCAGCCAACTCCGGCGGCCACGTCATCCACGCCCCCAACCGACAGAGCCAAAGCACAAGAAGGTAGGCACCCCAACCCAATTCCCATTTATTTATTTATTTATTTTTATTTTTTCAGCATTTTCCATAGCCCTCGGGTTATAAACCCTGCAACCCAGAAAGAAGACGCCCTCAGGGGCGTCACCTTTTTAGAAATGAAACGCCCAACCCAAGGGCGTTAATTAATTTTTTTTCCTAAAAAATAATTAACCCAATGAGAACACGCCCTACCTCATGTCACCCATTTAAATTCAGCATTTTTAATATCATGCTGTTAATTTCCGTTAATTCCCATGCTTTAATTATTTTTCATGAATTATTCACATGCTGTTATCTTTATTTTATTTTTTCCTGAAAAACTTGAAAACAACGCCCCCCACCAGGGCGTTAATTCAACAATAGACGACCAAACCAGCGGTCGTCCATTCATTAATTCCTGATTAAATTAACGGACCCATTTGGAAAACGCCCCACCCAAGGGCGTGACTTGAAATATTCTTTAAGAATTTCAGCAATTAACCATAGAACCACGCCCAACACAGAGGCGTTTCTTAGATAACAGCGACCTAGGATAGGTCGCAAATTCAAAGCACACTTAGAACCACGCCCTCCTCAGGGGCGCTAATTCAACAAACCACGACCTGAGGATGGTCGTTAATTAAAATCAAACACTAATATAACCCAAGGCAATCAAAATGAGATTCAGCATGAATAATCAAAATAATTAAGTGAAAATTCTTTTCTTTACATGCAGGGATTGATGAGGACGTGCATCTCCTGGGTCATGGTCCGGGCAGCATACTACGGCCTCCCCGAGTTTCAGAGAGCGAGGGTAGATGCTATGGGGTTTGGGGCTTTCCTTAGCATAGAGCCAGTCAGACCCGACCTACCACTTATCCAGGTTCTACGGGAGAGATGGGACAGGACTAGCCGGGCATTCTTGATGCCATGGGGGCATATGGTTCCTACCCTAGAGGATGTAGCTAGGATCACGGGACTGAGGGTAGACGGTGAGGCGGTGAGCGGGATTACCTACCCTGACTATACTGAGTTTGCCCAGAGGTTGCTAGGGCTAGAGATGGTCTACGAGACGCCTAGCGAGTGTAGGACTATCTTCCGCACCGACCTGACTACAGTGATGGGTTTAGGGAATGCTAGGCATAGGTCCGGGGAGACCCTAGAGCAGTTCTCTCAGAGGTTGATAGACGGGGCTAGGGCGGTCTACTGCCAGGACCCAGCTGACAGGGAGAGAGCGGACCGAGACTTGAGGAGGTTCCTACTGCTGCTACTCGGGAGGCTATTGCTCGGCACGAAGGGCGACGTCATCAACTGTCGATTCCTGGGGGTAGTCGAGGACCTGGAGGCAGTTGGCAGCTACGCCTGGGGAGCAGCACTGCTGGCGCATATGATGGCCAACCTGTCCACCGGGACAGGTCGAGAGACGACCGTCAGTGGCTTCTCACCTTTTCTTCAGGTATGCATTTTTCTTCTTTTTTCTTTTCTTTTTTTTTTATGCATGTGAATGCCTTACTAATGCAATGCATGGGTGCAGGTTTGGAGCCACCTATACATGCCGATGGGGCGCGTTGACCCACGGCCTGGAGGTGAGGGAGCTTTTCCCTTAGCGCGGCGCTGGCTGCCGGTGGTGTTTGGAGCCCCACTGGGCTACGAGCTGTGGGTGCTGCGGAGAGAGTTCCGAGACTTCCCTCCCTCGCTGGTATGTATGAATGTTATGCATCTTTTTTTTTGCAATTATTTGAATTTATTATGATGATGATGAAATGATGACATGTATGTTTATGAATGCAGGTGCAGTGAAGACCCTATGAGGGAATGACGGACGAGGGCCAGCCGTGGGTCGTAGCGGGCCGTCCTCGCTTTGAGCGTGAGCTTTGGGTTCACTGCTTGAGCGAGATCGAGCCGTTATGGCTTAGGTTGGTGATGAGGACCCTGGGCCTACACCAGGAGTGGGTAGAGGTAGGCGAGCCGCGGGGAATTGGGAAGAAGACGCGCGGTCGTACGAAGGCGACCGACTGGAGAGTGCGGTTCGAGGAGCAGTACGCCGACAGGCAGCGAGGCGGGACCAGAGTCACCTCCCGGGCGACTGACAGCTCCGAGTACCTCCGGCGCTACTGGGAGGTATACGCCGGCCGACCCCAGATGAGGGTCTTAGGGGTATGTATGAATGCAATTATTTTTTTAAATTAAATGCAAATGCTTATGTTTCTATCATGTGACTAATATGTAATAAATGCAGGATGCACGGGACATAGCGGCGATGGATGCCCAGGCCCACCTACACAGCCTGGAGGACCAGCTGGCCGCCACACGGGCCGACCTGGAGACCCTAGTGAGTGTTTAAATTATTTCTATATGTAAATGTATTTTTTTTTGTTGAATTATTGATGATTAGCCACTGACGATCTCAATGAATGCAGCGTGCCCAGCAGGGAGCAGTGAGGAGAGACCCAGGAGAGGCCTCCAGCTCGAGAGGGCCCAGTGCAGAGGTGACTGCACTGGCAGAGCAGCTAGCAGGAGCGACCGCACGAGCCGAGGCAGCAGAGCGCGATCTCGCTTCACGGGTAAATTCCAAAACACAAATCCCTTCAAATATTGATTATATAATTGTGCACTGATGAAATTCATTTTATAGACTGAGGAGCTTCGAGCCGCTCTTACCTGCGTTGACGAGGGCTTCCGTGCGACGAGCACACAGGTGAGTGGTTTAATCATGTATTGCCTGAATTGCTAAATTACTGAATCATTGCATTAATTGTGGAATTGATGATTTGCTTACCTGTTTGCAGGCGACTCAGCTTCAGGCGGTACGTACCGAGTTGGCGAACCGTGATCAGCGGATCTTAGAGCTAGAGAGGTCCCTGAGGCGTCGAGAGGAGCTGCCTCAGGACGTGGCCGAGCTGCGGGTGGCCCTTGAGCTGGAGAGACGGGAGCGTGCCCGGGAGCGCGAGGAGCGTGCTTGTGAGCGGGAGGAGTACCAGACGGAGCGTGCCCGGCACCTTGAGCTTCAGCAGGCGGAGCGTGCCCGGTACCAGGAGCAGGTAGCAGCACGCGAGCGAGAGCTGGGAGACTCGAGGACCCAGTTGATCCTTTCTCAGGAGCGGCTACGAGTGTCTGAGGAGCGTCTCCAGCGAGGGCGCGAGCGAGCACGGGCTGCGGGGTACTCCTTCACCAGCTCCACCTTTGTGGCGGGCTCTTCCCTTCGAGAGAGGAGCGAGGCAGGGGGTCAGATTCGGGTTCCAGCTTCTTCACGGGGGCCCATGCCTCCTCCACCAGCGCCAGCTCAGGACGGCGAGGAGGAGGTTGAGAGTAGGAGAGAGGAGGGTGGAGGCGAGAGCTGAGAGACTTACTTGTACTCCTCCACCCTTACACATGTACTCAGACATTCATGATGTATATATATATATATGAGATTGACATCCTTTTGTTACCTGAGCACTTTGTGTGGTTGTGGCCTTGTGTTTGTGTACTTTCTTCTTTCCACGTTCTTTGTTTTTGCTTTGATTTGCCCTGTTTCCGCGACTGTAATCCACACTTTGAATAAACAGGTTAATTCATCTGTTCGACTTAGCCCCTTGCTCAATAAGCAAGGGGTGCCTTTACTTTTGACCTTAATAGCGGGTCAAGGGGCCAAGCCTTTAATCAAATAAGGTAAATAAAATAGCTGATAACGGGGAGATGCATCATGCAAGCATGCACATACAAACCATAACTAAAAGATGCCCATGCAAAAGAATGCAAGCATACATCGTGAAGAAATGCATTTTTTTCTCATTTATATTTTTTTTGTTATTTTTCCTGAAAAACGCGCCTTAGAGTAGGTCGTGGTTCGCCTAAATACGCCTTAGAAGACGACGTGAATTTGAAAAGGAAATCTAATTTTTGAAAAAGTAACGACCCCCTTAGGGACATTATTCGAAAAACGATGACCTAATCTAGGACGTTAATTCTGTAAAAAGTGTCTTAGCCAAAGGCGTTAATTGAATTATTCAGCAAAAAAGATTGACAGGGCTATCAAGACCACGGGTCCTACACAGTCACCATCTAAAATTCATTAACCTTTCTTGAGTAATTAAAAGAGAGTTGGCGTGATCATAGTTGACTTGTATTCGAGGTTTCGTACAGTGCAATTTCCCAGGTCGGTCTTGACCATCCCGCCAGTTCGTGACTTACCACATAGAAAGGATGGAAGAAAATATAGGGGAAGCCCATAAGGGATTCTGAGATGCTCAAGGTAAAGTTACCTCCCCTACCCTATGCCTGTTGGGATTCGGTCTTTGGCGTAGGGAAATTTGTTGCCTTTTTACCTCTTTTATATTGCACGCATACGCCCAAGGTTTTCCTTGCGGGGACTTTGCCCTCTTGACATGCTTTTCTTTTCACAACTTGACTTTCACTTTGGGAATTGATTTGTATTGATGAACAACCTAATTGTACTTGGGCTTTTGTGGCATTTTGCTCCCTTTTGGGCCCTGACTTCCACCTACTAGGGCGGCGGATAGGCTCGGCGTGTCTACCCCGAGGTCTCCCTTCCTCCCTTATGGGTCGAAGAAGAAAAGAACGGGTATTGTCTTTCACTTTTAGTCAGGTTTTTTGACTTCCCATCGGATTTTGCACTGCTTGAGTTCAAGAATAAAGCGTGTAGTGTGTGTGGGAGTCAACCCCCTTTTAAGTTAGCAAGACTGAATGAATGAATTCCGAATTTTGACCTTTCGGACCTTGATCCTTCGTGTGCCATGGCACCAATTTTGAGAGCTTTTGCTTTTTTTTTTGATTTTGAAGAATTTCTATATTTGTTTGCTTTTTTGGAATTTCTATTTTTTTGGTTTTTTTTGGAAATATTCCACTTTGTTTTGGATTTTTGAAACAACATTTTCTTTTGGATTTTGAAAATTTCTCTATATATATATTTTTTAGATTTTTTTTTTTTGAATCAAGGGTGGTATTTCTTAAGATACAAACCATTCCAAGGGTGAGTTAACTCTTCTCCTTCAGCATTAATCAGTTTATAAGCATTGCCAGGAAAAACGTCTTTTATAACAAACGGTCCTTCCCAGTTAGGTTGGAGTTTTGAGCGGGGGCCACCCGGCTTTACAAAAATTCTTTTAATTACCATCTCACTGATTTTGAATTTTCTCTCAATCACTTTCTTTTGATAAAAATGCGAGAGCCTGTTTTGATAAACGCGCGCATGCTCAGCGACGACCAGACGCTTCTCATCTAGGAGTTCCAATTGGGCAAGGAGTGAATCACGACGTTCATCCATAGAAAATTCCTTATCCAATTGTACTCGTAGAGAGGGAATGAGAATCTCATAAGGGACTACCGCCTCCATTCCATAAGTAAGGGCGAAAGGGGTTTGCCCAGTGGGGGTTCGAATGGAAGTGCGATAGGCCCAGAGAGCTTCAACTAGCTTATCTGGCTAGTCCAAAAATTTATTAGCCTCACACGTCTTTTTGACAATTTTTATCAAAGTTTTGTTAGTTGCCTCTGCTTGGCCATTGCCCTGCGGATAATAGGGAGAAGAATGATGCAATGCAATGTTATACCTATTGCAGAGATCATTGATTTCTTGAGAGATAAATTGAGGTCCGTTGTCGGTGATGATGGTGCTCGGGATGCCGAACCTTGCGATGATGTTCTTCATTATAAACTTGCAGACGGTTGACGCTTTAATCTCCACGTAAGCTTCCGCTTCTGCCCACTTGGTGAAGTACTCCGTTGCCGTGAGGATGAACGATTTTTTCTTGGTCAGGAGATTTGAATCACCAAGAGGTCCAATGATATCAAAAGCCCACATGGAGCAAGGCCATGGGGAGGACGTAGGATGGAGTGAAGAGGCAGGAGAATGAATCTTGTCGGCGTGCAGTTGGCACTTAACACACCTTTGAACATAGATGGAACAATCCTCTTCTAGAGTTGGCCAATAGAAACCTAGCCTAAGGATCTTCTTAGCTAGCATCTGGCTATTCACATGACCACCACATACTCCAGAATGCGCCTCTTCCACAACTTTCCAAGATTTATCATCGTCGAGGCATCTTAATAAAACACCGGTGAGCCCTCTCCTATAGAGCACACCTCCAACCAAAACATAACGCTGAGCCACTCTTCTAATTGCTTTCTTTTCTTCTGCAATGGCTTCCTCGGGATAGGACTGATCATTGCAATATCTGGCAATCTCATAATACCAAGGCTTCTCTTCGTCAGCCAATTCTTCTTCCCAGTCTAAAAGCATGACCTCTTTGCCTTTAAGAGATTCCTTCTGCTTGTCCTTCTCAAGCACCTTATCCCTAATATCGAGGAATGCACGATCCTTAATAGCTGGCGTGTCACGCTGATGAATCAGGGGAACATGAAAATCACGCTCAGGAGGGAAGACTAAAGCCGAAGCTAAAGAAGCAAGAGCGTCAGTTAGGATGTTCTGACTACGAGGAACATGGACGAAAATCAATTTGGTGAAGAGCTTGGCATAAGCTGAAGCAAGTTCCTGGTAGGGTTTGAGCTTAGGATTGATAGTGCGGCACTTGACCAGCACCTGGCGCAGAATGAGCTGACTATCACCCACAATCCTCAAATGGGTGACACCATATCGATGGGCGGTTTGAAGACCGGCCAAAAGAGCCTCATACTCAGCTATATTGTTGGTGGCAGGAAAAGTGAGCCGAGCAGCAAATGGGATGGTGACCCCTTCTGGTGTTAAAAGAACCATGCCGATCCCTCTTCCTTGAGAATTTAAAGCTCCATCAAAATGTAACATCCACATAGAATCATGAGGTTGATTAATGACATCAGTTCTTCATCTGGAAACTCCGAATTGACAGGATCAAAACGGGGAGAGGGTGGTGAGCAAGATGTTCGGCAATGGCGTAACCTTTGATAGCTTTCTGCTGAATGTAAGTGATATCAAACTGAGAGAGGAAGCTTTGCCAGCGTGCTAATCGATCAGTGAGGACAGATTTTTCAAGGAGGAATTTAATGGATTCATGCGAGCAATGAGGTGAACCTCGTGAGCTAGGAAATAGTGCTTTAACTTCTGAACTACCCAGACCAAAGCAGCGCAAGTCTTCTCCATGGCTGAGTACCTCTGCTCACAGGGGTTAAGAAGTTTAGACAAGTAGTATGCTGCCCTCTCCTTACCTTCTTCATCCACTTGAGCCAAGACAGCACCTACGGAGTCATCCAGGATTGAGACATAGAGAACTAGTGGTTTGCCTGGAATCGGCGGCCTTAGGACAGGAGGATTGGCCAAATAATCCTTCAATCCATCAAAGGCTGCCTGACACTTGTCATCCCAATTAAACTTGACTCCTGGCTTAGTAAGCTCGTAAAACGGCCTACATCTTTGTGAGTGCTGAGAGACGAAGCGGCGAATAAATTGCAACCTCCCGATTAATCCTCGAACTTCCTTCAAATTCTTGGGAGGAGGCATATCTCTAATGGCCCTTGCCTTGTTGGGATCAACTTCAATTCCCCTCTTGCTAACAATGAAACCAAGCAACTTCCCTGAAGAAACGCCAAATACACACTTCTTGTTCATCTTCAATTGATACTCTCGTGATCTTTGTAAGACCTTAGCTAGAACCCCAAGATGCTCAACCCTTGTCCTTGATTTCACAACCAGGTCATCCACATACACCTCAATATAAATATGAATCATGTCGTGAAAAATCGCCATCATAGCCCTCTGATAGGTAGCTCCAGCATTCTTAAGTCCAAAAGGCATGACCACATAACAGTATGTACCCCATGGTGTAGTGAATGATGTCTTCTCTTGATCTTCTTCAGCCAGACGAATTTGATTGTAACCTGAGAAGCCATCCATGAAAGAGAGAGTTTCAAATCCTGCCGTATTATTGATCAAAACATCAATATGAGGGAGGGGGAAGTCATCCTTAGGACACGCGCGGTTGAGATCCCGGAAGTCTATACAAATTCGAACTTTTCCATCTTTCTTCATAACCAGGACGATGTTAGCCACCCAATTGGGATAGAGGACAACTCTAACAAATCTAGCATTATGGAGCTTGTCGACCTCTTCTTTCATCTTTAAAACCATATTAGGGTGGAAACGCCTCAACCGTTGCTTGACCGGCACAGACCCTGGCTTAAGTGTAAGGCGGTGTTCAACGAGCGCAGGGTCTAAACCAGGCATATCTTCATAACTCCATGCGAACGTGTCCTTGTATTCTTGCAGAACCAAAACGAGCGCCTCCTCTTCGGAGGGCGGCAAATTCTTGCTTATGAGGACAATCCTAGGGTCTTCCTCGCTACCCAAATTAATTTCTTTGGTAGGCTCTTCTACAGAGGCTGACGGTTCGTCAAATCATCTTATGCCACTAGCAAAAGCATCAGCCTCGTCCTCATATTCTTCATAACTTTCATCCCCCTCTTCAATAGGGTCTTCGTCATTCATAATTTCATAGACACCCAAACCCTCATAAGAAACAACAGCATCCTCATATTCTAACTCTGGCAGGATGATTGGATTCTCTATAAATTCAGGAAGAGCTAAACAAGCCTGGCATCTGATAGCTAATTCCAACAGAAACCTATGGGGAATCTGCTTACCCTTGGACTTCTTATGTGAATCTACCCCTTGAATTTTAGCGTTAGCAGAAGAAGAGGAGGAGCAACTAGCTTGATTAGAAAAAGGAAGGGAAGGAGGTGAAAAAGTGGATACATGAGGTAATACAGAGGAAGTCCCCTCACCAGAGGGGGAGAAAAGATTTAGCAATGAATCTTGAAGGAGCGGCCCCTGGGTCGGGACACACTCAGAAGAAAAATAGGAGGTCTCCTCAACAGAAATGGAGGTTTGGAAAGTTGGGGATTTGGCATTTTTTTTCTTTTTTGTCTTTTTCTTCATTTTTATTTTCTGTTTTAAGAAGAAAGCAGTGTGCAGGGAGGATAGCAGGAGGAGTGGAAATTGCCAGATCAGAGAAAGGTTGAATCAGTGATGGCCCGCGCGGGGGCGTGATGGAGAGTTTAGAAAATCGCTCGAGGAGCGAAGAAGGAATTGTGAGAGAAACTTGGATTGAATCTGGAGACAAATTGATTATAATCGGAGGTGGTCTTGGCACGCGACCAAACCGATGAGAATATAGAGAAGCAAGCACAGATGGATGCATGGAAGTGAGAGAAAAGAGGCCGGCCCACAGCCTGTCCGCGGTGAAACCTTCTTCAAACGGAACATCTGGCTCTCCAGTATCAGTGTAGTCACTCAGCAGCTGTCTCTTGTCTGTAATTACGACCAGCTTCTCAATCAATTCATGAATAAGTGGCGGCCATTCCGGATCAGTCGGCATGAAGAGGCGGCTCAAAGAAATAGTAATATCCTGCATATCGAACCACCTGTACCAGTCACATTCTGGATCATCCATTTTCCTTCTTTTGTCAGGCCTTAAGGACTCCAGGGCTTTGTATGTGGCCAGCGGGGCAATATGACGAGCAAACTATCTAGCATGAACATCCTGACAGTCTAATATGGAAGTAATTATGGTAGTTTGCTCCTTATTTTGAAAGCCACCTGTGACAAAATGTGTCTTCAACGTCCAAGTGAGCGGCTGGCAATCTGTTTTTAATGTGGATGTCATAAATGCCCATGGTTCATCTTTGTTTTTGCCTGGCCCTTTGTAACCTAGGCCACCTCGTGTAATCAGCTTCTGAGGTTTAACAGGCCTAATCCTACCTTGACAATTGGCACCCAGACCTTTGCCATTTTGATACCCCATTTTCATCAAGATGTTCCAGCCAGAGGTGTTCATCATTGTTTTCTTCTTTTTCCCTTTGGGAGGCAAGGGTGTCATAGCAACTATTGTGACTTTTTCTGGCATTGGTCGTGGACAAGGGACGTCCAGCACAGATAATAGTGGCTTGTTGGCCGGCCACATGGATGGAACTGATGAAGCCACGTGAATATCCTCCTCTGGCAAAATCGGCATACTGGTAACTTTAATAATGCGGCCCTTGTGTGGGAATTTAAGGCACTGATGATTTGTGGAGGGCACCGCATCGAGTTGCTGAATGTAGGGGCGTCCCAGAATGCCATTAAATGTCGGATCCATATCCAGAATGTGAAAATCTGCTGTGATGGCGGCAGGATCCAAACTTACTTTTAACGTAATCATGCCTAGAGGAGGTTTCTTCGTGTTATCATATGCAGTGACTGTGATAGTGGACGGTCGAATTTGGCTTTCCGGAATGCCACACAACTTCAAGGTGCTAGGTGGCAAGACATTGATGGATGCCCCAGTGTCCACCAGACATTGCTTAACAGGCACCTTATTGATGTCAACTGTGATGCATAGAGCGTACTTTCTTGCTGGGAGTGGCGCCAGTTCATATTCATGGAAAGTAATTGCCGGCTGACTGCTAGCGGGCGTTAAAACCGTGACTATCTGCTCAACTGGAATGTCCTCATTGACCATCACCTTTTGCAGATATTCTTTCAAAGCTAGCTGATGAGTGGTGGACCTTTTAATTAATTCCAGGATTGAAATCCTTGCTGGGGTTCGGTCCAAGTGCTTCAGCAAATCATACTGAGTCCCTGGCACTGACTCTTGTTCTTGTTCTTGCTCTTGCGGCCCTTGCACGGGCTCTAGCTCTCTCTGTGGAAAAATACGGTGGAACATTCGTCCACTGTGGAGCGGTGCCACGCCTTGACGTGCTTCTGTCGGGGCAAGTGTGGGAGGAGGATTAGAAGAAGAAGAAGGTGTGTTGGTGTTAAGAAGTGGTGGAATGGGAGTTCCCGCAGAGGGAATCCCCGTAGGGGGTGTTGGTGCCCCGGTAGGAGGCGTAGGAGTAGAAAGGGATACCCGAATGCGGGGGGAATTGGTGGGGGGTGGAATGAGAAGAGTTCTAGGTAAAAAAGGTGGTGGAACCGATGGTGGGGGGATCCTTGCCGGTGAAGGAGTAGTGGTGGCGTGTGCAGTGGGCGTTGGCGATGGGCGGATGAGGAGTGGCCTAGATGGCAATGGCGAAGGGTTAGTGGTGGATGGGTTTTGTTGTGGCGTAGGCTGTGGAGGTGGTAAGCGTGTAAGAAGGGGGCGAACCGGCAAGGTCGGAGAATAGGCGGAGGTAGGTGGATTAACGGGGCGCAGAAGAGATCGGCCCAATTGAGGGGTAGGAGAAGAAGAAGGGGTGCGCAAGAGGCGCGGAGGTTGATTTTGATTATGATGAAGTGCCCCGACAGAGGCGTTTTCTTCATGCCATCCCTGCCCTCTCTCCACCTCATAGAGAGACGTGACAGGGTTTACGTGCTGGTTTGGCGGGTGCTCCGACAGTGGATTGTGGACGATCCCCATATCGTGCTGAGGCGCTGGAGCTCGTTGTTGCTGCTGTGGAGCTGGTTGCTGTGGCTGCTGAGCCTGTTGCTGCCGAGGAGACCTTCTTTCTTTCATGGTGGCGATGAATTGTCTCATCTCATCCCAATTGATGTCACCCTGGTCATTTAGGTCATAAATGTAATCTCTGAAGTGGAAGCAACGATCAAGGTTGTGACCAGGTGCACGATGGAAAGCGCAGTAACGGGATGTGTCAACATTAGCGGGCCACACTGTTCTTTCCCTTGGTAACATGAGCAAATTGGCGGCCATTAAAGCATTGAAAATATCCGGGAGACTTTCTGGTAGTGGAGGGTAGTGGTCCCTTTTGGGGCCAAGTGGTGGTCTCCGTTGTTGTTGTTGGCCATAGTTGGTAGGTGGTGGTACCTGGTGGTACTGTTGCGGAGCTGGAGGGTTAGCGCGGGGCGCTTGGTTTTGCGGTGAAGCAAAGGAATGTTGGGGTGCGAATTGGCGTTGTGGAGTGGAGTTGAAATGGGGGCTTTGTGGTGGAGGTGGGTTAGGTCGTGGGTTAGCTTGGTGGTGAGGGTGGCCAACTACGCCAACCTGCTCATTTGCAATAGTGCCCTCCGTCGTGGGCCCGCTGTTGTTGACAGTTGTGGTTTTCTTGAATAGCCGTGGCTTCGGCTCAAACATGCCCATAATGGGCGAATCCTTCATCTGCGTCTGGATATAACGAGCCCTTTCATAGAGCTCCTCCATGGTGGTTAACCTATTCATGGCCAAGATATGCCGGAACTGAGGAGTTGCATTGGAAATTATCATCTTGACTTGTTCTTGTTCCGACAGTGTATCTTTCAGCTTCTCGGCCATCAACCGCCATCTATCAGCAAACATTATGAAGTCTTCCTCGGGCTTCATTTTTTCCGCAACCAGGTCTGTGAGTGAGAGGGAGGGTCCGACCCGGTCTCTGTACTTCTGCAAGAACTTCCTCTGAACGATATCAAAGTCACCGGCATCAGCAGGATCCAATGAATAGAACCATTCAAGGGCTGGCCCCTCCAGAGATCTCCTGAATAAGTAAGCCAAAGAGGCCTTGTTGTCTTGCCAAAAGGAGGTCTCGTACATGAAATCCTTCAAATGAATAAAAGGGTTACCAGTCCCATTATATCGCCGAAAATTCGGCATCTCAGATGGTGGTAAGTGGAAGACTGGCAATGTAGGGAGCGAGATCTCCGGGGCATTCTTAGCCGTAGTGACCTTCTTCAGTTGCTCTTCCATGCTTGCCAACTTCTGAAGCAGTAGAACATTAGTGTCGGACTCGACTGGGGCCGGATTTTGAATAAAAGAATGCGGTATAGGCGTCCGTAGAATTCGGGGAGGTTGGAGAAATTGGTGCCTAACCGCAGAGTGGCTCACCTGCTGGGCCGGCATGGCCGTACCGGGCGTTGGGGGACGGGAAGGAGGTTTATGCAGGACCACTTGGTCATTAACGGGGTGATGGCCACTCTCGACCGGAGGGGGATTGGAGGATGAAGAAGGAACAGACTTTCCTTTCAAAGCGGCCTGGACAGCCTGCCGCTGGGAATCATCCAACTGAGATAGTGCATTAATTAAATCCGTGACATTGAAGGATGGGGAAGGGTTCCCCGAAGTGTTGGAGGGCAAAGTCTGAGAAGAGGGCACAACCTCTTGAGGAGTGGTATCAACCACATGGACTTGAGGATAATGAGACTGAGGAGGAGGGTAATTTCCCTCATGATAGATGGAATCTTGGAGGGGACTTTCATATTGACCAAAAACATTCTCATCCTCATCATCATAAGAATATCCGTAGCCTGCCATGTTGATGATTTTACCTGAACGGAGTTTCATGTTTAAGAGGAGAGACGGCCTTATAAAGGAACTATCAAACAAAACCCACTCAATCCAAACAAGCCAAATCAACCCAAGCAAGTTTATGCAACCAAGTTGAGATGAACGCAAGATTTTAGTGTTACGCTTGAGATTAGAGTGGATTAAATTGCAGAATAATTCCCTCTTTTGCAAAGTGAAACCTAGTTTATCCAAGTGTGATCTCCGGGTTAACTAGATTCTTTCTCTCTCCTCACCAACGATAGGTTCTCTATACTCCGGGTACTTCAAGGGTACAACCAGCCCGGCGTCCGTGAGGGAATCCACGGGTGCGGGGACTTACGGAGGTCTTGGAAAAGGGATTTCCGGTCCAAAGAGACGGAGTGCTCAATGGAGGGTTGTCCCGATTCCAAGAGAGGTGTGTGGAATCCTAGTGTAGAGAGAGGAGGTCTCTCAACCAAATGCCACAAGATGCAAAATAATATGATCAGATCACAGCAATATAGGCAAGCAATGTAATAATCAATCCAACAATCACAGACAGCAACAAGAAGCAGGTTTCTGTAAAAACGCAGGAAAGAGATGACCTGGGGCAGGTCGCTATCAACCAAAGAGACGACAGAGTCACTGTCGTGAATCACTGTGAAAGCCCACGAGCCAGCAGTGAGAAAACAAAAAACACCTCTGGGTGAGGCGCTATAATCGCAAAGGACGCCTCTGAAAGAGGGCGTCAAATCTGAAAACACGCCTTGTCGTGAGGCGCTATGCAATAAAATGGCGCCCTGGGGCAGGGCGTGAATTCACAGATAGTGTGATAAAAAGTAGTAGAATAATGAAAGACGCCTTGGCAGAAGACGTGACACAGAAAGACAACGCCCTATATGAAGGCGTTAAAAGAAAAAGCGCCTCTGGTTGAGGCGTTAATTAAGGGAATATATCAAACAATCACAAACTGGCTGATCCCGGGAGTGTGCAGTGTGCACGGTGGAGGGTGCCCGTGGGGCACAAAAAGGAGAGGTACCGTGGGTACCGAGGGGAAAGGGCACACGTGGGTGCCTAAGGGGAAAGGGCACACGTGGGTGCCAATAGGAGATGGTAATCAAAAGAAAAATAGTGGAAGTCCCACCGTGATCGTCAATTTGTAGATCGTGATAAATCCACACGTGAAGGAGTGTAGTTTAAATATGAGAAAACATAAGGGGAAAGATGATATAATAATAAAAAAAGAAGCACGTGGTGCTACTAAGGAGGGTGATCGCCAGAGGGGTTACCTCAAGAAGAAACAAAGAAGATCGCGAATACCTGGTGGAAAATAGAACGCGGGCTGGATTGTGAATTCCTCCTCCTCCTTCAATCGGCCGGCCGATGAAGGGGGTTTTTCTTTATTGATTACCCTTGCAAAAAAGACAAAACAAACAACAAAAGAAGTGGATCAGCCGAGTGAATGTAGTATCAATCCCAAGTAGATGATATGATGATGAATAGAGAATAAAACATGCGCACCTTTTTTTTTGTTTTAAAACCCCTAAAGAGTTAGGGAAAGGAAAAGGTATGATGAAGCTAATGCAAAGGAAGAAAACCGTATGATGACTGATGAAAACAAAACAACACAACAAGATAAACAAAGCCCCTGCTGTCCCTGACGACAGTAAAGGGGAACCGAAGTAGATGCTGTTGGCAGGGAGAACAGGAAGCAGAGAGCTCTAAAAATCGCACAGGAAGAAGATGGATAGCCTCCGTAAATTCAGCATCTACGTATGAAACTCTGACCTCGGTATCCTCTGATCTCGTCTGATCTCGTCTGATCTCGTAACCTCTGTCAAGATCGACCAGAGCTCCCTTATATAGGATTTCAACCGAAGATAAACTCAATTTGGGAAGATAAGAACGGGCAATGATCAAAGAAGGCAGGACTCTAGTTCCAATTCGAGCAAGGAGACCATTGAGGCAAGGAACTACTCAGGAAAGGCAGTTTAAACACGACACCGAAGGATAAAACACGACCTTCAGAAGGGCGTCAAATCACAAATTGACGACCTACATCAAGACGTTACTCAAAACACGACCATGATCAAGGGCGTCACTTCTTGGATTTAATTTTGGCAATAAAACTTACTTTATTCAAAAATTATGAGAAAACGCCTGAGATGAAGGCGTTACTTGAAAACACGCCCTGAGGAGGGACGTTAATCAATAATTTGATTTTATTTTGAAACCGGATAATACCAGGAATTGACACCCTGATATTTGGTCGTCCTTTCTTTTGAACACGCCCTAGGTAAGGTCGCTATTTAAAACACGCCCCTCTTAAGGTCGTGAATCACCAAAATGCAAGAATAAATCAAAAAACACACAAAAATAGAAAAACTTCATATTATGAATGTATTGAAGTTCACTTTGGGGCGTCAACATAGTGACATGAGATCTGATCAACATAGCGTCAATTTTGGCGTGTCTACAATTATCTACATGATGATCTCTAAGAAATCTGACATTGATGATTTGGTTACCTGGATCTTCATTTACCTCCCCCTGAACAACAGGCTCCTCTGCATTGTTCTCTTCAGCTTCTTCTTCATTATCTGATTGGTCTGCAGACTATCCTTCCTTCAGAATTTCTACATCATCTTCTTTCTTGCATTGACCAACATCAGACTTATTTAGGGACTCATCAAAGACAATTTGTGGAGATTCCTCAGCAGTTTTAGTTTTAAGGTTGTACACTCTATATGCTCTAGTGTTTTCAGAATATCTAAGAAAAATTCCTGGATAACTTTTAGGTTTGAATTTATCAAGGTCTCTTTTATCATTAACATGAATGAAACACTTACGGCCAAAGACCTTGAAATAAGCAATTGAAGGCTTCTTACCTTTTAGAATCTCATAAGGAGTTTTCTGAGTGAAAGGCCTTACCATAGCTCTGTTGATTACATGGCATGCAGTGTTACCTGTCTCTACCCAGAATTTTCTTGGTAAGCCACCTTCAACTTGGAGTGTACGAGCCATCTCTACAAGTGTCTGGTTCCTCCTCTCCACTACTCCATTCTGCTCAGGTGTTCTTGGGGAAGAGAACCGATGATTAATCCCATTGTCCCTGCAAAAATCAGCAAATTGTGAGTTTTCAAACTCACCTCCATGATCAGACAGAATATTCTCAATTAAAATTTCATTTTTCTATTTTATTTTCAAGTAGAACTCCTGAAACTCTGTGAATGCATCATTTTTGTGAGTCAAGAATAACACCCAAGTAAACCTGGAGAAGTCATCCACTAATACATACCCATACCTCCTACCTGATAAGCTGACATATCTTGTGGGTCCAAAGAGGTCCATATGTATCAGCTCATAAGGTTTGGAAGACAGGTTTTCAGTTCTAGATTTGAATGACTTTCTGGTTTGCTTGGACTGTATACATGCATCACAGACTTTATTTTCCTTCTTAAAAGATATTTCAGGGAGTCCTCTAACCATGCTATGTCTATTTAATTTGTGCAAAACAGTGTAACTAGCATGGCCTAACCTACGATGCCACAAAAATGCAAGATCATCTTTATTAGCAGTGAGGCATAGGTTAGAGTGAGAGAGATCATCTAAATCTACCATGTAAATGTTATTTATTCTCTTACCAGAAAATTTTACTACATCAGAATCAGGTTCATAAATCCTACAGCATTGAGAATCAAAAACTACTCTATGACCTTTGTCACATAGCTGGCTAATGCTGAGCAAGTTATAAGCGAGACCCTCAACCAGCATGACCTCCTCAATGTAGCAGGTAGTGCACTTACTTACCTTACCTGATCCGATGATTTTACCCTTTGTGTTGTCACCGAAGGTGACAAGGCCTCCATTCTTCTCTGTCAGCAAGCAAAACTTGGCCTTGTCTCCTATCATATGCCTGGAGCAGCCACTATCCAGGTACCACAAGTTGTTCCTGGTTGTCAGGCATACCTGTAAACACAATCAGGGAGAAAATTTTGGAACCCAAAAGTGTTTGGGCTCCGAAACGGATGTAGAATAATTCAAACAAGATAGCAACATTTTTGGGATCCACATTTGTTTGTGAAAGGTTGGCTTAGTTGATTTCTCAACATTCTTCTTATTACTTCTCTTCTTCTCAGCACCAATAGAATGAGCTTTTCTTTTCTTATACTGTGTCCTGGAACCAGTGTTATTAGCAAATTTATTGTTTTTGTGCCAGTGCCTAGGCCAATGAACATTCAGAGAATTGTGGCCATAGTTAGTCCTATGCTGACTGAAGAAAGGTTGATTTCTAGGAGTCCAGGTCCTAGACTCTCCAACCCAGTTTCTGATATGAGGTCTATAAGACTGTGTAGGATATGACTGATACCTAGACCTCCCCTGAACTCTATTCCATCCAGACCTATTGAATTGTTGTGGCTGTGCATAATGGTAGGTCTGGACACTGGGTCGGTGAAACTGACTTGTCTGGCCCCTAACAGAACCCTGTCTCCCCTGCACCTTAGACCCACTTGACTTGTGTATAGGTGTATATTGGGTCTTTTTTTGGACAGCTGGTGGTGGAGGAGACTTGGTGACCTTAGCTTGGGGTTCAGATGTGCGTGTAGACTAACCCCTGACCTCAGACTTCCCTTTAGAAATAGGACTAGGTGTGCTGGCTCTGCTGGGCTCACCAACTTTCTGCTTGCTCTTGTCCTCAGCACTGAGCATTTTTGAATTAACAGTTTTAACAGTAGAATTTTCAGTATTCATCTTAATGAGGGTCTTTTCTCCTTCTCAGCTACAAAAGAAATTATTTTCACTGCAGGGCATTTTTTAGCAGTAGGATTAAAACCTAGACCCTCTCATCTAAAATTAACTTTTGACCCAACAAAGCATTCAGATTATTAGATCCTTGGGTCATGTTTTCAATGATTTTCAATTTGTCAGCATTTTCTTTCTCTAGTTGTTCGATTGATTTTTTTAATTCATTATTGACACTTAGGACAACTTCATACTTTTCATCAACAATTTTCATCCCTTTTTCAAATTTTTGCAGTTTCAGTTTCAAATCATCAATAACATTTTTCAGCATTTCACTTTATTTTCTACAGTCAATCAAAGCATACTTTAAATCATCAAATTCAAAGCAAGAATTTTTTTACTTATCATTCTCAGACTGTAAACAGGCAAGTTTATCGGACATTATCTTATCATTCAAAAGAGAATTAACCTTCTTCTTCAAATGCTTGTTTTCTTTCCTAACATCATCTACTTTGTCTAACAAATTTCCGTAGGAATCTTTCCAATCAGAAATGGTATAATGCTCAAAGGTAGATGATACCTCAAAGAAGTCTTCTTCTTTTTCATCATCATCTTTTGCCATCAGGCAGATGGGCTTTTCTTCGTCCTCGCTCTCAGATGTGCAGCTTAATGTGCCCTCGTCCTCGTCGCTCCATGTGCTCACCATCGCCTTTCCTTTGGGAGCTTTCTTCTTTGACTTCTCTTTCAGCTTTTGGAGCTGGGGACAATCTGCCTTCATATGGCCGGCCTTCCTGCAGTGGTAGCAAACATTAGTGTCAACTTTCTTGGCAGGGTTAGATCTATACCTTGTTTGCCTCCTGCCGCCATCAAACTGCCTTCGGCCGAAGTTTCTTCCCTCCTTTCTCAGAAATCGCCTAAACTCTCTGGTCACCATGGCCAGTTGGTCTCCATCGATCTTTGACACAGAGAGACTTTGCTCACATGATGATCCACTGTGGCTGGATCTGCTCGATCTGCGGAGGCTAACCTTCAGAGCAATAGGCTTCTTCCTCTTCTCGAGCTCCTCAGTCTTGGTAAGGTTCATCTCGTAGGTCATTAGTGAGCCAATGAGCTCATCGACCTTCATGATCTGCAGATCCCTTGACTTCTCAATAACTGTAGCTTTTGTGTGCCATACTGAAGTCAGGGACCGAAGGATCTTCCTCACAATTTCATAATCTGAATAATTCTTTCCCAGACTCCTGAGACCATTGGTAATGATCATGAGGCGCACATACATTTCTGTGATGGTCTCACTGGGCTTCATTCGAAAGGCTTCATACTCTGAGACCAGTAAATTCACCTTGGTCTCCCTCACTTGAGAGGTTCCCTCGTAGATGACCTCCAACTTATCCCACATCTCCTTCACAGTAGTTCATGACGAAACCTAGGAGAACTCGGTGGGATGAAGTGTGCATTGAATAGTATTATTTGCGCTCCAATTGAGGGTAGATTTCCTGATCTCCTCTCTTGTCCAAACTTCCTCGTTCGCATGAAGCTCGAATGGACCTTTGCTGACTACTTTCCAGATCTCATAATCTTTCGCCCTTAGAAATACTTGCATACGATTCTTCCAGTATGCATAGTTGGATCCATCGAAGTATGGGGGCTTGGTAGTGGAGTGTCCCTCAGCCGTCATCCCTTTAGCGTCCATGGCCGTTGACTCTTCAGGACGTTGATCCCTGCAGAAGAGTTAGGCTCTGATACCAAGTGATAGAATAGATGGATGCTCTATAGACAATCTAGAGGGGGGTGAATAGATCGATCACCCACTAAAAACTTACTACAGCAGAAACAGTTGCGGAATATAATCAAACTACTGTAGGATGACCGAAAGGCACTCAATCACAACCAGACTGAAACAAATCGAACAGATCGGCTCTCACGCAATATTAAACAATCATCTACTGAGCGATGAACAGAGATAAAGGCAAATGCAAATTACAATCAATCGCACAGTGGATAGTGGAATTTTAAGGTGGTTTAACCTCAAACCAGAGGTCTACGTCCACCCCACACTCAAACTAGAGTGTGGCTTAACTGCTGATACACAGCTTCTGCTGATCCACAGCTTCGGGGTAAACCCTACAGATCACTGGGCCTTACAGCTTACGCCGACTAGAGGAGTCCTCCTCTGCAACCGCTGGAGAATTACAGCTTCACCCGACCAGAGGATACCACACCTCTGCAATCACTGGGGCTTACAGCTTTACCCATCCAGAGGATACCACACCTCTGCCCGCTGAGCGTCACAGCTTGCTCCGCTGACAAACAGCTTGAAAAAGAGTTTCTAAAATGAAAAAGAAACAGGCGAAGAAACAAAACCCACAAGGGGAATGTAGCTCAATAATGAGCACAATCAGTTCTAGTTCTGAACCAAGAAACTTATAAACATAACTCTCTCAACAATACTCTCAAAACACTTCTCTCAGAACTCTCCTTCTTTTCTACTCTCTCTGTCTTCTTTTTCTCTCTGGATCGTACAGGCGCTAACTCTCTCTGCTTCAGCTCTCAATAACGCAATCTGCTCTTCTGGCACGATCAGTCTTCTCTTGAAGGAGAAGCTTATTATTTATAGTAACAGCAGAGAGGTAGGGCGTGTGCTCTCCACGATTCCGCCCAAACACCTTGGTCACGTGGCAGCATCCCAACTTACTGCTTTACACGTGTCACGATCCTAGCACCTCCTCTAATCTTGGATCACGTGCCATTCTTAATCTTCATGAAAAGGTATCTGTCAAGGCGTCAGACATAAAGTCACCTTCAGACAATTATACAAGTTTAAAGAGTTTGCACGGAATAAATATTCTGACAGAACTGGAATGCACTGACTCAATGTGGTGTTCACACACACATGCACAGACTGTACATTCATGCACAAGCAGATGCATAGACTTGATTTCAACACAATGACCTACGGATGCACTAACTATGTATCTGCAATGTGAAAGTGTTGCACAGACCTACAATGCAGTACACAGTGATTTGCACAGACTAGCAACATGCACCATCATGGAAACTCATGTGCACAAGACCGAGCATGAGGCAAAAAGATGCACCGATGCAAGGGTTGCACCAACCGTGCTTGTGCTATACAAGAAGATTACACCGACTATGTGTGCTTGTGCATGAAGTAAAAACGTGCACTGACCTAGCTATGTGTAACGGCAACCAATGCACCGACTATCTCAAGAAGGAATGCACAGACTCTATGTGCATGGTGCAGATATTGCACCGACTCGAATGCATGCGACTACGGTTATTGCACTGAGGCAAAAGTTGCACAGACTCTAAGCCATATAAGACGCAAAGTGAGACGCATAATATGCACCGAGTCTAAGCCATATGAGATGCAAAGTTAGATGGACACATGCACTGACCTAAGCCATATGAGACGCAAGATGAGACGGACACAGAATATGCACCGACTTGTGTCTGCCTAATGCAAAGATTGCACAGACATGCAAGACTTGAACTTCACCCATATGCACTGACCTATATGCTAGATGAAACATGAGTTATAGTGTTTGCTATCATCAAAACCACAGGGGCACAACAGTCCACCTACCTTTGTGCCCACTCCTGTTGGCTCACCCTTCCACACACGCTCCAAATAATAATAATGATAAAAAAATAATAATAATAACAAACTCTAAAAAATATATATATAAATAATGATAATAAAAAACATAATACTAAGAATGAAAAAAATCAAAAAAATATAAATAAATAATAAAATAATAATAGTAACAATAATAACTAACTCACAAAAAAGGGAATAAATAATAAAAAAATATAGTGATAATAACAAACTCACCATCAAAAATTAACAAAAAATAATAATAATAAAACTTCAAATAATAATAACATGATGAGATCTGCTCTGTAGCCTCATTTCTCCTCGAAACCCGGTGCAAAGGAAATATTAACGCCGCCCCTCCGAGTCTGGCTCGGTCCTCGGGGACCACCCCGATATGGCCATGATCCGACATTGTTCTAGGCCAATAGTTCGTCAAACCGGATTCATCCCATTGGGATTCGTTCTCGCTCCTTCATTGAAATTGTCGTAAACTCGGCATACATTTGTACAGGTTTATTTCTGTTTACGTCATACCTTCAATACGGATCTTTGTCCGAATATGAAATGGTCCACGAGTGATCGACAAATCTAAACGTTCATATCCCGATGCGGGATTTTAGCATAGTTTGACTGTCCCTCTCTTCTTGGATTAATAAGTAATTCTTTCGGCCGTAGGGCCCTTATTCCTGGAAATCAATCAAGGGTGTTCCCCTCTCCGAGGGGATGTAAATGACGCCGTGACCTTTATGGCACGGCGGGTCTTGGTCCCGACCCGAACCACACAATCGTCTGATTAATCAGATCGAGTGCACCAAGGGCTTCCTTGAATTCTGAATAAATCGTCACTTTGTGATTGGCACGCCCACGCACTTAATAAACCAATAAACGAACCCAACGAACGCATAAACAATAGATCTAATAAAAAGTGCATTCACATGCCCTCCTTGCCTTGGAAAAGGAGAAAAGGGGCCTTTGGCTGCTATAAAAAAGGGACAAACGCCCTGCTGAAGCTCTCTCCTGCTCCCCCCCCGCCTCTCTGCTTCGTGAGCTGCTACTTCAAGCCTCCTCTAGGTGATTTCCATAGCTTTGGCTACTACTCTATTACGTGAAGAAAAGAGAGAAGGAGAGAGAGAAAGAGAAGGTGTGCCGTTTGGGGGAGAGAGAGGAGTCAATGCTCCGCCTCCCCCCCCCTTCTTTGTTCTTTTCTTTTCTCTGTTGGGCATTCGCCCCCCTTTATTTTTACTCTTGTTTTCCTATCCTCGCGCTGCTCTTCTGTATGAGCTAGACGTGGGTTGATGTACTCTCTCTGTGCAAAATAGTGAATGCAATAGATGCTTTGGCATTTGAATGCTTTCTGTTCACTGTAATCCATTTCTCTTCAATCCCAATCCCCAGTTCACTATGAGCATGCTATTACGTTTTTTCTTTCTTTCTTTCTCTGCTTCATTGCTCGGAGGAGAGCGTTGTGCTGTGAAGGAGGTGTAGGTCTAACCCATCCAATTGTGATGGATTGAGTCTGGGTTCCATCCTCTGCGATCTTTTGGCTTCAAGGCCCTTCTCAGAGTGCCTTTCTGTCCCCTATTTCAGATTCAAGCCCCGTGGGCGATATTAATTTTGATAGTTCATTCCCTAGTGCCCCAGATGGGTCACCATCTTAGACTTTGATTCAGGTTCGCCTCACGCACCCAGTCTGCTCGATCTTTGCCCGCTCGATATGTGAAAGTTCCAGGCTCAGTGTATGTTTTTTCTTAGGGAAATGGCCATGTGTCTCTTCACTATGTTTATGGTCTGTTGAGACTCTGGCCCAATCCTAAATGTGCTCAGATATGGTTTTCTTGTTCCCTCTCTCGATCCTTAGCCCCGGCTCATTTTGAGGCTGTTGTTCACGGCATAAGAATCTCTTTAGTTCACAGGCCAATCCTCCACCGACGTCATACTGTTTGAGCGAATGCCTTGTGTTGGCCCCGGTAGGTGAGCGAACAAGAAGGGGGGTTGAATTTTCTCCCACGCGATATGGCAAATTAAAAACTTAACTAGCGAAATTAACAAGTTTAACGAGATTGATGAACATAAACTAAACAGAATAAACAAAGTTCACTCAATCTCACCGAACGCACTCGATCATGAAAATGAATTTATCATGCAAGCACACAGTACGATGCACAGCAGACAAACAAGTAGTGTGTGTGTGTGAACAAGATGTCATCTGAAAATAAGTTCCTGTGAATGAGATAGAAGATAAGGAATCAAACACACAATCCAAACCACAATGCATAGGGATTTTTAAGGTGGTTCGGGACCACGACGGGCTCCCTACGTCCACCCCCTACCATACCGGAAAGGCTTTACTGTTGGAAAACCAGCACGGGGATAAATTCCCAACACGGAGCAACGCTCCAGCACACACGCATGACGAAGCCTGCACACACACACGGGGACACATCCCAACACACACATGGAGACGGAGTCTCCAACATGATCCGACGACCGGATCAACAACGCACACACACATGTTGCAACAACCGCAGCACAATATACCCACAACCGTACGCAGACGGTCACACAAACACAGAATATCCCTTTAGTTCAGAAAATAAAGATAAATGCTCAATACATGCACAAATTGAAGTGTAAACTATGAAAAATATCACAAACGAGGAGATGAATGATGTAGAGTTTTTCCCCCTTTGTTTTCCAATGGTCGTTTGAAGATTCCCATCGAAGCTCAAGTCGGAGGGAGAACGGATCGACACGATTTCAGCATCCTCTTGATCATCTCCTCATTCCGCTCTTCTTTTTCTTCTTCAACAAACCTAAAAAATGACTTGAAGGAGATGAAATCAGATCTTCTCTTGTAGCTCCACTCCTTTTCCCTCTTCTTCACCTGCAAGATAGAAAGAATAAGCTCAATAGGGTTTCATCTCTCTCAAATTCGGAGCTCTCACATATGTATATATAAGAGACATCAAAAGACCCATGTACCCCACACAAAACCCTTGGAAAACCCCTCTAAGATGTGTACAATAACCCTAGGGGCAAAAGGGTAAAGAATGGAACACAAATGGGTTGGGTTTAATGGGTTTCGGACTGAGTTCGTGAAGTCGGATCGGAAGCCCGACGAATCGGTCGACCAAAATTGGGGGTCAGTCGACTGAACTCTGAAACTTTTCAGAGTGGCCAACACTGGGAATTTTGGTCGACCAAAATGCCCAGGTCAGTCGACCAAACTCTGCTAACAACCTAGTTTCAGCAATTCATTCCAAGGTTAAGATCTACATGAAGGATAAACATGAAAACAAGCTCCACATGAATGATGTAGATGATTTGAACACTCTGTCACCAATACAAATCCATGCATAAGATTAAGATCACATAGAAATGCAATTTGTGCAATAAGATAGCATCATTCACCCAAGTTTCATATTTCATGAGAATATCATTCAACACATTTATGCCAAGGTTTGCATGAGGAATTCAAACCTTACAGCTAGCATAAAAACCCTATGAAGAATATACATGAAGATAACAAATGAATATATGCAACACGGATAGCACAAGGAACTTGTTCATTCCAACTACGTATGGCCATGCATTTAAACATGTATGAGCATCTGCAAGAAGCATGTAGCAAGTCAAGAAGCATGTAGCAAGTCTTCTAGATTCTGACACACACACACACACACACACACACACACACACACACACACACACACACATATATATATATATATATATATATATATATATATATATATATCATAGCAATTATCATTACTGCTCACTATCATCAATGACATATGCAAACATATATAAAGTTTAGTTATCATCAAAAACATATGTAAGGCACACAACATTTTCCCCCTTTTTGATGATGATAAATTTTATGACACAGATCACAGATCAATATTCTTTCTCCCCCTTTGACATAATCAAAAAGTGGGAGGAAAGCAATGAAGTTCAAATTTCAGATTAACGAATCAATAAAAGCCAACTTCAGATTTTTAGAAGATGCAATAGCAAAGCAAAGGCAAGATGTTGCCAGAAAACATAACAGTTGAAATATCAAATGATTTTCTTTGATTTTCAGATTTTTTGTGTTCTTTTGAAATGAATGAAGCTAGATGCATACAAATGATGACATATGAGATGCACATAACACAACCAGATATATATGTATATATACATGCAACACAGCTCCCCCTTACTTATTTAAGAAGGGAATATGTATAAGAAAGGTGCATGAGAGTCAAAACAACTAGGATGCTCATGTGTAACACCTAGGAGATTTTGCAATCACACAGAAGAGTCATGCAATAGCCAATGCAGTCAATCAATTTTCTGAATACATATTAAATCAAATTTCCAAATGTGTAAGTGAATAACATGAAAATAGATTGTTGTCAAATAGAAATTCAGATTTTCAGATCAACACAATGAGAGATTATACATACTGAACTTCAATTTATGAGAACAGCGTATTGGAGGCAACACTCTGCCACAACGAGTTTTCATCAGAATTTTTTCAAGTCAAGCAATATCACATTGACAATCAGAATTTTTCAAGAGTGATCAGTTCAAATAATTCCTTTTTACGTGAGGAGACACATGAAGCTCATGTCAAACTCTCCGGTTACTCAGAACATTGACCATTTCACTTCACTCGAACAAAGGTACTTCAGTACAACACTTTTCATAAATGAACCACATCACGTCTCAGGTGACGTGTATACAGTTTACTCAGTGAGATTGAGCATTACTCTGCCATTTATTTTCTTTTCAGATTCTTTCCAAAAAAAATAGACAAGTAACTTTTTCCTCAACTGCCTCTTTAACATTCATGCAGTAAGTTTAATATCTCTAGAGTGTTGAAAAGAAATTCCTATATCCTTATCTTTAACACTCATTTTCACATTTTGTGCATGAAGTGTATGAATTTGATTCAGCATGTATACTAAAAATATATGAACACATAACAGTGCAGCTCCCCCTATCTAGATGCACTTATCAAAAATTTACTCTCCATGAGTGTATGACATGAAACACTCCAGTGATGACTCAATTCCAACATTATTTAGCAAGAAGTATGAGGTCTTAGAAATTCCAAAGGACGGGGGGTTGTTTACCATATACATAAACATACAAGCACACAATTTGGAAGATATGCAATCTGCAATGTAGAATGCAGAATATATTATGAATGCAAAATTTTAGATTTTATTTGAATGTTCCAAATGCTTTTCAGAATTTAACATGGGTGCAAAATGTGAAAGGTCAATTTTCATTTGAATGATCTAATCGCACCTAATGCATGAACTCTAATGCATGCAACCTATAACAACATGAGAATGCAATGCTGTTGCACTCCTACGATTTTGATGATGGCATACACTATAAGTCAATCATGATAGTCTATCTTAATACGTTCTTCTTTTATACACTCTTCATATACTGCACTCTCTGGTTTCACTCTGAAAGTGTGGACTCCCAGAGTCGACTTTTGGGGGTAAGGCCCATGCATATGCTGCATTTCAACTGAATAGGGTCTGTGCATGCTTTCATCAAGTCGGTGCAACCTTCGTTGAGGCACGCGACTAAGACCGTGCATGTTGAGCTCTAGGCACAGATGCAAGTCGGTGCAATGCACTATAGCGCACTCAGTCGATGTTTGGGCACTTGACTGTAGCGTGCACGTTAAACACTTGGCGTGTGCGAGACCGAACTCAGTGTAAGTTGCATTTCATGCATTCTTACAGCCGGTGCAAGTCTACCTTGTGCCAACTAGGTCTATGAAACTTTAGTTGCTGCGAGCATTTAAGTCAGTGCATCATTGTCATATGTCACCACATGGTTGGTGCACATCTTCCCTGTGCACTTTGCTAGCTTGTGCATATCTGCTCGTATGTCTCCAAGGTTTGTGCATCGTTTCATGTCAGATGGGAATAGGTCGGTGCATTCATCTATGTTGAGTTCATAATGTCTGGTATAGAAGTCTGTGCAGGCTTAAGTCTAAGAAAATACTAGATCTCTGCATTCCCCATTTTTGCACACATTAAGTCGGTGCAACTTATGTTGCAACCATTGGTGAAGTCGGTGCCATCCACTGTTCACCTTGTACAAGGTCAGTGTATTGGTGGTCTTGCACATTTATCCTCGATGCAACCTTCATTGTCGCACGCCATCAAGTCGGTGCAACTCTTGCACCAAGCATATAAATTATGTGCACATTTCTTTGGCATGTCCGTGCTTATCTCGCATAATGCATAGCAGAGTCTGTGCAACTCTTGATTCTTGCACGCGTAAAGTCTGTGCAAGATAGCTCTCGGCATTTTGAGTCAGTGCAGAGTATGTACCAACTCGGTGCACTTATTATTTATACTCACACATAGCCTATGCATCTTTTAGCTCTGCACTTGAATCAAGTCTGAGCACATGTTTACTATGTGAGCGTTGAGTCCGTGCATATAAGTACTTATGCTATATTGAGTCTATGCACGTTTACATTAAGGACTCATCAAGCTTATTCAATCTTTATAATTGCCTGACTATCATATGTCTTGATGGACTAACAGGACATCTGCTCGTGATCGTTAAGGGCACATGATCCAAGGCGGACCGTCCCTGAAAGGAACTGCCACGTGGATTCCTACTTTTTCAGATCCTGATGTTAGGGTGCTAGGCCCGGATTCAGAGGGGGGGGTGAATGAATCCCTCTTCAAAAATTTGCCCAAATTAAAAACTCAACCTGATGAACTTAAACTGATGCGGAATTAAACACGTTCATGACTGTAGGTTGAAATCGAGTCAAGCATACATCTATCGTTTAACACAAGAACAAACACGGTTGTTAACCGAACCCATTCAAGTGATCAAATGCAACTTAGACACTCAGATGGCTTGAGCAAATTAGACGTACTCCAGAGTAGTGATTAAGTAATCAAAATGACTTTCTCAAGACCAATAACAGATGATTGATATGCAACCAGATTCCTCTCTAGACAGAAGATTCAGATCGAGCCTAAGCATATATCTAGCGGAACAAAATAGACAATCAAACCATGATGGAAAAGGGATTGTTAGGTGGTTCGGTCCTCCAGACCTACATCCACCCCACACTTAACCCGAGTGTAGATTCCTGCTGATACACAGCTTAACTCGCTGGGCATCACAGCTTGCCTACAACCGCTGAGCAACATAGCTTGCTGTCCGAGGTATCCACCTCGCCTGCTGAGCCTCACAGCTTGCTGTCCAGGGAAACAGATTCTCTGCAACGCTGAGCAACACAGCTTGCTGTCCAGAGGAACCAATCCTCTATAACGCTGATTCACAGCTTCTGAAAAGGTATGTAAAAGGGAAAAACAAGTATGATAAAATTCAGCTACGGAAAGCTTGGAAATAAAGCACAAGAATGTAGCTCTCGCAGGAGCAAGTTGGTCTGGATCTGATCTAGGAGCCAACAGATAGCAAATCTTCAATTTGCTTTAGCCGCTTCACTATCACTTCTCTCTTCTCTCTCGAGCTCTCTCTTTCTCTCTTCTCTGCTCTCTGAATTCTCTTCTTCACATCTGCAACTCTCTTTATGTCTTTTCCTTTCTCAGATCTCTCTCTCTGCTACATCAGATCTTCTTTTATAGCATAGCCTCTTCAAGCCACTCCGAAAACCTTCTTCACTCTCTTCTATTCTCGCTTGCTTGTTCTCTGAGCGACTAGGCACTATATATAGAGGCTTCCGAGAGATAGGCGCGTGGAAATCACATCTCCCGCCCAAAGCAGCGTTCCTTTGGAGTCCACGTGTCACGATCAGATGAGAACAAGGAGCCACATGTCAGAATCTCTAGGAGGTGTATGCCTTGGATCACGTGCCAACTTCCAACATTCTAGGAACACGTGCTTCACTTAAGTCTCTTGAGCAGATGTTCGATCCTGGTTGCCTGGGCCTTTTCTCAGTTAAGTCCCTATCAGTAAAGTAAGAGGAATTTCATCAAACACCTTTCAGTCATGAAGTAAATCCAGCTAGCACATGCCATACATGCGAGGCAAGGCTAACTAGCATCGACATAGTGCACGGGACAATGCAAGGCAACACAGACCTCATGCAAGACTAGCACTGACCATGTATATTTATACAAAGTATGCACCGAGCTTAGCAAAACATATAAACCAAGTATGCACCGAGGTTTATTAAGAAGCAACAAATATATGCATCTAGTTGAACAGTGAGTGCACGGACTTGTAATGCATATAAGCGAAGTATGCACCGAGTGTATGTATGAACGAAACAAAGAAACCTTATATTCCTTAGCACAGATGTTGTATAGCTCAAACGTAGGTAAAGATAGGAATGCACCGACCTTGATCCTTTGAAAGCATACCTTGCACCGACCGTGCCACAGGAGATAGCACGGACTTCGTAGCCACAAAACTGCACCGACCTTAGCATAGAGACGTGCACTGATCTACTATGCAAAGTGAACAGGGATTTATATAGACCTTAATGTGAGCAAGAACATAATATGCACCGAGGCAAGGTTTTATTATGTCTAATGTAGAACTTGCACTGAGTGTACAAATGCACCGACGTTATGAGCCTTAGGAGAAAAGATGCAAAACCATTAGTGCATGAGACGCAGGCGAGAGAGAGACGCTAGGACATGCGCCAAAGATGCAGCATGAGACGCATGCACTGAATGTGCAAGAGAGCCCCAATGTGATACACAGCCATGGTCTCACATAACATGTGAGATGCAATATGAGACATATCTATGCAAGAGATGCATCCATAGTCACATCTGAGCATAAGACACAAACAGAGATGCTAAGACTTAGACGCATGAGACACTGGGTGTGCTAAGATGCAAACAGAGACGCAGCCAGAGACACAAGTGCAAATGAGACGTAATGCAACGTGCTCAGACAAGACATTGCACTGACCTTGTTTGTGCTCCCTTAGACATAGCATGAGACGCATTACATGCACTGAGACACAAATGCATCGTCCTTAGATAGATTAGCACCGACCTTGTGTTTTGCATTAGAGAATTAACCCTGCACTGACTTAAACACCGAAGAGCACTGACTTAGCCTGCTGAACCATGAGTATGCATCGACATAATGTGCTGAACGAAAGTGAATGCATTGACCTTGAAAAGCACATTGATGAGGTCTGCACGGACCTTGATCCTTACAATGCTTATGAGCTAAAGTGCATCCAACAAACTATACCGAGATGCATTGACACTGAACAATTACACTGGCCTAACATGTATTCAGACTGAACAGTGAATATGCAAAATACACAATCAATCAATATCAATCAATCACTTATTTCATGCAGACATCTAATGACTCATAGTGTTTGCTATCATCAAAACCACAGGGGCAGAACACCTGAAACGTGGCTAATACATTCCTGAAGCTTCTTGGCGGGAGTGTTCCCTCCACACTCCTAGGGCGTGAGCTCCTGGGTCCCAGACTGAAGCTTTATATAAAAGCCTTCTTCTGCGATCAGATAGAGTGGAGAGAAGAAAAAATGAAGAAAAAGAGATCGAAGCAGAAAAAGAAGAGCATAGAAGAAGGGGTGTGCAGCCAGAGAGAAGAGGACGAGAGCCAGCAGAAGAAGAAAAAGAAGGAGTCGCCAGGAGAGCGAGAGAGCGTACTAAGAAAAGAAGAGAGAGCCTTCCCTAAAGATCAGAGTTGTATTAGCCTCTGGATCAGATCCAAGCCAAGTTGCTCTTACGGAGCTACATTTGTTTTTGTTACTCTTTTTTTTTCGCTTGTTCTTTCCATTTTCTTAGTACTTTCCGATACTCTGTTGTGGGTTCGGGTTCCTCCTGTGGACTCGGAAGAAGGGAGAATTGTTCTCCGATTTGCAAGTGACTGGGTGTCACTCGTGGTTTCCCTCTGGGTTTCAGAGGAAGGGAGACTACGTTTCCGGTTGACAAGTGGCTGGGTGTCACTTGTGGGTCCCCTCTGGTGTGGAGGAAGAGAGGTCTGCGACCTCTGGCTTGCTTGTGACGGGATGTCACTAGCGGTTCCCCTCTGGTTTGGAGGAAGGGAGATTCATCTCTGATTCTGGTCTTGTGGGTAGCAAGTCCAGGTGCCAAGCTTCTGTGGGCTGCAGAGCTTGCTTTGAGGGATTTGTCTCCCTCGATTTGTCAAACTATTAGGCAGCGTCTGTTGCAGACTGAGTCTGTAGTTCTTGCTTTTGTAAGGGAAGCCTCACTCCGATTTGGAGTGAGGGGTGGATGTAGGCAGACTGTGGGTCTGGCCGAACCACATAAAAATATCTTGTCCATCGTGGTTTGCTCCTTGCCCTCCTCCATATCATCTATCTCCCCTTCACAGGTTGTGTGTGCTTGATTACTTGCAGTTTGCCCTTGTGATACGTTGAAATTTTTATATGTCTGTGAAGAGTATGTTCTTATGCTTAGTGGAATTATATTTCATATGCAAGCCTGAGTGTCTCAGCTCACGGTTGTGAGAAGAGAGTAGTTGTGTTGTCTCATTTGATTATTAAGTGCTGTTAAAAATTTTATTCCGTAATTATTTTTAATTGGGTGTATTTTGTTGAAAGATCCATTCACCCCCTTCTGGATCCATTTCTAAGCGCCACCGTATCTAACAACTGGTATCAGAGCGGGTTGCTGTGTAATCGGATCGAACGATCCGTAGCAGATCCTATAGCTTCCTTGGTGCATTTCAGAGAGGGTCTTGTCTCTTTGTGTTCGGTGCTTTATTTTTGCTGATTTGGTGTCGTGCCTTGCTGTTGTTTGACTTTGGTGCATTTTTCATACATCGTCCTTAGATCTATACTTGGTCAGTCATTCTTCGATGGCTCATCCGCCGATCTTCAGAGGTAATGATTTCGATCTATGGCTGGAGAACTTGCATCGGTATGTAAGATCAACAGATCCTGATATTTGGAGGGTAATGGTTCACGGTCCACATAAATTATCGAGAGATAAATCTAAATGGACTGATAAGGATAGATTGAAAGATTCTGTCAACTCTAGAGCATTAGATTTAATGAAAGCATCACTTGATAGAGCTCTAAGTTCATGTGTTTCATCCTGCAGGTCTGCCAAGGAGATCTTGAATAAACTGAAGACTGCCAGCTCTGGAAATGAAGACCGATGCATGATGGGTCAGGGCAGTGAACAAAGCAGCAAACAAGATGAAGAAGAGGAAGACGAAGATGAGGTACCTTCTGAATTTGACAATTACACTGAGGATGATTGGATTGCTGCATACAATGAGTTACTTGATTCTTACGAACAGTTGAGAAAACAAAATAAAAGGATGAAAAAGAAAATTGATCAGAACAGTACTAACTCATCTTGTGAAAATTACTTGAATCTGAAACAATCGTATGATGCTTGTCTATGTGATATGCTTAGGCATAAAGAACAAGTTTCTTTGCTGAAAAATGAAAACATTGAATTTGCTGATAAGATTTCTAAACTGGAAGATCAGCTGGATATTATAAATGATGAGCTTCTAATGAAATTGCAAGAGCTGAAAAAGATCAATTCAGAAGTAGACAAATTGAAACTTGAGAATGCTGAACTTCAAAAGAACAATGAAAAATGTGTAACTAAGATAAAAAAACTCAAGGAGAAACCTTCAAATGTCTGTTCTATAGAGTCAACTTGCAATAAATGTCCTTTCCTAACGGAACGTAATGAAGATATCTATCTTGAAAATGAATGGCAGAGGAAGTTAATTGCCTCCCTTAAAGAAGAAAATAAAGAGTTGTTTAATGAGAAACTTGAATTTGAACAAAGAGATGAGAAATTGATTGAAAAACTGGACTTAGTATCCAGTAGTGAAAAGTGCAATGAAGAAATTGAGGAGAATAAAGATCTGAAAGAATAAAACAAGAAACTCATGGTCCTGAATGTTGTAATTTTAGAGAGGCTTCTGGCTATCGAGAAAGAAAGATATGCTAATAAGGAAATTTAATCTGATAAGCTTGAGGAGGAAAACATTGAATTGAAAGATGAAATTAAAAAATTAAAACTGTTAAGCACTGCTATGTCTGAAAAGCTTCTCACATTAGAAAAAGGAAAATATGTATGCATTGGAGAATCTGAAAAATTGAGCTATCTAGAACAAGATGTTGAGCAATATAAAACAGCAAACAATGTGCTAAGTGAATGTGTTAATTACAGCGAACAAGAGATTGCTAGTTATGAGATACATATTGCATCTCTAGAAAATGAAATTCATGATCTGAAAAACTCTCTGTCAAAGTTTGTAAATGGTCAAGAAAACTTGGATAAGTTGCTAGGTGTCAAGATAAATTTTCAGAAAGAAGGGTTGGGCTATAACCCTGCAAAGAAAAAGAACTTTGAAAACAAAACGCAAACAACCTTTATTTCCAGTGTTGGTTCTCTCAGCTCACTGAACCCACCTATGTTTCAGTTCACTGCTCAAAGGAGTCAAAAGCAAAATGTTCAGAAAAGTCAGAAACCAACTAAAAGGATTAAAAAGGTTAACCACCTGCAGAAGAAGCCTACTCAAATTAACATCAAAAGTGTGCATTCTGTAAACAACACAAACATGCACATAAAAAGGAAAATCAGAAATTTAGAACAATGAATGCTAAGAATTCATCCGATAGAAACCATGCTACTAGGAAATCTGATGCTTCATGCCATTATTGTGGTAGACATGGTCATTTCATGAACAAATGCTTTGTCATGAAACAAGATGATAGGATGCATGCTAAGTTCTCTGTAAATCATCATGGCCTTAATAGAAACAAATATGGTTCAAATTAGCACATCATATGTTTTAAGTGTAACAAGCCTAGTCACAAGGCTATTGAATGCTGGTCAGGGTCTCATTGGAATAATGTTGATTCTAGAGGTAAGCACATCTGGTGCTTCGAATGTGGAAAATATGGTCATAAAGTTAAGGACTGTTGGCATGCTCAGGGAAACACATTTAATTCCAAATATGCTAAATTCCCTATAAAAGGACATGCTTCTGATGGGAGTCTTAAAAGAATGAATTTTTCATGTTTTCATTGTGAAAAGCTAGGTCATAAATCTGCAAATTGATGGCTAACTGAAAATAAGAGACAGAAGATTCATGTAAACAACAGAAACTTTCATGCCCATGCACATAGAGTTCATGCTTATGTTGATATACATAATAAGGTCAAAAATTCTATTGGTACATGTAGATACTGTGGAAAATTTGGACATTCTATGGATAACTGTTCTCTGATTAAATTTGATGATTATCTTGCTAAGAAATTATTTAGAACACCTGGTAGGGGCAATAAAGAACCCAAGGCTGCTTGGGTTCCTGCTGGAACAAAATAGTCTGCCACTTTGCAGGTGTGCTTTGGAATGGAATAAAGGGGGTCAATAAACCAAGGCACTCAAGAATGAAAATCCCATGAATGCGCTCTTCAGGTCAGTTCAAAAAGTCTGTTTAAATTTTATCATCTGAATTTTTTTTAATGTCTGCATATCATGTGTCATAATTGAATAACAATTCATTGAGTGAGGGGGAGTTGTCTCTGTGAAGAAGTGTTTGCTTTAGAAATTCTTGCATTTTGTGAGGGGGAGCTGGTAAGTATGTGAAGGTTGACTGATTCAAAAGCATTTGAGAGATGTATGTTGTTGTTGCTTCTCATGAAAGACTTAATTCAGCACATTCACAGCAAGTAGAATCTCATACTTGTCTTAAATCCTTAAGTCTGCACAACTAAAGCTCAGTTAGAATCTTTTATCTAGTAACCTAGCAGAGACTTGGATAATGTGTTAGAAGTATATCTCCCTACATATTTCAAGATCATGGAACAAGCTAAACTTGTATGTCATGAAATCTGCTAAAAACTTGAAACCTAGACTTCAAGGAACACATTCTTTAAGAATCAGTGCTTCTGGTAGGTATTGCTTTCAAACATTTCATATCAAAAATATAAGGGGATAAAAATAAAAATTATATGTTCAGAGCAATGGTCTGATTACTGAGAAACTGGGTGTTTCATCAAAAAGAAATGAAATTTTTCTTAAGTCATGAGGTGTCAGATTATCTCTGTTTAAGAAGTGCAAAAATTTTGATCATGACATAGCAATGGTAATAAAGTGGTGAGTAACTAGGGAGTCTGGCCTCTGATCAAGGTGTCTCCTCACGTAAAAACCCACAGTTACTAACTATGTTCTCTAAAAGAGAGGTAATACGGTTCTCACATTGAGTAACTGGGGAGTCCGGCCTTTGATCAAGGTGTCTCCTTAATGTCAAAGATGTGATCTACCAACTTACTTATTGATCTCTATACTGCTCGTTAAAGGAAAATATATTTCAGTCAAATCCCTTATTGTTGTTGCTGTCTATGGATTGTTTGTCCTCAATACCTCAAGAACATTTTCTGAGGATCAGTCTCTTGCAGTCTAATTAAGTATAGTTTTGATCAGCTCTCTCTTGACATATTTATTCACCCTTGTTTCCTCATCATATCTTCTGTACGTAGATAAACTTCACTCTCACTCTAGGTCTTTCTTGATTACTTGATTTGAAGAATCTACACTTGTTTTAGTGCCCTACTTAATTTTTTAAGATATGTTCATGGGTCATTCTCACTGTGAAGATACTGCATTTTTCTCTCACTTATCCAACAGCTGCATATCTCTTTCATCTCCTTTTGATGATGTCAAAGGGGGAGAGTTTAAGGAGAGTAATGATGGGGAGAGTGTTTTTCTTTGGCAGGAGTTAGTGTGTAATAAAACATGCATGCTTGATCACTGCTTGATCAAATGATGGGGAGAGTGTTTTGCTTTGGCAGGAGTTAGTGTGTAATAAAGCATGCATGCTTGATCACTGCTTGATCACTCACATCACTGCTTGATCACTCAATTTTGATTGCATTGACATAAATTGACTCATAGTGTTGCCATCATCAAAAAGGGAGAGACTGTTGCACTCCTACGGTTTTGATGATGGCATACACTATAAGTCAATCATGATAGTCTATCTTAATACATTCTTCTTTTATACATTCTTCATATACTGCACTCTCTGGTTTCACTCTAAAAGTGTCGACTCCCAGAGTCGACTTTTCGGGGTAAGGCCCGTGCATATGATGCATTTCAACTGAATAGGGTATGTGCATGCTTTCATCAAGTCGGTGCAACCTTCGTTGAGGCACGCGACTAAGACCGTGCATGTTGAGCTCTAGGCACAGATGCAAGTCAGTGCAATGCACTGTAGCACACATAGTCGAAGTCTGTGCACTTGACTGTAGTGTGCACGTTAAACACTTGGCGGGTGCGAGACCGAACTCGGTGCAAGTTGCATTTCATGCATTCTTACAGACGGTGCAAGTCTACCTTGTGCCAACCAGGTCTGTGCAACTTTAGTTGCTACGAGCATTTAAGTCAGTGCATCATTGTCATATGTCACCACACGGTCGGTGCACATCTTCCCTGTGCACTTTGCTAGCTTGTGCATATCTGCTCGTATGTCTCCAAGGTTTGTGCATCGTTTCATGTCAGATGGGAATAGGTCGGTGCATTCATCTATGTTGAGTTCATAATGTCTGGTATAGAAGTCTGTGCATACTTAAGTCTAAGAAAATACTAGATCTCTGCATTCCCCATTTTTGCATACATTAAGTCGGTGCAACTTATGTTGCAACCATTGGTGAAGTCGGTGTCATCCACTGTTCACCTTGTACAAGGTCAGTGTATTGGTGGTCTTGCACATTTATCCTCGGTGCAACCTTCGTTGTCGCACGCCATCAAGTCGGTGAAACTCTTGCACCGAGCACATAAAGTCTGTGCACATTTCTTTGGCATGTCTGTGCTTATCTCGCATAATGCATAGCAGAGTCTGTGCAACTCTTGATTCTTGCACGCGTAAAGTCTGTGCAAGATAGCTCTCAGAATTTTGAGTCAGTGCAGAGTATGTACCACCTCGGTGCACTTATTGTTTATACTCACACGTAGCATGTGCATCTTTTAGCTCTGTACTTGAATCAAGTTTGAGCACATGTTTACTATGTGAGCGTTGAGTCTGTGCATATGAGTACTTATGCTATATTGAGTCTATGCGCATTTGCATTAAGGCCTCATCAAGCTTATTCAATCTTTATAATTGCCTGACTATCATATGTCTTGATGGACTAACAGGACATCTGCTCGTGATCGTTAAGGGCATGTGATCCAAGGTGAGTCGTCCCTGAAAGGAACTGCCACGTGGATTCCTACTTTTTCAGATCTTGACACGTGGCTAATACATTCATGAAGCTTCTTGGCGGGAGTGTTCCCTCCACACGCCTAGGGCGTGAGCTCCTGGGTCCCAGAATGAAGCTTTATATAAAAGCCTTCTTCTGCGATCAGATAGAGTGGAGAGAAGAAAAAATGAAGAAAAAGAGATCAAAGCAAAAAAAGAACATAATAGAAGAAGGGGTGTGCAGCCAGAGAGAAGAGCACAAGAGCCAGTAGAAGAACAAAAAGAAGAAGGAGTCGCCAAGAGAGCGAGAGAGCGTACTGAGAAAAGAAGAGAGAGCCTTCCCTGAAGATCATAGTTGTATTGGCCTCTGGATCAGATCCAAGCCAAGTTGCTCTTACGAAGCTACATTTGCTTTTGTTACTCTTTTTATTTTCGCTTGTTCTTTCCATTTTCTTAGTACTTTCCGATACTCTGTTGTGGGTTCGGGTTCCTCCTGTGGACTTGGAAGAAGGGAGAATTGTTATCCGATTTGCGAGTGACTGGGTGTCACTCGTGGTTTCCCTCTGGGTTTCAGAGGAAGGGAGACTGCGTCTCCGGTTGACAAGTGGCTGGGTGTCACTTGTGGGTCCTCTCTGGTGTGGAGGAAGAGAGGTCTGCGACCTCTGGCTTGCTTGTGACGGGGTGTCACTAGCGGTTCCCCTCCGATTTGGAGGAAGGGAGATTCATCTCCGATTCTAGTCTTGTGGGTAGCAAGTCCAGGTGCCAAGCTTCTGTGGGCTGCAGAGCTTCCTTTGAGGGATTTGTCTCCCTCGGTTTGTCATGTTGTTAGGCAGCGTCTGTTGCAGACTGAGTCTGCTGTTCTTGCTTTTGCAAGGGAAGCCTCACTCTGGTTTGGAGTGAGGGGTGGACGTAGGCAGACTGTGGGTCCAGCCGAACCACCTAATAATATCTTGTCCATCGTGGTTTGCTCCTTGCGCTCCTCCATATCATCTATCTCCCCTTCAGAGGTTGTGTGTGCTTGATTGCTTGCAGTTCGCCCTTGTGATACATTGAAAATTTTATATGTCTGTGAAGAGTATGTTCTTATGCTTAGTGGAATTATATTTCATATGCAAGTCTGAGTGTCTCAGCTCACGGTTGTGAGAAGAGAGTAGTTGTGCTGTCTCATTTGATTACTGAGTGCTGTTAAAAATTTTATTCTACAATTATTTTTAATTGGGTGTATTTTGTTGAAAGATCCATTCACCCCCCTCTAGATCCATTTCTTAGTGCCACCGTATCTAACAAATGCAAGATGCAAAAGTTTATTTTTTAGAACATTATGACAGATTGCAGAAGAAAGTATTCAGATTCAATTGATGAACAATAAGCATTTTTCATCACATGTCATTTATAAACAATGGTGCAGAAATGATCAGAAATAAGTAATGCAACCCAATTATTTTCAAAAACGTTCAAAAATAGATTTTTAATGACTTTTCAGAAGAAAAAGAACCAAATCACAAGTTAGCCATTTGATTTCTCCAAGTTCTAGTACAAGGTAGAGTTTGAGGTCCGAAGACCTGACTCACACATAGTGAGAGCTTCCAAGTGGATGTGATCCACTCTTCCACTACCACACCATTTTATATATCAGAAGCTTAGTTAATCTCAAAGGCTCATGCACATCCAATAGATGAACATTCAATCCATTCAAACATTTTTCAGCACAGCACAGTATGGAAACAATAGTTCAAGTTTTCTCAAATGCTGTCTAACAATCAAGAATGAGTCATGAAGTGTAACAACCAAGAGGAAAACATTAAGAACTGATAAACCTAATACTGAAATGTAGAATTTGGGGGTTCTTCAAAATCGAGGGTGCCTTGATTTATTTGTTGTACCCCGGCTTTATTTTCTTTTGCTCCAAGGCACACCTGCATAGAAAACAACTCATTTTGCAGATTTAGGAACCCAAACCTTTTTGGCCCCTGTGAGTTAGTGACATTTCCACCAAGAATTCTGTTCATTTTCAATACATTCAAATCATCAAGTTTCATCAATGAACAATCATGCATAGCATGTCCTAATTCACCATAGTAATGACAACAACCAAAAGACTTCACAGTTTTCTTATATGCATAAGCATTGAATTTCTGTGATTTAACAAAAGTGATTTTATTTTTAACATGGAAAATTTTCTTCTTCTTGACATGATGGTTGTCATTTTTCTTTTGAAAGAAAATTTTCATCAAATGACCATATTTTCCACAATAGTAACAATGTAATGGAGCAACTCTTCCATATTATCTTCTTTCATAAACATGAGAATTTTCAAATTCATTTCTTTTCTTTGAAGACTTCCTTGAGTTTTTAAAATCATATTTTTCATTGCATATTTTCAAGTTGTCATTCCTCAATACATAACAATCACTCATAACATGACCATGCTTGCCACAGTAAAAACAATCAAACTTTGAAGTTTTTCGGATATGAGCATGCTTCATGTGACTTTTGCGAACATCAATTCTATCGGTTCTAGGTTGAGATTGAACTTTAGAATTTTGTTTCTCAACAAGAAAGGCATTTGAAGTATTTGAGGAACATGATGCATGTACCAAAGATGTTTGTATTTTTAGACCAAAGGTTTTCTTTTTGGTGGGTTCATACCCAAGACCTTCCCGTTGAAAATTCACATTGGTCCCCAAGATTTTCTTCAAATTATCTTTCCCTTTGACAAATGTGGACATAGATGCATTCAAATCAACAATTTCTTTTTCAAGGGATGCAATGTACAATTCATAACTAGCTATTTCTTGTTCACTACAAACAACACTTTCATTTAACACTCTATTTGTAGTTTTATAACTTTTCATTTCTTATTCTAGCACATGCATTTTTTCAGATTCATCAACAATCACAGATTTCCCTTTTTCAAAATTTTCACGATTTTTCAATCTACCTTCAAGCAAAGAAGTCTGAATCAACATAGCACTATTTTTCTTTTGGAGTTTTTCATTTTCTTCTTTCATACATGAAATGGTTTCTTCATGCTTTTCAATATCAATCAAGAGGGATTCATTTTTACTTCTTAAGCATGCAATGGTTTCTTTGTGACAATTTACATCATGCTTTGAAAGTTCACTCAATTTATCAAGCTCAGAACATTTATCACAAGAACCATTCTCAAGGAGGGTGTTTTCAGATTTCTTTTTCAGTTTTCTATTTTCACATTTAACCTTCTTGTATTTCTCAAGCAATTCATCATAAAGATCTATAAGCTCTTCGAAAGAGATTTCCTCACCTTCAGAGTCTGACTCTGAGCTTTCCTTACTTGATTTATCGTGCTTGTCGGCCATCAAGTACTCAATGTCCTTCTTTTTTTTATAGTTCTCGATCAAGCATTTCAATATTTCCTTGGCCATCCTGCATGAGGAAACAAGTGAAAATTTGTGAAGATCAATTGAACTTCTAAAAATATTTAAAAGTAAAGAATTATCTTTGTTTCTCTTCACATGCTCGACAGTCCACTTAGACTCATCACTAGGCAACCCATATGAATTATGCTTAACTAAATCCCAGAGTTTGGAATCAGTGGTTTTAACATAACGATTCATGTGCCCAAGACATTCAGTGAAATTTGAACCATTAAAAAGCAGAGGGAGAGAAGACAAACAACTATTAGACATTATGCTTAAAAAGCTCGCCGAGGGATCTCTCTATAGGTCGTGAGACCTCAAGAAGATAGAGTCGTGGCTCTGATATCAATTGTTTGTCCCGGTAGACGAGCGGACAAGAAGGGGGGTTGAATTGTCCCTCACGCGATATGGCAAATTAAAAACTTAACTAGCGGAATTAACAAGTTTAACGAGATTGATGAACATAAACTAAACAGAATAAACTAAGTTCACTCAATGTCACCAAACTCACTCGATCATAAAACTAGATTTATCACGCAAGCACACAGTACGATGCACAGCTGACAAACAAGTAGTGTGTGTGTGAAAGAGATGTGATCTGAAAATAAGTTCCTGTGAATGGGATAGAAGATAAGGAATCAAACACACAATCCAAACCACAATACATAGATATTTTTAAGGTGGTTCGGGACCACGACGGGCTCCCTACGTCCACCCCTTACCAAACCGGTAAGGCTTTACTGCTTGAAAACCAGCATGGGGATAAATCCCCAACACGGAGCAACGCTCCAGCACACACGCAGGACTACGCCTGCACATACACACGGGGACATGCCCCAACATACACATGAAGACGGAGTCTCTAACACGATCCGACTGTTGATTTGTTTTAATTAGATTCCTATCCCACCCCCTTTAAATACATACATGCATAAACATGTGAATCAAAGATAAGGGGGATGAAAGGATGTGAAATACTAACTGTGATCGCCACCAAGGATTAACAACGCCAAAGGATGAAGAAGTGTAAAGAACGGCGCCGTGTACCTTGGAAGGAAAACTTGATCGCGCTTGACAAATGAGGTGCGGGGAACTTTGTGGATTCAAACCTCCTCTCCCTCCAGCCGGCTAGAGGAAGAGGGCCACACGTTGTATTCATGCTCTCCTGTAAAACAAAGCCAAAACAAGGACAAATAACGCATTAGAACATGCATGTGTAGCATCAATCCCGCAGTGATAAAATAGGAGTAGAAATTGAGGGCAAACTCACCGGGGGGAGGTTTTTAACCCCTGTGGAAGAGTGGAAATAATAGGTGTGTGTATTGTGCATGCATGAGATTTGAAATCACGAGATTTGATTGAGAGAATAGAGAGAAAACGTTGATGCAAAACGGGGGGAAACGCATATGTAGCAGAAAAGTGCAGAAAACTGTGATGATTTATGATTTTGAGAGGAAAAGAACTAAGAATATAAATCATGAAATCAAGCCCAGAAGGATGCAATAGAAAGCTAATACTTTCCTCTTCAAGTCAGGGTCTAAGTTGTGAGTTAGAATTGTAGCATGGCTTCGCCCCGAACCAAGAAAGAGCCCCCCCGTCACGACTGTGAACTGGGTAATTTTTATAGAGTTTTACAAGAAAGCCACATCTTCTTATCACGATTCCCAGAGATATAGTCCAAGATAAATCGAGTTCTCTGGATCAAACTCGAGATAATACTAAGGACAAGAGATAGGAACAAACGGGGATCAATTCGGAGGATGATTCTAGAAGATATGGCTCTTGGAAGGTAGCCCTGTCGCACTAGAAAAGAGAGTTTTAGTTGTACCAGGATGCTTAAATTCTGATCTTCCGACCCAGATCCCAAGAGATATAGCCAATGAAATTTTGATTTCTATGAATCAAATTCAAGATAATACAAAGGGCTAGAAGTAGGAAAAAATGGGGATCAATTTGGATAAGAATTGAAGAAGTTATGGGCTCTGCAAGATAGGCTCGCCGTGCAGTTTTTGGGGCAGAGTCCAGCACAAATTGGACTCTCAGTTGTGTGTAACGGTCTATCGTAGGACCGTCAGAGTTATGTAATGGCCTAGGGTAGGTCCGTCACGCTCTGGGGGTCGAACGGGATGATTTCGGATAAGTTTGACGGTGACGGTCTAGTATAGGACCGTCACAGTGCTCTGACGCATCTATACTAGACCGTCACATGTGCTCTGACGCACCTACACTAGACCTTCACACCGATGAAGGAAAATTCTGGGCAGACTGCGCGCGACTTTAGAAATTGAAGTGTATCTCTCAAACGGGGTAGAACTAGCAAAAGTGGTAGAAGAGGAGATTGTAGATAACGGAGAGAGGAACAACTTTGGTGAAGAAAGTAAGTTGAGACAATGAATGGAAGAGGAAGAAAATTGGGCTGGAACAGAGAGGAAAATTCTAGGACATAGGTGAACAGCACAGGACGCCGGAACAATATGAATAGCTCACAATCGGGGCAGAACCGGCCAACTATGTAGAAGAAGAAATTGTAGATCTTTGAAATATGAACAACTTTGGTGAAGACAAAGTTTTAAAAAGAGGAACATAAGGAGATGAAAAAGGACCACTTTCAGGACTACGCAGTGAGAGAGAGCCGATTACTTGAGGGAAGCCGACCTAAATGGGCCGTAAGTTGACTTGGAAGCCGGAATTTGATAAGATAAGCTCCAGGACTCTAGGAAATCATGATCTCCAAGACTCAAAGGATAGGGAATAGTAAAAATGGGCTCGAAATCCATCTAAGGAAGGCTCCAAAATAATGGGTAATTTTGGACATCAAAAATGATGAATAAGAGAAATAACGCAACTTGTGGGCTAAAAACGGGTGTCAACACCGACGATCGGATCAACAACGCATACACACACGCTGTAACCACCGCAGAATAATAAACCCACAACCGTACGCAGACGGTCACACACACACAGAATATCCCTTGAGTTTAGAAAATAAAGATAAATGCCCAATACATGCACAAACTGGAGTGTAAACTATGAAAAATATCACAAACGAGGATATAAATGATGTAGAGTTTTTTCCCCTTTGTTTTCCAATGGATGTTTGAAGATTCTCCTCGAAGCTCAAGTCGGAGAGAGAACGGATCGACACAATTTCAGCATCCTCTTGATCGTCTCCTCATTCCGCTCCTCTTTTTCTTCTTCCACAAACCTAAAAAATGCCCTGAAGGAGATGAAATCAGATCTTCTCTTGTAGCTCCACTCATTTTCCCTCTTTTTCACCTGCAAGATAGAAAGAATAAGCTCAATAGGGTTTCATCTCTCTCAAATTCGGAGCTCTCACATATGTATATATAAGAGACATCAAAAGACCCATGTACCCCACACAAAACCCTTGGAAAACCCCTCTAAGATGTGTATAATAACCCTAGGGGTGAAAGGGTAAAGAATGGAACACAAATGGGTTGGGTTTAATGGGTTTTGGACTGAGTTCGTAATGCCGGATCAGAAGCCCGACGGAATCGGTCAACCGAAATTGGGGGTCGGTCGACCAAACTCTGAAACTTCTCAAGGTGGCCAACACTGGGAATTTCGATCGACCGAAATGCCTAGGTCGGTCAACCGAACTCTGCTAACAACCTAGTTTCACTAGTTCAGTCCAAGGTTAAGATCTACATGAAGGATAAACATGAAAACAAGCACCACATGAATGATGTAGATGATTTGAACACTTTGTCACCAATACAAATCCATGCATAAGATTAAGATCACATAGATATGCAATTTGTGCAATAAGATAGCATCATTCACCCAAGTTTCATACTTCATGAGAATATCATTCAACACATTTATGCCAAGGTTTGCATGAGGAATTCAAACCTTACCGCTAGCAAAAAAACCCAATGAAGAATATACATGAAGATACCAAATGAATATATGCAACGTGGATAGAACAAGGAACTTGTTCATTCCAACCACGTATGGCCATGCATTTAAACATGTATGAGCATCTATAAGAAGCATGTAGCAAGTCAAGAAGCATGTAGCAAGTCTTCTAGATTCTAACACACATATATATCATAGCAATGATCATGACTGCTCACTATCATCAAGGACATATTCAAGCATACATAAAGTTTAGTTATCATCAAAAACATATGCAAGGCACACAACACCCAGCAGGTCACTGCCTGAAGATGTTCACTCGCTCAGCTACGCCACTCCACCTCTTGTATGGGGGTGACAGTGAATTTCTCTGTCTTCCTATATTTATCTACGCTCTATATTATCCCTGCTATATAGCATATGTTTTCTCTTTAACATAATGATACTCTGAACATCGGTGTTTTGTGTCTCCATATGAGGTACAGGCTCACCGCCGTAAAATTGGGCTCGAAATTCATCTTCAGGAAGGCTCCAAAATAATAGGTAATTTGGTACATCAAAAATGATGAATAAGAGAAATAATGCAACTTGTGGGCTAAAAACGGGTGTCAACAGATGTCCCTCCTTGATGTCCGCTTTGCAAGGGAACGAGCGAAAGTGACGCGGAGGTAAAATAGAAAAGAGATGGAGCGAAGGTGACAGCGACGTGAAATGGAGATGAAGCGGAGATGAAGCGGAGAGAACTGATAAGTGGGCATCAAGGCAAAAAGACACCCGTCACAACCAACAAGCGACAGGAATTCTCCCGAAAATGCCAAACTAACCACCTGAAATGGATGACAAGGATGAGACATGTCTGGAGAACTAACTAAGAAAGGAAAGGAAACACGACCAACCTCATCGGGGACACAATCCACGGACAATGAGTGGGTCGGCAGGAACACAGCATAAGAGCTGAAAAAGGAGAGATAAGACTGAGATAAAATCCAGACAGGAATCGCGCTGGCCAAATAGACCGAGCGGCAAGATCAGAGAGAACGTTCAAATTCAGAGTGGAATGAAGAATCTCTTATCCAAGAGAGCTTAAGTGCAATCAACCATTGTTGAGGAGAAATCCTTGAACGGATCATGAGGTATGAATGCTCAAAATGACATGATGCATGCTGGGCTAAAATAAAGAAATCATTAAAACGAATGCAAAAAAAGATAAAATAGAAAGTACTCAAGGATAATATTGTTAGACTGAGCAAGACGGGGTCAAGAGTCTTCTTGCAACCACGGTGTGTGAGACACAGTCTATCATCGCCCACCCGACTCAACCGAGCGGCCTATCCAACGATTAACCGTATGCTCCTAGATCATCATCGTTTTTGTTAAAGGGGAACATCAGATCTCAGAACACACGACCAACCAGTCGGTCCTTGAGAGGTTATAATAATGTAGATACCATATAGTAATGCAACAATGAGAAAGGATAGAGAGCCATACCTGACTTACCTGTGCAGGCGAAGCGGCATTTTTTTTGGATTTTCTTGCATTTTTTGATTTTTATGGATCTTCAAATAAGACAACAACAATATGAATGACCGTGATAAACAAGCATGAACGAAAGACAGCATAATACAACGATTAACTGAACGACCGACAACACAACAAAACATAACGATCAAACGAATAGAAAATAACACAACAAGATGAATAAGCACATATGCAATGGCATGACCAAACCACACGTATGCAAGATGAGCATGGGGGACAAGACAACAATGCAGTGAGACAACACACGGTTGGGACAAGAACATGAGGGATGACCACACGGTTGGGACAACACACAAGATATAGAAGGATGACTAAAAACATATGCAAGTCAACTAACAACACGTGATGAAGAATAAAATAACATGTGTGGGATAACACGGTGGGACATAGACACGGTGAGACAAGGACACGGCGGGACAAAGGACATAAACAAATACGCCCTTCAATCAAAACCCAAGATCAGAATGAAGTAGAACCGCTAGGTTCATAATCATGAGGTAAAGCCCTCTCACATAGATATGATCATTGCAAACAAAAGCTGAGAAGGACATAAGCTTCAGAATAGATCGAGAGATATGGTTGAAGAAGAGAACAGATCAGAAGATGAACAAGAGACAGATAGAACAAAATATGGAGCAAGGAAAGCTTGAGTACCTGCAACCTGCACACTTAGCAAACAGATTACGTATCTATTCTCAAAATAAAATATAAAATATAAATATTTTTAGATTTTCCAATTTTCTTGATTTTTTTGGATTTTGAAAATATTTGATTTTTTTTGTTTTGTTTTGAACAATATTTCATTTTTTTGGATTTTTGACAATATCTCATTTTTTTTAGATTTTTGAAAATATCTCATTTTTTTGAATTTTTGACAATATCTCATTATTTTTGGTGTTTTGAAATAGCAATCTGCAGCACCCAAAGATAGGCTCGAACTACTGGCCAAGGATCAACGTCCCTCCCCTCTCATTAAAGACTTCCCTTGAGTAGGGCGTGCATGTGAGGGTGGCTTACCACAACCAACTGTCTCTAAAGAACGATGCCCCTACTAAGGCCATACCTGGGATACAACACAGTCTAAGAGGGAGAAATAGAAGAAAAATTAGAGACAAGCTTTATGCAGGATGGGAGATATCAAGATTTGACTTCCTTCCAAGGCACCACCCCTCAAAGAGATAGGCTGTTGCGCTGGGGCTTTGTGTCTTTGATTTTTAGACCCATATTTATCAGGCATGCATGCGACTGGGCTCATGGTGTTCCGCGGGGAACTGTACTACCACTCTTGCCATGCCTTTGATTTTTATAATTTTGCATATTGATCAGATCATTGATTTTTGACAGACCTTATTGGCTAGATATAGCATGAAAGCTCACTTTTTTGAGGGGTCAAGACTACCCCTATTTGAGACCTCTCTCGTATTAGGGAGCGCCTAGGTCGGTCATCTCATCCATCCATCTCTTGCCCCTGCAATTGGCCGAGCAGAGAAGAGAAATTGACCTTTGTGCATACCCAAAGTATGGCCAAAACAGCAATGGTGTTGCTCAAAGGAATCAGCTATGGCTCACCGTGAAGTGTGTGAAAAACCCATGCTCAATGGTCACCATCAACGATCGGGAAAAGAACTCAGACTCCCAGAGCGGAGCTATCACCAGCCTAAGGATGCTGTAGAAGCGAACTCATTTTAAATGACCTAAATGAACTAAGCAAATTTCTAAAAGCCACTTAACCATGTCGAGGAACCAATGTTATAAGCATGTGCAGAAGTAATAAGAGTAATAGAAATGATAACATATTCTTGCACAAAATAAAAATACCTTTGCAAATCCGTGGAGTGATCTTGACCATCGAGCTTTGAGGAGTGCGAGCTTTATTTTCCTTGCTTGACAGGACAAAAGGGAGAGGATAGCAAAGGGATTGAAAGATTCCTTGACATGGAGGAGCGATAGACACCAAACTAGACGAAGGAGGATAAAAAGGAAGAGAGACGAGGGCTAGAACTACCTCGTTAAGGCACAGAGACCCTGATAACAAGGAACCAGATATAGAAGAAACCAGATTAGCTCAGATCAAGGTGAACTAAAGCCTCGAAAGCAGCAAGAGAAAGGGCGAAGACCCCGAAAGGGAGAAGAGGAGAGAATAGAAAGACAGTGAGAGGATTACTGTGAAGATGAGAAAGAAGGAGAATGATCATCCGACGTGGCCGGAGAAGGATAGTAGTAGTCATCCAGCAGGGCCAGAAAAGGATCAGAAGCAACACCTAGAAGTCTTGGGGAAGAATCAGAGGTAACACCTGGAAGTCCCGGGGAAGAAGAATCAGGTGATGTCCCGAGATTGGGATGGAAGGATGACATAGGCTGGGGCCTAGAATCGTGAGAGGAGGGAAAATATGGAGGATCCGGAGAAAAAAGAGAGGAATGGGGACGTACGGACCTACGGAAGGAGGAGAAAATGATGGAAATAGGATCAGATGGAGGAAGGTACACCACCCAAGGGTGTGAAGTGAGTAGAAAGAAGGATGAATGAAAAGAAAGGGAGGAAGAGGCGGACCCCTGAATGCACAACTGACGGCTCTTGAACCTGCATCACCGTCTCTTCTTAGCTGAAATTGGCTTGAAATGGATCTGCTTGGCGCGGGGTTGGACCTTCAGGCCTCTCATTTTGCAGTGTCTCCTTAAATAACGGGCTCATCTGGCAGAGGACCTGACCCGGCTATGAATATGCAGCTTCATCGGGGCGGTTGCCCCTAGACACCCGATGCTAGCAATAGTAGACGGACATTCTTGAACAACTAACTCCTCATAATGTTGAATATCATAAAACCATGGAGTCTTCTTACTTGGCACAAGTAGCATGAGATTTGGCAGCTCCACTCGGCAATCAAACTTGAAGCGTAACTCCCTTGCTAGAAGAGACGGGTGAAGCTGAGGGAGAGTAATACACGGTGTTGACATGGCCGCCTTGCTAATAAACCGAAGAAGATTGCATAACAAGTGTTGAATATCCTCAGAAAATGTAGAAGATACGGCCAATTGCCCCTTGAACATAGAACCCATAATCTTCTTGGCTGCCGTATGTGTTAGCACAACACGGGTAGAGAACCCTTCTTGGCATGTCATCTGAATGGCAATAGAGCGAGGAGAAATAATACCATCAACGGTGAACTCTCTGGCGAGCAAAGAGATTGCCACAGGCCTTGCCCGGGAAGAAACTGGCATCAACTCAAGGGAACTCTTCTTGTCAACCGTCTTCACTAGGAGTGTAGGCTCAACATCCCCAAAATAACCAGGGACTAGGATGCGGATCAGCATGAAGTCTTGGATCTTGAAATGCACGGCCGGCACCGGATCATCCTGACTTGGCTTATTATCTCCCTGGGGATTAGACCCAAGGGGCACCATGGGTAACGCACACCCGCTCCGTGGGGTGGAAATAGGTAGAAGAATGGGGATAGGAGTAGGTTCAGAAGACGCGGGGGTTTCAACGGGTATGGTGTGTTTAGGTGGAGGCAAAGGTAAGGGTGGAGGTATGACTTGCTCGGGCGAGGGCGGCAAAGGTGAAATTTGCTCAGGCTCGGTCAAAGGTGATGGCAGGGGTGATGGAGGTTTAGGCAATGGTGAGGGTGGTGGAGATGGTGTAGGCGATGGAGAGGATGGTGAAGATGGTGATGTGGTCGATGGAGGTAGTGGACATGGCAAGGGTGAAGAAGGGGGTTGTGGCACCCACCGTCGACGTATCGACACAACGCGCCGAACGACATTGGGGGTGGAAGTAGTGGTGGAAGAAGTAGAAGAAGGGGAGGTGGCACTAGCCTGAGCAAAGGCTTGGGTTTGTGGAGGTTGTGGAGATTGGATAGGAGATAGCAAAGGTAACAGAGTAGGCGAGATAGTAGGTGATGGAGCGGGTTCAACGCTAGACGAAGAATCATTGGGGTGCCCCCGGTCTTGTAGAGATGGAGACGGCTGCTTGGGCAGTGCTTCTTATTGCTGCTGCTTGCTGCGGAGATCTAAAACAACTTTACTCATGGCGGCCCAATCAATCCTTTTATTACCTTCCAGGCCATAAACATACTCTCGGAACTCAGGACAATCCTCAACCAAATGCCCCTGCTGGCGGTGAAAATCACAATATTGAAGCATCTTCCCGACCGCGGGTTGGCAAGGCACAACCGGAGAGAGAGGCAATGCGTGAGTGGCCATCAAAGCCCTAAAAATGTCGGTAAAGCACTCCGACAACGGAGGACAAGGAGCCTGTAACACCTCCTATAAAAATATATAATAAATAATATAAATGATGGCATTAATAGTAATATTATTATTAGTACTATTACCATTTCAACTAATAAATATATAGTTAAAGGCAACTTATATTCTTTAAAATTGCTTAAGTTGAAAATTTAAACATAGAGTCATATAAAGTATAGGTTGTCCCTTTAACAATAAATTCCCTAGAATAGTGGTTAAGTGACTTGCGATCTACCATGAGGTCTTGAGTTCCATTCTCCCTAGTCTCACTTGCGCATAGAAATAGATTTTTGCAAATCCCACTTAAGCTAATCCAAAACTCTTAAGTTAAGTAATTCTAATTGACTAATGCTAAACCTAGTTAATTAAGAATCATAGTTAGATGATGATTAAGTATCTTTCATCTTAAGATTAATCCATCTTAGACTAATTAATCAGGATTAATTAGAAACTAAACTTAATTAACCTAATTAATCTAGAGGTTGGCAGGTCCCTATCTCTCCAGCATGGGATCGCACCTAGCTAGGCAATACATGGGTGGATGACAAGGATTTGTCACCTTGTCCCCCTACTTGTCCCCTAATCCCACTTGTATAAAAACACCCCATCCCGTAGGCTATTGTTTGGGCTGCTGTGGTTTGCTGTGGGTGTCGTAAGGTTCAAGGGTTGCAGAGGCTATCTTTCTGCAGCAAGTCTTGGGTTCTTTATTGAAGCATTCTTCATTTCAACCAGGTAGGTCTTCTCAACTCTTAACCAAATCCATAGTTAATTTAGGGCTTAGTCCATCTCCATGCGAAATTAGCATGTATTAGTTAGGATTAACATTAATGTTGTACAAAGGAAATAGTATGCATTAAATGATTAACATGTGCTAGAAATAAATCGCATGCATTAAAATTCTTTATGTATAATTAGCATGAAATAGAAGTAAATTACATCTATTAGCTAAGATTAGTAGGTGTTCTCAAAGCTTTAACCAAATAGTTAACTAAGTTAATTAGGTAGTTCATCTCCATGCGAATCTCGTATGTGTGTTTAAGCTTTAGAAACCTCGTGTTTTAAAATTAAACTACCAATCTAGTAGTTATTTAGTGAAGTAGACACATCTGTGCTAATTGGACAAAACTAACAATAACTGTGAACATACAGTTACTTGATGGTTACTTAATTTATGTTAGTTAATTTTTATATGGTGGTGATATCTTTAGTAAACTGTTACTATACACCATATATTAATAGTTTAACTAATAAATGTTACACACAGTAATACACTCAAGTAAGATATATATAACCACAGTTTATATATGTTAATATATACTATTAAAGCTTAAACACGTGAATCAAACGCATGTTAAACACACGTTAAGATATTTATCAATTGAGTAATTAGTTAAGGTATGTGAATATGTCAACTATTCATAAATGTTACATACTGTTAAAATTTAAAACAACTTTTTAAACACGTTAAGATATATAATACATGTGTTTTTAACATGTTAACACACTACTGTGCTTTCAACGATATATATATATAAAGTGTCGACTAAATGTCTACACCCCACCCATATCTCCATTACAAAAGTTAATACAGGGTATTATAGTTATATCTAACTGTTGGATAAGGTTATATAGATCAACATATATCTACTTAGATAACAGGCTTATATAGTCTCTGTTAGTCTCTGTTAAATAGTCACAAATGTCAAACCCACTAATAATAGTAAATGTTATAACAGCATCATCTACGTAAATGGTAACAAATGTTACATAATATATCTAATGTTACATAGAAAATCTATGTATATGAAAAATGTATATACGGATGTTATATCTAACAGGATCAATATATGACTAAGGTGTCGATCCCACTATCTATAACAGGAATAAAACCTCCACTTTTGAACCACCTTGTACATGTTAAATTAAAAACTCTTCTAATCATTGTAATCTTAAAATGGTGAATAGATCAAAATATAGATTTTTACTAAAAACATGCAAGAAGCCAAAATTTCTATATAAAACATGATACATCATTTTCTTATTTTTTCACTTTTTTACAAGGTAGTTAAATTTTTAGGTGAATAGTGATTTCCGACATGTTAAATTAAAAACTCTTCTAATCATTGAAATCTTAAAATGGTGAATAGATCAAAATATAGATTTTTACTAAAAACATGCAAGAAGACAAAATTTCTATATAAAACCTGATACATCATTTTCTTATTTTTCCACATTTTTACAAGGTAGTCAAATTTTTAGGTGAATAGTGATTTCCGAGTTTTAAGTCAGGTTTAAATCGCCGATTAGGCCTTGATAACGATGTTATTAGCATTAGTCATAGAAGTCAAAGGTGATCAGAAATGTGTTAGCGATTTAATTACTATCTTTATAAAAAAAATTTATGATATTCAAAATTTTTGTTAAACAAGAATATAACAATATTTTCATTAGTATATTAATGCCGTTAACATTGTTTAATATGATTTAACAATATCATACATGTTCATTACAGCATTATAATACGCTCATTGAGTATAGTAATCTTGTCAATATAAATCTTTTAAACACTTTATTAGTAATATTTTCACTAGCACTCCAACATTAATCCTTTAAGTGTGTTATGGTGATTAATATTTTTATGAAGCATAATGGCACTGTCAATTAATATTTGAAGCGTTTTAACAATGTTAATAATATTTTCGATCCTTTAAAAACACCTTAATACAAAATTTAGTTGGGTTGTGGTTAAAAGAGGAGGCATCGTCTGGCTCTTCTATTGGGCTTGCTGGATGGCCTTCTATTGGGCTTGCTGGAAGGCCCTTCCTTTGACTTACTGGATGGCCTATTTCTGCTTGAATTGTAAATGATCAGCATGCAGTGGCATGTTAAATCCCGGTTTAACGCATACATAATATTGATATTATATACAAGTTAGTTAATGTTCACATACTGATATTGTACACAAGATTAATTATTGTCTACAACTAATTAAGCACGATATACATGTCTAAAACCTAACATAATGTTGTACACCATTTAATCATGTACAACATACATATTTAATCTGACAAATGTATATGCATGATTAATATATATATATATATATAAAACCATCTTACCAATGTTTAAATTACTGATGTTATAACTGCGTTTAACAAGGTTTAATATGTTTTTAGTAGTATTTCATTTATTGTAATAGTGTATAAATGAACCCTGTCACCATCGAGCTTGTAACAGGCACTCCTGACCAGGGTGCCACCTTCTATCAACCCCTATATACTCCAAGAAAAAAAAAAAAAGAATGACAGCAACAGTGTAATAAAAGGGGACGTAATGGAACTCATTAACTCAGTAAATCTGCACTAGTTAGAATGGATAACTAATCATACAAATATCAATTCTCAGCATTGGTTTTACTTTATCTGTACCCTTGGATTCCAAATCTACCTTATAATCCTACCGGTCACACCTTGAATTCTATATTGGCTATAAAGAGTGAATGTCGCAAAAATATGACTAATAATGCTCGCAAATAAGGGCCCGGTCTGGTCCTGGGAGGAGCGCCCAAAACCCGAGGGAAGATCTCTTTCTAGCGGTGTCTTGCATTGCACCGATCCACATTCTAGATTAAAGACATTCCATCACTCTCTCTCTCTTTACTTGACTTACTTGACTTGTGTGACCCGAATGGGTAATTACTTAAATGAATGGATTGATTTATGTATATAGCTAATTCTAATTGCTGCTTGAACTTGCTTATTGTGCTATCATGATTGTTATTCCAGTTATTCACTACTTAATATCAATTGCTATTTCTATGTGGAATTGATCTATAATCTCACTTTTACTCCAGTCGATTCCTTGTTGTCTACCTGTCTGCATGCATAGACATATTTTTCTTTTACATTAAATGAATGTGTAATTCACTTATAGTATGTTAGAAGTTGAGATGTAAATCCTACTGAGCGATTCGCTCAACAAGTTATTTTCTAACCATTTCAGGTGAATCAGGTGGCGACGATAATGGGGTTGAGTCAGAGTGATGAGGGCTAGACCATCTAGTTGGTTATACATTAGCTGTCCTTATGTTAATTGGAATCCTTAGTGTTAGTTGTACTAGTTCATGTACCATTATGTATGTCGTTGTACTAATTCTGTCATTGTATTTTAATTCAATAAAGGGTATGTCATATGTATTTCAATTGAATAAAGGGACATGTTGTGTTAAATTGAGTATTGTAATATGAAAAAAAAAATTCTATTAGTTTAATCTCGTCGACTTGGAAGATATGTTTTGCGCACTCTGTATATGAATGATCTAATGACACGATTATATAGACGCGTCGCGCATCCGAGTAATCTTCCGCACTCGGGACGTGACAGTCTTCTTGGTATCAGAGCCTAGGATTTCAATTTCCTAGGTAAAAACCCGAGTCCAAAGATATAAATGTCTAATAGAATTGTCTATGGATAGGTTTAGATCTTACCTTGTGAGATGGGTAAAGCCAAGGGTTAAGTTTAACAATGACAATTGTCCCCATAATAACGAAACCCAATATTTCTTACACCTTAAATTTTGTAGGATTATGGGCGTTGAAAGAGCACAATGGCGCCAGATGCAGCGCACTGTGCAGGAACTTACGCAGGTGCTACAGCAAGTGGCGCAAGGCGGTGTTGGCGGTGCTCACCGTGGAGCTGGTGACCTTCATCGGGATTTCCGCAACATGAACCCACCAAAGTTTGCAGGATCGGTGGACCCCGATGACGCCGAGCATTGGCTGAAGGAGACCGAGAGGATCTTCCGTGTAATGCAATGCATGGACGAAGAAAAAGTTTTACTGGCTACATTTCAATTGGAACGGGATGCGCGGTGCTGGTGGGAGTCCGTGGAAGCAACACTGCCCGACAATCATGTCACATGGGCGGAATTTGTCGAGCACTTCAACAGTAAGTATTTCTCGGACCGTGTGCAAGAGAAGAAGGCTGCGGAATTTGCTTCGTTAAAGCAATGGACCCGGAAGGTGGCTGAATATGAGGCCCAGTTCTCAAGGCTTTCTCGTTATGCACCTCACTTGGTGTGTACGGAAAAGATGAAGGCGAGGAGATTTCTCAACGGGCTACGGCCCCAGTATATTACCCAGCTTGCACCGATGGATATCCAAGTCTACTCGGAAATGGATCGGCGTGCTCAGCTGCTGGAAGACGCCACCGAATTTTCTGAAAGGATTCGAGGCAAGGACAAGAAGGAACATGTTACAAGTTCGGGAAGCTTCAAACCATCATTCGGCAAGAAGCGATTCTTCAATGGAGGAGAATTTTCCAAAGAGAAGAGGTTCCAGAAAGGCAAGAAGCCCTTCTCCACAATCGACAATAAGCCTTCCTCCGCCATCACATCTTCCAAGGAAATCTGCAAGTATTGTGACAAGGCTGGTCATAAGACTGAGGAATGCTGGAGGAAACTGGGAGCGTGTCTCCGATGTGGTAGTCGGGAGCACCGAATTCCCGACTGTCCGTTGATGAAGGAGCAAACCAACAAGGACGAGAAGCGTCCAGTTAAAAAGCAAGGCCGTCTACAAACTCTTCAAGGGACGGAATCTGTGGAATGAGGAATTGTGGAAGGTACATTGACTGTTTGCTCTAAACCTGCTAGAGTTTTATTTGATACTGGAGCAACTCATTCATTTGTTTCCAAGGAGTTTACTACTTTATTTTCTAAAGAACCGGAACGGATAGATTTAATTATATCTACACCCCTTGGAAATAAATCGGATATCATGCATCATTATCCAAATTGTGAGGTTATGGTCCAAGACCACAATTTACTGGCCGACCTGATATGCCTTGACATGGAATGTTACGATGTCATATTGGGAGCCGACTGGTTATCAACCTACCAAGCAACGGTAGATTGTCGGCATGGCAAAATAGCTTTTGAAGATTATCCCGAGTTAGTTTTTAACAAATCTCGGAATAAAACTCTGCTTATCTCAGCTCTCCGAGCCAGTAAACTGGTGAAAAGAGGATGTCTGGCTTTTCTGGCTTTTGTAACTACCACAGAAGTCCAGAAAGAGAAAATTGAAGACATCAGAGTGATTCGGGATTTCCCCGATGTATTTCCAGATGAATTACCTGGTTTACCCCCAGAGAGGGAAGTGTCATTCATAATAGACATTGTTCCGGGGGCCGGCCCTGTTTCTAAAGCACCCTATAGGATGTCTCCTGCGGAACTGAAGGAGCTAAAGGAGCAATTGATGGACTTGCTACAGAAAGGGTTTATTAGGCCGAGTACTTCCCCGTGGGGAGCGCCCGTGCTTTTTGTTAAAAAGAAAGATGGCACATTGAGATTATGCATTGATTATCGGCAGTTAAACAACCTTACTATCAAAAATAAGTATCCACTGCCGAGAATTGATGAGCTGTTCGACCAGTTATCAGGAGCAAAATATTTCTCCAAAATAGATCTTCGGTCTGGTTATCACCAACTGAGGATCAAGGAAGAGGATATTTACAAGACTGCACTTCGAAGCAGGTATGGGCATTACGAATTTACTGTTATGCCTTTTGGTCTAACCAATGCGCCTGCAGCCTTTATGCAGTTAATGAACAGCATTTATCGGCCTTATTTGGACCAATTTATTGTGGTCTTTATTGATGATATACTGATCTACTCGAAGACTGAAGAAGATCATGAGGAACATCTTAAGAAGGCATTGCGAGTATTGCGGGACAATAAATTATATGTAAAATTCAGCAAATGCCAGTTCTGGCTAGAGAAAGTGTCCTTCTTAGGACATGTTATCTCCAAAGACGGAATTTCTGTTGATCCTGCAAAGGTCGAAGCCGTGCAAAAATGGGGACGACCGACAAATGCAACGGAGATTCGTAGCTTCTTGGGCTTAGCTGGTTATTACCGGCGTTTCATCAAGGACTTCTCCAAGATTGTTGTTCCTCTTACCAGATTGACCCGCAAGGAAGTGTCTTATGAGTGGAGTGAAGACTGTGAAAGAAGCTTCGTAACTTTGAAAGAGTTACTGACCACTACACCGGTCTTGTCACTTCCGATTGAAGGGGAGAAGTACGAGGTATATACCGATGCATCTGGTATCGGCCTCGGATGTGTATTGATGCAGAATGGGAGAGTTATTGCATACTCGTCCCGGCAATTGAAGAAGCATGAAGGAAATTACCCTGTGCATGATTTAGAGTTAGCCGCGGTAGTATTGGCTTTGAAGATATGGAGGCACTATCTCTATGGAGAACAATTTACGGTCTACTCCGATCATAAAAGCCTCAAATACTTATTCTCTCAGCAGGAGCTGAACATGCGGCAACGACGTTGGCTCGAGTACCTTAAGGATTTCGACTTCACTATACAATATCATCCTGGTAAGGGTAATTCCGTAGCAGATGCCCTTAGTCGAAAGCCGAGAGTCCTAGTAGCCAACTGTATGATTCAGGAGTGGAAATTGCTAGAGAAATTTTCTGAACTCGACATCAACATGAGTGAGAATGATGGGTGTATCACTCTATCCCACTTAAGTGTACATCCGGATTTGCTAACTGAAATCAAGAGGTTGCAAGAAGAAGACCCGATGTTGGTGGAAATCAAAGAAAAACCGGATGAGAAGACCGACTTCAAGTTGGCACCCGATGGCAGAATCTTATTCCATGAAAGGACATGTGTGCCCGACTGTCTCGAGATGAAAAAGAAGATTCTTGAAGAAGCTCACCGATCGAGATACACAATCCATCCGGGAGCCACTAAGATGTACCAAGACGTAAAAAGGACCTTTTGGTGGCCCAACATGAAAAGGGAGATAGCGGACTTCGTGTCACGCTGTTTTACTTGCCAGCAGGTGAAAGCCGAACACCAAAAGCCCGCAGGAAGACTACATCCGCTGGATATTCCCAAGTGGAAATGGGAGGATATCGGCATGGATTTCATCATGGGTTTGCCCAAGTCGAGAAGCGGATATGATGGAATATGGGTAATCATCGATCGCCTTACTAAATCGGCTCATTTCTTGCCTATCAAGAGTCGATGGTCGATTGATATTCTTGCCGCTTTATATATTAAGGAAGTTACCAGATTACATGGAATTCCTATATCCATAATATCTGACAGAGACCCTCGCTTCACATCACATTTCTGGAAGGGTCTACAACACTCTCTAGGAACGAAGCTTAACTTCAGTACTGCCTTTCATCCCCAGACAGATGGTCAGACAGAAAGGACCAATCAGGTTGTTGAAGATATGTTGCGAGCATGCATTATAGATTTTGGCGGAAGTTGGCCCGACCACTTACCTTTAGCCGAATTTGCTTACAACAATAGCTACCAAGCCAGTATCCAGATGGCACCTTTTGAGGCACTCTATGGTAGAAGTTGTAGATCTCCGGTGTGCTGGGAGGAGGTCGGTGAAAGACAGCTCCTAGGTCCTGAAATGGTGAGAGACTCAACTGAGAAGATTATTCTTATTAGAGAAAGACTCAAGGTAGCTCAGTGCAGGCAGAAGTCTTATGCTGACCGCAGAAGGAGAGACCTGGAATTTCAAATTGGTGATCATGTATTTCTCAAGGTATCTCCCAGTCGAGGTATCAGGAGATTTGGTGTCAAGGGAAAGCTTACACCAAGATTCATCGGCCCATTTGAGGTGTTGGAAAGAGTGGGCGAGGTGGCTTATCGTATTGCTCTACCTCCTCAACTCTCGGAAGTACACAACGTATTTCATGTTTCTATGCTAAAGAAATACGTGCATGATCCTTCTCACATCATCGACCACGCCAGTTTGGTGGTTCAAAAGGATCTTACATATGAGCAAAGGCCGATACGTATCCTCGATCGAGAAGTCCGAGTTCTAAGGAGCAAGACGATCCCAATGTTAAAAGTTCAATGGAATCAATGCTCGGAGCGAGAAGCAACTTGGGAAACTGAGGAATCTATGAAGAAAAGATATCCAGAGTTATTTTAAACGGTAAGTTTGGTATAATGCCTTGTATTATCTCGCATTGCCATTTATTATTGAATTTGGGGACCAAATTCTTTTAGTGGGGGAGGGTGTAACACCTCCTATAAAAATATATAATAAATAATATAAATGATGGCATTAATAGTAATATTATTATTAGTACTATTACCATTTCAACTAATAAATATATAGTTAAAGGCAACTTATATTCTTTAAAATTGCTTAAGTTGAAAATTTAAACATAGAGTCATATAAAGTATAGGTTGTCCCTTTAACAATAAATTCCCTAGAATAGTGGTTAAGTGACTTGCGATCTACCATGAGGTCTTGAGTTCCATTCTCCCTAGTCTCACTTGCGCATAGAAATAGATTTTTGCAAATCCCACTTAAGCTAATCCAAAACTCTTAAGTTAAGTAATTCTAATTGACTAATGCTAAACCTAGTTAATTAAGAATCATAGTTAGATGATGATTAAGTATCTTTCATCTTAAGATTAATCCATCTTAGACTAATTAATCAGGATTAATTAGAAACTAAACTTAATTAACCTAATTAATCTAGAGGTTGGCAGGTCCCTATCTCTCCAGCATGGGATCGCACCTAGCTAGGCAATACATGGGTGGATGACAAGGATTTGTCACCTTGTCCCCCTACTTGTCCCCTAATCCCACTTGTATAAAAACACCCCATCCGTAGGCTATTGTTTGGGCTGCTGTGGTTTGCTGTGGGTGTCGTAAGGTTCAAGGGTTGCAGAGGCTATCTTTCTGCAGCAAGTCTTGGGTTCTTTATTGAAGCATTCTTCATTTCAACCAGGTAGGTCTTCTCAACTCTTAACCAAATCCATAGTTAATTTAGGGCTTAGTCCATCTCCATGCGAAATTAGCATGTATTAGTTAGGATTAACATTAATGTTGTACAAAGGAAATAGTATGCATTAAATGATTAACATGTGCTAGAAATAAATCGCATGCATTAAAATTCTTTATGTATAATTAGCATGAAATAGAAGTAAATTACATCTATTAGCTAAGATTAGTAGGTGTTCTCAAAGCTTTAACCAAATAGTTAACTAAGTTAATTAGGTAGTTCATCTCCATGCGAATCTCGTATGTGTGTTTAAGCTTTAGAAACCTCATGTTTTAAAATTAAACTACCAATCTAGTAGTTATTTAGTGAAGTAGACACATCTGTGCTAATTGGACAAAACTAACAATAACTGTGAACATACAGTTACTTGATGGTTACTTAATTTATGTTAGTTAATTTTTATATGGTGGTGATATCTTTAGTAAACTGTTACTATACACCATATATTAATAGTTTAACTAATAAATGTTACACACAGTAATACACTCAAGTAAGATATATATAACCACAGTTTATATATGTTAATATATACTGTTAAAGCTTAAACACGTGAATCAAACGCATGTTAAACACACGTTAAGATATTTATCAATTGAGTAATTAGTTAAGGTATGTGAATAGGTCAACTATTCATAAATGTTACATACTGTTAAAATTTAAAACAACTTTTTAAACACGTTAAGATATATAATACATGTGTTTTTAACATGTTAACACACTACTGTGCTTTCAACGATATATATATATAAAGTGTCGACTAAATGTCTACACCCCACCCATGTCTCCATTACAAAAGTTAATACAGGGTATTATAGTTATATCTAACTGTTGGATAAGGTTATATAGATCAACATATATCTACTTAGATAACAGGCTTATATAGTCTCTGTTAGTCTCTGTTAAATAGTCACAAATGTCAAACCCACTAATAATAGTAAATGTTATAACAGCATCATCTACGTAAATGGTAACAAATGTTACATAATATATCTAATGTTACATAGAAAATCTATGTATATGAAAAATGTATATACGGATGTTATATCTAACAGGATCAATATATGACTAAGGTGTCGATCCCACTATCTATAACAGGAATAAAACCTCCACTTTTGAACCACCTTGTACATGTTAAATTAAAAACTCTTCTAATCATTGTAATCTTAAAATGGTGAATAGATCAAAATATAGATTTTTACTAAAAACATGCAAGAAGACAAAATTTCTATATAAAACCTGATACATCATTTTCTTATTTTTCCACATTTTTACAAGGTAGTCAAATTTTTAGGTGAATAGTGATTTCCGAGTTTTAAGTCAGGTTTAAATCGCCGATTAGGCCTTGATAACGATGTTATTAGCATTAGTCATAGAAGTCAAAGGTGATCAGAAATGTGTTAGCGATTTAATTACTATCTTTATAAAAAAAATTTATGATATTCAAAATTTTTGTTAAACAAGAATATAACAATATTTTCATTAGTATATTAATGCCGTTAACATTGTTTAATATGATTTAACAGTATCATACATGTTCATTACAGCATTATAATACGCTCATTGAGTATAGTAATCTTGTCAATATAAATCTTTTAAACACTTTATTAGTAATATTTTCACTAGCACTCCAACATTAATCCTTTAAGTGTGTTATGGTGATTAATATTTTTATGAAGCATAATGGCACTGTCAATTAATATTTGAAGCGTTTTAACAATGTTAATAACATTTTCGATCCTTTAAAAACACCTTAATACAAAATTTAGTTGGGTTGTGGTTAAAAGAGGAGGCATCGTCTGGCTCTTCTATTGGGCTTGCTGGATGGCCTTCTATTGGGCTTGCTGGAAGGCCCTTCCTTTGACTTACTGGATGGCCTATTTCTGCTTGAATTGTAAATGATCAGCATGCAGTGGCATGTTAAATCCCGGTTTAACGCATACATAATATTGATATTATATACAAGTTAGTTAATGTTCACATACTGATATTGTACACAAGATTAATTATTGTCTACAACTAATTAAGCACGATATACATGTCTAAAACCTAACATAATGTTGTACACCATTTAATCATGTACAACATACATATTTAATCTGACAAATGTATATGCATGATTAATATATATATATATATAAAAAACCATCTTACCAATGTTTAAATTACTGATGTTATAACTGCGTTTAACAAGGTTTAATATGTTTTTAGTAGTATTTCATTTATTGTAATAGTGTATAAATGAACCCTGTCACCATCGAGCTTGTAACAGGCACTCCTGACCAGGGTGCCACCTTCTATCAACCCCTATATACTCCAAGAAAAAAAAAAAAAAGAATGACAGCAACAGTGTAATAAAAGGGGACGTAATGGAACTCATTAACTCAGTAAATCTGCACTAGTTAGAATGGATAACTAATCATACAAATATCAATTCTCAGCATTGGTTTTACTTTATCTGTACCCTTGGATTCCAAATCTACCTTATAATCCTACCGGTCACACCTTGAATTCTATATTGGCTATAAAGAGTGAATGTCGCAAAAATATGACTAATAATGCTCGCAAATAAGGGCCCGGTCTGGTCCTGGGAGGAGCGCCCAAAACCCGAGGGAAGATCTCTTTCTAGCGGTGTCTTGCATTGCACCGATCCACATTCTAGATTAAAGACATTCCATCACTCTCTCTCTCTTTACTTGACTTACTTGACTTGTGTGACCCGAATGGGTAATTACTTAAATGAATGGATTGATTTATGTATATAGCCAATTCTAATTGCTGCTTGAACTTGCTTATTGTGCTATCATGATTGTTATTCCAGTTATTCACTACTTAATATCAATTGCTATTTCTATGTGGAATTGATCTATAATCTCACTTTTACTCCAGTCGATTCCTTGTTGTCTACCTGTCTGCATGCATAGACATATTTTTCTTTTACATTAAATGAATGTGTAATTCACTTATAGTATGTTAGAAGTTGAGATGTAAATCCTACTGAGCGATTCGCTCAACAAGTTATTTTCTAACCATTTCAGGTGAATCAGGTGGCGACGATAATGGGGTTGAGTCAGAGTGATGAGGGCTAGACCATCTAGTTGGTTATACATTAGCTGTCCTTATGTTAATTGGAATCCTTAGTGTTAGTTGTACTAGTTCATGTACCATTATGTATGTCGTTGTACTAATTCTATCATTGTATTTTAATTCAATAAAGGGTATGTCATATGTATTTCAATTGAATAAAGGGACATGTTGTGTTAAATTGAGTATTGTAATATGAAAAAAAATATTCTATTAGTTTAATCTCGTCGACTTGGAAGATATGTTTTGCGCACTCTGTATATGAATGATCTAATGACACGATTATATAGACGCGTCGCGCATCCGAGTAATCTTCCGCACTCGGGACGTGACAGAGCCCGCTTCGGGCAAGGCGGATGCCGAGGGGTATGAGGTGGTGGAGAAGGTTGTGGAGAGGGAAGCGGAGGTTGCATAGGTAATTGAGTGTGGCTGGCAGAGGTGGGATTTGGTGAAGGCATATGTGGAATGGAGTGGGGAGGTATGTAGACGGCATCCACATGCTCAGGATGTGGTGTGACCTTGACCGGGGGTGGAAATGGAGATAGGTATGCAGATGCAGGAGGCTGACTCATGGAAGGTTGATATGCGGAGGCGTATAGGTATGTATAGGCGGGGGGTTGGCTCGTGGAGGGATATGTGGTGGAAGGCTGACTCATGGGAGCGTAGGGTTGGCACGTGGAGGGTGAAGGTTGATATGTGGAGGTGGATGGTGGAGACTCGGGGTCAAGGGAATCTTGGATTTGTTGGCGAATGAAGCGGGCTCGGATGTAAAGTTGTTTCAAGGAGGTGAGGTCGTTGAGGGCTAAGATAAACCGATACTCGGGCGCGGCATTGGATATCAGCATCTTGATTTGTTCTCCCTCCGGAATGTGTCCCGGGACTTGCACGGCTAAGCGACGCCAGCGGTTAGCAAAGGTGTAGAACTCCTCGTCGGGCTTCATCATCTCATGGGCCAGATCTGCCATAGAATACTTGGGCCCAACCTGGTCTTGATACTGTTGAATAAACTTTTCTTGAACGGCATGAAAACTCACAACTTGCGCTTGCGGAAGAGAGAAGAACCAATCCCGAGCCGGGCCTTCCAACGACAGACCAAATAGATAGGCCATCAAGCGTTAGTCATGCCGAAATTGGGCCGACTCATAAAAAAACCTTTTCAAGTGCACATACGGGTCACCGACTCCACTGTAACGGCGATATATGGGAATTTGTGATGGAGGTGGGAGCCGAAGACCTTGGAAAGTGAACGGAACACTTAAAGAGGATTTAGGATCGATCTGATGTTGAAGCTCATCAAGTTGGCGTTGGGTTTGAACAATCATCTCTTGGGTAGGGAGAGATCGAGAAGAATATGGGCCAGCTTGAGCAAGAGGATGTGAATTCGGACCAGTATGATGATAATGGGCCGGATAAGAGGATCCGGGCTGAGAAGAAGAAGGGCCCATTCCGGGAATGGAAGGATATGTGGGCATGGAAGAAGCATGAGCATAAGGACCCATTGGGCTGGCAGCATAAGGAGAAGAAGAATGAGTCCCATTAGAAAAATAAGGCCCATTAGGAGAATGGGGCCCGTTAAGATGATGAGGCCCATTAATGAGAGAAGAAGGCCCATTAAGAGAAGGAGACCCATGAATATGAGATGCAAAAAGACGTTGGGCCTGGGCTGGGTCCATTTGGTGAACAAGGCTTGAAAGATGGGCCATGAGATTAGCCTGTTCCTCTGAGGGATCAGAGGGACCACGGGAAGATGGGCCCGCGTGGGAAGAGGATTCCACGCGAGAATAGGAAGAAGATTGAGAAAAAGAATGATACAAGGGGTTAGAATGATACTCCATGAGGGCAAATGGAGACTTAGAACAAGCATATTAAGGAGAATACAAGTGGGGAAGCAAGGGCTTAATGGGCTTGAGAACAAGGGGGGCTGACCCACTAATGCAAAGACGAATGGACAATAGACCACGGGACAATAGACTAGATAATAGACATACAAAATGGGGTAACCTAAGTGGGCCTAACAACGACGAAAGATGTGGATGTAACACAAAACACCACTAATGGGCTTGGACAAGTCCAAACAACACAAACAATGCAGTGTGAGAGTTTTCACCCAAGTCAAACAAGTTGATATGATGAGAAATATTTTAGAGATTTTAATAGACCTTTTAATGATGTGAATTAATAATAATTCCCTCAAGATAGGAATCCTATGGGAATAAGGTCTAAACTTTGGGTTGACTAAGGTTAACTCCCTCACACTTATGCAAATGCAAGCCTAAGGGGTGGAAAGGTACAACCGGCCCGGTGTCGGTGTGGGAATCCACGGCTCACGGGGACTTATGGAGGTCCCGGATAAGATCACCTAGCCAACTCTAAGGAATATGGAGGTGAGAGGATCACTTACCAAGGTAGGAAGTACAACTATGATATGCAATGTATGGCCCTATGTGCACCGGAGTGAATGTAAATTCTAGCTTAAAACTAGAAAAACAAGACTAGATTAAACTATGCAAACTTGATCCAACTAAGACAAATAGTATATGGATGGAAAGATAATACAAAGGTCTGCACAATGGGCCCAAGAACATATCAATATGACCCCAGGAGGTCAATCAAATCACTGAGCAAAGTTGCCCTCGTGAACCTGTGCACAGACCACATGCAGATTTTATGGACAAAATGCTAAAATGATGATAATTTTTAACTAAGCAAATGAGACCCAAATGGTGCAAATAAGATATGGATGGAAAGACAATACAAAGGACTATCCAATGGAACAAAAATAAGTGCAATCAGACACCGGGAAGGAAGTCAAATCACTGAGTAAATATGTACCTATGAACCTGTCCCTGAGCCTGCCTGCAGAACTTATGCACAAAACTCAAAAAGTTAGACAATATTAGAATATGAAAATGTTAACCAAATGATACAAATGATATATGGATGGAAATACAATACAAAAGGTTATCCAACGAAAGAAAAATCAGCGCAATCGGACATCGGGATCAAAAGTTAAGCCCCGACGAACACGGCCCATGGAGCATGCACGTAGGACTGCCAGAATCTGTAACGGTCTACCAAAGGACCGTTACACGACTCTGGCGGTCTACTATAGGACCGTCACACTACCAGATCCCTTAAAACACCCCAAACAGTGGAAGAATGGATAAAATATCACCTAAACATGCACATGCACACACCCAACTTACAAAAGAGCATTAAAATAAACATGATGGCCATTGTTGTCCCACCGTGATCGCCAAAAAACTATTGATTTGTTTTGATTAGATTCCTATCCCACCCCCTTTAAATACATACATGCATAAACATGTGAATCAAAGACAAGGGGGATGAAAGGATGAGAAATACTAACCGTGATCGCCACCAAGGATTAACAACGCCAAAGGATGAAGAAGTGTAAAGAACGGCGCCGTGTACCTTGGAAAGAAAACTTGATCGCGCTTGACAAACGAGGTGCGGGGAACTTTGTGGATTCAAACCTCATCTCCCTCCAGCCGGTTAGAGGAAGAGGGCCTCACGTTGTATTTATGCTCTCATATAAAACAAAGCCAAAACAAGGACAAAAAACCCATTAGAACATGCATGTGTAGTATCAACCCCGCAGTGATAAAATATGAATAGAAATTGAGGGCAAACTCATCGGGGGGAGGTTTTTAACCCTTGTGGAAGGGTGGAAATAATAGGTGTGCGTATTGTGCATGCATGAGATTTGAAATCACGAGATTTGATTGAGAGAATAGAGAGAAAACGTTGATGCAAAACGGGGGAAAACGCATATGTAGCAGAAAAGTGCAGAAAACTATGATGATTTGTGATTTTGAGAGGAAGAGAACTAAGAATATAGATCATGAAATCAAGCCTAGAAGGATGCAATGGAAAGCTAATACTTCCCTCTTCAAGTCAGGGTCGAAGTTGTGAGTTGGAATTGCAGCATGGCTTCACCCCGAACCAAGAAAGAGCCCCCCCGTAGCGACTGTGAACTGGGCAATTTTTATAGAGTTTTACAAGAAAGCCCCATCTTCTTATCACGATTCCCAGAGATATAGTCCAAGATAAATCGAGTTCTCTAGATCAAACTCGAGATAATACTAAGGACAAGAGATAGGAACAAACGGGGATCAATTCGGAGGATGATTCTAGAAGATATGGCTCTTGGAAGGTAGCCCCGTCGCACTAGAAAAGAGAGTTTTAGTTGTACCAGGATGCTTAAATTCTGATCTTGCGACCCAGATCCCGAGAGATATAGCCAATGAAATTTTGATTTCTATGAATCAAATTCAAGATAATACAAAGGGTTAGAAGTAGGAAAAAACGGGGATCAATTTGGATAAGAATTGAAGAAGTTATGGGCTCTGCAAGATAGGCTCGCCGCGCAGTTTTCGGGGCAGAGTCCACACGAATTGGACTCTCGGTTGTGTGTAACGGTCTATCGTAGGACCGTCAGAGTTATGTAACGGCCGAGGGTAGGTCTGTCACGCTCTGGGGGTCGAACGGGATGATTTCGGACAAGTTTGACTGTGACGGTCTAGTATAGGACCGTCACAGTGCTCTGACGCATCTATTCTAGACCGTCACATGTGCTCTGACGCACCTACACTAGACCTTCACACCGATGAAGGAAAATTCTGGGCAGACTGCGCGCGACTTTAGAAATTGAAGTGTATCTCTCAAACGGGGTAGAACTAGCAAAAGTGGTAGAAGAGGAGATTGTAGATAACGGAGAGAGGAACAACTTTGGTGAAGAAAGTAAGTTGAGACAATGAATGGAAGAGGAAGAAAATGGGGCTGGAACAGAGAGGAAAATTCTGGGACACAGGTGAACAGCACAGCACGCCGGAAAAATGTGCATAGCTCACAATCGGGACAGAACCGGCCAACTATGTAGAAGAAGAAATTATAGATATTTGAAATATGAACAACTTTGGTGAAGATAACTTTTTAAAAAGAGGAACATAAGGAGATGAAAAAGGACCACTTTCAGGACCACGCAGTTAGAGAGAGCCGATTACTTGAGCGAAGCCGGCCTAAATGGGCCGTAAGTTGACTTGGAAGCCGGAATTTGATAAGATAAACTCCAGGGCTCTAGGAAATCATGATCTCCAAGACTCAAAGGATAGAGAATAGTAAAAATGGACTCGAAATCCATCTAAGGAAGGCTCCAAAATAATGGGTAAATTGGGACATCAAAAATGATGAATAAGAGAAATAACGTAACTTGTGGGCTAAAAACGGGTGTCAACACCGACGACCGGATCAACAACGCATACACACACGTTGTAACCACCGCAGCATTATAAACCCACAACCGTACGCAGACGGTCACACACACACAGAATATCCCTTGAGTTTAGAAAATAAAGATAAATGCCCAATACATGCACAAACTGGAGTGTAAACTATGAAAAATATCACAAACGAGGATATGAATGATGTAGAGTTTTTCCCCCTTTGTTTTCCAATGGATGTTTGAAGATTCTCCTCGAAGCTCAAGTCGGAGAGAGAACGGATCGACACAATTTCAGCATCCTCTTGATCGTCTCCTCATTCCGCTCCTCTTTTTCTTCTTCCACAAACCTAAAAAATGACTTGATGGAGATGAAATCAGATCTTCTCTTGTAGCTCCACTCATTTTCCCTCTTTTTCACCTGCAAGATAGAAAGAATAAGCTCAATAGGGTTTCATCTCTCTCAAATTCGGAGCTCTCACATATGTATATATAAGAGACATCAAAAGACCCATGTACCCCACACAAAACCCTTGGAAAACCCCTCTAGGATGTGTATAATAACCCTAGGGGTGAAAGGGTAAAGAATGGAACACAAATGGGTTGGGTTTAATGGGTTTTGGACTGAGTTCGTGAAGCCGGATCAGAAGTCCGACGGAATCGGTCAACCGAAATTGGGGGTCGGTCGACCAAACTCTAAAACTTTTCAAGGTGGCCAACACTGGGAATTTCGGTCGACCGAAATGCCTAGGTCGGTCAACCGAACTCTGCTAACAACCTAGTTTCACTAGTTCAGTCCAAGGTTAAGATCTACATGAAGGATAAACATGAAAACAAGCACCACATGAATGATGTAGATGATTTGAACACTTTGTCACCAATACAAATCCATGCATAAGATTAAGATCACATAGATATGCAATTTGTGCAATAAGATAGCATCATTCACCCAAGTTTCATACTTCATGAGAATATCATTCAACACATTTATGCCAAGGTTTGCATGAGGAATTCAAACCTTACCGCTAGCATAAAAACCCTATGAAGAATATACATGAAGATACCAAATGAATATATGCAACGCGGATAGCACAAGGAACTTGTTCATTCCAACTACGTATGGCCATGCATTTAAACATGTATGAGCATCTATAAGAAGCATGTAGCAAGTCAAGAAGCATGTAGCAAGTCTTCTAGATTCTAACACACATATATATCATAGCAATGATCATGACTGCTCACTATCATCAAGGACATATTCAAGCATACATAAAGTTTAGTTATCATCAAAAACATATGCAAGGCACACAACACCCAGCAGGTCACTGCCTGAAGATGTTCACTCGCTCAGCTACGCCACACCACCTCTTGTATGGGGGTGACAGTGAATTTCTCTGTCTTCCTATATTTATCTACGCTCTATATTATCCCTGCTATATAGCCTATGTTTTCTCTTTAACATAATGATACTCTGAACATCGGTGTTTTGTGTCTCCATATGAGGTACAGGCTCACCGCCGTCTTAAGTGTAGTATGTGGCTTCAGTCCATGGAGCAACAGTATAAACTTGCCGGTTTCGCCGAACGCTTCTATGATAGGGGATCCATCCATGGGATGGGGCACATTCTGCTATCGAAGGTTTTCATATTGATTGAATCTCGTATCCACACTTGCATTCCTGGGGCTCACCTCTTAATGGTTGTGTCTCTGGAAGACTGCTTTCAAGCGTGGGATATCAACGGCCATGTGGCCGGCATCAGCTAGATGCACATCTCAGAATTGTAAATGCTGCTAACCCCTGGGTTGGTGGCGCCCCTTGTAGGCTAGTCCTCGGGGTGTCCATGCCCAATTTGGGTTTAAGATGTTGTCGCTTCCGTGCACATCCTCGGACGTTGCCGCTTCTGTGCACGTCCTTCTTGTCGGGGCCATCTCAGAATTTTTGGGGATGCGCTGCTATTTTTCACCCTCGAAGCCTGGGTCCGAGGGAGGTGCTGCCCAAATTTTATCAGAATTTTAGACTTAACAAAATTGGACCGATGACAAAAATATGAACAGACTGAAGCATAATGTCTGCATGCACAATTCTCTGTTGAAGATATGGACACATGAAGACTAATGCTTTACTGACAGCAATAATGAAAAGGAACTAATAAAAAGAATGATGAAGCCAAAATGATGAAAAGAATAAAAAGAAAGATTGGAATAATGTTGATGGCAACCGATCAATTAACAAAATGAACATAATTGCATAATCATGTGGCACTCTACAAATTTCTTGCATCTGTAGCATTGCATGATCATGCAGCAATCTACACTTTCACACCCATAATTGCATGGTCATGCAGCAATCTGCAATTCCACATTCATATTCGTGCAATCATGCAGCAAATCTGCACTTTTGCATTTATAACATGACATAGTCATGCTGAAAATCTGCATTCTTGCACTCCTAATATTGCATAATCATATAACCAATATGCATATTTGCATCCATGTCTGCATGTTTTCACAAGGCAAGGACCAGTTGAGATCTACCTTGGGAGGAGTCGACTCCTAGAGTCTACTCCTTTCTATCTAAGCTTTGCCCGCTTGTTCATCCTTCACGCTCTTCATACCTATTACCCTAGCCGTCGCCACTACCTATTTGTCACCCCTACGGTGTTACTTGTCATCGTTATATGACATTTTTCACCCTTGGCCTCTATTCTTCACCATTATCAGGGGTTGCCGCTCCGCCTTGCCAAGCTGCCATTGCATTGACGCCAAGACCATGTTGCGTCGACGCCATCCCTTTGTTCTGCAGGTTTTCAACGATCAGCTTCCCTGGGTTTTCTCTAATCGTCACTATTGAGCTATTTTTTTCACCCTTAGAGCGTCATTTGTCACAGTTAGGTGTCATTTCTCACCTTTAAATCATATTTGCCACCTGCTACATCATGGGTTGACTCCCCTCTGGATCTGGCCGCCATCTGGTGGTCATGTCTTGCTAAAACCCCTTTGCATGCACTATAGCACCTGCACAGGCATAGTCATAATTCCCCTCCCTCATGCATCCTCTTGTATTGAGCAATTCATTCACACCCACAGTGAAGCATATATGCATTCCATGCATGAACTAATCCCACATATCTACCATTCATGCATGCTTGGTTGCCTTCATACTAGGAAACATTATGGCCTGTTAGAAGCCATGTGCGCAGATCTCCTGTGCATGCTTGCAAATCATAGTGGGTTAGCTGAATTCGGTCGACCAATCTTTGAATTCGGTCGACCAATCTGCAATTTCGATCGATCGAACTTTCAATGCGTCAACGCATGAAATAGGCTAGATCGACATGTCCTTTGATATCCTGTTGAACTGCCTCTTGGCGACTCTCCCTTGATCACCCAAGGTCAACCCTTCCTTGGGTTTAGCTTTGGTGAGGCATATGTCTCAAATGCATTATACGTTCATGTCAGGATTTGCTCAATCTTTGTGAGCATAATTAATCATCTAGGGAACATTCCTGCAAGAATTCTGTTAGAAGCCCGTACATGAACCATCCTTGCATGCTTGATCATCATGATCTGTGGTATATTAAATGGTGGGTGAAGGAGATTGGGTTACGCCCAATTGAACACTCCCACAATGCGTGAGGGTGTACCTCCGCCGCGTACCAAGATCAAATTGCCTAGATACCTTGATGAATCCATGCACATTTGCATGCATAAAATTGTTTGCATCATCATCTTCAAGAATATAATTTCTCCCTTGGATGCATGCCCTCTCACATGTTCACACATAAAGAGAAGAAAAATAGCATTGAACAAAACAAATAACAAACCATGAAATCAAAGGAGTGGCTGGGTCAGGCACTGATATCAGCTGCGTCGATGCATCCTGAAAGCTACGTTGATGCATCCTTCGTCATGTTGCTCCCATGTGTCGGCGCTGCCATCTTCGGAGTTGACATATAGGTCATGTTTGCCCCTAGTGGGCTCTGTGCGTCGACGCCATGCTCTCCTTGCGTCGACGTCGTAGTTCATTTTAGTCTTCTGGATGTGCTTTACGCGTCGACACCCTGAGAACCAGCGTCGACGCAATAGCCTCCCACCGGCCCTCTCTTCTACACGTGTTGTGCGTCGATGCAGTCTGGGCCCTGCGTCGACGTAGCAGTCTTGGCCTTCCTTGTGCGTTAAAAGAAATAAAAGAAAGGGAAGAGAAATTAATCAATAAATAAATAAATAATAATAAATGAATAAACAAACAACGAAAGTGAATAGTGTTAACTAATAATACTTACAGTAGAATAATACTAAATAAACAAACATCAAAACTCTTCTTAAGAAATTATGGGCTTTCTGCTCACGACTTCTCCCTCTCTTGGACCCTATGTAAGGGGACATTAATCCGACCTTTTCAGGATAAGCTTGGGCCTTGGGGGCTACTCCATTTTGGCCATGGTTCGATCCTATCTTGGGCCGATATTTCGCTATTTTTGGGACCGTCCCTTCTATGGTTTAGCCCTACTTTTATGACATTAAAATTGCTCTCGCAGGGTAGACGTTTGGCACTGGTCCAAATTTAAAGCGGTCAAATATATGGCTGATTTTGTTCTATTGTGTTGGTGCGGACACCAGAGCCAGAGATCGGCTCGACTTAGCAGGCCACCGATACCGGACACGCAGCGCGGCTCAGGCGACGTCGACTTCCTTGTGGCTGGGGGACAGTCTGGAGTCTCCGCATTGAGTTATGTATTTGTATTTGTATTTGTATTTGTGTATTTGGCTAAGTTAGTGGGTTTCTTTGTAAAAGGGCCACGTGGGCCCGGCGGGACACCACCCTCTCTCCCATTGGGCCACTTGGCTGCTAGGGTCCATGGGGACTGGTCCATGGCCCACCTTCGACTTGGACCAAGGAGAGGAAAGGAGGAAAAATTCAAATTTTCCTCTTTTCAAGGGGGCGCCCCCTTCCTTGTCCCCATATGGGATTGTTTTATTTTTCTTGGTCTCCCTTCCCCATTATGCCCCCTTGACCAAGGGTATTGGATGTCTTTTGTCCTAGTTCTAGGGTTTAGTATATAATGTCTCTTGTATTAATTTTGGGAAGAAAATACATGAAAATTTGGTGAATATTGGCCAAGGGGCGCCCTCCTCCTCTCTCTTCTCCTCTCCCTTCTTCTTCTACATTCTTGCTGCATCAGATCTAGAGCCCAAACCCTAAAATTTCTGAGTGTTATTCCTCTCCTTCTCTTCCTCTAGTTGACACCATCGATCATCGCCGCCACCGCAGCCGCCGTTCGTGCCGCCGTCGTGCCACCACAGCCTAAGAACCTCCCTGCTGTCCAGAATTTTGGGGTTCTAGGGCAGAGGCTCAGTAAAAAGGCTATTACGGGAGATCCAACCGTCTGATCGTGATGAGGTTTTGAGATTAGGTTCCTCTCATCGTCCACCATTCCCAATTTAATTTTCATGCAGATCAGATCTCGTCTGCCCCTCCTCCCAGTCACTTCTTTCCACCCGTCACAGTCTGGCTGTGAGCAGATCTGTGAGACAGTAGTCCAGAGATCTATTTTTCCCTCCCCTGAAACCCTGTCAAAAAAATTACAAAAAAATTAGTGCGTGATCTTCACTTCTTTCCCTGTCACCCATAAAATTCCTAGAGCCCAGATCTGAGAACTTCCCTCCGGTAAAAATTCATTCTCAGACATGTCACACCCTGCTCTGCCTGCCCTGTGATCCGAGCCAGAAACCACCACCAGTTTGCAGAGGTTTTCATTTCCAGCTCCACCGTTGGACGGATCTGAAATTCCCATATGTTGAAGCTTTTCGAGTCCTCTTCGCAACGGAGCTAACCTCGTCTCGATCCGACACTCGATCTGGGCGTGGCAACCGTTCTCGTCGGAGTGCGCAGGATTGTCCAGGTCTGTCCCGAGACAGGCCTGCAGAAGGGGGTCACAGGTTAAATCCTCGGAAAATACTTCGGAGCAGATCCAGCGGCCGCCGCTCCCAGGGGTCGACCAGGGACCCTCTGCCAACGTCTCGGTGAACTGCCAACTTCAGAAGATTCCCAGAGACCGATGTCCCTTTGGACGCTCGTGCTTGCTATCCTGCCAGCCAGAAATTGTAGATCCGGAGCCACAGCCTGCAACCGCCCGACACGCCGCCAACACGCTGCCCGTCAACCCTGGAACGGCGCTCCCGGATCGTTGTTGTGGCCTTTTACCTCCCTACGTGGAGTGGGACATAATTTTCATGATGTAATTAATTTACTTATTGCACTGGGAGTGACGATTCTTGGCTGGGAAAGTCTTCCCCACGCCCCGAGCGTGGAGGTATGTCTCCACTCCTCACTTTTGTCGCTTGCTTATTTAGTATACGCTTGAATGCCGTGCTTGCATGAGATAGGATTCCTAGCTTTCTGCAAATTCTATCACCGACGTGAGAGAGTGTACACGTGACCCATCCTGTAACCCGATCAGGGCATGGAGGAGTGTAAACCGCCCTAGACTCAGCACCGGTTTCTCAACCGTGCGGATCCACGCGCTTCAATCAATAGGGACGGGTCATGAGTTTTCACTTCTTGTTGAGGATATTTCTCCTCTTCTGGAGCTCCTTAGTGCCGCGTCGAGGTGTTCTTATTGTGCATGTCCTGCTGGTTGCGTCCGTCTCAGGCGAGTCGGGTCAACGTAGTGAGTCCCAGGTTGCATTGTCTGTCTGAGTCACACCTGTTCCGCATCATATTGGTATTAGAGCATGGTCTAAGTCTAGGGTCGTCTGTCCAAGGTGTTGCACCTTAATCTTTTATCCGGTATATCAAAAGGTGTTGCCGGAATGATAGGTTATGCCTATTGGGAAGGTAGCACACTTGCGTGAGTTCGGTCTTCAGATCATACCTCCACCACGTGCTAGATACTGGTTTGAGTTCAGGTTCTTTCTCTCCCATTAGTCTGTGCATTCCAACCTCAGCGTCATTGCATGCCCACTCGTAGAGGTACCCAATACTCACCACCACCATAACCCATGGCGAACCCCCAGGCCCGTGCACCCGGAGAGCCCTCAGTGGCAGAGATGGTCATGACCCTCATGGAACGAATGAATGGCCTAGGCACGCGTCTAGAGAGTAGGATGAAGACCCTAGAGGATAGGGCCGAAGCATCGGACCAATCCATTCAAGGTCTGATTAGGAGAATAGCCACCATAGAAAGAGTCCCCCTAGGGGCGCAACCTGTGCTGGCTTTAGGACAACCAGTGGCAGTTCCGCCGCCCGAGGTTCCTAGGGCTCAAGGGGTTGATGCTAGGAGGCAAAGAGTCCCCGATCTTGATGAAGAGTCGGACAATGACTATGGGGGCTATGGTCGTGATCGTCATGCCCAACGACGGCATCGTGATCTCGATGAGGATGACAGCGTTCTACGAAGCGTGCGTGCGGACCCTCCCACTTTTGACGGGTCTTTGAACCCGAAGGATTACTTAGAATGGGAGGTCGGTATGGACCGGTATTTCGAGTGGTTTGAGATGGCGGACCACTGGAGAGTCCATTTCGCGAAGATGAAGCTGCTAGGGAAGGCTCAGACTTATTGGACGAATATGGAGAGCCTATTGATGCAGCGACATCAACCTCAAGTCAAGACCTGGGATGGGATGAAGGTCAAGTTGAGGGAGAAGTACCTTCCTGCCACGTATCGTCCTCGTCTTATTGACAGTTGGCAGAGTCTTACCCAGGGCAACCAACTCGTGTCCAAATACATCGCCCAGTTTGATGAATATTATTTGCGGTGTGGGGTCACGGAGGAGAGCATTATGACCATTTCACGTTTCCGAAGAGGGTTGCAGATGTCATACCAATATGAGCTATTTCGCCACAACGTGAAGACTTTGGAAAGTGCCTATCAGGTCACTCTTGAGCTCGAGTAGTTCAAGTGAGAGTTTGAGTTTTCCTAGCGGAAGGGTCTTGTACATCAGTGCGGATCCGAGCCTCGTAGTTCTCCTGGTCCATACTGGAGGACTCCCATGGCTCGTCCTTTGGAGCCTGCCCGCCAGGACCCATTTGCCTTGAGGCCATGCCTTCCTCGACCGAGGGATCTCCCACCTCGGCCCCAACCTCCCCCTACTATCACCCGTCCACCACCCCCCGCACCATCTACTCGTCCCCTTTTGCCTACACCACCACCCCCTCGGGAGGACAAAGGCAAGGGGCCATTAATCGGGGAGTCCAGTGGAGCCCGACAACAGTGTTTTAACTGCAAGGGGTATGGGCACTATGCAAATCAGTGCCCCACTTGCTCATCCCTAATTATTGGGGACACGTCGGCTAGCGAGGCTCCGCCTTCTGAGGTTGTTCATGTTAGCTATGAGGCGGAGCAGGAGATCGCTGATGAGTTCTTTAAAGAGACTGGGGGTGTGCAGGGTGAGTTTGTCGATGCTCAATACCAGGATACTGCCCAGCTAGGGGTTGTCAGGTGCACCTTGACCCAGCCACAGGCCAGTGATGACTGGCGTCGGACTACCATCTTCCATACATACTGTCGGCTGAATGGAAAGTGGTGCAAGGTGATTATTGATAGTGGGAGCTGTATTAATGCCATCTCTACAGGCACTGTATCACGCCTTGGTCTTACCCTTGTAGACCATCCCCTCCCCTATCGAGTATCATGGGTGGACTCCACCTCCATCCCGGTTAGGCTGCGGTGTCTAGTCCCACTGCAGTTCCACGCCTACCGTGATGACATCTGGTGTGACGTCCTACCCATGGAGGTGGGCAGCATTATCCTTGGCATGCCATGGCTGTTTGATCGGGATGCCACCCTTCATGGTCAGTCGAACTGTTGTACCTTTGACCATGATGGCCAGCGGATCACTCTTCATCCTTCTCCTCCAAAGAGTCCGCCGGTTAGGGGCCCGGCCAGCCCGATCACCTCGGGCCCTTCTACCTCTGGGGCCAGTACCCCGTCCTTAGTCCAGGCCGCGACTGTTTCTTTTGTCACAGGCCAAACCCTAACGAGCAGACTAATGATGATTAGCCCCCGAGAGATGGAGCGGGAGGCTATTAGGGGTAGTCCTGTGTTTGCTGTCGTAGTTCGTGAGGTGGAGTAAGGCTCCGAGAGTGCACTCCCACCCGATGTTGTCCCAATCCTATAGAAGTTTACTGATGTATTCCCAGAGGAGCTTCCTGAGGAACTCCCCCCTATGTGGGATGTCCAGCATGCTATCGACCTGATTTCGGGGTCCTCATTGCCCAATCTTCCGCATTACCGCATGAGCCCTATTGACCACATTGAGCTGCAGCGACAGGTCAATGTGCTTTTCATGATGAGCATAGCCTAAGAGCATAGACCGTACGGATTCCCGCCTCCCCGATTTTCTTTGAGTTTTGTCTCCCTTCCCTCCCCGCCGACCATGGCCGGAGTGGTGGGGGTTTCTTCCATGCTGAAGATTCCAGAAGAAGCTCAATCTTCTTCTGCTGGTACTCCTCGCCGTTCTTTCGCGCATGTGTTGATGGATTCCAGGCAGCGACCGAAGATAGAAATCCCAATCAAGGAGCCTGCATTTACTGACCGAGGAGAGCCGGCGGTGTATTTCTCTAAGAAGGACATTCAAGCTTCGATCCAGTTTTTATCCTTCTCTATTGTTGCCAAATGTGCTTATGGCCGCCCAGCTTTTTCGGATATTAAGAGTTTCTTGGTGCAGCGGCTAAAGATCTCTTCGGAAGTTATTATTAGCAAGCTCAATCCAAGACATCTCCTGCTGCGGCTTGATTGCGAAGCGGATTTTATGAAGCTTTTAATTCAGAAGAACCTGTATATCAGAGGATTCTTGTTCAGATTTTTCCGATGGACATCTGATTTTAATTTTGATGCTGATCCTCCGACTGTTCCTGTTTGGATTGGTTTTCCAGCCTTACCAGCTAATCTGTACCACGAAGACTGTCTCCGATCGATAGCTGGAAATTTTGGTGCAGTCCTGCGTTTACATGAAAAATCTTTGGCTCTATCAGACACCTCGGAGGCTTTGGTTTGTGTAGAAATGGATCTTTCTACCCCGTGTAATGAACGGATTTGGATAGATCTGGATGGGATTGGTTATTGGCAAAAAGTGAGTTATAACCGTGTTCCGGCGCTCTGCTCCTTCTGCCATAAGCTAAGTCACTCAGAGGAAGGATGTAAAAAGAAACAGGGCAGGATGGCCCGGATTCAATTGGCTCAAGAACCTACTGCTAAAAATCCAAAACAGACCTTCCGGCCTAGGCAGGATGGTCTGTTAACTGTTCGACAGTATGTTGCAACTGATAACAAATTTGAGCTGTTGGAACAGACAGATATTCCGGAGGAAGTTCCACAGGATTCTAATTTACCGACCAGTAATGATCACAAGTTGATGTTCAAGGAAGGGAAACTCTCAGATTTGGACACTAATTCAGGTAGCACTTGTGAGCCTCACTTAGAGCACCAATTACTGCCTACCTCTAAAGAGACTGGTAATGTCAATGGCTATGGTAACTGTGAGCTACTATTTGCTCTGAGGAAATAAAGGTGATAGAAAAGGGTACTACTGTTGTAGTGGAACTGATATCTGGATTAGAAGATTCAAATAAATTACAGACGAATGAATTACTAATGGTCAACAAGCGGGTAGCAGAAAAAGCTTGGCAAGATAATGTTTTCATGCAGTCACATGATCAATCACATTGTGTTGAAATTACTGGTAAGCAGCAGGATAAGGGGATTATTACTAGATCTAAAGCTAGATCCATGGAAGATTTTCCCTGGGAACCTCAATGATAATATCCTCTTTAATTTGGAATGCTCGTGGAGTAGGGAATGGTAGTACCAGGAGATGCTTAAAAGAAGTTGTACAGTCCAATAAGGTTGAACTTGTGGCCATCCTGGAACCTATGGTGAATTTAAATAAAGCCTCACCTCTGGGGAGATACATAAAGCTCGGGGGTTTTGCTTGTAGTAGCCCCCAAGACCCAAAAATCTGGGTTTTCTGGCATGAAAGCTTCAATTTGGAAGTAATAGCTTCCTCCCCCCAACACTTAACTCTTGGATTGAAGAATGGTAATTCTTTCTGTACATATTACTCCATTGTATATGCTTCATGTGACCCTAACCAAAGACAATCTCTGTTCAGTGATCTTGCCTCCTTTGCTTCTTCTGTAACTATACCTTGGCTGATAGGTGGAGATTTCAACTGTGTTCTTCGCTCCTCGGAGAAGGTAGGGGGTAGTATGCCGACCTTAGCTACAATGGCTGATTTTAATAATTGCCTTAGCTCTGCTGGCCTGACTGATATTGGATTTATAGGAAATGCTATGACCTGGACTAATAACGGAATTGGAGCTACTAATATAAAGGCTAGACTTGACAGAGTGTTAGTGAATAGCTATTATCTATCCTCATTTCCACAGCTGATTGTTAAGCATCTTCCCAGAGGTCCTTCGGACCATGCTCCTTTGTTACTTCATATGGATAAAGAGCTGAGCAACCCAGGTCGATTCATTTTTCAGAAGATGTGGTGCACTCATGATTCTTTTAAACAGCTTGTATCAGACAGCTGGCAGCAATCTCAAATTCATGACCCTAATCCTTTGACAAGATTTTTTATCAAGCTACAGACAGTTAAGGCCTCTCTCCGTACCTGGAACAAAGAAATTTTTGGGGACATAAACTCTGCTGTTAGCTATGCCAAAGCTGAGGTTGAATCTAAGCAAACCTACTTCGACTCTGATCCTTCTTATGATAATAAGGACAGGCTTAAAGCTGCCAATGCCTTGCTTAATCAAGCTTTATCCAGAGAAGAAATTTTTTGGCATCAGAAATCCCGGGTTGACTGGATTGAATGTGGAGATAGAAATACCTCCTTTTACCATGCGGTTGCACAGTGTAATAGAAGAAGAAACATTATTAGAAGACTCAAACTAGGGGATTCTAACGAATGGTGCTCTGATCAGGAAATTCTGAGGAAACATGCTGAGAATTATTTTAAATGTCTTTTATCGTCTGAGAGTCATTCTCAGGACTCTGAATTGCTCAACTGTATCCCACAGATTATCACTGAAACTCAAAACTTAGTCCTTTGTGCTCCACCGAGCCATTCAGAGATCCGTCAAGCTGTTTGGTCTCTTAAAGGCTCTAGCTCCCCTGATCCGGATGGATTCTCTGGGGATTTTTTCACAACAGTTTGGGATATTATTGGACAGGATTTTAGTGATGCTGTCATTGCATTTTTCCAAGGTTTTCCATTGCCAAGGGGAATATCCTCTTCTCTAATAACTCTTATTCCCAAGGTTCATGAACCTAAATCATTCAATGATTTTCGACCTATCAGTCTTTGTAATTTCTCTTACAAAGTTATCTCCAAGATCATTTCAGATAGATTGGCTCCTCTTTTGCCTAGTATAATTTCTAAGGAGCAGGGTGCTTTTGTGAAAGGGCGGTTTATCTTGGATAATATCTCCCTTGCTAGACAATTGATGATGGACATTAACAGGAAAGTTAGAGGCCATAATATGATATTTAAACTGGATATGGCTAAAGGATATGATAGAATGGAGTGGGATTTTGTCTTAGCAGTGATGAAAAAGTTTGGCTTCTGCAATAGATTCACTTCCTTAATTGGTATGCTTCTATATAATTGCTGGTTCTCTATTAACTTCAATGGAATGATTTCTGGCTTTTTTAAATCCAGTAGAGGCATTAGACAAGGAGATCCCATAGCCCCTTGTCTCTTTATTATTGCTTCGGAGGTCTTAAGCAGAGGTTTATCAGCATTATTTCAATCTGGGAGAATTAAAGGATATGCTGGACCCAGAAGGACAATGCAGATTTCCCACTTGCTATATGCAGATGACACCCTGGTTTTCCTAAATGCTAGTAGAAGAAATACATGGGCTTTCCAGCAGTTTATCAATAGTTATGAAGGTGGCTCGGGACAAAAGGTAAACGCTGCAAAAAGTTGTTTTATCCTGTCAGCTAAGGCCCCCCTATCATTAATACAGGCTGTTAGGACACTTACTGGTTACAAGTACCATACTGATGGAATCAAATATCTTGGAATTCCAATTAAAAAGGGCAGATACCTATGTTCAGATTTCAAATTCCTTATAGAAAGGATTCAGAACAAATTAGAAGGCTGGCAATCCAAATTACTTTCTCAAGCTGGCAGAGCTGTTCTTATAAACTCTGTTCTTAAAAGTATGCCAGTCTATTTAGCTTCTGCTTGCTTTATTCCGAAAAAGATAATCAGCTTCATGGAAAGTCAATGTGCAGCCTTCTTCTGGCAAGGGGATCATGGTATCAAGCGCAGGCATTGGATTGCCTGGTCTCACATCCAGAAACCTCACACAGAGGGTGGCCTTGGCATAAGAGATTTCCTAAGTATCCAGATTGCCTTTGCTGTTAAGATGTTATGGAGTATTCTTCATGGTTCATCACTGTGGTCCCAATATGCCAGACAGAGATTCATTAAAACTCATATCTCCAGCAGTAAAAAACCTTTTCCTCCTGGCATGCCTCAATCAATTTTCAGACAAGCCAGAGATATTATTCTTGAAAATAGCAGGTGGTTTGTTGGGTCTGGAGATATAACTGATTTCTTAAGAGATAATTGGACTGGTAATGGTCCTATTTTTAATGCAGATCAGGCCGCAAACAGAAATAATGGGAATGTAATCCCTTTTTTCTCTGTTAGAGATGTTATCAGAAATACTCAGCATATGGCTTGGGGGTTTATTGGCAATGGTCAACATATCCCTACTGTCCAGCTTAACAATGAGGCTGATACCTGTTTTTGGATGAATTCTGCTACAGGTAGTTTCACTATTAAATCAGCCTACAATCTAATTCGCACAAAAGGAGTGAAGAGGTCAGCATGGGCAAAATTATGGCATCCTGCTTTCAATCCAAGAGTAGTTTTATTCATTTGGAAACTCATCCACCGGGCAATTCCAGTTGATAGCAGGGTCATTGATTGTGGCATCCAAATGGCTTCAAAATGCAATTGCTGCTCCCTTCCTAAACATGAAGATCTCAATCATGTCTTCATTCATGGTGAATTGGCTTCAGAATTATGGGGTTGGTTGTTACCCCTAATCAGTAATAAAATATGGCTGGGAGACCAAATCACTAGTAGGTGCTGGGAATTCTTATCTGCAACTAGTATGCCTTCAGCTTTTAGTTTAGCTGGAATGTACGCTACATTCCTCATGCTTTGGGAAATATGGAAGCAGAGATGTGCCTCCAAGTTTGAAGGGGTTTCAATTAATATCACTGCCATTAAAAGGAAAATCCTTTCTTCTGTCCAGATGGTGTTAGAAAAAATTGTCTTCCACAGGCCCCTTTCTCCTGCAAAAATCAAGTGATTGGCCTCCTATGGTTTGCTACTTCGGGTACAGATCAAACATCCCATTATGGTCACCTGTAAACTTGCTAAACAGGGATATACCCTTCATGTTGATGGGGCATCAAAAGGTAACCCCGGCAGATGTGGTGGAGGCGGATGTATCAGAAACAATTCTGGAGACCTGATAATAGGCTTTGCCTTCTCTTATGGTATTGGAAATAGCATTATGGCTGAATGCAGGGCATTACATGATGGGCTAAATATTGCAAAGCAAAGTGGCGTTAAACTCTTGGCTATATTTTCAGATTGTTCCTTGATTGTGGATGCATGTAGGAGTGGTACTCCTCCTATTTGGGCTGTTTACCCATGGTGGAAAGAAACATTAACTCTCCTTCAAGAAAGTGGCAGTGAGTTCTATCATATTTTCAGAGAGGGAAACCAAGTAGCTGATTCACTGGCTTCTTATGCTTGTGGTATTGCAACTAACCAACTCTATACCAAAGCAAAGGAGTTACCACAGCATACCAAGGGTGCTTTAAGAGTGGATAAGGCTGGCTTGCCTTCTTTTCGTCATTACTAGTTTGCTAGTAGTTTTTCTTTAGTTGGGTTTTAACCCTTATTGCCTAGCTCGGGCTTTCTTTACTTGCCCTTTGTTTCTTTTTAGGCATTTGCCCCTTGGGTTGTAAACATTGTTAATCTCATATCAATAAAATTTAGGACCACTGGGAACGGCCAGGAGGAGTGAGAACATTCTTCCTCTCTGAGGAAGGGTGCACTCGACCTGTGCTTTCTTTGATTGGTCGGTGTTTGATTAAAAAAAAAAAGACAGGTCAATGAATTGTTGTAGAAGGGATCTATTCGGGACAGCATGAGTCCATGTGCTGTACCAGCATTACTCGCCCCAAAGAAAGATGGCACGTCGAGGATGTGTGTTGATAGTCGTGCCATCAACAAGATCACCATAAAGTACAGATTTCCCATTCCCCGACTTGACGACATGCTAGATATGATGTTGGGAGCCACTGTTTTCTCCAAGATTGATCTTAAGAGTGGCTATCACCAGGTGAGGATTAGGCCTAGAGATGAATGGAAGACTGCCTTCAAAACCAAGGATGGTTTATACAAGTGGTTAGTTATGCCCTTTGGCTTGACTAACGCCCCTAGTACATTCAAGCGGCTAATGACTCAGGTCCTTCGACCTCTAATTGGAGTGTTTGTTGTCGTGTATTTCGATGACATACTCATTTATAGCCGCACTAAGGAGGACCACTCGGATCATTTGAGGCAGGTCTGTCAGATTTTGAGGCGAGAGCAGCTATACGCCAACGCACAAAAGTGAGCCTTCATGACTTCTCATGTTACCATCTTGGGTTTCATAGTATCCAATGATGGGGTCTCCGCAGATCCGGAGAAGATCTGAGCCATTGTTGAGTGGCCCGAACCCCGCACGCTCCATGATGTCCGTAGCTTCCATGGCCTCGTGACATTCTATCATCGCTTCATCCGCGGATTTAGTTCCATCACTGCCTCGATTACATATTGTATTCGGAATGGCACATTTGTGTGGACGAAGGCCGCAGCTGCCACCTTTAGGGACATTAAGGAGCGCATGACCCAGGTGTTGACATGTTTTTCCTTACTCCCTTTTGTATCTTTCCAACCCCTCTTACTATATCAATATAATAACTGAATGGAATGCGCAGTAGAAGGGGATAGGGGGATGTGAGTGTGTGATCGCCACCAAGGTGTCGAGTGTAATAAATACACCATACTTAGGAATAGAGGGAGAGCACTCGCCTGATGTTCAGCACTGGCAGGTGTAGACGGTCCTGGAGGATCCGCTCCGTGGACTGGACGGTCACGCGATAGACCGCTCAAAGCGCCAAAGTATGAAGTAGGACGAAGGTGGATCTGGCAATAGAACGGCTCGAAGACAGCCGCGCGAAGGACTGAACGGCTGCAGAAACGCCAGACTCTAAACTCGTGGGATCTGATCCTCCACCCCCTCCGGCCGGCCAGAGGGGATGGGCCTCGTGCTAATATGCTGTTGACCTGCAAAACACAGTGAAGACCACAAAAGAAACCCAAATCAGAACTATGAAGTGTAGCAACTATAAGAATAAGCAGACGTAAACATAATAACTTTGAATGGGGAATACCTGGGGGTTTTTAAACCCCTATGGGCGTGGAAAACCGTAGGATGGTGTGTGTAATCGGATGTGATGATGAAAAATGTGGACAAAGAACGAAAGAAACAATGCATGCAATGAAGAAAGGATGGTGGGACTATTAGAACAAAGACTCAAAACACCAAATACTCCCTGAACCGGAGGCTTATGCGGACGTAGAAAGCCTCCCACCATGACTGTAGGTCGCTTCATAATTCGGCAGAGCTTCGCCGTGACCTTGAAATCTCTCCCCCCCCCCCTTTCAAAGCTTGGCCTTAGGGTCTATTTATAGAGCCTAAAAAGCCAGCCTCAAAATTAAGGTTTCTAGTGAAAATCAGCTCGAGATATCAACCTAAAATCCGTAGATAATGAAATTATCTTCTAGTCAGTTCAAACGGCACCCCATTTGGTGGAGTATTCGCAGAGAAATGGGTGGAACAAATCAAGGATGAAACCACGGATAGAGAGAGAAAAACCCTTAATTCTTTAGAGATCGGACCATTGTAAGGTCGTGCGATAGACTGCCTCACCCATTGAGCGGCCTGGCACCAGACCGTTCAACCTTGTCGGTGGAAATTAAATAAAATAAGAACTATTATCCAAATATCCATCGAACTGACAGATCATTTCGCCGTTGGACTCTCATGGATTGGACGGTCTACGTCAGACCACTCAATTCATGGGGAGGTCCAATACGGACCGCGCATAGCTTGTCGGTGATAAATCCAAATAGATTAGATAAATAGATAATTATCGGAAAAACCAACGAGCCTGGGACTCTGGGTATTGGACAGCCATAGGAATACCGTTCAATGATGTTGGACGGCTACAGTAAGACCGTTCAAAAGCTTGTCAGTGGAAATTCAGAAAATCACCTTAATATCCAATAAATGGACAAATGGTTCAACATCAACCGCTTATTGACTGAACGGTCAAGCGATAGACCGCTCAAATGTTGGATGCTTGAAAATTCCTAAAATGTGATAAATCAAGCAAAATCAAGGCCCATTAAGCCCCGAATTGAAGCAGACCGAGTCAGGGAGGGAGGCACCCATAAAATGGGCCCAATAAGCTGCCTGGAAATAGCCCAATAAGCGACGGATAACTCAAGGCATCAATAAATGGTGGTAAGAGAAATGACTCAACTTATCAGCAAAAAATGGGTGTCAACAACAGGCACCTATCCTTCGATTGCCTGACTTTACGAAGGTGTTTGAGGTCTCTTGTGATGTGTCAGGAGTCGGTATAGGTGGAGTTTTGAGTCAGGAGGCCCACCCCATTGCCTTCTTTAGTGAGAAATTGAGTGATGCAAACTGCGATATTCCACCAATGACAAAGAGTTCTATGCAGTTGTTCAGGCTTTAAGGCATTGGAGGTACTATCTGTTACATCAAGAGTTTGTATTGTATTCCGATCATGAAGCTCTTAAATTCCTCCATGCTTAGAAAAAGCTGAATGCGCGTCACAGTAGGTGGGTGGAGTACCTCCAGGAATTCACCTTTGTGCTTAGGCACAAGACTGGGGTAGAGAATAAGGTGGCTGATGCCTTGAGCCGGTGTGCTTGTATGCTGACCACTATGAGTACCAAGGTTATAGGGCTTGAGAAGATAAAGGAAGCTTATGATGATTGCCCTAACTTTAGTCAGATTTTTACCACTCTACAGGTCGGTCCATCAAGGGATCATAGTGATTATGTGCTTCAGGAGGGCTATCTCTTTTGAGGGGGCAGGCTTTGTGTTCCCCGGACTTTGATTCACGATTTCTAAGTATGGGAACTTCATGCGGGAGGTCTAGCTGGTCATTGCAGTCGGAATAAGACTATCGAGGCTGTTGAGCACCGATTCTATTGGCCGAGCTTGAAGAGCGATGTTACTCACATCGTGGCTCAGTGCCGTACATGTGCTACGGCCAAGATGAAGAAACAAAGCTCCGGTCTATACACGCCTCTTCCCGTGCCTGATGCTCTGCGACAGGATGTTAGCATGGACTTTGTTTTGGGATTTCCATGAACCTCCAGGAAGCATGACTCTGTCTTTGTGGTAGTGGACCGATTTTCCAAGATGGCACTCTTCATTCCCTGCTCCAAGACTTCGGATGCTTCGAGGGTAGCCCGTCGGTTCCTTTCCCATGTGGTGTGTAAGTTTGGGTTACCCCGTACCATAGTGTCTGACCGTGATGTTAGGTTCACCAGTTATTTTTGGAAGACACTGTGGCACATGTTAGGTACCCATCTCAAGTTTTTCACTGCATATCATTCCCAGACATATGGTCACACTGAGGTTGTCAACAGGAGTCTGGGTGACTTGTTGAGGTGTCTTGTTAGGGACCGTATAGGGGATTAGGACTTAGTGTTACCACTAGTTGAGTTTGCATACAATGATTCGGTCAATAGGTCTACAGGTATGAGTCCGTTTGAAATTGTCACAGGTCGTAGGCCTAGGAAGCCTGTAGATCTTGTTCCCCTACCCGTTCATGCTCGAGTGTCAGAGTCAGCCGAGTCATTTGCTGAGCATGTTAGAAGTCTACATGACAACATTCGTCGTCACATTGAAACCAGCAATATACGGTACAAGGAATTGGCCGACGCACATAGACACCATCGTGAGTTCCAGGAGGGTGAATATGTCATGATCAGGGTTAGACCTGAACGATTTCCCTCTGAAACTGTGAAGAAAGTGCAAGCTCGCGGTGCTGGTCCCTTTCAAGTATTGAGGCGAGTCAGAACTAATGCATGTGTTGTGGACTTGCTTGAGGAATATGGGATCAGTTCTACCTTCAACGTGTCAGATCTGGTTGCCTATAAGGATCCAGCGGTGATTTCTAATGAGCCTTTTGGGCCATCTCCACCCCTTGTGAGTGACACCACCCCTGAGTGTCCACCACCAGCCTCATTCGGACGGCAGCATGAGCAGATCGAGTATATACTGGATGAGTAGGTGACCGTTACCAGGAGTGGGGCTTACCCACGCTACCTAGTGCGATGGAGTGGACGGCCCATGATCGAGGATACCTGGATGACCTGGGCAGAGCTACAATGGCTAGATCCAGATCTACTGGAGTGATACTAGAGTGACCGAGACCCTTACTCGACGGGGTCGAGTTTCTCCCACCTGGGGAGAATTGGTGTGGACACCAGAGCCAGAGATCGGCTAGACTCATCAGGCCACCAGTATCGGACACGCAGCGCGGCTCGGGCGACGTCGACTTGCTTGTGGCTGCGGGACAGTCTGGAGTCTCCGCATTGAGTTATGTATTTAGAATGTATTTGTATTTTTATTTTTATTTGTGTATTTGGCTAAGTTAGTGGGTTTCTTTGTAAAAGGGACACTTGGGCCCGACAGGACCCCACCCTCTCTCCCATTGGGCCACTTGGCTGCTAGGGTCCACGGGGGCTGGTCCATGGTCCACCTTGAACTTGGACCAAGGAGAGGAAAGGAGGAGAAATTCAAATTTTCCTCTTTTCAAGGGGGCGCCCCCTTCTTTGTCCCCATATGGGATTATTTTATTTTTCTTGGTCTCCCTTCCACATTATGCCCCCTTGACCAAGGGTATTGGATGTCTTTTGTCCTAGGTCTAGGGTTTAGTATATAATGTCTCTTGTATTAATTTTGGGCAGAAAATATATGAAAATTTGGTGAATATTGGCCAAGGGGCGCCCTCCTCCTCTCTCTTCTCCTCTCCCCTCTTCTTCTTCCTTCTTGCTACATCAGATCTAGAGCCCAAACCCTAAAATTTCTGAGTGTTATTCCTCTCCTTCTCTTCCTCTAGTTGCCACCATCGATCACCGCCGTCGCCGTTCGTGCCGCCGTCAAGCCACCACAGCCCAAGAACCTCCCTGCTGTCCATAATTTTTGGGTTCCAAGGAAGAGGCTCAGTAAAAATGTTGGTACGGGAGATCCAACCGTCTGATCGTGATGAGGTTTTGAGGGTAGGTTCCTCCCATCGTCCACCATTCCCAGTTTAATTTTCATGCAGATCATATCCCGTTTGCCCCTCCTCCGAGTCACTTCTTTCCAGCCCTCATAGTCTGCCTGTGAGCAGATCTACAAGATAGTAGTCCATAGATCTATTTTTTCCGCACCATAAACCCTGTCAAAAAAATTAGTGCGTGATCTTCACTTCTTCCCCTGTCACCCATAAAATTCCCAGAGCCCAGAACTGAGAACTTCCCTCCGGTTAAAATTCATTCTCAGACATGTCACACCTACCCTAGTGATCCGAGCCAGAAACCACCACCAGTTTGCAAAGGTTTTCATTTCCAGCTCCACCATTGGACGGATCTGAAATTCCCATATGTTGAAGCTTTTCAAGTCCTCTTCACAACGGAGCTAACCTCGTCTCAATCCGACACCAGATCTGGGCATGGCAACCGTTCTCGCCGAAGTGCGCAGGATTGTCCAAGTCTGTCCCGAGACACGCCTGCAGAAGGGGGTCACAGGTTAAATCCTCGGAAAATACTTCGGAGCAGATCCAGCGGCCGCCGCTCCCAGGGGTCGACCAGGGACCCTCTGCCAGCGTCCCGGTGAACCTCCGCCTTCAGAAGATGCCCGAAGACCGACATCCTTTTGGACACCCGTGCTTGATGTCCTGCCGGCCGGAAATTGCAGATCCGGAGCCACAGCCCGCAACCGCCCGACACACCGCCAACACGCTGCCCGTCAACCCTGGAACGGCACTCCCATACCATTTTTGTGGCCTTTTACCTCCCTACGTGGAGTGGGCTGCAATGTTCATGCTGTAATTAATTTACTTATTGCACCGAGAGTGACAATTCTTGGCCGGGAAAGTCTTCCCCACGCCCCGAGCGTGGAGGTACGTCTCCGCTCCTCACTTTTGTCGCTTGCTTATTTAGTATACGCTTGAATGTCGTGCTTGCATGAGATAGGATTCCTAGCTTGCTGCAAATTCCATCACCGCTGTGAGAGAGTGTACACGTGACCCATCCCGTGACCCGATCCGGGCACGGAGGAGTGTAGACCGCCCTAGACTCAGCACCGATTTCTCAACCGTGCGGATCCACACGCTTCAATCAATAGGGACGAGTCGTGAGTTTGCGCTTCTTGTTGAGGATATTTCTCCTCTTCTAGAGCTCCTTAGTGCCGTGTCGAGGTGTTCTTATTGTGCATGTCTTGCTGGTTGCGTCCGTCTCAGGCGAGTCAGGTCAACGTAGTGAGTCCCAAGTTGCATTGTCCATCTGAGTCACACCCATCCCGCATCATCTGTACTCCTTTTGGGGCACGCTTTACTAAGTTTTAGAACTTTCATTATGTATTTCATCAGTCTTTATTTCAAGCCCGAGGGTCCTTCTTTCTTGGCGATTAATCAAGGGTTTTCTCCCCTCTAGAGAGATGTAATTAACGCCGATACCTATATGGTGCGGGGGACTTCTGGTCCCGACACGGATTCCATAATTTTTTGATTAGTCAGACGGCGCACAATAAACCTCATCACGAGAGTGATTGGCACGCCTATGCAATAAAATAAACAAACCCAAATAAACCTAATAAACCCATATAGATAGAATTTATGTCCCCACAATCCCTTAATGAGATATGTCTTAACCGGACTGAACTGTTGCTCAAGGTAAATAAGCACAACGCTCAAAGAAAAGATGGCTCACACTGAGCCAGGTTTGAACATATAGTGATAATGTGTGTGAACATAATGCTGAGAACACTTAAACTAAAATGGCCAAAATAGCTAACGTGTTAATCAGCAATCTAACCTGTGAATGGGGATAGAAGATAAGGAGCAATCCCATAAATCACACCCCACTACCCAAGGAGTTTTAAGGTGGTTCAGTCTGCAAACCCGTAGACCTACGTCCACCCCTCACCAAAACCTGGTGAGGCTTTACCACGCTGCAAACGTAGCAATGGGGATGAACCCCCCCCCCCCCACACACACACACGCTAATACACAGGTTCCACTGACACAGCTTGACGGGGGACACAACCCCAAGACCGTTGATACACATCTTAAAATGACGAACAAATCCTCACGAGGACAAGGTCCTCGTGCTGATTCATAGCTTCCACATGGGGGCAAGCCCCAAAAGAAATAACAAAACACACGCTGCAGGTGTAGCAAACCACGGGGATAAAGCCCACAAACACACACGGCTGAACTCAGCCAAGAAAACACTCTGGTCTCTAAAACAGAGTATCGGATTACACTGCTGAAACCTCAGCAAAACACACGGTTAACAGATAAGAAGTTTTGAGAGAAAAACACAAAGGCGAAACAGAAAACACGAATGTAGCTTCAGATCAAAGTCTTGAAGTTTTAACTACAGATCTGAAATCAGTTCATATCTGAACTCTTCTCTTCACACTTTCAGACCAGCTGCAAGGAGGGCTGCTCTCCTTTCTTTTCTTTGCAGCATTGGGCTAGGTCGGACTAGGGCTGGGCTGCTCACTCTATTCTCTTTTCTTTCTCACAAATCTTCTGCTAAGGCACATGCTCTCTTCTTCTTCCTCTAGCTCTTTTCTCCTCTCAGGCAACAGCAGCAGCAATAGTGGACATCCTTAGGCAGAACGTCCATTACTTATAGAACAGAAGCAGGAATAGTTTTCCCTCAAAGAATTTGCAATTTGATTGGTCAGATAAAAATAACGCTCTTGTCCACAAACCTTTTCCCTAGAGGTTTTTGGATTGCTCCAGCATATAGAAGAGCATGGGCTCAGATCTGATTTTTCTACCATGTCCTTTTTATAGACTGCACACTGATTGGCCCTAGATAAAACAAGGTTCTTTGTCCTAGAACCTTTTTTAGGTCAGTCCTCTGATTGGGCCATGGCAAAAGAAATCTTTATCTGAAACCCCTTTTTGAGATCTACCTTCTTATTGGCTTAGGACAGAAAGGGACAATCCTCTATCCTAGGTGCTTTTTAGGGACTAAATCTGATTGGTTGACTGCAGAACCAAGGACACCATGAAAAGTGACCTTTCCCAAAATTGGTATCTGACAGATCTTCCTTCACAAAAGGCATTTTGACTATCTTGGGATGAAAAGGATAGTTTTCTATCCTAGGACCTTTTCCAGACCTTGAATCGCGAGTTCTGAGAGTCAAAGACGTTGAACTGGAGCTGTCAGATATGTGATCAATTAAGTTGTCACGTACTCTGTTGATTCTGAAGAAACTCTTCATGTGCATCGACGCAGCTGGTCCATTGTGTCGACGCAGCTTCCAGTCTACTTGAGCTGCGACGAGCTAGTCGCATTGTGCGTCGACGCAGCTAGGAGGGTGCGTCGATGCAACCTTATAAAATTGCATCCAAAGCGGTTTCTGTGAGAAGCCCATGTGTCGACTCACTATAAAGGTGATGTCAACTTATCTCCATTGGACAGATGCTGGAGCTGATGTTGTGTCGACGCAGTAGGATGCTTGCGTCGACGCAATTGCTCAGGTATACTCAAATCTTCTTCTGGAGACCATTTGGAGTCGACGCAACATGACGATGGAGTCAACGCAGCCTTTGTTCATTTTGGTTCTTCTCTTGGGGTCGACGCAGACTTAAGGTTGATTCAATTTTCCTTGACTTTCTTATGTTACAAGAGGCTTGTGTCTTCCATACCTAGCATGTCTTCATTCAAACTTGGTTGGCACATAATTGGAGCACTTTGTTCCATTTGACTCATCTTGACTTGTTGAGATCTGACTTGCTTTGCAGTTGCTAAAATCTATTGACATTCTTTGACCTGAACTTAATACATGTTGACATCATCAAATCCATATTAGACTCATCAATGAGTCATAGTTAGACATCATCAAAACCTGGCATATTGCAGATGTTTTAGGAATGGCAATCAACATGTAGACATGAATACTGAATGGAGATCAAATAGATGTCAACTAAGAATTGTCCTGATTTCAAATGACTGAGAGGATTTTCAGTCTAAAACATTTCTCATAAATGTAGAGCTATTGATTTTTCAGAGTCTTCAGTTATAAAGCTACAAATGATAAGTCCCTTATTTTTCTGATTGGTTTAAGACTAATGAGCTCAGAGTTTATCAATTAGGAATGTTGAAAATTTCTGCATTTATAATTAATGGAAATGAACCGATATTACATATTAAAGTCCTATTTAACCTCCCTCAACCTTACTCATTCAATTCCATTGGCCCCTTTGAGAGTAACTTCAATTAGTATTGAGGCTAAACACCTTAAGAATTTTTTGATTTTCTCTATGGGGTGCTACCATATTCAAATTTTTCTTTTGATACCAATTCTTTTTCAATGATATCACTTACTTGTTTTTAATTGATACCACTTGTCTTTTCATTTTAAAAGAGTATTCAAGTGTAGCATGCACTTTTTGACGTGAGGATGCACGTTGATCAGATGCCAGCATCCCCAGTTACTCAGTGTAACTCACCATTCTGCTTCAATTAGAATAGAGATAGCAGTCACTTCATGACTTCGTCCACTCCACTTCACTGGTGAAGGGACTCAGTTTCTCAGTGAGTGCTTTGCCATTGCTTTGCCTTAGAGCATTGATTTTTGTACACACCTTTTTACGTAAGGATACATGTTTATCAGACTTCAGTATCCCTAGTTACTCGGCGTGACTGAAGTCATTGATGTCATTATGTGTAACCCTTTAGAAATTTTCAGATGAGACTGATGTTTAAGACCAATACTGAATTAAAGTTCCTCAAATAAAGATGCCTTTGTACTTAAAAGAAACTTTCAGATTTAAGAAGGCATATCAGGACACAACATATAAAACTGGTTTAAGTCCATTAAGTTTGAATACAGCCACTTTCAAGATCATTTAGCTTTATGCTCATGAAATCATTAAACCTAAACCAAGAGTTTTTATGTCCTCGGCAATCATAGAACTCTATAAAAGAAGATTCCTTTTAAAGATATACTCTGAAAAATGAACTTAGTAACAGATTGAAATTCTCCTCATGAATTCAAAGCAATCAAGGAAATTGGGGTAGGCAGCCAGGCCACAAGCATTCAATGGATGTTCCAAAGGTATTCAACCATTTGGGAACAAATGCCAGATTTTTAGAGGTTCTAAAGAACAATTGAGAGCTGCATTTTGATGGATTCAAAAGTAGACTCAATATCAAGGCAAGTGAGCACAGTAAGACATGCAGCAAGATGCAAGATATGATTCGTGCGTTGAGTGCAATTTTATAGAAGATAAAATCTCCCCCTCAATGAGTGACTTGTAAGAATGTTGTCAGAGGGAACAAGAGGAAGCACGTGTGTGAGCACAGCACAATCTGAAGTTGAGGATTGATGATATAGGCAAGAGCATCAATTGTGAACTGGTGTGTCGACGCAGGCGCCACATGATGTCGACGCACAATGCTTAGACAGAACGTAGATTTGCCGAAGATTTAACTGCTATGTCGACACATTCAAGGTTGGTGTCGACACACTGATGTCTTCCAGAACAACCACTTAAGTACACCAATGTTGTGTTTTGAAAGGATGGGTATGCAAACCAGACAAACAACACTTCAGGTAACAAGTCAGGTCAGACTTGCTCTCCAAGCAGATTTGGGTCGACCTGAAGTGAACAATGGGTCGACTCATCCTTCAAGCAGAGCACAAATCAATCAGTGATAGATAGATTTTCATAGCGCTGGGTCGACTCATGACAATGAGTGATCTATTCAACAGCCAGGAAGAGTTTCGAATCCATTCATCAAACATTTTTTTTAATTAAACATGAATCATGACAAGGCTCCCAACATCACATTGAATCAATATTCATGCATCAAGAAGATAGATCCAGACATGCTTTCAATTTTATTTAACACTTAAACTCCTCCTCAAAAGATACATTGTTCAAGAAGCACACAAAGGAGATATACAGCTCCAAATATGAACAGTTTATCAAAAAAAATCAAGTTCCCCCTGAGAGTATGCAATCAATTCAGATGTTAACATGATGATGATCCTGAAACTTCAGATGCGGTAGTATGCAAGCATGCAGACTAGGCTCTTGTGTTGACTCCTCCTTCACATGTGCATGAGCTTCAAAAAGCCTTAGTGAGATTTGACAAGTAGGTGTGCACCCTATGACATATATGAACAATAGATCTATGGTACCAGGTGGAGGCACATTCTCACGCATGGTGATAACTTTCGGACAGGCTTCACCCGCCCTTCCTCATGTCACCATTTAAAATACCACAAGGTCATGATATGATGGTGCATTACATTCTAACATGAAGAGTAGATTTTTCAAACTCCTCCTTAGCATGATATGCATGAAAGTGCATGAGAGGACAAAATGATATTCAATCTTCACTACTCATGCAGACTCAAGATATATGTGCAAATCATTCTAATCTGACAAGCAAGAATCTCACACTCCCCCTCAATCGATACACATGAAAGTGTCTACAAAATTGAGTTTTGATGCAGTCAAGGCAGACATCATCAAGTAATTGTTAACAATGATAAACAAGAAATTCATATGGCTGCTATAATTGGGAGAGCAACAAGCTAAACCATAATCTTTGCAAGTTATTAACAGCAAACTCATCATCATATCAATTCCATCAGCATAACAAACTTTTCATGTATCAGGCATATGAAATTTTTAATTTCTGGTACGAGGCGGAGAACTTAGATCCGAAGATCACCTCACGCAAGGTACTATCTTTCTGATAGGCTTGGCCCATCATTCCAACATACACCTTTTGATATACCAGAAATCCAGATATTCTCAACGACAAAATTTACTAAATAAGCTGATCAGATTTCCAATTTCAACTGCGGGTGGTTTTTCAACAGTTCAGAGATCTTAAGCAGAACTTATTGAGAGCATAAGAGTTAGTCAATCATAACAATTCAAATCCTAACATGCAGTATCAACACAAATTGACATTCTTATTTACAAACATGTGCCTTGAGCTTCCATTTCCGGCTGATCCTTTATTCAGCTCCAAGGCATCCCTGCAATACAAATTCTCATTTGAAATTTTTAGGTACCCAAGTTTTCTTGGGTCATGGCGGGTTAGTGGCATTTCTGTCAATCAAATTCTTTTTCATTCTCATTGCCTTCACATCATCAACTTTCATGCAAAGGCAACCATCAATCACATGTCCAAATTCTTCACAATAGAAGTAGCACACATGAAGTTTCAAATTTTTCTTCTTGTGCATGACATTGGAAGCCTTTTGCTTATCAACAGGAAGTCTGACATTTGCGTTGTGCCCATCATTTCTCATTTTTCCTACCCAGGAGTTTTTTGCAATGTGGCCAGACTTTCCACATCGATAGTAGCACTGAAAGGAGTGCCCTTTGACTGACATTTCAGACAACCTTTTTCCATTTGAAAGTTTTCTTGGTTTCTCGAAAACGGATTTGTTTTTGTATGCTTTCAGCTCACTTTTCTTCATGATATGGCGGTCGTCCATGACATGACTTTTCAAGCCACAATAGGGACAAGAAGCATCCATACTTTTTGACACACAAAAATGTCTAGCAGGATTCTTTACATGCACACCAAAACAAGCAGATTCATTTTTCTATTTTTGCTTAAGATTTTTCCTTTTCTGATTTTTGTTTTATTTTTGATTTTTCTGAGCTGTAGACTGTTTTGGGGGAACACTTGAAGTATTGGCTTCATTTGAGCCAGAGACAAAGGAGGTGTACAACTTATTTTCGAAGGACTTTTTGTTCACAGGATTGTAACCCAACCCTTCTCTCTGAAAGTTCACTTTTGTTCCAAAAAGTCTGTCTAAATTTTCTTTGCCTTGAACAAACTTTGACAGTGAGTTGTTTAAATCTTTGATTTCCTTTTCCATGGTGGAAATGTGTAACTCAGAGTCAACGACCTCTTCTTCACACTCAACAAGTTGTTGGTTTAGCATTGCATTTACAATTTTATAGTTCTCAATTTCTTGTTGAAGCTCATTTAATTTTTCAGAACTATCATTAACAACATGCTTGCCTTTTTAGTAAGCACTCAATTTTTCAATCAACACTTTATTTTGTTCTTTTAGCCTTTCATTTTCCTCAATCAGCCTCTCATCATGGATCAACCCATCAAGCCTTGTTTGATCATTAGACATTGACTTCAGCTTGTTTTGAAGTTGTCTTTCAATCTCTTCCAGCTTAGTTATTTCAATTTGCAGGGTTCCATTTTCATCTTTCAAACATCCAATGTGTTCTTTATGCAAATCTAAGTCAACCATAAGAGTTTCATTTAGCTCCTCAAGAGCAGAATTCATTCTACCAGAAAAAGCAGGATTTCAGACGGCCATATTCCTTCTGAAATCCGTCTGAAAATCTGTCACAAAACACCTTTGTAACGGATTTCAGACGGAGTCGGCCGTCACAAATTCTTGGTTATAAATTTCGAACAGTTTAATTAATCCGTCACAAATTCCTTCTGAAACTTCACACGGAATGTTTACCGTGTGTAGTACTGTCTGAAATTCCATGTGCAATTGCATATTTCAGACAGTCTTTCAGACGAAAATTAATCCGTCACAAATTTCAGACGGAAATTTTTGTCACAAATTTCCGTTTGTAATCTCACTTTTTCTGATAGTCGCATACGAGGAGCTCTCATAAGAGTTATTTTCAAGCTTCTTTTTCAATTTTTTGTTTTCTGATTTTAATTTTTTGTATTGTTTTACTAACTCATCATATGCTTCCATGAGTTCTTCAAAGGTAAAATCCTCTGAGTCAGAGCTTACCTGAGATGAAGACGGATCACTTGGCTGGTCTGGCCTGTCGGCCATGAGGTAGTCATGCCTTTCTCCTTCTTCATGGATGCTGACCAAGCCATCCAATTTGTCCTTGGCAGTGCCACAGGTGAAAACAAAGGGAAATAGGTCAGTGTCAACTGCAGCCTTCAATATATTCAGAACAACAAGATTATCATTATTTTTGGTCCAGTGTTCAGCAGACCATTCAGATGTATCTGATGGTAGCTCATGAGGACCGTGGGATATACGATACCATAGTCATGGATCAATGGAGTTAATAAAGAAACATATCCTTCACAGCCAAAGAGTAAAGTTAGAACCATCGAAAACTAGTAGAGAAACCATAGAAACTTGTTTTGTAAATGAGATCATGATGGCAGGCGCACTAGGATCTTTCTCTGCAGATCGTTGGATCTGTGTATAGCAGAGACTCACTCTGATACCACCTATTGGGTGTGCTAATAGGATCTAGAGGGGGGGTGAATAGATCCCTTCAAAAACTTTGCCAAATTAAAAACTGATCTGATCACCAAATGAAAACTTAATAGAGAAACAATGAGATCCCTCAATGAGATATGTCTTAACTATACTGAACTGCTGCTCAAGGGAAATAAGCACAACGCTCAAAGGAAAGATGGCTCATACTGAGCCAGGTTCGAACATATAGCGACAATGTGTGTGAACATAATGCTGAGAACACTTACACTAAAATGGCCAAAATAGCTAACGTGTTAATCAGCAATCTAACCTGTGAATGAGGATAGGAGATAAGGAGCAATCACACAAATCACACCCCACTACACAAGGAGTTTTTAAGGTGGTTCAGTCTGTAAACCTGTAGACCTACGTCCACCCCTCACCAAAACCCGGTGAGGCTTTACCACGCTACAAACGCAGCAACGAGGATGAACCCCCCCCCCCCCCCCACACACACACACTGATACACAGGTTAACGGGGACGAACCCCCCCACACATACACACGCTGATACACAGCTTCCGCTGACACACAGCTTGACGGGGGACACAGCCCCAAGACCATTGATACACGGCTTAAAACGAGGAACAAATCCTCACGAGGACAAGGTCCTCACGCTGATTCCCAGCTTCCACACGGGGACAAGCCCCAAAAGAAAAAACAAAACACACAACACATGCTGCAAGTGCAGCAAACCACGGGGATAGAGCCCACAAACACACATGACTAAACTCAGCCAGAAAAACACTATGGTCTCTAAAATAGAGTACCAGATTACACTGCTAAAACCTCAGCAAAACACATGATTAACAGATGAAAAGTTTTGAGAGAAAAACACAAAGACGAAATAGAAAACACGAATGTAGCTTCAGATTAAAGTCTTGAAGTTCTAACTGCATATCAGAAATCAGTTCAGATCTAAACTCTTCTCTTCACACTTTCAGAACAACTACAAGGAGGGTTGCTCTCCTTTCTTTTCTTCTCAGCACTAGGCTAGGTCGGACCAGGGCTGGGTTACTTACTCTATTTTCTTTTCTTTCTCACAAATCTTCTGCTAAGGCACATGCTGTCTTCTTCTTTCTCCAACTCTTTTCTTCTCTCAGGCAATAGCAACAACAACAGTAGTAGCGGACTTCTTCAGGCCGAACGTCCATTACTTATAGAAGAGAAGCAAGAACAGTTTTCCCTCCAAGAATTTGCAATTTGATTGGTCAGATAAAAATAAGGTTCTTGTCCACAAACCTTTTCCCTAGAGATTTTCTGATTGGTCCAGCATATATAAGGGCTTGGGCTCAGATCTGATTTTTCTACCATGTCCTTTTTATAGACTACACACTGATTGGCCCTAGATAAAACAAGGTTCTTTGTCCTAGAACCTTTTTCACATTAGTCCTCTAATTGGGCCATGGCAAAAGAAATCTTTGTCTAAAACCCCTTTTTGAGATCTGCCTTCTTATTGGCTTAGGATAGAAAGGGACGGTCCTCTGTCCTAGGTGCTTTTCAGGGTCTAAACCTGATTGGTTGACTGCAGAACCAAGAACACCATGAAAAGTGACCTTTCCCAAAATTGGTATCTGACAGATCTTCCTTCACAGAAGGCATTCTGACTGTCTTGGGATTAAAAGGATAGTTTTCTATCCTAGGACCTTTTCCAGACCTTGAATCGTGAGTTTTGGGAGTCAAAGACGTTGAACTAGAGCTGTCAGACATGTGATCATTTAAGTTGTCATGTGCTCTATTGATTCTGAAGAAACTCTTCATGTGCGTCAATGCAGTTGGTCCATTACGTCAACGTAGCTTCCAGTCTACTTAAGCTGCCACGAGCTAGTAGCGTTGTGCGTCGACGTAGCTGGGAGGGTGCGTCGATGTAGCCTTGTAAAATTGCATCCAAAGCGGTTTCTGTAAGAAGCCCCTGTGTCAACTTACTTTAAAGGTGATGTTGACTTATCTCCATTTGACAGATGCTGGAGCTGAGGTTGTGTCGACGCAGTAGGATGCTTGCATCGACGTAATTGCTGAGGTATACTCAAATCTGCTTCTGGAGACCGTTTGGAGTCGAGGCAACATGATGATGGAGTCGTCACAGCCTTTGTTCGTTTTGGTTCTTCTCTTGGGGTCGATGCAGCCTTAAGGTTGATTCAATTTTCCTTGACTTTCTTCTGTTACATGAGGCTTGTGTCTTCCATACCTAGCCAGTCTTCATTCAAACTTGGTTGGCACATAATTGGAGCTCTTTGTTCCATTTGACTCATCTTGACTTGTTGAGATCTGACTTGCTCTATAGTTGCTGAAATCTGTTAATATTCTTTGACCTGAACTTAATACATGTTGACATCATCAAATCCACATTAGACTCATCAATGAGTCATAGTCAGACATCATCAAAATCTGGGATACAACAATTTATGTGTTTCACAAGTGTACCGGTCGACCTGTGACAACATAAAGGTCGACCTATTCAAATCCAACTTACTGGATTATTTACAAAAGTTTGCATAGGTCGACTTGTGCCAACAGAAAGATCGACATATGAAAATGGAAAGGTCAACCAATGCAAGGAGTCACTTCTGGTTAACCACTACCTTCTACAAAGGTCGACCTATGCAAAGTAAAGATCGACTTATTGTCTTATTCTGCTTACCAACAGGCAATGGATGTACTTGAACAAATGAAAATTTCTTGAAAATATAATTTTCATCATTGAGACTAATTTGGTTTTGAGTCACTCTGCAGATAAATGGTGTCGAGGATGAAGAATTTGATGTTATAAATCTTAAGGTAAATGATTATTAATGTCTAGACCTAAGGACTAAAATGTGGTGAATTTTTTCCATGTGTGCAAGTTATAGGTCGACCTCTCACCAAATATAGGTCGACCGATACACATTTGTTCTTCTGGAATACTTGGAGTTCAAGCATAGGTCGACCGATACACATTGGTTCTTCTAGAAGACTTGGAGTTCAAGCATAGGTCGACCGACCCAAACAGCATGTCACGTCCCGAGATATGCAGTGAAAATTAAGTCAGGAATGTGACCAGCCAGCAAATAAGCCTCAAGCTAGCAAGACCATCAAAGCGCTAAACACATCCACATAAAAGAGTGAACACAATGTATAGAAACTTCAACTTTATTAAATAATAAATCAAGTTTACAAACTGACTCTTGACTCCTTTAAATCTAGACGAAAGAAAAGGAAAAGTACATAACATGATCAACTTCACTGCCTATTATAGTGGGGAAACCTAATTACAATATGACTCGATTTGACTCATAATACTTGTAACATTCTTGGACATCTCTTGAACTTTACTCGCTCTCGGACCCGTCACTCGAGTACTCCGACTCCGAGCCACTAGAATTTTCTGAAAAAGATTGGAAAGAAGTAGGGAATGAGCATACTCGCCCAGTATGTATCTTCGTATCAACATGATGGCAATATTAAAGTAATTAACATTTTAGCTCTAGAAGGTAAGATAAAGGAAATGCGATAAAACATGCGAAATAAACCAAAATAACACCAAGTATTGAGACAAGCGTAGAGATATGAGATATCAAGTAAATATGAGAGCATGATCAAGCAAGATTATAATATTGCCTATCAATAACGAGAATGTACTAGCAAGTATCGACAATATACTTTTCATAACCTTGAAAAGACTATGTTCTTGAAAGTCATATAACAAGAATGTACTAGCAAGCATGTATAAGATTGCCTCATGGATTTCACCTGTTTATAAAAAAAGTACTCCCGACGTAATGCGACGTTAGTGTTCATCATACCTCATGGTTTATAGCATGTTTCTGGCCATCTGTCGAGGGGGGCTAGCGTGGAGCCCTTGGACACCGTCCGTGCCCGCCCTTGCATCTTAAAGTTATAAATCAAGCTACTTCCACAAGAAATATAAATGTAGGCCAATAATGTCAAGTTCAACAATAGTTTTATGGCAACAATACCAAGGTAAGAATGCACCAACATGAAATCATGAGATCAAGGATGAATTAATTGGACATTATGCCACGGAGGAATTCTGACAGCATAATGGTACATTCATAGATTTCTATAGTTTATTAATGGCTTATTGAACAAGGTGTTGGGTTCCAGATAATCAGAAGACCATTTAGGAATAGAATATAATCAACCCTAGGGTCAAACCATGGGTTGGATAGCATGTAAACAGAACGCGGTCTCAAGAGGACCGTTTTCTTGATATATCGGTCGAGTTAAGACCACTATCAGTATGGCGTCGACATAGAAGAAGGAACAGGTCGACGCAACGAGTAACTGGCATAAAGCGGTCGCACCAGGACTGCTATCATGAGGTAGCGATCGCCTGAAGGCCGCTTTAAGGTCAGTTCACAGAAAATGCAAGTTTCACGAAGTGCTTTTTAGACTTTTGGGTTTTTAGGGTGCAACCAGCTTGGCATTTCTGTGGGAATCCCAGGCTCGCGGAGTCTTTCGGGGGTCTTGAAATAAGATCACCTAGTCTGACAGAAGGAATATCTGATGGAGAGGATCTCAAGTCCAAGAGAGTGTTTCCTATCAAGTGCAAGTGATCTAATAGCCACGTACCAGAATACGCGCTATAAGTGAACTAATAAAACAGAAAGGGGGTAAGAAAGGAGCGTGCCAAAGCATCAATCAACGTGAACTAAAGTCATGGAAATTTTTTTGAGTACAAAACTATAATGTTTTGGCATGAAATTAACATACATGAAAAATAAGCATTAAAAACATGGTAAGACTAAACATAAAGTCATGCTGGGCTCAGTGAATGAAATTAACGAGCTAAAGCATGTATATACCATAAATATATTGCAGGAATAAACTAGGTTAAATCTGGTTACAGAAACCAGATAGCGATCGGCCGAAAACCGCCACTTGTAAGTAGCGATCTCTGCAAGACCGCCTTCTGTCTGTTGCAGACAGAGATGAAAATCTGGTTTGCAGGGACTATTCTAAGGCAAGTTATGCATGGAAACTATATGGAATTGAGACAAAATATTATAGCATGCTTGGGATGAGTCTATGACATGATAGAGGCATGAAATAAATCAAAACTCTCATCTTTTAATTATGGGATGTAGGGATAGAATGCTATGAAAGACATGATTGCGCAGTCACAGAAAAGCATCAAATACGCCATGTATAGAGCATGAAAATGAGCAAGGTTAGAGGGCTTTTACTCCTAACACGTTGTTTAAACCATTCATGAGATAACCTACCTCTGGGTTGGACTCTAGACTTCAAATTTGTTGCTAGAAGGAGGTTCTCATTCTTGCGCATCCTGCGTAGAACCACCAACTTCCAGACATTCTATCTCCTTGACTGCTTGATCTTCTTTCACAAGATTTGGAGGGTGATTAGAAGACACAAAGGGGAACAATTAACTCTAAAGGCTGATCTTGAAAATACCTATGTTAAGGTCCCTAAACTTCAGATCCTCACCGGAAGAACACGCATGTTCCTGTGCGTTCTGCATAGAAACAGCTACTTCCTATCCCTCTAGCTCTCTGGATGCTTGATCTCCTAACATGAAATTTGGCAGAAGGTCAGAAGATACTAAAGGGAACAAAAAACCCTAAAGGATGAACCTGAACAGATGACGCCTTACCTTCAAACTATGCGATCCAAAATTAGGGTTTACGCAGAACGAATCTGGGCTCTATTTATAGAGTTTGGCCTAGGGTTGAGGGATTAGATCGAACTAGGAGTCCTTATTAGGGTGAGAATCAATCCCTAAGAGTCCTAGACATGTTCCCAAGTCAGATCACATCGATCCCCAATGATTTGGGTGGATAAAAATCTGATCTTTCCATGCTTTTTAAAGTCTTGTTTAGGGAACCTGAACGCGGTCGCATGGAGACCGCTATCTTCTGAAAGCGGTCGCGCGACTGACCGTGACCTGCCTGAGCACCAGAATTTGAATTTTGGTCAAATTCCTCCTATAATTATTCCCTACTTTATCCAATAAAAATAGGGAATTATCCCAATATGTCTTTTAAGGCTGGGCTTGGGCCTTAAGTCTTAGAATTTGGTCTATGGGCCCATTTTAAATAGTCTTAATGGTCTACCAGTAATTGGGCCTTTGATAAATGTTAAATAACTCATTAAATAAATAATTAGCTTATTTTGAGCTTTAATTAATTCCATTAAATTCCCAAAAAATCCACATAAATTTTCAGGGTGCTACACAGCACAGGTCGACCTATCAAACAAACAGCTTCTGAAAAACCTGAAAGTTGAGCAGAGGTCGACCGACCTAATAGCATAGGTCGACCTATCAAACAAACAACTTATGGAAAACCTAAAAACTGAGCAGAAGTCGACCGACCCAATAGCGTAGGTCGACCGATTCAAGATAATGATTCTGGAATTTTTTAGTCTGAGTAGAGGTCGACCGATCCAGATTGAATAGATCGACCTATATGGCTCCCCTGCTCACGTGCACGACAAAAGTCATACATGTGGCATCCGTGGGGCATTCTTGAGGTCATGTAAAAGGTCCAAAATACCCCCAATCCATTTTCTATCATGTGGGAGGTTTTGGTAGGGTTCTAGAGAGGATATGAAGGTCTTTTATCCCCCAAATCTATTATAAAAGTTGTTATTGCAAATTTGGGGAAATTATTCCAAGAAAAGAGAAAAGAGCCTTGGAGGAGAAGAAGGTGAAGAGGAAGAGGAGGAGGAGGCTTCCCCATTGCTGATCAGAGGAGAATCCTTCTAGTTCGAGGCTAATTGTTCCATTCCAAGATGTGATCAAACCATGTGGATCATCATTCCAGCCATCATCGAAGCCATTGTCTTCTAGGAAGAAGCCATCAAAGGGGAAGATCATTGAATTATCCAAGACAAGAGGAGAAAGGTTTAGGGAGGAAGAAGGAGAAGAAGAGGAAGAGAGGAGCTCCCCCACTAATGTTGGAAGAAGGATTCTTCCAAGTTTGAAGATATTTTCTTCATCCTGATCGTGATCTAGATGGATTCTTCCGCAAAGTCTGAGTAATCACACTCTATTTAGTGGGCTAATCAATTCACCCCCTCTCTTGATTGTCGGTGTACTCAGACCCAACAATTGGTATCAGAGCCTCGGCTCTATTGATTTCAAGATCTTACGATCTATAGAGTGATCCTAGGCAATGGCAACCTTGAGCAAAATGGCCAAAAGTTGTTCAACCTCTTGTCCTCTTTGTTTTAACGATTATAATTTTATCTCTTGGAGAAATGGGATGTGTATTTATCTTGGTTTGCATTAACCTGAAGTGTGGAAAGTGATAAATGAAGCTCCATACAAACTTTTTGCAAAAGAAAACAAATGGGATGATAAGCATGTTAAGAAAAATGCCATAAATCTTATAGCACTAACTTTTCTTAAGAATACCATAGAGTCTGATATACTTTAATGAATTCTAATGTGCAGGTCAGCAAGAGATCTTTGGGATGAGTTGGCATGCAAGTATGAATAAAATACAATAGATCCATACTTAATGGCTCATGGTGAAGACAATTTAAATGAGGTAAATTTTGATCCTAATGATAATGAAGTATCAATTGAAGAATTAATAGATTCCTATGAAGAACTGTTAGACAGATACAAGAAAGTGAAATTAGAAAATAAGAATCTGAAAAAGAAAATTGGAGATATTGTGCATACATCCACTCCATGTGAAAATTGTAAAACATTGGAGTCACAAGTTGAAAGTCTAGAAAGCCATAATAAATTTCTAGAATCCAAAACAAAACTATTTGAAGAAGAGATTTCTGATATGCGTGAAGAATATGCATTGCTTGAAAAATCTGATAAATCTCTTGAATTAGAAGAAGAATGTCATGAATTGAGTGAGTAGAACAAATCTTTATTGTCTAAAATTTCTTTGCTTGAGAAAACTGAAGAACGCTTGAGAAACAAATTGGATTCTCCAACAATAGATGAGAAAATGTTTGAAAAACTTCTTTACACCGAAATTAAAAATAAGAACATTGAAGCTGAAATCGAGGAGCTTAAAAAGAAAGAAAGTGTAATGTTAATTCAGATTTCTTTGCTTGAGAGTAATTTGAAGAATGTTGACAAAATTGAAAAAGAAAACTCATTATTGAAATATGAGAATGAAAAGTTGCTTACAAAGGCTTCCTTGTGTGATGAAACTAAGAAAGTTCTTGAGAAACTAACTGAAAAAATTCATTCCATCAATGTTGAAAATAAGAAAGCCATGGAGAAAATTGAAATTTTCAAAACAATGAATTGTCTGTTAAATGATAAAGTTTGTGCATGTAAAGAAGAAATCACAAGTGTTGAATTGCATATTTCTACTTTAGAAGAAGTGAAAAGATTGAAAGATGATTTGTCAAGATTTGTTAAAGGAAAAGAAAATTTGGATAAAATACTGGGTGTCAAAATAAATTTTTAAAAGAAAGGTCGTGGATATACTCTAGTGAACAAAAAGTCATTTGATAACAAATTAAAAACATCATGTGTTCATACTTTCGATATACCTAGTACTTCCAAGTCACCTCCTCATATTCAACAAGTGAAAACTCCCAAAAACAACTTTGAGAAAAGGAAATCTGTGAACACGTAATCCAACATGTAAAATAAAGCTCAAAAAGTTCAAAGTGAACAGAAAATGAAATCTAAGGCTTAGTGTTTTTATTATGGTAAAATTGGTCATGTCATGGAGAATTACTTTACAAAGAAACATGATGACTTGCATGCTATGAGTGTGAAATCTTCTCATCAAAATAAATTTAATGTTAAGCATGTCATGAATGGAAAGGGAGTTGCATCTCATAAGAGAAATGTGTTTGGAAAAGCTTATGTGCATAACAAAAACTCTTTTAGAAAGATCACCAATTCTTGTTGTTTCTATTGTGGAAAACATGGTTACATGATGAAAGAATGTTGGTCAATGTTGAATGATGATGCTCATACTTCCAGAATGAATGCTAAGTTCAATTGTGTTGAACCCAAAGTCTTTGTAAATGAAAGGAATGTGGTTGAACAATCTCATGCATATAACGAAAGATCTTTTGTTAAAGCTGTTCATCTTATTTGCTTTTACTGTGAAAAATTTGAACATATAATTGATGATTGTAGAATCATGAAAAATGATGATTTACGTGCATTCAACATGAGTAGAGTCACTATGAGAAATAGAACTAACTCTCAAGGACCCAAAAAGGCTCGGGTACCTAAATATGTCAAATAAGAATGTTTTCATGCATATGTGCATTGAGGCAAAAAGAAGGAGAATAATAAAAGGGTTCCAACAAAAGAAAACAAGGCACACTTATATGGTGAAACCCCAACTTTATTTTTCTATTGTCAAATATGGTAATTCTAATATTTTTCCCTACTAGGTAGACATCATGTTTTGACTGTGCATAGAGACAAACGCCCTCTCTTGGTTCCCCCATAGTCATACAAAGTTTTTTTTGTGACATGTTAATGAGTACTTCTTTGAACATCAAACCATTACATCTTCATGTCAAATATGAATGAAATGCTTGAAAAAGAATGGACACAGATTTAAGTTGGCTTCTGATGATGCTATGGATGTTTGTTTGTCTGATTGACCTCCATCACCTATTTCATTTGCGAGGGGGAGGATTAATGCATGTGTCCTTAAGATTACCTATGTGCTTGGATTGTCAACATGGCATGTTTTCTCTATGACCAAAATAGATTGATTGATTGGACTTAGCTCAGAGTGTATGTGAATTTTTTTGGTATATCAAATGGTGACTTGTGGAAGGACAGGTAAGGTTTGCCTGAAAACTATCACTATGCGTGAGATCATACTCCGCCTAGTACTAGAAATCCCCACTATCTCTGTCACAGGTCATTTGAATTCATACTATCGACAAATTCATCGCATTATTTTTTAAATTGCTACATTTTATATGGAAATGGGAGAAAGTGAGCTCATTAGCTTGTTTGATTTATGTTGATGTTGAGAGTATCTGATTTCAATGGTATATCAAATGGTGATCTTTGGAAGAACAGATTAGGTCTGTCTGGAAATTATCATCATGCGTGAGTTGAATCTTTATATTAATATCTCGGCCAAGTACCATGAATCAGAGAAATCAGATGAATATTTTTTTGACTTGTTTTGATAATGGTTCAGTCTCTATTGTTCAATGATCTCTTGGCCTCATTAATATTGAATTTTCCTTAGTCATTCGACCATATAATTTTAATGAAAAAGATGAGCATTTTGTTAAGGGGGAGGTTGTAATAAATTTTCGTGCTTCAGTTTTTCTATTCAAATAAATCTGTTAGACATCTTATCAATACATTTAGGTGCATCTTGGAAATTCATGCATATAGGGGATATCACACATAAAATGGAGCATGCATCTCATACTATGCATTTCATGAATAAAATAAAAAATTACATTTATTACATGTCACACATACATATTGTTCATTTCATGGTACAGATTGAGGTTTGTATGTTTCACTCATGTTGCATGACATATATGGTGTTATGTGTGCATGCATCAAGGTATGCCTTGCATGTTTTATTCCTCCAAGTATACTTTCCTGATATATATGTGATATCAACTACCCTTGGCATTTCTATGGACATATATTCCCTTGCTAAAAAAGCTACACTTGACTCATGGCTTATGTGCAATATGTCAAACATGTAGGAGGAGAAATTGTTTTGATAAGTGCATATATTTAGGGGGAGCTTCATGTCTCTCTCGGGTCAAGCTCTCCGTCGCTCTCAAGCGGGTCGACACGCGCGTGCCCAGGAAAGCTACGACTAGTGGGAAAGCCACTCGACGTAAGACTCTCAAGAGAAAGCACCGGAGTACTGACAGGCTACGCATAGGGCCGTCACAAGTAACTCAAAACATGGGGTGGCACGGTGCCACCACACTTAGAACGACTAGCTAGACTCGCTAATCCAACGGCCATAGAGTCACGCGACTCATCCCAAGGCCATTGTGCAATACGGCTCCATGCTGTCAATTTACCCTAGTCCTAGAGTCAAAACCACGGTCATAAGAACTTATAAGGTGGCTCATAACCGCCGAATCCACTCCCTCTCTAAGGGAGATTAGGAAAACCCTAGCCCCAAGCTGGGTCAAAGGACTCTCAATCATTAGCCACACGCATGGCCCACACAGAAACCGCTTTCCAAAAAGGCTAACCTCGTGTAGGGGGACAACCCTCCACACCTACACTGGTACACGGTGACTCGGTCTAGTGCAACAAGAAAACTCGGAACACACGGGGTCACCCAGGCCCTCTAAACCATACGAGCAAGCTAATCGAGATAACATAATTCTTTTAGACACCCCAAAACACGGTCTTGGTCTCTACGGGGTGTCCGGGACACCCACGGGGCCAAAGGTTGACCAAAGGATCTCAACTGGGTCGACCGGAGGCCAAGACAGGCAAAAACGGCTGCATTTCGGTCGACCAGGCCCCTGGGTCGGTCGACCAACCGACTGGATCGGTCGACCAGCCTAATGGGTTGGTCGACCAGTCAACGACTAGTCGCCCCCCTAACCTGGGTCGGTCGACCGATCCATCTGGGTCGGTTGACCGAACCAGGATAGGCCGCTAGGCCTGTCAACGGAGCGGATACAAAGCGAATACATGACTATTCGTATCCGCTCCGTTTTGAAATTCGAATTATCCGATTTTGATCCGCTATCTGATGAATTACTGTATTATTTATCCGTATTCGATTCGAATTAAAAATTTAAATTATTCAAATTATCTGCTCTGATTTCAAAATACTTCACAAATTTAACATATTCTATACATGAGATTGCTCTCAGCTTTATTAAGATGATAGGTAAAAAGGGGAACAACAATGCTAAGTAACAAATCAAAGGACCCTTACAATGACTCTAATGATAATAATTTTCATGAAATAGATATAAAAAAATTAATAGATATTCACGACATTAATTGCTCCATAGGAAACATAACTTTCAGTCAAAACGACACTTACAATCGTTGGTTTTTTCCCTCGCTCGGGGTCGAAATGAAGAAATCCGGACGATTCGCTGTTAAATCTTTCAATGGGGTATTTTTATGACTTTCTTATCATTTATGATATTTTTCTATCATTTTCTTATTTTTTTGTTATTGTTGTATTTATTAATTACCATTTTATGATTTTTAGTCATTTTCATAATTATTTTATTATTATTATATTTATTCATTATCATTTTTGTGATTTTTTTTCATTCTCACAATTATTTTATTATTATTATGCTTATTGGTTATCATTTTTTATGTTTTTTTGTCATTTTCATAATTATCTTATTATTCTGATGTTTATTAATTATCATTTTTATGATTTTTTCATTTTTATAATTATTTTATTCTTATTGTATTTATTGGTTATCATTTTTATGATTTTTTATCTTTTTCACAATTATTTCATTATTATGGAATTTATTGATTAGTATTTTTATGATTTTTTGTCATTTTCATAATTATTTTATTGTTATTGGATGAAAAGGGTGACAAATAGGCCCTAAGGGTGACAAATGACTTCTAAGGGTAACAAATAGATCCTAAGGGTGACACATAGTTTCTAAGGGTAACAAATGGATGACTAAGGGTGAAAAATAACTTGCTAAAGGTGAAAAATAACTTGCAGTGGTGACAAATGGGCTGCTAAGGGTGAAAAATAGTTTGCTAAAGGTGAAAAATAACTTGCAGTGCTGACAAATGGGCTGCTAAGGGTGAAAAATAGCTTGTAGTGGTGACAAATGGATAGATAGGGGTGAAAAATATATGGTTTGGCTAACAAATGTACAACAGTGGTGACAAATAGATAGGTAAGTGTGAAAATGGGTTGTTTAGGTGAATTATAGATGGTTTGGCTAACAAATGTACAAAAGTGGTAACAAATAGACAGGTAAGGGTGAAAAATAGATGGTTTGGGTGAAAAATGAATGGTTAAGGGTGAAAAATAGATAGGTTTGGGTGAAAAATAGGTGGTTTAGGTGAAAAATGGATGGTTAAGGGTGAAAAATAGATAGTTTGGGTGAAAAATGAATTGTTAAGAATGAAAAATAGATAGGTAAGGGTGAAAGATAGGTGGTTTAGGTGAAAATAGATGGTTAAGGGTGAAAAATAGATGACTAAGGATGAAAAATAGATGGCTTGGGTGAAAAATGAATGATTAAGGGTGAAAAATAGATAGGTAAGGGTGAAAAATATGTGGTTTAGGTGAAAAATAGATAGGTAATGGTGGAAAATAGTTGGTTTAGGTGAAAAATATATGGTTGAGGAAAAACATAGATAGGTAAGGGTGAAAGATGGGTTGTTTGGGGTGAAATTGATGTAGGCTGCGAGCCTGTCTGTAGGGAGTCGACTTTCAGAGTCGACTCCTATGCCTCACTTTTTGTTGCAGTCACTGCAATCGTTTGTTGTCCTATATCAAGATTGGAGAGGGGGATTTCTGTAGCCCACTTGAAGAGCAGCAGAACTAGGCCCATCCGGGCCCAACAAGGTCCCGCTCGCCCGAGTGACAGCCCACTGGACCCACTCCAGACTGAAAGCCCAATAAAAGTTCACTCGGGGATACCACCTTCCTAGGCGGCCCTTAGGCTCGGGAGGCCCGAGCGTCGGTCAGGTCACAGGAAAGGTCCCCGCCCGAGCCATCTCTCCACCGGGGAGAGGAAGGCGCGTACCAACCGATCCGACCCATCTTCATCCGAGCTAAGCCTACCGCCCAAGACAAGGGCTGGCATCTCTGAGCTCAGAACGGCCGACGATTGCTTATCCATGCAGCCGTTAGGAGCTTTCTGTAAGCAGGAATCTACGGGGATAAGGGACTCCACGTCTCCATGGCGATAAAGATCCACGATGAGGCAGTTAAGAGCTCACGTTGAGGACGTAACTCTCGCCTAAAACCACTCGACTTACAGGACTCCTGAAGAACGGCGCACTATCTAAATGAAGGATACCCTCCGGTGAAAGGTAAGGGGCAACCACACGCTCAAAACTCCTGAGCAGTAACCACTTCACCCTTCTGGTGGAGAGGGATCTCGCGTAGAAGCTACTCCCCCCCTTTATTGCTCCCACCATACCTCTACTGACTTAAGCATCGGAGGGTTTTTCCCTAGGGACTCATCCCTAGGCCCCCTGATCCGTTTTCCTTTTCTTACAGTTCATAATCCGGTGATCCTCTGCCCGTTCAGGACCCGCGCGAGATCACGCCTCTTCATCTAGCGCCGTCTGTGGGAAACATACAAAAAGCCAGTATGGTATGAAGGAGCTCAGGAAGGAGGTCCGCCGGCGACAGGGGAAAGGCCATGGTAGCGGCTGGGGATGGCCCCTCTCGGGCCTCGCAGAACCCCCCCTCCAACGCCAGCGCCCCCGCCGACGAACCACCACCCCCCCTGCGGCAGAAGGGCTACCGCCTAACGGTGGTGCGGACGCCTTCCAAGCCCTCAACGCAAAACTGGACATCCTCGTGGAACTCATGAGGACCCAGGCGGCTAAGGATGGAAGGTCGCGCACCCCGTCAGGGAGCCCTCCCCGCGAGAATGCATCCCAACACACTGCCGGAGGCCGCTTCACTATCCGTGGCCAGCAGATTATCCGTAACAAGATTGGAGGACCCTCGCAAGCTCCGCCGCCAGAGCAAGAGGCTTCCTCCACACCAAGGCGGGGAAAACCTGGGGCACGCCGTCCGAACCCGGAGACCGACATTCCCTAGGATCCCCAAGACATTCCCCCCAGCCTCGCGGCACAACAGGAGCCGGAGCTATCCCTCCGACTGCGAGAGTTCGAGAGACGCTTCGTAGAACAAGAGTGTGCCCTGCGCGCCCTGCAGAAGGCCTCTCCCCTAGAGGATGAGGAGAAATCCCCTTTCTCCGAGTATATCTTGACGGCAGAGGTGTCTCCCAGAACCTCCATCCCAACCTTCAAGCCCTACGACGGCCAGGGTGACCCGGCCGATCACTACGACAGCTTCGACGCTCTGATGACCCTGCACGGAGCGTCCGACGCCATCAAATGCCGAGCCTTTGTGACCACCCTGGTCCAAGGTGCTCAAGCTTGGTTCCGGGCCCTCGCCCCCGGATCCATCCGAGATTTCAAACAGTTCGGGCGAATCTTCAAAGAGAGTTTCACCGGAAGTGCCCCCCCAAGGTCGGTAGCGGGGCTCCTGGCCCTTAAACAGGCGCAAGGGGAGACACTCCGGGCTTATATTAACCGATTCAATTCGGAAGCCCTGAGAATCCCCCGCCTGGACGTGACCTCAGCCATAACCGCACTGACTGGGGGCACCCGGGATGAGAATCTCCGCCGTGAGCTTGTCCTCCACCCTCCCTCGACCCTTGTCGAGCTAGTAACTCTGGCTCTGCGCCATGCCGAGTGCGAGGAAGTACTCAGCGCATGCCGAGATGCAACCGGCTCGGGTCGGGAGGGGGACAAGAAGCGGGCGTCCGAGCCAAGCTCTGGTTCGGGAAAAAGGCGGAACCGGGACGGGGAACGCAAGGAACCGTCACGGAAGTATGAGCGGTATACCCCACTAGCCACGCCGGTCTATGAGATCTATGAATACATCAAGGACTCGGGTCTCCTCAGCCAACCAGAGCCAATGAGGTCGAAGAACCGTAACCGCAACAAGCACTGCTTGTTCCACAGCGACCACGAGCACCACACCGGCGACTGCCACCAGCTCCAGGATGAGATCGAGCGCCTCATCCGTCAAGGGCACCTAGCTCGATTCGTAGCCGAGCGCAAGGGAGACCGAGGTGCCCCAGAGGAGATCGACAACGCCCCCCGAGGGGTCCACATCAACGTCATCTCCGGAGGAGCAGCATCAGGAGGCGACAGCGGCCGAGGAAGGAAGCGTCATGCCGAGCGGGCGAGCCGAGCCATGGAGCCTCCCAAGGCTCCGCCGAGTGAGCCCCAGGTCATAGTCTTCTCCGACCGAGACCTAGAGGGGCTGAACACCCCGCATGACGACGCCCTCGTGGTATCGGCCACAATAAACCATTGTAACGTAGATAGGATTCTAGTTGACAATGGAAGTGCCCTGATGTGCTGTCTTATGATTGTTTCCTTAAGATGGAGGAGGATTCATCTAAGCTCCGCCCGATCCGGACCCCTCTCTGCGGGTTCAATGGCTAGGCCACCTACCCCGAGGGAGCCCTAAGCCTGCCAGTTACTCTCGGCACCCCACCCAAAACCATTACGGTCATGGTGGACTTCATAGTGATCAAAGGTATGATAGCATACAACGCCATCTTCGGCCGAGGAATCCTCAGCCGAACGAGAGCGGTGCCTTCTACCTATCACCAAAAGATGAAGTTCCCCACCAAAAATGAGGTGGGGGAAGTCCGAGGTAACTAGGCCATGGCTCGGAAGTGCTATAACATATCGGTGGAAGCCTCAAGGCCGGACGGGAATAACAAGGGCCCCCGGGGAGTCGAGGAAAAATACGCAACCGTCGAACCTGGAGGTGAATTGCTAGCAGTTTTCTTAAACGATGACCCGACCCTAGGAGTAAAAATCAGAGCCGACCTAACGTCTGAGGTTCAAAAGCAATATAGAGATTTTCTTTCGGTGTACATCCGAGTCTTCGTGTGGTCTGATGATCAGCTCCCTAGGATACCAGGGGAGACCGTAAGGCACAAGCTCAACCTTGACCCCACTATGAAGCCCGTGCAACAACGAAGAAGGAAGCATGCACCAGGAAAGCAGGCGATCATCAAGGCGTAGGTCACCAAAGGGTAAGAGACTGGCCTCTTTAGACCAGTCCTGTACCCGAAGTGGCTAGCCAACGTCATCCTGGTGCCGAAAGTTTCGGGCAAGTGGCGGATGTGCGTGGACTTCACCGACCTGAACAAGGCCACCCCTAAGGACTGTTATCCGTTACCGAGCATCGACCAGCTAGTTGATTCAACCTCGGGCAATGAAATACTCAGTTTCCTAGATGCCTATTCAGGTTACCATCAAATTAGAATGGATCCGGAAGATATCGAGAAGACCGCCTTCATCACCGACTTCGGCGTATACTGCTACACCCGGATGCCTTTCGGGTAGAAGAACGTCGGAGCCACGTACCAGAGGCTGGTCAACAATATGTTCGAAGGGCAGCTCGGTCGGAACGTGGCGGCCTATATTGACGACATGCTTGTCAAGACCCCCAAGGCCGAAGACCACTTCACCGACCTCGCCGAGACCTTCGACACTCTCCTGAGGTACAACATGAAGCTTAATCCTGCCAAATGCGCCTTCGGAGTAAGATCTGGGAAGTTTCTGGGTTTCCTAGTTACTCAGCATGGGATCGAGGCCAACCCCAATAAAATCCAGGCCATCCTGGACATGCACCCTCCCACATGCATCAAGGACGTCCAGCGCCTAACCGGGCGCATCGCCGCTCTTAGTAGATTCCTGTCCCGGGCGGCTGAATGTTGCCTGCCCTTCTTCAAACTATTGAGGGGGCCCAAATTGGCATCTGCTACGTTCGCATGGGACGAGGAATGCCAGAAAGCATTCGCCGAGCTCAAGGAGTTCTTGGCTTCACCCCTGGTGCTTTCCAAGCCCGTCCCGGGCAAAGCCCTACATCTCTACCTCTCGGCAACCCCATCGACAGTTAGCTCGGTCCTAGTCAGGGATGACTCGGGAGTCAAAAGACCGGTCTATTATACCAGCAAGGTGCTCAACGAGGCTGAAAGAAGGTACCCCGCAACCGAGAAGCTCGTGCTAGCGTTGGTTACCTCAGCCAAGCGCTTCCGACCCTACTTCCAGGGGCATCCCATCACCGTGCTAACCGGTGAACCGTTGAAGAGGATCCTCACTCACCCTGAAGCCTCAGGATGTCTCGTCAAGTGGGCCATCATGCTTGAGGCCTACGACATATCTTATCGGCCTCGCTCAGCTATCAAGGGCCAGGCGCTCGTTGATTTCATCGCCGAGAGCACCATCTCGACTGAAGAAAGATCTCCGTCAGCACCCGGGCCAACCTGGGAACTGTTCGTCGATGGGTCTTCCAACTCGGTCGGGAGTGGTGCCGAAATTCTCCTGAAGTCCCCCGAAGGAGTAGAGCTACAGTACGCCTTGAAGTTCAAATTCCAAGCGTCCAACAATGCTTCCGAGCACGAAGCCCTTATCTCGGGAGCACGCATGGCCCGACGGCTGGGGGCTGAGCGAGTCAAAATCCACACCGACTCCCAGCTGGTCGCTAGCCAGGTCAACGGCGAGTACGAAGCTCGAGAGGCACCAATGATCAAATACCTCCAATTGGTCAGGGCCCTGTCCGAGCAATTCGAGATATTTGAGGTAGTCCGAATAGCTCGAGAGGAAAACTCCCGAGCGGACACCCTCTCTTGGCTGGCCTCCTCTCTCGACCCTGAGGGTACCCGATCGGTCCTCCTCGAAGAGCTAGAGCGCCCGAGCATTGACTCGGAGCTCCTCGCTGATGACCCGGCCACCCCGAGCGACTAGCGCACCCCGTACCTATCGTGGCTCCAGGACTCTCAAGAGCCTCTCGACTCCCGAGAGGCCCGCAGATTGAAGTACCAAGCTCGACGTTTCGTCATCCTAGATGGCACTCTCTACCGAAGGTCCTTCTCCGGTCCCCTCCTGAAGTGCCTTAGCACCGACGAAGCCAACCGAGCTATTCAAGAGATTCATGAAGGCCTGTGCGGAGCGCATTCGGGAGGAAGGTCACTTGCCAGGATCCTGCTGCGCAGGGTTACTGGTGGCCCACTCTTCAGTGCGACTGCTCAGCCTATGTGCAACAGTGCGACCGGTGCCAGCGATTTGACCACTTGGTCCATCGGCCGGCAACGGAGCTCGTCACCCTAGCCGAGCCATATCCGTTCACTCGGTGGGGGATTGACATCCTTGGGCCATTCCCTACGGCTCAGGCCCAGAAGAAGTTTGTCATCGTCGCTATCGACTACTTCACCAAGTGGATCGAGGCCGAAGCCACGGCGAGGATCACCGAGACAGTCGTCTGGAATTTCATCTGGAAGTCGATCATCTGTCACTACGGCATCCCCCGGGTGATAGTGAGCGATAACGGTCGGCAATTTGATTCTCGCTATTTCCGAGACAGATGTGCCGACCTAGGCATTCGTAATCACTTCACCTCGGTCGCCCACCCTCAAGCTAATGGACTGGTCGAGAATGCCAATAAGACTATCTTAAAAGGCATCAAGACCAGGCTCGGCAAGGTCAAGGGCAGCTGGCTTGAGGAATTGCTTAGCGTGCTTTGGTCGCACAGAACGACTCCTAGAACGGCAACCAGTGAAAGTCCTTTCCAGTTGGTATACGGCACCGAGGCCGTCATTCCGTTGGAGATCGCCAATCCCTCCCTCCGAGTCGTCTGCTTTTCGCCCGAGGCAAACGAGCATAAATTGCTCGAAAACCTCGACCTAGCAGATGAAATCCGAGAGATTGCCAGCATCGGAGCAACGGAATACCAGCGCCGCCTCACTCGATACTACAACGCCAAAGTCCGAGATAGACACTTTCAACCGGGAGACTTCGTCCTCAGAAAAGCCGAAGCCTCTCGACCACTTGAGGCGGCGGGCAAGCTATCCCCTAACTGGGAAGGCCCCTACCGAGTGGTCGAGACGCTCGGGAAGGGAGCTTACCGGTTATCTACGATGGAAGGAGAACCCATCCCTCGGACCTGGAACGCAACGACGCTACGCAAGTTCTATTTCTGAATACCAAACATTGTGTAAGCAGCATAGAATAAAACAAATTTCCCTTCCTTTATTCAAACAACTCGCTTGTACATCAGGAAGGCCAAAGTCAAGAGAATACATGTCAAAAAAGCAAAAAATCCATCTGGGGCCGTCATATGAGCCCCGCTCAGCCGACTCGGATGACCTTCCTGCGTCCAGCCACTGACTCTGCCTCGTGTAGAAACTGGCTCGGATAAAGGATAGTTGACCCCGTTGGCTCGGGCAGCTCGAGAGAAAGGTGACAGAGGGATTAAGAAAGAGAAGGCTACCTTCCAAGTTGAAGTTGGAAGAGAAGGAGGCGAGGGAATGTGCATTTTCCGTGACAAACTGCCAACTCCTTGGAAGAAAGAGAGTACGGGCACCCTCCGAAGAGTGAAAGAAAGGAAGAGCAGAAGAGGGAAAAAGAGGCTACCAGAAAGAAAAAGAAACCAGCAGAGCTGGATGAGGAGGCAGGGGAAGGCCCAGAAGGGAGGGAGCCTAGTTGGCTTCCTCCTCCCATCCGCGAGACGAGCAGAAAGGGACGGGCATCAGGGATGTCTGATGCCCCCATCCGTCCCCCATCTCACCCCCCTGCAAGCCTCGCCGGAACTGATAAAGGGAAAACGGCGCGCCTCTGCGCGTCGACCCCTTTTCAAGTCTGCCCGCCGGCTGTCGACTCCTTTTCAAGTCCGGAGCAGCAGGAACTCCCTGCCCCCCATCGTCGGTAGTCTCCTCATCTGGTGCTTCCTCCATGCTCCGAACACTATGGCACAACGCAACGTGAAGAAGGAATGAGGAAAGACTGTTAGGGAAACCCCTAAGCGGTGGAGAGGAAGAGACGCCCTTCAGTCTTTTTATAGGCAAAGGGAGGCTACCCGCCTTAAATGATTCTCTCCTCGAAAACACGCCAAAGGAATTTTTTCCCTATGAACGGTCACCTCAAACTTCTCATCTTCTGCCCCAGCGGGGTACACGAAGCGGCCAGGCATTCAAAGCATGAGAAAACGGAAGGACACCCTGTCAGGGGATCACCCAACCATCACGCGAAATCTGCGTAGAAAGTATCGATCCTTTCCAACTACTGTAGATACGCTGATCGAATCACGGCAAGGGCAGCAAGAAGCAAGTAAGATTTTATTTATTACCTTATAAAAAGAGGAAGTCCTTTTTTGAAAAAAGAAACAGACAAACAAAGAAAGGTGGCAAAACAGGATGATACATCAGGCCCCCGGCCCCTCTTGAAGCTCGGAGGTGGGAGGCACGGATGGTCTGCCCCCGGTACCCTCGGTGACGGCCGACCCTGGCACTGACCCCGCCTGGGTGGGAACTGCCTCGGTCGCGAGCCCTCCCGAGGCAGCCGGAGTTGGCGACCCCTTAGGAGAAGAGCCCTCCGGATCTTTCTCGCCCGACGCAGAGGAGCTGGAAGACGATAAGTCCGAGTCATAGCATTGGCCAGAGGGGAAGTCGATCCCAGAATCTTGTTCCCCGGCATAAGCCGCCGCCCGGTGGTAACCCTGCTTGAACCCCTTGCGGATGCCTCGGCGAAGTGCTGACTCGTAGTAGGGAAGGGCGGCTTCCTGCAGGTCGACTCGATATGCCTCTGAGAGTCTGTACTGCTCGATCGCCTCAGCCCCGGCCAGTCCCACCCTACCAGCGAGCTCGGTCTTCTCCCGCTCCGCCTCGGCCAGTCTCTGCTCGACCGCGGCCGCCCGCTCCTCAGCCTTCGCCGATCGCTTCTCTACCTCGGTCAACTCCCACTCGGCTCCGACCACCCACTCCTCAGCCTCAGCCGATCGCTTCTCCGCCTTAGCTCGGGCGGCTTCGGCCTCCAACCGAAGGTGCTCCGCTGCCTCCGCCCGATCCACCAGCTCGGCGCGCTCGGCTTCCCAATGGCCATCCAGCTCGACACGAAGAAGGCGCTCCTCATCAAGGAGTTTACTCTTCCTCCCGTGCGACTCCCGGGCCTTGGTTAGCTGCTCGGTCAGCGCTCGGACCTCCAGCCGGCTCGTTCGCGACAACTCTCTGATGGCGGAGAACTCCCGCCGGAGCCCCTCATGCTCCTCAGTGAGTCGGGCCAGCTTCCTTTCACACCCTCCGAGGGTCCAAGCAAGCTTCGACCGCTCTGACTCCGACCGAGCGTAGGTCTCCACCATCGTAGCCCCCATCTGGGCCATGATCAGGCTGCCCTCCATAATTATGTCAAGGACCCCGGGCGGGGAGTGACGCCTGTCTCCCCCTTTCACCCTCGCGGCTACGCCATGACAAATCTGATATAAAGTGCTCGAGACGCCGAGCCTTTCCAGAGCCACCGGCATGGGGACCCTGTCCGCATCTGATGCCTCGCCGAATGGCCCAGATCGCGCTGCGGACTCGGCCGCTCCACACACCACGGTTCGTTGGGGCTACGACGCCTCCGTGGGTGAACCCCCGACCTCGACCGACCCAGCCCGCGCGCCACCGCCCGAGGTACCGACCAACACCCCAGCTCCAGCCATGGCTTCTTCAACCTCGGCCCCCTTTGTCCCCACCGAGGGGAGAGCCGATCCAACACCATCACCCCCCGGAGTGCTCCTGGCCCCCTCGGCCCCCTCTTGCTCGGCGGATGGGAGACCTGACTTGGTAGGGTCGGCCCTATCTCGCTCGGGAGAGGGGAGCGCCGCCGGGTCAGAATCGCCTCCAGCAGCGGGGACGGTCCTAGCCTTCCTGGCCCGCTTCTTGGCCTTCACGGCATCCCGCAACATGTCCTCGACGGGATCCTTGCGCTTCGCTCCGTGCGGCCGGGAAGTCCCCCCTGAGGCCACCCCCTTGCCCTTATCTCGAGCTTGGGGGCGACCCTCAGGGACGCCCGGCTCCTCGTCAGCCAAGTCATCGCCAAGATCGACCACCTCAGTGGCCTCCTTCAGAGGTTCTCGCCTGGTGTCTGCACAAAGAAGAAGGTGTGATCAATAAAAGAAAAATGACCCCCACACTCGAAGGAGGATCTAAGTGGTGGCACCTGAGCCCGACGGATGCAGCCGTGTAAGAAGACACCGCTCTACGTTCTCCGGCGTCACCAGTTCCTCGGTGGACTGGCGATTCCTCAATAGGATGGCGGCATACTCCTCCACATGAGAAGGGAACTCGTCCTATCTTGGAGGGATATTCGGGTGGAAATTGGACATTACTTGGCACCTCCAGCTTTCCTCCACCGAGTTTATCCCCACCCAGAAGAATTGGGTCTTCCACTCGTTGTGTGAAGAATCCTTCGCTGCCAAGGAGATACAACTCTTGTTCCTCCTCGCCTGGATAAAGTAAAAAACCCTTCCCGGCTGACGGATGCGCCTTCAATTCGAAGAAATAATGGAAGAGGTCCATGGAAGGGGGAATCCCACATTGGCAGCAGAGAATGCGAAAGGCAGAAAGGAGGAGATAGGAGTTGGCTACCAGCTGGATGGGCGCCAACTGAAAAAAACCGAGCGTGAGGACGAAGGGCTCGAAGGGAAGGCGTAATCCTCTCTTCCACGCCAGGAGGAAGGTACAGATATGGCCAGTATGAGAATCCAAACTCGTCTCATGTGGAACAGCCGGGGCGAAGCTATACTTGTGAGGCAGGCGAAATTGATGCTCTAGCCTCTTCACCTCGGCTTCCCCCAACTCGCTGCAGTTCAGGACCAGCGCTCTCACCACTAGCTCGTCACCCCACTCCTCGGCACCCGAACGCTGGTCCGCCATGGATTTCGAGGAAGAACTTGAAGAAGAACTCTCTCAGGACCCCGAAGATGCCGGGGGAGGAGGAAGCTACCGGACCGCCTCTGCAGTTATCTCCGCCAACTCCTCAAACGCCGCCGCAAGTTTCTGCACCTCCGCCATGCCCTCTCGGCGCATCGAAGAGCCCCAAAAGCAAGAAGTGAAGGAGAGCCAAAACCCTAACGACGGAAAGAGTCTGGGATGACAACCAGCGCCCAACGCCTATAAACCCACGCGAGAGGCGGCGCGTCGTTCCGACCTCCGAGAAAAGGGGGCCCCTTCATTTCAAATCCGTCAGGATTGCAATTATTATAGGCCCAGATGACCATGACACGTGGCTTCATAACACCGCCAGATCTCCACCCACTTGAGCCATGCTGGTCCTAAACCCTAAATGAACTACTCTACCGAGCCTACTTTGGCTCGGGAGTAGGAGGGGGACAAGTGGAGAGGGGGATTTCTGTAGCCCACTTGAAGAGCAGCCGAACTAGGCCCATCCGGGCCCAACAAGGTCCTGCTCGCTCGAGTGACAGCCCACTGGGCCCACTCCAGACTGAAAGTCCAATAAAAGTTCACTCGGGGATACCACCTTCCTAGGCGGCCCTTAGGCTCGGGAGGCCCGAGCGTCGGTCAGGTAACAGGAAAGGTCCCCGCCCGAGCCATCTCTCCACCGGGGAGAGGAAGGCGCGTACCAACCGATCTGACCCATCTTCATCCGAGCTAAGCCTACTGCCCAGGACAAGGGCTGGCATCTCTGAGCTCGGAACGGCCGACGATTGCTTATCCATGCAGCCGTTAGGAGCTTTCTGTAAGCAGGAATCTACGGGGATAAGGGACTCCACGTCTCCATGGCGATAAAGATCCCACGATGAAGCAGTTAAGAGCTCACGTTGAGGACGTAACTCCCGCCTGTAACCCCTTGACTTACAGGACTCATGAAGAACGGCGCACTATTTAAATGAAGGATACCCTCCGGTGAAAGGTAAGGGGTAACCACACGCTCAAAACTCCTGAGTAGGAACCACTTTACCCTTCTGGTGGAGAGGGATCTCGCGCAGAAGCTACTCCCCCCCTTTATTGCTCCCACCATAGCTCTACTGACTTAAGCATCGGAGGGTTTTTCCCCATGGACTCATCCCTGGGCCCCCTGTTCCGTTTCCCTTTTCTTGCAGTTCATAATCCGATGATCCTCTGCCCGCTCAGGACCCGCGTGAGATCACGCCTCTTCAAAGATATTTTTTTCTAAGACATCTTGCCGCATGATTCTTCAAATGAGTTGTCCCTATATTCTTTTGTAATGCTTACATATGGCTACTTCACTGCCATCTGGACATGTTGTTTTATCAAAATCTTCCCATGCTTTAGATCTTAACTTCTTCTTTTTAGGTGAAGATGGCTCTGGTGATGCATTCACAACTACAGTTGTCTTATCATTTTGTTGCACATGAGAAATATTTTGAGAAAAACTAATAGTATTGGCAGGCAATGCATCGGTATTAGTGAAATCTCCCATCATATATGATATGGTATTCTGAAAAATAAATAAAAAGAGACAATAAAATAGCATTCACATATTAAAGTTTCATAAAAGTGATATTAATATTATTTTATTATTTATATATGCAAATAATATTTCTTTCACATGACACTTGATATGTCCTATAGAGAATCATGTATTCACATATTCACGTGTGAGAGAGGGAAATAAAATATATTATATATAGAAGAGGGTGGTGATGTTACAAAAAATTGATGATAGAGAAGCTTATGAGTATGAGGATTTAAGAAATGAGGAGGCAAGGATTTAAGAAATTGATGTACGATAGTTGACAGAGAAGCAAATAAAAAATAAGAGTATAATAGAGAAAGAGAGAGCAAGGTACATATATGCAAAAGAGAGCAACGTACTCAGAAAAAATTGAGGAATGAGGAGGTAGCTTGACTCTTGGTACGAAAGAGAGAGAGAGAGAGAGAGAGAGAGAGAGAGAGAGAGAGAGAGAGAGAGAGAGAGAGAGAGAGGGCCAACAACATACAGAAAAAAGGGTGGCTCCAAGCATACATCTCTCCTGCACTCCTACTGCAGTTTCCTACTTCTCCCCGCTACTATCTTCTGCGCTTTGCTCCGTTACGAAATAAAAGATGACATGAGTTGAGGTTTTGAAAGACCTAAACTCGGAGGAAGACGAAGGGTCTCATTACGGCTAGTTTTAATTTTAGAAGTCAAATAGTCAAAATGGGGTAGTTATTATAGTTTTGGGAAGTGTAACAATCTTCCATCTTATCATATTTTTTATATTTTGTAATATATATTTTATAATATATTATTTATATATATATATATTATATATAATATTACGAACAGATATTTTACGAAATGAATATTATAATATCTGTATCCACTCCGATTCAAATTCGAATATTATTCGTATCTGAAATAACGAATAAGAATTCGAATATTATCTGCTAATACGGATTCGAATTCGAAGCAGATCCGAATAATATCCGAATCCGTTGACAGGCCTACAGGCCGCCCTGTTCCGTGGCAAACGTGCCATCGATCGATCGAACTACTTCGTCGGTCGACTGATTCCGGCGACGCACCTGCGAGAGCTCCGCCGTGGGAGCACAAACCATGCCCCACTCAACCCATTTGAGGGAGAAAACAAGGGGAAATCCTTCCCCAACCTCCTTAGCACCGGGAGGCACCATTCAAACCAGAAAAACCTCGCCGGATCAGAGAAACCGTCTCTCACCCCGAAAACATGCATATTAACCCCGACATGGAAAGAAAATCACTCTTGGCCTCACCACGGCCTATAAAATGTGGGGAAATAGAATGCACGGGCCAGGGATCCATCCCCCTACCTCCACCGATGATTTCCCGCACAGTGGATGCCGATTCCATGTGAAAACGCCGCTTGAATCACCGCCAGGTTCACGAACTCGCGAATAGGATCCTTCGCACCATCGCCCCGTTCCTTGCTCCATCCTCGCCGATCGTTGCCCCATGCTCCTCGCCGCCTTGCCCACGCCGTCCTCTGTCGACCGCCCGGTGAAGGGAGGGAGAGAAGGAGAGAAACAAGAGGAGAGAGGGAGAGAGGGAGATAATGAGAGAATAAGAAGAGAGGGGTGGGGGGTTGGTTTAAATAGAAAAGGTTTTGAGATTTTAAAAATTTGAAAAATAGACAAATGGGGAAAAATCATTCTCATGATCCTCAAAAAATGCACAACGCATCTGCAACGTCCCGGAGCCCTAAAACACATTGGTTCACCCTACATAGGGGTCCGAAGGTCCGACAGCTAAAAATCTGATTTAATTGTAAAACATGATCTAGGACCCACGGAAATGCTCCGAAACCCATGAATTCTTGATCCGAAAATCCTAGGTGTTACATTCCTCCCCTCCTTACAAAAATTTTATCCTTAAAATTTGAAGCAATGACCATGCCACAGGGGAAGAATGATTCATACAACTAGCAATGCTCACAGAGCTCCAACTAAACCTCAATTCTCACGAAACCATAATTCCTAAGGGACACAACTAGACTATGATCGTAAACAGGAACATCTTGCTTCACATCACAATTCACAAAAATTCCATAGCGAGCATAGCACACGCAAGGATATAAGTCTGGCACTTCCTCAGCCACAACGAAACTCCAACCATGGCATCGCTGCCACCAATTAAATCCATGCTTGGCGGACCAACCAAACATCATCTTCTTATTCTGTTGACTGACCTTACGCCCTTCACGAGGGACAGCCATTGCTGAGCTTTGACTAGCTCACGCAGTCACCTCGATCGGCTGCCACAATTCCTTCAGCTCCACGCCACGAACGCTCTCACATCTGGCAAGCCGAACACCAATAATAGCACTAGAACAGCTCTGATCCGAACACAAATCTTTGACATATCCCAGATCTAATTCAGGAGAAGGTATATCTTATAATTGGTCACCCAAGGCCTCTCCTGATCATGGCTCCCGCTATTCTCAATTCACTACAACCGGCATCTTCTGACTGTGAAAGTCCATCCATCAGCCATCAACTTCTTGTCAATGAGAAACCCTTACTCGCTCTCCCTTCCTGTACATGCTCCTTCATAGGGCCCAATAAGCTCATTCTAAATCTTGTCGGGCCATCCGTTGACTCCCGCACTGACCATTATCGCTTCTCAAGTCAGTCCTCACTCGGACACCGCATCTGATCCTGATCCTCATGCCAACTCTACCCACCTAGGGGAGCACGACAAAACCAAATGGCAAGATTTCACAATCCTTGGTCCACAACAACTCTAGGCTCAGACTAACAGGGAGCTCCTCCCATGCTGGCCACAAGACCAAGGCTCTCATTCGACAATATCCCTCCCGGGACTTCCGTACTCAGGCATCGTCCATTATGCCGTTCCATCGAATCTTCATCACAATTATTCCAAATGGACACCTGCCAATCCCGACTCCGCTCTCACCACCGAGCTACAGGACACAATCTTAGCAAATCATGGCACACATTTCCAGAACAGACAAGTGCCGCCTTAACACCATAGGAGTCTAGTCAACGGCGTGCCAAACAACACGGGTCTCCAGACATCATAAATTCTTACCACAGTTCGGTCCTTCCTGCAACATTCCGAATTCTCAGACTTAACTAGGCCTCTTCTAGGCATTATCACTGTTGACCACTCGGCTAGCCTTACCAGTCGTTCAAAGCTACCAATTGGGAACCGCAATTCCTTCCTCGGAAAACACATCTCTAGGACCACGATTCCATCCGAGGACACAACTTCCAACACGAGTCAAGCACCTTGCTTACCGACTCTGAACATCGTGTCCTCATCCTCTGACAGGTTGTTCCTTAACAACCTCCAACTGGGCCTAGCACCAAACACCTGGCACTGCTCCCAACAAATGAACAGGGTACTCATCTGGCACATCTGCCGTCATATTTCCCCAACTCTCTATTCCACGGGTGCCACAACCCACAATGCCTTAAGCATTGGCAAAACAATCGACATGACTCACACAACCAAAATGATCTTTCACCGAGAAAACAACCTTCTGATGCTCTACTCATCCTCTGAAATTCGCCCGTAGAAACCATCGCTATGATCCGAGACCTGTGGGTTATGGGCCCACCAGGCTTCCGCTTCGCACTCTACACAACACGCGCAATCTCAGAGACAACTTGGCATCTACCTTCCAAAGCATCTCTCAGCACGGCTGGCTGACCCCAGAAGACAGGGGTGAGGAAAGCTCAATTACCTCGAACCCAGAGCACTGACCCTCTCTCTTGATCTGGCAATCCTCCTGCAACTCCGCAGGCTTCGATTCACAACGCATCAAGTATCACAACGCCAGCCGTGAATTCTCGCACACACAGCCCCGTTGGCACTCATCCTTCCATAATAACGCCAACACACCCTTACACATCAGGGGATGGGCATGAATTCTCGTAGGCAGCCGCACTGCCAAAACACAAAACACTTCTCACATGCCACCACCCCACTAATAAGCAGGGCACTTCCCATACGTATTCCTTGGCATACACAAGGAGACCAATCAATCCGAATGCGCGATGCAAGATGATGGAACTTAGCCAAAACGCAACTCTCTCCATCCAAGGAGAAACCAACATACCTCCTACAAAGCGGAAGGTCGCTATGCTTGACCTGACCTCGAATCTCGCACACACTTGGATCCTCACCTTCCAGCACCAGGAAAAACCACTACCACCATCAAGTCAGCTCCTCCGACAACACTCGCCAAGTGTCCCGTCGGACCACACCAGTAGCGTCTCCTGGCACACCATTGCAACTCGCCAGATAGCGACTCACCACGCCTCAAGCATTGACTCTACTAATCACCAGCCACACTCTGCCACAGCGGTTAAGCTAGCTGCTGCCACGCACTCCCTTCCTACGCCTGTCTCTGAACCCAGAACCATTAACACATCAAAACACTTATAGAGGAGCGAAGAAACACTAACAGGCTCAAAGGCTGCTACATTAATGACCACAGGACATTATTCCCTCGAGTCTGTCCTTGCTGACACTGACCCATTCTCAATTCTCAGGTCCTCAACATATCCATCTCCTGAGCTATTGCTGCGCGGACCACCACGCCAAGAATCGCAACACGAACCATGATCGGCACCTTCCAACGCTTATCCTCGAACCCCAAATATTGATAGAAATGTATGCCCTACAAGCCAATCACATGAGATGTGATGTTGTCATTTCTTGTAATATCTTATTCATATTTATATTAATGGCATTTATTTGTTGCAATTAATTTGTGTTAATGATTCGAATGTGATGAAGTCCCTGAACCTATGCGATGATGGCTGGATCATAATGAGATTATGATAATTAGATCAGTCATCCGGATGCACATGTTCTAGATGTTCCCAGTTAAAGCATCTTCAAGAAGGGACATTGAAGATCCAGATAGACTGGCACACATGATACTTACTCATATGATGGGTGTGATTGTTCTCATAGTCATCAGTGTGGAGATACTGAAGTACGTGTGTGGGTGCTCATTAGTGGAATGAGTACACTGAACTGACCCGATCTAGAATCTCTTAATGGTAATCATACTGACTGTCCATCAGGGTATTCTATGTCTCAGTAGTACAGTTGAATCTTAGACCTTAGTCACTAAAGATGTCTTGCATAAGGGATACTGAGTCTTTGATTACTGATTTATGGACTTCTGTTAAGTGGTCTTGTATAGTTAGTTATTCGGACTCAATGGAACTTGTGCGAAGGCAATTAGTTTGACAACATGAGATCATTCACTCTCAGTATGATATATGAGAGAGAATGCCCTACGGATCTGTACTCAGAAAACCCCTGGCTGGGGTACGAGAGTTCATTATGGAAAAGAAGTTTTTCTAATGAACCAGTTTAGAGTACAACATTCAGTTGAGCTGTGACTCAATAGGATTTGACAGTTTGACCATACCCTAGTCTTGGTGGGGCATTGGATGAATGAGGATCTATAGCTATGTGAAATCTGTAGATTGAAAGGTTCCAGAGTGGGTTGCTTATCCCCAATGTCATTTGGGATCCTGAGGCGTTGCTTGGTGCTTTTTGTGATCGGAAAGCCCGCTAATTCCATTAAGAGTTAATGGATAAAATTAATTAAGTTAAGAAGGAGTTCTTTACTTAATGGGCTAGAAAATCAAACCAACTATTGGGCCTAGAGGGTCACACACAATAGAGTGGTGGACAGACTGGGATGGGTGGAGTTTAGAGACTATTATTTGGTTTTTGTGAAAAACACCAGGGGTCTATAAATATACATTGAAGGGAGAAACCCTGGCCAAGCTACAAGGTTAAACCTTGGCCGCCCTCTCTCCTCTCTCTCTCTCCAAGGGGTGCCCCCCTCATTCTCCCTCCTTCCTCCCCGGTGGATGGTGGTGCTGAGATCGGGTCAGCGCGTGGAGATCGTGGAGGAGATTTCGTCTGCTTCCACTGCTCATGTGGATACATCTAGAGGCCGGACGTTTGGATGGCTCGCGACCTCGGGATCTTCCTCTCGTTCATCTTCGGGCTTTTGGGAGATTCTCGACCCTGCAAAGGTAAAGAATCGTTCTTCACACCGCGATATTTATCATTCTTGTTCGATTTTGAAAAATCGGCAACGATATGCATTCTATGGTTTCGATGATTTCCGCTGCGTATTCTGGTCGAAACCTTACAGTGGTATCAGAGCCAGGTTGCTGGGTTGATCAAAATCGGCGTAATTTTATTATATTTTTGTCATTCTCGTTCTTGCATGGGGCTCTATGTTCGTCGCTCGATTGGGTCACTCATGGGATTAGCAATGACCGATTGATGGCAGGGAATTATTCCCGGGATCAAGAGGATTAAAACGCATATTTTGGGGCGTTGATTGACCCACTAGTGAGGCCGAATCGGCCACCACAAACCTCGCCGCGGTTGCCGTTCATGCGCAGGGAGGACGGCCTTTTCAAGCCATCGAATGTCGATTGCCGAGGCCCTTTAGGGCTGGCAGGGGCTAAGAACTGTCTTCCAAGGCGTGCGGCGGCGTCCAGTGGCGTGGGGTGACAGGCAGAGGCGTCGCGGCGGTCTTCTCCGGTGAAGGGGGCGAACACTACGTTCTCCTCTTCGCGGACTCGATCTCCGGAGGGAGGATCGACGCCAGCGACTGGGCGGTGACCGGAGGGGGCAGGTGGGAGCGTGGGCTCCAGCAGCGGCCGGCGACAGGGCCTCCTCAAGCATGCTCGCACGGGGGCAGCGATTGGGGTGAAACCTAGCCACCCCGCGTTCGGGCGACAGGGGAGACCCCTTGCGGGTCATTGGCGGGCCGGATCCGGACCCATTAAGCTTTTTTTTTGAGTTTTTGCATTTTCAAATTGTTTAAAATGAGTATAAATCTCAGAAAAATTCCAAAAAATTTCTGAAAAATATTTTAATGAGTTATAAAATTATTTTAGTGACTTATTAATTTATTTTTCATTATTTAGGCCCTAGTTAATTAGTTAATGGGAATTCTAAAATGGTTTTAGGTATTTTCTATTATCTAATTAACTAAAGGTAATTAATATAAGAATGAGATTCTTATAAGGTTAATTAACTGATAATTATGGTTGAGCCCATGCAGTGAATATGAATGGCAGTCGTCCAAATATGTTTGGACTTATTTTCTTAAATTAAATTGTTTAGTTGCATTTCCAAATGTGTGATTTCAAAATTAATTATTATATTTTTTGAAATTATCACTATATATCATGGTAATTATATGATAATTACTGTAAGATGCATGTGATGTATCTTGTGTGTGGATGGATGATCATGGACTTAGAAATCATGTGATGGTGCTCTTACTGGTGAATGGTTTTATGTGATGTTATTATTGGGGCCTACGTGCCTCCTTCTCTCTCTCTTATTAATCTGGGTTGTACATTCTATCTCCCCCCTGTGTTGTACTCCCCTTGACTGGTTCAAGGTTTCTTATTATTCTCTGATGTACATTTGTGGGCCTACATGCCCAATTACAAATTTACTTGTAATAATGAGAAGCGGGAGGAGACAAAGAAGGAGACCGGCTGCGTGGACCTCGGGAGATTCTTCATATCTAGGAGGGGCATTGGATGCTCTAAGCTCTTCTGTTTACCATAATTCTGTGCATTACCAACTGGCTCTGGTAATGTGTTTAGGAGCTTAAGGTCCATGATCATCCATTGGTATTATTACATATATATGATATATGTGGATATGCTACTTATTACATATATATATATATATATTTAGAGTATATACGATACTCCAAATTCTTATATGTATGTAGCACATATATTGATGATACCAAAATTTAATCAAAACCCCTTGATCTGATATTAGGTTGTAAACGTGAGGCATTAATAATGACCCACTTAGCCTTCCGTTGTTATAGTCTAAGTGAGCTGCTCTTAGACTGTGTGGGTTTGTTGTGCTGCCACAAGGCCCTCACAGCAAGGGGGGAGAGACTTAGACTAACGCTTAGGCCGAACCGTGGGATGGGTGCCGGTGTGGCTTTGTTGTGCTGCCACAAGGGTCATGTCATGAACCCACTCTCATAACGTAACAACGGGTCTAACCTAACTAGACTTTGTGATTTGTTGTGCTACCACAAGGTCACAAGTGGTCTGGAAGCTGAATATACCAGAAGTTGTAAGGAGTTGCAATTAGCAAGAGTTGTCCACCCATTATGTATGGGGTGATTTATTGTGTTGCCACAAGGCCACTACCATAATGTTAATAAGATTCTGGTCCCACTAGGATACAGTTGGAGTATCCCGTCTTTGCACAATGGGGGTTGTGCAAATTCGTCGAAAGTTAGTGGGAGTTATAAAATTAGGATTAAAGATCATATCTTAATTTTAATTAACGAATATCTGCATGTTATCTAATTATTACAAATCTTCTCTTGTAGACTTCAATGGCGAACCACCCGCTACGTGGCATACTTGATGCCAACAGACTTACTGGTCCAAACTATAGTGACTGGCGCAGGAACTTGAGAATTGTTCTCACTATTGAGAAGATAGCCTATGTTCTTAATCGGCCCATACCTCCTTGACGTGCCGAAATGTTCATCGTTAAAAACATGCAGCAATCAATCAAAATACTGAACTCGCAATACAATTCAAATTAACCGTAGTATACTGGCGAGCATGAGTCGAATCCATAGAGTGGTTGGGTTTTAAAATTGATAACTTTGATTTGATTTTATTTTATTTTAGAAACAAATGATCGATTTTGTTGTAATTTACAGAATTTAAAAGAACAAGAAATGATTTGTAAAGAAATGGGAGGATTAAGAGAGAGAAAGTTTGAAATAGAATTTTAAAAGAGAGAAATTCGAAATTAAATGCTGCAAAAATAAATAAACGTAGCTGAGATGAAGTTGGTGTGGCTGTGGGGTTGAGTTGCCGGCATCATCTGCACAAGCCTTTGAATTGTAAGTTGTCGAATACGACTGTACACACTTGAACGGAGTTACGGAATTGCTTCTCTTGACCGTCTTCAGAAGAAATTTGCAGAATTGAGGTGGAAAGAAATTAAGGAGAGGTGGAAAAAGATTGGCTAGATGAGATTGCAAGAGTGAAGAAAAAACAATTGATATCAAACTTGAATTAAAATCACACAACTTGAATTACAACCACTAATGACAATACAAAATAAAAATACAACTGAAAGGGAAGAAATGGTTCTATGTGTAGAGGGAGAATTGGAGAAGTGGGAGGGAGAGGATTACAACATGAATGAGAAGGAAAAATGGGTTCCTAAGGTTGTTCTCTCTCTCTTCAATGGCCATTACAAGCCTATTTATAGGCCTTCAACATTCATTATTTGGTTAATGTGAACATCTTTAGATGTCATTTTTGACTTGGGAAGGTAGGCACACATGTGTTGCACACTTTTCCATTTTTTTGAATTTTTTATCCTTCTTTCTCTCTTTTTTTTTCTTCCTTCTTTCTCTTCTCTTTCTCCTCTCTTTTCTCTTTCCCCTCTCCTCTCTCCTCTCTCCGCCCTTGCGTTGCCTCTTTCTCTCTCCGCCGTGCTCTCTCTCCTCTGCGTCGGCCACATGAGACACGCACGAATGCGCGCGAGAGGGCGAAGGCGGCTTAGCCGCCTGGGTCGCGTGCATGCGTTGACCTATGAAGGGGGAGGAGGCTTGGCCGCATTTGAAGAACGCGTGATGGCGCATTTGAAGGGGCACGTGCCCTGTTCAAAGGCGGCTTAGCCGCATTGACTGTGCTGCATGGGGGGCTCGTCGTGTGACACGCTGCATGCATGGGCGTTGAGGATGCCAAGTGGGGCGAAGGCGCGTGAGTTGAAGAGGGCTTCGCGTGTAAAATGCCAAGGGGGCATTCACCCACCGACGTGAGAAGGCTAGGGGAGGAGCGCGGCTGTGAGCATGGGCCCTTGGCCCCTTTGAAGCCTTTAGCCGTGGGAATGGGCCTTTGGCCCATTTGTACATTTTTTTTCATTTTTTTTCTTTTCAAGCTAATGGTTCATATTTTGGCCCATTATTGTGGACTAGTGTAGATTTCGTTCTTTCTTGCCGTCTTCCTCTTCATACTGACCGAGTACCTGTAAAATAAAATATTATATTTCTTAAAACTTAATTAATTTCATCAAACTTAACCTTTTAGTATGAGATTGAGATTAATTGTGATAAGTGCATATTTATTAATATTAAGGCTCCTAAAAAGTGTGTGTATCATAAATTAACATGCAAAAATGCACGCCCATCACTCCTCTTCCTGCTGATGATGCTGAATTGTGAGAGATCATTGCTTATGAGAAGTATAAGGATGTGCCACGCTTGCCCAATACTATATGCTTGCTGATGAACGCTTATTTGTTTATGTTTATTTATATCACACACATCACTTTTTGACCTTTAATGGAGTTAATTATGTAATTTTTGCATAATAAGTTCGGTCTCACATAAAATGAAGATGTTTCTACAATTAATGGGACTTGAAGCATGTTGAAATAAATAAAAAACTAAAAAATTAAAATTTGATAAGATCGTTTAAATAATAATTGAAGAGGCAAAATCTTGCGCTGGTTCCTGAGCGTCGTGGTAATCACCAAGTTAGTGAACTGCAAGACAGGGAAACGGGTCAGAGGGCCCAGGGGGATTCCCTGGGGCGAAACCCTCCGACGCTCAAGTCAGTAGAGCAATGGTGGGAGCAGCGATAGGGAGGAGAAGGTGAAGGCGCGAGATCCCTCTCCACCAATGGGGTGAAGTGATCCGTGCTCAGGAATTGGGGGTGGATCGATGCCCCTTTTGGACTTACCTTTCACCGGAGGGTATCCCAGGTTTAAATAGTGCGCCGCCCTCTGGAGTCCTGCAAGCCGAGGGGTCTCCGGTGGAGGTTACGACCTCGTCGTGGGCGTTTATGGCCTCATCGTGGGGGCGTTATCCTCGCGGGGAAGCCGGAGCTCCTGGACTTCTTGGCGCCTGGCCCGCTGTGGACTCTAACGGCTGCAATGATAAACATTTTATCAGTCGTACCAAGCTTAGAGGGGCCAGCCCTACTTGGGCAATAGGCCTAGCTTGGTGAGGAGATGGGTCGGACAGACCGGCTAGCGCTTCCCTCTTTCGTGCGGAGGGACAGCTCGTGCGCGGGTCTTCCTGTGACCTGACCGATGCTCGGGCTCTCCGAGCCTTGGGGCCGCCTAGGAGAGTTGTTTCCTCGAGCATTGTTTTATTGGGCTTTTCCAAGTGGGCCATGTGGGCTGTCACTTGGACGAGCTTACCTCGTCGGGCCCTGTTGGGTCTAGTTGGGTCAGCTCTTTGAGTGGGCTGCAGGAATCCCCCTCTCCACTTGTCCCCCTCCTACTCCCGAGCCAAGGGGGCTCGGTTGAGTAGTTTTTCGAGGCTTTGGACCGGCATGGCTCGGGTGGGTGGAATCCTGTCGGCGTTATGAAGCCACGTGTAGTGGTCGCCTGGACCCGTAGTAATAATGATCCTGGCGGATTTGAAATGAAGGGGCCCCCTTTTTCTCGGAGGTTGGAACGGCACGCCGCCTCCCGCGAGGGTCTATAAGCGTAAGGCGCTGCTCGTCCTCCCAGCCTTTCTAGGGTTTTTGGCCTTTCCTCCACTTCTTTGCTTCTGGGGCTCCTTGATGCGGCGTGAAGATACAGCGGGGGAGCGAGTTCTTGCGGCGGCATTTGAGGAGCTGGCGCATATAACCGCGGAGGCGATCCGACAGCTTCTTTCTCCCCCGGAGTCTTCGGGCTCTCGTGAAGGTTCTTCTTCTAGCTTTATGGTGGATCTGCGCTCGAAAATCAAGCAGGTGAGGTGGGAGCCCGTCCCCAATCGCAGCGAGTTGGGGGAGGCTGATGTGAAGAAACTGGAGCATCGGTTTCGCCTGCCTCTCCTGTTGTGCCCCTATGGTCACTTGAGTTCATATGGTCACTTGGGTCATTCGACATCATTCTATGGTCATATGAGTTCTAAGGTATTCTTGCTTTTGATAATTGCTAAACACTATTAGTCATTGATATTTCTCACCTTCATGTGATTGACATACGTGATGTTTTTGTTCATGACAGGTGCGCCAATGAATGGACAAGGAATCAAGTTGAAATGGTGAACGTGAACGTTGAATGTTGCGCCCTCGCATGCGGATCGACCTACGCGGTCAGGTCGCGGGGATCAAGGGGGCAGCGCCCCCTGCGGGGGTTTCCGGGGGCGGAGCCCCCGGAACAAAATTTAGAAATGCTCAAAGCATATTCTATGTTGATTTCAATCCCAAAATACATGAAATTGATGAGGACATGAATATCTTGACTTATGAACATGTTTCATTGGTCTAACACTTCATTTTTGCAGGTATAGGTGTTTCCGGTCGACCTACACACCTTGGCCGGTCGACCAGATTTTCCAGAGCCTAAGAATTCCACGTTTTACAGGTTTCGGTCGACCGCCCCTGCCTTTCCGGTCGACCGGTTCTTCCAGAAACGAAACACTCCAGGAATTACAGATTTCGGTCGACTGCCCCTACTTTTCCGGTCGACCGGTTTTCCCAGAACCGACAAGTTGGAGATTTTACAGATTCCGGTCGACCGCCCCATGAATTCCGGTCGACCGCCAGCCCCGAGCCATCAATTGTTGACTTTGTTTCCAACTTCGAAAAGGGACATTCAACATTGATTTGTTTAATGCTAAAGACACCTAATCCCCCACAAATTGTGGATGTGGTCTAGGGGGTGTCCATAGACCATTCAAGGTCTATAAAACTCTTGTAAGAGGGTTAGAAACCCTAATGCTTCAAGGGGCTTCTTGTGAGATCTAGGGTGGCTGCAAGGGAGGTTGCAAGAGAGCTTGGAGACGAGCTACTGCTCACGTGAACAGTAGTTCGTGAAGGTGTTCTTCATCCAATCAAAGGGGAATCAAGCTCAAATCAAAGCCAGCAAATCTCAAGGAAGATTACATCAAAGCAAGGCTATCAAAGTGATTCAAGGAAGCTAGTTTGATTTAAGTTCTTCAAAGGAAATCATCTTCATCCATTCAAGTTCTTTCCACCTCATTCAAGGTGATATTTCAAGCATTCAAACTCCTAGAAGCTAAAGAAGCAATCAAGGTTCAAGGTAGCTTCATCATCTCCTTCATTCATTCAAAGAAATTCAAAGAGAAGATCAATAGAGAAGAATTGAAGGAAGAGGTACTGTTCACGTGAACAGTACTGTAATGTCCCGGATCTTTCGGATCCTTCGTTATGGGTCCCGGATCTGGTTTTTCAGGGTGTTCGACCCTGTTGTGTCTGAAATTTCGTTTCGGACATCTTTCGTGTTCGGATCGGCGCGATCCGGAGTCGTTTCGGAGGCCCGGAGTGTGTCCGCGGCTTTTCCGTGCGCGTTTTCCGATTTCCGCGCACGGGTTTCGGCGAGTCCTTCGGAACCCTGTAGCGGGTGAACCGGGCCGTTCACCAGCCCGCGAGTGGTACCGTTGCGATCAGTGTGTCGAGACGGTCGAGGAGGTGTATTTTCTATTTTTCGGTATTTTTGGCATTTTTTAGATTTTCTCTTTAAAGCCTTTTTCTTTTTCTTTTTTCTTCCCTTTTTCTTCTTCCTTCTTCCCCTCCCGTGAGCACGCAACGGTCACCCCCCTTTTTCCCCTCCTTGCCCGTTGGAACCTCGCGGCGGCCCCTTCCCCTCCGGCGACGGGTGGTGGACCTTGGCGGCAGCGCGGTGACGACGGCGGCGGCGAGAGGATCGCGGCGGTGCCCCCATTGGCGCGTGGTTGTGGAGTTCGTGGTTGAGCTAGATTTGAAGATCGGCAGCGATTCGGTGGATTTCGAGCTTCCTTGAGGTAGGGGGACGAATCCTTACCCTCTTTCTAGCATTCCCCGTGATTTCTAGGCCGCGGAGAGGCCGAGAGGGGCTAGATTCATGCCGGGAGGGTTATTTCCATGTTTGAGGTTTGAGCGCCGGATCCGTCGATTCGTGGGGTTTTTGATCGATTTGGGGGCTCTAGATGCATGCTAGGTCATTGTGGGGTGATTTCCCCATTGTTTTCCCTTCACCAAAGGGGGTGAATGGGCGTGGTTTAGTGATTTTCGGCCGTAGTTCGCGAACCGGGCTCGGCCCTATGTCGCGCTATAGTCCAGTGGCGCGTTCTTGATGAACGCGCTGTGTCGTCCGAGCGTGTCCGTCGGAGAAGACGAACAGTAAGGCGGTGGGGGAACGCGCCTGGTTCGGGTAGCGCGATCTCCAGATCACGCTATCCAAGACTAGCACGTTCAGATTGAACGCGCTAGCCTTGGGCAGCGTGACATGGAAGATCGCACTAGCCAAAGCTAGCGCGTTCTTCGGTGTCGCGCTAGGGATACCTAGCGCGACCTTTTCCCTTCCCCGAACCGCGTTTTGCGGGTAGCGTGACCACCGGTTTGATGAGTTTTGGACCCGGTTGTGGCGTGGCCCTAGGGATGCCGTGGGCACCCAGTGAGAGCCACAGGGGCGCCCGGGGTTCCTCGGAGAGTCAGTTACCTAGGTAGGAGTGCCGCGTGACTTGAGGGACGGTCGGACCTCATGCGTGTGTCCCCGGCTTCCGTACCTACCGTAGGATCATCGAGAGTCTGTGCTAGTGCTTGGTCGGTGGTTCCCGTGGATTAGTCCTTACTTCCAGTGACCTGTCCACTAGTCGTAGCTTTCTGCGCACGCGTGTGCGGACCCACCTGGGAGTGGTGGAGAGCGAGACCCAGTGTGACGCGGTTTTTAGGCTGGTTACCGTAGGGCCCCTTGCCTTTGCCACCAGAGTCCGGTGGGGGGGAAAACCAGCTAGAGGACCCGACCTAGAGCAGATGGTCTGTGTGTGCACACGTAGTTGGGGGCTTAGGGCACGCACTGACGAGTGCGACCCCAGCTAGTCCTTGTTGTGGTACTTGTTGCGTGTTTGAGCCTCACGCCCGGGGCGTTGTAGCTAGACACTTGTGACGCGGTGTAAGACGTCAGGGGACGCATCCGGTCGTTCTTCTTGTGGATGGTGCTCCTGTTCACTGGCAGGCGTGGACTCGTGTTTTGTTGGACCGAGGTTCCGTACTACGGTACCGTTAGAGTAGATGACTTTTCCGTTTATTTACTTTAGCTTGTCGGTTCTACCGTACTCTCGGTTGGTAGGGTTGTCTTCTTCTTCCTCGTTTTCCGTGCGAGGTGGGGATTCGCGGGATCCCTACTGGGCCAATGAGATGAGGCTCACCCCTGCTCTTCAGGTGAGGCGGGGTCGGCGGGAGGCGCGGCTGAGTTTCAGCGTGGGTCTTCCAGCCAGGGTTAGTTGCCAGTCTGCCAGAGCCGGGGGATGCCCCGCGTAGTTGTACTCCGGGGGATGCCCCGTGTTGTTGTACGCCGGGGGATGCCCCGTGTAGTTGTACTTTCTTTCCTGTTGACTGTACTTTCTTTTGGACATGAGACACTGTGGACCTTGTAGCAGTTTATGTATTTATATTATTATGTGCATTTTATTTTGGATTATTGTGCTATCTCTGTGGTCGTTGCAGCTTCTCTTATACCCCACACCACTCATTTCTACCCTTCCGAGTCTTCGGGCTCGTGGGTTGGCGGGCCGAGATTCGAGACGCGCCGGTTCCTTTCCGGTACTCGGATCCTCGGGTCGTCACAGCTGGTATCAGAGCAGGTTGTGGAGGTATATCGAAACTTGGAACGAATTGCAGTGGTCCAGAAGGTCCATGAATATCCTGTACAGTCGGCGACTGGCTTAGGGTCGTGTGTTTTATTGATTTCCGGTGCTTTTTTCGATGCCAGGTGTGTTATGGTGCCGCGGAGGAGGACTCGTGCCCAGTAGGGAGAGTCTAGTGGTGGTCCAGAGGAGCAGAGCAGGGCTTCAATTTCTGAGGGTGTATCTAGAGATGCGAGAGCTCCAGGGATGGACGATTTCTTCCGAGGCATGTTTGAGTATGTGTTTCAGCAGCGGCATGGAGGTCAGCAGCAGGGAGGTCATCAGCAGTAAGGTGGCGAGGCTGGTGAGGATCAGGCTTGAGGTGGTCGCGGTCGTGTGCTGAAGGAGTTTTTGCTGTACCAGCCTCCTTCTTTTGGTGGGCAGTCGGATCCTGAGGTGGCCAGAGAGTGGCTGGATGATGTGCAGCGGATTTTCAGTGCGATGGAGTGTCCCGAGGAGGAGCAGGTGGCGCTGGCCACTCATCGTCTTCAGGGATCGGCCCGTACTTGGTGGACATCGGAGTGGGGTTCAGTGTTCCGATCTCGTCCTCTTCGGCAGATTGCGTGGCAGGAGTTCGTCACGGCTTTCGAGTGAGCCTTCTGTCCGTCCTTTGTCAGGTCGCAGAGGTTGCGAGAGTTCATGGAGCTGACTCAGGGTGACATGACGGTGATGGAGTACCGTGCCAGGTTTATCGAGTTGGGCCGTTATGCTCCTCATATCATGGCGGATGAGGAGGTGAAGACCGATCAGTTTGTTAGTGATCTGAGGCTAGAGTTGAGGCATCATCTTCTTGCGTCGGGTTTGACCAGTTTGGATGCGGCATGTAAGGCAGCAGCGGCGCTGGAGAGAGATTTGCAGAAGGTTCGAGGGCAGAGCAGTGCTAGTCAGGTGCAGGCAGATTTCAGCCAGCCGTCAGGGATGCAGCAGCAGAGTGCCACCCAGCTCTCAGCAGGTGGATCAGTGGCGACACAGACTACGGCTCCGGCGCCAGGTTCATCCTTCAAGTCGAAGCTTAAGAAGTTGCTTAAGGAAGCTGGTTTTAGCAAGAGGCGTCAGGATCGTAAGGAGTCGGGGCAGGAGTCGTTGGGCAGTGTTCAGCAGCCAATGGCTTTTCAGCGTCAGGGTTCGATGACTGGTTCACGGGATGGCTGTCCCAGGTGCGGTGGTTCTCATCCAGGCAGACCGTGTTCGGCGCCCGTGGTTTGCTTCAGGTGCGACCAGCCAGGGCACATGGCACGTGACTGTCCGCAGAGACCGCGCCAGCCGCACGAGTTTCAGCAGCAGCAGCAGTTTCGGCCCCAGCAGTCGTCAGCACAGCCGCAGCAGGGACAGTTCCCTCAGTTGGCATGGTCAGCTACTATGGGTGGGCAGTGATGGGGACATCGCTTACCCCTTCACATGCCTCCGAGGGTTCTGCTGCTCGCCATGATTTGTGGAGTCTAGCTATATAATTTTCCACATTTTCTTGAGTCATAATCATGTAATTTTGCCTTTTATTGAGTCTATTACCTAAGTTAGTTAGTCATTTCCCTAAGTCCAAGTTTCATTAACTAGCTTAGTAGGTTATTGGGCATGTTCATTAGGCCTGGCCCATGGGCGCCCCCTCTCCCCACCCCTTGGTCTTCTGTCTTTAGTCCTTTTCACAGGGACTTTTTGTAAAAAGGGGATTTCCTATATATAGGACCCCAACCCCCCCTCTTTGGGATAATGAAGAATTATTGAAAGATTGCATCCACTTGAGTCTAACCCTCTCTCCCTCTAGTTCTCTCTCTCTCTCTCTCTCTAGTTCTCTCCCTCTCTCCTAGGGGCGAACCCCCTCTCTCCCCTCCCTCCTTCTCTCTCTAAAATTCGAAATTCCCCTCTCTCCTCACCCCTTGCCACCTCACTTGCCACCTAGGCAAGTCTCTTCACCTCCCAAGACCCCCATTACTTCACCATTAATCACTCCACCTCCCCAAGCACCCTTTCACCTTCCCAAGGCATCCCTCCCCCTTCCCCAAGCAACCTTCCACCTCCCAAGGGCCCTTTCCCCTCCCCAAGGAGCCCCTTCACCTCCCTAGGTCGTCCACCCCCTTCCCCTCCCACCTAGGGTCGACCCCCTCAACCCCTCTCCACCCTCCCATTGCCTTGGCCGACCCCTCCACCCCCCCTTTTGTCAACTTCAGTTCTGTCTGCAGGCTGATCTGCAGACCAGCCTCGAGTTGCAGCGACTACCACGACAACATCTTGAAGCTTCTGGGGGCGTGGCCTACCTTTCTGGAAAGGTCGTCCAGTCCCCTACGCAGGAGAGAAAGAATCGTGCAATTTCGAGTTCGTGGCCGCCCGTGAGAGCTGTCCTACCCCGACTGCGCCAGACACCACCTGCAGAAGGCCTGAGCCCGATTGGAAGCAGCTTCACGACCAACGGCGAAGGAATCAGGCTGAAGTTCCTTCTTCAAAGTTCTTCCTCCCCCTGTCCCGGACCAGGAGAAAGAAGCAGAGCTACATTCGGCATCCGGGACCCCAAGTTCTGATTTTTTCTCCTCCAGTCGCACGAGGCTGCCTTCTCCAGGCTTCTGCGACCAGCATACACTCATCGGCGTCCCCCTGTCCACCCTGACATCAGAAGGTGTTGCCGTCAGTTTTGCGGTGAAGAGGCTTTGTCCACGGTTCCAGCGACTCCAACGGTTCGTGATTCGGCATCCGGGAGCGGCCGGGACAACTTCTGCAATCCACTGCTCGCATCTGGTAGCCACTGCGGCAAGAGTCTGCAACCCGGTTCGTCGCTGTACCACGGCTAATCGTGGAGGATTCAGACCCACGGCCCTTCATCAAAGTTCTTCCTCCATCTGTCCCCAACCAGGAGAAAGAAACAGAACCCCATTCGGCATCCCGGGGCCAGAGTTCCAAATTTTCTCCCTCTGTTGCGCGGATCTGCCTCCAGCAGCCTACAGGGACCAGTGCCTACTCTTCAGGGCACACCGATCGTCCACAGCCTCAGATCGCAGCCCCACCAACTCCAGCTGAAAGCTAGCTCGACCACGGAGACGACACCGCTGATTTCGTGCCAATCGGAGTTCGGGAGCGTCCGTGACAGCATCTGCAACCTACTTCCACAGAACAGGTCCGGCCAGAGACCACACCAACTGTCCTGGTTCAGTCGCCAGTGCTGCCAGTCCCTGACTCCAAAGGCCACCCCAAAATTCAGACAACACCGGCTTCAAGTCAGGAAGCATTGCGAGGTGGTTTCGCTCAATTTGGAGTCTGGACGAGCCCGGGACAGAGCCAACAACGGCACCCTGTCTAGCAGTCCAGATTGCAGCTGAACGCTCATTGATTTGCTTTCTACCATTTCGGTCCGTCCTCCCATCCCCGCCTGGCCGGCTTACCGCCCCACCCTGCGTGGTGGTAGTGTTTGCTGTAATTAATCAATTCTCACTCCCGAGATCACCCTCCTACGCGAGGTGTAGTAATTGTACTCTTGGCAGGTTTTTGAAGCTACACCGGCGCAGTGTGCGGGGACCACACTTCCCCGCTCGCCCTCGTCTCCGACCGGGATCGGCGTCTTCACGCCGATCAGGTGAGCTCCTGGCCACTCTTCGCTGCTGGTTATTACCATTGCTAGCTTAGTATCGCTCTTAGTTGTCCGTCGGAGGTGAGACGAGCGCTCGATCTATAATTCAATCCAATCAAGTGTTCACCGTGGAGCGAGTTGAGAGAGAGCCATTGCATCCCACGCCCTCGGCGTGCCGGCCGCCCTTGAAATCAGGCACCCCTGGCCCATTGGGATCTATCCCTATCCGGCCGACCCTTGGAGCCCCGAGGTCCAACCTCGGACCCTCACCACCATCGCCGGTCCTTCTACGGATCCGAGTGTGCTTCCGCGAGCGAAACCGCATGTGCGACGTTGCCGACTCATAGTGCTGCTTGCTATCCTAGGTCCAAGGGAGTCGCGACACATCAAATTGATATCATTGTCCTCCGCTGCATGTTGTGTCACATCAAATTGGTATCAGAGCAAGTTCTAGACTTGTCTCTACTAAGTCTTGTCCTAGGGCAGTTGCATTCATCACCCGATCATCATGCATACCCCTCGTTGGCCAAATGGACCGATTGACACCCTCCACATGGACTACATTGTAGATGAGGACCTTCATTTTGATGGAAATCCTCATGCTTATCTTAGGTGGGAGAATACCATGGAAAGGGACTTTGAAAGAACTTGGGTATATGGATCCGAGAGAGTCTGCAGGGCCAAGGCCCGACTTCGGGGTCTAGCTAAGAAAATGTGGGAACACAAAGAGAGATTCAGAAGGGTTTGGGGGCAAGAGCCCATTCACTCATGGGAAGAGATGAAGAGTGAGCTTAGGAAGATCTACGCCCCCCGACCGTCCCACTCCTACCGTGAGGACCATAACCCGAGGAGCACCCCCACTCCCCCTTTTCCTCCCAGTCAACCCAAGGCCTCCACTAGGACCCAAACCCCACCACCCAAAAGACCCCAAGACTCATTAGAAGAACTAAGGATTGAGATTAAGAATATCTTCACCTCCCTTAGGGTCCAAACTCCACCACCCCAAATAATTCCAACTTGCACCACCCCATCGCCAAAAGGCCTTCCCACTCCCCTGGAGAGCAAGACCCCCACACCACAACGGGATGAGATTGAAGTTGAGGAATATGAGGCCTCCCCCGAATGGGAAGAGGAGTATGAATCACAATATCATGGGTTAGGCAAAGAAGTTCCCATCCCAAGTGGAGGAAGCATTATGGCTCAATCCACCCTCATCATTCCAACCCGTATGGACCCCATGTCCACTCCACCAAGGCCCATGATGGCCACCACCACCCCACCCAAAACTCTCCCACCAACCCACACTCCACAAACTTCCTTGGACCCCAAAACCACCCCTCCATCTTCCCCTAAAAGAGACACACCCCCTGAAACCAATCAACCCAATCCTCCTCAACCCATCCATCTTCCACTACCAATCCCTACCCAACCCCAACCGAGGCCTCCACTTCTCCCCTTACCGATCCTAAACCAAGTTCCCCTTTACCTCCCACCCCGGGGGTACCACACACCTATCCTCACCACCACACCCTCACGGGACCATCTCACCTCCTTGATAGAGGAACACATGATTCCCATACCCGACCCCATAAAGGTGAACACACCAACCCCCGCCATAGAGATCACCCATGTCCAGAAAGAAGAAGGAACTTCACATGGTGGTCTTAACCTTACACCACCCTCCTTAATAGGGACCGAGCTTATCTTAGGAGAACCCCTTTCACGTTGGCTAAAGGAGAACCCATTTGGAGATCTCATGGTCCATGCTTACCCACCCATGGAGCAAAACCTTCCTATAGTACCCTTATCCACCTATCACACCACAATCCAATCATCCTATCAGGTGGAAACATTAGGGGATTTTCTTGAGGGTCTAACTTGGCAAATGAAGCTAACTGGCATGTTGACCACTGTAGCCGAACAACCTAGGAGTCTTAACCTCCTACATCTATGTGTCGGGTCCATCTCTTCCATTTACACTATGGGTTGCTACACTAGCGACCTTCTTTTATCCCTCCCCATTCCCGAAGAGCCCGATGCTATCCGCGAATTGGAGTTACTTATTTCGGGTAGGATGCCAAGCCCTCCAATCATGACCAACCAACCCTCCTCGAACTTCGGTTCAATTACTACATTTGAGGAGGAGGACTCACCATTTGGAGACCTTGAGGTGAAAGAATACCTCACCCTTGGTAACACATTCCATGACCCCTTTGATCCAACCCTATGGAAGACAATGAACCCATGGGACCTGACCACCCTACCCACCACCCACTCCCTCCTACCCTCACCAAACATGCTAGAACCAACACACCTCGTCCTAGACCCAGTCCACACCAAGGGAACCATGACCATGGGCAGTATACACCTAGGGAACAAGGTAGTGCCCCACCCCATGATGCATACCTACTATGATCCCTTCGACCCTTACAAATGGGAGCTTAAAGGTCACCCCATACCCACACACATGGTCATCATCTCTAGGAGAAGAAAGCACCCATCTTGGCATGTCACATCATTCGACAAGGGTCATGAGTCCAGCCCTCCCATGCATGTCACGCACAGTTTAGGCTCAATGCATAACTGGCCTACATTTGATTGTGCTGGCCCACCCACATTCTTCATAGCCCTTACACTTGAATGGAGCACACATGGATGTCCGGGTCCCCCGGTAATTCTCACAGCCATACACGATAGATCCACCTATGGTTTCCCAGGCCCCCCTGAGTCCACAAGATGCCTCATCACATCCATGAATGATAGGTCTATGTACGGTTGCCCCGGTCCCCCTCTGCATACCACATACTTCCCACCCCCACCGCACCATCACTCAAAGCATTCTCATTCAAGCAAGCATCCAAATATGGGTAGTGACGATCATAATGAGCGGGCTATAACTCAAGGGTGGCACTTTGAAATCCAAGGAGGTAACCTCGCGATGGTGGCATTGGAACGACTCTATCTTAGGGCCACCTCCAAATCGAGGGCACGAGGACTTGGACCTTTCATGTTCCAAGCGGCTTTGGCCAACCTGGCTTATGGATTAGATTTACTAATGGGCTATGGGATATACCCCAATTCTCATGCGGCTGATCCGGCACCCTACATGGGCACCGCGGTGAATCCCAGTGAGTACTTTGAGCCTATAACTTCCTTTAAGAGGGACACCCCGGAGTGCTTCCACCAAACAGCCTTGAGAGCCCGACGTGTACACAGAGGGGCAATACTATGCAAGCAGGGTTCCAACGCCAGCACGAGGGTGTGTCCGGGCCGCCTTGAGAGGATGAAGAGCCGTCCCCTGGTCGCAGGTGCAGGTTGATTTTGGTGATTGCAGGTCGCCCTGAGCTGCTCCCCTGGTGGGCCCTTACTCGACGGAGTCGAGTTCTCCGCACCCTGGGAGTATGATGGGGACATCGCTTACCCCTTCACATGCCTCCGAGGGTCCTGCTGCTCGCCATGATTTGTGGAGTCTAGCTATATAATTTTCCACATTTTCTTGAGTCATAATCATGTAATTTTGCCTTTTATTGAGTCTATTACCTAAGTTAGTTAGTCATTTACCTAAGTCCAAGTTTCATTAACTAGCTTAGTAGGTTATTGGGCCTGTTCATTAGGCCTGGCCCATGGGCGCCCCCTCTCCCCACCCCTTGGTCTTCTGTCTTTAGTCCTTTTCACAGGGACTTTTTGTAAAAAGGGGATTTCCTATATATAGGACCCCAACCCCCCCTCTTTGGGATAATGAAGAATTATTGAAAGATTGCATCCACTTGAGTCTAACCCTCTCTCCCTCTAGTTCTCTCTCTCTCTCTCTCTAGTTCTCTCCCTCTCTCCTAGGGGCGAACCCCCTCTCTCCCCTCCCTCCTTCTCTCTCTAAAATTCGAAATTCCCCTCTCTCCTCACCCCTTGCCACCTCACTTGCCACCTAGGCAAGTCTCTTCACCTCCCAAGACCCCCATTACTTCACCATTAATCACTCCACCTCCCCAAGCACCCTTTCACCTTCCCAAGGCATCCCTCCCCCTTCCCCAAGCAACCTTCCACCTCCCAAGGGCCCTTTCCCCTCCCCAAGGAGCCCCTTCACCTCCCTAGGTCGTCCACCCCCTTCCCCTCCCACCTAGGGTCGACCCCCTCAACCCCTCTCCACCCTCCCATTGCCTTGGCCGACCCCTCCACCCCCCCTTTTGTCAACTTCAGTTCTGTCTGCAGGCTGATCTGCAGACCAGCCTCGAGTTGCAGCGACTACCACGATAACATCTTGAAGCTTCTGGGGGCGTGGCCTACCTTTCTGGAAAGGCCGTCCAGTCCCCTACGCAGGAGAGAAAGAATCGTGCAATTTCGAGTTCGTGGCCGCCCGTGAGAGCTGTCCTACCCCAACTGCGCCAGACACCACCTGCAGAAGGCCTGAGCCCGATTGGAAGCAGCTTTACGACCAACGGCGAAGGAATCAGGCTGAAGTTCCTTCTTCAAAGTTCTTCCTCCCCCTGTCCCGGACCAGGAGAAAGAAGCAGAGCTACATTCGGCATCCGGGACCCCAAGTTATGATTTTTCTCCTCCAGTCGCACGAGGCTGCCTTCTCCAGTCTTCTGCGACCAGCATACACTCATCGGCGTCCCCCTGTCCACCCTGACATCAGAAGGTGTTGCCGTCAGTTTTGTGGTGAAGAGGCTTTGTCCACGGTTCCAGCGATCCAACGGTTCATGATTCGGCATCCGGGAGCGGCCGGGACAACTTCTGTAATCCACTGCTCGCATCTGGTAGCCACTGCGGCCAGAGTCTGCAACCCGGTTCGTCGCTGTACCACGGCTAATCGTAGAGGATTCAGACCCACGGACCTTCATCAAAGTTCTTCCTCCATCTGTCCCCAACCAGGAGAAAGAAACAGAACCCCATTCGGCATCCCGGGGCCAGAGTTCCAAATTTTCTCCCTCTGTCGCGCAGATCTGCCTCCAGCAGCCTACAGGGACCAGTGCCTACTCTTCAGGGCACACCGATCGTCCACGGCCTCAGATCGCAGCCCCACCAACTCCAGCTGAAAGCTACCTCGACCACAAAGACGACACCGCTGATTTCGTGCCAATCGGAGTTCGGGAGCGCCCGTGACAGCATCTGCAACCTACTTCCACAGAACAGGTCCGGCCAGAGACCACACCAACTGTCCTGGTTCAGTCGCCAGTGCTGCCAGTCCCTGACTCCAAAGGCCACCCAAAATTCAGACAACACCGGCTTCAAGTCAGGAAGCATTGCGAGGTGGTTTCGCTCAATTTGGAGTCGGACGAGCCCGGGACAGAGCCAACAACGGCACCCTGTCTAGCAGTCCAGATTGCAGCTGAACCCTCATTGATTTGCTTTCTACCATTTCGGTCCGTCCTCCCATCCCCGCCTGGCCGGCTTACCGCCCCACCCTGCGTGGTGGTAGTGTTTGCTGTAATTAATCAATTCCCACTCCCGAGATCACCCTCCTGCGCGAGGTGTAGTAATTGTACTCTTGGCAGGTTTTTGAAGCTACACCGGCGCAGTGTGCGGGGACCACACTTCCCCGCTCGCCCTCGTCTCCGACCGGGATCGGCGTCTTCACGCCGATCAGGTGAGCTCCTGGCCACTCTTCGCTGCTGGTTATTACCATTGCTAGCTTAGTATCGCTCTTAGTTGTCCGTCGGAGGTGAGACGAGCGCTCGATCTATAATTCAATCCAATCAAGTGTTCACCGCGGAGCGAGTTGAGAGAGAGCCATTGCATCCCACGCCCTCGGCGTGCCGGCCGCCCTTGAAATCAGGCATCCCTGGCCCATTGGGATCTATCCCTATCCGGCCGACCCTTGGAGCCCCGAGGTCCAACCTCGGACCCTCACCACCATCGCCGGTCCTTCTACGGATCCGAGTGTGCTTCCGCGAGCGAAACCGCATGTGCGACGTTGCCGACTCATAGTGCTGCTTGCTATCCTAGGTCCAAGGGAGTCGCGACACATCAAATTGATATCATTGTCCTCCGCTGCATGTTGTGTCACATCAGGTAGAGATCCCGAGGCAGAGTGACTCATCTGACCAGGGCGGAAGCTGAGGCATCGCATTTGGTGGAAGGTACTCTTTCGATTTTGGGTTGTGCGGCTCGTGTTTTGTTCGATTCAGGTGCTTCTCATTCGTTCATCTCGGAGGTTTTCGCTCAGAGCGTGGAGGACCAGGTGACCGAGGTGTCCTATGACTTGGCGGTAGAGTTGCCTACCGGTGACTTCATGATCACCCCGTACTGCTTCGAGAAGGTACCTGTATGGGTGGAAGGGCGGAACTTGCCGGTTAGACTCTACGCGTTACCGCTTCAGGACTTCGATGTGATTTTGGGCATGGATTGGCTCGAGGCTCATCATGCCTTGGTGGATTGTGGCTCGAAGAAGGTCTACTTCCGACAGCCCCATGGACCCACCTTCTATTTTCAAGGTATTCGATCTTCCTCTTCCCGCTTGCTTATTTCGGCTTTCCGTTCGCATCGTTTGCTTGATGCAGGTTGTCAGGGTTTTCTCGCATCCGTGGTTTTGGTCGAGCGGCAGGGCCCTGAGGTAGAGGACATTCCTGTCGTGTGCGAGTTTCCTGATATTTTCCCCGAGGAGCTACCAGGGATGCCACCGCAGCGAGAGATTGATTTCGTGATTGAGGTGGTGCCGGGTACGGCGCCCATGTCGAAGGCCCCTTATCGGATGGCGCCTGCTGAGTTGCGAGAGCTGAAGGCGCAGTTGCAGGAGTTGCTGGCCAAGGGGTATATTCGTCCTAGTTATTCCCCGTGGGGTGCGCCGGTATTGTTTGTGAAGAAGAAGGATGGTAGTTTGAGGCTGTGCATCGACTACCGTCAGTTAAACCAGGTGACTGTCAAGAACAGGTATCCGTTGCCGCGGATTGATGACTTGTTCGATCAGCTTCAGTCGGTCCAAGTGTTTTCGAGGATCGATTTGAGATCGGGTTATTACCAGCTGCGGATCCGAGAGTCAGACGTGGAGAAGACGGCGTTTCGGTCGAGGTATGGGCATTATGAGTTCTTGGTGATGCCGTTCGGGCTCACCAATGCCCCCGCAGCATTCATGGACTTGATGCATAGGGTGTTTCGTCCGTACTTGGACCAGTTTGTGGTCGTGTTTGTGGACGATATCCTTATGTATTCGCGGTCTGCTGAGGAGCATGTACAGCATTTGAGAGCGGTATTACAGACCTTGCGTGATCACCAGTTGTATGCCAAGTACAGCAAGTGCGAGTTCTGGCTCCGAGAGGTGCACTTTCTGGGGCATGTTATTTCTGGTGATGGTGTTTCCGTGGACTCGGCCAAGGTCGAGGCGGTGGTGCAGTGGCCGAGGCCGAGTTCTGTCACGGAGATTCGGAGTTTCTTGGGGCTTGCAGGTTATTATCGGCGGTTTATTCAGGATTTCTCTCGTATTGCGGCCCCGATGACCAGGCTTACGCGGAAAGAGGTGCAGTTTGTCTGGACGGAGGAGTGTGAATAGAGCTTCATGGAGCTGAAGAGATTGCATACCACTGCTCCGGTTTTGGTGTTGCCATCTGGCTCGGGTGGTTTCGTGGTGTGTACAGATGCTTCCGCGGTAGGCCCCGGTGCTGTGTTGATGCAGCATGGGAGAGTTGTGGCGTATGCGTCGCAGCAGTTGAAGCCACATGAGGCGAACTACCCTACTCATGATCTTGAGTTGGCAGCGGTGATCTTCGCTCTGAAGATTTGGAGGCATTATTTGTACGGCGAGCGGTTTGAGCTCTTCACTGATCACCAGAGTTTGAGGTATGTGTTCATGCAGAAGGACCTTAACCTCAGACAGAGGAGATGGATGGAGTACATGAAGGATTATGACGTTACTCTGTCTTATCAGCCTGGCAGGATGAACGTCGTGGCTGATGCTCTGAGCAGGAGGGTAACGGTCAGTCAGATGTTGTTGAGAAAGTGGAAGCTTTGGGAGCAGGTCCCGGCCATGACTTTTAGGCTCAAGGTCCCTCAGGACCAGGGTTCGGCTATCCTTGTGAGTCTGACTGTCACGCCCGCGGTGCGTCGACAGGTGACTGAGGCCCAGCGAGCGGACCCCGAGCTACCTCGTGTTTTGTCGATGGCCGAGGTGGAGTTTGGCGAAGATGGAGCTGTGAGGTTCAGAGGTAGATTGTATGTGCCGGCCGAGGGGAAGGTACGGCGTACGGTTTTGCGTGAGGCTCATGGGAGTCGGTATGCCGTGCACCCCGGATCGGCTAAGATGTACCAGAACCTGAAGAGGCAGTTTTGGTGGCCTGGCATGAAGAGAGATGTTACGGAATTTGTGGCCAGGTGTTTGACCTGTCAGCAGGTGAAGGCTGAGCACCAGCGACCAGGAGGCACACTTCAGCCCTTGGATGTTCCTGCTTGGAAGTGGGACCATGTGACCACTGATTTTATGGTTGGATTATCGAGGACGTCCAGTGGGGAGGATAGTATCTGGTTGCTAGTGGATAGACTGACGAAAACGGCGCGATTACTGCTGGTCAAAGTCAGTTGGAGCGTGCAGCGTTTGGCTCGGTTGTATGTGGAGCGGATCGTCCCGTTGCATGGAGTTCCTATCTCTATCGTGTCCGATCGTGACCCCCGTTTCACTTCTGGATTCTGGAGGAGCTTCCTGAAGGCTCTAGGCACTGAGTTGGCATTCAGCTCGGCCTATCATCCTCAGTCGGACGGTCAGTCTGAGCGGACCATTCAGACTTTGGAGGACATGCTGCGAACGTGTTGCTTGGAGTGGCAGGGGAGTTGGACCCACCATCTGCCATTAGTGGAGTTTGCCTACAACAACAGCTATCATTCGAGCATTGGTATGGCTCCTTATGAGGCGTTGTATGGGCGACCTTGTCGGACTCCGCTTGATTGGTTCGAGGTGGGCGGGCGTGCTTTGACCGGGCCAGAGTTGGTGCAGCAGTGTGTTGAGGTGGTGCATCTCGTTCGGCAGAAGATGTTGGCAGCTCAGAGCCGGCAGAAGAGTTATGCCGATCGTAGGAGGCGACCTCTCAGCTTTGCTGTCGGAGATCGAGTTTTCTTGAGAGTGTCTCCCATGAAGGGCGTGATGCGCTTCGGTAGGCGTGGGAAGTTGAGTCCCCGCTATGTTGGTCCCTTCCCCATCGTTGAGCGTGTTGGGGAAGTTGCTTATCGGTTGCAGCTACCTCCAGAGCTTTCCGCCGTGCATGATGTGTTCCACGTGTCGATGCTTCGGAAGTACATGCCCGATGATTCTCATGTTCTCGAGGATGCCGTTTGGCCTGAGGTGACCCCAGATCTGTCCCTTCCGGAGTTTCCTGTTCACATTGAGGATCGACGGGAGCAGCGCCTGCGGAACAAGGTTATTCCTCTGGTTAAGGTGGTCTGGCAGCGTCATTCTGGCGGCGAGGCATCTTGGGAGCGCGAGGATGAGATGCGAGAGTCGTATCCTTATTTGTTTGTGTGAGTCTTTCCCCCGTCCTTATGCCTTGTCCTTAAATTTCGAGGATGAAATTCGTTTAAGGGGGGGAGGGCTGTAATGTCCCGGATCTTTCGGATCCTTCGTTAGGGGTCCCGGATCTAGTTTTTTAGGGTGTTCGACCCTGTTGTGTCTGAAATTTCGTTTCGGACATCTTTCGTGTTCGGATCGGCGCGATCCGGAGTCGTTTCGGAGGCCCGGAATGTGTCCGCGGCTTTTCCGTGCGCGTTTTCCGATTTCCGCGCACTGGTTTCGGCGAGTCCTTCGGAACCCTGTAGCGGGTGAACCGGGTCGTTCACCAGCCAGCGAGTGGTACCGTTGCGATCAGCGTGTCGAGACGGTCGAGGAGGTGTATTTTTCTATTTTTTGGTATTTTTCGGATTTTCTATTTTAAGCCTTTTTCTTTTTTCTTCCCTTTTTCTTCTTCCTTCTTCCCCTCCCGTGAGCGCGCAACGGTCACCCCCCTTTTTCCCCTCCTTGCCCGTTGGAACCTCGCGGCGGCCCCTTCCCCTCCGACGACGGGTGGTGGACCTTGGCGGCAACGCGGTGACGACGGCGGCGGCGAGAGGATCGCGGCGGTGCCCCCATTGGCGCGTGGTTGTGGAGTTCGTGGTTGAGCTAGATTTGAAGATCGGCGGCGATTCGGTGGATTTCGAGCTTCCTTGAGGTAGGGGGACGAATCCTTACCCTCTTTCTAGCATTCCCCGTGATTTCTAGGCCGCGGAGAGGCCGAGAGGGGCTAGATTCATGCCGGCAGGGTTATTTCCATGTTTGAGGTTTGAGCGCCGGATCCGTCGATTCGTGGGGTTTTTGATCGATTTGGGGGCTCTAGATGCATGCTAGGTCGTTGTGGGGTGATTTCCCCATTGTTTTCCCTTCACCAAAGGGGGTTAATGGGCGTGGTTTTGTGATTTCTGACCGTAGTTCGCGAACCGGGCTAGGCCCGATGTCGCGCTATAGTCCAGTGGCGCGTTCTTGATGAACGCGCTGTGTCGTCCGAGCGTGTCCGTCGGAGAAGACGAATAGTAAGGCGGTGGGGGAACGCGCCTGGTTCGGGTAGCGCGATCTCCAGATCGCGCTATCCAAGACTAGCACGTTCAGATTGAACGCGCTAGCCTTGGGCAGCGCGACATGGAAGATCGCGCTAGCCAAAGCTAGCGCGTTCTTCGGTGTCGCGCTAGGGATACCTAGCGCGACCTTTTCCCTTCCCCGAACCGCGTTTTGCGGGTAGCGTGACCTCCGGTTTGATGAGTTTTGGACCCGGTTGTGGCGTGGCCCTAGGGATGCCGTGGGCACCCAGTGAGAGCCACAGGGGTGTCCGGGGTTCCTCGGAGAGTCAGTTACCTAAGTAGGAGTGCCGCGTGACTTGAGGGACGGTCGGACCTCATGCGTGTCCCCGGCTTCCGTACCTACCGTAGGATCATCGAGAGTCTGTGCTAGTGCTTGGTCGGTGGTTCCCGTGGATTAGTCCTTACTTCCAGTGACCTGTCCACTAGTCGTAGCTTTCTGCGCACGCGTGTGCGGACCCACCTGGGAGTGGTGGAGAGCGAGACCCAATGTGACGCGGTTTTTAGGCTGGTTACCGTAGGGCCCCTTGCCTTTGCCACCAGAGTCCGGTGGGGGGGAAAACCAGCTAGAGGACCCGACCTAGAGCAGATGGTCTGTGTGTGCACACGTAGTTGGGGGCTTAGGGCACGCACTGACGAGTGCGACCCCAGCTAGTCCTTGTTGTGGTACTTGTTGCGTGTTTGAGCCTCACGCCCGGGGCGTTGTAGCTAGACACTTGTGACGCGGTGTAAGACGTCAGGGGACGCATCCGGTCGTTCTTCTTGTGGATGGTGCTCCTGTTCACTGGCAGGCGTGGACTCGTGTTTTGTTGTACCGAGGTTCCGTACTACGGTACCGTTAGAGTAGACGACTTTTCCGTTTATTTACTTTAGCTTGTCGGTTCTACCGTACTCTCGGTTGGTAGGGTTGTCTTCTTCTTCCTCGTTTTCCGTGTGAGGTGGGGATTCGCGGGATCCCTACTGGGCTAATGAGATGAGGCTCACCCCTGCTCTTCAGGTGAGGCGGGGTCGGCGGGAGGCGCGGCCGAGTTTCAGCGTGGGTCTTCCAGCCAGGGTTAGTTGCCAGTCTGCCAGAGCCGGGGGATGCCCCGCGTAGTTGTACTCCGGGGGATGCCCCGTGTTGTTGTACGCCGGGGGATGCCCCGTGTAGTTGTACTTTCTTTCCTGTTGACTGTACTTTCTTTGGACATGAGACATTGTGGACCTTGTAGCAGTTTGATTTATTTATTATTATGTGCATTTCCTTTTTGATTATTGTGCTATCTCTGTGGACGTTGCAGCTTCTCTTATACCCCACACCACTCCTTTCTACCCTTCCGAGTCTTCGGGCTCGTGGGTTGGCGGGCCGAGATTCGAGACGTGCCGGTTCCTTTCCGGTACTCAGATCCTCGGGTCGTCACAGCATGCAGATTCGAGACGCGCCGGTTCCGTTCCAGCCCTCTCCAGATACGTGATGTTTTTGTTCATGACAGGTGCGCCAATGAATGGACAAGGAATCAAGTTGAAATGGTGAACGTGAACGCTGAATGTTGCGCCCTCGCATGCGGATCGACCTACGCGGTCAGGTCGCGGGGATCAAGGGGGCAGCGCCCCCTGCGGGGGTTTCCGGGGGCGGAGCCCCCGGAACAAAATTTAGAAATGCTCAAAGCATATTCTATGTTGATTTCAATCCCAAAATACATGAAATTGATGAGGACATGAATATCTTGACTTATGAACATGTTTCATTGGTCTAACAATTCATTTTTACAGGTATAGGTGTTTCCGGTCGACCTACACACCTTGGCCGGTCGACCAGATTTGCCAGAGCCTAAGAATTTCACGTTTTACAGGTTTCGGTCAACCGCCCCTGTAATATCCCGGACCTTTTGGATCCTTTTTCGTGGGTCCCGGATCTGGTTTTCGGAGCGTCCAGCTCTGTTGTGTCCGAAATTCCGTTTCAGACATCTTTCGTGTTCGGATCGGCGCGATCCGGAGTCGTTTCGGAGGCCCGGAGGCGTTCCGCGGCTTTTCCGCGTGTGTTTTCCGATTCCCGGCGTGTGTTTCGGCTTTTCCTTCGGACGCTCGCTGCGGGTTAACTGGGCCGTTCACCCGGGCACGAGTGGTACCGTTGCGATCGGTGCGCTCCGAGGATTCCAGAAATGTATTTTTCTATTTTTTGGTATTTTTCCGAAAATTCGGATTTTCTATAAATCCTAATCCTTTTTCTTTTCTTTTTCCCTTTTCTCTTTCTTCTTCCTCTCCCTCTCTCTCTCGCGACCGTGAGCCCCCTCTCTCTCCCTCTCTCCCATTCGGACGCGGCGAACCCCTCTCCGGCTACGGACGGCGGCGGGGCGACGGCGCGGACGCGTGGGCGACGGTGAGGCGATCTCGTGGGCGTGCGGCGAGCGTGGGAAGCGTGGGGAGTTTGTAAAGCTTCGAGCATTCTTCGTGATTCGTGATCGATCCGGCGGAGCATTCGCTCCATCGAGGTAGGGTGACGTTCCTTAGCCTCATGCCGTTCTTTTCCGTGATTTATAGGCCGCGGGGAGGCCGAGAGGGGATCATTTGAGCGTTTTTGGGTTTTTCCATGATTTGGGGAGAGCTCGCCCGATCTATGGATTCAATGCATGGATTCGTGTTTTGAGGGCCTAGAATCATGCTAGGGGTCCCCAGGGGTCTTCCCCTTTGTTTTCCCCCTCTCCTATGGAGGTATGGGGGCGTGGTTAGAATTTTTGGGCGTTCTTACCGTTTTCGGCCGCGGACTGAGAACGCGCTATACTCCAGTAGCGCGTTCTTGGAGGTCGCGCTGTCCCGACCGAGCGCGTTCATCGGAGAAGATGAACAGTTTGGCGGTCCGTGTCGCGCTATGGGGCCATAGCGCGACAACCCTTGTTGCGCTAGGGGACCCTAGCGCGACATGCCCTGTCGCGCTAGGTGGCCCTAGCGCGATTTGGTTCGTTGTTGGGTGTTCCCCTTGGGCCGTGCGTGCGTCCCGGGCACCCCGTGGAGTTCCGTGACCGTGTCTTTGGTGTCCGGAAGTCCCGTTTGCCTCGGTCAGGCGTTTGACCGTGGGCCGTGCGTCTGTTTCTCTTCCGACCATGGTCACCGTGCGACGGGGCGGGTGTGTGGGGTGATTCCCACCTGTTGTCGGGTTCGGACGTCGTTTTCCGTTGACTCGAGAGTCTACTCCTTCAGTGACCCTCCACTAGTCGTAGCCCACCAGTACGAGGTGCTGGTCTCACCTGGGAGTGGTGTACGGGCACCCACCTTTCGAGACGGTTTGTGGACCGGTTACCGTAGGCCCCTCGTCGGTAGCCAGAGTCCGGCTACGGGGGGAAAACCGGTCAGAGGACCAGACCTAGTGACGCAAGGTCTGTGTGTGCACACGTGGTTGGGGGCGGTTGGACCCACGTCGACGGGCGTGACCCCAGCTAGTTACTTGTTTGTGGTTACTTGTACGGTGTTTGCGCCTCGGGTAGGACCTACCACGTCAGGCGGTTCACCTGCGGTGCGGTGTAAGACGTCAGGGGACGCTACCGGCTGTGCTTCTAGTGGGTGGTACTCCTGTCGAGTACGGAGTGTTAGACTGTCAGTCGTGTGTTTCCGACCTTCGGGTTTTGACGGTTCGACCGTTGAGTTTCGGTCTTCTCGTACCGTGGCACGTGTGTCGGTTTGCGTGCCGTAGGGTCTAGTTCTGTAGAGTACAGGGCTTTCCTTTCCGAGGTACTTTCCTACAGCTAGAGTAGTGGTTTCTCGTTTTTCGAGGTAGGGTTCGAGTGATCCCTACTGAGTCTTGTTCTGAGACTCATTCCCTGCGTGTTTTCACCGTGTTTCAGGGGAGACGCCACCTTCGGGGAGCGCGTCAGGAGCGCAGCGTGGTGCGGGTGCCCAGAGGTAGTGCCAGAGGTCAGAGCCGGGGTATGCCCCGTGTAGCTGTACTTTTCTTTCTTGTCACTGTACTAGTCGTGGACTGCTGTTATTATTGTTCTTTATTGTGGACCATGTAAATTGTTAATTTATTTCCTGCTTAATATTATAAATGTTTGATTTCTGCAATTATTTGTGATACTTGTGTAGTTTCCACACCATCCTTTTAACCCTTCCGAGTCTTCGGGCTCGTGGGTGGCGGTGCGAGTCTCGGGTTATCGGGCCTTCCCGGTAATCGGATTCTCGGGTCGTTACAGCTGGTATCAGAGCGCGGTTGTGGAATTACATGAGAATCATAGGTAATTGTAGTGGTCCACTAGTCCACAACGATGATGTACATGTGACGCTGGCATTGGGCACCGCATGTTTTATTCTGACATTGACGTTTCCGTGTTTTCTGTCTTGTGCTTCAGGAGCGAGGATGGCGCCGAGGAGGAGTTCTCGCTCTCAGCAGGGGCAGTCGGCTGGAGGTCAGGAGATCCAGCAGGGGGTCCAGAGGGACCAGGAGGAGCATAGCAGAGTTCCGGGAGCTACCGAGGCCGCGGATGCTGCGAGGGCTCCGGGGGCCGAGGATTTCTTCCGTGGCATGTACCATCTCATGGCTCAGCAGTTTGGCGGAGAGGCTGGTGAGGGCTCGTCCGTCAGGGGTGGGCCAGGCCGAGCGGTGAGGGACTTCATGCAGTTCCATCCACCTTACTTTAGCGGCCAGGCAGACCCTGATGCGGCTCGTGATTGGCTCGATGAGATGGAACGGGTGTTCAGTTCTGTGAAGAGTACTGCCGAGGACAGAGTGGTGTTGGCCTACAACCAGTTGCAGGGTACGGCTCGGAGGTGGTGGTCTTCCGAGTGGAAGACGTCCTTTCAGCTTCGTCCACTTGAGCAGGTCGAGTGGGATGACTTTGTCAGTGCTTTCGAGCGTACGTACTGTCCAGATGTTGTTGCTACGCAGCGGATGCGGGAGTTTCTGGAGCTGGTGCAGGGTGACATGTCCGTGTTGCAGTATAGGGCCCGATTTGTCGAGCTGGGTCGGTATGCACCTCATATCATGGAGCATGAGAGGGTGAGGACGACGCAGTTTGTGCAGGGCTTGAGGTTGGAGCTGAGGCACCATTTGATCGCGAATGGGGCCACTGATCTAGAGACAGCGTCTCGTGTTGCGATTTCCTTGGAGATGGATATGCAGAGGACTCGAGGACCGATCAGCCAGGGGCAGTCTTTGTCAGGTCGCAGCCAGCAGTCGGCTACCCAGCAGCAGGGTTTCTTCCAGCATGCGTCGGGTGGTTCAGGAGTACCGGCAGCGTCAGTGGCAGGATCTGCGTCCTTCGGCTCGAAGATCAAGAAGTTCTTGAAGAAGAGTCTTCGGAAGAAGCACAAGGATCAAGGGCAAGCTTCATCGGGCAGTGTACAGCAGCCGATTCCTTTGCAGCGTCAGGGATCAGTGGGTGGATCGCGAGGACCTTGTCCACGGTGTGGTGGGACCCACCCAGGCAGGCAGTGCACGGCGCCGATCATCTGTTTTCGGTGTGACCAGCCAGGGCACATGGCGCGTGACTGTCCTCAGAGGCCGCCGCAGCAGCAGGTTCCCCAGCAGCAGCAGCAGCAGCAGCAGGGACAGTATCCGCCGCTACCCAGGTCAGCTAGTGTGGGAGGCAGGCAGAGGGCTCGTGGCCAGATCACGCACTTGACCAGGGCAGAGGCAGTGGCGTCGCTACTCGTGGAAGGTACTGTTCAGATTTTGGGTTGTGCGGCTCGGGTTTTATTTGATTCTGGCGCGTCTCATTCGTTTATTTCGGAGGATTTCGCGTCGAGCATCGAGGAGCCGGTGACCCAGTTGTCCTGTGATTTGGCAGTGGAGTTGCCTTCGGGTGACTTTATGGTCACTCCGTATTGCTTCGACCAGGTTCCGGTGTGGATCGATGGGCGGAGTATGCCAGGCAGGTTGTATGCATTGCAGCTTCGGGATTACGACGTGATTCTAGGCATGGATTGGCTCGAGACTCATGGAGCGGTGGTGGATTGTGGGATGAAGAGGGTCTACTTCCAGCATCCGAGCAAGAGGACCTTCTATTTCCAAGGTATCCGTTCCACCTCTTCTCGATTTCTTATCTCTGCTATTCGAGCCCGTCGATTGCTTGATTCAGGTTGTCAGGGTTTTCTCGCGTCTGTGGTTGTGTCTGACCGGATGGAGCCGAATGTCGAGGACATTGCGGTGGTGCGCGAGTTTCCCGATGTTTTTCCTGAGGAGTTGCCTGGATTACCTCCCCAGCGGGAGATCGATTTCGTGATCGAGGTTGTACCTGGTACGGGACCTTTGGCGAAGGCTCCCTACCGTATGGCCCCCGCTGAGTTGAGGGAGTTGAGGGCGCAGTTGCAGGAACTGTTGGCCAAGGGGTATATTCGTCCGAGTTTTTCCCCTTGGGGTGCGCCCGTGTTGTTTGTGAAGAAGAAGGACGGTAGTCTGCGGTTGTGCATTGACTATCGGCAGCTGAATGAAGTGACCATTAAGAACAAGTATCCGTTGCCGCGGATTGATGATTTGTTCGACCAACTTCAGTCTGCGCGAGTGTTCTCGCAGATTGATTTGCGGTCCGGTTACTATCAGCTGAGAATTCGCGAGTCCGATGTGGAGAAGACTGCATTCAGTACGAGGTACGGGCATTATGAGTTTCTGGTGATGCCGTTTGGGCTCACCAATGCCCCGGCAGCCTTCATGGACTTGATGCAGAGGGTGTTTCATCCGTATTTGGACCAGTTCGTGGTCATCTTCGTGGATGACATCCTTGTTTATTCGCAGTCTACTGAGGAGCACGCATACCATTTGGGTGTGGTGCTGCAGACGCTGCGAGATCACCAGTTGTATGCGAAGCTCAGCAAGTGCGAGTTTTGGCTCAGCGAGGTGCACTTTCTGGGGCACGTGATTTCTGGTGATGGCATTTCCGTGGATCCCGCCAAGGTCGAGGCTGTGATGCAATGGCCGAGGCCGAGGTCGGTGACGGAGATCCGGAGTTTCTTGGGGCTTGCGGGGTATTATCGCCGGTTTATCCAGGATTTTTCCCGCATTGCGACCCCGATGACGAGGCTCACGCGGAAGGATGTGCCTTTCGTTTGGTTCGAGGAGTGTGAGCAGAGCTTCAGTGAACTGAAGAGGTTGCTCACCTCGGCTCCAGTGTTGGTTTTGCCTTCTGGATCGGGAGGTTTTGTGGTGTGTACAGATGCTTCCGGCGTTGGATTGGGTGCTGTTCTGATGCAGCATGGTAGAGTGGTGGCTTATGCATCTCGGCAGCTAAAGCCCCATGAGGAGAACTACCCTACCCATGATCTTGAGTTGGCGGCGGTGATCTTCGCGCTGAAGATCTGGAGGCATTATCTGTACGGTGAGAAGTTCGAGGTGTTCACTGACCATCAGAGTTTGAGGTATGTGTTCTCGCAGAGAGATCTGAACCTCAGACAAAGGCGTTGGATGGAGTTCATGAAGGACTATGACTTCACCCTGTCTTATCAGCCGGGCAGGATGAATGTCGTCGCCGATGCCTTGAGTCGGAAGGTGGCGGTCAGTACCTTGATACTGAGGAAGTGGAGGCTCTGGGAACAGGTGCCCGAAGTATCCTTCAGGCTCAAGATTCCCCAGGAGCGAGGGTTGGCAGTGCTTGCGAGTCTGACTGTCACTCCTGCTATCCGTCGTCAGGTGACAGAGGCTCAGCATGCGGACCCTGAGTTGCCCCGGATTCTTGCGATGGCTGATGTGGAGCTCGGCGAGGACGGTGCTGCGAGGTTTCGTGGCAGGTTGTACGTCCCAGCGGAGGAGCAGGTTCGTCGTGCGGTGTTACGCGAGGCTCATGGGAGCAGGTACACTGTACACCGGGGTGCGACGAAGATGTATCGGAACTTGCAGAGGCAGTTTTGGTGGCCTGGCATGAAGAGAGATGTCGCCGAATTTGTGGCCAGGTGCCTGATCTGTCAGCAGGTGAAGGCGGAGCATCAGCGACCAGGAGCTACTCTCCAGCCTTTGGATGTTCCTGCTTGGAAGTGGGACCATGTGACCACAGATTTTGTGGTGGGGTTGCCAAGGACCCCGAGTGGGCAGGACAGTATTTGGTTACTGGTGGATCGGCTGACGAAGGTGACTCGATTGTTACCGGTCAAGGTCAGCTGGAGCGTGTCCAGGTTGGCTCGTCTGTATATGGAGCGGATCGTTCCGTTGCATGGGGTTCCCATTTCGATTGTGTCGGATCGGGATCCGCGCTTCACTTCTGGATTCTGGAGGGGTTTCCAGCGAGCTCTTGGCACGGAGTTGGCATTTAGCTCGGCGTATCATCCACAGTCAGATGGTCAGTCTAAGAGGACCATTCAGACTTTGGAGGACATGCTGAGATCCTGCTGCCTGGAGTGGCAGGGGAGTTGGATTCATCACCTACCGTTGGTGGAGTTTGCCTATAACAACAGCTATCATTCGAGCATCGGCATGGCTCCCTATGAGGCTCTGTATGGGCGTCCTTGTCGGACTCCACTTGATTGGTTTGAGGTGGGTGAGCGTGTTTTGACGGGACCAGTGTTGGTGCAGCAATGTGTGGACGTTGTGCACCTGGTTCGTCAGAACATGTTGGCGGCCCAGAGTCGGCAGAAGAGCTATGCTGACCGTAGGCGGCAGCCTCTCGAGTTCGCCGTAGGCGATCATGTGTTCTTGAGAGTTTCTCCGATGAAGGGGGTGATGCGTTTTGGACGGCGTGGGAAGCTGAGTCCCCGCTATATTGGTCCTTTCGCGATTGTGGAACGCATCGGTGAGGTTGCTTACCGGTTGCAGTTACCTCCTGAGTTGGCGTCGGTGCATGACGTGTTCCACGTCTCGATGTTGCGGAAGTATATGCCCGATGACTCTCATGTGCTCGAGTTTTCTGTTTGGCCTGAGGTGACTCCAGATCTTTCTCTCCCAGAGTTTCCGATCCGCGTGGAGGATAGGCGAGAGCAGCGCCTGCGGAACAAGGTCATTCCCTTGGTAAAGGTCGTGTGGCAACGACACTCTGGTGGTGAGGCTTCGTGGGAACGTGAGGACGAGATGCGTCAGCAGTTCCCGTATCTGTTTGAGTGAGTCTTCCTCTTCTTTCCCCTTTGGTTGTTCTCAATTTCGAGGATGAAATTCCTTAAGGGGGGAGGGCTGTAATATCCCGGACCTTTCGGATCCTTTTTCGTGGGTCCCGGATCTGGTTTTCGGAGCGTCCAGCTCTGTTGTGTCCGAAATTCCGTTTCGGACATCTTTCGTGTTCGGATCGGCGCGATCCGGAGTCGTTTCGGAGGCCCGGAGGCGTTCCGCGGCTTTTCCGCGTGTGTTTTCCGATTCCCGGCGTGTGTTTCGGCTTTTCCTTCGGACGCTCGCTGCGGGTTAACTGGGCCGTTCACCCGGGCACGAGTGGTACCGTTGCGATCGGTGCGCTCCGAGGATTCCAGAAATGTATTTTTCTATTTTTTGGTATTTTTCCGAAAATTCGGATTTTCTATAAATCCTAATCCTTTTTCTTTTCTTTTTCCCTTTTCTCTTTCTTCTTCCTCTCCCTCTCTCTCTCGCGACCGTGAGCCCCCTCTCTCTCCCTCTCTCCCATTCGGACGCGGCGAACCCCTCTCCGGCTACGGACGGCGGCGGGGCGACGGCGCGGACGCGTGGGCGACGATGAGGCGATCTCGTGGGCGTGCGGCGAGCGTGGGAAGCGTGGGGAGTTTGTGAAGCTTCGAGCATTCTTCGTGATTCGTGATCGATCCGGCGGAGCATTCGCTCCATCGAGGTAGGGTGACGTTCCTTAGCCTCATGCCGTTCTTTTCCGTGATTTATAGGCCGCGGGGAGGCCGAGAGGGGATCATTTGAGCGTTTTTGGGTTTTTCCATGATTTGGGGAGAGCTCGCCCGATCTATGGATTCAATGCATGGATTCGTGTTTTGAGGGCCTAGAATCATGCTAGGGGTCCCCAGGGGTCTTCCCCTTTGTTTTCCCCCTCTCCTATGGAGGTATGGGGGCGTGGTTAGAATTTTTGGGCGTTCTTACCGTTTTCGGCCGCGGACTGAGAACGCGCTATACTCCAGTAGCGCGTTCTTGGAGGTCGCGCTGTCCCGACCGAGCGCGTTCATCGGAGAAGATGAACAGTTTGGCGGTCCGTGTCGCGCTATGGGGCCATAGCGCGACAACCCTTGTTGCGCTAGGGGACCCTAGCGCGACATGCCCTGTCGCGCTAGGTGGCCCTAGCGCGATTTGGTTCGTTGTTGGGTGTTCCCCTTGGGCCGTGCATGCGTCCCGGGCACCCCGTGGAGTTCCGTGACCGTGTCTTTGGTGTCCGGAAGTCCCGTTTGCCTCGGTCAGGCGTTTGACCATGGGCCGTGCGTCTGTTTCTCTTCCGACCATGGTCACCGTGCGACGGGGCGGGTGTGTGGGGTGATTCCCACCTGTTGTCGGGTTCGGACGTCGTTTTCCGTTGACTCGAGAGTCTACTCCTTCAGTGACCCTCCACTAGTCGTAGCCCACCAGTACGAGGTGCTGGTCTCACCTGGGAGTGGTGTACGGGCACCCACCTTTCGAGACGGTTTGTGGACCGGTTACCGTAGGCCCCTCGTCGGTAGCCAGAGTCCGGCTACGGGGGGAAAACCGGTCAGAGGACCAGACCTAGTGACGCAAGGTCTGTGTGTGCACACGTGGTTGGGGGCGGTTGGACCCACGTCGACGGGCGTGACCCCAGCTAGTTACTTGTTTGTGGTTACTTGTACGGTGTTTGCGCCTCGGGTAGGACCTACCATGTCAGGCGATTCACCTGCGGTGCGGTGTAAGACGTCAGGGGACGCTACCGGCTGTGCTTCTAGTGGGTGGTACTCCTGTCGAGTACGGAGTGTTAGACTGTCAGTCGTGTGTTTCCGACCTTCGGGTTTTGACGGTTCGACCGTTGAGTTTCGGTCTTCTCGTACCGTGGCACGTGTGTCGGTTTACGTGCCGTAGGGTCTAGTTCTGTAGAGTACAGGGCTTTCCTTTCCGAGGTACTTTCCTACCGCTAGAGTAGTGGTTTCTCGTTTTTCGAGGTAGGGTTCGAGTGATCCCTACTGAGTCTTGTTCTGAGACTCATTCCCTGCGTGTTTTCACCGTGTTTCAGGGGAGACGCCACCTTCGGGGAGCGCGTCAGGAGCGCAGCGTGGTGCGGGTGCCCAGAGGTAGTGCCAGAGGTCAGAGCCGGGGTATGCCCCGTGTAGCTGTACTTTTCTTTCTTGTCACTGTACTAGTCGTGGACTGCTGTTATTATTGTTCTTTATTGTGGACCATGTAAATTGTTAATTTATTTCCTGCTTAATATTATAAATGTTTGATTTCTGCAATTATTTGTGATACTTGTGTAGTTTCCACACCATCCTTTTAACCCTTCCGAGTCTTCGGGCTCGTGGGTGGCGGTGCGAGTCTCGGGTTATCGGGCCTTCCCGGTAATCGGATTCTCGGGTTGTTACAGCCCCTGCCTTTCCGGTCGACCGGTTCTTCCAGAAACGAAACACTCCAGGAATTACAGATTTCGGTCGACTGCCCCTACTTTTCCGGTCGACCGGTTTTCCCAGAACCGACAAGTTGGAGATTTTACAGATTCCGGTCGACCGCCCCATGAATTCCGGTCGACCGCCAGCCCCGAGCCATCAATTGTTGACTTTGTTTCCAACTTCGAAAAGGGCCATTCAACATTGATTTGTTTAATCCTAAAGACACCTAATCCCCCACAGATTGTGGATCTGGTCTAGGGGGTGTCCATAGACCATTCAAGGTCTATAAAACTCTTGTAAGAGGGTTAGAAACCCTAATGCTTCAAGGGGCTTCTTGTGAGATCTAGGGTGGCTGCAAGGGAGGTTGCAAGAGAGCTTGGAGACGAGCTACTGTTCACGTGAACAGTAGTTCGTGAAGGTGTTCTTCATCCAATCAAAGGGGAATCAAGCTCAAATCAAAGCCAGCAAACCTCAAGGAAGATTACATCAAAGCAAGGCTATCAAAGTGATCCAAGGAAGCTGGTTTGATTCAAGTTCTTCAAAGGAAATCATCTTCATCCATTCAAGTTCTTTCCACCTCATTCAAGGTGATATTTCAAGCATTCAAACTCCTAGAAGCTAAAGAAGCAATCAAGGTTCAAGGTAGCTTCATCATCTCCTTCATTCATTCAAAGAAATTCAAAGAGAAGATCAAGAGAGAAGAATTGAAGGAAGAGGTACTGTTCACGTGAACAGTACTCCGTGAAGAACATTCATCCAATCAAGGGTAAATCAAGAAGATTGAGTTGAAGCCAAGAGGAGCCTTGCTGCTGATCAACATTTCATACAAGGGCCAATTCATTTTCACTCATAACTCAATCTCTTGTCTTAGCTCATTCACATTTGTTTTATTTTCATTATTGTTTAAACATTGAAAGTGTGATTCATCCCTACCGGTGGTTAGTAGGAAGGCAATTGGAGGTTGTTCCAATTTGCGGTTGACATCCCTACCAGGTGGTGAGTAGGAAGGCAATCGGTGGTTTCCGATTTACGGTTTGGTGCACTGCACAAGTGAAGCCTCACCGGGTTTTGGTGAGGGGAGGACGTAGGGCTGAGGATTCAGTCCGAACCACCTTAAAAATCCTGTCAAGTGTGGTTTGCTTGTGTGATTGATTCGTTCTAGATGCATGCTTAGGATCGAATTATTATATATCTTGCTTATCTTGCTAAGTGAATCATAGCATTCTTGGAAGCTAGTTTCTATTCCGCGGCAATTCATTCTAACTAGCTATATAGAGGGCCGCATTGCGAAAAGTGGGGCTGATCTATTCACCCCTCCCCTCTAGATCCGCTGTCCACTACACAACATCTCCGATATAGCTTTGCGGCCATTGCCCCATACGAGACGAGCTTGGATAGCCGCACGGGCCATATCTGTACTTTTCTCCTGGCGTGGAAGAGCGGATTCTGCCTCCCCTTCGAGCCCTTCGTTCTGAAGCTTCTCAATTTTTTCGTGTTGGCGCCTGTTCAGTTGGTGGCCAACTCGTATCTTCTATTGTCTGCCTTTCGGATCCTCTACCGCCTGCAGGGGGTTCCCCCGTCCCTGGATCTTTTTCATTATTTCTTCGAGCTGAAGGCACATCCGTCGGCGGGGAAAGGCTTCTACTTTATTCAGGCGCGCAGGAATCGGAGTTGTATTCCGCTGGCGGCGAAGGATTCTTCGCACAAAGGGTGGAAGAGGTAATTTTTCTGGGTGAAGGCGGAAGCAGTGGATGAATCCTGGAGGTGCCAGGTTATGCCCAACTTCCATCCAAATCTTCCCCCGCGGCAGGAGGAGTTCCCCGCCGATGTGGAGGAATACGCCGTTCGCTTGTTGACAAATCGACGGTCGACTGAGGAGTTGGTGATGCTGGAGAACGTAGAGCAGCATCTGCTTACACAGCTCAAGCCATCAGGTATCATCCTTCGGATCCTTCTGCGGGGTCGGAGGGTCGCCTTTTCGCTTCTTAACCGAATCTTCTTCTTCATTACAGACATCCGGCGGGAACCTTTAGAAGAGGTCACCGAGGTCATCGATCTTGGGGATGACTCGGCGGCTGATGAGCCTGTCGTTCCCGTGGGTCGTTCCCAAGCCCGGGATAAGGGCAAGGGGGTGGCCTCCGAGGGATCTTCGCGGCCAAGCGGGGTGAAGCGCAAGGATCCCATGGAGGGAAAATTGCGGGAAGCCGCGAAGGCCAAGAAACGGGCCAAGAACTACTGCTGCCGGGGGCGACTCTGGCTCGGCGGCGCTCCCCTCTCGGGGGCAAGATGGGGCCGACCCTTCCGGGCCAGCTCCCTCACCTACCAGGCGAGAGGGGGCCGAGGAGACCAGGGGCCCCTCAGAGGGTGGAGATGGGTCGGTTCTCCCCTCCCCGGGGATGGAGGGGGCCGGTGCTGAAGTAGCCGACGTCGAGACTGGGAGACCGGTCGAGGTCGGCGATGTCTCGGGCGGTGAGGTGCGGGCCGAGACAGATAGGGTTGGGGGTTCGCCTGTGAGAGCGTCACAGCCCCAAGTGCTCGAAGTTCCCGGTGCGGTCGATCCCGTGGCGTCGGTCGAGGTTGGGGGTTCGCCCGGGGAGGCGTCGCAACCCCAACCGACCGTGGCGCGCGGGGCGGTCGGCCCCGTTGCTCGAGCCGAACCTTTTGGCGGGGCGTCCGGTGGGGAGCGGATCTCCATGCCGGAGGCCTTGGAAAGGCTCGGTGTTTCGGGTGACCTGTATCGGGTTTGCCGAGAGGTTGCCTCAAGGACGAGGGGGGAGACAAGCGCCACTCCCCCTCCGGAGTCCTCGACGTCCTCATGGAGGGCGGCCTAGTCATGGCTCGGTCGGCGGCCTTGATGGCGGAGACGTACGCCCGGACGGAGGCAGAACGGTCGAGTCTCGCCTGGGCCCTCGGGGGGTGCGAGAGGAAACTGGCCCGCCTCAGCGAGGAGCATGAGGGGCTTCGACAGGAGTTCTCTGTGATCAGGGATTTGGCATGGGCGAGCCGGCTAGAAATCGAGGCGATGATTGAGCAGTTGGCTGAGGCCCGAGAGTCACTCGAGAGGAAGGGCAAACTCTTGGAAGAGGAGCGTCTGCGTCACCTCGAGCTGGACGGTCGCTGGGAGCTCGAACGTGCCGAGCTACTGGACCGGGCAGAGGTAGCGGAGCGCCTTCGTTCCGTGGCCGAGGCGGACCGAGCCCGGGCGGAGAGGCGGTCGAGCGAAGCCGAGCAAGGGAGGGTTGAGGCAGAGGAACGCCTGGCGGGGGCAGAGGAGCGTGCGGCCGAGGCGGAGCGGGCTTGGGTCAAGCTCGTTGGAAGGACGGAGCAGATCGAGGCGAAGGCGATCGAGCGGTATAGGAGCTCGGACGCCTGCTCAGTCGACCTGGAGAGAGCCGCCCTACCATATTACGAGGTAGCGCTTCGCCGGGGCGCCCGAAAGGGGTTTAAGTAGGGTTATCGTCGGGCGGTGGACTACGTCGACGAGCAAGACTCCGGGATCGAGTTCCCTTTGGGACAGAGCTATGACTCGGATGAGTCGGCTTCTAGCTCCTCTACGTCGGGCGGGGAAGATCCAGAGGGGTCTCCTCCGGCTGGGTCACCAACTCCGGACGTCTCGGGAGGGCTCGCGACCGAGACAGTTCTCGCACAGGCGAGGTCAGTGCCCGGGTCGGCCGTCACCGAGGGTGCTGGGGGTGACGCGCCCACTTCCGTCGCTCCCGAGCTTCAAAGTGGGCCCGAGGCCTGATGTATTTTACCTTATTTTGCCCCTGTCTCATGTTTGTCTATCTTTCCTCCTTTAGAGAGTTTCCTCTTTATGAGATAATGAATGACTTACTTGTTTGATCGCCATCCTTGCCGTGATTTGGTTGGCGTATCTGAAGTAGTTGGAGAGTGCCGATATGTCCTGCGTGGTTTTCGCATGCTGATTTGGTAGGCTTCTGACGGGACGTCTTTCCGTTCCCTCACGCTTTGAATGCCAGGCCACTTCGTGAATCCCGCTGGGGCGGGAAACGAGGAGTTGGAGGTGACCGTTCAGGGGAGAAATCCTTTGGCGTGTTTTCGAGGGGGGAGTCATTTAAGGCGTGTAGCCTCCTTTGGCCTATAAGAAGGACCGAAGGGCGCCCTTTCCTCTTTACCGCTTGGGATTTTCTCTAACGGTTTTTCCTCACTCCTTCTTCTTCACTTTGCGTTGTGCCGTTGCATTCGGAGCATGGAGGATCCTTCGGAGGGTGACGCCGCCGACGACGGGGAGCAGAGAGCTCTTGCTGTCTTGGCTTGTTGGACGGGTCCCACGGTCGCCGCGCGGGTTTGAGACGGGTCCGACGGTCGCCGCGCGGATCTGGAGAGGGCTCCGACGTTTGAGGGCACGGCTCTTGCCCTTTCTCAGTTCTGGCGTGGCTTCCGGGCGGGCACCGAGGCGGAGGACGGATGGGGGTATTAGGGATGCCTGCCGCCACTCCCCCTCTGCATGGGGGGGGAGGCGCATCAAGTTCCCTCCTCACCGAGCCTTCCTCCGTCTGCAGCCTCTTTTTCCCTCTTCTGCTCTTCATTTCTTTACTCTTCGGAGGCTGCTTGCTCTCTGTTCCCTTCCAAGGAGTTGGCAGGTTGGGAAAGAGGAGGTCTTCACGGCGCTCCTTCTCCCTGGCCTCTATCAACTTGGAAGGTGGCCTTCTCCAACCTTAGAAGGTGGTTACCTTCTCTGCAGTCCCTTTGTCATTTTTGTCAGGGGTCATCTGAGCCAACTGGATCGGCCCCCTCTTGTCCGAGCCAGTTTCTACGCGAGGCAGAGTCAGTGGCTGGACGCGAGGAGATCGATATCGAGTCAACCGAGCGATGACCCCTTGCAGCGATGTTAGATGGATTTTCTTACTTTTTGTCATGCAATGTACTGGCCTTTGCCTTTCTGATGTATCAATAGTTTTGAATGAAAAGAAAATGAATTTATTTTGTCCATCTTGCTGTACAATTTCAAAAATGGAATTTGCGTAGTGCGGCTGCATTCCATGTCCGAGGAATGGGTTCCCCTTCCATTGTTGCTACCCTGTACGCACCTTTCCCGAGTGTCTCGACCACTCGGTAGGGGCCTTCCCAGTTAGGGGACAGCTTGCCCGCCGCCTCTAGTGGTCGAGAGGCTTCGACTTTCCTGAGGACGAAGTCTCCCAGTTGGAAGTGTCTGCTTCGGACTCTGGCGTTGTAGTATCGAGTGAGGCATCGCTGGTATTCCATCGCTCGGATGCTGGCAATATCCCGGAGTTCATCGGCTAGGTCGAGGTTCTCGAGTAACTTTTGGTTGTTTTCCTCGAGCGAGTAGCGGATGACTCGGAGAGACGGGTTGGCGATCTCTAATGGAATGACGGCCTCAGTGCCGTACACCAACTGAAAAGGACTTTCACCGGTTGCCATCCTGGGAGTCGTTCGGTGCGACCACAGTACGCTAGGCAATTCCTCGAGCCAACTACCCTTGGCTTTGCCGAGTCTGGTCTTTATGCCTTTCAAGATAGTCTTATTGGCATTTTCGACCAGCCCGTTGGCCTGAGGGTGGGCGACCGAAGTGAAGTGGTTGCGGATGTTTAGGTCGGCGCATCTGTCTCGGAAATATCGAGAATCGAATTGCCGACCGTTATCGCTCACTATCACTCGGGGGATGCCGAAGCGACAAATGATCGATTTCCAGACGAAACTCCAGACGACTGTCTCGGTGATCCTTGCAGTGGCTTCGGCCTCGATCCATTTAGTGAAGTAGTCGATGGCGACGATAATGAACTTTTTCTGGGATTGAGCCGTAGGGAATGGCCCGAGAATGTCGATCCCCCACCGAGCGAAGGGATAAGGCTCGGTGAGGGTGACGAGTTCTGTAGCCGGCTGATGGACCAAGTGGTCGAACCGCTGGCATCGGTCGCACTGTTGAGCATAGGCAGAGCAGTCGCGCTGCAGGGTGGGCCACCAGTACCCCTGTCGTAACAGGATCCTGGCCAGTGACCTTGCCCCTGAGTGCGCTCCGCACAGGCCTTCATGAACCTCTTGGATGGCTCGGCTGGCTTCGTCGGGGCCGAGGCACTTCAGGAGAGGGCCGGCGAAAGACCTTCGGTAGAGTGTGTCGTCCAGGACGACGAAGCGCCGGGCTAGGTACTTCATTCGGCGTGCTTCTCGAGGGTCGGAGGGCTCTTGGGAGTCTCAGAGCCACGACAAGTAGGGGGTGCGCCAGTCGCTCGGGACGGCCGAGTCAACAGCGAGGAGCTCCGAGTCAATGCTCGGGCGTTCTAGCTCTTCGAGGAGGACCGATCGGGTACCTTCTGGGTCTAGGGAGGAGGCCAACCGAGAGAGGGCGTCCGCTCGGGAGTTTTCTTCCCAGACTATTCGGACTACCTCGAACCCCTCGAATTGTTGGGCTAGGCTCCTGACCAGCTGGAGGTATTTGATCATGGGTGCCTCTCGAGCTTTGTACTCGCCGTTGACCTGGCTTGCGACCAGCTGAGAGTCGAGGTAGATCCTGACTCGCTCAGCCCCCAACCGCCAGGCCATGCGTGCTCCCGATATAAGGGCCTCGTACTCGGAAGCGTTGTTGGACGCCTGAAAGTTGAATTTCAAGGCGTACTGCAGCTCCACTCCTTCTGGGGATCTTAGGAGGATCCCAGCACCACTACCGACCGAGTTGGAAGATCCGTCGACGTACAGTTCCCAGGTTGGCCCGGGCATGGTCGGTAGTCTACCTTCGGTCGGGATGGTGCTTTCGGCGATGAATTCGACGAGCGCTTGACCTTTTATAGCTGAGCGCGGGTGATACGAGATGTCGTAAGCCCCAAGCATAATGGCCCATTTGACGAGTCACCCCGAGGCCTCGGGGTGGGCCAAAATATTCTTCAATGGCTCGCCAGTTAGCACGGTGATGGGGTGCCCCTGGAAGTAGGGTCGGAGGCGTTTCACGGAGGTAACCAGCGCTAGCACGAGCTTCTCGGTTGCGGGGTACCTCCTCTCGGCCTCGTTAAGCACCTTGCTGGTGTAGTAGACTGGTCTTTCGATTCCCAAGTCATTTCTGACTAGGACCGAGCTGACCGTTGATGATGTCGCCGAGAGATAGAGCAGCAAGACTTCGCCCGGCACGGGCTTGGAGAGCACCGGGGGTGAAGCCAGGAACTCTTTGAGCTCGGCGAACACTTTCTGGCATTCCTCATCCCATGCGAACGTAGCAGATGCCAATTTGGGCCCCCTCAACAGTTTAAAAAAGGACAGGCATCATTCGGCTGCACGGGACAAGAAACGGCTGAGAGCGGCGACACGCCCCTTCAGACGCTGGACGTCCTTAATGCAGGCGGGCGGGCGCATGTCCAGGATGACCTGGACTTTTTCGGGGTTGGCTTCGATCCCACGCTGAGTGACCAGGAAACCCAGGAACTTCCCGGATATTACTCCGAAGGCGCACTTGGTAGGATTGAGCTTCATGTTGTACTTCAGGAGGACACCGAAGGTTTCAGCGAGGTCGGTGAAGTGGTCCTGGGCCTTCGGGGTCTTGACGAGCATGTCGTCAATGTAGGCCTCGACGTTCTGACCTAGCTGCTCCTCGAACATGTGATTGACCAGTCTTTGATATGTGGCTCCGGCGTTTTTCAACCCGAAAGGCATCCGGGTATAGCAGTACACGCCGTAGTCGGTGATGAAGGCGGTCTTTTCGACTTCTTCAGAATTCATTCTGATCTGATGGTAACCCGAATAGGCGTCCAGGAAGCTGAGCATCTCGTTGCCTGATGTCGAATCGACCAGTTGGTCGATGCTGGGCAAGGGATAGCAGTCCTTAGGGGTCGCCTTATTCAAGTCGGTGAAGTCCACGCACATCCGCCACTTGCCGGAAGCCTTTGGTACCAGGACGACATTGGCTAGCCACGTCGGGTACAGGACCGGTTTAAAAAGACCAGTCTCTTGCCCCTTGGTGACTTGCGCCTTGATAATCGTCTGCTTCTCGGGTGCGTGCTTCCTTCGGCGCTGCTGCACGGGCTTCATGGTGGGGTTGAGGTTGAGTCTGTGCATCACGGTCTCCTCTGGTATCCCAGGGAGCTGATCATCGGACCAAGCGAAGACTCGGATGTACTCAGAAAGAAATTTCTTATATTGCTGGTGTTCCTCGGGTGGTAGGTTGGCTCCGATCCTTACTCCTAGGGTCGGGTCATCGTTTAGGAAAATTGTTAGCAACTCGCCACCTGGCTCAGTGGTTGCAGATTTTTCCTCGACTTCCCGGGGGCCCTTATCATTCCCGCCCGGCCTCGTGGCCTCCATCGAGATATTATAGCACCTTCGGGCCGTGGCCGGGTTACCTCGGATTTCCCCTACCCCATTTTTGGTGGGGAACTTCATTTTTTTGTGATAGGTAGATGGTACTGCCTTGATCCGGCTGAGGATTCCCCAGCCGAAGATGGCGTTGTATGCTATCATCCCTTTAATCACCATGAAGTCTACCATGACCGTAACGGTTTTGGGTGGGGTGCCGAGGGTAACCGGCAGGCTTAGGGCTCCTTCGGGGAGAGTGGCCAGGCCGTTGAACCCACAGAGGGGCGTTCGGACCGGGCGGAGTTTGGATGGATCCTCTCCCATTTTGAGGAAACAGTCATAAGACAATACATCAGGGGCACTTCCATTGTCCACAAGAATCCTATCTACGTTACAATGGTTTATAGTGGCCGAGATTACGAGGGCATCATCATGCGGGGTGCTCAGCCCCTCCAGGTCTTGATCGGAGAAGACTATGACCTGGGGCGGGGCCTTGGGTGGCTCTGGGGCTCGGCTTGCCCGCTCGGCATGACGCTTCCTTCCACGGCTGATGTCGCCTCCTGATGCTATTCCTCCGGAGATGACGTTGATGTGAACCCCTCGGGGGGCGTTGTCGATCTCTTCTGTAGCGCCTTGATCTTCTCTGCACTCGACAGTGAACCGAGCCAGGTGCCCCAGGCGGATGAGGCGCTCGATTTCATCTTGGAGCTGGTGGCAGTCACCGGTGTGATGCCCATGATCGCCGTGGAATAGACAATGTCTGTCTCACTTGCGGTTTTTTGACCTCATCAGCTCGGGCCGACGGAGGAGTCCCGAGTCTTTGACGTCTTCATAGATTTCATAGACCGGTGCGGTTAACGGGGTGTACTGCTCGTACTTCCGCTTGCGTTCTCCATCTCGGTCTCGCTTCTTTCCCGAGCTAGGATTTGGCTCGGGGCCCCGCTTCTTGTCCCCCTCCCGACCCGAGCCGGTTGCGTCTCGGCAAGCGCTGAGTACTTCTTCGCACTCGGCGTGGCGCAGAGCCAGAGTCACTAGCTCGGCAAGGATCGAGGGAGGGTGGAGGACAAGTTCACGGCGGAGGTTCTCATCCCGGGTACCCCTGGTCAGTGCGGTTGTGGCCAAGGCCACGTCCAGGCGGGGGATTCGGAGGGCTTCCGATTTAAATCGGTGGACGTAAGCCCGGAGCCTTTCCCCTTGCGCCTGTTTAAGGGCCAAGAGCCCCGCTACCGACCTTGGGGGGGCACTTCCGGCGAAGCTCTCCTTGAAGACTCGCCTGAATTATTTGAAGTCTCGGATGGATCTGGGGGCGAGGGCCCGGAACCACGCTTGAGTGCCCTGGACCAGAGTGGTCACGAAGGCTCGGCACTTGATGGGGTCCGACGCTCCGTGTAGAGTCATCAGGGCGTCGAAGCTATCATAATGGTTGGTCGGGTCGCCCTAGCCGTCGTAAAGCTTGAAGGTTGGTATGGGGGCTCTGGAAGATACCTCTGCCTTCAAGATATACTCAGAGAACGGGGATTTCTCCTCATCTTCCGGGGAAGAGGCCTTCTGTAGGGCGCGAAGGGCGCGCTCCTGCTCAGCGAAGCGCCTTTCAAAATCTCACAGCCGGAGGGATAACTCCGATTGCTGTCATGCCGCGGGGCTGGGGGGAGCGTCTTGGCGGTCTCTGGGAACGTCGGCTTCCGGATCTGGCCGTTGCGTCCCTCGCCTTCCTTTCCTCGGCGTGGAGGAGGCCTCTTGCTCCGGAGGCGAAGCTTGCGAGGGTCCTCCGACCCTGTTACGAATGAGCTGCTGGCCGCGGAGGGTGAAGCGGCCCCCAGCTGTGTGCTGGGACGTACTCCTGCGGGGGGGCTCCCTGACGGGCCACGGGACCTTGCATCCCTGGCCGCCTGGGTCTTCATGAGTTCCACGAGGACATCCAGTTTGGCGTTGAGGGCCTGGAAGGCTTCGGTGCCACCGTAGGGGGGTAGCCCCACCGCCGCAGGGGGGGTGGTGGTCCGTCGGCGGGGATGCTGGCGTTGGAGGGAGGGTTCTGTGAGGCCCTAGAAGGGCCATCCCCTGCTGCTACCACGGCCTTACCCCTTTTGCCGACGGACCTCCTCCCTGAGCTCCTTCTCACCATGTTGGCTCTTCGTGCATTTCCCACAGACGGCGCCAGATGAAGAGGCGAAATCTCGCGCTGGTTCCTGAGCGTCATGGTAATCACCAAGTTAGTGGACTGCAAGATAGGGAAACGGGTCAGAGGGCCCAGGGGGATTCCCTGGGGTGAAACCCTCCGACGCTCAAGTCAGTAGAGCAATGGTGGGAGCAGCGATAGGGAGGAGAAGGTGAAGGCGCGAGATCCCTCTCCACCAATGGGGTGAAGTGATCCGTGCTCAGAAATTGGGGGTGGATCGATTCCCTTTTTGGACTTACCTTTCGCCGGAGGGTATCCCAGGTTTAAATAGTGCGCCACCCTCTGGAGTCCTGCAAGCCGAGGGGTCTCCGGTGGAGGTTACGTCCTCATCGTGGGCATTTATGGCCTCATCGTGGGGGCGTTATCCTCGCGGGGAAGTCGGAGCTCCTGGACTTCTTGGCGCCCGGCCCGCTGTGGACTCTAACGGCTGCAATGATAAACATTTTATCAATCGTACCGAGCTTAGAGGGGCCGGCCCTACTTAGGCAATAGGCCTAGCTCGGTGAGGAGATGGGTCGGACAGACCGGCTAGCGCTTCCCTCCTTCGTGCGGAGGGACAGCTCGTGCGCGGGTCTTCCTGTGACCTGACCGATGCTCGGGCTCTCCGAGCCTTGGGGCCGCCTAGGAGAGTTGTTTCCTCGAGCATTGTTTTATTGGGCTTTTCCAAGTGGGCCCTGTAGGCTGTCACTTGGACGAGCTTGCCTCGTCGGGCCCTGTTGGGTCTAGTTGGGTCAGCTCTTTGAGTGGGCTGCAGGAATCCCCCTCTCCAATAATAATAACAATAAACAAACACACTTTACTTTGTTTGAAAAATTCACTTTGTGTTGGGGGAGTTAGGCATAAACATTTTATTAAAAGTCTTTTAGTGAGGAGTCTAAATATATATATATATTTGTTTTGTGTGAATAGGAGGCCGGCTGGAGATGCTCGCTTCACCATAAATTTCTCACGTGAAACACGGTAGCATGGGCTCGCATGGGTGTCTATTCCCCCCCTTATGTGCAAACAGACAAAGCTCTAATGGCAGACAAAGGCATGTGGCAATGCAGCTGATTCAATGGCGATGCAGTGCAGACCATCATGGCCTTCAAGAAGCGGACATGGGCCTTGTCCCCGGGCTCTTATTAAAACTTGCAAAACACCTCTCTCCTTCACGCCTACACTGCACATCCCCTCTCCCCTTCCTTCTCTTCACTTCTTCTCCTCCTCCGAACTCCTCTCTTCCTCCCTCTCTATATCTCTCTCTAACGCTCACCGTTCTTTCTTTTTCGCATAGCCCTCTCCTCTTCACTTCTCTCTCTCCACTGCACCTCTGCTTCTCACCTTCACCCCTCTCCCTCTCAACCTTTCTCCCCCTGCCAATGCCTTCTCTCCCTTCACCGCCGGCCACTTCGCCCTCACCTCCTACTTTCCCACACACAGCGCCAGCATCGCCTCTCATCTTCTCAAACACCCAGCACCGCCGGAGCAACCCTCACTCTCCCTCTCTCTTTCTGTACACCTTCACACTGTAACCTTCACACTCTCCTAGTTGCACCGCAACCGTCCCCGTCTGCCGTGCTCCTCCACCTTCGCCCGCGTCAACCTACACCGCAACCCACAGCCGGCCTCCCTCACACTTCTCTCCGTCATCTCTCTTCTACCCCTCCTCACTCTCGTTTCACGTGTAACCTCCACCGTCTTTCTCTCCCTCTCCACCACAGTAGCTAATCTTTTCCGCACCACGTTGACCTCCTCTCCGGTCTCCATGCATGCATCGTATCCTCCCACACCGCTGCACCCTGCCGCACCCTCATCTTTCTCGCCACCACACACACATATTCTCTTCTCCTTTGCACCACAGCTCCACCTCTCAACCTCCCCCTCTCTCTGCACCCTCCGTTCTCACCCTCTCTCCCATACACGGCGTCCCCTCTCTCCTGTCTCACCTGCACTCTACACAACCGCGGCAGCAGCGTCCCTCATCCCCTCTCTAGCTTTCCTTCTCTCCCCTTTCTCTGTGTCTCATCTCTCCTCTTTCTTACCGGCCTCTCCCTCACACACTGTCTAACCCACACGTCCTCGGCACCACCCTGTAAACTCAGCCGCAACCCCCCCAGCCGAGCCCCTCTCTCCTCGCCACACTCTCCCTCTCCCGTTCACGTCCCGCCATGCATCTCTCCACAGCCAACACCACAGTCCCACCTTCTCTCCCATCGCGAGCCTTTCGTGTCTCACTTTCTCTCTCTCACCCTCTCTCACCATCTCTCCTCTCACGATCTCTATCTCTCATCTTCTCTCTCCCACCACACACACTCTTCCAATTCTTTTTTATTATTAATTTTTTTTACCTCTCTCCACTTCTATCACTATTTCTCTCTCTAGCTTCTCTCCTTCTAACCTCTATAAAGACGGTGCCAGACGGGTGTCATCGGCTCCGAGTTGAGTGAAGATCAAAGACTCAAGGAGACGGTCACCCACAGTCGCGATATCTCTTTGCCCCTCGTCCTCCTTAGTGTTATTTTAGATTTTTTTATTGGGATTGTAATTTTATTTTTGCACTTAATGTTGTAAAACTTGTATTTTTAATTCAGTAAAATTATGTATTTCTATTTTCTCTCTCTAGCTCTTTCTCTCTCCTCTTTCTTCATCTTCCTCTCCCTCTCTTCTTTCTCTCTCTACAACCCTCCAAATTTTAATAGATAGATTTATTTAATGTAATTTCTATTTTTAAGTTGCGCATAATCATTTAAATTGGCGTTTCACCGAGAACACAAGATCTTCAATTCGGAAAATTAAACCTCTCTGTGGATTCGACTCGGACTTGCCGATGTACTACGTCATTTATTTTAGTTGCGAGTTTGGTAAATAAATTTAGATTGATGGCTGTTGTGTTTAACGACACACATTTAGGTCCGATCACTTGCCTCTATGACAAATGAGTTACAGAGGCAGCATGAAAGGATGGATGCTAGATCCATTCTGTTTCACCTTAAGGAGCTCTTTAGAGCTTAAAGTCGAACAGAAAGATATGAGATATCTAAAAGTCTGTTCAGGGCAAGAATGTCTAAGGGAACATCTGTGCAGACACATGTTCTCAAGATGATTGAGTGGATCGAAAGGTTGGCAGAATTAGGTTTCGACATGAATAAGGATCTTTGTGTCGTTTTGATTCTACAATCTCTCCCTAGTTCTTTTTCCCAATTCATTATCAATTTCAACATGAATAAAATAGAATGCTCTCTGGCAGAGCTTCTAAACATGTTGAAAACTACTGAGAGCACCATGAACAATGGGAAAGGTCCTGTGATGCTTGTTGGCAAGACCAACAAGAAGATAAATTTTCAGCATGCTTTTAAGAAAGGCAAGGCAAAGAAGAAGAGCAAAAAGGTAAAGGCTGCAAAGAAAGAAGAGACTAGCAAGGACAAGGGTCAATGCTTCCATTGCCATAAGGATGGCCATTGGAAGAGGAACTACAAGATGTACCTTGTAGAGAAAGCAAAGCAGAAACTTGGGGAAGCTTCAGGTATGTTCATGATTGACCTTAACTTGTCATATCATGGGTATTAGATACTGGATGTGCATCTCACATCTGTAATGATTTGAAGGTTCTGACAAGTAGCATGCGATTGAACAAAGAGGAGGTTGATCTACGATTGGGAAATGGAGCAAGAGTTGCTGCACTTACAGTCGGGAGTGTAAACCTCAAGCTTTCCTCAAGAGCTACATTAGAGTTAACAAACTGTTATTATGTTCCTTCTATAATTAAGAATATTATTTCCATTTCATGCTTAAATAAATATGGATTTATTGTGAGCTTTGGGAATAAAACATGTTCTTTATTATTAAATGGTGAATTGTTTACCAGTGGGAGCTTAATTAATAGTTTGTTTTACTAGATGTGGATACTCCTGTTATGTGTGTGGATGGACCTCTTAAGAGGAAGAGGAATGATGTGAATCAAGCATACCTTTGGCATTGTAAGCTTGATCATATTTGTGAGGAAAGATTGAAAAGGTTGTGCAAAGATGGATATGTTAATCCATTTGATTATGAATCATTTGTAACCTATGAATCTTGCCCCATGGGAAAAATGACCAACTCTCCATTTACTAGACATGGAGAGAGAGCTGGTGAGTTGTTAGAACTCATACATTCTGATGTATGTGGACCTATGTCCACTCAAGCCAAAGGGAGTTACTCATACTTCATTACTTTCACTGATCATTTCTCTAGGTACGGATATGTGTACTTGATGAAGTACAAATCTGAAGCCTTTGAGAAATTTGTGGAGTTCAAGAATGAAGTAGAGAAACAAACAGGAAAGAGTATTAAAACTCTTTGATCTGATCGAGGAGGGGAATACTTGAGTACGGAATTCACACAATACTTAAAGGATAATGGTATATTATCTTAGTGGACTCTTCCTTACACACCTCAGCTGAATGATGTAGCTGAAAGGAGGAATCGTACCTTATTAGATATGATACGATCTATGATATGCTTTGCTAGATTGCCCTTGTCACTCTGGAGCTATGCACTAGACACTGCTGCTCACTTATTAAATAAAGTTCCTTCTAAGTCAGTGTCTTCCACTCCATATGAGATATGGAAAGGAAAGAAACCAAACCTTAAGAATGTTAAGGTCTGGGGTTGCCCTGCCCATGTTAAGAAACACAATCCTGATAAACTGGCATCCAAGACTGAAAGATGCAGGTTTGTGGGATATCCTAAGGAAACTTATGGATATTATTTCTACCAGCCTAGCGGTCAAAGAGTGTTTGTAGCTAAGCGAGCTATATTCCTAGACGAAGAGTATATCCTTTGAAGGAAACAGTGGGAGTATGGTAAAACTAGAAGAAGTTTTAGAACCACAAACTGGAGCTGCATCGTCTCAGGAACTAGTTCAGGATGGCACACAAACTATGAGTAGGTCTGGCCGTGTACCTATCCAACCAGATAGATATGTGAGACATATCTCTGATGGTGGGGATAAGGCACATTGTAATGAGGATGAAGATCCTAAGACCTATGAGGAGGCAATAAGTGATATTGACTCCTGGAGATGGCAAGAGGCCATGAAATCGTAGATGGACTCCATGTACTCCAACCAAGTTTTGAATTTGGTATATCCACCTGAGGGTATAGTACCCATCGGATGCAAGTGGATCTTTAAGAGAGAAATTGGAGCAGATGGAATGGTTGATACCTACAAGGCTAGATTGGTTGTGAAGGGATATCGTCAAAGACAAGGAGATGACTATGATGAGACCTTCTCACCAGTTGTCATGACTAAGTCCATCAAGATTTTACTTGCCATCGTTGTGTACCATGATTATGAGATCTGGCAGATGGATGTGAAGACTGCTTTCCTCAATGGATACCTTAAGGAAGAGGTGTATATGATACAGCTTGAGGGATTCATATCAAAGGAGCACCCAGATAAGGTATGTAAGTTGCTAAGATCCATTTATGGATTAAAGCAAGCATCCCACAGTTAAAATTTAAGATTTGATGAAGCCATCAAGTCGTATGACTTCATTAAGAACAAAGATGAGCCGTGTGTGTACAAGAAAACATGTGACAATGCAATCACCTTTTTGGTGCTATATGTCAATGACATACTACTCATTGGGAATGATGTAGGTATGTTGTCATCAGTTAAAGCCTGGCTGTCGAAGCACTTCTCCGTGAAGGATTTGGGAGAAGCATCCTATGTATTGGGGATCCGGATCTATAGAGATAGATCAAATAGGATCCTAGGCTTGTCCCAATCAATGTACATAGATTCTATTGTCAAAAGGTTTGACATGGAAAACTCCAAGAGAGGTCTCATACCGATGAGACATGGAGTTTATCTCTCTAAGGAAATGTCCCCTAAAACTCCTGAAGAGAGGGGGCGCATGAGTAGGGTACCTGATGCGGGACGGATGACGACCGAGCTAAGATGTACGACCGACTCATTGTGCGGCCAGCATTAACACGCTAAGGTAAGCCGGGCGGCTGACCACTGTGGTATTCTCCGGGTGGAGACGTCTCTCAACAGCAACTCTCTTGAGCCCGATGATCGTCCCTTGCGAGGGAAACATGGGGATCACGGCGATTAAGAAACCACCATCGCCTAGGGTGCTAATCCGCACTCGGTGCTCGATTGGAGCTACGGAACGGGCACTCACAACTCACAATCGCGGTGAAATTTGGAACTAGCTAACGGCCCTAATCTCACAAACGCAGTAATATAGAAAGCATACTAAACAGCAAATGTAAGGATCGGAACGAGCACGTACCTCCACGACTAGTCGTGAGGGAAGAATTCCCGGCCGATTTCCGAACAACCCCAATACACACAAGATTAACTTTACAATTTCAGAAGCTTGGCCCACTCCACACAGGGAGGTATCAGGATACAATCAATAACTTTGGGGTTGCTGGAACCCGGGTTGAGGGCCCACACTCGCAGGAGGCGAGGAACGCGTGCCGGAGCCGCTCGGGTACGCCGACGGAAAGCCGACCCGGTTCTGCCCGCGCTGGTCACCCTGTGCAGTAAGCTAGCGAGGGTTGGTACGGCTGGATCCGATGCCCGATCGGAGTGCCATTTGTTAGAGAATGTCGGCGACTGGATGTAGTATCTTCACTTCGAAGATCGCGAACAGATGCCTTCAGATCTGGGCGCAGTGACGAATCTTCTGAGGTTCTAGTTTTGTGCTCACAGAACTGCACAGAAAAACGGTAAAATGTTGAGAAAATGGTTGCCGATGTCGGATCAGGGCGTTCCTTATGGGAGATGGTAGCCGACGTCCAGTAGAAGAAATACTCTGAAGATCCCTCACACGGATCTTATCCGGATGAAGCGGGGCAGGCTCTGAAAGTTGATTCCAGTTCTCAGCCGGACCTGCTCAGACCAGCCCGCGCGATCCCACGAGAACTGCCGTCACGATCAGCACCGATCACAGATCGAGGCAAAACCAGTGGCAACACGAAGAGCACTTGAACTACTACGATTTATCTTCAGGAACAAACTTCAGATGGCATCAGGGTTGGGCTGGAGAATTCAATACACAGTCATCTTCAGATCTGGGCAGCAATCTGGGGTAGATCTGCGCGCCTCCACGAGAAAAATCACCACCGTTGGTCACGAACTCCGATCGATGCGAAACCAAAGCTAAAAGTTTGCTAACTTACAGAGGTATTAGGGATAATTTTTGTGGAAGAAGAAGATAAGAGGAAGAGAGGGATACGGGGTCGAGTTACACGACCCAGGTCTGTCCTGTCACAGGACTTGCCAAGGGAGTCACACCCAAGGGGGAAACCAAGAGATTCACTCTCTAATGCAATCTTTTCTCACAAAACTTTCATTCTATTAAGCATAAACACTATACATGCCCTTATATAGGGAAATGGAAGGGGTTGGGGGAGGGGAATTCGTTGGTTACAAGAAGGGAGAGGGGGAGGTGCGCATGGATCATGAAAGGGGGGGACTTGGTGAAAGGGAAAGGGGACATGGTAGCTCACCTACCTTTGAATTTCAAGGTAAAGATGGTAGGTAACAGCCATGTGGAACTTGACCAGCAGCCATTTGAATGATCCATGTGGTAATTGAAGAAGAAAATCAAACTAGCTAGCCTAATACCAACAAAAAAGAGGGCGCCCCCTTCATTGGGCCTTGAATGGGCCACTTTGGTCCATGGCTTAACCAAGCCCATTCCAACCTAGATGGCTTAAGGCCATTCCACCCTTGAAGGCCCATGAATGAAGAGACCCCACTCTAGATTATCCAATCTAGATAGCCCATGTGGAAGGAAGCCCATATGGCTTATGGATCCATTACAAATGGACCAAGGCCATTTCTACTTATGGAATGCTTAAGGGGCTTTAACAATTTGGCCCTTTAGGAGCCTTACAACCAGCCCATTAGCAAATTACATATACAATACCCTTTACAAGCCCAATTCAATGCCAAAAAAGGTCCAAATTCAAGCCAAATTATCCCCATTTTGAAGATAAGCCGATGTAGTCCACTTGGCGCTCCGCGTATGGCACCGTCGGTTCACCGACGTGTCACGTGATCGCCCTGGTGTCCGCACCAATTCTCCCCGGGTGGGAGGAGTCGAGTAAGGGTCCCGAAGCTTGCGCTCTCCGCATGTGATCAAGGTGTTGGTCATCGTGGGGCATCCTCGCCAACGCACTAGGACGTGTGGGTATGTGCCGTTCCTTGTGGTGATCACCTGCTCATCCAGTATACAATCTATATGCATGCGTTGAGGCTGGAAGAGGTGGACTCTCGGGTGAGGGTCACTCTAAATAGAAAGATAAAGCTCGAAACTCACTAGGGATCACCGCAGGTTCCAATAGGCTACCAGAGGAAACATGGAACGTCGAATTGACACCATTGTCGTTCTGTAGTTCAATATCGTACGCTTTCGAACCCACTTGTTTCTTAACCCGGAAAGGGTGGGGATCGTGGACTTAGAGTGGCTTTCGGTTTCCGGGCGAAAACCTGTCAGGTATGACCCTGATCTAGATGTACTCTCCCTTTGAATCCACGGATATGTAGCATTCATCGGCTAACTCCTTATGCGTGCATGGCTGGCCTTTCATGGACACGACGTAATGCAAACCAAATGGATGAAAGAAAACAACTTGAGAGACAAACAAACACACACATGACTTTAGACAAACCTATGGCTAGTCCGACCTATGCATGGACGATGGCGGACCAGGACACCCAAATGTGTGCCATGCATACACTAGATGCAACCAAAGGTAGGTAGGATGATGTACTCCTAGACACCCAAAAAGACACCATGCATGCAAGGACTTCCTATCAGATGTGGGTGTGGATGGGCTAAGAGGTTCATCACCACTACATGTAGGTAAGGCATGCCATGCTTCCCAATAATCGGACCTATTGCTATGTAGAATTTGATTGGCCCGAGTGGGAAGAGAGTGGTAGGGGACTTCCCTGACAAAGTAGAGGGGAAGTGGTGGAGCACGAGGCCCACTAGAGAAGGGGTCGAATGGGTCAAAGAATGTGTGACCCCCCGGTTCCTCCATTACATAGTCCCATGTTTGAAATTCATGAAGGTGATGGTCACCTCCATCCATCGTGGTAGATGGGATAGTGTATAGAAGATAGGGCTCCTCCCTCGGGATAAAAGGAGTGAAGTCGGGCTCGACCGGTAGCGGGAGGAGTAGAAGAACCTCCGTGGTAACATGACCCACGGTGTACACGGAGGTAATGGACCCTAAGGTGGAATGGGTGAAGCTACGACAGGTGGGTTGGTCGAAGCCTGGGGCCAGCAAGTGCGTAAATGTCAATTGCCGGTCTAACCCTTTAAGAAGGTCATCCAATGTATCCACATAGTGACTAGACCCGAAAGTGGTGTGAAATGAATTGATTGGCACCAGAGGTTGGATAGGGTCCATAGATGGGAAGGGAAGTGGGACCAAGCCATCCTTGAGCCAACTAACTAGTGGCTCGGCTATGTAAAGTGTACCCGTTAGAAATACGGGTGGCTCGGGCTTTGGTGGCTCCAAATGAGAGGGCTCCGAAATAAGATCGGAAGGTGAGTGTGATGGAGCTCTCATGGGTGGGGAAGGAGGATCCACTATGATGGGGAGAGGGCTTGGGGACTCCGTTGATGGGGCCGGGTTAAGACTACCGGCGATGACCTCCTTAGGCTCGGGTAGGAGTACATCACTAGGAGTACGTGTCCTATCCACCCCATCCAACCGGTCCAAAATCATTTGCATAAGTTCGGCAACGGAGTGCGTTGGAATAGGGATATCATGGTGGACTCGCCCATAGTCAACCGTCCTAGGATTGGGTCTTGGCTCATCTACGTGTGGGACTCTTTGCCTCCGACTAGAACCCACTTGGTTGGAAGTGATTGGGTGGGGCCGGTTGGAGGTGACCGGTTGGGGCACGTAGACCTTCCTAAGCTCTCTCTTCATGTCCCACCATGACGCGATGGGCCATTGCCCCCTAACCTCTCTCATTCTTTCGATGTAATCCCACTTTTCGGCAGCCTCTTGAAGAAGCCGCTCTTTGGCGAAAGAGAATTGCATTGCCTCGGACATAGTATAACAATCAAAGTAGGTGTTCATGGTGGCCTCCCACTTGAGGTAGATGCCCGGGTCATTGGAGCCAAAAAAATCTGAGGCTTCAGGCCTACAGAAGCGGAGAGGATGGTTTCCTAGCCCATGGGTGGGCCAATGGTCATATCGCCCGGGTGATTGGGACTCCATGAGAAATTGGGGAACTACATGTTAGACATGCCGACACTTGGACAAGACTGACTGACTCTTATAGGACTACACGAACTAGAAGACACCGACTAATGCAAACACTCACTAATGCAAAAAAATGATGCACGTAGACCTAACCAATATCCGGTACATGGCGGAGATAAGCAATCCGAAGATCACTCGCGCAAGTACGCTACCTTCCCGATAGGCAGAACCTAATGTTCGGGCAACGCCTTTTAATATACCGGGCTATTGGGTGAAATGCAATTTGAAAACACTCTTTTTTTTGTTTTGAAAGTAATGATGGTTCTAGACTCGACTTAGACCATGATGCATGCAAGACTTATGCAAAGACTACCCTAGACTCAACCCGCTCTGATACCAATTTGATGCGGGACAGATGACGACCGGGCTAAGACGTACGACCGACTCGTTGTGCGGCCAGCACTAACACGCTAAGGCAAGCCAGGTGGCTGACCACCGTGGTATTCTCCGGGTGGAGACGTCTCTCAACAGCAACTCTCTTGAGCCCGACGATCGTCCCTTGCGAGGTAAACGTGGGGATCGCGGCGATTAAGAAACCACCGTCGCCTAGGGTGCTAATCCGCGCTCAGTGCTCGATTGGAGCTACGGAACGGGCACTCACAACTCACAATCGCGGTGAAATTTGGAACTAGCTAACGGCCCTAATCTCACAAACGCAGTAATATAGAAAGCATACTAAACAGTAAATGTAAGGATCGGAACGAGCACGTATCTCCACGACTAGTCGTGGGGGAAGAATTCCCGGCCGATTTCGAACAACCCCAATACATACAAGATTAACTTTACAATTTCATAAGCTTGGCCCACTCCACACAGGGAGGTATCATGCTACAATCAATAACTTTGGGGTTGCTGGAACCCGGGTTGACGGGCCACACTCGCAGGAGGCGAGGAACGCGTGCCGGAGCCGCTCGGGTATGCCGACGAAAAGCCGACCCGGTTCTGCCCGCGTTGGTCACCCTGCGCAGCAAGCTTGCGGAGGCTGGTACGGCTGCATCCGATGCCCGATCGGAGCGCCGATTGTTGGAGAATGTCGGCGACTGGATGTAGTATCTTCACTTTGAAGATCACGAACAGATGCCTTCAGATCTGGACGCAGTGATGAATCTTCTGAGGTTCTGGTTTTGTACTCATAGAACTGCACAGAAACACGGTAAAATGTTGGGAAAATGGTTTCCGATGTCGGATCGGGGCGTTCCTTCTGGGAGATGGTAGCTGACGTCCAGTAGAAGAAATACTCTGAAGATCCCTCACACTGATCTTTGCCGGATGAAGCAGGGCAGGCTCTGAAAGTTGATTCCAGTTCTCAGCCGGACCTGCTCAGGCCAGCCCGCGCGATCCCACGAGAACTGCCGTCACGATCAGCACCGGTCACGGATCGAGGCAAAACCAGCGGCAACACGAAGAGGACTTGAACTAATACGATTGCTCTTCAGGAACAAACTTCAGATGGCATCGGGGTTGGGCTGGAGAATTCAATACACAGTCATCTTAAGATCTGGGCAGCAATCTGGGGCAGAACTGCGCGCCTCCACGAGAAAAATCGCCACCGTTGGTCACGAACTCCGATCGATGCGAAACTAAAGCTGAAAGTTTGCTAACTTATAGAGGTATCACGGATAATTTTTTTGGAAGAAGAAGATAAGAGGAAGAGAGGGATATAGGGTCGAGTCACACGACCTAGGTCTGTCCTGTCACAGGACTTGCCAAGGGAGTCACACCCAAGGGGGAAACCAAGAGATTCACTCTCTAATGCAATCTTTTCTCACAAAACTTTCATTCTATTAAGCATAAATACTATACATGCCCTTATATAGGGAAATGGAAGGGGTAGGGGGAGGGGAATTCATTGGTTACAAGAAGGGAGAGGGGGAGGTGCGCATGGATCATGAAAGGGGGGGACTTGGTGAAAGGGAAAGGGGGACAAGGGGACATGGTAGCTCACCTACCTTTGAATTTTAAGGTAAAGATGGTAGGTGGCAGCCATGTGAAACTTGACCAGCAGCCATTTGAATGATCCATGTGGTAATTGAAGAAGAAAATCAAACTAGCTAGCCTAATGCCAATAAAAAAGAGGGCGCCCCCTTCATTGGGCCTTGAATGGGCCACTTTGGTCCATGGCTTAACCAAGCCCATTCCAACCTAGATGGCTTAAGGCCATTCCACCCTTGAAGGCCCATGAATGAAGAGAGCCCACTCTAGATTATCCAATCTAGATAGCCCATGTGGAAGGAAGCCCATATGGCTTATGGATCCATTACAAATGGACCAAGGCCATTTCTACTTATGGAATGCTTAAGGGGCTTTAACAATTTGACCCTTTAGGAGCCTTACAACCAGCCCATTAGCAAATTACATATACAATACCCTTTACAAGCCCAATTCAATGCCAAAAAAGGTCCAAATTCAAGCCAAATTATCCCCATTTTGAAGATAAGCCGATGTAGTCCACTTGGCGCTCCGCGTATGGCACCGTCGGTTCGCCGACGTGTCATGTGATCGCCCTGGTGTCCGCACCAGTACCTTAAGCTTCTGCCATAGGGTCCATCATGTATGCCATGTTATATACAAGGCATGATGTTGCATATGCTCTAAGTGTTACAAGTAGGTTTCAGGTGGATCCAGGTGAGCAACACTGGATAGCTGTGAAGTGTATCCTTAAGTACCTGCGAAGGACAAAGGATATGTTTCTGATTTATGGCGGAGAAGTCTTGAAACTTTGAGGTTACACTGACTCAAGTTTTCTATCCGATAAAGATGATATCAAGTCAACTTCAGGGTATGTGTTTACCCTGAAGGGTGGGGCAGTGAGTTGGAAAAGTTCCAAACAAGACACCACTGCTAATTCTATGACCGAAGCTGAGTACATTACTGCTACTAAGGTGGCCAAAGAAGCGATTTGGATGAAGAAGTTCATCAAAGAGTTTAGAGTTGTCCCGAGCATCTCTGATCCGGTCCCATTATTATGTGATAATAATGGTGCAATTGCACAAGCAAAGGAGCCGAGGTCTCATCAGAAATTGAAGCATATTCTGCGGCGCTATCACCTGATCAGAGAGATTATAGCTAGAGGAGATGTTGTGATCGACATAGTGTCATCCAATGATAACATTGCAGATCCACTAATTAAGTCGTTATCTCAAAGTGTTTTTGAGCGTCACCTAGGGCTTATGGGGATCAAGCATGTGGGTGATTGGCTTTAGTGCAAGTGGGAGATTGATAGAAATGTATGCCCTACAAGCCAATCACATGAGATGTGATGGTGTCATTTCTTGTAATATCTTATTCATATTTATATTGATGGCATTTATTTGTTGCATTTAATTTGTGTTAATGATTCGAATGTGATGAAGTCCCCGAACTTGTGCGATGATGGCTAGATCATAAGATTATGATAATGAGATCAGTCATCCAGATGCACATGTTCTAGATGTTTCCAGTCAATGGATCTTCAAGAAGGGACATTGAAGATCCGGTTAGACTGGCACACATGACACTTACTCATATGATGGGTGTGATTATTCTCATAGTCATCAATGTGGAGACACTGAAGTACGTGTGTGGGTGCTCATTAGTAGAATCAGTACACTTAACTAACCCGATCTAGAATCCCTAAATGGTAATCATGTTGACTATCAATTAGAGTATTCTATGTCTCAGTAGCACAGTTGGATCGTAGACTTGAGTCACTAAAGATGTCTTGCATAAGGGATGCTGAGTGTTTGATTACTGACTTATAGACTTCTGTTCAGTGGTCTTGTATAGTTAGTTATTCAGACTCAGTGGAACTTGTGCAAAGGTAATTAGTTTGACTGAAGTCCCGCGATCAATGACACCCAAGAGGGGGGTGAATTGGGTGATAACAAATTTTAAGAAAACTTTTGACTTTTTACAAAATATGTGATAAACAATAATTAGCAATTAAAAACTGATTAACCAATTCTCTCAATCTTTCCGTTCTCACATGACCATACAACGAAAACAATCAAACCACACAAATAACACACAATGCACAGCGATTTTTAAGGTGGTTCCGATGCAACGACAGAAATCCTACGTCCACCCCTCACCAAACCCGGTGAGGCTTCACTCGGGGATAAATCCCCAAACGGAGACGACGCTCCAACCACACACGCAGGACGACGCCTGCCCACACACACGGGGACGCGCCCCAAAACACACACACACACGGAGATGAAGTCTCCAACACGATCCAACAAGCGGATCAACAAGACACACACACGCTGCGACAAGTGCAGCACTCCACACACACAAACACTAAGATCTAGATAAATCCACACACACACGTAGATCTAAGAAGACCTACGCATACACGAATCAAGTACGACACATACACACACGACCACGGATCCAACAACGATCCACACACACACAAGTTTACAGTTTATAAGAAACACAAATCTGAAACTATAAAGCACAAAACATAAACATGAATAAACCACAGTTTAGAAAGCTCCTGATTTAGGCTCCCCCTGAGTGTGTGCTCGGGATGTTCGCGTTGATTCCTTCTTCACTTGAATAGCTTGAGACTCAGCTTGAATGGCCTTGTATTTGATGTAGATCTTCTTGCATAGAGTATTGTTCACGGCTACAGTACCCTTCCTTCTTCCTTGGACAAATCCATGTATCTTCTTGATGCTTGTGAGCTTGTTCTCTTCCTTTGAGACTGCTGACTTCAAATGGAGCTAGAGCACCTTCAGATGATGCTTGAATGGCTCCTTCTTCCTTGTAGCATCCTTCTTCTTCTTTCCTTGGATCACCTTGAGTTGATGAAGAGGTGTATGGATGTAGCTTTGAACCTTGATTGCTTCTACACCTTCTTGGAGGTAGATGGTTTTAGAAATACCTTGAATGGGTTGGAGATAGATGAAGAGCTTGCTGCACGAGGTACTATTCACGGAGCTACAATACCTCTTCTTCCTCCATGGATAGCCTCCCCTTTGGATCTCTTGGATAATTAGGGTTATGACTCAAATAGGATGTTTTATAACCCTTGGAAGGTCTATGGACAAGCCCTAGACCAGATCCACAAATTCTGGAGGGTTTGGTGGCTTTGGGATTAAACAATAGCAAGAGGAGATGCTTCTTTCGAGATGGACAAAAGTCAATATTTTTGGCTTATCGGGGCTGGCGGTCGACCTGTAGAGGCTGGCGGTCGACCGCTACTGAGAGAACTTCTGGCCGTTGGTTTCTGGGAATTCCGGTCGACCGCTACTGGGCTGGTGGTCTACCGCCACTGTGAATCCCTGTAGGCGGTGAGCTGCTGGCAGGGGCGGTCAACCGCCCCTGAGCTGGCAGTCAACCGCCAGCTGGGCAGACCCCGGGTTTTCCTGGGTCGGTCCGTTAACCTCTTCAGCTCCGTCGCTTAAGTCCTTTAGCATCCCTTTCATGTCTGTGGCATCACCCTTGACAGTTTAGAAGGTATCAACTGAGTCTTTGACCTTGTGGCTTTTTACTGAGTGTTTTGACCTGTTTTGGATTATAGAGGAGCAGGGTGCTTATCCACATGTTTGGTTCACCAGGTGACTGCCATGTGTTTGATCCTGCAAGCAAGATAGTTAAGGTTAATACCATGCTTGTTCCCGTTGAAGAGGTTATGAAACCTCTTGCCTCTTGTAAAACCAACATATGTAAACCAAGGATCAAGACCATGTAACCGTTCTCATTTGCCATCTCAACCATACATAAATAACAAGAGCATGAGCAATTAACCACAAGTTTAGTTATCATCACTTAATCACACATTAAGTTTAGTTATCATCAAAATCATAACTTAACAATCACAACAATCATCAAAATCAAAACTCAACAATCTTCCCCTTTTTGATGACGACAAACTTATTGATGATGACAAACTTAATGATAAATTTATTAATGATGATACAACAGAGTGGATACAACAGAATGGCACATATATTCGTCTCCCCCTGTCACACACAATCATCAATCTTTCTCCCCCTTTGACATAATCAAAAGGCGGGATAATACAACTCTTTCTCCCACAATAGCAATATCAAGCGAGCTGGAAGGAGCCAAATAAGGAAGAACAAGATTAACTCCCTTTGAAATAGCAATAGCCCATCATATCAAATCAGAACAAGGGCAAATCATAGACGAGCAAAGTAATATGATGCTAATTAGAAGAAACCAATTGGTGATTATTCTCACAAATCAATATGATACCATCCAAAGTAAATACAGTCAAGCATGTATTGATACCAATTGAAAGTGGTGATTGGCCTCAATGATATGAACCAGTGGAGGAAGATGTGCACAGGATGAGATGTTCAGCAGAAAAGCATTCAAAATCTAGATCCCATGGCAGATTTTCACAACAAGCAAGAGCAGGAGGACATATCAAAAGGATTTTCTTGATTTTTTTTTAAAAAAATTTATTTTTATATTTTGGTTTGAAATGCATGCATTAAATGCAACACATGCAAGTGATGCCATATGAGATGTACAATCAAACAATTACGTATATGTACATGCAACACATCTCCCTGTACGTATATAAGAGGGTATAGGTATAGGAAGGGTGCATGAGGGTCATGACAATCGGAATGCGCTTGTGTAGCACATGGGAGGTTGTGCAATCATATAGGAGAATCATGAAATTACTAATGCAGTCAATCAACTTTCTGAATACATATTAAATCAAATTTCTAAATGTGTAAGTGAGTAACATGAAAAATGATAGTTGCAATATGGATATTCAGATTTTCAGATTAACACAATGAGACATTTTATAAACTGCACTTCAATTTTGAGAACAGCGTATTGGAGGCTACGCTCTACCACAATGAGTTTTCACCATCATTTTTCAACTCAACCAATAACACAAGTTAGTCAGAATTTTTCAAGAGTGATCAGGTTCAAATAATTCCTTTTTACGCGAGTAGACACATGGAGCTCATGCCAGAATCCCCGGTTACTCAGAATACTAAACCATTTCACCTCATTATGAACAGAGATACTAGTCAACACTTTTCAGATATGAACCACATCACGTCTCAGGTGATATGTGCCCAGTTTACTCAGTGAGACCGAGCATTGCTCTATCTTTCATTTTCATTTCAGATTTTTTAACAAAGATAGGTAGGCAACTTTTTCCTCAACAGTCTCTTCAATATACATGCAGCAAGTTTAACATCTCGAGAGTGTTAAAAAGAAATTCATATATCTTTATCTTTAACACTCATTGTCACATTTTGTGCATAAAGTGTGCGAATTCGATTCAGCATGTATACCGAAAATATCATAAACTTATAACAGGGCAGCTCCCCCTAAATAGATGCACTTATGAAATAAGAACTCCCCCAGAGTGTACGACATGAAACACTCAAATAATGACTCAAATGCAGCATTATTTATCAAGAAGACATAAGGCCATAGAAATAACAAGGATGGGGGTGGATAACATATAATTAGTAAGCAAGCATGCAGAGGAAATGTATACAACATGCAATGCAAATATGCAGCTGATACCAAACAAATGGATACCGATTGAATGCAGCTAATGCATGAGTACTGATGCAATGCAACCTTTGATCATATAGTAGTGGAATGGAAATGTAATATGCCAAGATAAAATACAATGTAGTGCAAAGTTTCTGATATCAAATGAATGAGCTAACTGCAGTTAATGCATGAATTCTAATGCAATGTAAAATTAACATGGGTGCAAAGTGTGAGTTTTTAGTTTTTCATTTGAGGAACTAAATGCACCTACTGCATTGGATTCTGATGCATGCAACCTATAACTGTATGAGAATGGAAGACAGGATGCAAAAATAAGATGAGAGCTTTGATTTTCAAGCCATTGTGGCAAAATTCTCATTGAAATCATCCACATTCTATTCATGAATCATCAAATATTTTTCATGACATGACCTTTATGAATAAGGGTGCATAAATGATTAAAATTAAGTAATGCAACCCAATTTTTAGAATTGTTCAAAATCAGATTTTTAAAGGTCATTCACAAGTGTTGAGATGAGAATTCATCTAAAAGTCAAATGTATGAATCATTTGATCACAAACATGTTTTCAAGTTACATTGCTCAGCTCAAGGATTCATTCACAAATCAACCAATCACAATTTTCAAGATCTGGTACGAGGCGGAGATTTTAGTCCGAAGACCCAGCTCAACGCATAGGGAATGCTTCCAAGTGGACATGATCCACTCTTCCACAGAAGCCATTTGATATACCAGATATGCAATTCAATTCAAGTGTGATCATGCAATTCAAATTGAGACTATTCAATATGCAACCACTTCATACACATCTTTCAAGATTTTTAATTTTATTCAATCAATTAGGCACATTCATCACAACATGTCAGTAAATGACAATTCAAGTTTTTAAAATCAATATCTGTCACTTGAGAGTGTCACCAAGTGACAAAGATGGCAATTGCATGAATTGACAAGGTTGAATTACCTTAGTTCAAGAGACAAGATTGGAAGCCTTCAATCACTAAAATCACCAACCTCACGAGGGTTGATATTTCAGCTTTTACTTTCTTACATTTGCCTTGAGAATCCATTTTCTTCCAAGTCTTTCACCTGATTTACCTTGGGTACTTACTTCAACACGTATAAGATTTTCACCACCTTGTACTTGAGTCGATCCTGGAAGTTGTTCTACACAAAGTAGCCCATCTTCTTGTAGCAACTTGAGAGAGTTCTCATCATTTTCATCCTTGCAAGATATTCTTCCAGTTGATTCAAGCTTAGCCCATCATCATTTAGATTTTGGGAGTATAATCTGCATCCAAAGACAGAAAGGTTTGGTTTGTCAATTCAATTCAAATTTATTAATAATGACATGACAAATAATTTTAACAACCAACACCCCTAGACAGCTCTAGATGTAATGCATGACTCATGTGTAAACCTAAATGTTAAGCCCATATGACGAATGTGATTGCTCCCCCTTAGTGTGTGCATGAATGCAAGATGTTCAGTAACAATCCAATGCCATATGTAGCCTTTTAAGTAAATGACTCATAGTACCAGGTGGAGAACTTAGATCCGAAGATCACCTCACACGTAGTGATAGTTTCCAGACATGCTTAACATGCCCTTTCACATGTCACCATTTGACATACTATGTAATCATGGATGACGAAGGCAGGAGGATTGTAATGCATTATGGCATGAATACATAATGTTCAACATTTGCATGACAGAGTATGAAAGTGTATGCCAACTCAATATATGTAGTGAAAATATGATCTGAAGAAACTTTAAGCTCTCCTATAACAAGATGCTATATGACAAGTGATATACACACAGATATGTAAACAACTATGGATGGAGTGCATATACAGACATGTACATTATCACAAGACTATTCAGCACAATATGAATCAAACCATGACACAATTACTGAAGAGATTGAGAGGGATATCACCTGAGTTTCCAAATTTCAGTTTTTGATTTTTCTTCCAACCTGACTTATGCCACTTGACCCGTGTGCCTTACCTTCTTGATGAAAATAAATTTCATGCTTTACATTCCCAAGGCACACCTGCAAAATAGATTTCTCATTTGACCTTCTTAGGTACCCAAATCCTTTTGGGTCCTTGTGGGTTAGCAGCAACATGGGCATGTGATTTTCAACTTTTGACAACATTCAAATCATCATTTTTCTTCATAAAATAATCATGCTTAACATTCCCAGATTTGCCAAAGTGATGGTAGAAGTCACGTGGCACCATATTCTTCCTTCTCATGGGTTCTACTGATTTGTGTGTGTGAGCATGATGTATTGAGTGGGAGTTCTTTCTCTTCAACAAGAACCAGCAATGTGAAGTCGTATGACCCCATTTATTACAATGATTACAATGCATGGAAGATTTTGTGGTGAAAGCTCTCTTTGCATTTTTTAAAACAGCTTGGTTTCTGCATGCTCTCAAGTCATCATTCTTCATAGTGAAACAATCATGCATAAGGTGTCCAAGTTATCCACAGTAAAGACAAGACATGTTTCTTTTGTTGGATGCATGGGATTTTGCATGAAAGTTTTTAGCATGCACATTTTGAACGTTCACACTTGAAGAGGCGTGATCTCGCACTGGTCCTGAGCGGGCTGAGGATCACCAGATCGTGAATTGCAATACAGGGAAACGGGTCAGAGGGCCCAGGGGGAATCCCTGGGGCAAACCCTCCGATGCTTAAGTCAATGGAGCTATGGTGGGAGCATTAGTAGGGAGGAGAGAGCTTGTGCGCGAGATCCCTCTCCACCAGAAGGGTGAAGCGGTTCTTGCTCAGGAGTTTTTGGGCGTATGATTGCTTTTCTTTGGTTACCTTTAGCTGGAGGGTATCCCTGGTTTAAATAGTACGTCGTCTCTTGGAGTCCTGCCAGCAGAGGGGTTTCAGGTGGGGGTTACGTCCTCATCGTGGGCTTTTATGGCCTTATCGTGGGAGCGTTATCATCGTGGGGAAGAATAAGTCCCTTGCCTTCCTGAATTCCTGCCTGCTGCGGACTCTTAACGGCTGCAAAGATAAGCATTCGTCGGTCGTTCTAAGCTCAGAGGGGCCGGCCCTATCCGGGCGATAGGCTTAGCTCGGTAAAAGATGGGTCAGATAGGCTAGCCTATGCCTCCTTCTCCCGGGCGGGGAGATGGCTCGGGCGCGGGCCTTTCTCGTGACCTGGCCGATGCTCGGGCCCTCCGAGCCTGGAGGCCGCCTAGGAGGGTTGTTTCCTCGAGCACGGTTTATTGGGCTTTTTTCCCTAAGTGGGCCCTGTGGGCTGTCACTTAGATGAGCTTGGCCTCATTGGGCCCTGCCGGGCCTAGTTGGGTTGCTCTTTGAATGGGCTGCAGAAATCCCCCTCTCCACTTGTTCCCCTCCTACTCCCGAGCCAAAGGAGGCTCGGTTGAGTAGTTTATGAGGGCGTCGAACTGGCATGGCTCAGGTGGGTGGAGATCTGACGGTGTTAAGCAGCCACGTGTCGTGGTCACCTGGGCCCGTAATTATAGTGATCCTAACGGATTCGAAATGAAGGGGCCCCCTTTTTCTCGGAGGTCGGAACGACGCGCCACCTCCCGTGAGGGTTTATAGGCGTTGGGCGCTATTTGTCATCCCAGACTCTCTAGGGTTTTTGGCTTTTCTTCATTCCTCTGCTTTCGGGGCTCCTTCATGCGCCGTGAAGTCACGACGGAGGAGCATAACCTCGCGGCGGCGTTTGAGAAGATGGCGCGCATAACCGCAGAGGCGGTCCGGCAGCTTCCTTCTCCCCCGGAGTCTTCGGGTTCTCTCGAGAGCTCTGCTTTCAGTTCCTCCTTGAGTTCCATGGCGGGCCAGCGTTCGGGCGAGGAGTTGGAGGTAAGGGCGCCGGTCCCGAATCGCAGCGAGCCGGGGGAAGCCGAGGTGAAGAAGCTGGAGCACCGATTTTGCTTGCCTCTTAGATACAGCTTTACTGCCGCTGCCCCGTACGAGACGAGCCTGGACGATCGCACGGGTCATATCTGCACTTTTCTTCTGGCTTGGAAGAGAGGGTTTCGCCTCCCCTTCGAGCCTTTCGTCCATCATCTCCTCAATTTTTTCCAGTTGGCGCCTATTCAGTTGGTTGCCAACTCATACCTTCTTCTTTCCGCTTTTTGAATCCTCTGCCGCCAGCATGGGATTCTTCCTTCCTTGGACCTCTTTCATCATTTCTTTGAGTTGAAAGTGCATCCGTCGGCGGGGAAGGGTTTTTACTTTATTCAGGCGCGGAGGAACAGGAGTTGTATTCCGCTGGCGGCGAAGGATTCCTCGCACAAAGGGTGGAAGACCCAATTCTTCTGGGTGAAGGCGGAGGCGGTGGACAAAACCTGGAGGTGCCAGGTGATGCCCAACTTTCATCCGAACATTCCTCCTCGGGAGGAGGAGTTCCCTCCTCACGTGGAGAAAAATGCCGCTTGTCTACTGAAGAATCGCCAATCGACCGAGGAATAGGTGACGCCGGAGAATGTCGAACGGTGCCTCCTTACGCGGCTGAAACCGTCAGGTACCACCACTCGGATTTTTCTTCTGTGGTGGGAATCATCTCTCTTTTCCTGACCATGCCTTCTTCTCTGTTGTAGACATCAGGCGGGAGCCTCTGGAGGAGGCTGCTGAGGTCATCGATCTTGGAGATGACTCGGCGGCCGATGAGCCTAACGCTCCTGTGGGTCGCTCCCAAGCCCGAGATAAGGGCAAGGGGGCGGCATCCGTGGGAACTTCACGACCGGGCGGTGCAAAGCGCAAGGATCCCATGGAGGGAAAGTTGCGGGAAGCCGCGAAGGCCAGGAAGTGGGCCAAGAAGGCCGGCCTTCTCGCCACTGCCAGGGGCGACTCTAGCTCGGTGGCGCTCCCCTCTCGGGGGCAAGATGGGGCCGACCCTACCGGGCCGGCTCCCCCATCCACCGAGCGAGAGGGGGCCGAGGAGACCAGGGGCCCCTCAGAGGGTGGTGACGGTGGGTCGGCTCTCCCCTCGGTGGGAACAGAGGGGGCCGGAGCTGAAGTAGACGAGGCCGAGACTGGGGGGGCGGTCGAGGTTGGCGATGTCTCGGGCAGTGAAACGCGGGCCGAGACAGTTGAGCTTGGGGGTTCGCCTGCGATGGCGTCGCAACCCCAAACATCGGTGGCGCCCGGAGCGATTGGGTTTGCTGCGTCGGTCGAGGTTGGGGTTTCGCCTACGGAGGCGTCGCAACCCCAAACATCGGTGGCGCCCGGGGCGACTGGGCTTGCTGCGTCGATCGAGGTTGGGGGTTCACCTATGGAGGCGTCGCAACCCCAAACATCGGTGGCGCCCGGGGCGACCGTTTCAGCAGCTCGGTCTTGGCCTTTCGGCCCGGTGCCAAGGGCGGATCGGGTGTCCATGTCGGAGGCCTTGGAGAGGCTCGGTATCTCGAGCAATCTGTACAAGCTCTGCCGCGAGGTGTCCGCGAGGATGAGAGGAGGAGATAGGCACCATTCTCCTTCTGGGGTCCTCGACGTCATCATGGAGGGCGGCTTGATCATGGCCCAGATGGGGGCCACCATGGCGGAGACCTATGCTCGGACAGAGTCAGAGCGGTCGAATCTCGCCTGGACTCTCGGAGGGTGCGAGAGGAAGCTAGCCCGACTCAATGAGGCGCACGAGGGGCTTCAACGGGAGTTCTTCGCGATCAGGGATTTAGCGCGGTTGAGCCGGCTGGAAGCCGGAGCGTTGACCGAGCAGCTGGCCAAGGCTCCGGAGTCGCTCGAGAGGAAAAATAAACTCCTTGAGGAGGAGCGCCTTCACCATCTTGAGCTAGACGGCCATTGGGAGGCTGAGCGCGCTGAGTTGCTGGACCGGGCGGAGGCAGCGGAGCGCCGTCGTTCGGAGGCCTAGGCGGATCGAGCTGAGGCGGAGAAATGATCGGTCGAGGCCAAACAGAAGTCGATCGAGCTCGAGGAGCGGGCGGCCGAGGCCGAGCGGAAGTCGATCGAGCTCGAGGAGCGGGCGTCCGGGGCCGAGCGGAAGTCGATCGAGGCAGAGAGACGGATGGCGGAGGCAGAGGAGCGAGCGTCCGAGGCGGAGCGGAAGTCGGTCGAACTTGCTGAAAGGATGGGGCAGGTCGAGGCGGAGGCGATCGAGCAGTACAGGGGCTCAGAGGCCTACCGAGCCGACCTTTAGGAAGCTGCCCTTCCATACTACGAGATAGCGCTACGCCGAGGTGCCCGCAAGGGGTTCAAGCAGGGTTATCGCCGGGCAGTGGATTACGCCGACGAGCAAGACTCTGGGATCGATTTCCCCTCGGGTCAGTGCAATGACTCGGAGGAGTCGGCTTCTAGCTCTTCTGAGTCGGGCGGGGAAGATCCAGAGGGCTCTCCTCTGACGGGGTCACCAACTCCGGCTGCCTTGGGAGGGCTCGCGACCGAGGCAGTTCTCGCACAGGCGAGGTCAGTGCCTGGGTCGGCCGTCACCGAGGGTGCCGGGGGCGAAATACCCACACCTGCCATTCCCGAGCTTCAAAGTGGGCCCGAGGCCTGATGTATTTTGCCTTGTTTTGCCTCTTTCTCTGTTTGTCTCTTTTCCTTTTCTGAAAAAAAAAAGAAAGATTTTCTTTTTGTGAGGCAATAAATGACTTACTTGCCTCTTGCGTTCCTTGCCGTAATTTGGTTAGCGTATCGGTAGTAGTTGGAAAGTGCCGATACGTCCTGCGTGGTTTTCGCACGCTGGTTGGATGGATTCCTGACAGGGTGTCCTTCCATTTTCTGACGCTTTGAATGCCAGGCCGCTTCGTGTATCCCGCAGAGGCGAAAAATGAGGGATTTGAGGTGACCATTCAGAGGGGAAAAATCCTTTGGCGTGTTTTCGCGGGGGGAGTCATTTAAGGCAAGTAGCCTCCCTTAGCCTTATAAAAAGACCGAAGGGCGTCCCTTCCTCTCCACCGCTTAGGATTTTCGCTAACAGTCTTTCCTCGCCCCTTCTCCACGTTGCGCTGTGCCGTTGCATTCGGAGCATGGAGGATCCTTCGGAAGACAACGCTACCGGTGATGGAGGAGCAGAGAGTTCTTGCTGCCTTGGGCTGTTGAGCAGGTCCGATGGTCATCGCGCGGGGTTGAAACGGGTCCAATGGTCGTCGCGCGGATCTGGAGAGGGTTCGACATGCGGAGGCACACCGTTTACCCTTTATCAGTTGCGGCGACGCTTCTAGGGGGGCGAGATGGAGGACGGATGGGGGCATCCGTGATGCCCATCCCCTCCGGGCCTTCCCCTGCCTCCTCATCCAGCTCTGCTGGTTTCTTTTTCTTTCTAGCAGCGTCTTTTTCCCTCTTCTGCTCTTCCTTTCTTTCACTCTTCGGAGGGTGCCTGCACTCTCCGTGTGCTCCAAAGAGTTGATAGGTTGGGGGGGCTTCCCTGTGCATTCCTTCCCTCTTCCTCTTCCAAGTTCAACTTGGAAGGTAGCCTTCCTTCTTTTTAATCTCTCTGTCACCTTTGTCACGGGCCACCCGAGCCAACTGGGTCGATCGCCCTTTGACCGAGCCAGTTTCTGCGTGAGGCAGAGTCAGTGGCTGGACGCAAGGAGATCAAGACCGAGTCGGCCGAGCGATGGCCTCTTGCCGTGGTGCTAGATGGATTTTTTGCTTTTGCTATGCAATGTACTGGCTTTTGCCTTTCTGATGTACCAACAATTGAATGAAAAGAAGATAGTTTTATTTCCCTCAAATTGTTTGCACAACTTTAAAAGTAGAATTTGCGTAGTGCGGCTGCGTTCCACGTCCGAGGGATGGGTTCTCCTTCCGTTGTAGCTAGCATGTACGCACCTTTCCCGAGCGTCTCGACCACTCGGTAGGGGCCTTCCCAGTTAGGGGATAGCTTTCCCGTCACCTCTATTGGTCGAGAGGCTTCGACTTTCCTGAGGACGAAGTCTCCCGGTTGAAAGTGCCTGTTTCGGACTGATGGGGACATCAACGTCAACCCGCTCACTTTGTGTTTGCATCTACGTCCTTTTGTATTTGTATGTACGCCCTTGTGATATATGGGTACACAATAGTAGGTCTTAGTGGGTTTATTTGCAAAAGGCCATTGGGGTTCTTTGCAAATGTGCATGTAGGCCCTGCAGGGGCCCCCTCCCTCCTCCTTATTGGTCCACCTGGACTCCTGGGTCCAAGGTGGCTGGTCCATGGTCCAACCTTGGACTTGGACCTAGAATTAATTAAAGAAGACAAATGCTAATTGCCTTCTTAAAGGGGGGGGGGGGCGAACCTTGTTGTTTAATGGGGTTTAATGTGGTTGTCAAACCACATCTCAACCCTTCATTGATCAACCCTTGATCCAAGGGCTTAGAATAGGTTAGATCCCTTGCATATATATACTTGTATTTTCATATTGAATGAAGGAATAAATGAAGAGAAAATAGGCATTTGCCCCCAAGTGAGATTTGCGCCCCTCCCCTCTCTCTACCTGGTTCACCCCCTCTCCCCTTTCTAGAGTGTAATCCCTTCCCCCTTGATCCCCTCCAGTATCTGAAGCAACTCCGGTGATCGCCGCCGCCATCGTCTCGCCGCCGACGCGTCGTCGCCAACGGTTTTGGTGTTCTGTCCACTCAGGACAGACCCTTCTTCTCCGAATTCCTGCTATCACTCCCTTCATTTTCTGAAGCTCAAAATTTCAGGGTTGGTTCCCCTCTAGAACCCTTATCCCCACAAAACAAATCACGTCAAAATTCATCCTTTAGCTATTTTTTGATTTTCTTCCAAGTCCAAGTTCCAGATCTGTCCTGGTTCTGTTTACTGTTCACCAGCTCTGAGTTTACCCAATTCGAACCATCTTTTGATTTTTTTTGGGTCCCCCAAATTTACTGGGATCTCTGTCCACATCCCTATACCACCAGAAATTTTATTAATTTTTGGTTCACCCTCCAAGTATTTTTCAAATTTCATCCAAGTTCCCAAGAACAGTCTGCCCACAGTTTCCTAGATCCGACCCAGGTCTAGTAAAGAAATCCCAGAAAATCCATTTCGTCTCCAATCAGAAAACCAAAAATTGTCCCGGATTCCTCTCTCAGAGATATTCAACTTTGCTGAAGAGATTATTTCCAGATTCGGAGGTCTTCTCCCCGGTCAACGTCGATCTTCAGAGAAGTCAGAACCTGCCCCTGTAGTTCTAGCCAGATTCCAGCAAGCTTGTAAAATACATGATCAGAAATACATATCTGATTATTTTTTTTGAAGACCCCTACGTCGAAGTACTCTGAGTCAGATTTCCAACGGCGCTAACCTCGTCGCATTCCGACGACGGGACTGATCGCAGCAGCAGATTTCTCCGAGTCGCGCGCCTGCAAACAGAATTTTCAGATTCGTGGCCGAGTTCCCGGCGAGCGTCGTCCGAGGGCCGCCCGACGTCCGACGGTCGTTCCAGCAGCTCGCCATCCCAGGGGAACGCTTTCCAGGTGTCTCCACAACAGAGGAGTCATCAGGTCCCACACGACCCCTCCAGTCAACACGTGGGCCCCCACTAGCACGAGTACGCGTGAAGCCGAAGCATTGCCCGAAACCGCCCGTCAACCCGAACTTGGTCCTCCCGGGCCCACTTGTGTCGCCCTTTACCTCCCTGCGTGGAGTGGGCTTAATTGCATTGCTGTAAACATAATGTACTAAGTTCCCGGGAGTACGAGCTTCGGCCGGGTGCCGTCTTCGCCACGCCGAGAGCGTGGAGGTATCGCCTTCACCCTTACACTTGGCATTAGCTTAATTCTTTATATGCTTTATATGCCGCTGCTAGAGAGCATGTGTAGGGATACCTAGCTCGCCTTCAATTTATAATATCACTGCTGCGAGAGAGAGCGAAGCCGTCCCGTGACCCGATCCGGGCGCAAAAGAGAGCCGACCACCCTAGCTCATTGCCGGTTTCTCAACCGCGCACATCCGACGCTTCCCTCGTTAAGGGACGATCGCGAGCTTGTCGTGTCCGTGGTCCCGTCCCGCATCAATTTGGTATCAGAGCAGGTTGAGTCTAGGGTGTTTGCATTCAAAAAAGAAAAAGAGTGTCATGTAGTCATTAGTCGGTCTAAGTCGTGTTTAGGATCATCACATTTTTAAAACAACAAAAAGAGTCATTTTTGGGTCGCATACATCCCTTTACTCGGTATATAAAAAGGTGTTGTCCGACCGTTAGGTTACGCCTATCGGGAAGGCCGCACACTTGTGCGAGTGACCTTCGGGTCGATTGTCTCCGCCCCGTACCGAGTCTTGGTTTACGTCTAGGGTCCTTAGTGTGCATTAGTTAGTGCATTCCAACTTTGCATTACTTAGTGTCGTGTCTAGTGTTTTGGTCCGAGTGTCGGCATGGCCACCCACTAGTTTCCCCGTGTCCCATGGAGTCCCAAACTCCCGGATGGTGGCGATACTATCTCAAATGGAAGGACCACCCGAACCACCCCACGAGGCCCGAAACCCAGGATTTCTACGGGTCCGATTACCCGAGTGTCTATCTAGAATGGGAAGCCATTATGGATGATTACTTCGAGGTGTATATCATGTACGGGCCCATGCAAGTCGATGTTGCCAAAAGGCGACTTTTTGGTGAAGCCGCTGCAACTTGGAGGGACATCAAATATTGGAGGGAGGATAGGAATCTAAGGCCCATCGAGTCATGGTGGGAAATGAAGAGAGTGCTTAGGAGGGCCTACGTTCCCCGCCCACCTACCTCCAACCACGGAGGTCATTCCACTCACCAACCCCACCAACTCACCCACAATCAAGTGGGCCACACCTCTACCCAATCCCACCCCTTCACCGCCGTCCAAGCCCACCAAAGTGACCCCAATCTAGTGGCCCGCCCATGCACCACCAACCAACCTCCCCTTGGCACTCCCATCCCAACCCACTCAAGCACCTCCAACCGAGTGGAAGTCCCGCTTATAACCGAGCCTAGGCCCACACCCGAGCCGAGAGTTAAGGAGCTAGTCCACCCCAAGGTCCCTCCTCCAACCCGCTTCTTAGAGGAAATAAAGAAAATGATTTCGGATTGGTGGGAAAGGACACAAGCTACTCCACCACCCATGGATGCTCCATTGTTATCTACCTCCGGTCTTCATTCGAAACCATCAAAGTGGGAACTACCAAAGCCCGAGCCACCCGTGTTTCTTACGGGAACACTTTACATAGCCGAGCCACTTATTAGTTGGCTCAAGGATGGCTTGGTCCCACATCCCTTTCCATCCATGGACCCCATCCTACCTATAGTGCCGGTCAACTCATTCCATACCACATTTCGATCTCGTCACCATGTTGATACGTTCGATGATCTTGTCATGGGATTAGATTCACAATGGGAGTTGACGCATCTTTTGGCCCGAGGCTTTGACCAACCCGCTAGTCTTAGCTTCACCCATCTGGCCTTCGGGTCCATTACCTCTGAGTGCACCGTGGGTTGTGTCACCACGGAGGTTCTTCTACTTCTCCCGCTACCGGACGAGCCCGAATTCATACCCTTTTGTCCAAGGGAGGAATCATACTTCTTGCCTATGATCCCCGTCCCACCCGTCACAATTCAAGAAGGTGACTATCCACACCTTCAAAACTTCTACACGTGGGACCGTGACTTGTGGGAACCCACCATAAGGGGTCATACCTTCTTTGATCCCTTTGACCCACTCCCTAGTGGATCCTTAGACCCTCCACATTCACTTCACTTCCTCGAGGGAGTCCGCTACCACACCCCTTCCCCATGGGCCGGGTCGTCTATGCCCACCAAGCCCGTACCCTTACAAGATACACCATCATCTAGGGGAGATACTCTTGGCCCTCCCACATCCACATCCCATATGCATGCATGGCCCACCTTAGGAGGTCTAGGATTTCCGCATGATGTCAACCACCGGTTACGTCAGATGCATGCATGGCACACATTCGGGTGTCCTGGTCCGCCATCACCCATGTACGGGTCGGACTAACATTAGGTGTGTCTAGGGTCATAGTTGAGTCAGTGTGTTTTCTTTGTGTGGTTTGTTTGTGTGGTGATTTTGAGTCGATTGTTTGTGTGATTTTCATTCATGTGTCAGTGCATGGTGAGTCTGCATGTGTCTTGTGCAAAGCTCGTGTCGTTCTCTTATGAGTGTGAAGCGAGTCGACTCACTCGATGAGTATGGGATCGGTTCTACATCTATACTCGGATCAGTCACCTATAGGGACTCAGCGGTGATTCCTAGTGAGTCTTCGAGCTGTTTCCTTCCTTTTGAGAGTGCCCCTTCGGAGTGACCACCTTTAGCCATAGCAGTGCGCATATAGAGTATATATGGAATGAGCAGGTGCCGATCACTTGGAGTGGAGCATACCCGCGCTACTTAGCACGGTGACGGATCCGCCGGAGTACCGGAGCAGCCATACCCCTACTCGACGGGGTCGAGTTCCTCCCACCCGGGGAGAATTGATGGGGACATCAACGTCAGCCCGCTCACTTTGTGTTTGCATCTACGTCCTTTTGTATTTGTATGTACGCCCTTGTGATATATGGGTACACAATAGTAGGTCTTAGTGGGTTTATTTGCAAAAGGCCATTGGGGTTCTTTGCAAATGTGCATGTAGGCCCTGCAGGGGCCCCCTCCCTCCTCCTTATTGGTCCACCTGGACTCCTGGGTCCAAGGTGGCTGGTCCATGGTCCAACCTTGGACTTGGACCTAAAATTAATTAAAGAAGACAAATGCTAATTGCCTTCTTAAAGGGGGGGGCGAACCTTGTTGTTTAATGGGGTTTAATGTGGTTGTCAAACCACATCTCAACCCTTCATTGATCAACCCTTGATCCAAGGGCTTAGAATAGGTTAGATCCCTTGCATATATATACTTGTATTTTCATATTGAATGAAGGAATAAATGAAGAGAAAATAGGCATTTGCCCCCAAGTGAGATTTGCGCCCCTCCCCTCTCTCTACCTGGTTCCTCCACCCCCTCTCCCCTTTCTAGAGTGTAATCCCTTCCCCCTTGATCCCCTCCAGCATCTGAAACAACTCCGGTGATCGCCGCCGCCAACGTCTCGCCGCCGACGAGTCATCGCCAACGGTTTCGGTGTTCTGTCCACTCAGGACAGACCCTTCTTCTCCTAATTCCTGCTATCACTCCCTACGTCTTCTGAAGCTCAACATTTCAAGGTTGGTTCCCCTCTAGAACCCTTATCCCCACAAAAAAAATCACGTCAAAATTCATCATTTACCTATTTTTTGATTTTCTTCCAAGTCCAAGTTCCAGATCTGTCCTGGTTCTGTTTACTGTTCACCAGCTCTGAGTTTACCCCATTCGAACCATCTTTTGATTTTTTTTGGGTCGCCCAAATTTACTGGGATCTCTGTTCACATCCCTATACCACCAGGAATTTTATTAATTTTTGGTTCACCCTCCAAGTATTTTTCAAATTTCGTCCAAGTTCCCAAGAACAGTCTGCCCACAGTTTCCCAGATCCGACCCAGGTCTAGTAAAGAAATCCCAAAAAATCCATTTCGTCTCCAATCAGAAAACCAAAAATTGTCCCGGATTCCTCTCTCAGAGATATTCAACTTTGCTGAAGAGATTATTTCCAGATTCGGAGGTCTTCTCCCCGGTCAACGTCGATCTTCAGAGAAGTCAGAACCTGCCCCTGCAGTTCTAGCCAGATTCCAGCAAGCTTGTAAAATACATGATCAGAAATACATATCTGATTATTTTTTTTGAAGACCCCTACGTCGAAGTACTCTGAGTCAGATTTCCAACGGCGCTAACCTCGTCGCATTCTGACGACGGGACTGATCACAGCAGCAGATTTCTCCGAGTCGCGCGCCTGCAAACAGAATTTTCAGATTCGTGGCCGAGTTCCCGGCGAGCGTCGTCCGAGGGCCGCCCGGCGTCCGACGGTCGTTCCAGCAGCTCGCCATCCCAGGGGAACGCTTTCCAGGTGTCTCCACAACAGAGGAGTCATCAGGCCCCACACGACCCCTCCGGTCAACACGTGGGCCCCCACTAGCACGAGTACGCGTGAAGCCGAAGCATTGCCCGAAACCGCCCGTCAACCCGAACTTGGTCCTCCCGGGCCCACTTGTGTCGCCCTTTACCTCCCTGCGTGGAGTGGACTTAATTGCATTGCTGTAAACATAATGTACTAAGTTCCCGGGAGTACGAGCTTCGGCCGGGTGCCGTCTTCGCCACGCCGAGAGCGTGGAGGTATCGCCTTCACCCTTACACTTGGCATTAGCTTAATTCTTTATATGCTTTATATGCCGCTGCTAGAGAGCATGTGTAGGGATACCTAGCTCGCCTTCAATTTATAATATCACTGCTGCGAGAGAGAGCGAAGCCGTCCCGTGACCCGATCCGGGCGCAAAAGAGAGCCGACCACCCTAGCTCATTGCTGGTTTCTCAACCGCGCACATCCGACGCTTCCCTCGTTAAGGGACGATCGCGAGCTTGTCGTGTCCGTGGTCCCGTCCCGCATCACGGACTTTGGCGTTGTAGTATCGGGTGAGGCGGCGTTGGTACTCCGTAGCTCGGGTACTGGCGATCTCTCGGAGTTCATCAGCCAGGTCGAGGTTCTCGAGTAACTTTTGTTCGTTTGCCTCGGGCGAGTAGCGGATGACTCGGAGAGACGGGTTGGCAACCTCTAACGGAATGACGGCCTCAGTGCCATACACCAGCTGGAAAGGACTTTCACCAGTTGCCATTCTGGGAGTCGTTCGGTGTGACCAAAGTACGCTGGGCAGTTCCTCGAGCCAGCTACCCTTGGCCTTACCGAGTCTGGTCTTTATGCCTTTTACGATAGTCTTATTGGCATTTTCGACCAGCCCGTTGGCCTGAGGGTGGGTGACCGAAGTGAAGTGGTTGTAAATGTTTAGGTCGGCGCATCTGTCTCGGAAATAATGAGAATCGAATTGCCGACCGTTGTCGCTCACTATCACCCGGGGGATGCCGAAGCGACAAATGATCGACTTCCATACGAAACTCCAGACGACTGTCTCGGTGATCCTCGCCGTGGCTTCGGCCTCGATCCATTTGGTGAAGTAGTCGATGGCGACGATGATGAACTTCTTCTGGGACTGAGCCGTAGGGAACGGCCCGAGAATGTCGATCCCCCACCGAGTGAAGGGATAGGGCTCGGTAAGGGTGATGAGCTCCGTAGCCAGCTGATGGACCAAGTGGTCGAATCGCTGGCATCGGTCGCACTGCTGTACGTGAGCCGTGCAGTCGCGCTGCAAGGTTGGCCACCAGTACCCCTGCCGTAGCAGGATCCTGGCTAGAGACCTTCCTCCTGAATGCGCTCCGCACAGACCATCATGAGTCTCTTGGATGGCTCAGTTGGCCTCGTCGGGGCCGAGACACTTCAGGAGGGGACCAGAGAAGGACCTCCGGTAGAGAGTGTCGTCGAGGATGACGAAGCGCCGGGCTTGATACTTCATTCGGCGTGCCTCCCGAGGCTCGGAGGGCTCTCGGGAGTCCTGGAGCCAAGACAGGTAGGGGGAGCGCCAGTCGCTTTGAAGGGCCGAGTCAATGGCCAGGAGCTCCGAGTCAATGCTCGGGCGCTCTAGCTCTTCAAGGAGGACTAATCGGGTACCTTCAGGGTCGAGAGAGGAGGCTAATCGAGAGAGGGCGTCCGCTCGGGAGTTTTCCTCCCGAGCTATTCAGACTACCTCGAATCCCTTGAACTGTTGGGCCAGGTCTCTGACCAGCTGGAGGTATTTGACCATTGGGGCCTCTCGAGCTTCGTATTCACCGTTGACTTGGCTAGCGACCAGCTGGGAGTCGGTGTGGATTTTGACTCGCTCAGCCCCCAACCGTCGAGCCATGCGAGCTCCCGAGATAAGGGCCTCGTACTCGGAAGCGTTATTGGACGCCTAAAAGCTAAATTTCAAGGCGTACTGTAGTTCTACTCCTTCGGGGGACCTCAGGAGGATCCCTGCACTACTACCGACCAAGTTGGAAGATCCGTCGATGAACAGTTCCCAGGTCGGCCCGGGCGCGGACAGAGATCTCTCTTCAGTCGGGATGGTGCTCTCGACGATGAAATCGGCGAGCGCTTGGCCTTTCATAGCTGAGCGCGGGGGGTACGAGATATTGTAGGCCCCAAGCATGATTGCCCATTTGACGAGTCACCCTAAAGCTTCGGGGTGGGCTAGAACCTTCTTCAATGGTTCACCGGTTAGCACGGTGATGGGGTGCCCTTGGAAATAGGGTCGGAGGCGCTTGGCGGAGGTAACCAACGCTAGCACGAGTTTCTCAGTTTCAGGGTACCTTCTTTCAGCCTCGTTGAGCACCTTGCTGGTGTAGTAGACCGGCCTCTCAATTTTCGAGTCATTTCTGACCAGGACCGAGCTGACTGTGGATGGTGTTGCCGAGAGATAGAGTAGCAAGACATCGCCTGGAACGGGCTTGGAGAGCACTGGGGGCGAGGCCAGGAACTCCTTTAGCTCGGCGAACGCTCTCTGGCATTCCTCATCCCATGCGAACGTAGCAGATGCCAATTTGGGCCCCCTCAAAAGTTTGAAGAAGGGCAAGCATCGTTCGGCCGCACGGGACAGGAAGCGGCTGAGAGCGGCGACACGCCCAGTTAGGCGCTAGATGTCCTTGACGCAAGTGGGCGGGCGCATGTCCAGGATGGCCTGGACCTTGTCGGGGTTGGCTTCGATCCCGCGTTGAGTGACCAGGAAACCCAGGAACTTCCCAGATCTTACTCCGAAGGCGCACTTGGCAGGATTGAGCTTCATGTTGTACTTCAGGAGGGTGCCGAAGGTTTCGGCGAGGTCGGTGAAGTGATCTTGGGCCTTGGGGGTCTTGACAAGCATGTCGTCAATGTAAGCTTCGACGTTCCGACCTAACTGCTCCTCGAACATGTGATTGACCAGCCTTTGATACGTAGCTCTAGCGTTCTTCAACCCGAAAGGCATCCGGGTGTAGTAGTATGCACCGTAGTCGGTGATGAAGGCAGTCTTCTCGATATCTTCTAGATCCATTCTGATCTGATGATAACCTGAATAGGCATCTAGGAAGCTGAGTATCTCGTTGCCCGAGGTTGAGTCAACCAATTGGTCGATGCTCGGTAACGGATAGCAGTCCTTAGGAGTGGCCTTATTCAGATCGGTGAAGTCCACGCACATCCGCCATTTTTCCGAAGCTTTAGGTACCAGGACGACGTTGGCTAGCCACGTCGGGTACAGGACCGGTCTAAAAAGGCCAGTCTCTTGTCCCTTGGTGACCTGCGCCTTGATGATCGTCTGTTTCTATGGTGCATGCTTCCTTCTATGTTGCTGTACAGGCTTCACGGCTGGGTCGAGGTTGAGCTTGTGTATCACGGTCTCCTCTGGTATTCCAGGCAGTTGATCATCAGACCAAGCGAAGACTCGGATGTACTCAGAAAGGAATTCTTTATATTGATGCTGAACCTTGGGCGGTAGGTCGGCTCCGATCCTTACTCCTAGGGTCGGGTCATCATTTAGGAAAACCGTCAGTAATTCGCCACCAGGCTCGGTGGTTGCGGTTTTATCCTCGACTCCCCGGGGACCCTTATCTTTCCCATCCGGCCTTGTGGCTTCCACCGAGATATTGTAGCACCTTCTGTCCGCGGCCTGGTTACCTCGGACTTCCCCCAACCCATTTTTGGTGGGGAACTTCATTTTTTGGTGATAGGTAGACGGTACAGCCTTTATTCAGCTGAGGATTCCCCGGCCGAAGATGGCGTTGTACGCTATCATACCTTTCATCACTATGAAGTCCACCATGACCGTAACGGTTCTGGGTGGGGTGCCAAGGGTAACCGACAGGCTTAGGGCTCCCTCGGGGTAAGTGGCCAGGCCATTAAACCCGCAGAGGGGGGTCCGGACCTGGCGGAGCTTGGATGGATCTTCCCCCATCTTAAGGAAACAGTCATAAGATAACACATCAGGGGCACTCCCATTGTCAACTAGAATCCTATCTACGTTACAATGGTTTATCGTGGCCGAGATTATGAGGGCGTCGTCATGCGGGCTGCTCAGCCCTTCCAGATGTCGGTCGGAGAAGACTATGACCTGGGGCTCACTCGGCGGGGCCTTGGGGGGCTCTATGGCTCAGCTCGCCCGCTCGACATGACGCTTCCTTCCTCGGCTGCTGTCGCCTCCTGATGCTGTCCCTCCGGAGATGACGTTGATGTTGACCCCTCGGGGGGCATTGTCGATCTCCTCTGCGACGCCTCGATCTACCTTGCGCTCAGCTGTGATCCGAACCAGGTGCCCCTGACAAATGAGGCGCTCGATCTCGTCCTGGAGCTGGTGGCAGTCACCGGTGTGGTGCCCGTGATCGCTGTGGAACAAGCAATGCCTGTCGCGATTGCGGTTCTTCGACCTCATCGGCTCGGGCTAGCGGAGGAGTCCCGAGTCTTTGATGTCTTCATAAATCTCATAGACTGGGGTAGCTAGTGGGGTGTAACGCTCGTACTTCCGCTTGCGCTCCCCATCACGGTCTCGCTTCTTTCCTGAGCTTGAATTTGGCTCGGAAGCCCGCCTCTTGTCCCCCTCCCGACCCGAGCAGGTTGCGTCTCGGTAGCACTGAGCACTTCTTCGCACTCGACGGGGCGCAGTGCCAGAGTCACTAGCTCGGCAAGGGTCGAGGGAGGGTGGAGGACAAGTTCGTGGCGGAGATTCTCGTCCCGGGTGCCCCCAGTCAGTGCGGTTGTGGCTGAGGCCACGTCTAGGCGGGGAATTCTCAGGGCTTCTGATTTGAATCGGTGAATATAAGCCCGGAGTCTTTCCTCTTGCGCCTGTTTGAGGGCCAGGAGCCCCACTACCGACCTTGGGGGGGCACTTCCGGTGAAACTCTCTTTGAAGACTCGCCCAAATTGCTTAAAGTCTCGGATGGACCCGGGGGCGAGGGCCCGGAACCATGCTTGAGCACCTTGGACCAGGGTGGTCACGAAGGCTCGGCACTTGATGGCGTCGGACACTCCGTGCAGGGTCATCAGAGCGTCAAAGCTGTCGTAATGATCGGCCGGGTCGCCCTGGCCGTCGTAGAGCTTGAAGGTCGGAATGGGGGTTCTAGGAGATACCTCTGCCTTCAAGATGTACTCGGAGAACGGGGATTTCTCCTCGTCCTCCTGGAAAGAGGTTTTCTGCAGGGCGCGGAGGGCGCGCTCCTGTTCTGAGAAGCGTCTCTCGAAATCTCGCAGCCGGAGGGATAGTTTCAGTTGCTGTCGTGCCGTGGGGCTGGGGGGAGCTTCTTGGCGATCTCCGGGAACGTCAGCTTCCGGGTTTGGACACCGCACCCCCAGTTTTCCCCTTCTTGGCGTGGAGGAAGCCTCTTGCTCCGGAGGCGGAGCCTGCGAGGGTCCTCCAATCCTGTTGCGGATGAGCTGTTGGCCGCGGAGAGTGAAGCGACCTCCGGCGGTGTGCTGGGACGTATTTTCATGGGGAGGGCTCCCTGACGGAGCGCGGGACCTTCCATCCCTAGCCGCCTGGTTCTTCATGAGTTCCACAAGGATATCCAGTTTCGCGTTGAGGGCTTGGAAGGCTTCGGCACCACCGTTGGGGGGTAGCCCTACCGTCGCAGGAGGGGGCGGCGGTCCGTCGGCGGGGACGCTGGCGTTGGAGGGAGGGTTCTGTGAGGCCCTAGAAGGGCCATCCCCCGCCGCTACCACGGCCTTACCCCTGTCACCGGCGGACCTCTTCCCTGAGCTCCTTCGCACCATACTGGCTTTTCGTGCGTTTCCCACAGACGGCGCCAGATGAAGAGGCGTGATCTCGCGCTGGTCCCGAGCGGGCTGAGGATCACCAGATCGTAAACTGCAAGATAGGGAAACGGATCAGAGGGCCCAGGGGGAATCCCTGGGGTAAACCCTCCGATGCTTAAGTCAGTGGAGCTATGGTGGGAGCATTAGTAGAGAGGAGAGAGCTTGTGCGCGAGATCCCTCTCCACCAGAAGGGTGAAGCGATTCTTGCTCAGGAGTTTTTGGGCGTATGATTGCCTTTCTTCGCTTACCTTTAGCCAGAGGGTATCCTTGGTTTACATAGTACGCCGTCTCTTGGAGTCCTGCCAGCCGAGGGGTTTCAGGTGGGGGTTACGTCCTCATCGTGGGCTTTTATGGCCTTATCGTGGGAGCGTTATCATCGTGGGGAAGAAGAAGTCCCTTGCCTTCCTGAATTCCTGCCTGCTGCGGACTCTTAACGGCTGCAAAGATAAGCATTCGTCAGTCGTTCCACGCTCAGAGGGGCCAGCCCTATCCGGGCGATAGGCTTAGCTCGGTAAAAGATGGGTCGGATAGGCTAGCCTACGCCTCCTTCTCCCGGGCGGAGAGATGGCTCAGGCGCGGGCCTTTCTCGTGACCTGACCGATGCTCGGGCCCTCCGAGCCTGGAGGCCGCCTAGGAGGGTTGTTTCCTCAAGCGCTGTTTATTGGGCTTTCTTCCCTAAGTGGGCCCTGTGGGCTATCACTTGGATGAGCTTGGCCTCATTGGGCCCTGCCGGGCCTAGTTGGGCTGCTCTTTGAATGGGCTACAGAAATCCCCCTCTCCAACACTGTTTCTCAGATTGGCTTGAGTTCTTGGCACAATGGGTTGCTGGGAGTTAGATTTAGAGGTGCTGAGTGTACATGTGCTATGAACAAATGAAGTGTATAACTTACTTTCAATTTTTTTCTTGTTCACAGGGTTAAACCCCAGCCCTTCTCTTTGAAAGTTCACTTTCATCCCCAACAATTTATCCAAATTTTCTTGACCATTCACAAATCTAGACAGTGAAGCATTCAAATCAAGGATTTTGAGATTCAAGAGATGCAACGTGCAATTCATAGGAAACCATCTTATTTTCACACGAATTGACTTGTTCATATAAAGTAGAATTGATCGTTTTATGACTTTCAATTTCTTGCAACAAAACAGGCACTTTTTCAGATTGATCAATATTCATAGATTTCCCTTTTTCAAAAGCAAGCAATCTTTCAGAAATGGTTCTATTCAATTCCTTCAGTTTCTTATTTTCAATTTCAAGATTTTTATCATGAGCAAACTCATTTTGACCATTGTTCATAATCCTTACTCTCTCTCTCTCTCAGCTCTTTGTTTTCATTTCTCAAAGAAGAAATTTGATCTTTATGAATTTCAATGTCGAACACATGACCATCAATCAATTCCTTCAAGTGTGAGCATTCTTTACATGGAGAATCACATTTATTTTGTCCAACACTCTTTTTCAATTTTTTATTTTCAGACTTAACCTTCTTGTATTTATCAGCAAGCTCATCATATGCAATCAATAACTCCTCATAGCTAAATTCATCTTCATTATCAGAATCAGAATTTACCTTTGAGCTTGATTCAACTTGCTGATCACTCCCTTGATCACTCGTGCCTGCCACAAGACATTGATCTCCATGCTCTTCCCGGACTTTGGTTAAGCCAACCAAGATATCTTTCGCGGATCTGCAATGGAAGACAAAAGGGAAATGATTAGAATCAACTGTAGCAATAAGTAATTTCAGAACCAAACAATTTTGATCATGTTTGAGCTTGGAATCTGCGGTCCAGATAGATTTGTCTTTAGGCAACTCATAAGGACCATGTGAGATAAGCTTCCATAGCTTAGGATCATATGAGTTGACTAGACTGCACATCCTTCCTAACCATAAATCAAAATTGCAACCATCAAACACCGGTGGAGAATTCAAAGTGTACATAATGGTAGTCATTGATCTGGATCACTCTAGATCGTTAGATCTATGAAATTAGAGCCTTGACTCTGAAACCAATTGAAGTCTCGCGATCAATGACACCCAATAGGGGGGTGAAGTGGGTGATAACAAATTTTAAGAAAACTTTTGACTTTTTATAAAATATGTGATAAACAATAATTAGCAATTGAAAACTAATTAACCAATTCTCCCAATCTTTCCGTTCCCACATGACCATACAACGAAAACAATCAAACCACACAAATAACACACAATGCACAGCGATTTTTAAGGTGGTTCGGATGCAACGACGGCAATCCTATGTCCACCCCTCATCAAACCCGCTTAGGCTTCACTCAGGGATAAATCCCCAAACGGAGACGACGCTCCAACCACACACGCAAGACGACGCCGGCCCACACACACGGGGACGCGCCCCAAAACACACACACACACGGAGACGAAGTCTCCAACACGATCCAACAAGCGGACCAACAAGACACACATACGCTGCGACAAGTGCAGCACTCCACACACACAAACACTAAGATCTGGATAAATCCACACACACACGCAGATCTAAGAAGACCTACGCATACACGAATCAAGTACGACACACACACACACGACCACGGATCCAACAACGATCCACACACACACGAGTTTGCAGTTTATAAGAAACACAAATCTGAAACTATGAAGCACAAAACACCAACATGAATAAACCACAGTTTAGAAAGCTCCTGATTTAGGCTCCCCCTGAGTGTGTGCTCTGGATGTTCGCGTTGATTCCTTCTTCACTTGAATAGCTTGAGACTCAGCTTGAATGGCCTTGTATTTGATGTAGATCTTCTTGCACGGAGTACTGTTCACGGCTACAGTACCCTTCCTTCTTCCTTGGACAAATCCATGTATCTTCTTGATACTTTTGAGCTTGTTCTCTTCCTTTGAGACTGCTGACTTCAAATGGAGCTAGAGCACCTTCAGATGATTCTTGAATGGCTCCTTCTTCCTTGTAGCATCCTTCTTCTTCTTCCCTTGGATCACCTTGAGTTGATGAACAGGTGTATGGATGTAGCTTTGAACCTTGATTGCTTCTACACCTTCTTGGAGGTAGATGGCTTCAGAAATACCTTGAATGGGTTGGAGATAGATGAAGAGCTTGCTGCACGAGGTACTGTTCACGGAGCTACAGTACCTCTTCTTCCTCCTTGGACAGTCTCCCCTTTGGATCTCTTAGATAATTAGGGTTATGACTCAAATAGGATGTTTTATAACCCTTGGAAGGTCTATGGACAAGCCCTAGACCAGATCCACAAATTCTGGAGGGTTTGGTGGCTTTGGGATTAAACAATAGCAAGAGGAGATGCTTCTTTCGAGATGGACAAAAGTCAATATTTTTGGCTTATCGGGGCTGGCGGTCGACCTATAGAGGCTGGCGGTCGACCGCTACTAAGAGAACTGCTGGCCGTTGGTTTCTGGGAATTTTGGTCGACCGCTACTGGGCTGGCGGTCGACCGCCACTGTGAATCCCTGTAGGCGGTGAGCTGCTGGCAGGGGCGGTCGACCCCCCTGAGCTGGCGGTCGACCGCCAGCTGGGCAGACCCCGGGTTTTCCTAGGTCAGTCCATTAACCTCTTCAGCTCCGTCGCTTAAGTCCTTTAGCAGCCCGTTCATGTCTGTGGCATCACCCTTGACAGTTTAGAAGGTGTCAACTGAGTCTTTGACCTTGTGGATTTTTACTGAGTGTTTTGACATATTTTGGATTGTAGAGGAGCAGGGTGCTTATCCACATGTTTGGTTCACCAGGCGACTGCCATATGTTTGATCCTGTAAGCAAGATAGTCAAGGTTAATACCATGCTTGTTCCTATTGAAGAGGTTGTGAAACCTCTTGTCTCTTGTAAAACCAACATATGCAAACCAAGGATCAAGACCATGTAACCGTTCCCATTTGCCATCTCAACCATACATAAATAACAAGAGTATGAGCAATCAACCACAAGTTTAGTTATCATCACTTAATCACACATTAAGTTTAGTTATCATCAAAACCATAACTTAACAATCACAACAATCATCAAAACCATAACTCAACATTGACAACATGGGATCATTCACTCTCAGTATGATATATGAGAGATAATGCCCTATGGATCTATACTTAGAAAATCACTGGCCAGGGTACGGGAGTTCATTATGGAAAAGGAGTTTTTCTAATGAACCAGTTTGGAGTACAAGATTCAGTTGAGCCGGGACTCAATAGGGTTTGACAGTTTGACCATGCCCTAGTCCTGGTGGGGCATTGGATGAATGGGGATCTATAGCTGTGTGGAATCTGTAGACGGAAAGGTTCCAGAGTTGGTTGCTTATCCCTAATGTCATTTTGGAATCATGAGGCGTTGCTTGGTGCTTTTCGTGATCGGGAAGCCCGCTAATTCCATTAAGAGTTAATGCACAAAATTAATTAAGTTAAGAAGGAGTTCTTTACTTAATGGGCTGGAAAATCAAACCGACTATTGGGCCTAGAGGGTCACACACAATAGAGTGGTGGACAGACTAGGATGGGTGAACTTTATAGACTATTATTAGGTTTTTGCGAAAATGCCAGGGGTCTATAAATATACGCTGAAGGGAGAAACTCTGGCCAAGCTACAAGTTTAAAACCCTGGCCGCCCTCTCTCCTCTCTCTCTCTCCAAGGGGCGTCCCCCTCCTTCTCTCTCCTTCCTCTCCGGTGGATGGTGGTGCTGAGATCGGGTCGGTACGTGGAGATCACGGAGGAGATCCCGTCTGCTTCCACTGCTCGTGTGGATATGTCTAGAGGCCGGACGTTTGGACGGCTCACGACCCCAGGATCTTCCTCTCGTTCGTCTTTGGGCTTTTGGGAGATTCTCGATCCCGCAAAGGTAAAGAATCGTTCTTTACACTACGAGATTTACTGTTCTTATTCGATTTTGAAAAATCGGCAACGATATGCATTCTATGGTTTCGATGATTTCCGCTGCATATTCTGGTCGAAACTTTAAAAATATGTCGTTGAACCTTCACATATCATATGCCACCTCACACGGCGCATCTAATGCGGTGCATAATGGCTCTCAATTCCACAATTTGGGCCCAGAACTGAGCCACCGCCATATAACCCCAAATCAGATCCAGAGCTAACACATCCCATCCACGCATAGACGCGCAAGACTTAAAACTCACTTGGATACCTCTATCCAATCCTGCCTCAAAATCCGTAAGAACAATCGGGGCTTGGCACATCATCTCCGATGCCACAGAGCATGGCGAGAAAGTTGGGCTCGACCAACAACAGCTCACCAGGAAGATCCTCCACTGGTCCGAGCACTTCTCTCAATCACGACATTCGTTCCACCACCTCAAACCACAACCTCGACGCCTCACGGGCTGGCTAAGCCTCACTCTGAGGTGGCCAAAATGACATTAACACCTCTAGAGTACACTCATGGCCACCTAACCACAAATTATCCTCGCCAGCCACCTGAACTCGCCGTAGATTCCTCGAATGTTGCACCACAAACTTGCACCTGCTAGCAAACTCTGCCCAGCTCAGCACAACCGGGGCTACCACCTACTGGGGAAAGTAACTCTCTATCTTACTCCTCAGGCCCCACGCAGGCACTCCGAAGATAACCAGAACCACCTTCACAGCACCAACACCGCGCACTCTAGCTCTTACACGAGCAACAAAGTGGTAAATAAACACAAAACCCTATACCAGCTGCCGACTGTACTGGACCTTATGGACTCTGCAACACTACAATTATCTCAAACTCTCATGTACGTCCACAACCACGCTCTGATATCATCTGTAACGACCCAAGATCCAGATACTAGGAATTACCCGATACCATTCGAATCCTAGTCGGACCCACGAGCCGAAAGGCTCGAAAGGGTTAATTAGGTGTGTGGAGGTACATTGAAATTTAAATTAATGCAGGCAACAACTATATAATTAATTTTTTAAATGATAGAAAAAAATTTTATTTTTAATTAATAAATTAACTACAAAGTCCAGTCCAATAAAGTACAGCCTACAGGAAAAAGAAACGAACTCTAACACCGAGTACAGGTCATCCTCGCAGCAGTTCAAGCATCGGGCAGAGCTATCTAAAGGGGGAATCTTATTTGCTGGATTTTCTACATCTTGATCAGAAAATCATATGTTATTTGATCTTATTTTGAAAGAACATCTTTGTATTAAAATGAATACTTGAAGTGTATGGTCGGAGTGTATGGTGTGCACATTCGAGTGTGTCTGGTTTGCTGCGATCAACAGCATGTGTGTGGTTTGGGGTTCATCCCCGTTTGTTGCCGCGATTTACAGCATGTGTGTGTGTGTGTTGAAGCGTTGTCTCCGTGTGTATGTTACTGTCTTGTAAGGGTCTTTGTAAGATAGTGAAAGCCTCACCGGTTTGGTGAGGGGTGGACGTAGGCACACATAGTGCAGCCGAACCACCTAAAAAATTCTGTGCCTCGTGGGTTGCTTGTGGTTTGCACTTCTATTGTTTAGCTTTTCATCAATTGAGGATTCGGCACAGCTTCGCACACACTTATACACTCACATTATTAGTAATCACACTTGAGTGAGTTTTGAGATCGTGTTCAACTTGCTATATCTGGTTCAATGTTCATCAAATCTAATAGGGGTTAATTGCTCAACTATCTATTGATCTTCAAATTGGTCTTAAGCCGCGTTTGGTTCGGCTTGTGGTGATGAATTTTTGGATTATAATGATGAGAATCTCTGACAAAATTCATGGGCCAACCAAACGTTACAAGATGCTTCGACTTACGTGTAAATATGAGATTATGATGGAGAGAGAGTATAGACACAACAGTGGCCATTCCCAAAAATCTCCAAAAGCTGGGTTGAGGCAACTTTCGGGAGATTTGAAGGGGAAAATTATTTTTTTACCCCTTTCTACCTCTTCTCTGGCAGATTTCACGATGGGGCAAAGGCGACAATGAACAGCCACTTCAAATTTCGCAAGGGGGCACGAGCGACGATGTGTCTCATTCACACTTTCGCCAACGGGTGACACATGCTACGATGCACCTCTGTTCAGTTGTCCGTGAACAGATTTCAAACCCAACAAAATGAGATTTTTTTTAAAACAAAATCTCTTGTTTTGTCAGGCACGTACTTTGGATGAGATTTGGAGATAATCCCCAAATACTGACGCGTAACCAAACACGGCCTTAGTCTTTGCAGAAATTAATTTTTAGTGAGTCAATCAATTCACCCTCTCTCTTGATTGCCATTGTACCCAGACTCAACAAATCTTTTGATATGGTTTAGATGCACACATGGAGACATGTATTTTCTAAAACAATATCTATTTAGTTTTTTTCTAGATGCTCTCAAGATTATCTAAATAGTCTCGAGAGCATTCAGACATACTTGACAATATTTGGATGTTCTCGAGAGTAATTGGTGAGTAAATTAATGTCGAATGCATCCAAGATTTTCCTGGTGAGTAAAATTTTTATTAAATGTGTAACTTCACATGCATCGATAAGAATATGATGTATGTATCCATTTAATGACACGTACAATCCTATATAATTATGTTCAAATGATGCTGTGAAATTAGAGGACATAATCTATGAGATGTTTTTATAAGGTTTGACAAATCGGTACGGTACATTTTATTTCGGATCATATCAATTAGTGATCGGTATGACCGGTGCATGATACGTAATTAATATGCTACTTATATTAATTTAAATATTATATATTTTATTTTATATCTATATTACTTGATAGGTAAGTTAGTTGGAGATGTTTCAATTTTACGTAATGACACAAATTTGAAACGTGAAGCATTCATGTCTTGTGTGTTTTTCGTTTTATTTTTTTATGCTAACAATTTTGTAAAAAACATGGAGCCAGTCAAATTCGAACCCAATGCCTTAGGCTGAAACAATACACCCATTAACTAACTTAGCTAATAAATAATATGAATAATTGTAGTTATAATATATATGTTAAAGGACATATTTCGTCTCGGTACACAACTTTACGATATTGTACTGTATCGAGGGTCGACAAGCCCTATTTCTACGGCATACTTAGTGCAGCAAATAATTAATAATTTCCATGCCTCTCTAAATAAGGGAATAAAAGATATGAGAGTACCTTAAGAAAAAGCATTTCATAGCTTTCATTCTAACATTAAAGTAAAAATGCAGGCCGACGAACAAAAGGAAAAAGTCACTTTTACAAGTAATTTTATATATAATAACTATTTAGTTTGCGTTTACGAACCGCCGTGGAAGAAAGAAGCAAATGAAAATATGTCTTTTCATAGAGGGGTATGCAAAGTTAGAGATTTGTCCGGTGGATTTGAAAATTTTGAGTTGAATGTCACACTGCGTGAAATGTATAGAATGTGGGAATGATAAAAATAACTTGACCTTTACTCTTTGAAATGGGAAAAACATGGGGAATTCTAGTAAATCCACGTACCAAAATTCGTCGGGCTGGCTAAGGGTGTATTTGGTTAGACTTTTAGTAAGAGATTTTGAGATTTTAATGATTAAAATCCCTGACATTTACATAAGCTGAATCAAATCCACCTGAGTTCTTCGGTTTTTGTGCCCAAGTGATTTTTTAGAAATAGAGAGAGACAGACACGTTCAGGTGAGTAGAAAAAAATTCACACAAGCACCCTGAGACCAGTTTTTGAGTAGATTGTCAAACCTGCAATTACATCATACATCTAATCCCGCTTAAACCCACACAAATGACTCATCCTAATGATTTAAACTATTATTTAAACTCGTTTAAACCCACACAAATGAATAAAGTAGATTTTATGCGCCCGTCATTTGCACTTTCGCAAATTGCACGGGCGACGATGTAACCACATCACCTTTGCTAAAGTGCAATGGCCGCAAGCCTCCAAATGAGATTTGTAAATGCTGCAAAAATCTTTGACATTATAACCCGTGTACGGTTGTGTGAATTTTCGTAATGCTACAGAAGACATGAGCCTAACCAAACGCACCCTAAGAAGCAGCCATGAACTTGCTCTGGGGATTCCAAAAATGTCTCATTTGATGTGTCTACATTCTCTCTCCCTTGAGATTTTAAGATGCACGCAAGGCGAGGTGAAAGGGATGCATTTGGGTCGACTTTTTTACTATCAAAAATTCTAATGATTGTATTCCCTCGATCTTTCCTCGTGATCATAATCAAACGTCACTTAAAACTATATTTGGTTTGGTCTCACAATCTCTCCCCATGATCTCAACTAAACTCCATCTAAGACTATATTTGGTTTGAAATTTGGAGGAGATTTTAATCATTGTAATTCATGACATCCCCGTGAGTCCAACCAAATGAACTATGAACATCTCGACTTTTGTGTCTAGTGAATTTTTTAATCACGAGAGAGACGTACACGTGGGGAGAGGAGATGAAAAATACAAAGAATCTTCTACGAGCGAGCTTCTAGGTAGATTTTTCATCCCCCGTACCCGCCATTTTTCAAATCTCATCCAAAATCAAGTTTTCCAAGTGTTAAACCATCAATTAAACCCCCACAGATCATTTAACCAAAATTTTAATGCCTTATTTCCCCCACATCATTTAATGCATTCTCACATCCAGGTTCACCTCTTGTCTTTTTTTTTTTTTGTGATCCATGCATTACTCCCACATCCAACCAAACATATTTTTGTATAAAAAAAATCTATGGCATCTCACACTCACACAACTTGTGTACGAATGAGTGTTTTTTTCAAAAACTCCCCACCTCTTCAGTCAAAACAAGTGAACCTTAAGGGCCACTTTGACAACTGGTTAGATTAACACGGTTAGGATAAGTGTAGGTAAGGTAGCCTGGGAGTTAGCTCAACTACACTTTGATAACTACCACTACTCTTGCTGGGTTAAAGCCAAGTAGGATGAGTTATTCTTGGCAATTTGACAAACTGCTGGGATTAGAGAGTGCCTCTACATTTTATATACCTAAATTACCCTTTCTTGGAGAACGTCGACTTGCACCTACTTGCACCATGCACGACTTCTATCTGCACCATATATACTGCACGATCCTTATATAGCACACTGAGCAACGTGGAATTATCATCCATGGCCCACATGCACACCATATAATACAAAAATTAGACGTGTGACGAGGCTAAGCACTGGGGTCGACGGAGATTTTATTTCCATGCACGACAGAATCAAAAATGACTGCAGCAACTCACATTGATATACAAAGTCCTGTGACCCAAGCAACAGATATCCACTTTGACGGTAAATAAATTACGTATGCCCATGTTTGTACACTCCCAAATAATGCCAGCAGCAACACATGATACACATCAGGATGATCAGAGAAAAGAGGGTTCATATATATGTAGACAGAGATCACATTATAATCAACATTGAGGCATGTACGGGAGATAGCTTTATAATGTCATAATCCTCACATACAACTTCAGACACAAGCTACATTTGCCTTCTAATCGAACATTTTACAAAAGTTCATGTAACGTCTTGAATTTTTTGGATTATTGTTCGGATCAAAATCTGTGGGTTTCGGATCGCTTTTGTGGGTCCCGGACTGAGTTTAGTGGTTTACGCGTGTTTTTGACTGTCGGACCTTCGGAACCCCGTGTAGGGCGAACCGTTGTGTTCTTCGACTCCGGGACGTTACCACTGAGTTGTGCATTTTTCGAGGATCGTGGGAAGTATTTTTTCCTATTTTTGATATTTTCTAAAATTTTTGAATTTTCTATATATATATAAAGCCCCTTTTTCTTTCTCTCCCTCACTCTCATTTCTCTCTTCTCTCCCTCTCTCTTCTCACTCTCTCTCCCTCTCTTCTCCGACAGCCGACGGAGGTGGACGGGGGCGAGGCGGTGTGGACTTGATTATATTTTCTGGTTCTTATTTATTTTATCTTATTATTTATTATTATTATTATTATTTCATTTCATTTAGTTATTTATTAGTTAGTTTATTAGGCGTGCCAGTCACCGAGGTGACAATTTCATTGTGCGCTCGATCTGACTTAGTCAGTCGATTGTGGAATTCGAGTCGGGACCAAAAGTCCGTCATACCATAAAGGCTATGACGTTAATTACATCCTTCCAGAAGAAGGAAAATCCTTGATTAATCGCCAAAGTAGAAGAGTCCCGGGGGGCAAGATAAGATATGACTATCGTGCTCATTTATTTGCAGGACAGAAGATGCATGCAGATGATCATGCGATTGGCAGTTTATTATGATGTATAAGCCTGATTCCCAGCACGGGGCGGAGAACTTAGGTCTGGGAACCATCCTCACGCATAGTGATGACTTCCAATCGGGCATAACCCGACCTTCAACCACACACTATTTGATATACCGGAGCACAGGAGGGTAGACATGAAATTCTGTATTAATCATCATGCAAATGATCGCTAAGAGAGCAGAACGTTATTCTTCACCAAATCAGGTGGGTATGAATAGACTCCAAACCACAGCCTCAGTCTCATCGATGCACTACATGCTCATTTAACGACTTTATCTGCTCAATCGGTCATCACTATATGAGAGTACATGGAATAAATCCAGCAGCATATCCCCTCATCTTGAACTATGCCAAGAGGGAATAGGAAACCATCCACGCAGAGCTGGGACAGAATCCACAAAAGATCGGAGCATGCCAATGCCCAGGTATCACGAGGTGGGACTGAACTGAGATAGTATTCGTTCATCGCGGCATTTAATGTTATTATTCCCGAGAGGGAGTCAGTAGAGGACATGCAGAGGTAGACCCCCTTCAGCCCCAAGGGGTGTGGAGATGATTTAACATAGCGAAGGTTGGAATTCACTCGGACAACATCTCCCCTTACATCAGACCATGCCCGGGGAGTATAGGACATCCATCCACTGAGTGCCGAGATGGAAGCCAAAGTGAGGGACGGGCATAGCCCGAGATCTGAAAGGATCGGGATACGACAGGACAATGTTCGCCATCATGGCGTTTATTGATATCCCCCTAGAGGAACCATTGGAGCACATGCAGTGGCAGAACTCCGTAGTCCGGTGGGGTTGGCAAAAACATCACGGTTAATCAACGGAATGTAGGGGTAAACCCCGTCAATCTAGCACCCATGGATTTGAGTGAAAGGGCATTATTCCTCCCCGGGGTAGTATGGGTTCTGACCGCAGAATGATAAGGCTCGGAGTGCTGGGTTTTAGGATGCATCAGAGGTTGCTAGATGATCGGATGTCTCAAGAGATTAAGGGGATTGATGGGCATACGAATCAGCCTTGAAGGGAATCGACGCGCATGGAACTCGGCGCGACGGTGGCATCGGCCTGGCAAGAGAGGTGGTCGACGTAGAGGCAAACTGGCGTGGGTGGTTATCAGCGCGCCTGCCACTCAGTGCAGAATCAGCGCCGAGATGGCACCGCATCGGGAGATTAATTGGGGTGCCGATAGGGAAGATTTGAGGACCTGAGGGTTTGGAGGCTTTGGATTATGGGGGTTTTGAAGCCTTGGATTTGGGGGGTTTTGAAGCCTTATCTGAGGGTTTTAAGAAGGCTAGAGGGTACTGATAACTGGTTTTAGGCAGATCACCCCGGAGAAGTAGGGGGCTTCACACAGAAGTATCAGTGGGAGCCAGTTATTTGCTGAATCGCGTGAACTGCGATTTGATTATATCCCTCACTATTTCACGAGTGAGAGGCCATGAGATGGACTGTCTCAGGCTCCTACCGTGACTGTGAGGTTGGGAAAATAACAGAGAAGGTATCGAGAGAATCCACAAGAGTTGCAGCTTGTGTGTGCTTCGTACAGTAAATCTATCTTCACAAATGTCACATAAATAGGATTGTAGACAAGAGAGATAGGGAGAGAGAGAGAGGATCCCAGAATCTGCTATTTAATTCAGTAGAATGCATACATTCGGCATAGAAAGAAATAAGACCACATGATTACATACATAGACTAACGACTTTTGAAGATCTGTCAGACTGCACAGATGCTTAACATCAAATGAGAATAGTACTCAGAAGGAAACAACAGGAAATGCTAGAATAAAGGATAGGGAGGGGAAAATGTAGCCCCGAAGGGCATTTGACATATGGACTCCCACCTTGAATCTCCTTTGCCCACCCTTCTGCTACTCTTTCTCTTCTGCTCTCTCTTTTCTCTCAGCCTCTCTTTTCTCTCAGCCGGCCGTAGGACAGAAAAACTGGGATCCCCCGTCTTCGAACTACTCAGCGCCCTTTTATAATAGGGCTCCTTCTTTTCCATTCGATGCATGCTGCTCCCGACGCGAGGGTCAACCGGGGAGCCTTTTCCCATATTGGCGCCCATGGCAATCGGCGTGCCTCCTTCGACTGCAAGGCTCGGTGTAGGCAACCCCCGGCGTGCAGGCATCCTCGGCGTGCTGCCCCTTTCGGCCCAAGAGCCATTCGACGCCCCCCCATATGGCCATGGGCTTTGGCCCATTCTCACTTAGCTTTAGATTTCACCTTTTGAATGAGCTTTTTGCTGATATTCATTACCTGTTAACTAGGCAATTATATCCATTCTTGTAGTTATCTGGTGCTTTGTATTTGTGTTTCATAGCAGGTGACATGGATCCAGTCCTCAGAAGATCATGTTCAGCAGGCAGATGATTGCCCAGAGTATGACACAGTTTAATCAACTCGACCATCTAAAATGACAGTCATGCCGGGCAGCAGCTTGACCGAAATGGCTTCAGTCGGACAGAGTGTTGAAGGTGATGGATCCTTTATCTATCCTGGTTTACAGAACTTCCCGGGATGACATCGGGGCCGCATCCTTGATTGCTCTTCAAGGCTCTGGATGCTTGGTTGAAGGTTCTCTTTGACAATTTCTACTCTGCAAAATTTTTTTAGATGTCAACAAATGCCCCCCACTCGCAGGAGGTGTAAGCAGAGGATGAGCTGCACGAGGCCTGCAAGTGCATCCTCTAATGTGCTATATATATATATATTTCTTCAGACTTGACCCTGCCCATTGTGCAGACTCATAGCCTGATACCTTCATTCTGTTTGTACAATCTCATTACTCATTCCTAAATCGGCGCGAGCAGCAGTCTCGGCACGCCTGTCTTGGCGCGCTCACCATGGCGGCGTAGCACGGCATCGGCATGCCCTTGGAGAGGGCCTCTGCGCAACATGTCTCGGCGTGCGAAGGTGTCGGTGCGCCTTCCCTTACTCGGCGCGTGACCTTCTCGACGCGCATTAGGGTTTACCCCTTTTAAGCGCCGAGGGCGAGCGAGGGGTTCATTCTCGCTCACACTTCCTCTCTCTTCTCTTCGGTGTCGTCTTCATCCCATGGCAGTGCTCGGCGTGAGGGTCTTCGAGAAGGGATTTTCCCCTTTTCTTTGACAAGGTTTCTGCTCTCTTGGTGAGATTTTTCTTTTGTTTTACAATGGGACTATGTCCTTTTTATTAAGGAGGCATCCCCTCTTGGTGGACGTCCTTCCTATTATTCTTTTGGGCATACCCAAACAAGAGGAGATGCTGTCGAAATTTTCTTAGAATTTCCTCTTCTATTGCTGTCTCAGCCTTGTCTTATCTTCTTTGATTTTCTTATTTGTAGTTGCTGAAATGGCTGCCACTTCTAGCCGTGCTGCTTCTGGAGCTGTTGATGCTGGTGCCTCCTCTTAGGGTAGGGTGCTTAGCCCTTCTGTAACTTGGCTGAATGTCGGCCAGCTAGACCGAGGTCTTGGGAAGGTTGCCATAGTTGACGAGACCTTTGACTCGGAGATGGACACAGTGTCTGCATCCCGTGTCCTGCCTACTGAGGACGGGTTAGCTTTAATCACGACGACAGCTATCGTCCGGATTTTCCGAAGGACCGTCATTTAGTGCCATTCATCTGCACCTTCAATGTAGTTGGTAAGAGAGACATTATGTTGGCCAGGATGGTAGGATGGGCCATGCTGATGGAGAGGGATAGTCTGAAAGGTTCTGTATATCGTGGCGAGGCCATTTATCTTCCCGGAGAGCAGCGTAAGTGGGATGCCGTTCTGGGAGTGACTGAGCTGGAGCCGGAATAGAAGATGCTGACACGAGCTCCTGAGTTTACCCTGGCCAGGTGGGATACTGATGCGGGTCGGGTTAACAGAGAGAAACCCAGCTACGGTTTGTTTCTTGCGCCTATAAAGTGGGGCTATAGAGATGAGCCATTTGTCTTGAACTGTTTGGCTATCCAATTCAAATTTCAGTTGGCTACCGGTTGGTTTGCGGACACTAAAGTGACCGATGCTCATCTCTTCCGCATGGGAGCAGTAGAATTTACAGAGTTTGTGTTGAAAGAATATGCTCCTTTACTGATCAGAGTCGGAGTATATCATAGTGTATATGCATCCCGCTTCCGGTATCCCATCTCCAAAGGCCTGTGTTGCGGCATGTTTGAAGTCTTCTGCCCACAGTTTAATACCTTTTATACAGCAGAGGGTGAAACTTCTTTGGACCTCTGGAGCTTGTCACAGCTTTCAGACTTGCCGATTGACGGAGAGCCTTATGAGGAAATCTGCCTGTATGACTTTGTAAAGGATGAGACCGACGGAGAGGGCTGGTATTTCTTCGGCTTTTCGTACCGGTACTTGATGAAAGCATATCGCTCCCTCTGCCTGGCACATCATAGGGGATCTTCCAAGGGATATCATACCTAGGAGAAGAGCAGTAGGATGAAAGTTCGAGTAGGACATTGGATTCAATATTTCTTCGGTGGCCCTTTGAAATACAATGAGTTTCCTTCAGTAGCTCCAGTTGCGGGTAAGCAAAATAGGCCTCCCAAGTTCAAGTCGGAGTGGCCTTCTTCTATTCGACGGGTCAGTCAAGGAGGTCCGAATCCTGCTGGAGTGGATCCCCTTACTCACTGTGCTACATATCTCACATTCTGGCTATGTACTTTTGCTCTCCCGCAGGGAGATGAAACAGTTATCAGATCGGAGGCAATATACCCGACATGTCAGATGGCTTGGGGCATGTGGCTTGCTTTATGTCCGGCTACGCTCTGCCTGGTTTACAAATCTCTGGGAGATCTATATAAGCATCGGGTCCCTCGGTCCTTCAGAACAGTGGGCCCGTTCCATTACTTCAATGCTTGGATATGTAGCTTGTTCCCAGAGCTTGCTCCCAGGACTTTGCAGACGACTACATTATACCCCAAGATGTTGGAATTTGCAAGTGCCGAACCTGGACCAGTGTCACAGAGGCCGATTAACAAGGGTTCCAGAGGATTCAGCAGGAACTATTCATTTCTGGAATTTGGCAGCACATTCTACCCCGCTAGTGAATCGTCAGCGTGAGTGTGAAATGGAGGCGGTGGAGACTTTTGTCCACCCTATTTCGGGTGCTACAATGACCCGACCAGTCCTGGAGCCTGAGCTCATTGATTAGGCTCTGTCAATCCGCCCTAGTGTTTTAGTGTTTAGAAAGGGGGGCGTGGTTCATCTAGAACCTTATTACTCATTCAGAAGTGGCCGGAATTTCGGCTATGATCAGCACATTCCTCCTTCAGCTGCACAGTTTCCGTTGGACAGCAGGTCAAAGTATGGCTCGGTTGTTGCTAGCGAAGGTCGCACCTGGTGGGACTACTTCCATTGTCGGAAGGCCAATACCTTCAGAGTGTCGGTGCCGAACCGTGTTCCCAGGGTCACTCCAGAGTATATAAAATGGTGGAATGCCCGAACAAGCTTCTATCACAATGCCAGAACAACATGCTGGGATGTGGCCGAGCGTACTTTTCTAAGTCAGCAGCCTGGGCCAGTATTTGACATTGATGAAGCCCATCTGAAGAGGCTATTTTCTCAGCACCCAAAGGAGGCGGACGCATACATAGTACGCAGGAAAGCCCTGAAGGAAGATGCAGCCAAACAGTTGACGCATGTGCTTGCTAACATAAATGAAGATATTTTTATGAAGAATCTGGAACATTTATGCCAAATTGGCGACGTCCGCCTGGAACTTCAACAATATCCTTTTCCGATCGAGGAGCCGCTCCCTAAAGCTGTCTCATGGAAATGCGAAGTCGACCACTTTTGCCCATATCGGGCGTTCATTAGGAAGGAAGACAGAACCCCGACGTATTATCAGCATATGTCTTGGTTGTTTGTTCTGATGAATATCCATGGGCTGACCCTTGATAACCCTGTAGCAAGTATTCTGGACATGCCCTTATTTGTATATTTCCATTATGCTGACGGCTGGGGTATCGACCACCTCGGCTTGTATCATTGTCTTACTTCTCGCGGCCATGTGGACCTGGTTGATCTGGCCGAAAAGTGCAAGAAAATTGGTAACATTTGCTGGCATGTTCGGGAGGCGGCATCCCAAAGCAAGGAGGTGGCTTATCACTACTCACGTTCTCTTCAACAAATAGGCCAAACATAAAACAACAGGGGCTTTATAGGAAAATTATTTCCCAGGCCCAGAAGCCTGAATATTTTGACATTCCTACACCAGCGCCAACCACTGCTCCACTACCTCCTGGCAGAAAGAGGGCGGCTTCTTTGCTGAAAGTTGCCTTGGGACGGGTGAAGAAAGCTCGGAAAGCCTCATCGAAGCTGCCATCCTCCGCAGATGATGTAATTGAGATTCCCTTGCATCACGTGCCATCATATGAACAGTTTGTCGCTCAGCGGGAGACTACCCAGCAAGCAGCCGAAGGTGACGCTACTTTTATTTACGGTCTATAAGATTATTCCTTCTATGGCACCTTCATTCTTTGACATTTTCTTTATTGGGTAATAGCTCAAGAAGCAGCTCCTGCTCCTGTTAATATCGAGGAGATCGCCAAGGCTACGGAGGATGTGGAACCCCCTGCTGCGGTCATGGTGGAGACAACTGAGACAGCTGAAGCCGTAGGAGAGAACCTCCCCATTGCTCAGAAGGATGTTGTCACGCCCCGAACAAGGCGGAAATATCGGGACGTACAGTTAGGGACACGCTGGCAAGAGAGGGAACTAAATCTAAAATAATACACAAGTGCTACAAGATAGAAATGCTAAATGATCATTAATAAACCACGACTAATACAATAATCCTCAAGTTCAACTTAATACAACTGGAATAATCAACCACTAAAACTCAATAACATGACTGAGACTAAAAGCTCTCCAAAACACAACTAAAGAAGGATAACACACTACTAACACACTAGAACTGATACACTCAAGACATCACTCCTGCCCTTCCCCATCGGTAAGCGCGTCACCTGAAAAGCCTGGAAAAGGGGGAAACAACGGGGTGTGAGCTAACGCTCAGTAGGAAATAACAGACATGTATAAGTGATTAACAGTTTAATTACATTTTCAAAATGTCATGCTACAAATGATAAAAACAATAAAAAGATAACGATGATATCACGAAACGAAATTCAAAGATCTTGCAAGGTCAAGAAATATAATGAATAGAATAGTAAGACAAGAATTTACTACAGGAGATAACAATAAAAAGTTGGCCATATCAAGTCGATTCAAGTCATGTCAAGCACGTATGTAATTTCATTTCCACGTCCAAGTAATGAGCAAGTACAGTAACCACAAGTAGAGTATAGAACAGTGACGAGTGGAAAGTGAAAAGTAGTAGAAAGTAATGTAAAGAGTAGTGGAGAGAGTAGTGGACAGTCCTAGATTTAACACATGTCAAGTACTGGTGCCAAATGCCACACCTAGTCATTCACCTCCCAGGGGTACACGTAGTGTTCGGGCGCTCTTCCCAGGACCAGACCAAGCCCTTAATTGTTTGCCAGGCATTGATTTCTTTTGGATCAAAGATCCCACGAATCTAGAGTTCCACAGTTTATGGCCAGAATTCCAAGGTTTAAACTAAGTAGCAATAACAACTTCAAGTAGGAAAGAGATTCATTTCCAGAATTTCAAGGTAAGTATAATCATCAAGGAGATTGAAATCAAGTCACAACAAGAGTTAATCGTGCTGCGCTACTGTACAACAGCAGCAATCAAACAAGCTAATCAACATATTATCCTAATCATCAAGTTAAGATATCATGATTTAACCATTATCATTTGCATTAAGATAATTGCCAAGAAGCTGATTCAAGATGATAAGGCAAAGAACAACTCCCACAGGAGTGAAATAGAATGCATTAAAAGAGATTTAGTTACACCATTAACCACTAATTATGTGGGTTTCTATTTAATCTTGTATGCATTGAAAATGAAGATGATAAACGGTGTGTTTTTACACTAAGTTTGCATGTATGGACCAATGTTAATTGCAACTAAAAAGGGTACATGAATAGGTCATTAGTTCCTCAAAAATGTAGTTTTCAATGTGTTTAGGTTGAATGGATTGATTCCCCGGTGATCCGGATTGATTCCCGGGTCAAAGGATCATTAAAAACGGGTTTACGGGGCATGGGTCGACCCTTTGGGTCGACCCCTGGAAAAATTCCAGGGATGGGTCGACCCCTGGGTCGACCCCTTCAAAATCAGGCTTCATGGGTCGACCCATTGGGTCAACCCCCTGCTCTGGGTGCATGGGTCGACCCATGGGTCGACCCCTGCAGGCCGTGGGTCGACCCATTGGGTCGACCCATGCAAGGCAGCATTGCTGCTGCTTGCAGGGTGGAAATGGGTCGACCCACGGGTCGACCCCTGGGTTTCCAGACCCAAAAAGCGATGAAAAACTCCAAGAATTTGGGGTCTAAATGTATTGGGATCATAACCATAGACTCTAGGGTCATTAATATGCATCTTAGGGTCATGAAACACAATTTTAAATCACGAATTTCGATAGGAATCCAAGGAAATACAACCTATTCTATGAAGAACACCAGAAAAGTCTAGCTTGCTAGCATGCTTCTAATAACACACGAAATACTCTAGGCATGATCTATAAAAATTGGGGATTTTGATGTCAAAAGAAAGCTAACATGCTATTGATTACATTCATGTATGTTAATTAGAAGTTGGGCTGTTATCACCTACCTCAAATTGAAGAAGGAACTCGAAACCTATAATAAAGAACAACTTGACAGCACCTCACTAAAACTTCGATATCTCCACGGATACCTAATGAAAATTGGGGCTTTTGCCACCAATGGAAAGAGCTCGATGAGAGGTACAATTTGCTATACTCATGATCAAGATTTGGTTGAGAATTCCTACCTCAATCGATTGATCAAAGAAGGATGAAGGGAAGCCAACGGCCTGCTGACCGACCTCCACAAATCGAACTAGATCTCTCCAGATCCGAAATTTCAGCGAACCCCACAGCAGCCAAATGAAAGAAGACTCGTAGGGCTTCATTTTGATAGCTCATAGAGCTTCTGGAGCCTTCTGAATTGGGAGTATTTGCTGCTGCAAGCTACGAGTTTAGAAACGGCGTCGAAATCCTTGACTTGACCTAACTATGTCGGCAGCACGTTTTGGGGCTAAGTTTACCTCAAATTGATTGAGGGTAAATGTTCCTTTATGTAATACCTTTCATTTGCCTCTGGAATCACCCCATTTGGTTGAGAATCAAGCTCGAATTTGATGTTCAAAGTTTGGGTGAATAGTAAATACGAATTTGGGTTAGGTGGGTTGTAAGTCAGGCTTAAACCACTTATTAGGGCTAGATAATGATTTAATTAGGCTTACTCCAAGAAGACAAAAGTGTTAGTCGAAACATTTATTATTTAATTACTATTTTTATGAATTTTTATATGGTAAATAAAATTCCACTTCTACTATTCCGTAATTAATTAAATATTAAGTTCGGAAGAATTAGTTCGCTAATTCGGCTTAATAAACGATTGTATTAGGCTTAATTGTAGAAGACAAAGTTGATAAACAAAATTAATTCTACAAGATGTGATTTTTGGGAATTTTTAGAAAATAGAAGAAAAATGACTTATTCTATTAATTAATTAATTAATCTAACAAATTTGGATAATTCCCATTAATTTCGAATAACTTCAAATAAATTCCAAATAATTACAAATAACTTTCTAAATAAATTTCTAAAGAATTTGGGGTCTTACACCCTCCCCTACTTAAAGGAATTTGGTCCTCCAAATTCACTGCACTAAAACTGAGAGTAGAAAAAGATCGCTCACCTAGAATAGATCGGGATACCGCTTTCGCATAGTCTCTTCGGACTCCCATGTAGCTTCTTCGGTCCCACGCCGACTCCACTGAATCTTGACCATCGGTATCGAACGATTCCGGAGTTGCTGATGCTTCCGGTCCAGAATCTTGACAGGTCTTTCCTCATAGGTCAAATCTTCCTTCAGTTCAAAATCCACTTGTTGAATGATATGAGTGGGATCGTACACATATTTCCGTAACATAGACACATGGAAAACATTATGTACGCCAGACAAATGCGGTGGTAAAGCCAGTCTGTATGCCACCTCTCCCACTCTATCTAGAATCTCGAATGGACCAATGTACCTCGGACTCAGCTTGCCATGAATGCCAAATCTTCGGATCCCTCTCGTCGGAGAGACCTTTAAGAACACATGCTCGCCAACCTGAAATTCCAATGCCCTTCTCCTGTTGTCGGCATAACTCTTCTGTCTTGACTGGGCTACTTGTAACCGGTCTCGGATAACACGGATGTTCTGTGATGATTCCGAAACAAGATCTGGTCCAAGCCACTGTTTCACACCTACCTCGTCCCAACACAACGGGGAACGACAACTTCTACCATAAAGTGCTTCAAAAGGAGCCATCTGAATGCTAGACTGATAGCTGTTATTGTAGGCGAATTCAATTAATGCCAAATGCTCACTCCAATTACCACCGAAATCAATCATGCAAGCTCGCAACATATCTTTCACTATCTGATTGGTTCTTTCAGTCTGTCCATCTGTCTGTGGATGAAAAGCAGTACTGAAATTCAGACGAGTACCCAAAGACTCTTGCAGTCCCTTCCAGAAATGTGAAGTAAATCTGGGGTCTCGATCAGATACTATATTCACTGGGATACCATGCAATCTCACCACTTCCTTTATATACAAAGCAGCCAATACATCAATCGTCCACTTGGACTTAATTGGTAAGAAATGAGCCGACTTTGTCAATCGATCGACAATCACCCATATCGCATCAGATCCACCACGAGTCCTAGGTAGACCCATAATGAAATCCATGCCAATACTTTCCCACTTCCATTGGGGTATGTCGAGTGGTTTCAATTTCCCTGCTGGTCTGAAATGTTCGGCCTTAACTTGCTGACATACCAAACATCTGCTCACAAAATCTGCAACTTCTCTTTTCATATTCGGCCACCAAAAGGACCTTTTCAAATCTCGGTACATCTTAGTGCCTCCAGGATGAATGGTATATCTGGATCTATGGGCTTCCTCAAGAATTTTGTTCTTTATTGTAACCTCATCCGGAACACAAGTTCTGCCTTTAAATAATAATCTACCAGCATCGGCCAACATGAAGTCAGGTCTGCTACTCAAGCTTCCCTTGATCTCTACCAACTCGGGATCATTATCTTGCAAGGACTTGATCTCTATCAATAATTCAGGTTTAAGTTGAATCTGAGCAATCAAGATCCGATCATTGTCAATGTTGAGATCCAGACTAGATAATTGTTCCAACAATCTCCATTCTTGTAACATGAGACTTGACAATCTAGCTACCGGCTTCCGGCTTAATGCATCTGCCACAACATTACCTTTGCCAGGATGATACTCAATCGAGAAGTCGAAGTCTTTCAAGTACTCCAACCATCTCCGCTGCCTCATGTTGAGTTCCTTTTGAGAGAATAAATACTTCAAACTCTTATGATCTGAAAACACTGTAAAGGTTTCTCCATATAAGTAATGCCTCCATATCTTCAAAGCAAACACGACTGCAGCAAGTTCCAAATCATGAACAGGATAATTATCTTCGTGCTTCCTCAACTGCCTAGAGGAATATGCAATCACCTTCCCATGCTGCATGAGTACACAGCCTAAGCCAATACCTGAAGCATCAGTATAAACAACAAATCCTCCTTCACCAGAAGGTAGAGCCAAAACAGGTGCAGTAGTCAAACACTCCTTCAGAGTCTGAAAGCTTTGCTGACAATCATCTGACCAATCAAACTTATTCTCCTTGCGGGTTAATCTTGTCATAGGTACTGCAATCTTGGAGAAATCTTGAATAAATCTTCGGTAATAGCCTGCCAGGCCTAGGAAACTTCTAACTTCAGTTGCACTAGTAGGCTGTTCCCAATTCTTCACTGCCTCAATCTTCGAAGGATCAACAGAAATACCTTCCTTGGTGATAATATGTCCGAGAAAGGACACTTCTTGTAGCCAGAACTCACACTTACTGAACTTAGCATATAGCTGATGATCTTTCAATAGTTGCAATGCCATTCTCAGATGCTCAGCATGCTCCTCCTCATTCTTAGAATAAATCAGGATGTCATCAATAAAGACTACGACCCATTGATCAAGATAGGGCCGAAATACATCGTTCATCAACTGCATGAAAGCTGCTGGAGCATTCGTTAGACCAAAAGGCATAACGACAAATTCAAAATGACCATACCTGTTGCGGAAAGCTGTTTTATAAATATCCTCTTCCTTAATCCGCAACTGGTGATATCCAGATCGAAGATCGATCTTAGAGAAATATTGAGCTCCCGCTATCTGGTCAAATAACTCGTCAATCCTCGGCAAGGGATATTTGTTCTTGACAGTCTGCTGGTTTATTTACCGATAATCAATGCACAACCTCATCGAACCATCTTTCTTCCTGACGAATAACACAGGGGCTCCCCACGGAGAAGTACTAGGACGAATAAAACCCTTCTCGAGTAATTCCATCAGTTGCTGCTTCAGTTCCCTCAGTTCCGCAGGAGACATACGATAAGGAGCCTTAGAAATAGGAGTTGTGCCAGGAATAATATCAATAGAAAAGATAACTTCCCGCTCAGGCGGAAGTCCTGGTAGTTCTTATGGAAAGACATCAGGAAAATCTTGGACAACAGGAATGTCCTTGATCTCAATCTGTTGCTCAGGGATTGCACAAACAAATGCTAGAAATGCCTCACACCCATGCCTTAAAAGCTTATCAGCTCGAAGAGCCGAAATGAGCGGTACGGAGTTATGGTGCTTGACTCCCGTAAAAGATAAACCAGAATGTCCAGTAAAAGTCACTGAGCTAGAACTACAGTGAACATTGGCCTCATACTTGGCCAACCAATCTGCTCCTAGGATTACATCATAATCCTTCATATCCATGCAGACCAAATCTGCTGGAAAGTTCTGTTCACCAATCATAACCTTACTAGAAGGATAGAAATACTGGATTGATGATCTAGTGCCAATAGGGGTTGAAATCTCTAACGGAGTATTCATCAAAACAGGTTCCACAGCTAATGACTTAGCAAATCTCCGTGAAATAAAAGAATGTGTTGCACCAGTATCAAAGAGAGCAAACGCGGGCTTATCGATTATAGTAAGGGTACCTTCGACGAGTCCGCCATCATCAGAAATCCCAGTTTCCTCTGCATGTAAAGCTTGAAGCTTGCCTTGTGGTTTCTTGAAGACTAGAGGTTTTGCCGGTGTAGCTTGCTCCGATATGAGAGGACAATTGGGGATACGGTGCTCCTTGCTTCCACATCGCAAACAGGCGCCTAGCTTGCGCCAGCACTCCTCTATCTTGTGACCCGGACGATCACAATAGTTGCACACGCCCTTGAATGGAACAATAGGGCCAGGCTTCTTGTCTTCATGCCTCGGCATCTTGCCCTTCCACGATCCGGACCCGCTCCACGAACCAGGTCCACTAACAGGCCTCTTCTTGGCATACCCGGGTTTGACACTCCCGGAACCCGTAGGTAATTCTTTCTTGGTGCCTTTCCCACGGATTCTCTCCGTCATCTCAAGAGTATCCTCCAGAACTTGTGCTTTCCTTACCATCTCGGAATAAGTGGAAATCTCCATCGGTGCCAATTGGTTGATATAATGAAGCTTCAAACCATTGAGAAAGCGCTTCGCCTTCATCTTCTCGGTGGAAATGAGATGTGTAGCATATCGAGAAAGCCGTGCGAATTGAGCCTCATACTCTGCCACGGACAAACCTCGCTGTTTCAAAGCCGCGAACTCTGCCGCTTTCTTCTCTTGCACTCTATCGGAAAAATACTTGCTGTTGAAGAATTCCTCAAACTCTTCCCACATAACTTGCCGATCTCCGAGAGTTGCCTTGATAGAATCCCACCAAGTACGTGCATCATGTTCCAGTTCAAATGTGGACAAAAGGACACGCTCCTGGTTGGTGCATTGCATAACTTCAAAGATTCTCCCCATCTCATCTAGTCAGTGCTCGGCTTGGTCAGGGTCAGTCGAACCAGCGAATCTAGGCGGATTCATTCCGCGGAAGTTCCGGTATAGATCACCGGTGCCATGCTGTGCCGCTCCTGCCTGAGCTACTTGCTGAAGGGCCTGAGTAAGGCCTTGAACCGTACGCTGCAGGTTCCTCCATTCAGCACGATCAGCTGCCATCTACACGAGAAATAGATTACTTAGGTTCAAATAAGATAGATAATTACACGATTAAGAAACGAACTTAACCCAAGTTGTACCCAATCTCACAGGTCAGGTCTTAAACTTTTACAAGGTTAGGGATCTAGTGCACCTAGACACGACCAAAAACTCGGTACCTGGCGGAGGTAATCGATCCGAAGACCACTCGCGCAAGTGTGCGACCTTCCCGATAGGCGTAGCCTAACGTTCGGACAACACCTTTTGATATACCGGTTATTGGGATGCAATGCAAGGAAACTTAAAACTTAGGGAACCTAGGAATGTGAAACCTAGGGCTCTGATACCAACTAAACTGTCACGCCCCGAACAAGGCGGAAATATCGGGACGTACAGTTAGGGACACGCTGGCAAGAGAGGGAACTAAATCTAAAACAATACACAAGTGCTACAAGATGGAAATGCTAAATGATCATTAATAAACCACGACTAATACAATAATCCTCAAGTTCAACTTAATACAACTGGAATAATCAACCACTAAAACTCAATAACATGACTGAGACTAAAAGCTCTCCAAAACACAACTAAAGAAGGATAACACACTACTAACACACTAGAACTGATACACTCAAGACATCACTCCTGCCCTTCCCCATCGGTAAGCGCGTCACCTGAAAAGCCTGGAAAAGGGGGAAACAACGGGGTGTGAGCTAACGCTCAGTAGGAAATAACAGACATGCATAAGTGATTAACAGTTTAATTACATTTTCAAAATGTCATGCTACAAATGATAAAAACAATAAAAAGATAACGATGATATCACGAAACGAAATTCAAAGATCTTGCAAGGTCAAGAAATATAATGAATAGAATAGTAAGACAAGAATTTACTACATGAGATAACAATAAAAAGTTGGCCATATCAAGTCGATTCAAGTCATGTCAAGCACGTATGTAATTTCATTTCCACGTCCAAGTAATGAGCAAGTACAGTAACCACAAGTAGAGTATAGAACAGTGACGAGTGGAAAGTGAAAAGTAGTAGAAAGTAATGTAGAGAGTAGTGGAGAGGGTAGTGGACAGTCCTAGATTTAACACATGTCAAGTACTGGTGCCAAATGCCACACCTAGTCATTCACCTCCCAGGGGTACACGTAGTGTTCGGGCGCTCTTCCCAGGACCAGACCGAGCCCTTAATTGTTTGCCAGGCATTGATTTCTTTTGGATCAAAGATCTCACGAATCTAGACTTCCACAGTTTATGGCCAGAATTCCAAGGTTTAAACTAAGTAGCAATAACAACTTCAAGTAGGAAGGAGATTCATTTCCAGAATTTCAAGGTAAGTATAATCATCAAGGAGATTGAAATCAAGTCACAACAAGAGTTAATCGTGCTGCGCTACTGTACAACAGCAGCAATCAAATAAGCTAATCAACATATTATCCTAATCATCAAGTTAAGATATCATGATTTAACCATTATCATTTGCATTAAGACAATTGCCAAGAAGCTGATTCAAGATGATAAGGCAAAGAACAACTCCCACAGGAGTGAAATAGAATGCATTAACAGAGATTTAGTTACACCATTAACCACTAATTATGTGGGTTTCTATTTAATCTTGTATGCATTGAAAATGAAGATGATAAACGGTGTATTTTTACACTAAGTTTGCATGTATGGACCAATGTTAATTGTAACTAAAAAGGGTACATGAATAGGTCATTAGTTCCTCAAAAATGTAGTTTTCAATGTGTTTAGGTTGAATGGATTGATTCCCCGGTGATCCGGATTGATTCCCGGGTCAAAGGATCATTAAAAACGGGTTTACGGGGCATGGGTCGACCCTTTGGGTCGACCCCTGGAAAAATTCCAGGGATGGGTCGACCCCTGGGTCGACCCCTTCAAAATCAGGCTTCATGGGTCGACCCATTGGGTCGACCCCCTGCTCTGGGTGCATGGGTCGACCCATGGGTCGACCCCTGCAGGCCGTGGGTCGACCCATGCAAGGCAGCATTGCTGCTGCTTGCAGGGTGGAAATGGGTCGACCCACGGGTCGACCCCTGGGTTTCCATACCCAAAAAGCGATGAAAAACTCCAAGAATTTGGGGTCTAAATGTATTGGGATCATAACCATAGACTCTAGGGTCATTAATATGCATCTTAGGGTCATGAAACACAATTTTAAATCACGAATTTCGATAGGAATCCAAGGAAATACAACCTATTCTATGAAGAACACCAGAAAAGTCTAGCTTGCTAGCATGCTTCTAATAACACACGAAATACTCTAGGCATGATCTATAAAAATTGGAGATTTTGATGTCAAAAGAAAGCTAACATGCTATTGATTACATTCATGTATGTTAATTAGAAGTTGGGCTGTTATCACCTACCTCAAATTGAAGAAGGAACTCGAAACCTAGAATAAAGAACAACTTGACAGCACCTCACTAAAACTTCGATATCTCCACGGATACCTAATGAAAATTGGGGCTTTTACCACCAATGGAAAGAGCTCGATGAGAGGTACAATTTGCTATACTCATGATCAAGATTTGGTTGAGAATTCCTACCTCAATCGATTGATCAAAGAAGGATGAAGGGAAGCCAACGGCCTGCTGACCGACCTCCACAAATCGAACTAGATCTCTCCAGATCCGAAATTTCAGCGAACCCCACAGCAGCCAAATGAAAGAAGACTCGTAGGGCTTCATTTTTATAGCTCATAGAGCTTCTGGAGCCTTCTGAATTGGGAGTATTTGCTGCAGCAAGCTACGAGTTTAGAAACGACGCCGAAATCCTTGACTTGACCTAACTATGTCGGCAGCACGTTTTGGGGCTAAGTTTACCTCAAATTGATTGAGGGTAAATGTTCCTTTATGTAATACCTTTCATTTGCCTCTGGAATCACCCCATTTGGTTGAGAATCAAGCTCGAATTTGATGTTCAAAGTTTGGGTGAATAGTAAATTCGAATTTGGGTTAGGTGGGTTATAAGTCAGGCTTAAACCACTTATTAGGGCTAGATAATGATTTAATTAGGCTTACTCCAAGAAGACAAAAGTGTTAGTCGAAACATTTATTATTTAATTACTATTTTTATGAATTTTTATATGGTAAATAAAATTTCACTTCTACTATTCCGTAATTAATTAAATATTAAGTTCGGAAGAATTAGTTCGCTAATTCGGCTTAATAAACGATTGTATTAGGCTTAATTGTAGAAGACAAAGTTGATAAACAAAATTAATTCTATAAGATGTGATTTTTGGGAATTTTTAGAAAATAGAAGAAAAATGACTTATTCTATTAATTAATTAATTAATCTAACAAATTTGGATAATTCCCATTAATTTCGAATAACTTCAAATAAATTCCAAATAATTACAAATAACTTTCTAAATAAATTTCTAAAGAATTTGGGGTCTTACACCCTCCCCTACTTAAAGGAATTTGGTCCTCCAAATTCACTGCACTAAAACTGAGAGTAGAAAAAGATCGCTCACCTAGAATAGATCGGGATACCGCTTTCGCATAGTCTCTTCGGACTCCCATGTAGCTTCTTCGGTCCCACGCCGACTCCACTGAATCTTGACCATCGGTATCGAACGATTCCGGAGTTGCTGATGCTTCCGGTCCAGAATCTTGACAGGTCTTTCCTCATAGGTCAAATCTTCCTTCAGTTCAAAATCCACTTGTTGAATGATATGAGTGGGATCGTACACATATTTCCGTAACATAGACACATGGAAAACATTATGTACGCCAGACAAATGCGGTGGTAAAGCCAGTCTGTATGCCACCTCTCCCACTCTATCTAGAATCTCGAATGGACCAATGTACCTCGGACTCAGCTTGCCATGAATGCCAAATCTTCGGATCCCTCTCGTCGGAGAGACCTTTAAGAACACATGCTCGCCAACCTGAAATTCCAATGCCCTTCTCCTGTTGTCGGCATAACTCTTCTGTCTTGACTGGGCTACTTGTAACCGGTCTCGGATAACACGGATGTTCTGTGATGATTCCGAAACAAGATCTGGTCCAAGCCACTGTTTCACACCTACCTCGTCCCAACACAACGGGGAACGACAACTTCTACCATAAAGTGCTTCAAAAGGAGCCATCTGAATGCTAGACTGATAGCTGTTATTGTAGGCGAATTCAATTAATGCCAAATGCTCACTCCAATTACCACCGAAATCAATCATGCAAGCTCGCAACATATCTTCACTATCTGATTGGTTCTTTCAGTCTGTCCATCTGTCTGTGGATGAAAAGCAGTACTGAAATTCAGACGAGTACCCAAAGACTCTTGCAGTCCCTTCCAGAAATGTGAAGTAAATCTGGGGTCTCGATCAGATACTATATTCACTGGGATACCATGCAATCTCACCACTTCCTTTATATACAAAGCAGCCAATACATCAATCGTCCACTTGGACTTAATTGGTAAGAAATGAGCCGACTTTGTCAATCGATCGACAATCACCCATATCGCATCAAATCCACCACGAGTCCTAGGTAGACCCATAATGAAATCCATGCCAATACTTTCCCACTTCCATTGGGGTATGTCGAGTGGTTTCAATTTCCCTGCTGGTCTGAAATGTTCGGCCTTAACTTGCTGACATACCAAACATCTGCTCACAAAATCTGCAACTTCTCTTTTCATATTCGGCCACCAAAAGGACCTTTTCAAATCTCGGTACATCTTAGTGCCTCCAGGATGAATGGTATATCTGGATCTATGGGCTTCCTCAAGAATTTTGTTCTTTATTGTAACCTCATCCGGAACACAAGTTCTGCCTTTAAATAATAATCTACCAGCATCGGCCAACATGAAGTCAGGTCTGCTACTCAAGCTTCCCTTGATCTCTACCAACTCGGGATCATTATCTTGCAAGGACTTGATCTCTATCAATAATTCAGGTTTAAGTTGAATCTGAGCAATCAAGATCCGATCATTGTCAATGTTGAGATCCAGACTAGATAATTGTTCCAACAATCTCCATTCTTGTAACATGAGACTTGACAATCTAGCTACCGGCTTCCGGCTTAATGCATCTGCCACAACATTACCTTTGCCAGGATGATACTCAATCGAGAAGTCGAAGTCTTTCAAGTACTCCAACCATCTCCGCTGCCTCATGTTGAGTTCCTTTTGAGAGAATAAATACTTCAAACTCTTATGATCTGAAAACACTGTAAAGGTTTCTCCATATAAGTAATGCCTCCATATCTTCAAAGCAAACACGACTGCAGCAAGTTCCAAATCATGAACAGGATAATTATCTTCGTGCTTTCTCAACTGCCTAGAGGAATAGGCAATCACCTTCCCATGCTGCATGAGTACACAGCCTAAGCCAATACCTGAAGCATCAGTATAAACAACAAATCCTCCTTCACCAGAAGGTAGAGCCAAAACAGGTGCAGTAGTCAAACACTCCTTCAGAGTCTGAAAGCTTTGCTGACAATCATCTGACCAATCAAACTTATTCTCCTTGCGGGTTAATCTTGTCATAGGTACTGCAATCTTGGAGAAATCTTGAATAAATCTTCGGTAATAGCCTGCCAGGCCTAGGAAACTTCTAACTTCAGTTGCACTAGTAGGCTGTTCCCAATTCTTCACTGCCTCAATCTTCGAAGGATCAACAGAAATACCTTCCTTGGTGATAATATGTCCGAGAAAGGACACTTCTTGTAGCCAGAACTCACACTTACTGAACTTAGCATATAGCTGATGATCTTTCAATAGTTGCAATGCCATTCTCAGATGCTCAGCATGCTCCTCCTCATTCTTAGAATAAATCAGGATGTCATCAATAAAGACTACGACCCATTGATCAAGATAGGGCCGAAATACATCGTTCATCAACTGCATGAAAGCTGCTGGAGCATTCGTTAGACCAAAAGGCATAACGACAAATTCAAAATGACCATACCTGCTGCGGAAAGCTGTTTTATAAATATCCTCTTCCTTAATCCGCAACTGGTGATATCCAGATCGAAGATCGATCTTAGAGAAATATTGAGCTCCCGCTATCTGGTCAAATAACTCGTCAATCCTCGGCAAGGGATATTTGTTCTTGACAGTCTGCTGGTTTATTTGCCGATAATCAATGCACAACCTCATCGAACCATCTTTCTTCCTGACGAATAACACAGGGGCTCCCCACGGAGAAGTACTAGGACGAATAAAACCCTTCTCGAGTAATTCCATCAGTTGCTGCTTCAGTTCCCTCAGTTCCGCAAGAGACATACGATAAGGAGCCTTAGAAATAGGAGCTGTGCCAGGAATAAGATCAATAGAAAAGATAACTTCCCGCTCAGGCGGAAGTCCTGGTAGTTCTTATGGAAAGACATCAGGAAAATCTTGGACAACAGGAATGTCCTTGATCTCAATCTGTTGCTCAGGGATTGCACAAACAAAGGCTAGAAATGCCTCACACCCATGCCTTAAAAGCTTATCAGCTCGAAGAGCTGAAATGAGCGGTACGGAGTTATGGTGCTTGACTCCCGTAAAAGATAAACCAGAATGTCCAGTAAAAGTCACTGAGCTAGAACTACAGTGAACATTGGCCTCATACTTGGCCAACCAATCTGCTCCTAGGATTACATCATAATCCTTCATATCCATGCAGACCAAATCTGCTGGAAAGTTCTGTTCACCAATCATAACCTTACTAGAAGGATAGAAATACTGGATTGATGATCTAGTGCCAATAGGGGTTGAAATCTCTAACGGAGTATTCATCAAAACAGGTTCCACAGCTAATGACTTAGCAAATCTCCGTGAAATAAAAGAATGTGTTGCACCAGTATCAAAGAGAGCAAACGCGGGCTTATCGATTATAGTAAGGGTACCTTCGACGAGTCCGCCATCATCAGAAATCCCAGTTTCCTCTGCATGTAAAGCTTGAAGCTTGCCTTGTGGTTTCTTGAAGACTAGAGGTTTTGCCGGTGTAGCTTGCTCCGATATGAGAGGACAATTGGGGATACGGTGCTCCTTGCTTCCACATCGCAAACAGGCGCCTAGCTTGCGCCAGCACTCCTCTATCTTGTGACCCGGACGATCACAATAGTTGCACACGCCCTTGAATGGAACAATAGGGCCAGGCTTCTTGTCTTCATGCCTCGGCATCTTGCCCTTCCACGATCCGGACCCGCTCCACGAACCAGGTCCACTAACAGGCCTCTTCTTGGCATACCCGGGTTTGACACTCCCGGAACCCGTAGGTAATTCTTTCTTGGTGCCTTTCCCACGGATTCTCTCCGTCATCTCAAGAGTATCCTCCAGAACTTGTGCTTTCCTTACCATCTCGGAATAAGTGGAAATCTCCATCGGTGCCAATTGGTTGATATAATGAAGCTTCAAACCATTGAGAAAGCGCTTCGCCTTCATCTTCTCGGTGGAAATGAGATGTGTAGCATATCGAGAAAGCCGTGCGAATTGAGCCTCATACTCTGCCACGGACAAACCTCGCTGTTTCAAGGCCGCGAACTCTGCCGCTTTCTTCTCTTGCACTCTATCGGAAAAATACTTGCTGTTGAAGAATTCCTCGAACTCTTCCCACATAACTTGCCGATCTCCGAGAGTTGCCTTGATAGAATCCCACCAAGTACGTGCATCATGTTCCAGTTGAAATGTGGACAAAAGGACACGCTCCTGGTTGGTGCATTGCATAACTTCAAAGATTCTCCCCATCTCATCTAGTCAGTGCTCGGCTTGGTCAGGGTCAGTCGAACCAGCGAATCTAGGCGGATTCATTCCGCGGAAGTTCCGGTATAGATCACCGGTGCCATGCTGTGCCGCTCCTGCCTGAGCTACTTGCTGAAGGGCCTGAGTAAGGCCTTGAACCGTACGCTGCAGGTTCCTCCATTCAGCACGATCAGCTGCCATCTACACGAGAAATAGATTACTTAGGTTCAAATAAGATAGATAATTACACGATTAAGAAACGAACTTAACCCAAGTTGTACCCAATCTCACAGGTCAGGTCTTAAACTTTTACAAGGTTAGGGATCTAGTGCACCTAGACACGACCAAAAACTCGGTACCTGGCGGAGGTAATCGATCCGAAGACCACTCGCGCAAGTGTGCGACCTTCCCGATAGGCGTAGCCTAACGTTCGGACAACACCTTTTCATATACCGGTTATTGGGATGCAATGCAAGGAAACTTAGAACTTAGGGAACCTAGGAATGTGAAACCTAGGGCTCTGATACCAACTAAACTGTCACGCCCCGAACAAGGCGGAAATATCGGGACGTACAGTTAGGGACACGCTGGCAAGAGAGGGAACTAAATCTAAAACAATACACAAGTGCTACAAGATGGAAATGCTAAATGATCATTAATAAACCACGACTAATACAATAATCCTCAAGTTCAACTTAATACAACTGGAATAATCAACCACTAAAACTCAATAACATGACTGAGACTAAAAGCTCTCCAAAACACAACTAAAGAAGGATAACACACTACTAACACACTAGAACTGATACACTCAAGACATCACTCCTGCCCTTCCCCATCGGTAAGCGCGTCACCTGAAAAGCCTGGAAAAGGGGGAAACAACGGGGTGTGAGCTAACGCTCAGTAGGAAATAACAGACATGTATAAGTGATTAACAGTTTAATTACATTTTCAAAATGCCATGCTACAAATGATAAAAACAATAAAAAGATAACGATGATATCACGAAACGAAATTCAAAGATCTTGCAAGGTCAAGAAATATAATGAATAGAATAGTAAGATAAGAATTTACTACAGGAGATAAGAATAAAAAGTTGGCCATATCAAGTCGATTCAAGTCATGTCAAGCACGTATGTAATTTCATTTCCACGTCCAAGTAATGAGCAAGTACAGTAACCACAAGTAGAGTATAGAACAGTGACGAGTGGAAAGTGAAAAGTAGTAGAAAGTAATGTAGAGAGTAGTGGAGAGGGTAGTGGACAGTCCTAGATTTAACACATGTCAAGTACTGGTGCCAAATGCCACACCTAGTCATTCACCTCCCAGGGGTACACGTAGTGTTCGGGCGCTCTTCCCAGGACCAGACCGAGCCCTTAATTGTTTGCCAGGCATTGATTTCTTTTGGATCAAAGATCCCACGAATCTAGACTTCCACAGTTTATGGCCAGAATTCCAAGGTTTAAACTAAGTAGCAATAACAACTTCAAGTAGGAAGGAGATTCATTTCCAGAATTTCAAGGTAAGTATAATCATCAAGGAGATTGAAATCAAGTCACAACAAGAGTTAATCGTGCTGCGCTACTGTACAACAGCAGCAATCAAACAAGCTAATCAACATATTATCCTAATCATCAAGTTAAGATATCATGATTTAACCATTATCATTTGCATTAAGACAATTGCCAAGAAGCTGATTCAAGATGATAAGGCAAAGAACAACTCCCACAGGAGTGAAATAGAATGCATTAACAGAGATTTAGTTACACCATTAATCACTAATTATGTGGGTTTCTATTTAATCTTGTATGCATTGAAAATGAAGATGATAAACGGTGTGTTTTTACACTAAGTTTGCATGTATGGACCAATGTTAATTGCAACTAAAAAGGGTACATGAATAGGTCATTAGTTCCTCAAAAATGTAGTTTTCAATGTGTTTAGGTTGAATGGATTGATTCCCCGGTGATCCGGATTGATTCCCGGGTCAAAGGATCATTAAAAATGGGTTTACGGGGCATGGGTCGACCCTTTGGGTCGACCCCTGGAAAAATTCCAGGGATGGGTCGACCCCTGGGTCGACCCCTTCAAAATCAGGCTTCATGGGTCGACCCATTGGGTCGACCCCCTGCTCTGGGTGCATGGGTCGACCCATGGGTCGACCCCTACAGGCCGTGGGTCGACCCATTGGGTCGACCCATGCAAGGCAGCATTGCTGCTGCTTGCAGGGTGGAAATGGGTCGACCCACGGGTCGACCCCTGGGTTTCCAGACCCAAAAAGCGATGAAAAACTCCAAGAATTTGGGGTCTAAATGTATTGGGATCATAACCATAGACTCTAGGGTCATTAATATGCATCTTAGGGTCATGAAACATAATTTTAAATCACGAATTTCGATAGGAATCCAAGGAAATACAACCTATTCTATGAAGAACACCAGAAAAGTCTAGCTTGCTAGCATGCTTCTAATAACACACGAAATACTCTAGGCATGATCTATAAAAATTGGGAATTTTGATGTCAAAAGAAAGCTAACATGCTATTGATTACATTCATGTATGTTAATTAGAAGTTGGGCTGTTATCACCTACCTCAAATTGAAGAAGGAACTCGAAACCTAGAATAAAGAACAACTTGACAGCACCTCACTAAAACTTTGATATCTCCACGGATACCTAATGAAAATTGGGGCTTTTGCCACCAATGGAAAGAGCTCGATGAGAGGTACAATTTTCTATACTCATGATCAAGATTTGGTTGAGAATTCCTACCTCAATCGATTGATCAAAGAAGGATGAAGGGAAGCCAACGGCCTGCTGACCGACCTCCACAAATCGAACTAGATCTCTCCAGATCCGAAATTTCAGCGAACCCCACAGCAGCCAAATGAAAGAAGACTCGTAGGGCTTCATTTTGATAGCTCATAGAGCTTCTGGAGCCTTCTGAATTGGGAGTATTTGCTGCTGCAAGCTACGAGTTTAGAAACGGCGCCGAAATCCTTGACTTGACCTAACTATGTCGACAGCACGTTTTGGGGCTAAGTTTACCTCAAATTGATTGAGGATAAATGTTCATTTATGTAATACCTTTCATTTGCCTCTGGAATCACCCCATTTGGTTGAGAATCAAGCTCGAATTTGATGTTCAAAGTTTGGGTGAATAGTAAATTCGAATTTGGGTTAGGTGGGTTATAAGTCAGGCTTAAACCACTGATTAGGGCTAGATAATGATTTAATTAGGCTTACTCCAAGAAGACAAAAGTGTTAGTCAAAACATCTATTATTTAATTGCTATTTTTATGAATTTTTATATGGTAAATAAAATTCCACTTCTACTATTCCGTAATTAATTAAATATTAAGTTCGGAAGAATTAGTTCGCTAATTCGGCTTAATAAACGATTGTATTATGCTTAATTGTAGAAGACAAAGTTGATAAACAAAATTAATTCTACAAGATGTGATTTTTGAGAATTTTTAGAAAATAGAAGAAAAATGACTTATTCTATTAATTAATTAATTAATCTAACAAATTTGGATAATTCCCATTAATTTCGAATAACTTCAAATAAATTCCAAATAATTACAAATAACTTTCTAAATAAATTTCTAAAGAATTTGGGGTCTTACAGATGTCAGACTTCCTTCTCCCACGCCGGCTAGTGAAGCCGAGGGTGATCCAAGTGACTCTGATCTTTCTGCATCTTTTTTTTTCTTGATGACCTTCTGACCCTGCCCTATGCATATCTTTGTGCTGTAGTGGCCGAAGTAGTCAGTACTGAGGCTAGGACACCTGCTGTGGATGTCCCTTTGTAGCAGGAAGGGCATAAAACTGTGTTGAAAAGGGGTGCTATCCCATTGCGGCGTGTGATCACCCGCTCAGCAACTTGTAAGGCAACAGAAGTGGTGGGCCAACTCGAGCCTAGTGTAGATATCTCTTCCAGTAGATCTACTGCCCTTTCTGACGAAGAAGTTGACTATGGTTCTTCAGAGGGTGACGAGAGAACATATGAGACAGTCAGCGAAGGGACAGTGACGCCCTCTATGCTACTGAGTGGTCCTTCAGTATTCAGTCCTCCAAGATTGCTAGCACCGTCATCTGAGGGAATACTGCAAGAGGAATTCACCAGAATTGACATGGAAGTGGAGATAACCCCTCCTTTTGTCGCTTCATCTGCAGAATTAGTGTCCTCTATACGAGCATTTGAGGAGATGGACTCTGTGACCATGGTAAATTCTAGCCACCTTTTTTCCGAGCTACATAGCTTTTCCATTTATTTTGTCATCTTGGTGCTTATTGAAACTTTGTTCTAGAAGCCTGGCGCAGCTGATCACCTTTCGGTACCGTCTTCAGTTGTCATCATTTCCTCGGAGGCTTTAAATATATTGCCTCCTGTCACCATAGCTTCTCCGGAGGCGGTTACTGTACTCCGTCCTATGCCAGTGAGGATACAACTGGCAGCTGAGGTACCATCACTGGAGTTAAGCTCACTGGGAGAGAGTTTTGCTCTAGTGCCTGCTACAGAGTTGAGGGCCAAAGTGGATCCGTCAAGAGGTTCTGCCTTCATTCCAACGGCCGTACTGACCATTGCGCCTGAGCTTACAACTCCATATGTGCAAGTAATAGAGTCGGAGTGTTGTGGACGTCAAAAAAATGATGATGATCATACGACATGCACGTCTCAACACTCGAGAACGAGTCGAAGACAAAAAAGGTCGAATAAACCCCATACCTCCTCCAAGCAGGACGAATATATACCTGGTGCTCCGCCACCCAACAAAGAAGCCCCTCGGGCAGAAGAGACAGCTCCGGTTCCCCAGTCGGCGGTGCCGAAGGTCGAATCAAAAGAAACTCGGGAATTCAAACACACGTTCGGCATGCGCCGGAAATCACTCAAAGTTTCGAATCGGGATTCAGAGGCCCTGAACTAAACTCTCCGGAGGCGGTGCATTACAACTAAAGTAACATGGGAGGACAAGCGTCCGTCCGAATAGCCGCGACTCCGAGATGAAGTCTAAACCGGCGCGGCCTGCACTTAAATCGGCGCGCCCTTGCTTGGGCCTTAAACTGGCGCGCCCCTCCTATGGCCATTAAACCGGCGCGCCTCTTTGTATGTTGTTAATCCGACGCGTACAACACTGCGCCGGTTTAACTCAAAAGCTATCCCGTCCGAGCTCCGATTCTCTGTTCTCCCATCAGCTTCGGGCGCAGACGCAAAAGGGCATGACATTTAATGCTTGAAGCTCTGTCTCCTTCTCCATTCGACAGTGCAGTGGCACCAGCGGTGAAGGCATGCATCGATGGTGGAAGCAGCAGAAGATCTCCCGGCAAACCCGCGAACGTCCCGTCTTCAGACGAATGTCAGTGTACTCCACGAACCAGCAGAAGCCAGCGCAATGGGTTATCTCCCGATGTCGTTGTAGACGTGGCAGAGGTGGCGGGAATCCTCTCCCCCAATGTCTGTTCCATAAAAGGCATACTCCACTGGAGAAGGAAAGAGGAGAGGCGGAAGAGAAGAAGAAGAGGCTCTCGTCGAGAGAGGGAGCTTCGGAGGTTCCTTCCTCGGTGGTGGGTGAAGAAAGAAAAAGAGAGGTGAGAGCTTCTGAGAAGGGGAGCCCAGCCGAAGAGTAGAGAAGCTTCGTCCTCGCGCCGGAGAGGTGAGGTGAGGTGAAGAGAGGGGAGTGAGAGTGAGAGGTGAGTCGGAGGGGAAAGAGCATGTGCTCTCTTCCCCTCCTCCATAAATGTATTCTCTCCCCCCTACAATGTATTTCATTTTTTTATCTCCATATGAACCCCCTCTACGTTGAAACCTCCCTCCGTTTGCGTGGATGACTAAAAAGAAAAGTCCTTTTGCCAGCTCGATGTTCTTTGTTTAGCCTCTGCTTCCCTTCTTCACCTTCTATTCATCCAGGGTCTTTGAAGCATGCCTCTCCGTGGCATGGCCTTCAAGGGAATCCGCATGACGGATGAACATTCATTGCCCTCTTGTGGCACACATTTGTCCTGCTTTGAGGAATTATCACCCGTGAGTTTTAGGAGCTCTTGAAGGCTAGTCCTCGAGCTTTCCACACTCACATCTAGGTTATCGGACCGCCGTGAGGTCTGCATTTTGAGGTTTATCCCGGAGCAATCCGTTTCGTGTTCCTCTATTTTTCTCTGGCAAGCCTCAGTTCGGGGGAGATGTTGCCCAATTTTTGCCAGGGCCAAGAACACATAAGAACAAGCGAACAAACTAAGCTCTCTGGGGGTAAGAACATCACATCTACATACTGAACCTCGGAGTTCCTGCATAATAAACCCTTCAAGTAAAACATTCGAATCTACATACTCATTCACCTCAACAAATGATAAGAAGCGCTCTATTGATTTAAAGCATCAATTGAACAAACAATCCATCCATTTGATCAATCTGCAGGTTGAAGAAACAAGAACAGAAGCAAAAAGGATAAAAAAAAAGAATGAAATAAAACCCTCCGGAGCTAGCCCGGCGCGCTCTTAATCCGGCGCGGGCTAATCCGGCGCGGTACCCCCCCGTGCCGGTTTAGCTTCACACTCACAACCGCTTCAAAATTCTTGGAATGAATAGTGCTTAATCCAGCGCGCCTTACTATTCATTGGCCTTAACCGGTGCGCCCCCCTTAACTCCCCTAAACCGGCGCGCCCCCATGGGTGCCTCTACCCGGCGCGCCCTTGACTCCCTCCATAACCGACGCGCCCTTGCACCTCCTATTCCGACGCGCCCTCTTGGGCTTCCTCTACCCGGCGCGCCCTTGACCCCCTTCATTTTCTTGGCATCTATCCGGCGCGCCCCTCTTCCTTCTTGCCATGTAACTGGCGCGCCCCCCCTTGACATCCTTAACCGGCGCGCCCTCTCCCCTTGGCATCCCCTTATCCAACACTCCCATTTGCTTCCTCTACCCGGCGTGCCTCATAAAAGAAAACATAAATTAGTTAAATAGAAGAAAAGGGTTGAAACTAATGAATAAAACAAAGAAGAGACCTAAACCAATAAGAAAAGAAATGAAAGTGCATGAACCACCCTTATGAGAACAATCAACCAATCAAAATAAAAGGCTTGAAACTAACAAGTGAAATAAAAGAATGTGGAACACCCGTGGGTGAATAAACAATAAAATCTAACAACCAGAACTGGTACAAAAGATAATATCGCCCCTGTTATAATCAAAATTTTCTTCCGGGGGCTCTGCCCCCGGAGACCCCAGCAAGGGGCGCTGCCCCCTTGACCCCCGCGACCTGACCGCGCAGGTCGATCCGCATGCGAGGGCGCACGTTGGCGAGTTCGGGCTTTACACTTAACAATTCGCTCCCTCGGACTATGCGTGAATAGGAAAGCAACGATGCCCCATGGTATCGGACGTGGGCCGCGGAATCCCCAACATGGCCATAGTCTGAAACCGTCTCGGGCCAATAGTCCGTCAGCTTGACCCACTTCTATCGGGATCCAATCCCGCAATCCCATTAAACTTGCCGTACTCGCGATAGACATTCATACGGTTTTGTCATCGTCTTCGATGCTTCAAATGCGGACTCTCGTCCGAACAATGAATGGTCCATTAGTGACCGACATATATACCGGGATCTAATCCCGCACTTGCATTAAACTTGCCGTGCTCTCGGCATACATTTGTACGGGTTTGTTTCCGTCTACACCGTGCCTTCAATACGAATCTTTGTCCGAACATAAAGTGGTCCATGAATGACCGACAAAATCTGAATGGAACGAGACGGCTCTCGTCTTCCCCGAACCCTACATGTGGGAATATCAATAAGACCTTCGTGAGTCACGTTTGGATCTTGGGTTCACCCCAACCATGGTCATTGCCTGACCCAAATCCTAGGCCTATAGCCAGCTATCTCTGTACACGTCTCTGTTTTGGAATCTAGTCCCGGGACACTTTCCCGCTGCCCTTCGGCACCGAAAATAATAACGATGCCCACGCAAGCCTCGTTTGGACCGCGGGAGGCGCCCCCGGAATGGTCCTGACTCGAACTCGCACCGGGCCAATAAACTCGATGATTCCCGACCACTCTACCTGAGATTCAACCGAATGTCTCCCATCCCTTTGAACAATAAATTTTCCGTACCCCGGCATACATAGGCTCCAGTTTTCCCCGTGACGATCATGATTTTCTGAAGTCGGACGCTCGTCCGAATATCAAAATGGTCCCTTGAGTGACCGGCATATTTTGAATGCTTACTTCCCTAGACATCGGGCTTTCCGACTGATTTGAGACCGCTATCGGCTTGTTTCTCTCGATATAGTTTCCTGGCCATGAGGCCCTGATTCCCAGCGATTAATCAAGGGTGTTCCCCTCTCCAAGGGGATGTAAATGACGCCGTGACCATTATGGTGCGGCGGATTTTGGTCCCGACACGAACCACACAATCGTCTGATTAGTCAGATCAAGCGCACAATAAATCGTCACCTAGGTGACTGGCACGCCCACGTACTTAATAAACCCAAATAACCATAGATCTTAATTAATTAATAAAAAGTGCGTCCACAAGCCTCTGTCGCCTCCAGCACTTGTGAAAGAGAGATCTTTAAAGAGCCCTGTGGAACATGAACAGATTGTCGAGGTGCCTGCTGTGGGAATGGTTTTTATTCTTTATTCCTTATTGGTTGGTTTATTATGCGTGCCAGTCACTAGCGTGACAGTGCGCTCGACCTGACTCAGTCAGTCGATTGTGATATTCGTGTGGGGACCCGGAGTCCGTCATACCATAAAGGCTATGACGTTAATTACGTCCTTCCAAAGAAGGACAACCCTTGATTAGCAGAGAAGCCTCGGGGCGTGGATACGAGGTGATGAGGAAAAATAGCAGAGAAGCCTTCAGCAGATCTAGAAGATTAAACTATCAGATATATGTGGCTTGCGGTAGCCGTTGCAGATATTGAATCTCGGATGTAGGGGAAGAGAGAAAAAGAAATAATGAAAGGGCAAAACTCAGCCCACTTTTATTAACTATTTCATCTAAACGGCGTACACGAATCCAACTCGGAAGAAAATCCAACCAAAAATATATACACAAACTCTATCCCTGACGACAGGGTTACATTAGCATTCAATGCTACTGGAGCGAAGATGCTCGAAAGCAGAGATACAAAAGAAGAAAAAGGAAATATCCAGACAGAACAAGGGGGAGGAGAACTGTGGCCCCTCGGGGCGTCGGACAGCCAACCCCACCTTGCTTCTTCCTTCGAGTCTCTGCCGCTCTCTCTTCTCTTCAGCTTCTATGGAGGGCTCTCGAGCTCCCCTTTCTTTCAGTGGCTACTGCTCCCTATTCCCTCTATTGCCTCTTCTTTTCTTCTATCTTCTATTCTCTCCTTCTGTCCTCTCTCTTGTTGTTGTTGTTGTCTCCTCCTTTGTTGTTGTTGTCTCCTCTTTTCGTTCGAAGGGCAGCAGGTAGTCTTTATAGAGGGATGGCCCTCAGCTTCTTGGCATGAGCTCCCCGGCGCGCCAGCAAGAAGCTTCTCGGCGCGCCTCGACTTGTGTTGGGCTTGGCCCATTTTCCATCATTCGGCGCCGGGATCAACCTAATGGGCTCCCTTCGTCGACGCGGTGGGCTTCTCAGAGTGGACGCTCTACCTGAGGTTGCCTAACGCCTTGTATTCACGACCGAGCGTGAGGCTACCTGAACCCCTTTCTGTGAGCATCAGAATTATCTGAAGATCCTTTCCAGCAGGCAGATGGTTGCCTGGATTTTGTTATAGTCTTATCAGCCTGACTATCTGAATGACAACAGTGCTGGACAGTGGCCTAGCCAGAGATGGCTTTAGCCGGACAGAGTGTTAGGGGTAGTGGATCTCTTCTATTCTGATTCTCAGAACTTCCAGGGATGGTGCAGGAGCCGCACCTCTGATCTGCCTTCAGAGCCCTGAGTTTGCTTTGGTCTCTCCTCGTATATTTTAGGTGTCAACAAATGCCTCCCACCCGTAGGTGGCGTAAGCGAAGGATAAGTGACACGGGACATGAGGGTGTACAGTGCAGCGCACTTTGTAATTTCTTCAAGTCTGCTCCTGCTCATTGTTCATTTTTTGTGACTCTGAGTCTTCATTCTGTTTGTATAATCCCAGTATTTGTAAGCATACTCAGACAGACATCAGCATTCTTGGTTTAATCTTCTGATTGCAGCACCCCTGGGTGAGCCAACCGGCGCTGTTGACAATCTCAGCATGGTCATCTCGGCACAACACCTAACCGGCGTGAGTTTCATATCGGCACAGCACTTGTTTCGGCGCGCCTCCTTCTTTATCACTCTCGGCGCGGGGTGTTCTTCGGCGTGGCCAGCATCGGCGCGCCCTTTTTGTAAAGCTCTCGGCGCGGAGGTGCTCTCAGCGCGCCTTTTGGTGCGATTCTCTCTTGGCGAGGAGGTCGTCTCGGCGCGCCTTGGGGCCTTGCCTATTTAGGCACCGAGAGGATGGAGAAAGCTCATTTTGCATTGAGCTTTCTCTCTCTTCGGCCTCCTTGTCTTCCACTGCAGCGGCGATCGGCGGGGATAGTCTCTCCTCCCTCATTTCTTCTCCTCTCATCGCGAGGTTTCCTTCTGTTCATTCTCATTCGGGACTACGTCCCTCTTTGATACGGAGTCACCCCCTCTTGGTGGGTGTTCTCCTATTTGACTTCTGGGCATACTCCGGATAAGGGGAGATGCTGTCAAAATTTTCTTTTTTTATTCTTGTCTTCATATTGTCTTATTTTCCCTTGATATTGCCTGCAGTTGCTGAAATGGCTTCCTCTTCCAGCCGTGTTGCTTCTGGCGCTGTTGATGTCAACGCTTCTTCCCAGGGCGGGGCATCTGGCCCTATTGTGACTTGGAGGAACGTCGGACAACTGGACCAGGGTCTAGGGAGGATCACCATAGTCGATGAATCCTCCGACTCCGAAACAGATATAGTATCCTCCTCTCGCATTGTGACCGTCGAGGGAGGGCTGAACTTCAATCGCGATGACGGGTATCACCCGGACTTCCCGAAGGATTGTCATCTTGCACTATTCATCTGCACTTTCAGTGTCTCAGGGAAGAGAGACGTCATGCTGGCTCGGATGGTGGAACGGGCCTTGTTGGTGGACCGGGACAGCTTGAAAGGCTCCGTGTATCGTGGAGACACCATCTATCTTTCGGGAGAGCGGGGCAAGTGGAACGCCGTCTTGGGGGTAACAGAGCTGGAGGCAGAGTAGAAAATGCTGACACGGGATCCAGAATTTACACCAGCTAGGTGGGACACCACTGCAGGTCGGGTCAACAGAGAGAAACCCGGCTACGGTTTATTCTTGGCGCCTATCAAGTGGGGCTATAGAGACGAGCCATTCGTCCTGAACTGCTTGGCTGTCCAGTTCAAATTCCAGTTGGCTGCTGGGTGGTTTGCCGACACGAAAGTGACCGACGCCCATCTCTTCCGCGTAGGAGCGGTAGAATTTACAGAATATGTTTTGAAGGAGTATGCGCCATTGCTGGTCAGGGTCGGGGTGTATCACAGTGTGTACGCGTCCCGTTTCAGGTACCCCATCTCGAAAGGGTTGTGTTGCGGCATGTTCGAAGTGTTCTGCCCACAGTTCAATACTTTCTATACAGCGAAGGGCGAAACTTCTCTGGACCTCTGGAGCCTGTCACAGCTGTCGGATCTGTCGATCAATGGAGAGCCCTATGAGGAGGTATGCCTCCATGACTTCATTAAGGATGAGACAGATGGTGAGGGCGAGTACTATTTTGGCTACTCATACCGGTACTTGATGAAAGCGTACCGCTCCCTCTGCTTGGCGCTGAATAGGGCATCCTCGAGGGGGTATCAGCCCCGAGAGAAGAGTAGCAAATTGAGTCTGAGTGGGACATTGGATTCAGTATTTCTTCGGCGGCCCTCTGAAGTACAGTGAGTTTCCCCATGTAGCTCCTGTTGCATGTAAGCCCAGCAAACCACCCAAGTTCAAGTCGGCGCTGCCTGCTTCCCTTCGACGGATTAGTCGCGGAGGACCGAATCCCACTGGGGCGGATCCCCTTACGCATTGTGCGGCTTACCTCACTTTCTGGTTGTGCACTTTTGCCCTCCCACAGGGAGATGAGACAGTCATTAGGCCGGAGGCAATATACTCGGCTTGTCAGATGGCTTGGGGCATGCGGCTTGCACTATGCCCAGCAGCACTCTGCCTGATCTACAAATCTCTTGGAGATATTCATAGGCATTGGGTCCCCCGCTCTTTTAGAATAGTGGGGCCGTTTCATTTCTTCAATGCCTGGGTGTGCAATTTGTTCCCAGAGCTGGCTCCCAGGACTCTGCAGACAGTGACATTATATCCCAGGATGCTGGAATTTGCTAGTGCTGAACCCGGTCCAGTGTCTCATCAGCTTTTCTCCATCCGAGGCCGGCTTACAAGGGTTCCGATGGATTCAGCGGGGGCCATCCATTTTTGGAATTTGGCCGCACATTCCGCTCTATTGGTGAATCGCCATCATGAATGTAAGCTTGAGGCAGTGGAGACTTTCACACATTTCATTTCAGGCAACACCGTGACCCGGCCAATCTTGGAGCCTGAGCTCATTGACTGGGCTTTATCAATTCGCCCCAGTGTCTTAGTGTTTAGAAAGGGGGGCGTGGTTCATTTAGAACCCTACTATCCTTTCAGGTTTGGCAGAAATTTCGGCTATGATCAGCACATCTCACCTTCGGTTGCCCTGTTTCCTCTGGATAGCAGGTCGAAGCACGGCTCGACTGTTGTAGCTGAGGGTCACTCCTGGTGGGACTACTTTCACCGCCGAGACGCCAATGTTTTCAGAGTGCCGGTGCCGAACCGCGTTCCCCGGGTCACTCCAGAGTATATAAAGTGGTGGAATGCTTGAACGGGCTTTTATCGCAATGCCAGGGTGGCATGCTGGGATGTAGCTGAGCGCACCTTTCTGAGCCAGCAGCCCGGGCCAGTTTTTGATATTGAAGAAGCCCATTTGAAGAGGTTGTTCTCCCAACATCCGAAGGAGGTAGAGGCATACATAGCACGCAGGAAAGCCGCAAAAGAGGAAGCAACTGAACAGCTGGTGCCTGTGCTTGCTGACATAGACGAAGATACTTTCACGCAGAATTTAGAACATATGTGCCAGATTGGTGGTTCCCGCTTGGAACTTCAGCAGTACCCATTCCCCATTGAGGAGCCGCTCTCCAAAGCAGTTTCATGGAAGTGTGAGGTTGACCGCTTTTGCCCGCACCGGGCGTTTGTTAATAGAGAAGACAGAACCCTGACATATTATCAACACACGTCTTGGATGTTCGTCTTGATGAATATCCATGGACTGACCCTTGACAGTCCCGTAGCAAGTGTTCTGGACAAGCCTTTGTTTGTATCTTTTCATTATGCCGATGGCTGGGGCTTCGACCACCTTGGCTTATACCATTGCATAGCTTCCCGCGGTAATGCGGACTTGGCCGACCTAGTTGAGAAGTGCAAGAAGATTGGCGACATCTACTGGCTCGTTCGGGAGGCTGCATCCCGAAGCAAGGAGGTGGCTTATCAGTATTGGCCCCTCTCGTCTTTTTACAACGGCCCGGCAGGTAAAGTCTTCTTCAGTTGACATGTAGAGTAGTTTGTCGCTCAGTTCTTTTATAACGACATGTGCTTCATTTGACAGACCGTCTAGATATAAAGCAGTAGGGGCTTTATTGGAAGATCATCTCCCAGGCCCAGAAGTCGGAATATTTTGAGGCTCCCGCACCGGTGCCGACCACTACTCCCCTGCCACCTGGTAGAAACAGAGCGGCCTCCATGCTGAAAGTTGCAATAGGCCGAGCGAAGAAAGCTCGGAAAACTTCTTCCAAGCAGTCTTCGACTGATGCGGCTGAGGCTCCTCTGCCTGAAGTGCCGTCATTTGAGCAGTTTGCCACTCATAAAGAGGCCACTCAGGAAGTAGCTGAAGGTGACATCACTTTTCTTCGCGGTCTAAAGGAGTGTTCTCTTCATGACATCTTCACTCCTTTGACGTCTTCTTTGTTTGACCTCAGCTCAAGGAGCGGTTGGCACCACCACACGCTGGAGACGGGAGACATAGGGTCTTCTGTCATAGCCACGGCAGGGGCGACCAAAACAGTTGAAGCCACAGGGGAGAGTTTCCCCGCTGCTGAGGAGGATGTCAGACTCCCTTCTCCCACACCTGCCAGTGACGCCGAGGGTGAGCCAAGTGACTGCCATCCTTCTGACTCTTCTTTCTTATTGATCCTTTTTGCCCTGCCTTATGTGTATGTTTGTTGTAGCGGCAGGAGTGGTTAGCACAGTGGTTGAGACGCCTGCCGTGGATGTTCCTTCACAGCCTGAAGGACATAAGACTGCGCTGAAGAAGGGTGCTATCCCGTCGTGGTGTGTAATCACCCGCTCAGAGGCCCGTAAGACGACAGAGGAGGCGGGCCGACCCGAGATCAGCATAGACATTTCCTCCGGTAGTTCTGCCACCCCTTCTGATGAAGAAATTGATTATGATTCTTCAGCAGGTGACGAACAAGCACCTGCGGCAGCCAGCAAAGGGGCAGCGGCACCCTTTATACCGTTGAGCGATCCTTTGATTTTTAGTCCTCCGAGGTTGCCGATGACATCATCTGAGGGAATATTGCCGGAAGAATTTGTCGGGTTAGACATGGAGGTGGAGATAACCCCTCCATTTGTTGCTTCATCTGGAGAGTTAGAATCTTCTACCCAGGCACTTGAAGAGATGGATGCTGTAGCCATAGTAAGTTTCGCCTGCCCTTCTACGGGGCTGCATATCTTTTCATTCCTTTCTGCCATTTTGGTGCTTACTGGAATCTTGTTCCAGGAGTCTGACGCAGCCGATCACCCTCTGGTATCATCTTTTGATGCCATCGTGGCTTTGTCGGAAGCTTTAGATATGCTACCACTAGCCACCGTGTCTTCTTCAGAGGCAGTTACCATACTTCACCCTGTGCCAATAAGAATACACGCAGTTGCCGAAGTATCATCAATGGAGCCGAGCTCGCTGGGAGAGAGTCTCGCCCTGGTGCCGGCAACAGAATTGAGAGCTGAAGCTGACCCGTCAAGGGGTTCTGCCTTTGTCCCGATGGCCATAATGACTATTGTGCCTGACCCTACAGCTCCATCCGTGCTAGAAATAGGGTTGGAACCTCTGCCTCTTCCAGCACCTGTAGGAGAGAATTCTTCAAGGAACATGACGGAGCAAGAGCATGCAGCCGTGGTACCTGCTACTTCGGCTCTGGTAGCCATTCCATCTTTTTCTTCGAGCCAGATATTGGCTTATGGGCTTCTATAGACAGGGAGGTGACCTTTGAGGTGGCTCCGGCAGCCTCCCTGGGCTTTACTTCATCGGAGGACTTTGTCTGGCAGTATTTGGAGATGTTGCGCCAGGTCGTGGAGTCTCAGCCGACACTATCTTACCCCCAGTTGAAGGAAGTGGCCGGGCGACTAACGATCGGGCTACAGGCATTAGGCTGTCCTTTGGACACCTGGACCCAGCGGGTGCTGTATCTGCTAAAATTTGCAAACCGCTGGGACTTTCTTGGGAAGGTGATGAACGACCGGCTAATGGCCCTCAAGCTGCAGAAAGTTGACTGTCAAGCGGAGCTGACGTCTCTGACCTCCGATCTTCAGAAGAGCAAGGCCCATGTTGAAACTTCAGCTGCTCGGGCACATATTCTACGTAGCCGACGGGAAGAACTCCGGGCTGAATTGGCTACCATTGAAGCTGAGATACCATGGCTGGAGGCTGCAGAAGTCCAAGGCATTGAGGAGTCTTCTTTACTGGAGGGCCGAGTCGCATCCCTAGAGACTGAGGTGACTCGCGTTCAGGAGGAAGAAATGCAGCTCCGTGAACTGGGAGCGGCTCCACATGTTGGGCTCATTGACTTTGCGGATATTTTCAAGCGGTCTTGGCTGATCTACCTTTGTAATTCACCCCCCTCCAAAGGGTCCCTTTTGTATTCATTCCCCTCCTTTTTGCAATGAAATACAAGTTTCCTTTACTATTTTAGGTGTCCACCTTTGCACTTGTATTCTATCATATCTTGTGGCAACTTTGGCCACCTGCTTGGAAGTATACCCATATCTGCGCCGCAGGAGAGCATCCACCCTTTCAAGGAAAGGATGGGGGCCTCGCTCCACCACGTGACGGGGTTCCAGAGGTTGCCAGATTGGTGCAGATGTAAGTCTTGCTGACAAGAAATATCGAAAATACGACCGTTGGCTGATGAGAGGTCCATCAGGGCTAGGCTTTATTACTAGTGGGACAACTGATGGGAGTGCCACTCAGAGGCATAGCATATACTTTATAGTAATCACATTACTGACCTAAGCGCCCTTTTGGGTTTTCGCCGGGGCCCGATTTGGGGAAATGTCGGCCGACCTTATCGATGGTGACAAGGGTCGAAAAGGTAGTTGGTCTTGCCGATGGTGACAAGGACCGGAAAGGGTAGACGGTCTTGCCGATGGTGACAAGGACCGGAAAGGGTAGACGGTCTTTCCGATGGTGACAAGGACCACAAAGGGTGGCGACCGATCTTGTCGATGGTGACAAGGGTAGAAAAGGGTAGACGGTCTTGCCGATGGTGACAAGGATCAGAAAGGGTAGTGACCGATCTTGCCGATGGTGACAAGGGTCAAAAAGGTAGACGGTCTTGCCGATGGTGACAAGGACCGTAAAGGGTAATGACCGATCTTGCCGATGGTGACAAGGGTCGAAAAGGGTCGACTGTCTTGCCGATGGTGACAAGGACCGTAAAGGGTAGTGACCGATCTTGCCGATAGTGACAAGGGTCGAAAAGGGTAGACGGTCTTGCCGATGGTGACAAGGACCGTAAAGGGTAGTGACCAATCTTGCTGATGGTGACAAGGGTCGAAAAGGGTAGACGGTCTTGCCGATGGTGACAAGGACCGGAAAGGGTAGTGATGGAGGCATCATCCACAACTCCCTTTGGCTAGGGTCTTCTTCACACTCCGGCATCGTTTGAGTTCGGGCCTCTCTATAAAGGCCCAATTATCCCTTTTGTGCTATCTATTTGAGTCATTTTGATGTAATTTTCCTTTTATTTGAGTCATGTCCCTAGGTCTTGCATTTATTTTCCTAAGTTTGAGTGTCATTAGATTGTGTAATGTGCTATTGGGCCCAATTCTTCGGGCTTGGCCCAAGAGCCCCCCCTACCCCTTCGGTTATTTGTCATTGAGTCTTTTGTAAGGGACTTATTGTAAAATGTGGGTTTCCTATATATAGGGCCCCATTTCCTTCATTTGAAAGTAATGAATCATTGAATGAGAATTGTCATTTTAATAGTCAACATTGGATAGATTCCATTAGTTAGGGTGAGAGACCCTTGGGAGAGATTCCCACCCACCTTCCACTCTCTCTCTCTTTCTCTCTCTTCCCCAAGTAGGGTTCGCCCCCTTCCTCTCTCCTCCCGTCCCCAACCACCTCCACCTCCCACCTACCCCATTAAAGGCCCTCCACTTCCCATAGCTGCCATTACTCCACCCCCATAGTCCCAAGGTAGAATTTCTACCATTCCAACACAATCTCCCCCATTCCAACAAAATCTTCCCCCTTCCAACACAATTCCCCCTCTTCCCCACACATTCACCCAACTTCCAAAACATTTTTGAATTTGAAAACAACCTTCCCTCCACTTGACTTGGCCGCCCCTCTCCACTTCCATTAGGCTAGGTTCGCCCCCTTCCCCTTCACTCCACCCCACCATCCACTACCCCATCCACCCTCCACTCCCCCGTCCTCTAGCTGAACCTGCACCCTCCCCCTTCTTCCTCCACCTCCCCTCTGCCATTAGCAACCCTCCACACCTCCCATACCTCCCCTCCACCTTTCTTCATTCCCCTTCACCATATACTACTCTCTTCTTCTTCTTGCTAGATCCATTGGGGGCTTTGTCAAAGTTGCAGGTTGCTGTTCAGAAGATGCAGCTGTACCCGTAGCTTGCAGCAGCCACCCCGGTCACCTCCCTATGATTTTGAAGGCCCAAGAGGCATCCACGGAAGCGGCTGCCTGTCCTCTTCGCAACGGCAGTGGTTTCATCACCATCGGAGTTCGGTGCTGCCCAGGAAACCCATTCTTCCACGACTGCGCCGGTCTGCCCCTGCAGAGGTCCTGAGCCGGAGAAAAAGCTTCACCACGACGAACCTAGGAGGAATCAGGCCACGAGCTCTTCTCCAAAGTTCTTCTCCTTCAAGTCTGCTTTCAGAATCAAGAAGTAGAATCCCGTTCAGCATCCGGTAGCAGAAGTTATCAATTTTCTTCCTCAATAGTGCGACTCTACTTCCCCACAGTCTGCACCGACCTCTCCTCATTCGTCTGGATCCATTGATCGTCTCCGGCATTGTTTGGCATCCCCGTTTGTTCTTCTGCAAAGAGGACTCGTCCACGGTTCCAACGGTTCTGACGGCACCTGATTTGGAGTTCAGGAGCGGCCGGGGCAACTTCTTCTTCCTGATGTTAGTAATCTATTGCTGTCAGTCCGAGAATCAGTGACCCTGTTCGAGTTCCCGCCCAGGCCAGAAGCGACCCCTGAAGAAATTGACAAAATTCTGAAGCATTCCAGCCCCAGTAACGAAGGGTTCCCCATTGGTCTCTCCCTCGGAAAAAAATTTTATCGAGTTCTGCAGCTTCAACACCAACTGTCAGTCCCCTATTGCAGAGGGCAGGCAGATTCGGTGCCATCACTTAGTCATCTCTCTTTACTCTAATTTTCCCGCCCCGCTTGGCCGGCTGAAGGCCCCTCCCTGTGTGGAGGTAGTATTTATTGTAATATCATTAACCCCCACCCCAAGGTCCCCCTCCTGCGAGAGGTGTAGTGTTGTAAAACTTTGAGCAGGTCAAGCAACACCGACGTGGCGTGTGGGGATCCACTCGCCTCCCCGCTCGCCCTCGTCTCCGATCGGGACCGGTTTCTTCAAACCGGTCAAGTAAGTGCTCACACCTTCACTCCATTTAGTGCTTGTCTTTCAATATTAGTTCTTAATTCCGCTGGTTATGCGAGTGAGAGCCCGATCCTCAAGCCCCGTTGTCTTGAGTGATCACCGTGGGAGGAGTGCAACCGGTGCCTTTGGCACTTTGTCGGCCCCATTGAATTGGGCATCCACACCCATTGGGAATCTCATCTTGGCCTTGCTGGCCCTCTACCAGCAAGGGCCCAACCCCTCAACCTCACCTTGGCATTGCCAAGTTATCCGGGGCTTGGGTGAGCGACGAGAGAGCGGCGGCCCAAATTGGCCCGTTTTGATTGCAAATGTGCTTGTTTGCCTAAGTCTTAGGTTGTGTCACATCAATTGGTATCAGAGCAAGTCATTGACTTGTCTCTATCAAGTCTAAGTCCTAGGACCTTTGCATTGTGTGTCCAACTCCATTTGTCCCTTGTCTTGCATGTCCACCCGTAGTGGTGCTAGTTACCGACCCGATCCTTCATCTTCAAATCCACCAAAGGCTCCCAATCCTCAACTCAACCAAGATGATCCTAGGGAGGAACCCCAAGGCCAAATGAATAGGGTAGACACTGCCCTTACCAACATTCTTGCCTAACTTGAGTCCCTTTCCACTCGAATTGCTCGGCTAGAAGAGCATGAGTTCCACCCAAGGAACAATGAACCTAGAGTCCACCCTCCACATGTTGAACCTCATAGGAAAGACCCTCATCCAAGGAATAATGAACCAAGAGTCCATCCACCACATGGTAAGCTACATAGGAATGAGTTCCACCCAAGGAACAATGACCCAAGAGTCCACCCTCCCCATGTTGAGCCTCATAGGGATAAGTTTCACCCAAGGAACAATGGACCAAGAGCCCATCACCCACATGCTGAAATTTATAGGGAGGACTTGAACCTTGACCCCTACCATGACTATGAGAGGCCTCGCCACCATCACATTCATGAAAGGCATCCACGGGACAACCCGGATGACCCTCTCTTAAGGATGATTAAAGTAGAGGCCCCAAACTTTGATGGTTCCCATGAACCAAGTGTCTACTTAGAATGGGAGACCGCCATGGATCAATACTTTGAATGGTACCCTATGACCGACCAAAGGAGGGTAAGATTGGCCAAAATGCATCTCACTAAATTAGCCAAAACTTATTGGCTAAACCAAGAGGGTCTAAGAAGGATTAGGCGGGAAGAGCCTATTGATACTTGGGAGGGTATGAAGAATCAACTTAGGAACAAATACCTTCCCCAATCCTACCATCAAATGCTCTTAGATGAATGGCAAAGCCTCACCCAAGAAGGCAAGACCGTGGTAGAATATATTGAGAAGTTTGACTCCTATCTTTTGAAGTGCGGAGTTCATGAGGACCCGGCCGTTACCTTGTCTCGCTTTAGGAATGGACTTCAAAGTCACATCAAGAGAGAACTTTTCATGAGAGATGTTGATAACCTTGAGCTAGCCTATCAAATAGCAAGGGATGTAGAAAGATTCTCTAGGATCCCTCGATTTGCTACTCCCCGACCGGTCGATCCCAAAAATATGGGACCACGACCCATTCCGGCCACCCCCATGAAAGCCCCAAATCCAAGTGGGAGTAACCCATTAAGGCCTTACAACCCCCCTCCCACCATCACTCCAAACAAGCCCACCCCTAGTCACCCTCTCCCACGGAGGGAAGACAATCCCAAAGGCCCAAGTGTAGGAAACACTCCGGGTAGCGGGCGACAACAATGCTATAGGTGTCAAAGGTTTGGCCACTTTGCGGGGCAATGTCCATCCAAGGGATTATCTAGCTTGCTTACTGAGGAAGAAGCTCCCCCACCCCAAAAGGAACTTGAGAGTGTTGTTGAGGACCATGAAGCCTCACTAGATTGGGAAGAAGAGTATGAGGCCCAATACCTTGAGTCGGGTCTAGATCACACCACTCCATCTACCAACTCCCATCTAGGAGTGATTAGGTGCACCCTCACCAAACCCCAAGAAGAGGATTAGCGCCGAACTTCAATCTTTCACACCTTTGTAAAGATAGGGAGCCATGTAAGGAAAGTGATCTTGGATAGTGGGAGTTGTGTCAATGCCGTATCCCCCGATACCGTTAAACTTCTTGGGCTTATTATCACTCCCCACCCAAATCCCTATCGGGTCTCATGGATCAACAACAACTCCATCCCGGTCAACACCCAATGTCTTGTGCCCCTCACCTTCTCTTCATACCATGGTCAAATATGGTGTGATATCATACCCATGGAAGTAGGTAGCATCCTTCTAGGAAGACCTTGGCTCTATGATGTAGATGCCACCATCTTAGGTAAGAGCAACATGTGCACCTTTGAACAAAGGGAAAGACTATCCGTCTTAACCCCTCCCCACCTCGTCCCATGACCAAGAGAGACACTCTCCCTCAAGGATAACACCCCATCACCCCACAAGTCTCGGGGAACTCCACCCCTCCAACCCCATCCCTCACCCAAACTCCCAAACAAAGTGGGACCTCGGGGTTGACCAAGGGTCTTCATCTCATCACTAGGAAAGAACTTGAAGAAGAGATAGTTCAAGGAGTACCACTATGTGCGGTGGTCATTTGCCTAGGAGAGCCCACTCCCACCAATCCACATCCCATAGAAATCCAACAACTCCTAGAAGAATTCCATGATGTGTTCCCAACGGAGCTCCCGGACCAACTCCCTCCCATGCGTGATGTGCAACACGCAATTGATCTAGTACCGGGGGCCACTCTCCCAAACCTTCCTCATTATCGCCTCAATCCCACGGAACATGCTGAACTTCGGAGGCAAATAGAGGAACTCATTAAGAAGTGCTTCATTCGCATTAGCAAAAGCCCATGTGCCGTGCCGGCCCTTCTCACTCCTAAGAAGGATGGGTCATGGAGAATGTGTGTGGATAGTCGGGCCATTAACAAAATCACCGTCAAGTATAGGTTTCCCATCCCTAGGCTTGATGACATGCTTGATATGTTAGCCGGAGCCACCATTTTCTCCAAAATTGACCTTAAGAGTGGCTATCACCAAGTTAGGATAAGGCCCGGGGATGAGTGGAAAACGGCTTTCAAAACCAAAGATGGTCTCTTTGAATGGTTAGTCATGCCTTTTGAGCTTTCAAATGCCCCAAGTACTTTCATGCGTCTTATGACGGAGGTCCTTAGGCCTTTCATTGGGATCTTTCTAGTGGTCTACTTTGATGACATACTCATCTATAGTCAATCCGAAGAGGCCCACCTTGACCATCTTAGGCAAGTTTGCACCGTCCTCCGACAAGAGAGCCTATTTGCCAACCTAGGGAAGTGCCACTTCATGACCACATCCATCACCTTCCTAGGATTTGTGGTGTCTACCAAGGGTGTCTCCATGGACCCCGATAAGGTCCAAGCTATTCTTGATTGGCCGGAACCTCACACCCTTCATGAGGTCCGAAGTTTTCATGGATTAGCCACATTCTATAGGAGGTTTATTCGTGGGTTTAGCACTATCACCGGCCCCATCACTGATTGTCTCAAGAAGGGAACTTTTGTGTGGACCAAATCGGCCTCTAAAGCATTCCAAGAACTTAAGGAGAAGTTGACCCAAGCCCCGGTCCTATGCCTTCCCGATTTCTCTAAAGTCTTTGAAGTCACATGTGATGCATCCGGGATAGGGATAGGAGGGATTCTTAGTCAAGAGGGACACCCGGTAGCCTTCTTTAGTGAGAAGCTATGTGATGCTAGGACAAGATACTCCACTTATGACAAGGAGTTCTACGCCGTGGTGCAGTCCCTCCGACATTGGAGGCATTACTTGTTGCCTAAAGAGTTTGTCATCTTTTCCGACCATGAGGCCCTCAAATACCTCAACTCCCAACAATAGTTAAATGCCCGACATGCTCGATGGGTTGAGTTCATCCAATCCTACACTTTTGTCATCAAACACAAAGCCGGGAGTGAGAATCGAGCGGCGGATGCCCTTAGTAGGAAAGTTTCCTTGCTTTCCACTATTCAAGTGGAAGTAACCGGATTTGATAGGATCAAGGATGAGTACCCTAGCTGCCCCGACTTTGGGCACATCTTCACTACCTTGACCACCCATTCTAGCAAAGAACATGAGGGGTTTGTCTTAGAGGATGGGTTCCTCTTCAAGGGACCCAAGCTTTGCATTCCACGGACCTCACTCCGAGATTTCTTGGTTTGGGAATTACATGCAGGAGGGTTAGCCGGTCATTTTGGGGTTCACAAGACCATTGCTCTAGTTGAGGGTCAGTTTTATTGGCCAAGTCTCAAGAGAGATGTAGGCAAAATAGTGGGTCAATGTCGCACATGTGCTTCGGCCAAGCAGGTGAAGCAAAACACCGGCTTGTATACCCCACTTCCCATCCCCGACCGGCCATGGCAAGACCTAAGCATGGACTTTGTGCTAGGATTACCCAAAACTCAAAGAAAGCATGACTCCATCTATGTGGTAGTTGATAGGTTTTCCAAGATGGCCCACTTCATCCCATGCTCCAAGACCTCCGATGCCTCCCATGTGGCCCGATTGTTCTTTGATGAGGTTGTCCGTCTCCACGGGCTACCTAAGACCATAGTCTCCGATAGGGATGTCAAATTCACTAGCTACTTTTGGAAAACTCTTTGGCACATGATGGGCACCCTCCTCAAATTCTCTACTGCCTACCACCCCCAAACATATGGTCAAACTGAGGTGGTCAATCGGAGTCTAGGAAACCTCCTTAGATGTCTTGTTGAGGATCGACCGGGAAATTGGGATCTCATTCTACCACAAGCTGAGTTTGCATATAACAACTCTATCAATAAGTCAATAGGGATGAGTCCATTTGAAGCCGTGCATGGGTACAAACCAAGAAAGCCTTCCGATCTCATTCCCCTTCCCCAGCATGCTAGAGTGTCCATTTCAGCCGAGTCTTTTGCACAACATGTTAGAGAATTGCATGAAGAAATTCGCAAGCACATCAGCAAAAAGAATGAGGCTTATAAAAGGCTGGCTGACTCTCATTGGCGTCACCAAGAATTCCATGTGGGTGACTTTGTGATGGTAAGGACGGAGAGGCTCTCCCCGGGAGCCAACTCTAAACTGAGGCCACGTGGGGCTGGTCCCTTCCAGGTCTTGAGGCGCATTGGTGCAAATGCCTACGAGTTAGATCTCCCTGAGGAGTATGGAATAAGTCCCACATTCAATGTCGCCGACCTAGTGCCATATAAGGGACCCACGGTGGTACCTAGTGAGGAGATTGAGCCTACTTCTTCCATTGAGAGAGCACCCACCCGTGAGGAGAAACCACCAACCAAGAGAGCCCAGCGTGAACAAATTGAACAAATATTGGATGTACAAGTCACTACCACTAGGAGTAAGGTATATGAGCGCTATCTCGTCAGGTGGAAGGATCGGCCTCCTTCAGAGGATTATTGGGTGAGTCGGGAGGATCTCCAGCGGTTGGATCCAGACCTCCTCGAGCAGTACCACAGCCGGATGGACCCCTACTCGACGGAGTCGAGCTCTTCACAGCCCAGGGGATTTGATGGAGGCATCATCCACAACTCCCTTTGGCTAGGGTCTTCTTCACACTCCGGCATCATTTGAGTTCGGGCCTCTCTATAAAGGCCCAATTATCCCTTTTGTGCTATCTATTTGAGTCATTTTGATGTAATTTTCCTTTTATTTGAGTCATGTCCTTAGGTCTTGCATTTATTTTCCTAAGTTTGAGTGTCATTAGATTGTGTAATGTGCTATTGGGCCCAATTCTTCGGGCTTGGCCCAAGAGCCCCCCCTACCCCTTCGGTTATTTGTCATTGAGTCTTTTGTAAGGGACTTATTGTAAAATGTGGGTTTCCTATATATAGGGCCCCATTTCCTTCATTTGAAAGTAATGAATCATTGAATGAGAATTGCCATTTTAATAGTCCACATTGGAGAGATTCCATTAGTTAGGGTGAGAGACCCTTGGGAGAGATTCCCACCCACCTTCCACTCTCTCTCTCTTTCTCTCTCTTCCCCAAGTAGGGTTCGCCCCCTTCCTCTCTCCTCCCCTCCCCAACCACCTCCACCTCCCACCTACCCCATTAAAGGCCCTCCACTTCCCATAGCTGCCATTACTCCACCCCCATAGTCCCAAGGTAGAATTTCTACCATTCCAACACAATCTCCCCCATTCCAACAAAATCTTCCCCCTTCCAACACAATTCCCCCTCTTCCCCACACATTCACCCAACTTCCAAAGCATATTTGAATTTGAAAACAACCTTCCCTCCACTTGACTTGGCCGCCCCTCTCCACTTCCATTAGGCTAGGTTCGCCCCCTTCCCCTTCACTCCACCCCACCATCCACTACCCCATCCACCCTCCACTCCCCCTTCCTCTAGCTGAACCTGCACCCTCCCCCTTCTTCCTCCACCTCCCCTCTGCCATTAGCAACCCTCCACACCTCCCATACCTCCCCTCCACCTTTCTTCATTCCCCTTCACCATATACTACTCTCTTCTTCTTCTTGCTAGATCCATTGGGGGCTTTGTCAAAGTTGCAGGTTGCTGTTCAGAACATGCAGCTGTACCCGTAGCTTGCAGCAGCCACCCCGGTCACCTCCCTATGATTTTGAAGTCCCAAGAGGCATCCACGGAAGCGGCTGCCTGTCCTCTTCGCAACGGCAGTGGTTTCGTCACCATCGGAGTTCGGTGCTGCCCAGGAAGCCCATTCTTCCACGACTGCGCCGGTCTGCCCCTGCAGAGATCCTGAGCCAGAGAAAAAGCTTCACCACGACGAACCTAGGAGGAATCAGGCCACGAGCTCTTCTCCAAAGTTCTTCTCCTTCAAGTCTACTTTCAGAATCAAGAAGCTGAATCCCGTTCAGCATCCGGTAGCAGAAGTTATCAATTTTCCTCCTCGATAGTGCGACTCTACTTCCCCACAGTCTGCACCGACCTCTCCTCATTCTTCTGGATCCACTGATCGTCCCTAGCATTGTTTGGCATCCCCGTTTGTTCTTCTGCAAAGAGGACTCGTCCACGGTTCCAACGGTTCTGACGGCACCTGATTTGGAGTTCAGGAGCGGCCGGGGCAACTTCTTCTTCCTGCTGTTAGTAATCTATTGCTGTCAGTCCGAGAATCAGTGACCCTGTTCGAGTTCCCGCCCAGGCCAGAAGCGACCCCTGAAGAAATTGACAAAATTCTGAAGCATTCCAGCCCCAGTAACGAAGGGTTCCCCACTGGTCTCGCCCTCGGAAAAATTTTTGATCGAGTTCTGCAGCTTCAACACCAACTGTCAGTCCCCTATTGCAGAGGGCAGGCAGATTCGGTGCCATCACTTAGTCATCTCTCTTTGCTCTAATTTCCCCGCCCCGCTTGGCCGGCTGAAGGCCCCTCCCTGCGTGGAGGTAGTATTGATTGTAATATCATTAACCCCCACCCCAAGGTCCCCCTCCTGCGAGAGGTGTAGTGTTGTAAACCTTTGAGCAGGTCAAGCAACACCGACGCGGCGTGTGGGGATCCACTCGCCTCCCCGCTCGCCCTCGTCTCCGATCGGGACCGGTTTCTTCAAACCGGTCGAGTAAGTGCTCACACCTTCACTCCATTTAGTGCTTGTCTTTCAATATTAGTTCTTAATTCCGCTGGTTATGCGAGTGAGAGCCCGATCCTCAAGCCCCGTTGTCTTGAGTGATCACCGTGGGAGGAGTGCAACCGGTGCCTTTGGCACTTTGTCGGCCCCCTTGAATTGGGCATCCACACCCATTGGGAATCTCATCTTGGCCTTGCTGGCCCTCTACCAGCAAGGGCCCAACCCCTCAACCTCACCTTGGCATTGCCAAGTTACCCCGGGCTTGGGTGAGCGACGAGAGAGCGGCGGCCCAAATTGGCCCGTTTTGATTGCAAATGTGCTTGTTTGCCTAAGTCTTAGGTTGTGTCACATCAGGTAGCGACCGATCTTGCCGATGGTGACAAGGGTCGAGAAGGGTAGCGACCGATCTTGCCGATGATGACAAGGGTCGAAAAGGTAGGCGGTCTTGCCGATGGTGACAAGGACCGGAAAGGGTAGACGGTCTTGCCGATGGTGACAAGGACCGAAAAGGGTAGCGACCGATCTTACCGATGGTGACAAGGGTCGAAAAGGTAGACGGTCTTGTCGATGGTGACAAGGACCGTAAAGGGTAGCGACCGATCTTGCCTATGGTGACAAGGGTCAAAAAGGTAGTTTGGGATGGAATGACGAACGAGGATAAACCCGTTACTACATCATCTTTTCATTTCATCATCATTTTTTTATCATCATTTTTTTCTATTCATTCATTTCATCATTTTTTTAACCACATTACCAACTCAAGCGCCCTTTCGGGTTTTCACCGGAGTCAGCCCCCTTTTGCTTTTTCCCACGCGCCCTCTCGGGTTTTCACGTGGCGGGGTACCCGATTTTGCCTGCAACGCCCTTTCGGGTTTTCGCCACAGCCGGGTATAGCCATTTTTGCCCTTGTCCCCATTTAGGAACAAAGCTGGCGGGGTATCTCTATTTTTAACCCCATTTCTGTTTCTTTTCCCCCCTTTTTTTTGATTCCCCAGAGGATCCGGAACACAGGAGAGCTTATTTGCCAGGACGCCGACCGGCCTTGTCAATGATGACAAGGGTCGGATCCTGGTTTGGTTCGTCGACACTGGTTAAATGCCGAAGCAAAGGCTATATGGTTCTTGACCGGGACGAAAGGTCCAGGCCAAGGGACAAAGGTCGACCTACCTCACTGATGGTGACGAGGGTCGAACCTGGGTTTGTTCATCGATGTGGGTTACACGCTGAAACAAAGGGTATATTCATTCACAGGGACGAAAGGTCCAAGTTAAGGGTAGAGGTCGACCCATCTTGCCCATGATGACGAGGGTCGGATCCTGGGTTTGTTCATCGGCAGGGGTTACATGTCGATGCAAAGGTATGATTATTGACAAGGATGAAAGGTCCGAGTTAAGGGATAGAGGTCGACCGGTCTCGCCGATGATGATGAGGGTCGAACACGAGTTTGTTCGTCGACATGGATTACATGTCGAAGCAAAGGATATATTCAATAACCAGGACGGAAGGTCCAAGTTAAAGGAGTAGAGTTCGACCAATCTTACCGATGATGACGGGGGTCGAACACGGGTTTGTTCGTCGACATGGGTTACATGTCGATGCAAGGGACATGCTCATTAATGAGGACGAAAGGTCCAAGTTATAGGATGGAGGTCGACCGATCCCGCCAATGATGATGAGGGTCGGACACAGGTTTATTAGGGGATCTCCGATGGGACTTCTGATGGTTATCCCTTGGGAATCTCATTGAGAGGAGGATGAAGAGAAACTTTTGGATTACCACTTTACTGACCTAGGCGCCCTTTTCTGGTTTTCGCCGAGGCCAGCCCCCTCTTACTTTTGCCCACGCGCCCTTTCAGGTTTTCACGTGGCGGGGTACCCGATTTTGCCTGCAGCGCCCTTTCGGGTTTTCACCACAGTCGGGTTATAGCCATTTTTTGCCCTCGTCCCTGTTTAGGAACAAGGCCGGCGGGGTATCTCTATTTTTAACCCCATTTCTGTTTCTTTTTCTTTCTTTTGAACTCATATAGCAGAAGGATGCTGAGAGGGTCGGCTAGAACATGAAGTATCGCGTCGAAAAAGGGGTTTATTCATTAGCAAGAAGATAATGCTAACGCCAAGGGTAGATTTGTGCCGATTCGGGCGTAAGGCCCGTAATGGCAATGATGTATAAAGGTCGGCTAGGACACGGAGTCTTGCACCGAACAAGGGGTTTATTCGTTAGCAAGAAGGTAATGCTAACGCAAAGGATAGATTTGTGCCGATTCGGGCGTAAGGCCCGTAATGGCAATGATGTATAAAGGTCAGCTAGGACACGGAGTCTTGCACCGAACAAGGGGTTTATTCGTTAGCAAGAAGGTAATGCTAACGCAAAGGATAGATTTGTGCCGATTCGGGCGTAAGGCCCGTAATGGCAAAGTCGTAGGTATTACGCGAGTCTGGCCAGGGCAGAGTGCCACTAGACCGAGGTAAGTGTAGCTCGATCAGGAAGGAATGCCACTAGACCGAGGTAAGTGTAGCTCGGTTAGGGCGGAATGCCACTGAACCAAGGTGAGGGTAGCTCGGTTAGGGCGGAGTGCCACTAGACCAAGGGTGGAGGTAGCTCGGTCAGGGCGGAGTGCCACTAGACCAAGGTGAAAGGTAGCTTGATCAGGGCGGAGTGCCATTAGACCAAGGTAAAAGGTAGCTTGATCAGGGCGGCGTGCCACTAGACCAAGGTGAAAGGTAGGTTGATCAGGGCGGAGTGCCATTAGACCAAGGTAAAAGGTAGTTTGATCAGGGCGGAATGCCACTAGACCGAGGTAAGTGTAGCTCGATTAGGGCGGAATGCCACTGAACCAAGGTGAGGGTAGCTCGGTCAGGGCGGAGTGCCACTGGACCAAGGGTGGAGGTAGCTCGGTCAGGGCGGAGTGCCACTAGACCAAGGTGAAAGGTAGCTTGATTAGGGCGGAGTGCCATTAGACCAAGGTAAAAGGTAGCTTGATCAGGGCAGAGTGCCACTAGACCAAGGTGAAAGGTAGCTTGATCAGGGCGGAGTGCCATTAGACCAAGGTAAAAGGTAGCTTGATCAGGGCGGAGTGCCACTAGACCAAGGTGAAAGGTAGCTTGATCAGGGCAGAGCGCCACTGGACCAAGGGTGGAGGTAGCTCGGGCAGGGCGGGATGCCACTAGACCGAGGGTGGAGGTAGCTTGGTCGGGGCGGAGTGCCACTAGACCATGTTTGAGGTAGTTCAGTCAGGCGGAGTGCCACTGGACCAAGGGTGGAGGTAGTTCGGTCAGGGCGGAGTGCCACTGGACCAAGGGTGGAGGTAGCTCGGTCGGGGCGGAGCGCCACTAGACCAAGGGTGGAGGTAGCTCGATCAGGGTGGAGTGCCACTAGACCAAGTTTGAGGTAGCTCGGTCGGGGCGGAGTGTCGCTAGACCAAGTTTGAGGTAGCTCGGTCAGGGTGGAGTGCCACTGGACCAAGGGTGAAGGTAAATCATTCGGGGAACGCCGGTTGAACCGTGTGATACAGCCTTAGGTGCTTCCTATTAAGGGGAGAGAATTGGATGACTCCTTTGTGATCCACAAGGACATACGCACCCCCTTCATATGCTCGGTGGATGACATACGGTCCGACCCAATTTTCAACCAACTTCCCCTTGGGGTTGGAGGCCATCACCTCTCTTTTCTTAACCATCACCAGGTCACCCCTTTTGAACTCCCGTCCTTTGACCAGCTTATCAAAAGCACGGGCCATGCGGGCTTGATAGAGTTGGATATTCTGTTGCGCCCGGAGACGCTTTCCTTCAAGCTCGGTGAGCTCTTCTAGTCTTCTTTCTACGTTGGCCTGCTCGTTGCCCACCAATCCATGCTGGATGGCAACCCGTAATGAGGGGACCTCTAGCTCAATTGGCACTACAGCCTCTGACCCATACATGAGGGAGTAGGGTGAGCAGCCGGTAGGGGTCTTGTAGACCGTACGGTAAGCCCATAGTGCCTCGTACATTCTTTCTTCCCAATCTCTTCTATTAGTCTTGACAATCTTCACCAGCAGAGTGCACAACGTCTTGTTAAAGGCCTCTGCAAGTCCGTTGGCCTGAGGGTAGTAGGGAGATGATGTTCTCCAATCAATCTTGTATTTGTCAGTTAGCCGATAAACCTTCTGATTTCTGAAGTGGCTGCCATTGTCGGAGATGATTCGGCTGGGAATCCCGAACCGAAATATTACATTCTGTCGGAAGAATCTCGCAACTAATTCTCCCGTGAATTCTTTTAGTGATACTGCCTCTGCCCATCTGGAGAAGTAATCTGTAGCTGCTAAGATGTATTTACACCCTGATGAAGATGCTGGTAGTGGCCCCACCATGTCCGTGCCCCACTGGGCAAACGGCCAACTTGGTAAGGTAGGATGTAGAGGCACTGGAGGTCTTCTTGACACATTGGCGTGCTCTTGACATTTCTGACAAGCCTTGGCGAACTTGCAGCAATCATCAAATATAGTGGGCCAATAATAACTCAATTTCTTTATTTCGATCTTCATTTTCGGACCGGCCTGGTGCGCCCCGGCTGACCCGGCATGGACTTCTTGCATTACCTGTCTGGCTTCCCCTGGAGATAAGCATCGAAGTAATACCTTCTTTTGGGCATCTGCCATTATTCGGAACAATGTTTCATTCCTCATCTCATAAGAATCTTTGACTCTCAGGAGTCTCATTCTCTGTTCTTTCACCTTCGGGAGTTGTTGGTGTTGGAACCAATGCAGGAGGTATTCCCGCCAGTCAGGCTGCTGGACTGCTTCAGCAACTGCTACTTCATTGGCTTGTTCATCGGCTAAAGCTTCTATCATACTGGGGACCTACCGCCGGTTGATGACTATTATGTTTAGGCTCGTATCAGGCAGGACCGCCAAGGAACTTGCCAGCTTTATGAGGGCGTCAGCTTGAGCATTCTGTCCTCGATTGACGTGCTTGATGCTAACGAAGTAGAATCTTGCCATTAGGCGTAGGGCCAGATGGTAGTAAGGGACGAGCTCCTGCTTTCGCACCTCGAAATCCCCTTCCAATTGTTTTATAACCAGCATGGACTCCCCGAATGCTTCTAGCATTTGAATCCCCATGGATAGAGCAATATGTAGCCCGATTATGAGGGCTTCATATTCTGCTTCATTATTTGTGCAAGACTTGTTTATTGAGCAGGACGTGTGTATGACTTCCCCTTCAGGAGACTTCAAGACTATGTCTGCTCCTGCGCGGACTATGGCCGATCCCGTCGCTGAGGTGTCAATTCTGGAGGCACCATCAAAATACAGCTGCCATAGGGAGGGCCGCACCTGGCCGACCTCTAAAGTTTCATCCTCAGGAAGTTCTGGTTCCAGAGGGCAGTCTTCGGGTACTGGATGTTCAGCAAAGAAGTCTGCAATGGCTTGGCCCTTGACGGCCCTCTGCAATACGTAGGAGATGTCATACTCCATAAGAATCACCGCCCATTTGCCCAGGCGGCCTTTAAGGGCCGGTTGGGACATGATGTATCTAAGCGGATCCTCCCTAGAAATCAGCTTAACTTCGTGTGACAGCATGTAGTGCCGCAGCTTCATGACCGCGAAGACCAATGCCAAGCAAATCTTCTCGATGTAGGTGTACCTTTCCTCAGTTCTGACCATTCTTCGACTGAGATAGTAGAGGGCTTGTTCTTTTCCTTCTTCATTATTCTAGGCTAGCATTGCCCCCAGGGAATTGTGTGTGGCTACTATGTAGAGGATCAGCGGCCGTCCTTTCACTAGCACTCCCAGCACTGGAGGGGTTTTCAGGTAATCCTTCAGTTTATCGAAGGCTATCTGGCATTCTTCGTCCTAGTAGAAGGGAACATCCTTCATCATCAGCTTGTGAAAGGGGTGGCATCGCCCCGACAAGTTGGATATAAACCACCGGACGTATGCAAGGCGGCCCTGAAGGGATCTTAGCTCAGAGAGATTCCTTGGCGAGGATAACTCCTGAATCGCTTTGATCTTTGCGGGGTCTATTTCAATTCCCCGATACCTGACAATGAAACCCAAGAACTTTCCGCTCGAGACTCCGAACGCACACTTCATATGGTTCATTTTTAATTCATACTGCCTCAGCCTCTGGAAAATGACTCGGAGGTCTTGCATATGGTCTTCTTTCTTTTTGGTCTTGACTACCAGGTCATCTATGTAGCACTCGACCTTATGGTAAAGCAGCACATCAAATATTCTAGTCATCGCCCGCTGATAAGTTGCACCGGCGTTCTTTAATCCGAACGGCATTCTTTTGTAGTGATAAATGTCTTTGGGGGTCCGGAAGGCAGTGTAGATCCGGCCATGTTCTGCGATCCATATCTGGTTGTAGCCAGATGACCCATCCATGAACGATAGGGCCTCATGACCAGTTGTTGCATCTATCATGACCTCCGTTATCGGCACTGGGAAGTCATCTTTAGGGCAGGCTTTATTCAGATCCCGAAAGTCAACACATATCCGGATATGTCCGTTCTTCTTCTTCACGGGCACGATGTTGGCTAACCACGTGGTATATTGATTTTCCTCGACGAAATCCACATCAATGAGCTTGTCGACCACTTTGCATATTTGAGTGATGAGCTCTGGCCTCATACGCCGAGGGGGCTGTTTCACCGGCTCTACCCCAGGGTTTATGGTCAGCTCATGCTGTGAGACTGAGGGGCTTAGTCCTAGCATCTCTCTGTAGGTCCAGGTAAAGCAGTCCCGATATTCTTGTAGCAGTTGGATGTACATCCTCTGTTCTTCGGCAGACAGTTGGGCGCTGAGGAAGGTTGGCCTGGGGTCATCCTCGTCTCCCAAGTTGACTTCTATCAGCTCATCGACTGTTGCTTGACCTCCGTCTTCCATCTCAGGGGGTGCAGGCTGGAGGTCGACAAAGTCTGGTATATCATCTTCGAGGTCGAGGACCTTGATCCCTTCGTCTTGCCTTATTTGAGTTCTGCCAGAAATCTCTTGTTCGGTTGATAATGGCTGCATGCACTGTTCTGCCAACAAGTTTACCTTAGTTGATTGCCTCACCCCCTGCTGAGGGGGTTGCAGTCACTAAGGGCTGGTGATTATTTGTCATTAAGTCAGAGTAGCCTTGCAGCTCCTTGGCAAGGGGTGAAGAGATCTCGATCCCTTGAACCACCATGTCCTTAGTGAACGCAACCATTTCTCTTCTAGCAGCATCTATCTCTTGATCAGGCTCGGGGGAAGCTTCCCCGACTGGTTCGAGAAGTGCTGACATCATGAACAGAGGAGGGCCACTGGAGGGAGGTATCTCTGCTTCTTCAACATCTTCAGCTTCACTACTGCTAGCTGTGTCAAATTTGGCTTGAAGAGCTGCATCTTCCAGATAGACTTGTTCCCAACACCGGTAGGGGAATACAGCCTCGAATTCCAGATTCCTTGGCCGGGCTGGCTGAATGCACTCAACTTCTGTCAGGTGTTCACCAATAGTTGCCCCCAGTGGGTTATCCTTCATTGGGTAGAAAGCAGAGATGGTATCCACTTCATAGCGTCCGCTATAATAGTGTTCTTCGAGGGTGAAGCCCAATCCCGGGTGCTGAGAGACACGCCTCATTTCTTTGTCCAGGCTCGGAGGGTACCATAGCTTCTGGAATGCTTCTTTCCTCTTGGGAAGCTGGCCGGAAGGGATGTGCTGCTTCTGGAACGTCTTGGCCATTCGATTTGTTATAAATGTCAGCCCATGTATAGGCATTGAGGGGTTTTCTATATCTTCAGGCAGATGACAATCAGTGTCTTCCTGTGTAGGGTGATCTTCAGCTGTGTAGAACAGGCTGCTAGGACCATCTATCTGTGTCACCTCCCAAGCTTTGAAAGGCTCGACAGTAGCATTGTCGAGGCTGAGAATTGGCTTGGTAAGATCTTCGGGGATCCCGATGTGGTCGTGCTACTGGTCAACCCTGACTTTATTAGTTTCGGGGTAGATGGCGGGAGGCGCTATCCGGCCTACATCCCCGGTGACAGTGATGTGTGAAACCACCTTGGGATCGATATATCCACGCGGCGGCGGAGGGAACCATTCTGCTTTGGAAGTGCCTTTTGTTGTGCTAGAAGAGGTCTTGGCCGCAGGGGCCTTCTGCGACCATTCTGCATATAGAGGGGCGTCTGCCAAGTGGCATTCGAATACTTCGAATGGGTGGAGATCAGCAAATACTCTTTCCTCTCCCATCCATGCTGTATTTGATGCATTGGTGAAGTGTGGAGGGTACCACCATATTCTCATGTAGCCAAGGGCGGCCAAGCAGCGCTTTGTATAAGGTGCGAGAATCAATGACATGAAATTGCACCTTCGTGACAAAGTCCGCTAGAGTGAGTGTGAACTCTGCTACTCCTAGCGACACTTCGCACTTCTGATTGAAGCTGGCAATGCGCATATCCCCGACCTCTTGTAGGTGCACGTTGAAGTAGTGCCTCTAATATATCCTGTAGGGCAGGATGTTGACAGCTGCCCCAGGGTCCACCAGGATTCTGTTCAGCTCTCGGCCATTTAGATGTCCCCTCATATACAGAGGTATGTTGTGACTGGTGGTGGGGAGCAACATGTCTTCCTGGGTGAAGGTCATGCTGGCCTCCGGCAGTGCCTCAGCTAGGCAGGCTTCATATTGGGTAGGCGTCTAGAGAGCAGTAATGATCACCTGTCGAGTCTCTTCACTGAGAGAGAGGATTTCCCGGACAGTGAATCTTGCTGGGAGCTTCATCAATAGTTTGACTACCCGACTTCCAGCTCAGACATTGGATAGCTTCATTTCATCTGCCCATCTGGGCTTGGAAGATCCTTGGACTGTGGCCCCTGATGGACCTGCTTCATCGGACTCGGAGGCTGCACCCTTTTGCTTGGGGTTACCTCCTGGCTGCTCCTCACTGGCTGCTGCCGGGCGAGTTTCTACCTCTTCTGACAATTCGGGAGATTGCTGGAGTTATGGGTGACTGCCCCCGGTTACCGGTTCAACCTCCCAGCATGGCTGCTTCCCTTTTGACATCTTTATGAACTCCAGAAATGAAGGAGCGGGAGTGCTGCCCCACTTTGGTTGTATAAGCCTGACGGAGGAGGGACTTGAACTCCCCTGACCTCCGGAGGGGGTATCTTGTAGGGTTGCTCCCCTTTGAAGATAATGTTATGGTTGGCGGGCGGCTGACACCCCCACTTTCGGCCCGACCGAGTTGCATGTGCGGCAGTTGCGACTTCGGCCTGGCTTTCCTTAGCGGCGGGTGTGAAGCAAATCCCTTCTTCATCTTCCTCACCGGGCAAATTGAACAGAGCAGAGAGGGTGTTGCAAGAAAGGATCACACCCGTTGTAGCCTTGCCGGCCCTTCTCTTCCTTCTTTGCCTTCTTTTTCTTTTCTTTGGCTGGCGCTTGCCCCCAGAACAGGCTGTCGTCCCTGTCTGATGCTTTGTCAGCTTCCTCTTCCTGCTTTAGTGAAAGCTGTTCCAGCTCTTGCCACGGGAGATGATCCCGTACCAGCAAAGGTTCTTGATCGGGCTGTACATACTCATCTAGCCCATTTATGTAGTCCTGTAGCCGCCGGGCTTCTGGACTGATCTTCTTGACTGCCGACAACGGAGTCTGCCTCCTCCGATTGCGGGTAGGTATCCGGATAACTGCTGGCAGATTGGTCCACACAGGTATTGCTACTGGTGAAGGGGGTCGTGGCGTGACGCCACGAATATGTGCCCCCAGTGCCGGGCGAGGCAGGCCCTTTTTCTTGGATCTTGCAGGGACTTGCTGCCATCCCTCCTGTTCTTTTATCGGGGCCAGAAAGCAGGCTTCATATGTACGCTGAGTACTGGCTTCTGCGGTCTCCTCAGGCAAGGCTTGATACAGAGAGACCATGTTGACGGCGGCTCTTCTTACGGGCGCCGCATGTGGTTGTGGAGGGTCGACCTTGTACTCCCCCAATTCTATTTCTTCCTTTTTTACCATGCCTTCGATAATATCCTTGAAAACATAACAGTCTTCAATTGGATGCCCCAGCATCTGGTGGTAGGGGCAAAATCTTGGGCTATCTCTTCTCTTCAGGTCCTCTGGCCTCCTTGGCTCAGGCAGGGTGACCTTATCATACTGGGTAACCCAGTCAAACAAGATCATGGTCTTCTCCTTTGGGAAAGAGTAGGCCTTCTTCATTTTATCCCGGAGGGATGGGCTTTCCTCGCCATCTCTGGTCTTGGTAGGCTGAGGAGCAGCTGTCTTCTTGCCTTTATCTTTTTGTTGTTCAAACGCCTTGATATCAAGGGCGTTTGCTTCTTTTGGTGCCTGGCGCCGTTCTGCTGCCTTGCCCTTTTGTGCAATAGGAATATTTGGTGTAGGGGCCGATTTCGCTAAGAAAGCCTCCACTTCGGCCACAATATTTTTCAGGCGGTCGAACGACCGGATTTCCATGCCAATCATCTTCTCTAGAACCTCTCTCCTGAGGTTCTGTTTGCAGATCTGTACAGCATCCTCCTGGTGCGGGGGCCACTTGCATCTCATCCCGAGGTTCCTCCACCTCTTGATGTAGTCGAGAGCGGTCTCATCTGCCCTCTATCTTGTTGAATAGAGTTCAGCCACTGTGACTTCCCTCTCTGTGACGTGGAATCTTTCTCTGAACTTCCTCTGCATGTCCGACCAGTCGCTGATCGACCCGATCGGGAGGTTGGAGTACCATTCAAATGCGAGCCCCGTGAGTGAGGACCTGAAAAACTTCAATAAATATGACTCGTCAGTGGCCAAGTCACCCATGACGGTCATGTAATAGGCAACATGTTCCTTCGGGGATCCCTTCCCGTTGAACTTGTCGAACTTTGGCGGCTTGCTAATCCCGGGAGGGAGCCGCTTGGCAGCATGATGTGGTGGGTATGGAACCCTATATGCATCGAATACAACATAGTCACCTTCAGCCCTTTCAGCGAGCTTCATCTCGATCATCCTTTCTACCATCATCTTGCTCATGATAGTCGGGTCGACCAGTTTCGGGTAGAAATGTGCCGGCTGTAAGTAGGGGGTGACCAGGGTGGTCGCCTGTGGAGGAGGGCGCAGTAGTGGAGGCGTCTGGTGCACCTGTGGCAGCACTGGTGGAGCCAGCGGCTGTGATGGGCGCTGTTGAGTTGTCGCCAAGTTTGGTTCCGCCTGCAGAGGCGGGGTATAGAGTGGTGGGAGGTCGTTCTTGCTGACGGCTCCCCTTGATGATTCAGCCTGCACATCAGGCTGCTTGGAGGCTGAGGACTGCTCTGTCCTTTCCGTCAATTGCTTCTTCAGCTGTTCTATCTCCTGGCGGTACCTCTGGAGCATCATCAGTACGGCCGGGTCCATAGCTGCTGCGCTGGGGATGGCCTCTGTCGTCTCGCCAGATACACCCTCAGGTAGGATGTCAAGCAAGACATCTTCTTCTCACCCGCCGTTATCACATTTACTGTGAGAATAATGGCCTTGTCATGCTGTTAGAGGCAAGGCAGGGCTTGCTTTCCTTCGGTCGCCGCTAGCTTCTCTTTTGCGGCTTCCACTCTTCGAGTGCTCGGCCCCAGTCTTTCGGCTAGCCAGGCCAACTCTTGAGGCTCCTCGGGCAATTTTCCATAATGGCCATCTATTCCGGCCATATTGCATGTGAAAATCTGCATTCTTTGTTTCTGTCTGCGAACCCTCCTCTTGACATTCCCTGGGAAGGTAGGCCTTTCAAACACAGAGATCCTTCTCTTTTCCCCTTGGTGGGGAGCAGTTTCATCGGCTTGAACATCAGAGCCGTCTTCATATCCATTGTCATCGACCGATGATGTCATCCCCCTATCTTCTTCTTCTCCCACTGCCATTAATGGACAGCGATCTTCTTCAGCTGTGGCTGCCTGCAACAGTCGTTGTTGGCCCAAAGAGGGGTTGCCTAACCCCCTAAAATAACTTCTGACCATATTGGTCATTTCTTCTTGCCCTCGGCCCGGGTGCAGGGTCGGGGACAGTTGTCGACCTCCCATCGGAGGAATGTAAGCAAACCGAGCCCTCTCGGTAGTCTGCTGTAACCTTCTTCCCATAACGGGGATGTTGGCTTGTCGAGCGCATGCCCTAAAGCTTTCTCGGCGTGGCGGATCCATGATCGTCTCTTCCTTTCTTGGGACAGGGTCCCTCTTCTTGCTCTCTTCTACTCTGGTGAACCTGGGGTGGTACTGCACTGGAGCTTCTTGCTGGACATGCTGGACCATTTTGGGGACCCAAACCTGTTTGAATCTTCTTGGCTTGGGAGCCAACCTTCTCTGGCCAGGGCGGCCGGCTTCTTCTTCTTCGGCTCTTCTTGCAGCAAGAGCCTGATAGGAGTTGTGGACTGGCACTGTAGGGATCACCCGGTCCGGGCTCACTCGAGCCTTACGTCCATCCAGAAAGACGCGAAGGCACCGACCAGCATAGACTTGCCGGATGCGGAGGGACGTCCGGTCACAGCAGCATCAACCTTCCTTCGAGGGTTCCGGTGTCGGCGCCTCCCGAAGTTCTTGGCAGGGATGGGGCGGGCCCCGTGAGCAATATGGTGCACCATGCAGCTGGCGACTTGAATCGGGCTGGCAGGCGAGCCGGCAAAGTGTTGAGCCTTCGAGGCCTCGACCCTATCTACAGCCTTCTCTTCTGCAGGCCTTGAGGACTCCGTCTGTAGCATGTCGGCAAAGGCCAACCCCAAGAAGTTAGGGAAGCCTACAGCTGGTGGGAAGGAGCCGAAAACCATGGGCACCACTAGGTACCCGTGTTCCGCATGGTCGGCGACGATTGCGGGGCCGAAGCCAACACCGGTGAGTCCGTATGACGTCATCGTTTGCCTGAGACAAACAGACAAACAATCAGTATTCTTGGGGGAAGCCCCCGAAGGTATCCTCTCTTGGCAAAGAGATGAAGGGAGACTCAAGTCCCACCGGGCGTGCCAGACTTGTGGGAATGGTTTTTATTCTTTATTCCTTATTGGTTGATTTATTAGGCATGCCAGTCACTAGCGTGACAGTTTATTGTGCGCTCGACCTGACTCAGTCAGTCGATTGTGATATTCGTGTCGGGACCCGGAGTCCGTCATACCATAAAGGCTATGACGTTAATTACGTCCTTCCAAAGAAGGACAACCCTTGATTAGTTGCCAAGAAAGGATGCCTCGGGGGCAAAACGAGATGAGACTATTACGCTAACTCCGCTAACGGGATGCGAAACATGCATAGAAAACCATGCTACGCGGGACATGATAACAGTGTTATGGCGCAAATCCGGTAGCATATCCCCTTATTTTGGACTATGCCAAAGGGGAAATATAGGTCATCCACCCATGAAATGCCGGGATGGAAGCCGAAAGGAGAGCCGGGCGTAGCCCGAGATCCAGAAGGATCTGAGTGTGACGGGGCAATGTCCATTGCCATGGTGCTTGTTGATATTCCCTCCGGAGACCATTGGGGGACTTGCAATGGCAGGACTCCCAGGGTCAGTAGGGTTGGAAGAAAAATCGACGGTTAATGGCATACAATATCGGGGTAAGACCCTGTTGATATAGCTCCGTTTAGACATGGATGAAGGACCATGAAACCCCCATGCTACGGTGGGAACTGATATGATGGTCCATGGAGGTTAGGGTACCAGGTCTAGACTGGCTTTGGGTTCGATGAAGTTGCTGGGGGGTAGAAATTTGAGCAAGGGTTGATATTGGAGTGAACCGGCGCGGCTGGGTTTCGGCACGAAGATGAACTGGCGCGGCTGGTGTCGGCGCGACCATCCTGCCAGCGCGCCCTTCACCCGGCGCGAGAGTGGCGCCGGGAAGAGGTTACTCCGGGAGGACTTGTGGCGCCGATGACTGAGTGTTTATTGGTTTTTTAAGTGTTGTGAGGGCTTTGTGAGTCCGAAGGGATATTCTGCGTTTGATTGGGGTTTCATGGGTTTGTCCATGGTTGTATTTGAGTGGGGTAGAGGGTGAGGGTAGACTCATCCATAGAAGGTCTAAGGAGACCATGTAACTGTGATGGTTATATTCCCTTCTTGCGGTGGTGGGTAAAGGATCATGAGATGGTATAGCTCATATCTCTGCCACACAGCTGGGGTTAGATTCATAATTTCTGGATGAATTTTAGCAGCATCTCCCCTTATTTTGGACTATGCCAAAAAGGGGAGTATAGGTCATCCACCCACGGAATGCCGGGGTGGAAGCCAAAAGAAAGGCGGGCGTAGCCCTGGATCCAAAAAGGATTCCCATCTTATGTGACATTGTCCACGTATTGTGAGATTCATTAATGTCCCCATATAAAGTCAACGGAGGACATACAGTGGCAGAACTCCGTGACTTGTTGGGTTGGCAACATGTGGGGGATTAACCGCTTTGATATAGCTCCCACGAGGGTCTAGGGAAGGATAGTATTTCTCCTTTAGACGGATGGGGTATCATGACCAAGGCTGGCATGGCTCGAAGGTATCGGCACGAGTCTATCGGCGTGGCCGTCTTCAGCACGAAAGGTATGAAGGTCTCGGCGCAACAACTAGAGCCGGCCTCGGCGCGACGGGAGAAGCTCAACCGGCGCGGGTAGTCCTCGGCGCGAGACTCGCGCCGAGAAGGGTTCGCGCCGGGGGGCTGGGAGGGCTTCTGAAATGAGCGTTTCAGCGAGGTTTTGAAGAGATTTTCCTTTGGAGTGGGGGCTTCAAGGGGGTTCTGGAGCTTTAAAGGAGGGTTTATTCAGGGATCTGTAAAGAGGGTTTATTCAAGGGTTTGACGACCACTGAAGGGGGGTTATAGAGAGGGTATAATCCAAGGGGATGGCAGCCTTCCCTCGCCTCACTGGGGCAGAACCACAGACGGAAGCTTCTGAGTCTATCCCTCTTTATTTCACAGATGAGAAGCCATGAGATAGACTGTCTCAGGCCCTCGACGTGGATACGAGGTGATGAGGAAAAATAGCAGAGAAGCCTTCAGCAGATCTAGAAGATTAAACTATCAGATATATGTGGCTTGCGGTAGCCGTTGCAGATATTGAACCTCGGATGCAGGGGAAGAGAGAAAAAGAAATAATGAAAGGGCAAAACTTAGCCCACTTTTATTAACTATTTCATCTAAACGGCGTACACGAATCCAACTCGGAAGAAAATCCAACCAAAAACATATACACAAACTCTATCCCTGACGACAGGGTTACATTAGCATTCAATGCTACTGGAGCGAAGATGCTCGAAAGCAGAGATACAAAAGAAGAAAAAGGAAATATCCAGACAGAACAAGGGGGAGGAGAACTGTGGCCCCTCGGGGCGTCGGACAGCCAACCCCACCTTGCTTCTTCCTTCGAGTCTCTGCCGCTCTCTCTTCTCTTCAGCTTCTATGGAGGGCTCTCGAGCTCCCCTTTCTTTCAGTGGCTACTGCTCCCTATTCCCTCTATTGCCTCTTCTTTTCTTCTATCTTCCTCCTTCTGTCCTCTCTCTTGTTGTTGTTGTTGTCTCCTCCTTTGTTGTTGTTGTCTCCTCTTTTCGTTCGAAGGGCAGCAGGTAGTCTTTATAGAGGGATGGCCCTCAGCCTCTCGGCACGAGCTCCCCGGCGCGCCAGCAAGAAGCTTCTCGGCGCACCTCGACTCGTGTTGGGCTTGGCCCATTTTCCATCATTCGGCACTGGGATCAACCTAATGGGCTCCCTTCGTCGGCGCGGTGGGCTTCTCAGAGTGGATGCTCTACCCGAGGTTGCCTAACGCCTTGTATTCACGACCGAGAGTGAGGCTACCTGAACCCCTTTCTGTGAGCATCAGAATTATCTGAAGATCCTTTCCAGCAGGCAGATGGTTGCCTGGATTTTGTTATAGTCTTATCAGCCTGACTATCTGAATGACAGCAGTGCTGGACAGCGGCCTAGCCAGAGATGGCTTTAGCCGGATAGAGTGTTAGGGGTAGTGGATCTCTTCTATTCTGATTCTCAGAACTTCCAGGGATGGTGCAGGAGCCGCACCTCTGATCAGCCTTCAGAGCCCTGAGTTTGCTTTGGTCTCTCCTGGTATATTTTAGGTGTCAACACCTGCTCCATCAGCTTTGGTGGCCATTCCATCTTCTTCTTCTGAGCCAAATACTGGCTTATGGGCATCCATAGATAGTGAAGTCACTTTTGATGTAGTGCCAGCAGCCTCCCTTGGTTTCTCATCATCAGAGGATTTTGTCTGGCAGCATTTGGAGATGCTGCGTCGGGTAGTAGAATCTCAGCTAACACTGTCTTATCTTCAATTGAAAAAAGTGGCTGAGCGGTTGACAGTTGGTCTGCAGGCACTAGGCTGTCCTTTAGAGATACGGAACCAGTGGGTGCTATTTTTGCTGAAATTTGTGAATCGTCGAGACTTTCTCGAGCGGACAATGAACGATCAGCTGACGGCCCTTAAATTGCAGAAGGCCGATTGTCAGACAGAACTGGAGTCACTGAACTCCGATCTCCAAAGGCACAGGGCCCAAGTCGAAGCTTCAGCCGCTCGCGCACAATTCTTGCATAGCCGACGGGAGGAGCTTCGAGCAGAATTGAATACCGTTGAAGTTGAGATACCATTGTTGGACTCGGCAGAGGCCCAGGGTATTGAGGAGACCGCATTGCTGGGAGGTCGAGTGGCATCTTTGCAGACAGAGATGGCTCGTATTCAGGAGGAGGAAGTTCAATTTTACGAACTGGGAGCAGCTCCACATGTCAGGCTTCTTGACTTCGAGGATATCTTCCGGCAATCTTAGCCGATCCTCCTTTTGTAGTCCATCCCCTTTGAAGGGCCCCAATTATTTTTATCCTCCTTTTTTTTGTAATGAAAAATTATCTTTCCTTTAACATCTTCAGTGCCCATGTCCACATCTTTATTCTGTAATAGTTTGCAGCAATCTGATAACTCTCATGGAAATACACATGTATCTGTACCGCAAGAGAGCGCCCACTCTTTCAAGGAAAGGATGGGGGCAACGCTCCACCACGTGACGGGATTTCAAGAGTCCCCAAACCGGAACATTAGCATAAGTATATGCTTCATCGGCCAACAGAGCCGAATGTAGGAATGTCTGCTGATGTGTGGATGAAGGGTTCATAGGTCTCATTGAAATAGACAGAAGGTCTATCTCGAGTAGGTTTTCGGCATCGATATAGGCAATGTGCCATATGATCAATGAAAGTTTCATCGTCGGCATTGCCGATGCAAGAAAATGGATAAGTTTCGTCAGAATAGACGAAAGGTCTATTCCGGATAGGTTTTATCATCGATCCCGGCGATGATGCCTCAAGATCAGCGAGGAAGTTTCATCATCAGCATTGGGTTTATGTCGACGTAAGAAAATGAATAAGTTTCATCAGAACAGATGAAAGGTCTATTCCGGATAGGTTTCATTATTGATCCAGGCGATGATGCCTTGCGACCGATAGAAGGCTTCATCATCAGCATTGGGTTTAGACTGACGCAAGGAAATGGATATGTTTCATCAAAATAGATGGAATGTCTACTCCGGATAGGTTTCATTATCGATCCAGGCGATGATGTCTTGCGATCGACAGAAAGCTTCATCATCGGCATTGGGTTTATGCTGATGCAAGGAAACGGATATGTTTCATCAGAATAGACAGAAGGTCTACTCCGGATAGGTTTCATTATCGATCCAGGCGATGATGCCTTGCGACCGACAGAAGGCTTCATCATCAGCATTGGGTTTATGCTGACGCAAGGAAATGGATATGTTTCATCAGAATAGACGAAAGGTCTACTCTGGATAGGTTTCATTATCGATCCAGGCGATGATGCCTTACGACTGACAGAAGGCTTCATCATCAGCATTGGGTTTATGCTAACGCAAGGAAATGGATATGTTTCATCAGAATAGATGGAATGTCTACTCCGGATAGGTTTCATTATCGATCCAGGCGATGATGCCTTACGATCGATAGAAAGCTTCATCATCAGCATTGGGTTTATGCTGATGCAAGGAAATTGATATATTTTATCAGAATAGACGGAAGGTCTACTCTGGATAGGTTTCATTATCAATCTAGGCGATGATGCCTTGTGATCGACAGAAGGCTTCATCATCAGCATTGGGTTTATGCTGACGTAAGGAAATGGATATGTTTCATCAGAATAGACGGAAGGTCTACTCTGGATAGGTTTCATTATCGATCCAGGCGATGATGCCTTGAGATCGACAGAAGGCTTCATCATCAGCATTGGGTTTATGCTGAAAGGAAATGGATATGTTTCATTAGAATAGATGGAAGGTCTACTCTAGATAGGTTTCATTATCGATCCAGGCGATGATGCCTTGCGATCGACAGAAAGCTTCAACATCAGCATTGGTTTTATGCTGATGCAAGGAAATGGATATGTTTCATTAGAATAGACGGAATGTCTACTCTGGATAGGTTTCATTATCAATCCAGGCGATGATGTCTTGCGACCGATAGAAGGCTTCATCATCAGCATTGGGTTTATGTTGACGCAATATGTTTCATCAGAATAGACGGAAGGTCTACTCCGGATAGGTTTCATTATCGATCCAGGCAGTGATGTCTTGCGACTGACAGAAGGCTTCATCATCAGCATTGGGTTTATGCTGACGCAAGGAAATGGATATGTTTCATCAAAATAGATGGAAGGTCTACTCCGGATAGGTTTCATTATCGATCTACGTGATGATGCCTTGCGATCGACAGAAAGCTTCATCATCAGCATTGGGTTTATGCTGATGCAAGGAAATGGATATGTTTCATCGGAATAGACGGAAGGTCTACTCCGGATAGATTTTAGCATCGGTCCTGGCGATGATGCCTTAGGCTCGACGAAAAGTTTCATCGTCGGTGGGACATGGGATGGCAGAAAATGGATAAGTTTCATCAGACTAGACGGAAGGTCTATTCCGGAGAGGTTTTAGCATCGATCTTGGCGATGATGCATTAGGATCGATGGAGAGTTTAATCATTGGTGGGACAACTGATGGAAGTGTCGTCAAGAGGTATAGCATGTATTTTCATATTATTGTAACCACATTACTAACCCAAGCGCCCTTTCAGGTTTTCACCGGAGCCAGGCCCCTCTTGCTTTTGCCCACGCGCCCTTTCGGGTTTTCACGTGGCGGGGTACCCGATTTTGCCTGCAGCGCCCCTTCTGGTTTTCACCACAATTGGGTTATAGCCCTTTTTGCCCTCGTTCAGGATGCCTGAACAAGTCCAGCAGGGCACCTCTATTTTAAGCCCCATTTTTTCTCTCTCTCTTTTTTGTAACATTTGAAGTTTCATGTTGCCTTTTGAACATGTAAAAGAGTTCATCGTTGATGTGGGGATTAACATCAATGCAAAGGAGAATAGGGTTTCAGCATCCATCCGGACGGAAGGTCCGGATTGATGTCGATATGCAGCAGCTTAGGCGCGAAGCTGTTCATTGAAGATGTAAGTTTTATCGTTGATGTGGAGATTAACATCAACGCAAAGGAAAATAGGGTTTTCATCATCTTTCCGGATGGAAGGTCCGAATCGACGTCGGTGTATAGCAGCTTAGGAGCGAAGCCGTTCATTGAAGATGTAAGTTTTATCGTTGATGAAGGGATTAACATCAACGCAAAGTAAAATAGGGTTTCATCATCTCTCCGGACGGAAGGTTCGAATCGATGCCGGTGTGCAGCAGCTTAGGCGCGAAGCTGTTCATTGAAGATGTAAGTTTTATCGTTGATGTGGGGATTAACACCAACGTAAAGGAGGGTAAGGTTTCATCATCTCTCCGGACAGAAGGTCTGAATTGATGTTAATATGCTGGTGGCTTAGGCCCGAAGCCGTTCGCCGAAAAATGTATGTAAGTTTTATCGTTGATGCGGGAATTAACATCAACACAAAGGGGAGTAAGGTTTCATCATCTACCCGGACGGAAGGTCCGAATTGATGTCCACATGAAGGGAAGGATTGACCCTCCTTCTCGTCGTCATCGTTCTTCAGAGCTCTCACTACCATCAATTTTTTATGTTGAGGCTGTTTATTCAATCATTCACCACTCCCTCAAAGGGTAGTGGCGAGAACTGAACTTCCCCCCGATGGTTGATGACCACGTAGGCTCTGCCTTCATAGATCCTTTGGACCACATATGGACCCAACCAGTTTGCAACCAGCTTGCCCTTCGGGTTGGAAGCCATGACTTCTTTCTTCTTGACCATGACAAGGTCCCCTTTCTTGAATTCTCGCCCTTTGATGAGCTTGTTGAAGGCATTTGCCATGCGAGCTTGGTATGCCTGGATGTTCTTTTGTGCCTGAAGGTGTTTTCCTTCCAGCTCAGCCAATTCTTCAAATCTTCTTTCAGCATTCGTTTGTTCATCCCGGGCTAGGCCGTATTGAATGGCAATCCTGAGCGATGGAACTTCCAGCTCTATAGGGACTACTGCCTCAGAGCCGTATACAAGCGAGAACGGTGAACAACCCGTGGGGGTTTTGTAGACAGTATGGTATGCCCACAATGCTTCATACATCTTCTCTCCCCAGTCCCTTTTGTGGGAGCTGACAGTCTTGGCAAGGAGCGTGCACAGGGTTTTGTTAAATGCTTCAGCCAATCTGTTTGCTTGTGGATTGTAGGGGGTGGAGGTCCTCCAATCAATTTTGTACTTCTCGGCGAGCCGATATATTTTCTGATTCTTGAAGTGGCTTCCGTTGTCAGAAATTATTCGGTTGGGAACACCAAACCGGAAAATAATATTCTGTTTGATGAATCTAGCGACCAGCTCACCAGTCACCTCTCTGAGTGCTATAGCTTCTGCCTATCTGGAGAAATAATCTGTTATAGCCAAGATGTACTTGTGTCCGGCTAAGGAAGTTGGAAGAGGTCCCACCACATCGGTTCCCCACTGAGCGAAAGGCCAACTGGGAACTGTTGGGTGTAGGGGTACAGGAGGCCTTCTGGGCACAGCAGCATGCTCCTGGCATTTCTGACATATTTTTGCAAATTGACAACAGTCTTCAAACATAGTAGGCCAATAATAGCCTAGTTTCTTGACTTCAATTTTCATTTTCGGTCCAGCTTGGTGTGCTGTCACGTCCCGAGCGCGGAAGCTTACCCGTGGCGCGATAGTTTTATATAGAACCAAAGCGAGCTAGCTATTCGATGGAATTCTTCATTTTGATAGTTAATAGAGTGCGCAAATAACTAAGATTTAACTTGAAATTAATACAAATAATCCAAGATGACAATTGTTACCACTAACCAAATGACAATTACACACATTTCTCGAGTCCGACTACTAGGCTTCAAGCCCTTATTACAGTTCTAATAAATTAGACTAATACAACTGACACCTGACATAATTGGATACAATGACATAATTACTACACCACAATTAACAAGACAACATGATAATTCCATTTCTACACTCATCACTCAGACTCATTCCCTTCTGAGTTCTGGCTGATATCCGCACTACCTGAAAAGGTTAGAAAACAACTAGATGAGTGAATCGCTCAGTAGGATTTACATCTCAAGTTCTAACATGCTTTAAGTGAATTACCCATTTATTTAATGTAGGTAAACTATGCATGCAGACAGATAGATATCAAAGAATCGTAAAATCGACAGGAGTAGAAAGTGAGAGTATATGGATTGCACAATTTCAAGTAGCAGTAGCAAGTGATAGTAAATGACATCAAGCCAGTGATAACTAAGAAGTGATAACTGGAATAGCAACATGTTAATCAAGCTAGCAATAGTAAGTAAAGTAGTTTCAAGCATGTATAACTGGAATTGGCTAAGTAAACACTTTTACCCTTCTGCGGGTCTCAAGTCAATCAATCAAGTAACATCAGGAGAATGAGTGGAATGCCTAAAGTCTAGCAAGCAAGTACTCCGGTGCAATGCCAAACACCGTGGTCAATAAACTCCCATGGGCACAAGTACCTTCGGGTGCTCCTCCCAGGACCAGACCGGGCCCTATATGCACAGCATTGGTCATGTTTGTCGACATCCACTCTCGTTTATAGCCAATATGGAATTTCAAGGGTTGACTCGGTAAGATGTATATAAGGTGGATTGTAGAATAGAATCCAAGGCGTATCGTTATGTAGGGACGAACTAGGAGTAAAAACCCGTAACGTTCAATACATGCTAATGACAATAGGAGTTTTAGACTAACTTACTGGTGTTGACACGCATGTCGATATTAGTTATATATATATATATTTTTATCCTAAATGTATATGTATATATATATATCCGATTATAAAATTCTGTCCAATATAATGGAGGTTATAGGTATGGATACCTTCTGTCCGATATACATATATGAGTTAGTCAAAATGGTGATTTATTATAATAATCAGAAATTAATTATGAAAATAAGTGTTTTTTATGTTGAATATAGTTCTAACTTGCTAAAAATGATATTAACATGCTGAGAATGAGTTTCATAAGTTACTTTACTGGTAAGATGATAAAAATAAATTTTTCATGCTGGATTTAATTTTTACATGCTGAAAATTAATTATTAACATGCTAAAATTAACTATTAACATGTTAAAATTAATTAGCTTACTGATAGGATGATAAGATAAGGTTTTCATGCTGATTACAGAAATTTTCTGATAACAACATAATTTTATCATGCTAAAATTTATTTTTCTACATTTATTTGCTAATTATTTGATAGGAAAATAGAATTATCATGCTGAAAAATAGTTTTAATACACTGAAAATAACTATAACATGCCAAAAATAATTATAACATGCTGGAATAATTTTTACCATACTGTAAGAAATGTTATCATGTTGGAAGTAATTTTTATGCCTTAATTTACTACTTTATTTAATAGAAAAGTAAGTTTTATATGTACAAAATAGCTTTAAATAGATTTTAACGTGCTGAAAATAATTTTTATGTCTCAATATGTATAAAATAATTCTATCATATTGGTAGTCACTTTTAACATGCTGGAAATAGTTTTAACATGTTGGGGATAATTTTTAGTATGTATAAACTAATGTGGTGAAAATTAGATTTTTACAAAAAAATAATTTCGTTCTACAAATATATATATATAATGAAGGTGCTTGTTAATGGAAGTATATATATGAATTTATATACATATATAATGAAGGTGCTTGTATATACAATTAATGGGAGTATATATATATATATATTTAAGGGGTTTTATGTCGTTTTTCATTAAGTTCACAGCATGTGTCGACAATAGTGTCGACACTTACTGTTCATTTTTGGTCTCTACTGTACAGTGAGCATTACAATGTTTTGTGTGTCGACACCGGTGTCGACACATGGTTTAAATGTGCATGTATGTTGTTAAGTTAACAGCATGTGTCGACACCTGTGTCGACACCGTTGTCGACACCGTTGTCGACACCTGTGGCGACACATGGCTTATATGTTCACGGAAGCGGTTAAGTTAACATCATGTGTCGACACCTGTGTCGACACCGGTGTCGACACCTGTGTCGACACATGAGGTTCTTTTACGGTTTTCAATTAACAGCATGTCTTAAATTCTGTGTCTATTGTTAATTAAGTCTTGTTTTGGTTTAATCATCTTGTTAATCAAGTGTTTAAGGTTTTAATCCATGGTTTAATTTTTGATTTGTCAAAACTCTGGGGTAAGTGTCGCGTAGGTGTCGCGTAGGTGTCGACACGTGCGCAACACGTGAAGAAGTGTTATCGAGTAGGTGTCACGTAGGTGTCGACACGTGCGCAACACGTGAACATATAATGGAAGTGTTATCGTGTAGGTGTCGCGTAGGTGTCGACACGTGCGCAACACCTGAAGTGTTATTGCGTAGGTGTCGACACGTGCGCAACACTTATCGCGTAGGTGTCGCGTAGGTGTCGACACGTGCGCAACACCTGACCATATAATGTAAGTGTTGCAGGTGTTGCGTAGGTGTCGCGTCAGTGTCAACACTTGCGCAACACCTGAATATATAATGGATGTGTTGCCCAGGTGTTGCGTAGGTGTCGCGTAAGTGTCAACACTTGCGCAACACTTATGCAACACCTGAATATATGAATATATAATGTATAATGGAAGTGTTGCCCCAGGTGTTGCGTAGGTGTCGCATAAGTGTCAACACTTGCGCAACACTTGTGCAACAGCTAAATATATAATGGAAGTGTTATGTGAGGTATTGACATTGAGTGATTTGGTAGATTAACAGGTTAATTAAGCATGCTAATAGATTAGGTATGCTGTTAGATTAGTTAATAAAGCTAATTCGTGTTAATTATGAGACTAATACATGCTAATTGTTCCAGATTAAGCTATTGCATGCTAACTACGAGGCTAACACATACTGTATAAATACGAAATATCACATGGAGATGAGACTAAGACTAACTGCCTAGACTAATCATCCTAGATTAGCTACTAGTTTAGTTAAAAATTGAGAACACCTACCTCAGGTATAAGGGCAGCTTGCTTCTGCAACGTCGGAGGCTCCCCCTTCTCTGCAGCAGCAGCAACCCTTTGGAAGAATGAAGGGAGTCTCGATATAGGGAGTATTATAGTGTTTTGGGATAGTCACGAAGGGATAAGATGCTACATAATTCGCATCTCAGTGCGATGCCAGCTCAAACGGGCTGTTCATGTCTGAGAAGAGGACATATGCCAACGCAGGTTTGTTTGTGGTCATGTAAGCTAAATTATAGGGCCTTGTGGCCCTGTGTCGGTGCAAGTAGCCTATAGCATATAATTATTTGGCACAAAGCGTATAAAATGGTGGATGCTAGGATTTGAACCCTGGTCATTGGGTTTAAAGGCAAGTCACTTAACCAATTACACTAGGAAGCCACTTGTTAAGTAAATAACATTTACATATGATAGATCCGTGTTCCAACTTCTTACTTAAGCTTCCCATAGGGTTTATCTAATATAAATTTTTTTTATTTGGAAAATATTATAAATAATAATTGTTTTTTTTTATTTTTTTTATACGGGGTGTTACACCCTCCCCTACTTAAAAGAATTTGGTCCCCAAATTCAACTGCATGCGAATATTATAGAGGGTATAGGATACTCACAGTCTAAAATAGTTCTGGGTATCTTCTTTTCATAGATTCCTCGGTCTCCCAAGTAGCTTCTTGCTCCGAGCATCGATTCCATTGGATTTTTACCATAGGGATCGTCTTGTTCCTTAGAACTCGATTTCTTGGTCGAGAATCTTTACTGGCCTTTGCTCATAGGTGAGGTCCTTCTGTATCACCAAGTCAGTGTGATCGATGACGTGGAGAGGATCGTGCACATACTTCTTCAGCATAGAAATATGGAATACATTGTGCACTTTCGAGAGTTGAGGAGGTAAGGCAATGCGGTAAGCCACCTCACCCACTCTTTCTAATACTTCAAATGGACCGATAAACCTTGGTGTAAGCTTGCCCTTAACACCGAATCTTCTAATACCTCGGTCGGGAGATACCTTGAGAAATACATGGTTACCCACTTGAAATTCCAAATCTCTCCTTCTGTTATCAGCATAAGATTTTTGCCTGCACTGAGCTACCTTGAGTCTCTCTCTAATAAGGTGTATCTTTTCAGTTGAATCTCTAACCATATCTGGGCCTAGAAGTTGTCTTTCACCGACTTCATCCCAGCATATTGGAGATCGACAACTCCTGCCATACAGTGCCTCGAAAGGTGCCATCTGGATACTGGCTTGGTAGCTGTTATTGTAGGCAAATTCGGCTAGGGGTAAGTGGCCATGCCAGCTTCCGCCGAAATCTATAATGCATGCTCGCAACATGTCTTCAACAACCTGATTATTCCTTTCCATCTGACCATCTGTCTGGGGATGAAAAGCAGTACTGAAATTAAGTTTCGTTCCTAGAGAGCGTTGTAGACCCTTCCAGAAGTGAGATGTAAAGCGAGGGTCTCGGTCAGATACTATAGACACAGGAATTTCATGGAGTCTAGTGACCTCCTTGATATATAGGGCAGCAAGAACATCAATCGACCACCGACTCTTGATAGGCAAGAAATGAGCCGATTTAGTAAGGCGATCGATGATTACCCAAATTCCATCACGTCCGCCCCTAGACCTGGGCAAACCCTTGATGAAGTCCATGCCGATGTCTTCCCATTTCCACTTGGGGATATCTAGTGGATGCAATCTTCCAGCGGGCTTCTGATGTTCCGCCTTCACCTGTTGGCATGTCAAGCATCTAGACACAAAGTCTGCTATCTCCCTTTTCATATTGGGCCACCAAAATGTTCTTTTTATGTCTTGGTACATCTTAGTGGCTCCAGGGTGGATCGTATACCTCGCTCGGTTAGCTTCTTCAAGAATCCTCTTCTTCAGCTCAGGATTGTCTGGTGCACATGTCCGTTCATGGTATAATAATCTGCCATCGAGTGCCGACTTGAAATCAGATTTCTCGTCCAGCTTTTATTTTATTTCCACTAGGGTAGGATCTTCTTCTTGCAACCTCTTGATTTCAGCTAGCAAATCCAGATGTACACTTATGAGAGATAGAGTAATACACCTGTCATTCTCATCCATGCTTATATTGAGTTCAGAGAATTTTTCCAGCAGCTTCCATTCTTGAACCATACAGTTGGTTATTAGGGCTCTCGGCTTCCGACTAAGGGCATCTGCTACGGAATCACCCTTACCAGGATGATATTGTATAGTGAAGTCAAAATCCTTGAGATACTCGAGCCAACGCCTTTGTCGCATGTTCAGCTCTCTCTGAGAGAATAGATATTTAAGGCTTTTATGATCGGAGTATACGGTGAATTGCTCTCCGTAGAGATAGTGCCTCCAGACCTTTAAAGCCAATACCACTGCGGCCAGTTCCAAATCATGCACAGGGTAGTTTTCTTCATGCTTCTTTAATTGCCGGGAAGAGTATGCAATGACTCTTCCATTCTGCATCAATACACATCCGAGGCCGATACCAGATGCATCGGTATATATCTCGTATTTCTCCCCTTCAATTGGAAGAGATAAGACCGGTGCAGTGGTCAATAGATCCTTCAAAGTTAAGAAACTCTTTTCACAGTCTTCATTCCACTCATAAGGCACTTCCTTGCGAGTCAATTTGGTAAGAGGAACAGCAATCTTGGAGAAGTCCTTGATGAAACGCCGGTAATAACCAACTAAGCCCAAGAAGTTACGAATCTCCGTTGCATTCGTCGGTCGTCCCCAGTTTGCACGGCTTCGACCTTTGTAGGATCAACAGAAATTCCATTCTTGGAGATAACATGTCCCAAGAAGGACACTTCCTCCAGCTAGAACTGGCATTTGCTGAATTTTGCATATAACTTATTGTCCCGCAATACTTGTAATACCTTCTTGAGATGTTCCTCATGATCTTCTTTAGTCTTTGAGTAGATCAATATATCATCAATGAAGACCACAATAAATTGGTCTAAATAAGGCCGATAAATGCTATTCATTAACTGCATGAAAGCTGCAGACGCATTTGTTAGTCCGAAAGGCATAACAGTAAATTCGTAATGCTCGTACCTACTTCGAAATGCAGTTTGTAAATATCCTCCTCCTTGATCCTCAATTGGTGATAACCAGACCGAAGATCTATTTTGGAGAAATACTTTGCTCCTGATAATTGGTCGAACAGCTCATCAATTCTCGGCAGTGGGTACTTATTTTTGATTGTAAGATTGTTTAACTGCCGATAATCAATGCATAATCTCAATGTGCCATCCTTCTTTTTAACAAATAGCACAGGTGCTCCCCATGGGGAAGTACTCGGCCTAATAAACCCTTTCTTCAGTAAATTCATCAACTGCTCCTTCAGCTCTTTCAGTTCCGCAGGAGACATCCTGTAGGGTGCTTTAGAAACAGGACCGGTACCCGAAACAATATCTATTGTGAATGACACTTCCCTCTCCGGGGGTAAACCAGGTAATTCGTCTGGAAATACATCGGAGAAGTCCCGAATCACTCGGATGTCTTCAATTTTCATCTTCTCGACTTCTGTGGTAGTTACAAAAGCCAGAAAAGCCATACATCCTTTCTTCACCAGTTTACTAGCTCGGAGAGCTGAGATAAGCAGGGTTTTATTCCGAGATTTGTTAAAAACTAGCTCGGGATAATCCTCAAAAGCTATTTTGCCATGCCGACAATCTACCGTTGCTTGGTAGGTGGATAACCAGTCGGCTCCCAATATGACATCATAACATTCCATGTCAAGGCATATCAGGTCGACAGGTAGATTATTATCTTGAACCATCACCTCACAACTTGGGTAGTGATGCATGATATCCGATTTGTTTCCAAGAGGTGTAGATATAATTAAATCTATCCGTTCAGGTTCTTTGGAAAATGAAGCAGTAAACTTCTTGGAAACAAATGAATGAGTTGCTCCAGTATCAAATAAAACTCTAGCAGGTTTAGAGCAAACAGTCAATGTACCTTCCACGATTCCTCCTTCCACATATTCCGTCCCTTGAAGAGCTTGCAGACGGCCTTGCTTTTTAACTGGACGCTTCTCGTCCTTGTTGGCTTGCTCCTTCATCAACGGACAGTCGGGAATTCGGTGCTCCCGACTACCACATCGGAGACACGCTCCTAGTTTCCTCCAGCACTCCTCGGTCTTATGACCCGCTTTATCACAAAATTTGCAAATATCCTTAGAAGCCATAACGTCGGGGAAGGGCTTGTTGCTGATAGCGAGGAATGGCTTGTGATTTTTCTGGAACCTCTTCTCCTTGGAAGACTCGCCTCCATTAAAAGTTCGCTTCTTGTTAAAGGGTGGTTTGACGCTTCCTGGACTTGTAACATGCTCCTTCTTGTCCTTGCCCCGAATCCTTTCAGAAAATTCGGTGGCGTCCTCCAGCAGTTGAGCACGACGAACCATTTCCGAGTAGACTTGGACGTCCATCGGTGCAAGCTGAGTAATATATTGGGGCCGTAGCCCGTTGAGAAATCTCCTCGCCTTCATCTTCTTCGTACACACCAAGTGTGGTGCATGACGGGAAAGTCTCGAGAACTGGGCCTCATATTCAGCCACCCTCCGGGTCCATTGCTTCAGTGCGGCAAATTCTGCGGCCTTCTTCTCTTGCACCCGGTCTGAGAAATATTTGCCGTTGAAGTGCTCGACGAATTCCGTCCACGTGACATAACCGTCGGGCAGTGTGGCTTCCACGGACTCCCACCAGCTTCGCGCATCCCGGTCCAATTGGAATGTAGCCAATAAGACCTTTTCTTCATCCGTGCATTGCATTACATAGAAGATCCTCTCGGTCTCCTTTAGCTAATGTTCGGCATCATCGGGGTCCACCGAACCCGCAAACTTGGGTGGGTTCATGTTACGGAAATCCCGGTGAAGGTCACCGGCTCCACGGTGAGCTCCGCGAGCACCGCCTTGTGCCACCTGCTGTAGCGCCTCAGTAAGCCCTTGCACGGTGCGCTGCATCTCGCGCCATTGTGCCCTCTCGGCGGCCATTTCCTACAAAAGAATTTTAAGATAAATGATATTGAGCTTTAAGGTTAAGGGGGACATTTTTTTATTATAACTTAACCCATGGCTCTACCCATCTCACGAGGTAAGATCTAACCAATTCTATCCTTAGACATTTCCAAAAATAACATATATATATTTTCCCAGATTATATATATATATACATTTTTCCAAGAAGTTTTCTATCCTATAATTGGAAAAAAAAATTTATAGAAGTTTCTAGGTTTGTCTAAGAAGACATTTCTAGATTTATCTCCTAATTAGAACTTTCTAGGGTTTACCTAGATAGACATTTCTAGTTAGACTAAATACGTGTTTTACCTAGGAAAATTCTTAATCCTAGGCTCTGATACCAAGAAAGCTGTCACGTCCCGAGTGCGGAAGCTTACCCGTGGCGCGACAGTTTTATATAGAACCAAAGCGAGCTAGCTATTCGATGGAATTCTTCATTTTGATAGTTAATAGAGTGCGCAAATAACTAAGATTTAACTTGAAATTAATACAAATAATCCGAGATGACAATTGTTACCACTAACCAAATGACAATTACACACATTTCTCGAGTCCGACTACTAGGCTTCAAGCCCTTATTACAGTTCTAATAAATTAGACTAATACAACTGACATCTGACATAATTGGATACAATGACATAATTACTACACCACAATTAACAAGACAACATGATAATTCCATTTCTACACTCATCACTCAGACTCATTCCCTTCCGAGTTCTGGCTGATATCCGCACTACCTGAAAAGGTTAGAAAACAACTAGATGAGTGAATCGCTCAGTAGGATTTACATCTCAAGTTCTAACATGCTTTAAGTGAATTACCCATTTATTTAATGTAGGTAAACTATGCATGCAGACAGATAGATATCAAAGAATCGTAAAATCGACAGGAGTAGAAAGTGAGAGTATATGGATTGCACAATTTCAAGTAGCAGTAGCAAGTGATAGTAAATGACATCAAGCCAGTGATAACTAAGAAGTGATAACTGGAATAGCAACATGTTAATCAAGCTAGCAATAGTAAACAAAGTAGTTTCAAGCATGTATAACTTGAATTGGCTAAGTAAACACTTTTACCCTTCTGCGGGTCTCAAGTCAATCAATCAAGTAACATCAGGAGAATGAGTGAAATGCCTAAAGTCTAGCAAGCAAGTACTCCGGTGCAATGCCAAACACCGTGGTCAATAAACTCCCATGGGCACAAGTACCTTCGGGTGCTCCTCCCAGGACCAGACCGGGCCCTATATGCACAGCATTGGTCATGTTTGTCGACATCCACTCTCGTTTATAGCCAATATGGAATTTCAAGGGTTGACTCGGTAAGATGTATATAAGGTGGATTATAGAATAGAATCCAAGGCGTATCGTTATGTAGGGACGAACTAGGAGTAAAAACCCGTAACGTTCAATACATGCTAATGACAATAGGAGTTTTAGACTAACTTACTGGTGTTGACACGCATGTCGATATTAGTTATATATATATATATTTTATCCAAAATATATATGTATATATATATATCCGATTATAAAATTCTGTCCAATATAATGGAGGTTATAGGTATGGATACCTTCTGTCCGATATACATATATGAGTTAGTCAAAATGGTGATTTATTATAATAATCAGAAATTAATTATGAAAATAAGTTTTTTTTATGTTGAATATAGTTCTAACTTGCTAAAAATGATATTAACATGTTGAGAATGAGTTTCATATGTTACTTTACTGGTAAGATGATAAAAATAAATTTTTCATGCTTGATTTAATTTTTACATGCTGAAAATTAATTATTAACATGCTAAAATTAACTATTAACATGTTAAAATTAATTAGCTTACTGATAGGATGATAAGATAAGGTTTCCATGCTGATTACAGAAATTTTCTGATAACAACATAATTTTATCATGCTAAAATTTATTTTTCTACATTTATTTGCTAATTATTTGATAGGAAAATAGAATTATCATGCTGAAAAATAGTTTTAATACACTGAAAATAACTATAACATGCCAAAAATAATTATAACATGCTGGAATAATTTTTACCATACTGTAAGAAATGTTATCATGTTGGAAGTAATTTTTATGCCTTAATTTACTACTTTATTTAATAGAAAAGTAAGTTTTATATGTACAAAATAGCTTTAAATAGATTTTAACGTGCTGAAAATAATTTTTATGTCTCAATATGTATAAAATAATTCTATCATATTGGTAGTCACTTTTAACATGCTGGAAATAGTTTTAACATGTTGGGGATAATTTTTAGTATGTATAAACTAATGTGGTGAAAATTAGATTTTTACAAAAAAAATAATTTCGTTCTACAAATATATATATATAATGAAGGTGCTTGTTAATGGAAGTATATATATGAATTTATATACATATATAATGAAGGTGCTTGTATATACAATTAATGGGAGTATATATATATATATATTTAAGGGGTTTTATGTCATTTTTCATTAAGTTCACAGCATGTGTCGACAATAGTGTCGACACTTACTGTTCATTTTTGGTCTCTGCTGTACAGTGAGCATTACAATGTTTTGTGTGTCGACACCGGTGTCGACACATGGTTTAAATGTGCATGTATGTTGTTAAGTTAACAGCATGTGTCGACACCTGTGTCGACACCGGTGTCGACACCTGTGGCGACACATGGCTTATATGTTCACGGAAGCGGTTAAGTTAACATCATGTGTCGACACCTGTGTCGACACCGGTGTCGACACCTGTGTCGACACATGAGGTTCTTTTACGGTTTTCAATTAACAGCATGTCTTAAATTCTGTGTCTATTGTTAATTAAGTCTTATTTTGGTTTAATCATCTTGTTAATCAAGTGTTTAAGGTTTTAATCCATGGTTTAATTTTTGATTTGTCAAAACTCTGGGGTAAGTGTCGCGTAGGTGTCGACACGTGCGCAACACGTGAAGAAGTGTTATCGAGTAGGTGTCACGTAGGTGTCGACACGTGCGCAACACGTGAACATATAATGGAAGTGTTATCGCGTAGGTGTCGCGTAGGTGTCGACACGTGTGCAACACCTGAAGTGTTATCGCGTAGGTGTCGCGTAGGTGTCGACACGTGCGCAACACTTATCGCGTAGGTGTCGACACGTGCGCAACACATGACCATATAATGTAAGTGTTGCAGGTGTTGCGTAGGTGTCGCGTCAGTGTCAACACTTGCGCAACACCTGAATATATAATGGATGTGTTGCCCAGGTGTTGCGTAGGTGTCGCGTAAGTGTCAACACTTGCGCAACACTTATGCAACACCTGAATATATGAATATATAATGTATAATGGAAGTGTTGCCCCAGGTGTTGCGTAGGTGTCGCGTAAGGGTCAACACTTGCGCAACACTTGTGCAACACCTAAATATATAATGGAAGTGTTATGTGAGGTATTGACATTGAGTGATTTGGTAGATTAACAGGTTAATTAAGCATGCTAATAGATTAGGTATGATGTTAGATTAGTTAATAAAGCTAATTCTTGTTAATTATGAGACTAATACATGCTAATTGTTCCAGATTAAGCTATTGCATGCTAACTACGAGGCTAACACATGTTGTATAAATACGAAATATCGCATGGAGATGAGACTAAGACTAACTGCCTAGACTAATCATCCTAGATTAGCTACTAGTTTAATTAAAAATTGAGAACACCTACCTCGGGTATAAGGGCAGCTTTCTTCTGCAACGTCGGAGGCTCCCCTTTCTCTGCAGCAGCAGCAACCCTTTGGAAGAATGAAGGGAGTCTCGATATAGGGAGTATTATAGTGTTTTGGGATAGTCACGAAGGGATAAGATGCTACATAATTCGCATCTCAGTGCGATGCCAGCTCAAACGGGCTGTTCATGTCTGAGAAGAGGACATATGCCAACGCAGGTTTGTTTGTGGTCATGTAAGCTGTGTCGGTGCAAGTAGCCTATAGCATATAATTATTTGGCACAAAACGTATAAAATGGTGAATGCTAGGATTTGAACCCTGGTCATTGGATTTAAAGGCAAGTCACTTAACCAATTACACTAGGAAGCCACTTGTTAAGTAAATAACATTTACATATGATAGATCCGTGTTCCAACTTCTTACTTAAGCTTCCCATAGGGTTTATCTAATATAAATTTTTTTTTATTTGGAAAATATTATAAATAATAATTGTTTTTTTTTTCATTTTTTTATAAGGGGTGTTACATGTGCACCGACTGTTCCGGCATGTATCTCTTTCATCACTTGCCAGGCCTCCTTTGTAGATAAGCAGCGGAGCAAAATCTTTTTGTGGGCGTCCGCCATGATTCGGAACAGTGTTCCGCTTCGGAACTCATAGGAATCCTTGGTCCTAAGGAGCTTCATTCTTTCCTCTTTACTTTTGGGTAGCTGCTGGTGGAGGAACCACTGTATAAGGTGTTGTCTCCAGTCGGGCTCCTGTGTTTCTTCGGCTAAGTTAGCCTCACATTCCTCTGGACATGACTCTAGCATACTGGGAACCTGCCGTCGATTTATCACAATAATGTTGAGTGTTTCATCTGATGGGACTGCTAGTGAACTGGCCAATTTTGCCAAAGCATCAGCTTGAGCATTATGCCCCCGGCCCACATGACTAAGCTTAATATGGTGGAAGTTTGCCATAAGGCGCAGTGCTTTTTGACAATAAGGGTTTAATTCTGGCTTACGCACCTCAAACTCCCCTTGCATCTGTTTTATTATCAGCATTGAGTCACCAAACACTTGGAGCATATGGATTCCCATGCTGAGAGCGATTTGTAGGCCAATTATCAGAGCTTCATACTTAGCTTCATTATTGGTTCATGGCTTGTTTATTGAGCACGAAGTGTATATCACTTCCCCTTCAGGCAACTTCAGGACAATGTCGGCTCCTGCTCGGACTCTGACCTGCCCAGTTGAGGTAGTTTCTGTTCTTGATGCCCCATCAAAGTAGAGCTACCATATCACTGGCTGAGCTTGGCATGCCTCTAGTGTTTCATCATCAGGGAGTTCAATTCCTAATGGAGTATCTTCTGGTGCAGGGTGCGCTGCAAAGAAGTCGGCTACGGCCTGACCTTTTATGGCTCCCCGAGACACATATGAAATTTCAAATTCCATTAGGATCATGGCCCATTTGCCGAGTCGACCTTTGAGTGCTGGTTGGGATAATATGTACTTGAGCGGGTCAGCTCCAGATATCAATCTAATTTCATGGGATAGCATGTAATGCCAGAGTTTCTTGACAATGAAGACCAGTGCCAAGCAAGTCTTTTCTATAAAAGTATATTTCTCTTCAGTCCTTACTAACATTCTGCTGAGGTAGTAAAGGGCTTGCTCCTTTCCTTCTTCATTCACTTGAGCTAGCATTGCCCCCAAGGAACAGTGAGTGGCTGCTATGTAAAGAATGAGAGGCCTTCCTTTAATCGGCGCTCCCAACACCGGAGGGGTCTTCAGATATTCTTTCAACTTCTCAAAAGCTGCTTGGCATTCATCGTCCCAAAAGAACGGCATATCTTTCGTCTGAGTTTGTGGAAAGGGTGACACCGACCCGACATATTTGAAATAAATTGGCGAATATATGCCAGTCGGCCTTGCAAGGTCTGCAGCTCTGATAGACTCTTCGGAGGAAGGAGTTCTTGAATAGCTTTAATCTTGGATGGATCAATTTCAATGCCTCTGTGTCAGACAATGAATCCAAGGAATTTCTCGCTGGACACACCGAAGGCGCATTTCATGGGGTTCATTTTTAACTCATATTGGCGTAGCCTTTGAAACACTACCCTCAAATCTTGCAGATGGTCTTCCTTTCTCTTGGTCTTCACCACCAGATCATAAATATAGCACTCCACCTTCTTGTAGAGCAAGTCATCGAATATCTTCGTCATGGCTCTTTGGTATGTAGCACCGGCATTTTTGAGGCCGAACGGCATCCTTTTGTAATCGAATATCCCCTTTGGGGTGCGGAATGCCGTATGGACCCTATCTTGCTCAGTGATCCAAATCTGGTTATATCCGGATGATCCGTCCATAAATGAGAGGGCTTCGTGGCCCGTGGTGACATCAATCATCACCTCAGTGATTGGCACAGGGAAGTCATCTTTCGGGCATGCTTTGTTGAGGTCCCGAAAGTCAACACATATTCTTATCTGCCCATTTTTCTTCTTCACGGGAACTATATTTGCTAACCATGTTGTGTACTGATTTTCTTCGATGAACCCCACATCAATGAGCTTGTCGATTTCCCCATTAATTTGATTAATCAACTCTGGCCGCATCTGCCTAGGAGGCTACTTTACAGGCTCCGCTCTTAGATCAATCGATAGCAGATGTTGCGCTACATCAGGGTTCAACCCCAACATCTCATTGTAGGTCCAGGCAAAATAGTCCCAGAACTCTTTCAGAAATTGTATATATTACTCTTGTTCTTCTGCTGACAACAGTGCACTGAGAAAGGTGGGTCTTGGATCCTCCTTGCTTCCCAAGTTCACTTCTATTAGCTCACCAATGGTAGCCTGACTGCCATCTTCGACCTCTGGTGGAGCTCCTTCGAGGTTTACAAAGCCTCCATTGATGTAATCTTCTTCAGCCTCGAGGACTTCCAGCTCCCCGAGCGATGTATAAGTCGATATCAGGTCTTTGAAGTTGGCCAGTGATTGTTGGTTTTCTTCGGATTGACTCTTCGGGATTAGAGGAACTTGTTCCTCAATTTCTTTGTTCAGTGTTGAATCATCGGACCCTCCACCGGGTTTTGTTCAACTTTGCTTTGTTGTCTTGATGTCTCATCTTGTGGTTCTGACATATAACCTTCTGCCCCTTGAGGGTCCACAGGTAAAAGCTCTTCTGTCGGGTCTGCCAAGTCCTGCATGGCTCGGATCTCCTCCAGTATGTGTTCAAATTCCAAGCACTTCTTTTCTTCCCCAGAAGCTTGATCTTCATCAGGTGTCCCCCTGTCAAATCTGGCATCAGTTTAGGGCAGATCCTTCTTGGGGAGGAGCTCCTTCCAGTATTGGAATAGAGCGACTTCATATTGTCCCCCTGAGCTCTCACAACTGTCGTAGGCTTCAGTACCACCTTTAGGGCGGTGTGTTGCTTCATCGCCATATGGCGGGTAATCATCATAATCCGCCCCGAAAGGGTCTTCATGGATGAAGTAGGTGGAGATAACATCAACCTCTATCTCATAATACTCCTGCAGGGTGTAGCCCAGCCCCAGGTACCGAGTGATCCTCAGTAATTCTTTGTTGTTTTTGGGCGGATCCCAGAGTTTCTGGAATGCCTTCTTCTGGCCGAGAGGCTGCAGCAAGGGCATTTTCATTTTGGTAAACATCCGGGAGACTCGCTGGGCAGTGTAATCCAGACCCGATATCGGTACCATCCTGTTGGTTGCCTCCTCCGGGATTACACAGTCTTCATCATCCTCATCGACAGGTTCTCCAGGGTAGAATATCATAGGGGGTTCGCCGAAACGGAAAACCTCCATAGTCTTCAGTGGTTGCACTGTCTGGCATTCCAAGCTCGGAATGGGTTTGAACAGTCCATACGGGATCTCAACGAGCTTGAGCTTTTCCTTCACATCATCTTCTGCTTTGTCAGGGTAAGCAACTGGTGGTGCAATTCTGGAAAAGTCCCCGGTTTGAGAGACGTGGGTGACCTCCTATTGTTCCACGTAACCCGGGGGTGGTAGAGGGGACCACTCGTCTGCTTTTGACATTGCTTTATTCTGACTTGCAGGAGCCTCTTTCTTCTTTGCCCCTTGGGAGACTTCCGTATAAAACAGTGCATCGAGCATGTGACACTCGTATACTTCAAAGGGATGCAAGTCTGCAAACACCCTCTCTTCTTTGCCATTGTGGCAGTACTTGATATACTGGTGCAATGTGGAGGGCACTATTTGGTATCTATGCATCCAGGGTCGTCCCAGTAAAGCTTTGTATGTAGTATTAGAACTTATGACATAGAACTGCACTGTGGTGGTGAAATCACCCAATGTAAGGTTGAATTCTATCACTCCGAGTGGAGTTTCACATTTCTGATTGAAGCCAGCAATCCTCATATCCTTCACTTTGGTGAGGTGCAGATCAAAATAATACTTTTGATAGATGCGGTAGGGTAGGATGTTTACAGCAGCTCCCGGATCTATCAGAATTCGACTTAATGGCTGACAGTTGAGATGCCCCCTCATATACAGAGGCATGTTATGATTGGGGTCAGGAATTGACATGTCATCCTCCGTGAATGTAATAGCTGGCCCGGAGTTAACCTCTGTCAGGAGTGCTTCATATTGAGCTGGCGACTGTAGAGCAGCAATAATAGCTTGGCGAGCTTCTTCACTCAAGGAAAGGATCTCCCATATAGAAAACCTTGTGGGGAGCTTCTTCAGCATCTTCATAATTCAGCTGCCCACTCGAACGTTGGACAGTCGCATCTGTTGTGCCCCTGTGGTTTTGATGATTGGTTTTGATGTGAGTTAAACACTGTGAGTCACCTTGCTGTTATTCAGTCATCTTATCAGATCATAATGCAGTCTTTCATATGTTCAGTCATTCTGCTGTTCAGTCAGTTTATCAGATCATAAAGCATTGCATTTGATGTTCAGTCAAACTATCTGCTGCATAAAGCATTCATATACATATATGGCTATTGCATTTCTCTGCTTGTGGAAGTCTGCTTGTGGAAGTCTGCACATTGCACAGCATGCAGCAACTCCAAGTCTACACACTGCATTGCATGCGAGACTTCAAGTCTATACATCGCACAGCTTGCAAGACTTCGAAGTGTGTACATTGCATAGCATGCAGGCGGTCTAAGTCTGTACATTGGCCTAGTGTCGCAACACTAAGTCTGTACATTGCATAGCATGCAGGCATTCAAAGTGTGTACATTGCATAGCATGCAGGCGGTCGAAGTGTGTACATTCCATAGCATGCAGGCGGTCTAAGTCTGTACATTGGCCTAGTGTCGCAACACTAAGTCTGTACATCGCATACAGGCAGGCATTCGAAGTCTACACATTGTTGTGTGATCGCAAGTCTATACAATGTCTGCTTTACCTACGTTAAAGTCTGGACAATATTGACTTTACCTACGATAAAGTCTATACATTATTCAGCGTCTTATGCATCGTCTCACTCGAAGTCTGTACAGTCTGGCAGCGTCTCATGCATCATCTTAGCAAGTCTGTACAGAGTCTGGCAGCGTCTTATGCATCGTCTTGACCAAGTCTGTACAGACCGTTGTCGCAAGACTAAGTCTGTACACTCCCTGTGCTTCTTTGTGTTTCAAGTCTGTACAGAGTTTGCCTTGCCTTGCCCTGCATACATATCCAAGTCTATACAGCCAGTGTCTGCGTTGCCTTGCATTTCATCAAGTCTACACATCGTAGCATGCACGCATAGTAAAGTCTATACATTGCTGCATTGCAAGAGATCAAGTCTGCACACTGCATCGGTTGTTCATGCATTGCACATCATCAAGTCTGTACACTGGCAGCAGCAATGCTCGCACAACACATGCCATAGCACTGCTTATATGAAGTCTATACATGCTCTAGCATTGCATATATAAAGTCTGTACATGGCACGGTTTCGTATTCTAAGTCTATACATCCGTTGTGTCTTGTGCATGCATCATTCAAAGTATGTACAGCCTGTGTTCACAACACAAAGTCTGTACATCGTTCTGCTTGCACAAACGCCAAGTCTATACATTGGCTTTTGCTTGCACGAGATGAAGTCTTCACATTGCAGCTTGTGGTTCATTCGTCTAAGTCTGTACAGCCTGTTCCACATACAAGTCTGTACATGCATTAACTGTGAGCATGGCATATTCTATACATTGTTGAGCTTCACACACATATCTTCTAAGTCTATACATCCATCTGTTGAAGATTGATCATGTCTATACATTGTGTGCATCTAGCTGCTAAGTCTGTACATACCTTGACTGCATGCCTGAGCATCCCTTGTCGTTGTGCATACTTAGTTAGATGCTAAGTCTATACATTGCTCATGCATCTTTACTTAAAGTCTATACATCCGTTTGCTCCTTTATCATGCATGCATTATAGCAAGTCTGAACATTGTTTTCTCATGCACGAAATCAAAGCCTGTACATGCCTCTGCATTGCATATGTGAAGTCTATACATGCTATAGCTTCGCATTCACAAAGTGTGTACACGCCACTGCATTGCATACATGAAGTCTGAACATTGCTTCAACGTTGCCTTCAGCCAAATCCATACATCGACTGGCAGCCTTCAGCAAAGTCTAAACATTGCATCATTGTGCATCCATTGCTTTCATCAAGTCTGTACACTGCATCACTTGTTCATGCATTGCCTTCACAGCAGAGTCTACGCTTTCCCCCCACAGCCTGCACAGCATGTCCATACAGCATCTAGCATCTTGCAAATAAAGTCTATACAACGTCCCACAGCAGCACTGCAATGTCTACACATCATGGCAGCCTGCATGCAATGTCTCTACATTGCATTTGGCAGCTTGCACAGCAAAGTCTATACAGCGTCTAGCAGCTGTACGCAAAGTCTGAACATTGCGTCTGGTAGCCTGCACGCCAAGTCTGTACAGCCTGTGCTTTGTTGATCGACTGAACTCTTCTTTAATCTTGCAGGTGTCTGGGCACGTGATCCGAGGTTGGCACCTGGCACGTGATCTGAGGACAAAGAGGGCACAAGCCCTGCACACGCCCTAATTGCTGCTGCTATAAATATGATGCTTCCTCCATCAGAAGAACAGATCGAAAAAGAAAGAGAGGGCAGCAGAGAGTGATAGAGCAGTGATAAAGGAAGAGTGATCGAAGCAGAGAGGCAAAGAGCAGAAGTAGCAGAAGAAAGAAAAGAGGAAGAAGAGAGAAGTTGAGAGCCAGAGTGAGAGAAGCATCAAAAGAAAAAGATAGAGTGTGAGAGCAGCAAAAGAAAAAGAAAGAGAGATAGAGCTCGTGAGGATTGAAAGAAAAGAGAAAGACAGTGAGAGAGAAAAGGAGAGCAGTGATAAAGGAAGAGTGATCGAAGCAGAGAGGCAAAGAGCAGAAGTAGCAGAAGAAAGAAAAGAGGAAGAAGAGAGAAGCTGAGAGCCAGAGTGTAGCAACCCTAATAAATGAATAATTGAAATGAATTAAAACATATATATTACAGAAGTAATATATATAAAAGGAATAGGGTTAATTGGACGAAATAAAACAAATTAAAAATAACGCCTCTTATTAAGGCGTTAATTTATAAAGAAACGCCTCTATCCATGGCGTGAATAAAGAAAGGACGCCCACACCTACAGTCGTCAGTTCTCACGCGACCAAATGGGTAAGTAAAAGAAACGCCCCTATCTTGGGCGTGTTTTAAAACACGAAACGCCCTTTTTCAAGGCGCTTTTTAAGAAACGCCCTTATGCAAGGCGTTAATTAAAGAATACACGCCCTGACCAAAGTCGTTAATTCCATTCGGAACCGTTCGAACCCAGAACTTATCCAGGGTAAGTGATAGCTATGAGGAAGAGTTCGAATGTGGTAATAACTCAATCTTGGAAATATTACTTCCAATCAAACACTACTTTTGTTAGAACTCCAAAATCCTATAAATAGTCTTGATCGACCAAACCCTAAACCTATTTGATCGTTCTACTGCTGCAAGGTAAGTGAAGAACGTATGTTCTTCTTATTTTCTTTTGCCCTCTGTTTCGACTGCATGAAGAACTGATAATTCTTCATTGTCTTTTCTTTGTAGGAGGCTCCACAGCCACTGCCGAAGAACAAGGTAATGTTCTTCAAACCGTTTTCCTAAACTTCGGTTATATCTTCATACTCCCTCCTTTCTTCCCCTACAGGTTGATTGAAGATCATCGTCGCCATCATCTTCATCAACTGAATTTTTCTTCTTCCTGTCCGATCTGCATACGGCTGCTATTAGAAGCTTCAGTGTGTTCTTATCAAGTCATTCACGTGTTCCATCTCCAGATATCAATTAAGGTAGGATTTTCTCAAGTTATTGTAGCCCAAATAAGAATTAATGCAAGATATCTATACATAAGCATGGCATGCATACTGTTTATAAGGTTTTTATTACGTCCTCTGCAATATTTTGAAAGAAACGCCCTTGATCAGGGCGCTAATTTAAAATACACGACCATGCAGTGGTCGTCAATTTAATATTTGACGCCATGTACGCAGGCGTTAATTTCATAAGACTCACCTGAAAATTGATAATTGATCCTGTTTAAAATTCAATAAATTATGAAATATAGATTCTAATATCTTGCATACCCCTACCTGTGAATTCCTGTTATACTGCAACGACGTGTCTCATGTCCCTTGAAATTTTATTTCCTGTAATATTGTAAAATTCTTGAAATTCACGACTTGGACAAAGTCGTTTTCCATATTTTAACGCCCCAGAACAAGGCGTGAATCTGAAAAGTAACGCCCCTTCCTAGGGCGTGTATCCGTTAAAATCCTGAAATTTACATATTCTGTAAAATGGAATTAGAAAGTAACGCCCCTTCCAAGGGCGCGTTTTTGATCTCAACTTTGAATAAACGCCCCCAGGCAAGGCGTGTTTTTGATAAATTAATGAAATAATGAAAATTCTGCAAATTGGCAATATATGTAAACGCCCTCATGTTAGGCGTTAATTATTCAATACACGACTTTACTCAAGTCGTTATTTTACTGTAACCTGATTTCGTCTTGATTCTATTACCGATGGTTTCATATTATACATATATATATATATATATATATATATATATATATATATATATATATCGGCACTATTCTCCATTCCGTGAGTATAGTCCCACTTTTTACGTTGATTTATCGATCACACTCAACTCTCATTGACATACAAGCTCTCCATTGGACATTCCGTTCCTTTGGACTAGCGAGTTAGTCATAGAGACCTCCGTAAGACTCCTCGTAGCCTTGGATTCCCTCAAGGCCGACTGAGCTGGTTGTACCCTAAAAACCCATTACACGATCCTTGCCATGTCAATCTAAAGAAACATGGTATACCGGCCCTTATGATTATACAAAGAGTATATCATAAGAAAGTCTTAATGGGATGATGATATCATGCCATATCATGTAGTTCTTGTAAACCCCAATTCTATGATAAGAATGAGGGTATCTCGCTTGATCTTATGTTCATGTGGACCTCAGTTCTATATAAAGAATGTCCACATCGATTTATCATGGTACCTAAGTTAAGGGAACCATATTCTACCTAGTTTTATCGAACTCGTGATTATACCGTTATTATCGCCATTCTATGGCCTTTGTCATATTTTTGGACTCTATTCTATCAATGTTGTCATACGTATCTACAAACTTGATTATTGAAATTCTATATTGGCTATATAAACAAGAGTGGATGTCAAAACACATGATAAATGCCTGCGCATATAGGGCCCGATCTGGTCCTGGGAGGAGCACCCGAAAGTACTTGTGCCCATGGGAGTTAAAATGATAAGGTATCTGGCATTATACCGAGTACTTGACTTGCTTGATTGGACATTCCACACACATCTTGTACTTGACTCGTACTTGACATGAAATGAAATGCGTGGCCCAAAAAAGGGTAATTTACTTGCTTGCTTGATACATGATAGCCAAAGTTCTTGACATGATTTGTTAAATGTACTTGCTTGAATATCTCGAATAAACTTGTTATCTTGTTGAAAGTTCATGATAAGTTCATCTTATTTCCTTGATACTACATTCTATCTATCCTGTCGTGTTATGCGAGCATGCATAGCTTTATTGCATTCATAAAAATGTAATTACTTAAGCCCCTCGCTAGTACTTGAGATATAATTTCCTACTGAGCGTTCGCTCATTCCGTTTGTCCCTTTGTACTTTTCAGGTAAGTCCGACGACGATGGAAGTCAATCGGATGGGAATGGTCAAGAGTGAAAGTGATAGAGCTTCTACAAGTGTCGTCTAGTTGGTTCTATAGTTTTCTCGAGTCAACTATGTACTTTTCTTTTTGTTAAACAGAGTATTGGATTTGTAATAGTCTATCCATTATGAAATAAGGATTGGGTTATCTTGCTATTTTGCGCATCTCTGTCTTCGTGTCGAATACACGACCACTCTGATTGACATGATTGATATAGACACGTCACGCATCTCCGGGTATCTTCCGCGCTCGGGGCGTGACAGTCTTTGTGGTATCAGAGCCTAAGGTATTCAATTCCTAGGAAACCCAAGTCCAAGGATAGGTTTCAAAACCTTTAACCAAGTGAGAGTGGGTAGAACCAAGGGTTAAATGATCAATGAGTCCTTTATAAGATCATAGTGATATAATACTAACATAGCTATTGTAATTGTAGGATAATGGCTGTCGAACGTGCTCAATGGCGCAACATGCAGCGTACCCTTCAAGGGATGACCCAAGTGCTACAACAGGTAGCACAAGGTGGTGCTCCACGAGCTGGAAGCTTACACCAAGCATTCAAGAATATGAATCCCCCGAAGTTCATGGGATCGACCGATCCAGACGATGCCGAGCATTGGGTTCGGGAGATTGAACGTATATTCCGTGTTATGCAATGCACGGATCAGGACAAAGTCTTATTAGCTACTTTCCAGTTAGAAAAGGATGCTAGATGCTGGTGGGAGTCGATTGAAGCTACAATTGACCCAACTCAAGTTACATGGGGTGAATTCGTTGAATATTTCAACGCCAAATATTTCTCTGATAGGGTCCAGGAATCTTTATCGGTGGCTGATTATGAAGCACAGTTCTCTAGACTGTCTAGATATGCTAAGCATTTAATTAGCACGGAAAAGATGAAAGTCCGTAGATTTCTTAATGGGCTTAGGCCCCACTACATTACTCAACTGGCGCCTATGGATATTCAAGTTTATACTGAAATAGTGCGCCGAGCTCAGTTGCTTGAAGATGCCACGGAACTATCTGATAGGATCCGTGGGAAAGACAAAAAGGAGCAAGTCACAAGTTCGGGTTCTTTTAAACCCAACTTTACGAAGAGGCCCAATAATGGAGGTTCTTCCTCTCAAGATCAGAAGTTCAAGAAATACAAGCCTTTCTCTATCACCACTACACCTTCAAACGTAGTATGCAAGCATTGTGACAAGGCTGGTCACAAAACAGAAGAATGCTGGAGGAAATTAGGAGCATGTCTCCGTTGTGGGAGTCGTGAACATCGGATTCCCGATTGTCCATTAATGAATGACCAAGACGGTGAGGGTAAACGCCCAGTGACAAGGAACGCGCGTCTTCATGCAATCCAAGAGACCGAACCAGAAGAAGAAGGCGGATTGGTGGAAGGTACATTAAAAATTTGTTCCAAATATGCACATGTTTTATTTGACACGGGTGCATCGCATTCCATTGTTTCCAAGAAGTTTGCTGACCCATTGCCTCTAGAACCGGAATGGATGAAATTAGTATTGTCTACTCCTCTCGGAAACGAGACGGATATCACACATCATTACCAAAACTGTGAGGTATTGGTTCGAGGAAAGAATTTTCCTATTGATCTTATCTGCTTAGATCTAAAAGAGTATGATGTTATACTAGGAGCAGATTGGTTATCCAAATACCAGGCAACGGTTGATTGCCGTGATAGCAAGATTGTTTTCAAGGAATTTCCGGAACTGACTTATACTAGTCCTAAGAGTCGAAGCAAATCCCCTCTTATTTCGGCTCTTCGAGCAAGCAAGCTCGTCAAGAAAGGATGTGTATCCTTCCTTGCTTTTGTCACTATTAAAGAAGCTAAAGAAACCAAGATAGAGGACATTCAGGTAGTGCGAGAATTTCCAGACGTATTTCCGGAAGAATTGCCGGGATTACCCCCGCAAAGAGATGTGGCCTTTACCATCGACTTAGCCCCTGGTGCTGGTCCTGTTTCAAAGGCACCCTATAGAATGTCCCCTGCAGAACTAAAAGAATTGAAGAAGCAATTGATGGAATTGATTCAAAAAGGGTTCATTAGACCAAGTACTTCCCCGTGGGGAGCCCCAGTCCTATTTGTAAGGAAGAAGGATGGATCCCTGAGATTGTGTATCGACTATCGACAGTTGAATCATCTTACTATCAAGAACAAGTATCCACTGCCGAGAATCGATGAATTATTTGATCAGATTTCTGGATCCAAACATTTCTCCAAGATTGATCTCAGGTCTGGTTATCATCAATTGAGGATTAAAGACGAAGATATTCATAAAACTGCGTTCAGAAGCAGGTATGGCCACTATGAATTTGTTGTTATGCCTTTTGGACTAACAAATGTCCCTGCTGCCTTTATGCAGTTGATGAATAGCATATTCAGGCCTTATCTAGATCAATTTGTGGTGGTTTTCATTGATGATATATTGATATATTCCAAGACTAAGGAAGAACATGAAGAGCATTTGAGGATTTCATTACAAATCTTGAGGACAAATCAATTATATGCTAAGCTCAGCAAATGCGAATTCTGGCTTGGAGAAGTGGCTTTTCTCGGACATGTGATATCCAAGGATGGATTATCTGTAGATCCGTCAAAGGTTGAAGCAGTTAGGAATTGGGAAAGACCAACCAATGCTAGCGAGATCAGAAGTTTCTTAGGCCTTGCAGGCTATTACAGGCGATTCATCAAAGACTTCTCAACAATCGCCGTGCCACTTACAAGGTTAACTCGTAAGGAGATCCGATATGAATGGAGTGAGGAATGTGAAAGAAGTTTCCAAACTCTCAAAGATCATCTCACTACAGCTCCAGTGTTAGCTCTACCAACAGAAGGAGAGAAATTCGAGGTCTACACTGATGCTTCTGGCATTGGCCTTGGATGTGTCCTAATGCAACAAGGAAAGGTCATAGCATACTCTTCACGTCAACTGAAGAAGCATGAGGAGAATTACCCCGTCCATGACTTAGAACTGGCCGCGGTAGTATTTGCCCTAAAGATATGGAGACACTACTTATATGGAGTACAGTTTACTGTATACTCCGATCACAAAAGTCTCAAATATCTATTTTCACAAAAGGAGCTAAACATGAGACAAAGACGCTGGCTAGAATATCTCAAGGACTTCGACTTCAATATACAATACCATCCCGGAAAGGGTAATTATGTTGCTGACGCCCTTAGTCGAAAGCCGAGAGCAATGATAGCAAATTGTATGATGCAAGAATGGAGGTTACTTGAACAATTCTCCGAGCTCAATATAAGCTTGGACACGGAATCCAAAATTGTCACACTATCTCATGTAAGCATACAGTCAGATTTGTTATCTGAGATACAAACACTTCAGGATGATGATCCTATATTAGTAGAAATCAAAGGCAGATTAGAAGGACAATCTGATTTTCAACTAACTTCTGATGGAAGATTATCGTTCAAAGATAGAACTTGTATACCCGATTGTCCGGAATTAAAGAAGAAGATCTTAGATGAAGCTCACAGATCAAGATACACTATTCATCCTGGATCAACTAAAATGTACCAAGATGTAAAGAGGAACTTTTGGTGGCCCAATATGAAAAGAGAAATAGCGGACTATGTATCACGCTGTCTCACATGCCAACAGGTCAAGGCGGAACACCAAAAGCCTGCGGGAAAACTACATCCTCTAGATATTCCTAAGTGGAAATGGGAGGATATTGGTATGGACTTCATCATGGGTTTGTCTAAATCTAAAGGAGGACATGATGGAATCTGGGTTATCATTGACCGATTGACTAAATCGGCACATTTCTTGCCAATCAAAAGCCGATGGTCAATTGATGTGCTAGCTGCACTATACATCAAAGAAATAGTCAGGATACATGGAATTCCTGTCTCAATCGTGTCTGATAGAGATCCCCGTTTTACTTCTCATTTTTGGAAGGGATTACAACATTCGTTGGGAACAAGGCTCAACTTTAGTACTGCTTTTCACCCACAAACGGATGGTCAGACCGAGCGAACTAATCAAGTTGTTGAAGATATGCTGAGAGCATGCATTATTGACTTTGGAGGAAGCTGGCATGACCACTTACCTTTAGTTGAATTTGCATATAATAATAGCTACCAAGCTAGTATCCAAATGGCACCTTTCGAAGCCTTATACGGAAGGAGTTGCCGATCTCCCATATGTTGGAACGAAGTTGGAGAGAAACAACTATTAGGTCCAGACATGGTAAGGGATACAACTGAGAAGATACAGGTAATCAGAGAAAGATTACAAGTTGCTCAGACAAGGCAAAAGGCTTATGTTGATACCAGGAGAAGAGATCTTGAATTCCAGGTTGGAGATCATGTATTTCTTAAAATATCTCCTGGACGTGGCATACGAAGATTTGGTGTTAAGGGCAAGCTTACGCCAAGATTCATCGGACCATTTGAGGTACTCGAAAGAGTTGGCGAGGTTGCTTATCGCATCGCGTTGCCTCCTCAGTTGTCCGAGGTACACAATGTATTTCACATATCTATGTTGAAGAAGTATGTGCACGATCCGTCACATATTATTGAGCATGGAGATCTGGTGATCCAGAAAGATCTCACATATGAACAGAGGCCTTTAAAGATATTAGATCGAGAAATACGAGCTCTAAGGAATAAGGTTATTCCCATGCTTAAGGTGCAATGGAATAAGAATCCTGAACACGAAGCGACATGGGAGACCGAGGAATCTATGAAGAAACGATTTCCCGAGTTATTCTAAGAGGTATATGTCCTACACTCTCCACGTGTATAATTATATATATATTGAATTTGGGGACCAAATTCTTTTTAAGTGGGGGAGGGTGTAGCAACCCTAATAAATGAATAATTGAAATGAATTAAAACATATATATTACAGAAGTAATATATATAAAAGGAATAGGGTTAATTGGACGAAATAAAATAAATTAAAAATAACGCCTCTTATTAAGGTGTTAATTTATAAAGAAACGCCTCTATCCATGGCGTGAATAAAGAAAGGACGCCCACACCTACGGTCGTCAGTTCTCACGCGACCAAATGGGTAAGTAAAAGAAACGCCCCTATCTTGGGCGTGTTGTAAAACACGAAACGCCCTTTTTCAAGGCGCTTTTTAAGAAACGCCCTTATGCAAGGCGTTAATTAAAGAATACACGCCCTGACCAAAGTCGTTAATTCCATTCGGAACCGTTCGAACCCAGAACTTATCCAGGGTAAGTGATAACTATGAGGAAGAGTTCGAATGTGGTAATAACTCAATCTTAGAAATATTACTTCCAATCAAACACTACTTTTGTTAGAACTCCAAAATCCTATAAATAGTCTTGATCGACCAAACCCTAAACCTATTTGATCGTTCTGCTGCTGCAAGGTAAGTGAAGAACGTATGTTCTTCTTATTTTCTTTTGCCCTCTGTTTCGACTGCATGAAGAACTGATAATTCTTCATTGTCTTTTCTTTGTAGGAGGCTCCACAGCCACTGCCGAAGAACAAGGTAATGTTCTTCAAACCGTTTTCCTAAACTTCGGTTATATCTTCATACTCCCTCCTTTCTTCCCCTACAGGTTGATTGAAGATCATCGTCGCCATCATCTTCATCAACTGAATTTTTCTTCTTCCTGTCCGATCTGCATACGGCTGCTATTAGAAGCTTCAGTGTGTTCTTATCAAGTCATTCACGTGTTCCATCTCCAGATATCAATTAAGGTAGGATTTTCTCAAGTTATTGTAGCCCAAATAAGAATTAATGCAAGATATCTATACATAAGCATGGCATGCATACTGTTTATAAGGTTTTTATTACGTCCTCTGCAATATTTTGAAAGAAACGCCCTTGATCAGGGCGCTAATTTAAAATACACGACCATGCAGTGGTCGTCAATTTAATATTTGACGCCATGTACGCAGGCGTTAATTTCATAAGACTCACCTGAAAATTGATAATTGATCCTGTTTAAAATTCAATAAATTATGAAATATAGATTCTAATATCTTGCATACCCCTACCTGTGAATTCCTGTTATACTACAACGACGTGTCTCATGTCCCTTAAAATTTTATTTCCTGTAATATTGTAAAATTCTTGAAATTCACGACTTGGACAAAGTCGTTTTCCATATTTTAACGCCCCAGAATAAGGCGTGAATCTGAAAAGTAACGCCCCTTCCTAGGGCGTGTATCCGTTAAAATCCTGAAATTTACATATTCTGTAAAATGGAATTAGAAAGTAACGCCCCTTCCAAGGGCGCGTTTTTGATCTCAACTTTGAATAAACGCCCCCAGGCAAGGCGTGTTTTTGATAAATTAATGAAATAATGAAAATTCTGCAAATTGGCAATATATGTAAACGCCCTCATGTTAGGCGTTAATTATTCAATACACGACTTTACTCAAGTCGTTATTTTACTGTAACCTGATTTCGTCTTGATTCTATTACCGATGGTTTCATATTATACATATATATATATATATATATATATATATATATATATATATATATATATATCGGCACTATTCTCCATTCCGTGAGTATAGTCCCACTTTTTACGTTGATTTATCGATCACACTCAACTCTCATTGACATACAAGCTCTCCATTGGACATTCCGTTCCTTTGGACTAGCGAGTTAGTCATAGAGACCTCCGTAAGACTCCTCGTAGCCTTGGATTCCCTCAAGGCCGACTGAGCTGGTTGTACCCTAAAAACCCATTACACGATCCTTGCCATGTCAATCTAAAGAAACATGGTATACCGGCCCTTATGATTATACAAAGAGTATATCATAAGAAATTCTTAATGGGATGATGATATCATGCCATATCATGTAGTTCTTGTAAACCCCAATTCTATGATAAGAATGAGGGTATCTCGCTTGATCTTATGTTCATGTGGACCTCAGTTCTATATAAAGAATGTCCACATCGATTTATCATGGTACCTAAGTTAAGGGAACCATATTCTACCTAGTTTTATCGAACTCGTGATTATACCGTTATTATCGCCATTCTACGGCCTTTGTCATATTTTTGGACTCTATTCTATCAATGTTGTCATACGTATCTACAAGCTTGATTATTGAAATTCTATATTGGCTATATAAACAAGAGTGGATGTCAAAACACATGATAAATGCCTGCGCATATAGGGCCCGATCTGGTCCTGGGAGGAGCACCCGAAAGTACTTGTGCCCATGGGAGTTAAAATGATAAGGTATCTGGCATTATACCGAGTACTTGACTTGCTTGATTGGACATTCCACACACATCTTGTACTTGACTCGTACTTGACATGAAATGAAATGCGTGGCCCGAAAAAGGGTAATTTACTTGCTTGCTTGATACATGATAGCCAAAGTTCTTGACATGATTTGTTAAATGTACTTGCTTGAATATCTCGAATAAACTTGTTATCTTGTTGAAAGTTCATGATAAGTTCATCTTATTTCCTTGATACTACATTCTATCTATCCTGTCGTGTTATGCGAGCATGCATAGCTTTATTGCATTCATAAAAATGTAATTACTTAAACCCCTCGCTAGTACTTGAGATATAATTTCCTACTGAGCGTTCGCTCATTCCGTTTGTCCCTTTGTACTTTTCAGGTAAGTCCGACGACGATGGAAGTCAATCGGATGGGAATGGTCAAGAGTGAAAGTGATAGAGCTTCTACAAGTGTCGTCTAGTTGGTTCTATAGTTTTCTCGAGTCAACTATGTACTTTTCTTTTTGTTAAACAGAGTATTGGATTTGTAATAGTCTATCCATTATGAAATAAGGATTGGGTTATCTTGCTATTTTACGCATCTCTGTCTTCGTGTCGAATACATGACCACTCTGATTGACATGATTGATATAGACACGTCACGCATCTCCGGGTATCTTCCGCGCTCGGGGCGTGACACAGAGTGAGAGAAGCATCAGAAGAAAAAGACAAAGTGTGAGAGCAGCAAAAGAAAAAGAAAGAGAGATAGAGCTCGTGAGGATTGAAAGAAAAGAGAAAGACAGTGAGAGAGAAAAGGAGAGTAGAGAAGAGAAAGAGAGAGCGTGAGTTGAGAAGAAGAAGAAGAGAAGTAGCAGAAGAAGTTCCTATTGGACCGTGGATCAGATCCAGGCCAGTCAGCTCCGTTGAGAGCCACATTGTGCGTTTGAGTTTCCAGCTTTCTGTTTGCTGTGTTATTTTCATTTCTTATTTTTCCTTTTGTTTCTCTGATTACCTTTGTTCTTCCGATTCTCTGGATAGAGGTCGGGTTCCTCCTGTGGACTCAGGAGAAGGGAGACCTTGTGTCTTCGATTTGCAAGTGGCTGGGAGTCACTTGTGGGTTCCCTCCTGGTCTAGAGGAAGAGAGGTCTGTGACCTCTGGTTTGCAAGTGGCTGGGAGTCACTTGTGGTGTCCCTCCGGTCTGGAGGAAGAGGGGAGGTTGTTTCTCTGGTCAAGCTGTTTGGCAGCACCTGTTGCAGACTGAGTCTGCGTTCTAGCTTGTGCTAGTGGAAGCCTCACTCCGGTTGGGAGTGAGGGGGGACGTAGGTCTGGAGGACCGAACCACCTAAAAATTATCTGTGCAGTGGTTTGATTGCCTTCCTTGCTTCGCTAGATGATTGCATCTCCAAGTGTTTCTTCATATGATCAAGTGAATTGATTTTATTCCGAGACTGTGTCAAGCATCTGAGTTTTAATTTGGGCATTATTGGTAGAGGGATACATTCACCCCCCCCCCTCTGTATCCGAGCCTAGCACCCTACCAGCATCTCCTCCACCCAGCGGGGCCTTGGAGGCTCATGTGGTGCTTGCGGCATGGCTTGCCCGTCTCTTGCTTCTTTCTTCTAAGGGGACTGTTGGGGAGTCTCCGTCGGGGAAGTTATCTCTGGTGTTGACGGAAGGTTGATGTTCGCTTTATCTTTCTCTTTGAGCATCGTGGCAGATGGTTGCCGGGGATTTTTGTCTTCAGCAGTAGCATTCTGAGCCGGCTATTTGCCCTCTAGAACAGACAGGAATTCAAGGAATGACAGAGTTTCATCATCCCCTTTCGCTTTTGCATAGAGGCCTGACGGGGGAGGAATTTCAATGCCCCGGACTTCTAGTTCTGGTATCTGGTAGGGTTGCTCGCCCCTGAAGATAATATTGTGGTTGGCTAGAGGTAGACGTCCCCACCTTCTCCCAGAGCGGGTAGCATGTACTAAGGTTGAAGCCTCGGCTTGATTCACTTCCAGTGATGGGGTGGAAGGCTCCCCTTCATCCTCTTCTCCTGGCAGGGTGAACAGTGTTGATAGAGTATTACATTGCAATGTGATTATTTTCTTCTTGTTTCTTGGTTTGTTCTTCTTCTGGCGCCTTGACTCAGCCGGCTTGTGCCCCCAGAAGTGGTCGGCTCCAGCTTCTTCTTACTTTTTTTCTGGTTGCTCTTTGATGGTTAATTCCTCCAGCTGTTCCCAAAGGACATGGTCTTTTACCAGTATCGGCTTTAGCTAGGGCTATTCATATTCATCAAGCTGGTTAATGTATCACTACAAGCGCCTCACCTCGGGGCTTATCTTCTCATGAGCTGGCAGCGGAGTCTGCTTCCTTCGATTGTGAGTAAATATTCGGATAACTGGTGGTGACTCCATGGTGTGCCACATAGGGTTTATTGCTGGCGGGGCTTGCTTTGGAGTGACACCCCGGATAGAGGCCCCCGACACTTCGGAGACTGATGGCCTCCTTTTAGTCTTAGCTGGTACTATCTGCCATCCCACCTGATCCTTGATGGGGGTAAGAAAGCATGCTTCATATGTATGTTGTGTGCAAGTTTCAGCAGCCTCTTCGGGCAATCGTTGGTATAGGGAAATCATATTGGCAACTTGCCTCATTATTGGGGGCTCACGAGGGCGCGGGGGATCCACCTGGTGTTCTCCCATTTGTAATTCACCCTTCTTGATCATGCTTTCCATGACATCCTTGAAGACATAACAGTTTTAAATGACATGTTCCAGTGCCCTGTGATATGGACAGAACAGAGGATCATCCTTCTTTGTTGCATCAGCAGGTCTCTTTGGCTCAGGCAATGTTATCTTGTTGTATTTATATGCCCAGTCAAATAATACCTGTGTCTTTTCTTTGGGAAACGAGTATAATTTCTTCATTTTGTTCCTCAAAGAGACACCTTCTTTCTTTTCCATTGCCCCTGCTGGCGGAGGGGCAGCTGCTACTTGGGCCTTTTCTATTTGCAGGTCAAAGGTATTGAAATCAACAGTGTTTGCTTCAGTTGGCGCTGATCGCCGTTCAACAGCTTTCCCTTTTTGAACAGCAGGAATGTTGATTGCAGGACGTTTGGACAGGAAGGTTTCGACCTCTGCCACCACACCGTTCAGACGGTCGAATGTCCTGATATCTGTTCCAATCATCTTTTCAAGCACTTCCCTCCAGAGATTTTGCTTGCATATTTGAACAGCATCTTCTTGATGCTGAGGCCGCCTACATCTCATGGCCAGGTTCCTCCATCTTTTAATATAATCCAGGGCTATTTCATCTTGCCACTGTCTGGTAGAGTATAATTCTGTCACTGTAATTTCCCTTTCTGTGACATGGAACCTCTCTCGGAACTTCCGCTACATATCGGGCCAATCAACTACAGACCCAGCTGGGAGGCTGGAATACCATTCAAAGGCCAAGCCCGTGAGGGACGAGCCGAAGAACTTCAGCATATAACCTTCATCTGTAGCATCCTGAATTTTTAATATTAAATATCACCATATTATTTAATTGTTTTTCTTAGCTCCATTTTTTTTGATTCTATTAAATATGGAAAAATATGTATCTTATGTAACATCTGATTTCCAGCAACTTTGTCTTCAGAAAGGAACCCAGAATGAAATTGGTTAAGGCCCAATTTCACGTTTTAAGCTAAAAATCATAGCTTATTAAGAACAAACTAAACTTCCTTAATTGGACCTTAATTCTTGCCCAATTGGGCTCTGATCGGAGCCAAATCCTAGCCCAACTATAGAGGACCGATTCCTCTCCGAAAACCCTAACCTTATACCCTTCATTTGGCGGCGACGGCGGCGGCAGATTAGATTACCCCCGATTTTCTCACCGTTTTTCCTCTTTGGACTCTTCACCCTGATTCGATCACTAGAAGCATCCATAGATCCTTTAAATAGAGGGCTTTCGATCCCTGAGAACCCTATTTGCTCCGGCGGCTGGTGGCGTGGTCGATCGTGGCCGGATGTGGGCGTGTTTCGACGTTCTAGGAGCGGCCTAATTAGGGTTCCGGTGACCTTTTTCTACTTCCTTTTACATCAATTAAAGGTAGGTTTCTCTCGGGCTGAACTAAGAACAAAATATATCATCTTGTTCATCTTTCGGAGCTCTTTCATTTGATACCAATTTGCCCAAATTCCATGCACTATGGTGTTCTAATTTCATCGATTACTCGGAGGTATACCCGAAGGGTTACTTTCCAAGTTAGTCCATTTTATGTTTATTTAAATCACTCTAAACTCAAATTAAAGCATGCTATCTTGTGTGTCTTTGAATGCGCTTTCCAATGGTACCCTTTTGCCCAATTTATATTTATCGTATCGCTGGAAATCGGAGTTTTGATCATGGTGTGTCGGGGTTCGCCGTTGGCGAGTCTCGAGTAGGCAAGCGGCCCTTCCAGCAACCGCTTGGTTCACAAACGGTCGCGCGATAGACCGCTTAGCCACCTTGAGTTTTAAAATATATATATATATATATGTATAATGTTAAACGGCCAAAAGTCAGACCGTTTGCCCCGTCAGGCGGCCTCCCTGTAGACCGTTTTTGGCCTCTTGCAGAGAGATTTAAAAACCTGTTTTTATACGTTTTTGGAATAAAGACTTACCCTGGTTAGCATGAAATTTTGACCAGTAGTGATGCAGAACGTAGTATTAACTTGGTATCATGAAATTGTAAATTCAATTTTCCACTATCTACATGGAAATCTCCTTTGATTATCACCGTTGGCCAACTATGTAAATTGGTAGAATAAACTTGGTTATTAATTTCTTGATCTTTATCTTTTGCCACTTCTAAATTGCTAATATTATGGTTTTGATGTCATTGTTTGACAGTCATGCCACTCCGGTGGGATTGACTGACCGCACCATTCACGTTTTCCGTGTTTTAGATAGCCTCAATCTTGTAATAGTCGGGACTCTCCGTCGGATACTCCTTCCGTCGGACTAGGACCACTATTATGAGACCTTCGTAAGCCCCTGTGAGCCTGGGATTCTCACCAGGATGTCGGACATGTTATACCACCAAGACCAGAACCCACGGATTTGATTTGATTCGCGTTTTAGGGGCAGTCCAATATCCAGATTGTTCTGAACCTCTAGCGGCCCTCTTGGAGACTGCTAAGCATCCCTTTGCGGCCCAGGGTTAGACCGCTAGGATTTCCTTGGCCTGGTTAGAAGCTGGCTTGGGTTAGTCAGATTATTCTTGAACCCAGTCAACTCTGACCTGACCAAATAGTCGTTGTTGACCTTGGCTTCATGGGCTGAACCCTGATTTGGACCCACTCTGCCTCAAGCTGAATTGAGGACCCCTTTTCGTCCACTTAAAAGCCTTGATATTACTCAATCTAGAAACGGTCTGGAACTAGACCTTTAGTCTCATCCCAGCGGTCCAGGTAATGACCGTAAACCTTAAGACTAAACGCGTTTTCCATGATTTTATCGTGATAGCAGTCGTGCCATTAATAAACCCGTGACATTATTAAAGTCAAATCCGACCCAGTGAGGTGGTTAGTTAATTTACCAACTCTAAGAAAATGAATTCGGTAGAACATTCTTAATTAATTTCCTTTTTACGCTGTAGGAACTTCCTGCAATGGCAGTTGAACGCGCGCAGTGGCGAGACATGCAACGCACGGTGCAGGGCCTGACCCAGGCCTTACAGTAGGTAGCTCAAGGTGGCGCACATCACGGAGCTGGCAATCTCCATCGAAATTTTCAAGGCCTAAATCCCCCTCGTTTTGGCGGATCCGCAGACCCAGACGAGGCCGAGAATTGGCTAAAGGAGATGGAGTGTATCTTCAGAGTTATGCAATGTGGTGATCAGGACTGAGTCCTTTTGGCGACTTTTCAACTGGAGCGCGATGCACGAGCTTGGTGGGAAGCTGTGGAAGCCACGCTTGACAATAGGCGGGCAACGTGGGACGAGTTTAAGGAGCATTTTAACAGCAAGTATTTCTCAGATCGTGTGCAAGAGAAGAAAGCGGCGGAGTTCGCTGCTCTCAAGCAGAGAAATTTATCTGTTGCTAAGTATGAGGCGTAATTTTCCAGATTATCTCGCTATGCATCGCATCTAGTATCTATGGAGAAGATGGAGGCTAAGCGATTTTTGAACGGATTGAAACTTCAGTACATCAACCAACTAACACCTTTGGAGATCCACACTTATGCTGAGATTGTGAGGAAGGCCCAAGTTCTCGAAGACACTATGGAGATGACAGACTGAATAAGAGGTCGAGACAAGAAGAGGGAGCAGACTCTTAGCTCCGGGAATTACAAACCCACCAATGGCAAGAAAAGGCCCAATGGCGGGCCAAGTTTTTCAACGGGCAAGAAACTGAAGGAAGGCGAGAAGAAGGTCAGATCGACTACTCCATCTAAAGCAGTCTGCAAGTATTGTGACCGCCCGGGTCACAAGATGGAAGAATGTTGGCGCAAGCTGGGCGCTTATTTGAGATGTGGTAGCAAGGACCATCGTATTCCTGAGTGTCCCCTCATTACCGAGCAGGCGGCATCTGACAAGCCGCAGGGGTGTCATAGGCGGCAGGGCAAGCTCCAAGCCCTCCAAGATGTAGAGACTGAGATCGAGGCTACCGAGGAAGGAGGTATTGTCAAAGGTACCCTTACTATTCTTTCTAGGACAGCGTTTGTACTTTTCGACACTGGAGCTACTCATTCTTTTATATCTCAGAATTTTGCTAAGACTTTATTTGTGAAACTGGTATTATTGGATTCTCATCTTGTGATTTCGGCCCCTATTGGTTCGGGGTCAGAGATTAAATACTATTACCCCTCTAGTGAAGTTTTGATTAATGATTGTAACTTATCTGCTGATTTGGTATGCATGAAGATGAAAGATTATGATGTGATTCTAGGAGCTGATTGGTTAGATAGATATGGGGCTAGTGTCCATTGTAAATCGGGAGTGGTATCTTTCTCTGGACGCCCTGAGCTTTTCTTTTCTGGCTCTAGGCAATCTAAGTCTGTGCCACTTGTTTCGGCACTCCGGGCAGATAAGTTGTTAAGGAAAGGGTGTCAGGCATTCTTGGCATTGATCTCTTTAACCGATAAAAAGGAAGTTGAGTTGAAGGATATCTCAGTTGTCTGGGATTTCCCAGAAGTGTTCCCTGATGAATTGCCAGGTCTTCCTCCTGAGAGGGAGGTGGTTTTCTCCATTGACTTAGTTCCGGGCGCTTCACCTGTTTCTAAAGCCCCATATCGTATGTCCCCTGCTGAGTTAAGGGAATTAAAGGAGAAGTTGCTGGACTTGTTAGATAAAGGGTTTATTCGCCCGAGTACTTCCCCGTGGGGTGCTCCCGTACTCTTTGTAAGGAAGAAGGATGGTTCGCTGAGGCTATGCATTGATTATCGCCAGTTGAACCAGCTCACCGTAAAGAACAAGTATCCATTGCCAAGGATCGATGAGCTATTTGATCAGATAGCTGGAGCTCAGTATTTCTCGAAGATCGAACTCAGATCGGGATATCACCAGTTGAGGATAAAGGACGAGGATATTTTTAAGACGGCGTTCCGTAGCTGGTATGGGCATTTTGAATTTGTTGTTATGCCGTTTGGACTAACAAATGCTCTTGTAGTTTTCATGCAGCTGATGAACAGTGTGTTCCGACCCTACTTAGATCAGTGTGTTGTAGTATTTATCGATGATATTCTTATATACTCTAAAAGCAAGGAGGAGCATGAACACTTGAAGACGGCGTTGCAAATGCTAAAGGATCATCAGTTGTATGCCAAGTTCAGTAAGTGTGAGTTCTGGCTACAGGAAGTATCTTTTTTGGGGCATATTATTTCAAAAAATGGAATTTCGATAGACCCTTCTAAAGTGGAGGCAATACGTAATTGGGAAAGGCCTGTAAATGTAACTAAGATCAGAAGTTTCTTAGGCCGAGCAGGCTACTATCGGAGGTTCATTAAGGATTTCTCCAAAATTGCAGTGCCCTTGATTAGATTAACTCGTAAGGAGAATCGATTCGAGTGGTCGGAAGATTGTGAGAAGAGTTTTCAAACTTTGAAGGAGTGCTTGACCACTGCCCCGATTTTAGCCTTGCCTTACAGAGAAGGAGGTTTCGAAGAATACACCGATGCTTCAGGAATCGGCTTAGGCTATGTGTTGATGCAACGAGGGAAAGTGATAGCTTATTCTTCCAGGCAGCTAAGAAAGCACGAGGAGAATTATCATGTTCATGACTTGGAGCTAGCGGCAGTTGTGTTTACTCTGAAGATTTGGAGGCATTACCTATATGGAGAAACTTTCACAGTGTACTCAGATCATAAGAGCCTAAAGTACTTATTTTCTCGGAAGGAGCTGAATATGAGATAGAGAAGGTGGCTCGAGTACTTAAAGGATTTCGATTTCTCTATTGAATATCATCCCGGGAAGGGGAATGTTGTGGCGGATGCTTTCAGCAGGAAGCCGATGGCTAGATTAGCGAGTTTGATGCTTCAAGAATGGAAGTTGTTAGAGTAGTTTGCAAGCCTAAATCTTAATGTCACCAAGAAGGAAGATCAGGTTATGATTGCTCATATCCAGCTTCACTCAGAGTTCCTGGCAGAGATTAAGAAACTACAGGATAATGACCCGTTGCTAGTAGAAATTAAAGAGCAGATGGCTAGTCGACCGATTTTGTGTTGGCCGATGATGGTAGATTATTGTTCCGAGGTAGAACTTGTGTTCCTGATTCTGCAGAAGTGAAGAAAAAAGATTCTCAAGGAAGCTCATTAGTCCAAGTATACAATTCATCCAGGAGCTACGAAGATGTATCAAGAATTGAAAAGGTCTTTCTGGTGGCCGAACATGAAAAAAGAAGTGGCCGAATTTGTAAGGAAGTGTCTAGTTTGTCAACAAGTTAAGGCCAAACATTTTAGGCCTGTTGGAAAGTTAAAGCCTCCCGAAATACCACAATGGAAGTGGGAGAGTGTCGGCATGGATTTTATTATGGGCTTGCCTATAACTCGTAGTAGTTTTGATGCAATTTGGGTGATTGTTGATCGTCTGACTAAGTCCGCGCACTTTTTGCCTATTAAATCTAAGTGGAATGTGGATGTTTTGGCTGCCCTGTATATGAAGAAAATAGTGAGGTTGCATGGAGTCCATGTATCCATCATATCTGACAGAGACCCCAGGTTTACCTCTCACTTTTGGAAAGGTCTACAAGCATCATTGGGAACTCGTTTAAACTTCAGTACTGCTTTTCACCCTCAGACTGACGAGCAGACTGAGAGAACAAATCAGATTGATGAAGACATCTTGAGAGCTTGTATGATTGACTTTGGAGACAGTTGGCATGAACATTTACCTCTGATTGAGTTTGCCTACAACAATAGTTACCAGTCCAGCATTCAGATGGCACTATTTGAGGCTTTATATGGAAGAAACTGTAGATCCCCTCTTTATTGGGAAGAGATCGGCGAGAAGCAATGGCTCGGACCAGATCTTGTTTCAGAGTCATCTAAGAACATTCAAGTCATTAGAAATCGTTTGAAGATTGCTCAGTCCAGGCAGAAGAGCTATGCTGATAATAGAAGAAGGGATTTGGAGTTTCAGGCTGGAGAGCATGTGTTTCTGAAAGTTTCTCCGTCAAGAGAATTTAGAAGATTTGGAATCCAAGGCAAGTTAAGCCCGAGGTTTGTTGGCCCGTTTGAAATCTTGCAGAGAGTAGGCGAAGTTGCCTATAGACTGGTGTTACCCCCATAGTTATCATGCATTCATAATGTAATCCATGTGTCTATGTTGTAGAAGTACGTATACGACCTGATGGGAATCGACGCCAAGCACTAATTTTTTATTTTACATTTGAGTCCTTTTATTTGTATTTATATCCTTGGGAAAACATGTATGCAATTGTAAGGCTTTATAAGCCAATGTGTCATTCCCTAAGGATCTTTGGGTTTTTGTGCAAAAGTCCAGTAGGACTAGCAAGGGGCCCCCATCTCCTTTCCTATTGGTCCACCTAAGCCTTAGGGCCCATGTGGGGCCAGTCAAAGATCCAAGGTGGGCTTCTAGATGACTTAACCATTCAAGGGGACAATTGGATTAAAAAGTCCAATATTCCAACCCTTAAAGTCCAAGATGCTTCCCCCTTATAATATAGTTTATCTCATGTTATATTTTTTATTTAATTTGGTCATTTGACCACATGGGGAAGAAAATCCCCTCTCTCCCACGAAATTTCCAGCCCCCCACCCCTTGACATTCTCTATATAAGCCTATGTATAGTGTCATTAGAGAAATTAATGAAGAATTAAGCATTTTTTGCCAAGAGCAAGCCCAAGGGCACCCCTTGTGTCTCTCCTCCCCTCTTACAGATAGATTTCTGTCATTTTAGGGTGTGAAGCCCTCCTCTTGGTGTGACTCCAAGAGCTCCACCTCCGCTGGATGCGACTTCCGGCCACCGCCTTCCGTTCGTGCCACCACCGCGCCGCCACCGCCGCTACGTCGGAGTTCTGTCTAAATCAGGATAGAACCTCATCTCCAAAATTTTATCTTTTTTTATTATTATCTGTTCAAGCCCTAATTTGGAGGGTTTGTTCCCCCTGTCTCCCCTAATCTCCAGTTCAAATTTTGTGCCATTTGGCCTTAGTTTGATATTTTTCCCATATTTTTGTTTGTCCCCTCAGTAATTTACCCTTTTACAGATCTGCGGGATAGTGTCACCTATTCGTATTTTTCTCACCTTCTTAGAGATTTCCATAAAATCCACAAAAACTACTCAATGTTCTTCACGTTTCCCCCTACCTCCCATAATTTTTTTAACCCCTGAAAAAATCATTTACACCTCGGTCAATGGTCAGTTTCAGGCAGATCCCTTTCTGTCCTGAGTGTCTGCAAACAGATCCATAGGAAAACCCATAGCTTGCAGAGCCTCCCATTTCTCATCCCTTCATTGGATCAACCTACAAATATTATATGTGGTAGATCTTGGAGTTCTCTTTCCAACCCCACTGGTTTCACCTCGATCCGATTTCGGATCTGTGAGAATTAATTCTTGCCGCCGAGGCGCGCAATTATGTTCCCTGTACAGATCAGAAAAATCAGCCCGTGGATAATTCGTGCAAAAATACCAAAAGTCAACTTCTGGAACCGCCACTTTAGGGAGTCGATCAGGGACATCCCGCCATCGTCCCAGCCAAGCGGCACCTTCAGAAGACCTCAGGAGGGCAACATTTCTTTGGAATCCGTGCCTTACTGTCTAGCGAGTCAGAACCGAGTCGGCGCAGTACCGAGTCGGCGCAGGACTGAGTCGGACCAGCAGGCCGAGTTAGCCCCGAATGCACCTCTAGATTGCTGCCCGTCAACCTAGGGTCAGTCCTCCCGGGCCCCACTTGCAGCCCTTTACCTCCCTGCATGGATTGGGTAATAAAATTCACGGTTGTAATTAACTTTTTACTGTTGTTACCGGGAGTTACCTTACTTGGCCGGGAACGTCTTCCCCACGCCCGGAGCGTGGAGGTACACTCGCCCCCACTCTTTATCGCACTTTGCTTAGTTCGTATTCATTTGCATATGTCGATGTGAGTGTAGGTTCCTAGCTTGCTATACTTTTATTCACCGCTGCGAGAGAGTGAGTGTAACCCGTCCCGTGTCTCGATCCGAGTTTCCGCATGCATATGCAGTGACCACTTCTAAAGCACAATGCATGGACACAATTATGGTGCAGATGCAACACACTCCCCCTGCCTAAATCTACTGAATCATCCTTTTGTAGTTTTCAAAATGGTTCAAATGTGATCAACACAAGTATGCAAACGCACTGACTCCTTTTAGCAGATGCAATGATTTATCCCTTTTTAGATTTTTTAATTTAGATGATATGCAATGCAATTTACTATATGTATGCAAAAAACATGTAATGTTTGCCATAAAGACTGAACATATGATTTTGTGACTCATGCTCATTCAGACTGCCCTACTAAGCAATATGAAAATCCAGTCTATTCAGATTTTCAGAAATGCAAGTTCATTCTCATTCTAATATCTAAACATATAATTCAGTATGAGCATTGAGAGACATGAATACTCATAGTGTGCAAAGAATGACAAATATGCATGAACACATCAAACAAGATATGCAATGAATTTCAGAACGGGAAATGTAGAGAATTTACCTGAAAAGTTCAGAAAGGGGTTTTCTTTTGAGTGCCTTGGCTTATTTACCCCTCTTATTTTCTCAGTCCCAAGGCACACCTACAACCAACACATCATTTTGATGCAACAGGTACCCAAGAGACCTTGGGTCCTGGATTAACAGTGACACCTTTGACAGGTGTTCTAAGCAAATTTTTAGCTTGATGATCATCAAATTTTATCAGAGAATAACCATCCATTAAATGTCCAGATTTACCATAATGATAGCAAGATGCAGTAGATTTCAGATTTGACTTATGCACATTCTTATTAGCATGAATTCTATGTGCATGTGCATGAATATTTTTGTTAACAGAATTAAAATTCTGTTTACCAAAACCAGTCTTGCTTTGGTATCCTGCCAGCCAACAGGTTGCAGCCCTGTGACCTGACTTCCCACAATTATAGCATGAAAAAAATAGATTTTAGGTTCTTTTTATGCACATCATTATGAACATGAATTTTATGTACATTGGCATGGAAATTTCTGTTATTTGCATGACCAAACTATTTTCCATAATCAAAACATTCAAAGTTTTTCTTTTTAAAAATAACTTTGTTCTTTCTGAGAGCATTTGTATTTGTAGGGAATTTAAACCCTTCAGAAATGAAACTTTTCCCATGAGCATGCCAACAGTCCTTGACTGTGTGGCCATGCTTTCCACAATGAAAACATGCAATCTGATTACCTCTAGATCCCTTCCTGAACCAGCACTTCGAAGCTAGATGGCCCAATTTTCCATAATAAAAACATTGAATCTTTTTGTTCTGAGCAGGAACATATTTCCTAGCATGCTTTCTGTTGTCTTGTTTCAGAATAAAACAATTATTCATAATGTGGCCAACCCTACCACAGTAATGACATGAATTCTTGTTTTTATGTGCATGTGTATGTGTATTCGTGTCAAGCACAGATTGAACTTTCTCAACATACTTAAAATCAGTCTTTTTTTTGATGTTTTCAACCCTTTTGGATTTCTTAATTTGTTTCTGAGATTTCTGCACAATGGGCTGCTTGTTCTGAGATGTGGTAGCTACACTCGAAGCTTTTACAAATGAAGTCATCAACTTGCTCTGAAGCTCTTTCTTGTTAACATTATTGTAGCCCAGCCCTTCCTTCCTAGGGTTGATTTTTACACCTAATAGCTTGTGTAGGTTTTTCTGCCCACTTACAAATTTTGACAAGGATTCTTTCAGATCCTTGATTTCACTTTCAAGAGTAACGATGAGCAATTCAGAGTTAGCATTTTCTTCCTTACTCCTGTTGAGTGTTTCACTTAAAGTGGCATTGACATTTTTAAGATTTTCTATTTCAGCTTTGAGCTTTTCCATTTCTTCTGAATTATCGGACACCACACATTTACCTTTTTCAAATGTCAGCAATCTCTCTGACATGATGGTGTTCAACTGTTTTAGTTTCTCTATTTTTCCTTTAGTCTGTCACTCTGAATTAATTCATTTTTCAAAATCTGATCGTCAGAGTTAATTCCAAGTTTTCTTCCAGCCTCAAATTCCTTCAAATCTGTTTCCTGCTTTTAAATACTTTTCTGTAATTCCTCATTCACAGATTTGATGGCTTCAAATTTCTCGGTCAGCAACGTGTTCTCCTTTTTAAGTTTCTCTAAACTTTCTTCATTTTCTTTGGAGAACTTTCTGAGAGAGTCATTCTCACTTTTCAGCTTGTTTAAATCAGACTTAGCACATTCAAAATTTTCAGCAAATCCTTACTCTGAACAGAATCATAACAAGTTAGGCTAAATTTTTTCTCAAGTTCAGAGATTTCTTTTACATGATCTTGATTCTCAATCTTCAGCAACGAAATTTATTTTTTCAACATTTGAATATCAGACATACAAGCATCATGAACATTTTTCAGTTCAGCACAATTTTTACAATTAGAATTCAAACTGTCTGACCTACTACTCTTCTTCAATTTTTTGTATTGTTTTCTTAACTGATCATAAGACTCTTGCAATTCATCATAAGCAGCAATCCAATCGTCTAGGGTATAATTATCAAAAAAAATTACCTCACCATCATCCTGTTCTTCTTCTTGATTGCTGCTTTGTTCACTTCCTCGAGCCATCATGCAGCTCGTTTGATTTTCTTTCTCGACTCTCTTTATCATCTTCAATATATCCCTTGTAGATCTGCAATCAAAGAAACATGAATGAAGAGCTCGATTCGTCGCGGCCTTCATTAACTCCAGTGCTTTCTGATTTTCTACACACATAGATTGATGCTTATTAGTCCATTTGGACTGATCTTTTGGTAGTCTATGTGGACCATGTGAAATCACTTTCCACAGGTCTGGATCAACAGATTTAACATGAGCACGGAAAGCACTGTGCCACTGGTTGAAATCAGAACCACCAAAGACGGGTGGATGAGCCATTGAAACAGATAAAACCAAATTCAAAAATAATGAATGTAAACCGATAACTACGGACCAAGAATCGCACCACAAATGCAGGATCCTCTGCAGATCGTTGGATCTGATGAGTCAGAGAACCGCTCTGATACCAAATGATAGAATCGGTGCGATGGATACAGAAGGGGGGTGAATGTATCCCTCTTCAAAAATGCCCAGATTAAAACCAATCAGAAACAATTTGTTAGAAATCAACTGAACTGCTCTCTTATCACAACCGTGGACAGAGAAGCTCAGACTCACAAATGAGTTCTAAATCTTCTGAGCGAAAGAACAAACACTTCACAATCATATAAGCTCCCAAGGAAATCACAACAAATCAACCATGCATAACCTGTGAAGGGGAGATAGATGACAAGGAGCAAACGCACAAGCCAAACCATGGCATAGATAATTTTTTAGGTGGTTCGGTCCACAGACCTACATCCACCCCTCACTCCAAACCGGAGTGAGGCTTCCACTAGCTAACGCTAGAACCACAGACTCAGTCTGCAACAGGTGCTGCCTAACAGCTTGACCAGGGGAACAACCTCCCCTCTTCCTCCAAACCGGAGGGAACCAGTAGTGACACAAAGTCACTAGAAAACCAGAGACCGAAGTCTCTCTTCCTCTAAACCAGAGGGAACCCACAAGTGACACCCAGCCACTTGCAACTGGAGGACCAATCCTCCCTTCCTCCAGACCGGAGGGGAACCCAGAGACCCAAGTCTCTCTTCTCCTGAATCAACAGGAGGAACCCCGACCTCACTAAAGAATCGGAAGAACAACAACCCAAGTGTAAAAGAAAAGAAAACAAGAAATGAAAATACAGCAATCAGAAAGCTGGAAATGCAATGCAAAATGTAGCTCTCGCAGGAGCAAGTCTGGCTTGGATTTGATCCAAAGGCCAGTGAACAGATCTTCTGATGAATCCTCTTTCTTCTTCTTCACGAACCCTCTCTCTATCTCTCTTTCTCTTTTTCTTCTTCTTCACGAGCTCTCAGTCTATCTTCACTCTTCTTCTTTTTCTTCCTATTCTCTCTGCTCTTCTTTTCTTTTCTTCTTCTGCAACTTCTTTCTTCTTCTTCTTCTTCTTCTGCTCTCTGCCTCTCTGCTGCTCTCTCCTACTGTCTCGATCAGTCTTCTTCTGATGGAAGAAGCTCCATATTTATACCAGCAGCAGCTAGGGCGTGTGCAGGGCTTGTGCCCTCTTTGTCCTCGGATCACGTGCCAGGTGCCAACCTCAGATCACGTGCCCAGACATCTTTCTTCTCGAAGGATGTACCTGTCAAGCAGTCATAAGAAGATATTAGAGGGATGTACAGAGTTGGTTCAGGCTTTTAACAAAGTGTGTACAGACATTAGATGCAGCATATAGGCAAGTATGTACAATATGAGAATGTGTAGACTTTGAATGCCTTCATGCGACCTCAATGTACAGACTTGACAAATGATGCATGAACATAACAGAAAGGAATGTGCAGACTTCTGTGTGATGTACAGAGTTGGTTCAGGCTTTTAACAAAGCGTGTACAGACATTAGATGCAGCATATAGGCAAGTATGTACAATGTGAGAATGTGTAGACTTTGAATGCCTTCATGCGACCTCAATGTACAGACTTGACAAATGATGCATGAATATAACAGAAAGGAATGTGCAGACTTCTGTGTGCGAGCATGCTGCAAGGCAACGTATAGACACTGGCTGTATAGACTTTGAGCGCGTGCAGACAATGTGCAGACTTGCTGTAATGAATGATGCCCAACTGTATGGTGTATGGACTTAGAATGCATGAGACAACAATGTATAGACTTGCACGAGCAGGCGACAATGTGTAGACTTGATGCACGAACTGTGCACATGAACACGGATGTACAGACTTGCTACGGCATCAAAGCAACCATGACAGTGTACAAACTTATTTTGAACAATGCACAAATGCAGTGTATGGACTTAGCGTGAATGCAACAGCAATGTATAGACTTTGTGATGCACAACCATATCCAATGTATAGACTTCAATGCAAAGGCTGGAGTGTGACGGATGTATAGACTTTAGTGAATGCATTCTAGGCAAACGCTGTACAGACTTTGAGAGCAATGCAGGCTGTACAGACTTGATGAGCATGAAGCAAAAGAGTTGCAATGATGTACAGACTTCACCTAAGCAAGGGCTGTACAGACATTGGAATGTACAGACTTTGAGTGATGCATAACCATATCGATGTATAGACTTTGGAAGACGATGCATGCACAGACTTGGTCTTACAATGTATAGACTTGAAAGACGATGCATGAGACGATGCATTGTATAGACTTAGCGATGCAATGTTCACACTCACTTAGACGCTGAGTGAGACGCAGGACAATGTACAGACTTTACAGTGAAGAATGTATAGACTTGATAAATGCGGGGGACGTTGTACAGACTTGCCAGATTATGGACTTGGTGAGCATGCAGCACCCAATGTACAGACTTGTGTGGAGTTGTGCAAAGATAATGTACAGACTTAGTCATACGTGCACAATGGCTTGCAATGAACAATGTACTGACTATGCCATGCTCACAGTTAATGCATGTACAGACTTGTATGAAGAACAGGCTGTACAGACTTCAGATTCAGCTGCCAACTGAGCTAAAGAATGTATAGACTTGCTCAGCTATCAGCTAATGGATGTACAGACTTAATGAGATGATGCATGCACACACAATGAAGTGTGTACAGACTTCATGTGTGTGCTGAACAAACAATGTATAGACTTGGGTGTGTGTATGCATGCTAGAAGCAATGTATAGACTTGCTGCATTCACGAACATGCTATCAACTAGTGTGCAATGCAGACTCTGAACACATAAACCATGACAGATGAACACATAAAGAAAATGAAGCATAGACCTTAAACCATGATGAACAGAATGCTTCAAGGCTTTTTCCAGAGCAATCACCATCAGAAATGTTCATTCGATTAAACACAACAGCAAGTCAAATGTTCATTTGATTAAACACAACAATAAGTCATTAATACCATTAACAAAGAATGACTTATGAATATTGACATCATCAAAACCATAGACACACAACACGGCGGACCTCCTCCCTGAGCTCCTTCGCACCATACTGGCTTCTCGTACGTTTCCCACAGACGGCGCCAGATGAAGAGGCAAGATCTCGCGCTGGTCTTGAGCGGGCAGTGGATCACCGGATAGTGAATTGCAAGAAAGGAAAATGGATCAGGGGGCCCAGGGATGAGTCCTTGGGGAAAACCCTCTGATGCTTAAGTCAGTAGAGCTATGGTGGGAGCAATATAGGGAGGAAGTAGCTTCTGCGCGAGATCCCTCTCCACCAGAGGGGTGAAGTGGTTCCTGCTCAGGAGTTTTGAGCGTGTGATTGCCCTTACCTTTCGCCAGAGGGTATCCCTGGGTTAAATAGTGCGCCGTCTTCTGGAGTCCTGTAAGTCGAGGAGTTTCAGGTGGGGGTTACGTCCTCGACGTGGGCTTTTATTACCTTATCGCGAGAGCATTATCACCTTGGGGAGCTGGAGTCCCTCACCTTTATAAATTCCTGCTCACAGAGGACTCTTAACGGCTGCATGGATAAGCAATCGTCGGCCGTACCGAGCTTAGAGAGGCGCCCTATCCGGGCGGTAGGCTTAGCTCGGACGAAGATGGGTCAGATTGGTCGACATGCGCCTTCTTCCCCTGGGCGGAGAGATGGCTCGGGCATGGACCTTTCCTGTGACCTGACCGACGCTCGGGCCTTCCGAGCCTAGAGGCCGCCTAGGAAGGTAGTATCCTCGAGCGAATCTTTTATTGGGCTTTCTCGCCTAAGTGGGCCCCAGGGGGCTGTCACTTGGCTGAGCTGAGCCTTGTTAGGCCCTGAGGGGCCTAGTTCGGCTGCTCTTAATTGGGCTACAGAAATCCCCCTCTCCATGTATAATGTTAAACGGCCATAAGTCAGACCGTTTGCCCCGTCAGGTGGCCTCCCTGTAGACCATTTTTGTCCTCTTGCAGAGAGATTTAAAAGCCTATTTTTATATGTTTTTGGAATAAAGACTTACCTTGGTTAGCATGAAATTTTGACCAATAGTGATGAAGAACGTAGTATTAACTTGGTATCATGAAATTGTAAATTCAATTTTCCACTATCTACATGAAAATCTCCTTTGATTATCACCGTTGGCCAACTATGTAAATTGGTAGAATAAACTTGGTTATTAATTTCTTGATCTTTAACTTTTGCCACTTCTAAATTGCTGATATTATGGTTTTGATGTCATTGTTTGACAGTCATGCCACTCCGGTGGGATTGACTGACCGCACCATTCACGTTTTCCGTGTTTTAGATAGCCTCAATCTTGTAATAGTCGGGACTCTCCGCCGGATACTCCTTCCGTCAGACTAGGACCACTATTATGAGACTTCCGTAAGCCCCCGTGAGCCTGGGATTCCCACCAGGACGCCGGGCAGGTTGTACCACGAAGACCAGAACCCACGGATTTGATTTGATTCACGTTTTAGGGGCAGTCTAATATCCGGATTGTTCTGAACCTCTAGCGGCCCTCTTGGAGACAGCTAAGCATCCCTTTGCGGCCTAGGGTTAGACTGCTAGGATTTCCTTGGCCTGGTTAGAAGCTGGCTTGGGTTAGTCAGATTATTCTTAAACCCAGTCAACTCTGACCTGACCAAATAGTCGCTGTTGACCTTGGCTTCATGGGCTGAACCCTGGTTTGGACCCACTCTGCCTCAGGCCGAATTGAGGACCCCTTTTCGTCCACTTGAAAGCCTTGATATTACTCAATCTGGAGACGGTCTGGAACTAGACCGTTAGTCTCATCCCAGCGGTCCAGGTAATGACTGCAAACCTCAAGACTGAACGTGTTTTTCGTGATTTTGTTATGATAGCAGTCGTGCCAAGGATGGCCTTGGACTGAGAAGTCTTGCCTTGGCTCATGCTCACTTTGGACTCTCGAGTCATTTCCTATGATATCTTATTCCAACTTTCCTTGGAATTTCTTTTGATCATAGAAGTAAGTTTCACAAGCTTAAACCTTGGAACTCTTGGCCATTCAATGTGGTGAATGTCTAGATTGGGATCTACGATCCAACCCTTCAATGCCAACGCATCATAAAGGGCCCGGTCTGGCCTGGGAGGAACGTCCAAAAGTACTTGTGCCCCGGGGAGTTTGTAATGACAAGGTGTGATATTGCACCGAAGTACATGACTAGCGTGTTGGTCTATGACATTCTACTTCACCTAATCACTTAAAAATTCATGACGTGCGTGCTTGTTATGGCCAGTTCACATTAAAACTTACTTGAAACCTCATGGAAAGTTCTTGTTATACTTGCGCTTGTACCTTACCTGAAATCTGTCCTTCCTTTCTCTTATCTGTTATTTATCGCTTGCCATTTGATTATTATCGTTCTTTTATTGCATCATTATACATGCAAAAATGATTAATCACTTAAACTGTGCCTGGTGATAGAGATATAAAATCCTACTGAGCTTTCGCTCACCCCTTTCTTTCCAATCCTTTTCAGGTGATACGGATGAGGACGTGCACACCGACGGGGACAGGAACGAGTGATTATGGAGTGAGCCTTCTAATTATGTTTTGACTCAATGTCCTAGTAAGTCATCGAATCATGATAGTTCAGGGTCTCTATAATTTTTCTTTCTTTTGGTTGATGTAAGTGTTAGTGAAAGTCCACAAGATGTTGTGTAATAAGTACATTCCATCCTTATTATCAATAAAGTTTGGTTATTTGTATTTTTAATTATTGGCCTTGATGTTTGGGCTCTTGTGGTAATGTATGCTATAATTGACATGAATGATATAACTGTTGCGTTCCGATTTTTTCGCGTCGGGACGTGACATCAGCAGCAGCCAAGTCTCCCATGATTGTTGTATAATAAGCAATATGCTCCTTTGGGGAGCCTGCCCATTGAATTTCTCGAACTTTGGCGGCTTGCTGATGCCTGGGGGTAGTCGCCTCGCAACATATTGTGGAGGGTATGTGTAAGACCCAGTAGTTAATGGATTCTTAGCGGATACTTATCGGTATTGAAGTGTGAAAAGATTCATGAATTTATGCTATTTTAATGGGCTTAATGGGCTTAGCCAATTTTATAAGTATTTAGAAATAAAATAAGGTATATATGCAATTTTGCTTATTATAAGGCCTTATTGTAATTTAAGTTTTTTAACAAAAAAAATATATCAAATTCTTTTTTTTGTGAACCCACGAAGGGTTCTCTCTCCTCCTCACACTCTCTTTTCTCTCCCACGCACGTCTACCCTCTCTCTTTGCTTCTCGGTGGTGTGATCACCCCGGGCTGTTGCAGGGATTGCAGGAGGCGGCCTTGGCGAGCCCGAGGCACGGTGGTGTCACCGTGGAGGCGGCCGTGGAGCGGGGAAGTGGGAAACCAACGTGGTGGAGTGCGGCGTCCTTGGCGTAGAACGGGCGTGGAACATCATTTTCAGCTCAATCCAAGTAGGGAGATGGCTTCCTTACTTCGTTAGGATCATTTTCTACCCATTGCCATGTTAACAGGATGGCCATATGTGTGGAAATCGTCATTTATGTTTTCAAAGCATGAACATTGTAATTTATGTTTTCAATCCATCCATGGCCATTGTCCTTATGTTTTCGGATGTATAATGATGGTGGAATGGGTGTGTGATAGCTTAGAACATGTTTTACAATGTTTTCCCATCGATTTGCATCGATTGGGAGGGGTTCCAAATGGAATTCCCGCATTTTGGGTCCTCTGGACGGCTTACGGTCGTTCCAGGGACCGTTTGCGTTACGGTGTAAGGCGGTGGACCAAAGCGGTCTTACGCTTGACCGTTTAGTGTCTTAGGGGGTCATTCGACCGACCGTTTGCAGACCCTAGCGGGCCAATAGGTGACCGTTTAGTCCCTTTGACCAAGTAAGGTGGTGTAAGCCTAGCGATCTTTGACCAGACCATTTACCGTCCCTAAGCATTCAGTCGTACGATCGTTTTCTCGATAAAGAATTTATTCTGTCAAATATATGAAATGTTCGTGGCCAAGCGGTCATGGAGAGGACCGTTTGGGTCGGTTTAGCGGTCAATCGTTTGACCGTTTACCGTGTCCTTGCAGGCCTATGCTAGACCGTTTAGCCCTGCAGTATTTCAATTCAATCATGTTCATTTAATTATGCAATTATTGATGCATGTTCACCATGTTTAAATATTTTTATGAACTGTGGCATATTTTTAGATCCCAATAGAATTATTTTCTCTTTCCTTGTGATGGAACCACTAGTCGTAGCCCGACGACCTTTAGTGTCGACCACCTGGGAGAGGTGGCGGCCAGTCCCGGTGTACGGTTTTTAAGCTAGTTTACGTGGGCCCCCTTGCTTGGCAGTAGCATTCTACTGGGGGGGAAACTAGCTAGAGGCCTGGCTCCAGGCATTGAGCCTGTGTGTGCACACGTGGTCAGGGGCTTGGACTGACACTAACGAGTATGACCCTAACTAGTTCTTGACCTTGGTTACTATTACGTGTCTCAGTTGCCGCGTTCTAGGCTCATGTAGATACTTGAGACGCAGTATAAGTCATCAGTGGACGCGTCTGGTCTTCTTTCTGGTGGTCCTTTCTCTCTCCTATCACTTGGAAATGTTGAATTTTCATTCTATTGGTAGATTATGGTTCTCGTGTTTGAATATTCGTTCGAATATTAAGTGGCATTTAAAATTAGTTGTCTTTAAACTGTTCATATATCTGTACAGCTTTATTAACTGTCGTTCTTTATGCCATTGCGTGATTAATTGCTTTATATGTTTGGTTGCGAGGTAGGGATCCATGTGAACCCTACTGAGTTTGTGTTATGAGACTTACCCTTCCTTTTCAGGTGAGACGGAGCAACAGACCGCAGGCTTTTCTTGTGCTTTTGGCAGGAAATCTTAGGTGCCAGCAGTGGTTCGTCTGTCTGTCGTTTGTTCCATTTTGGCCGGGGTATGCCCCGTGTAGTTGTTTATTTTGACTTCTGTTCAGTGTTGGACTTGTTATGTATGGATCTGGACTATTTTATGTAAATATACCACTTTGATATTGTAAATTGCTTCTGCTTAAAATTACCATTTTATAATTGCGTGTGTAATTCCAGTTCATTATGCACCTCCTCAACCAATCCCCCCAACCCTTACGGGGCCTCATCAACCTCTTGGGTGGCGTCTCCGAGCTCTTGGTATCGATTTACCGGTATCCAGATCTCCGGGTCGTTACAGTTGGTATCAGAGCAATGTTGGGGTGATGTATAAGGAATTGAAATTGCAATAGTCCAGAGCAAGTCCATGTGTACCATTACTGCTGGCTTAGGCTGTTTTCCGTGCTTACTTATGGATTTTTCGTTGTGTGTCTTTTCTTAAAGCTTAGATTAAAATGCCGCCTAGACGGAGAGGCCGAGGTCGTGTCAAAATTAATGTGCCCCGAGATGTTCCAAGGGAAGAGAGCGGTACTTCGCCTCACCCAGCGAATGTTCAAGGGCAAGGCCGTGTTGACCCTACTGCTGGTGAAGACTTATTGCCTCAAGGTGGTCGTGGTCGAGTTCTAAAGCAATTTCTTCTTTTCCACCCACCGACATATGAAGGACAAGCTGATCCAGATGCGGCTAGGGTTTGGCTGGATGTGACGGAGCGTGTGTTCCATTCTATGGAATGCACTGAAGATGAGAAGGTGATGCTAGCTACTTTTCAGTTGCAGGGGGCAACGCTTGCGTGGTGGACTACGGAGTGGGAGGTGACTTTCAAGTCCCATCCTCTTCGACTGATTACATGGAAGGAATTTGTCACTTCGTTCAAGTGTACATACAGTCCAGCATATCTCAGGATGGACAAAATGTACCAGTTTATGGAGTTGGCTCAGGGCGAGATGACAGTATTACAGTATCGAAATAAATTTATGGAATTGGGTCGGTATGCTCCTCATATTCTTACTGATGAAGGGCTGAAGACTGAGTAATTTTTACGTGGTTTGAAGCCGGAGCTTAGGCAGCCTCTGATTGCCACTCGAGTGGCAGAGTTAGATGTGGCTTATCAGGCAGCAGCAGCATTAGAGCTGGATATGGCAAGAACACGAGGGCGAACCCAAGTTGAGCCAGTGCAGCAGAATGTACAGCATCAACATGCTAGTAGTCAACCAAGTGTGATGGGGGTACCATCTTTTGTTCCTTCTGCCAGTGGTACTTCCTCCATGAAGTCCAAATTCAAGCGGATGTTCAGGAAATCCAAGAAGCAGTATGACAGGCAAGCTTCCTCTGGTACCATGCAACAAACAGCACCCTCTTCTTTTCAGCGACAGGGATCGGTGGCTAGTCAGCCGAGACCATGTCCGAGGTGTGGCAGTAGTCATTTGGGTCGACCATGTTCGATGCCCGTGGTATGTTTCAGATGTGATTGGGTGGGTGACGTGGTTCGTGACTGTCCATTAAGGCCGAAGCAGCCTGTTCAGTTTTCACAGCCATAGTAGTTCCGACCTCCACCACCTACATAGTCACAGCAGTATTCGCAGGCATCAGTGTCATCGTCGCAGCAGTCAACGGCAGGTGGAAAGAAGCAGAAAGGGAGAGTCACGCATATGACTCATTCAGAAGCCGTTGCGTCTCATCTGGTGGAAGTTACCATTATGATTTATGGTCATGCAGCTCGTGTTTTATTTGACTCAGGTGCTTCTCATTCATTTATTTCTGAAGATTTTGTTGCTTGTGTTGAGGAGCTGACATCGGAGATGTCATGTGAGTTACTTGTTGAATTGCCTTCTGGGGAATTCATGTTCACACCTTTCTGTCTTGATGAGACTCCAATAGTGATTGGAAATCAGCAGTTACCCGCTAGGCTATATGCGTTGAAGCTGGTAGACTATGATGTTATTCTGGGCATGGATTGGTTAGAGAGTTATGGAGCCGTGGTTGACTGTAAATCAAAGAAAGTTTATTTTTAGCCATCTGGGAAAGCAGCATTCTATTTTCAAGGTATTCGATCTTGTTCTCCTTGCTTGCTTATTTCTGCTATTCGAGCCTGTATATTACTTAATGCAGGTTGTCAGGGATTCTTTGCTTCCGTGGTTGCTGTTGAGGCACCATAGTAGGAGATAGATGATATTCCTGTGGTTTATGAATTTCCTGATGTATTTCCTGATGAGTTGCCATGCTTACCTCCACATCGAGAGATAGAGATGGTAATTGAACTAATTCCAGGTACGGCACCTTTAGCAAAGGCACCTTACCATATGGCTCCCGCCGAATAGAAAGAGTTGAGAGCACAGTTGCTAGAATTGCTAGCAAAGGGCTATATCCGTCCTAGCTTTTCTCCATGGGGTGCTCCTGTGTTATTTGTAAAGAAGAAAGATGGAAGCCTGAGGCTATGTATTGATTACAGGCAATTAAATTAGGTGACTATCAAGAATAAATATCCTTTGCCCAGGATTGATGATTTATTTGACTAACTTCAGTCGGCAAGTGTCTTTTCACGGATTGATCTTCAATCTAGTTATTCCCAATTGAGGATTAGGGAATCTGATGTGAAGAAGACTGCCTTTAGTATGAGGTATGGTCATTATGAATTTTTGGTTATGCCATTTGGGCTAACCAATGCTCTAGCAGTGTTTATGGGCTTAATGCATCGTGTGTTTCATCCCTATTTGGACCAATTTGTGGTGATTTTTGTTGATGACATTTTGGTCTATTCTGCCTCTGAGGAAGAACATGTTCAGCATCTTCAGATAGTATTGCAAACTCTGCAAGATCACGAGCTCTATGCAAAATTTAGAAAATGTGAGTTTTGGCTTCGGGAAGTTCATTTTTTAGGCCACGTGATTTCTGGTGATGGAGTTGTAGTTGATCCGGTTAAGATTGGAGTTGTTCTACAATGGCAGAGCCCTAAGACTGTGACAGAGATCAAGAGCTTTCTGGGTCTTGCAGGTTATTATAGAAGATTCATTCAAGATTTTGCACGAATTGCCCCGCTAATGACTAAGTTGACTCGCAAAGATGTGCCATTTGTGTGGTCGGATAAGTGTGAACAGAGCTTAAATGAATTGAAAAGGATGCTCACCACTTCTCCAGTGCTTGTTTTGCCTTTTGGCTCGGGTGGCTTTGTTGTGTGTACAGATGCTTCTCGGGTAGGTTTGGGTGCAGTGCTTATGTAGCATGGCAAGGTTGTGGCATATGTGTCCTGGCAATTATAGCAACATGAAGAAAATTATCATACTCATGATTTAGAGTTGGCGGTGGTGATTTTTGCATTGAAAATATGGAGACACTACTTGTATGGCGAGAAATTTGAGATCTTCACGGATCATCAAAGCTTGAAATATGTGTTTTCTCAGAAGGATTTGAATCTTCGTCAGCGTAGATGGATGGAGTATATGAAAGATTATGATTTTACTCTGTCTTATCAACCTAGCAAGATTAATGTAGTGGCTGATGCATTGAGCAGGAAAGTGCAGGTCAGTCATTTGTTGATGTGAGAATGAAAGTTGTGGGAACAGTTTCCTTGTGAGCCGTTCAGATTAAAAATTCCCTGTGATCCGATGGTAGCCGTGTTTGCTAGTCTCTAGTGATGACTCCAGCGATTTACCAGTAGATCAGGGAGGCACAACAGGTAGATTCTGAGTTGTCTCGCATTGTGTTAATGTCGGATGTGGAGTTCGGTGATGATTTAGTGGTTAGATTCAGAGGTAGACTTTATGTTCCAGCTGATGAATCACTAAGGAATGTTATTTTGCGTGAAGCGCATGGATCCCGCTATGTTATTCATCCCGGTACCATGAAAATGTATCATAATGTGAAAAGGTAGTTTTAGTGGCCAGGTATGAAAAGGGATGTAGCTGATTTTGTCTATAAATGTTTGACAAGTCAACAGGTCAAAGCTGAGCATCCAAGGTCTGGAGGAATGCTTCAACCCTTGGAGATTCCGATGTGGAAGTGGGATCATGTTACTACTGATTTTATTGTGGGTTTGCCCCGCACTTCTCAAGGCTATGATGGAATTTGGCTGTTACTTGATCATCTAACCAAGACAGCGAGAATGTTGCCCATTAAGGTGACGTGGAATGTTCAGAGATTGGTGGAGCTTTATGTTGAAAAGATTGTGCCATTGCATGGAATTCCGATATCTATTGTGTCAGATCGTGACCTGCGTTTTACTTCTAGCTTCTGGCAGAGTTTTCAAAATGCGTTGGGTACATAATTGGCATTTAGTTCAGCGTATCATCCTCAATCTGATGATCAGTCCAAGAGGACTATTTAGATGTTAGAAGATATGTTGCGATCGTGTTGTCTGGATTGGCAGGGTTTGTGGAGTCAACACTTGCCACTGGTGGAGTTCTCATATAATAATAGTTATCATTCCAGTATTGATATGGCTCCATATGAAGCTTTGTATGGGCGTCCTTATCGTACACCGTTGGACTGATTTGAGATTGGTGACCGACTGTTGACAGGACCAGATATGCTTCAGCAATGTGTTGATGTGGTGCGCCTGATCAGGCAGAAGATGTTGACAGCTCAAAGTCGACAGAAAAGCTATGCATATCGGCGTAGAAGATCATTGCAATTTGAGCCTGGAGATTCTATTTTTGTGAAGGTATCTCCGATGAAAGGCGTAATGAGATTTGGGAAGTGTGGAAAGCTTAGTCCCTGATATATTGGTCTGTTTCCTATTTTGGAACGTGTGGGCCAAGTGGCTTATCGACTTCAATTGCCATCGGCGATGCAAGCAATCCACGATGTGTTTCATGTATCTCAATTAAGGAAGTATACTCCTGATGCATCTCACGTGTTAGATGAATCGATGTGGCCTGAAGTAACAGCAGATCTATCCATGCCAGAGTTTCCGATACGGATTGATGGTCGTCGTGAACAATGATTGAGGAATAAGGTAATCTCTCTGGTAAAGGTAGTATGGCAGCGTCATTCGGGTAATGAAGCTACTTGGGAACGTGAGGATGAAATATGTCAGCAGTTTTCATTTTTATTCGAGTAAGGTATATCTTCTTTCAATTCTCTCCTTGTGCTTCCTTTTAAATTTCGAGGATAAAATTTCTATTAGGAGGGAGGGACTGTAAGACTCGGTAGTTAATGGATTCTTAGCGGATCCTTATCGGTATTGAAGTGTGAAAAGATTCATGAATCTAGGCTATTTTAATGGGCTTAATGGGCCTAGTTTAATGGGCTTAGCTAATTTTATAAGTATTTAGAAATAAAATAAGGTATATATGCAATTTTGCTTATTATAAGGCCTTATTGCAATTTAAGTTTTTTTAACAAAAAAATATATATCAAATTCTTTTTTTTGTGAACCCACGAAGGGTTCTCTCTCCTCCTCACCCTCTCTTTTCTCTCCCACGCACGTCTCCCCTCTCTCTTTGCTTCTCGGTGGTGTGATCACCCCGGGCTGTTGCAGGGATTGCAGGAGGCGGCCTTGGCGAGCCCGAGGCGTGAGAGGCGTGGTGGTGTCGCTGTGGAGGCGGCCGTGGAGCAGGGAAGTGGGAAACCGACGTGGTGGAGCGCGGCGTCCTTCGCGTAGAACGGGCGTGGAACGTCATTTTCGACTCAATCCAAGTAGGGGGATGGCTTCCTTACTTCGTTAGGATCATTTCCTACCCATTGCCATGTTAATAGGATGGCCATATGCGTGAACATCGTCATTTATGTTTTCAAAGCATGAACATTGTAATTTATGTTTTCAATCCATCCATGGCCATTGTCCTTATGTTTTCGGATGTATAATGATTGTGGAATGGGTGTGTGATAGCTTAGAACATGTTTTACAATGTTTTCCCATCGAGTTGCATCGATTGGGAGGGGTTCCAAATGGAATTCCCACATTTCGGGTCCTCTGGACGGCTTACGGTCGTTCCAGGGACCGTTTGCGCTACGGTGTAAGGCGGTGGACCAAAGCGGTCTTACGCTTGACCGTTTAGTGTCTTAGGGGGTCATTCGACCGACTGTTTGCAGACCCTAGTGGGCCAATAGGTGACCGTTTAGTCCCTTTAACCAAGTAAGGCAGTGTAAGCCTAGCGATCTTTGACCAGACCGTTTACCGTCCCTAAGCGGTCAGTCGCGCGACCGTTTTCCCGATAAAGATTTTATTCTGTCAAATATATGAAATGTTCGTGGCCAAGCGGTCATGGAGAGGACCGTTTGGGTCGGTTTAGCGGTCAATCGTTTGACCATTTACCGTGTCCTTGCGGGCCTATGCTAGACCGTTTAGCCCTGCAGTATTTCAATTCAATTCTGTTCATTTAATTATGCAATTATTGATGCATGTTTGCCATGTTTAAATATTTTTATGAACTGTGGCATATTTTTAGATCCCAATAGAATTATTTTCTCTTTCCTTGTGATGGAACTACTAGTCGTAGCCCGACGACCTTTAGTGTCGGCCCACCTGGGAGAGGTGGCGGGGTAGTCCCGGTGTATGGTTTTTAAGCTAGTTTACGTGGGCCCCCTTGCTTGGCAGTAGCGTCCTACTGGGGGGAAAACTAGCTAGAGGCCTGGCTCAAGGCATTGAGCATGTGTGTGCACACGTGGTCAGGGGCTTGGACTGACACTGACGAGTGTGACCCTGACTAGTTCTTGACCTTGGTTACTGTTACGTGTCTCACTTGCCGCGTTCCAGGCTCGTGTAGATACTTGAGACGTAGTATAAATCGTCAGTGGACGTGTCTGGTCTTCTTTCTGGTGGTCCTTTCTCTCTCCTATCACTTGGAAATGTTGAATTTTCATTCTATTGGTAGATTATGGTTCTCGTGTTTGAATATTCGTTCGAATATTAAGCGGCATTTAAAATTAGTTATCTTTAAACTATTCATATATTTGTACAGCTTTATTAACTATCGTTCTTTTATGCCATTGCATGATTAATTGCTTTATATGTTTAGTTGCGAGGTAGGGATCCACGTGAACTCTACTGAGTCTGTGTTGTGAGACTCACCCTTCCTTTTCAGATGAGACGGAGCAGCAGACCACACGCTTTTCTCGTGCTTTTGGCGAGAAATCTTATGTGCCAGCAGTGGTCCGTCTGTCTGTCGTTTGTTCCCTTTTGGCCGGGGTATGCCCTATGTAGTTGTTTATTTTGACTTATGTTCAGTGTTGGACTTGTTCTGTATGGATCTGGACTATTTTATGTAAATATACCACTTTGATATTATAAACTGCTTCCACTTAAAATTGTCATTTTATAATTGCGCGTGTAATTCCAGTTCATTATGCACCTCCTCAACCAATCCCCCCAACCCTTACGAGGCCTCATCAGCCTCTTGGCTGGCGTCTCCGAGCTCTTGGTATCGGTTTACCGGTATTCGGATCTCCAGGTCGTTATAGTACAGCACCCGGTAGACATCAAAAGCTCCGCAATCACCATCAGCCCTTTCGGACAACTTCATTTCTATCGTCCTTTCAACCATCAGCTTATTCACCATAGTAGGATCAACAGGCTCTGGGTAGAAGTGCACATGTTGTTGTGTAAACGGAGTTGTCATGATAGTGGCATGTAAACCTGGCTGCACTCCTAACGGAGAGGGTTGCACTTGAAGCGCCGAAGGCTGCACCGTCGGCTGTTGTGGGAAGGGCTGACATGGAGCTTTCCCGTGACTTGCTTGGTGGGAAATAGTAGGTATCACAACCTCCAAAGAACTGGAAATCTCCTTTGCTTGTTCAGCATGCCTGGAGACAGGAGTTTGTTCGTTCCTCTCATTCAATTGCCTTTTAAGAGACTCAATCTCTTGCTGGTATCTTCTAAACATCATTAAGATAGTTGGGTCCAGAGCCGCAGCCATAGGCATCTCTTCTGTCATTTGACTAGTTGTCCCTTCAGCCAGGACTATTAGCGGCACATCTTCTTCTCCCGAGGTCACCACATTTGCAGCCAAGGTAGTGATCTCCGGAAAATCATCTATTGTTGCAAGTTTCTCTTTTGCTGCCTGACCTCGCCTTGTTATGGGTCCGGGCCTTTGAGCTGATCTGATTACATCTTCAGATTGGTCGGGCAGAGCATCATACCCACCAATCACTCTTGTCATGTTGCAGGCAAAGATCTGCAAGTTTCCTCTTCGCCCCCAAACTTTCCTTCGAGCGTGACTAGGGAGGGTCAACCTGTCGAATACAGAGACTCTTCTCTCCTTCTTTTTCTCTTGTAGGTCATCTTCTAAATATTCGGCCCTTCGGCCATCTTCATACTCGTTGGAGCCTGAGCATGAGATTCCTGACATTATTTCTTCCTCATTATCCTTCTCTTCTTCTTCGGCGTTCATGGCACGAAGTAATCTTTGTTGCCCTAGGGATGAGTTCCCCAGGCAATGGAAATAGTCTTGGACCACCCTGTTCATCTCTTCTCGACCATGCCTCTGGGGATCGGCTTGAGGCATCAGTCGCTCATGTATCTTTGACTGATAAGCTAGCCTTGTCATTTGGGTAATTTGATACATCCTCCGGGGATACCGGAACACATCTGCTTGCCTGGCGTAGGCCCTTGGCATGTGGGGAGCAACTAGTGGGATGACCTCCTCCACTCCTTTCTTTTCCATCTGACCTTCCTTCCCCCTTCTCCTGGGGTGCACAATGGCAGCTTCTCTTCTCTCAGGGGTTGGTGCTGGGCCCCGGGCTTTCTTGGGCACCCATACTTGCTTGAACTTCCTTGGCATAGGAGCCAGTGGCTTCTTCTCTTCTCTTTCTGTGTTGGCCTTCCTGGTGGCCAGTGCTTGAAACTTGTTATAAGTGGGGACCGTCGGAATGATGTGGTCGGGTAGTGCCTCAGCCGGGCGACCATTGAAGTACACTTGCATCCCACCGACCAGCATGGACTTCCCCGAAGTTGACAGGTGTCCTCAGGGTGCAACAGCACGGTTTCTTTAGTAACTCTTCTTTCTCCCTCTAGCAGCAACAGGAACAGTGGTCCTCCTATCCATGTGATGGACATAGCATGGAACAACGGTGTACGAAACAACCGTCTTCTGTGACTTCTTCTTCTCTGGTATATTCGCGGCTTCTACTGCAACAGTCTTCTCAGCTTTACCATCGACCTAGAGCAGGTAGACGAATGCAAGCCCCAAGCAGTTCGGGAAGCCCAGCACCGGCGGCATGGACCCGAACACCGTCTGCACCGCTAGGTACCCATCACGAACGTGGTTGTCGATGACTTGTTGGCTGAATTTGAGAGAAACCAGTCCAATCTCCATTTGAATTTCTACAAATAAGATTTGCATACAGTCAGAACTTTTGGGGAGGCCGCCAGGCCTCCTACTTTGGCGAAAAGATGAAGGGAGACTCGATCCCACCGGGCGTGCCAGCTTTGTGCACTCGATTATATTTTCTGGTTCTTATTTATTTTATCTTATTATTTTATTTTATTTTATTTCATTTGGTTGTTTATTAGTTAGTTTATTAGGCGTGCCAGTCACCGAGGTGACAATTTCATTGTGCGCTCAGTCTGACTTAGTCAGTCGATTGTGGAATTCGTGTCGGGACCGAAAGTCCATCATACCATAAAGGCTATGACGTGAATTACATCCTTCCAGAAGAAGGAAAACCCTTGATAATCGCCAAAGTAGAAGATTCCCGGGGGGCAAGATAAGATATGACTATCGTGCTCATTTATTTGCAGGATAGAAGATGCAGGCACATGATCATGCGATTGGCAGTTTATTATGATGTATTAGCCTGATTCCCAGCATGAGGCGGAGAACTTAGGTCCGGGAACCATCCTCACGCATAGTGATGACTTCCAATCGGGCATAACCCGACCTTCAACCACACACTATTTGATATACCGGAGCACAGGAGGGTAGACATGAAATTCTGTATTAATCATCATGCAAATGATCGATAAGTAGGCAGAACGTTATTCTTCACCAAATCAGGCGGGTATGAATAGACTCCAAACCACAGCCTCAGTCTCATCGATGCACTACATGCTCATTTAACGACTTTATCTACTCAACCGGTCATCACTATATGAGAGTACATGGAATAAATCCAGCAGCATATCCCCTCATCTTGAACTATGCCAAGAGGAATAGGAAACCATCCACGCAGAGCCGAGACGGAATCCACAAAAGACCGTAGCATGTCAATGCCCGGGTATCACGAGGTGGGACTAAATTGAGACAGTATTCGTTCATCGCGGCATTTAATGTTATTATTTCGAGAGGGAGTCAGTAGAGGACATGCAGAGGCAGACCCCCTTCAGCCCCAAGGGGTGTGGAGATGATTTAACATAGCGAAGGTTGGAATTCACTCGGACAGCATCTCCCCTTACATCGGACCATGCCCGGGGAATATATGACATCCATCCACGGAGAGCCGAGATGGAAGCCAAAGTGAGAGATGGGCATAGCCCGAGATCCGAAAGGATCGGGATACGGCGGGACAATGTTCTCCATCATGGCATTTATTGATATCCCCCTGGAGGAACCATTGGAGCACATGCAGTGGCAGAACTCTGTAGTCCGGTGGGGTTGGCAAAAACATCACGGTTAATCAACGAAATGTAGGGGTAAACCCCGTCAATCTAGCACCCGTGGATTTGAGTGAAAGGGCATTATTCCTCCCCGGGGTAGTGTGGGTTCTGAGCAAAGAATGATAAGGCTCGGAGTGCTGGGTTTTAGGGTGCATCAGAGGTTGCTAGATGATCAGATGTCTCAATAGATTAAGAGGATTGATGGGCATAGGAATCAACCTTGAAGGGAATCGGCCCGCACGGAACTCAGCGCGATGGCAGCATAGGCCTGGCAAGATAGGTGGTCGACGCGGGGCCAAACCGGCGCGGGTGGTTATCGGCGCGCCTGCCACTCGGCGCAGAATCAGTGCCGAGAGAGCACCTTGTCGGGAGATTAATTAGGGCGCCGATAGGGAAGATTTGAGGACCCAGGGGTTTGGAGGCTTTGGATTCTGGGGGTTTTGAAGCCTTGGATTTTGGGGGTTTTGAAGCCTTATCTGAGGGTTTTAAGAAGGCAAGAGGGTATTGAAAACTGGTTTTAGGCAGATCGCCCCGGGGAAGCAGGGGACTTCACACAGAAGTATCACTGGGAGCCAGTTATTTGCTGAATCACGTGAACTGTGATTTGATTATATCCCTCACTATTTCACGAGTGAGAGGCCATGAGATGGACTGTCTCAAGCTCCCACCGCGACTGTGAGGTTGGGAAAATAACAGAGAAGGTATCAGGAAAATCCACAAGAGTTGCAGCTTGTGTGTGCTTCATACAGTAAATCTATCTTCACAAACATCACATAAATAGGATTGCAGACAAGAGAGATAGGGAGAGAGAGAGGATCCCAGAATCTGCTATTTCATTCACTAGAATGCATACATTTGGTATAGAAAGAAATAAGACCACATGATTACATACATAGACTAACGACTTTTGAAGATCTGTCGGACTACACTGATGCTTATCATCAAATGAGAATAGTACTCAGAAGGAAACGATAGGAAATGCTAGAATAAAGGATAGGAAGGGGGAAATGTAGCCCCGAAGGGCATTTGACAGACAGACTCCCACCTTGAATCTCCTTCGCTCACCCTTCTGCTACTCTTTCTCTTCTGCTCTCTCTTTTCTCTCAGCCTCTCTTTTTTCTCAGCCGGTCGTAGGACAGAAAAATTGGGATCCCCCATCTTCGAACTACTCAGTGCCCTTTTACAATAGGGCTCCTTCTTTTCCATTCGGCACGTGCTGCTCCTGGCGTGAGGGTCAACCAGGGCACCTTTTTCCATATCGGTGCCCAGGGCAATCGGCGCGCCTCCTTCGACTACAAGGCTCGGCGCAGGCAACCCCCGGCGCGCAGGCATCCTCGACGCGCTGCCCCTTTCGGCCCAAGAGCCATTCGGCGCCCCCCATATGGCCATGGGCTTTGGCCCATTCTCACTCAGCTTTAGATTTCACCTTTTGAATGAGCTTTTTGCTGATATTCATTACATGTTAACTAGGCAATTATATCCATTCTTGTAGTTATCTGGTGCTTTGTATTTGTGTTTCGTAGAAGGTGACATGGATCCAGTCCTCAGAAGATCCTGTTCAGCAAGCAGATGATTGCCCGGAGTATGACACAGTTTAATCAGCTCGACCATCTAAAATGACAGTCGTGCCGGGCAGCAGCTTGACCGGAAGGGCTTCAGCCGGACATAGTGTTGAAGGTGATTGATGCGGGACAGGACTGAAATGGGATAAGACCTACGAATGCAACAAGTGCGGCCAGCACTCGCACGCCAAGGCAAGCCCGGCGGCTGACCTCCGTAGCGTTCCTCCGGGTGGAGGTGTCTCTCAACAAGAAACTCAAGCCCAACGACCGTCCCTATGAGGGAAGCGTGGGGATCTCAGCGACTAAGGAGCCGCCGTGCGCCTATGGGAATCTAGTCCGAGCTCGGCGCTCGACTAGGGCCACGGAATGGGTGCTCTCAACTCACAACCACGTGGTGAATAATAAGCTAGCTAGGAACCTACACACACTCACGCGGCATGCTAGAAAGTATACTAGTAAAGCAAATGCCAACAAAGGGAGCGTCGCACGTACCTCCACGCCCAGGCGTGGGGAAGAAACCCCGGCCGAGATCGACAACCCCGATACACAAGGACGAACAATAATACAAACTCAACCACCAATGCCCACTCCTCGCAGGGAGATAACAGGCTACACAAAGAGATTCGGGGCTGCCGATGTAGGGGTTGACGGGCGGCACTCGGTGAAGGGTTGGCCGCGAGGAGGATCCGAACGGTGGTCGACAGATTCGCAGCAATGCGTGACTCCGCGGTGAAAGCTCCCACGACCTGGTCCGGTGTCCGATCAAGGCGCCGTCAGCGATGGCGCGTAGCCAGGTCACGGGAGGAAGCCTCGGCCAAAGGGGGCGCGCAGATTCCGTCCGTGGAAGCCGGGGGCGCACCTGCAAGTTGCAACAGGATTCTGCTCCCAGAACCGCGCGCTCGAGCGGGAAAAATCAGCAGAAATAGCTCCGAAGGGCGAACGGAGCTCTGCTTGTTGGAGGATGAAGAGGACGCAGAGCAGCAGGTCCCGACCGAAGGAATCAATCAGATCTGGTCGTGGCTGAGAGCAGCAAGCTCTGGAATCCGCAGGTGGTTCTGGCGCCGGGTGGACAGGGCAGACCTGCGCGACCTCACGGGAATGGACGCCACGAGCAGCTCGGACGTCGGAACGAGGCGAGATCAGCGGCGTTGGACAGAGGTCGAAAAGAGGTACGACCGGTGAAGATCCCACGTCCAAACTCGCAGACGTCCGTCCCGTGGGATTTTTGCAAGGGGGCGAACAGAACCAGGCTCGCAGGGAGAGGGGGTCCTGCGCGCGCTCACGAGGAAAATCGCCACGGGTGATGCCGAACTCCGAATGAGGCGAGACCACCTCGCACACGTCTACGACTCGTAGCAGAACCACCCAAAAATGGGCTGGTCGCCCACAGTCACCAAGGACAGAGGAGGACGTCGCAGCTCTTGGAGATGAAATCTGATTGCAACGAGCTTGAACCTGTGAGGAGATAGAAGAGAGGGGGAACCTCGGCGTCGCACCGAGGCACCCCAAGCTTACTCCCGTTGCAGGAGCAAGGAGGAACAGAGGGGGGCACAGCCACCTTCAAGAGCACAAGCAATTTCTTTTCTCTTCATCCAATCATTCCAAAAGGAAAAATTACAAGCCTTTATATCGGGGGGGAAAGCTAGGGTTTCACCCTTGCCACATGGAGGGGGGGGCGCAAATGGAAGGGGGGGTGCGACCCAGCCCTTCCCCATTCAAGGGGGGGTGCGGCCATCCCTCCTCCAATCAAGGAGGGATCAAAGGGAGGGGGCGCCCAAGGGGGAAAGGGGAGGGAGATGGAATGGGGCAAGGGGGGGCGCCCAAAAAGGCAAGTGGAGGGGGCAAGGGGGGGAAGGTGGCGCAGCCACCCAGGATGAGGGATGAGGGGTGCGCCCCAAACCCTAACCCTAAGCCAACCAATTATGGGCCAAGGCCAAGCCCAATAATAAAAGAAGATAGCCCACTACTCCCTCTACACATAGTCTGCTAATATAAAGAACTAGATAACGTGTCCACGCAGGGACCAAACCTAGGCCCAACATGGCCTCAAATGAGAAGGAAAATCCACTAATAGATGCCGTAGTCGCCCAGCCAAAGAGATGCTGGCGTGCTCCGTGTGCTCCGTCGAGTGATGCGGCGCGTGTCCTCACCAATTCTCCCCGGGTGGGAAGAACTGGACCCCGTCGAGTAAGGGTCACGGTCGCTCAAGTAGCGCTCCAGCAGGTCCGGGTCGATCCTCTCCAGCTCTCCACGTGTGATCCAGGCGTCGTCTGTCGCAGGGCGCCCTCTCCAACGCACTAGGAAGCGTTGGTAGGCTCCGCTCCTGGTCGTGGTCACCTGCTCATCCAGTATACAATCTATATGCTCACGTTTCTGTAATGGGCCTGGAAGAGGTGGACGCTCAGAAGGTGTAATACTCTCAACAGGAGGGGAGGGCCCAAAAAGCTCACTGGGAATCACCGCGGGATCCCGATATGCCACCAGATCTGAGACATTGAACGTCGAACAGATCCCATAGTCGTCTGGCAGCTCAATCTCATACGCATTCGACCCAATTCGCTTCAAGACTCGAAAGGGTCCAGCACCGCGGGCCTGGAGTTTCTTCACGGCCCCCGAAGGAAACCGTTCAGGTCTGACCCTGATCATGACGTACTCTCCCTCTCGGAACTCACGGGTGCGTCGATGCGCATCGGCTAACTCCTTATAACGTGCGTTGCTGGCCTCTATATGATGACGTACCTGCTCATGCAACTGCCTAATATGCTCTGCAAAGGACTCAGCTGACTCAGAAACACGGGCCTGGATGGGAGATGGAACCAAGTCTATCGGCTTCCTAGGTCTACGACCAGTAACAATCTCAAAGGGACTCAGACCTGTAGACCTATTGACCGAGTCATTATATGCAAACTCTGCTAGAGGTAGAACCAAGTCCCAATCCCCGACACGATCACGCACTAAGCACCTAAGAAGATCCCCTAGACTCCTATTGACTACCTCTGTCTGACCATCGGTCTGGGGGTGATAGGCGGTAGAGAACTTCAACTGGGTGCCCATCATGTGCCACAGGGTTTTCCAAAAATAGCTGGTAAAGCGCACATCCCTATCAGACACTATAGTACGTGGAAGCACAAACCTGGAGACACAGTGAGTAAAGAACAGACGGGCAACTCTAGAGGCGTCTGAAGTCTTGGAACAGGGAATGAACAAAGCCATCTTAGAGAACCTGTCTACCACCATAAAAATGGAGTCATGCCGACGGAGGGTACGCGGCAAACCTAACACGAAGTCCATGCTAATGTCCTGCCATGGACTATCCGGGACAGGGAGGGGAGTATAAAGGCCGGTGTTCTGCTTCCTCTGCTTGGCCATAGCGCAAGTGCGGCACTGAGCCACGATGCGAGCAACATCCCTCTTCAAACTAGGCCAATAGAACCTATGCTCAACGGCCTCAATGGTCTTGTTCCGGCCGAAATGGCCAGCAAGACCCCCTGCATGCAACTCCCAAGTGAGAAAATCACGAACAGACGTCCGTGGGATGCACAACCTACCACCCTGGAATAAATAACCCTCCTGAAGGACAAACTCACTATAGTCACGGGAGGGGCCCGACTGAAGGGCAGCATGGATCGGACCGAAGTCCGGGCAATCGACATAAGCCTCTTTCAGCCTCTCCAATCCCACCACCTCTACTCCCATGGTGGACAACATCATCATCCGCCGACTCAGCGCATCGGCCACCTTATTCTCGGCCCCTGCCTTGTGCCTAAGCACAAAGGTATACTCCTGAAGGTACTCCACCCACCGACTATGACGCGCATTCAGCTTTTTCTGAGTGTGGAGAAACCTCAAAGCCTCGTGATCAGAAAAGAGCACAAACTCCTGGTGTAGGAGATAGTGCCGCCAATATCTCAATGCCTGGACGACTGCATAAAACTCCTTGTCATACGTGGAATACCGCAGTTTGGCATCGTTCAGCTTCTCGCTGAAAAAGGCAATGGGATGAGACTCCTGACTCAAGACTCCCCCTATACCCACTCCAGAAGCGTCGCAGGTGACCTCAAACACCTTAGAAAAATCAGGTAAGGTAAGAACAGGTGCCTGGGTCATGCGCTCCTTGATGCTCTGAAAGGCCGTGGCTGCAGCCTTGGTCCATGTGAATGCCCCCTTCCTAATGCAATCCGTGATCGGGGCAGTGATGGAACTGAAGCCACGAATGAAGCGACGATAGAACGTCGCTAGGCCATGGAAGCTCCGAACATCGTGGAGGGTGCGGGGCTCAGGCCATTCCTGAATGGCGCGTATCTTCTCCGGATCAGCGGAGACCCCATCGCGAGACACTATAAACCCAAGGAAGGAAACCTGATCGGTCATGAAAGCACACTTCTTCGGGTTGGCGAATAAGCTCTCTCACCTCAGAACAATGCAGACCTGCCTGAGGTGGTCTAAGTGGTGCTCCCTAGTGCGGCTATAAATAAGGATGTCATCGAAGTAGACGACCAAAAAGACCCCTATCATAGGGCGCAAGACCTGGGTCATCAACCGCATGAATGTACTAGGGGCATTAGATAGCCCAAAAGGCATCACTAACCACTCATACAGACCATCCTTGGTCTTGAATGCAGTTTTCCACTCATCTCCAGGCCTGATCCTAACCTGGTGATAGCCACTTCGAAGATCAATTTTAGAAAAAATAGTGGCTCCCGACATCATTTCTAGCAAATCATCCAGTCGGGGAATAGGAAAACGATATTTCACCGTGATCTTATTGATCGCACGGCTATCGATGCACATCCTCCATGTGCCATCTTTCTTCGGGGCTAGCAAAGCTGGGACAGCGCAAGGGCTCTTGCTGTCCCTGAGGGATCCCCTACTCATCAACTCCTCGACCTGTCTCTGCAACTCGGCGTGGTCCGCCGGGCTCATCCTATAGTGAGGGAGGTTAGGCAATGAAGAGCCCGGGACAAGGTCGATCTCATGCTGGATGTCACGCATAGGTGGAAGGCCTCCAGGGAGGTCCTCCGGGAAGATATCAGAAAACTCGCGTAAAATTGCAGCCAACTCGGGTTTTAGCTCACCCTCGGACTCTGAGATGACATCACTCACCTCTCGAACAACAACAGCAAAGAGGGGACTACCACTAGTGAACTCTCTCTCCATCTCACGGGGACTAATCACCATCAATCTCCTAGTGGAAGGCCCCCCTAGGGTGAGGGTAGTGGAGGTGGCAGTAGCAGGCACCAAGGGTGGGGTAGGAGGGTCGACCTTCCCCTGACGAGGGGTGTTCGTGGCACTGGGGCCGACTGGCCCGCGAACGGCAGGATCCCTAGGCTGGGTGGGGTGAAGAGTGATCCTATGACCACCATGGTCGAAGATGCAAGTGTTCGACCGACCATGGAGGGTGGCATCCCTATCGAAGAGCCAAGGCCTACCTAGAATAATACTACCCACCTCCATAGGTAGCACGTCACACCAAATCTCATCATGGTAGGTCTGAAACTGCAATGGCACTAGACAACGAAGCCTAACCGGGATAGAGGTAGAATCTACCCAGGATACCCGATAAGGAGCAGGGTGGTCCACAGGTGTCAACCCAAGACGAGTAACCGTACCGGTGGATATGGCATTAATGCAGCTCCCACTGTCAATGATCACCTTGCAGGCCTTCCCTCCAAGCCTACAAAAGGTGTGAAAGATGGCGGTACGACGCCAGTCGTCACTCACCTGGGGCTGGGTAAGGATACACCGGACTACCCCTAACTGTGCATCGCCCTGATACTGAATACTAGGGACATCGTCCTGCTCTCCCTCAAGCAACTCATCAAAGAACTCCTCGGCCAACTCCTGGTCGGCCTCATAGCTGACTGGCAAAAGCTCAGCCGTGGGATCAGCGGGTGAGGGGTCCGTCACAACAATCGACTCTCTAGTGGGGCATTTGTTCGCATAATGGCCGACTCCACCACACCTATAACAATTGTTACGTGCCCCTGTGCTAGGAGATGCTCCACCGGTCATCGGCCCTTTCCCCTTGTCATCATGACGGGCCGGGGGTGGTGGTAGCTGAGGTCGGGTAGGGAACGCGGGAGGCTGAGGGCGTGAGGTGGGGTAAGGTGGCTGCTGGTGAGGGGGAGGGAGAGTGTCCCTCGGCAAGGGAGGGCGAGGCCTAGGAATAGTAGGGTCCTGGCGAGGGGGTTCCGAGGGCCGAGCCGCCGGAAACTGACTGTAGGAACTGGGTGTGGTGCGTGGGTCGAACCCCCGCTGACTGGTGGTCCCCTGACGTTGAGTAGGAGTGAACTCCGCCTCAAACTGCTCTAGCTCCATAGCGACCTGGTACGCGACCTCTAAGGTGGTCACATTACGGCGAAACAACTCATACTGGTAATGTGGCCGTAGACCACGACGGAAACGAGAGACGGGCATGGCGCTCTCCTCCGTGACTCCGCATCGCAAGAAATACTCGTCAAACTCTGCGATGTACTCGGACACGGGCCGATCTCCCTGGGTGAGGCTCTGCCATCTGTCAATGAGCCTCTGGCGATAAGTGGCGGGGAGATACTTTTCTCGGAGTTTGACTTTCATCTCACCCCAAGACTCAATCTGGGGGTCCTGACGCTGAAATATCAGACTCTCCACATTCCTCCAATACGTCTGTGCTCGCCCCAGTAACTTCATCCTGGCAAACTTAACTTGCCGGTGGTCAGAGATATCGACCCACTCAAAATACCGGTCCATGCTAGCCTCCCAGTCTAGATAGATCTTCGGGTCCAGGGACCCGTCAAAAGTGGGAGAGTCCGCGCGAACGGTCCTAAGGGCCTGATCATCCTCGTCATCCCTCTGTGGTCGGTGACCACGGTGGCGTCGGCCATTCCCCTCATAATCATTGTCGGATCCGTAATCCTCAAAGTCGGGGACTCGTGGCCGTCGCTCCTCAGCCCGATATGGTGGGGGCTGGGCAGCCGCCGCCTGTGGGGCACGATCAACTCTAGGGGGGTCCTGATGGGGCACTTCCTCTACCCTCCCTATCCGCCCGATCAGACCTTGGATAGATCGGTCAGAAACCTCAGCGCGGTCCTCTATGGCCTTGAGTCGGCCCTCCAGACGGTTGGTTAGGTCCTTAGTGGCTTGTTCAGAACTAGCCAGGCGCTCCATGATCTCGGCCATGAAATCCTCTAGAGAAGGGCCTCCTGGGTGTTACCACGGGGGTCACCCATGGTGTCCGGGCGATGGTAGTGGGTGCCACCCCGAGTGGGCATGCAAAGGGACCTAAAGGGAGACTCACTAAGACCTATATGGGTGGACACATGCCGAATGGAATGCAAGACTCAACCCTAGACGCAAACCTATATGCTCTGATACCACTTTGATGCGGGACAGGATTGAAATGGGCTAAGACCTACGAATGCAACAAGTGCGGCCAGCACTCGCACGCCAAGGCAAGCCAGGCGGCTGACCTCCGTAGCGTTCCTTCGGGTGGAGGCGTCTCTCAACAAGAAACTCAAGCCCAACGACCGTCCCTATGAGGGAAGCGCGGGGATCTCAGCGACTAAGGAGCCGCCGTGCGCCTATGGGAATCTAGTCCGAGCTCGGCGCTCGACTAGGGCCACGGAATGGGTGCTCTCAACTCACAACCACGCGGTGAATAATAAGCTAGCTAGGAACCTACACACACTCACGCGGCATGCTAGAAAGTATACTAGTAAAGCAAATGCCAACAAAGGGAGCGTCGCACGTACCTCCACGCCCAGGCGTGGGGAAGAAACCCCGGCCGAGATCGACAACCCCGATACACAATGACGAACAATAATACAAACTCAACCACCAACGCCCACTCCTCGCAGGGAGATAACAGGCTACACAAAGAGATTCGGGGCTGCCGATGTACGGGCTGACGGGCGGCACTCGGTGAAGGGTTGGCCGCGAGGAGGATCCGAACGGTGGTCGACAGATTCGCAGCAATGCGTGACTCCGCGGTGAAAGCTCCCACGACCTGGTCCGGTGTCCGATCAAGGCGCCGTCAGCGATGGCGCGTAGCCAGGTCACGGGAGGAAGCCTCGGCCAAAGGGGGCGCGCAGATTCCATCCGTGGAAGCCGGGGGCGCACCTGCAAGTTGCGACAGGATTCTGCTCCCAGAACCGCGCGCTCGAGCGGAAAAAATCAGCAGAAATAGCTCCGAAGGGCGAACGGAGCTCTGCTTGTTGGAGGATGAAGAGGACGCAGAGCAGAAGGTCCCGACCAAAGGAATCGATCAGATCTGGTCGTGGCTGAGAGCAGCAAGCCCTGGAATCCGCAGGTGGTTCTGGCGCCGGGTGGACAGGGCAGACCTGCGCGACCTCACGGGAATGGACGCCACGAGCAGCTCGGACGTCGGAACGAGGCGAGATCAGCGGCGTTGGACAGAGGTCGAAAAGAGGTACGACCGGTGAAGATCCCACGTCTAAACTCGCAGACGTCCGTCCCGTGGGATTTTTGCAAGGGGGCGAACAGAACCAGGCTCGCAGGGAGAGGGGGTCCTGCGCGCGCTCACGAGGAAAATCGCCACGGGTGATGCCGAACTCCGAATGAGGCGAGACCACCTCGCACGCGTCGACGACTCGTAAAAGAACCACCCAAAAATGGGCTGGTCGCCCACAGTCGCCAAGGACAGAGGAGGACGTCGCAGCTCTTGGAGATGAAATCTGATTGCAACGAGCTTGAACCTGTGAGGAGATAGAAGAGAGGGGGAACCTCGGCGTCGCACCGAGGGGATGGGGAGTCACACCCCAAGCTTACTCCCGTCGCAGGAGCAAGGAGGAACAGAGGGGGGCGCAGCCACCTTCAAGAGCACAAGCAATTTCTTTTCTCTTCATCCAATAATTCCAAAAGGAAAAATTACAAGCCTTTATATCGGGGGGGGGGGAAAGCTAGGGTTTCACCCTTGCCACATGGAGGGGGGGGCGCAAATGGAAGGGGGGGTGCGACCCAGCCCTTCCCCATTCAAGGGGGGGTGCGGCCATCCCTCCTCCAATCAAGGAGGGATCAAAGGGAGGGGGCGCCCAAGGGGGAAAGGGGAGGGAGATGGAATGGGGCAAGGGGGGGCGCCCAAAAAGGCAAGTGGAGGGGGCAAGGGGGGGAAGGTGGCGCAGCCACCCAGGATGAGGGATGAGGGGTGCGCCCCAAACCCTAACCCTAAGCCAACCAATTATGGGCCAAGGCCAAGCCCAATAATAAAAGAAGATAGCCCACTACTCCCTCTACACATAGTCTGCTAATATAAAGAACTAGATAACGTGTCCATGCAGGGACCAAACCTAGGCCCAACATGGCCTCAAATGAGAAGGAAAATCCACTAATAGATGCCGTAGTCGCCCAGCCAAAGAGATGCTGGCGTGCTCCGTGTGCTCCGTCGAGTGATGCGGCGCGTGTCCTCACCAGTGATGGATCCTTTATCTATCCTGGTTTACAGAACTTCCCGGGATGACATCGGGGCCGCATCCTTGATTGCTCTTCAAGGCTCTGGATGCTTGGTTAAAGGTTCTCTTTGAAACTTTCTGCTTTGCAATTTTTTTTAGATGTCAACAGGCGGAGAGGTTCGTGGGGCGTGGAGCGACGAGGATGGAGCGAGGATCGAGGTGGAGGCGCGGCGTTCGTCGTTCGCGAGCTCGGGACGCGGATGGTGGTTCGCGGGGAGTTTCGCAATGGATCGGCGTCCATGGTGTGTGGGATCTTCGGTGGAGATAGGGGGATGGATCATTAGCCCTTGTGCTTCCTTTCCCCGCATTTTGTAGGCCGAGGCGAGGCCGAGAGTGGGTTTATTTCATGCCGGGGTTAAAATCGCGTGTTTGGGGTGAGCAGCTATTTTCGACCGATTCGAGGCCCGATTGTGATTTTGATTTGGTTTTCCTGTGGTAAGAATGTCTGGGAATGAATTTCCCTTATTTTTCCCTTCGCTGGGAGGTGAATGGGGCGTGGAACCGAGCTCACGGCGGAGCTCGATCCGTCTGTCAGAAGACGCAAGAGGCGGCCACCTTTGTGGCCGTCTGAGTCCTAGTCTGGGCGGCCAAGACCCTGGCCGCCCAGTGACCTGGGCGGCCACTGGTCTGGCCGCCTAGGGGTGTTGGGCAACCAGGACCCTGTCCACCCTCACCCAGCATGGCCCTGGACTGGGCGGCCAGGAGGTTGGCCGCCCAGCCCAGTCTGCCCCCGGGCAGCCGTTGTAGATCTATTTAAAATCCACTAAGAATAACTATGAAATAACAAGCTATGAATGAAAAATAATGGGAAGAGGGGATGGGAAGCATGCGTTGGATGCGATGTTGGAGGGTGATCGCCAGAGACCGCGGGCCTCAAATGATATAATAATGGAAAAGAAAGGAGGGATCGTGGATTACCTTAAAGAGTGGGAGATTGTGAGTCGAGTTCCTTCTCTTCTAATCGGCCGGCCGACGGAGAGAGTTCCTCTTTAAATTACCCTTGCATGAAAGACAAACACCAACCAAAAAAATGGGAATTAGAACCAAGGTGTAGTATCAACATCCCAAGTGAATATATATGCATGAAAACATGTCAATGAACACACCTGATGGGGGTGTCGCCCCTTAAACCCCTGTGCAAGGGTGGGAGATATGGCGAATGAGATAAAAATAAAATACGTGCAAGTGTTGCACTGAATGGAAGGCTCTCAACGCGGTTGAGATGGGGAGGTTAACATATGAAATATGATGCATGCATGTATACGTTGACTGATGCAAGATAAAAGAAACGGAGAAGCAACAGATAAAGACAGAGGAAAGCAAGAAAGCCTGCGGTTATTTCTCCTGAGAATGCCCTTGATGAGCGTTGGGGAGGAAGTCTCCGATGTATGAAGCAATGGATGCGAGGTAGACTTCTCCTTCTGAGCCAGAGATCCGGCAGCACCTCTCCCTGTGATTGAAGTCGGCCTCTTATGAGCAAGAGCCGCAGAGGCTATCTATATGGAGAGGTACGGAGGTTTAATCCGAGAATAATTAGGATGACCATCCATGGAAAGGAGATAAATCTAGGAAGAGTCCTCCCTAGCTGGGAAAGTCACCCGGAGACTTACCCAATCGAGAATGGACCGCAAAATGAGGAAAGAAGGAGTTATCGGCGATTTTGGGCGGTTACAGGAAAATGGTGTCGAATATAGATGACGTTTATAAAATAAACGTCAGACACAATAGACGCGCATAAGTGAATAAGAGAATGTGAAATAAAATCCACGAAAACCTCCAAGAAAAATGGTGTCAATTATATATGACATTTATAAAATAAACGTCATCTACAACAGACGTCATTTGCAAAATAAATAAGGCAAGCCCAATTGTTTCCAAAATTAAAAAAGAATGCGCGTCTGGACTTCTAGACGGTCATTATAAAAATACGCATTTTAACCGGACTCGGAAAAACCCAAGAATGAACGTCAATGGGCTCAGACGCACAAAACAAAATCAAAACAAATAACAAAGAATTGGCACCCAACTCTTTGAGCGCTAATTATTTTTTCATTTTTATTTTTTTTATTTTTTCAGTAAAGGGGCGTATGAATGTGCTGACTCTAAATATATTTTTTTTATATTTTTTTGAACCCAAGAACCCTCTCAAAATGGCTAAGAATTGTCGCATGGAATGAATAAAAAAATAAAACTCAAGAATGAGCGTCCAACATTGTAGCCGCTCATTCCTTTTTCTTTATTTTTTTATTTAAAAAAAGAAAATGGCGTCCACCTTAATAGTCACTATTTCTTTAAAATCTGTAAAAATGGAGAAAAATACTCATAAAATTCATAAAAATAGTGAAAATAGGGAAAAGTCAAAAATCTAAGAAAAGTGGAGAAAATCACTCGAACAAGGTCGATTTGAGGGTCAAATTGGTGTATCACAAGTAATATGAGATGTACTCACAGTAATGTCAATTTTGACGTGTCTACAGCTGCCCCGCCTTGGTGTCTGGTTTGCAAGGGAGCAGAGCGAACTGAAAAGTAGATGTCAAGGTGTGATGAGACACACGATCAACATCCTTGATGAGAATTAAATCAAAAGCTCGAGATGAAACAATCTCAGGAAGTTTAATGAAATCAACAATGTTTGGATAAAGGAGGGAGTGTGCACGCGGGCACGAAGGGGATAAAAGGATGATCAACTTTCAGCGCGGTGGAAGTATCCCAGGTCACAAACCTGTAGGTTTTACCATTGGAGAGCGGTTACCAGCCAATGTGGACGTGCTGCAGCCAAGGTGGATCTAAGAAAAAAGAATCGAATAAGAGAATAGAAATCCAAACAAAATGAGGTTTCGAGAAAATAGCCCAAAACGGTGACAAAACGAACTGAGGACTCAATTCGGCAATGAATATCTCATATCTTAAAATTTTAGATCATTTTGACTCTCAAAAATGGCCTTATCAGAATGATTTTCCACTGTTAATTCAAAGTCCTACATGAATGCATGATGGGTTTAAAGGAAAAATTTATAACAAACGAAAATATAAGATAATCAAGGATAATGTTGTTAAGCTGTCCAGACTGGGTTAAGAAACCGATTTCGCGAACTGATACTAAGTCAAAGCCCGTTTATCCGCGCACCAACTCGCAAAAGGGAACCATCGTCCCTAGTCTTGGATGTCTCAACAGCCTATCCGTGTGACTAAGATTCCTCTAAAATCATCATTATTTTAGATGAATGATAACTCAAATTCCAGATTTACCAAAGCCACAAGGTCCTTGATATAATCTAATAGCGTAGATAACATATAGTAGGAATGCATACAGGGAGATGGTGATAGCAATAGGCACAGAGGGAACTGAGATGGAATGCGGACACCGTGGGGCTTGGATGATGATGCCCGGACGGTGGGACCAAGAGCTTCTTCCTGCGCTCAAAGATTCGTTAGCCAAGAGATAATGAAGCATAACAAGCAGTTTAAGTATAGTCGCCATAACATGAATAGCGATCATTAAAGCATGTGAAGCATGAATGATACCAAAAGCATGACATAGTAAAACATCAAAGCACGGCTATTATAGCATGAAGACATAGCATCAAAGCGTGCAAAGCATGTGTACCATAAGAGCTTTTAGCATTGTTTGTTTTAAATCATGAGGAGGACCAACTTGGCTAATTAGTTGAAAGATTTGGAGTTGAAAGATCAAGTTTGGCTGAGATTTGTTCTTGAATGATTAGAATGAATGCCCAGAGTGGCAGGGATAATCAGGTGAAATCAGCAGGAATTACTTAGAAAGATGTGGGAATGATATCCAATCGATGCCCAGAATGGCAAATCATGATAGGGAAGAATCGGAAGGTAGATAGCAATGAATGAAGAGGACTCATCCCAAGCCCTTGGGTCCTTTGCAAAGAGTATCCCTACAAAACAACACCATCAGAAGAAATACAATGCAATGCAAACTTTTTTGGATTTTTTTTGGAGTATGCAAAGTTTTATGGGTTTTGAAAATTTTTAATTTTTTTAAATTTTGGAAAATATTCAATTTTTTTGGGTTTTGGAAATATTCAATTTTTTTGAGTTTTTTGATTTTTTTTATTTTAGAAAATATTTAATTTTTTTTATTTTGGTTTAGACATTGCTAGAAGCATCATCCAAGGGATGTTTAAACCACTGGCTAGGGGTCCTCGTTCCTTCCCATTTTGCTAAAAAAACTGCCCAAAGCCGGGCGTGCATTGAAGGGTGGCGCCCTATAACCGACTGACCATGGTTAACGGTGCCCCTACCAAGGCCATACTTGAGAAACATCCAGCCTCGAAGGGAGAAGAGAAGAACAATTGGAGATAAGCTTTATGCAGGATGGGAGATATTAGGATTCGAATTCCTTCCAAGACACTACCCCTCAAAGAGGTGGTCTGTTGTGCCGGGGCTTTGTGCCTTTGATTTTTAGACCCTTAACATGCATACGACCAGGGTTTTCCCTGAGGGGACTTTGTCTCTCTTGACATGCCTTTATTTCATAACTTTACATTTATTGAATTTTGACTTTGATAATAGCCCTTTTGGCTAGATATATCATGAAAACTCATTTTGATTTGGGTCAAGACTACCCCTATTTGAGACTCCTCTCGTATTTGGGATTACCAAGGTTGGTCATCTTATACGTCAATCCTCTTGCCCCTGCACTTGGCCGAGTGAAGAAGAGAAAAGACTTTCATGCATATCCATGATGTGGCCAAAGCAGCAACGATGTTTTACCAAAGGAGGCCGGCTAAGGACGTCGTGAAGTGTGTGAGTGCCCAGCTAAGGGTTACCCTTAACAAGCGGGGAGAGAATGTCGAACTCCCAGCGCAGGATTCTTATAGCCAAAGTGCTACAAAAGCAAGCCTAAAGACTCTTTTCTGAAATTCAATATAGATAAAGACCTAGGATAAAGGCCTGAAAAATACCACTCTTAATCATGTTAAGAAGCACTTCACTTTGAAAATCGTGCGTGAGAGATATTGAATTCAAACCTTATGCAAAATATTACCTTGAAACCTTGTGGAAGCAGCTACCACCAGAGGCGATCTTGATCATTGTAGGATTTATAGTCCTCTTTGGCAGAAAAAGGATTGGAAGCAAAGGTTTGAAGTAGCTTAATAAGAAGGAGTGGTACCAAGACCATACTCAGACGAATAAGGATAAAAGGAAAAGAAGCCAGGACTAGAACTCTCTCACTAAGGTGTAGAGACCCTGATCACATAAAAGGTGTACAGATTGAAAGGAGAATTAGTGGAAGGAGTGAGGACTAAAGCCTCGGAAGCAGTGGGAGAACGGGCAGATGCCCAGAGCAGTGGATGTGGAAGAAGTCGGGTCGGACCCGAGATCAGGAGAAATTGGTAGGTGGAAAGCGGGAAATCTGGAGGGTCCGGAGGAAAGGGAGGAGAATCATGATTGGGGGGAGAATCTAGAGGTTCCGGAGAGAGAAAATATCGAGGGACGCGATGCCCTGGGAAGAAATATGAAAAAGGATGATTTAAAAGGAAGAGAAAGACAAGGGACGTGATGCTCGGAGGAGTAGAAGGATAAATCGGAGAAGAGGGAAGAGATACGGAGATTCCAGAGGGATATAATCAAAAGGGACGTGATGCCCTAAGAGGATGTCCGGAGGCTCCGAAGGAAGGAAATAGAAAGGGGCGTGATGCCCGAAAAGAAGATAGAGAGAGTAAGATGGAAAATCTGGAGGAATGGGATGAGAAGGGACGCGATGCCCTAGAAGAAGGGATAAATCTGGAGGATCCGGTTGTAGAGGTGTGGAGGGGCGCGATGCCCAAAGAGGGAGGTCTGGATGTTCCAGAGGGATAGAATCAGAAGGGATGCGATGCCCTAATAGGAAGTCTGGAGGTTCCGGAGGAATGAGACACCATGGGGCGCGATGCCTGGTAGCAAGAAAGTCTGGAGGACCCGGACATGAGGGTGTAAAGGGGCGCGATGCCCAAAGAGGGAGGTCCGGAGGTTCCGGAGTAAGGAAATGGAAAAGGGCATGATGCCCGATATGCGGAGAAAAATTCAGAGGGTTTGAAAGTGGAGGTGTGGAGTGGGCGCGATGCCCTAGGAGGAGACTGGAGGGGGCACAATGCCCGGTAGGTGTAAGGGGACCCGGAGATCCCGAAGATAGAGGTAAATGAGATGAAGGATATGGAGGATACGGAGGTTCCGGCAGGCGGGGAAGATACGGGTCCGAAAACCCGGGGAAGAAGAAATGCAAATGCATGCGAATGCAATGCAATGGATGCGATGAATGCTTAAAATGCAAAGAATGCGAGGGGTGAGAGGATGAGATCCTCCTCTTCACCCATGGAGTGGCTCACAAAGAATCAGTGATAGACAGGAGTATGGGTGAAGTAGAATAGAAGGTGGATAGGATAGCAGAAGGCCCCTTAGCGGAAAAATACTCGCCTCTCCATAGCAGTGAAAGTGTGTAACCCGTCTGCCCGATCGATAAAATCAAAGCCCATGACGAAGCTTCAACAATAAATGCCAACTCCCTTGGAGGGCGAAGAGCAATGATGTGAGGGAGTTTGAAAGTTAGATTGGGAAGTATCATGTCGCCCAAGGATTACGGCGTATGAAGAGTGTTGAACAAAATGGGCATTCGCCTCTTGTATGGAAGAATGGGTTTGAGATTGGAAAGTTGCAACAAGGGGTGCTGAAGAGGCGTGATCTCGCGTTGGACTTGAGCTGATGGGATGATCACCGAATAGTGAACTACAAGGAAGGGAAACGGATCAGGGGGGGCCCAGGGATGGTTCCCTGGGGTAAACCCTCCGATGCCTAAGTCAGTAGAGCAATGGTGGAAGCTGTGAAGGGAGGAGGAAAAGAGAGGCACGAGATCTCTCTACACCAAGATGGTGAAGTGGTTCCTGCTCAGGGAATTTTAGGCGTGTGTTGGCCCTTATCTTCCCCGGGAGGGAGTCCCAGGTTTAAATAGTGCGCAAGTCTCATGAGTCCCGTAAGCTGAGGAGTTTCAGGAGTGAGTTACGTCCTCATCATGGGCTCTTTACGTCCTCAAAAACTACTGCTCATAAAGGACTCTTAACGGCAACATGGATAAGCAATCGTCGGTTAAACCCAAGCATGAAGGGTGCCAACCCTGTCCGGGCAATAGGCATAGCTCGGATAAAGATAGGTCGGAGTGGGCGCTGAGCGCTTGCCTCTATCCCGGTGAGGGGATAACTCGGGCATGGGTCTTCCTCCGTTCTGACCGACGTTCGGGCCTTCCGAGCCTAAGGGCCGCCGAGGAAGGGTTTGATCCCGAGTAGTCTTATTGGGCATTTTATCCTAAGTGGGCCCTGCGGAGCTGCCACTTGGATGAGATGGGCCTCTTTTGGTCCTGACGGACCTAGTTCGGCTACTCTTGGATGGGCTATAGAAATCCCCCTCTCCACTTGTCCCCCTCCTACTCCCGAGCTTTAGTAAGCTCGGAAGAGTAGCTGTTTAGGGTTTTGGACCAGCGTGGCTCAAGTGGGTGGAGATCCGGCGGTGTTAGTAAGCCACGTGTCGTGGTCACCTGGGCCCTTAATAATGATGATCCTAACGGATTTGAACTGAAGGGGCCCCCTTTTCTCGGAGGTCAGAACGATGCGCCGCCTTCCGCGTGGGAATATAGGTGTTGTGCGCTTGCCGTTGCTCCAGACTCCCTCCGTTTTTAAGGTTTGGCTCTCCTTCGTGCTTACTTTTTGGGGCCTTTTGATGTGTCGTGAAGACACAACGGAAGAGCAGAGGCTTGCAGCGGCGTTTGCGGAGTTGGCGGAGATAACTGCAGAGGCAGTCCAAAAGCTTCCTCTTCCTCCAGAGTCTTCGGGGTCCCGGGAGTATCTTTCTTCAAGTTCCTCTCCAGATTCCATGGCGGATCAGCGTCCGGATGTCGAAGAGTGGGAGGGCGAGCCTGTGGTGAGGGCGGCGGCTCCAAACTGCAGCGAACTGGGGGAGGCAGAGGTGAAACGGCTGGAGAACTAGTTTCATCTGCCCCACAAGTTTTTCTTTGCCGCGGCTGCCCCGCACGAGTCGAGCTTGGATTCTCGTACGGGCCACATCTGCACCTTCCTACTGTCATGGAAGGGTGGGTTCCGCCTTCCCTTCGAGCCCTTTATTCTCAAACTTCTCAATTTCTTTCAGTTGGCGCTCGTACAGTTGGTAGCCAACTCTTATCTTCTTCTTTCCGCCTTTCGCATCCTCTGCCGTCAATGCGGAGTTCCTCCTTCCTTGGACCTCTTTCACTATTTTTTTGAGTTGAAGGTGCATCCCTCGGCTGGGAAGGGCTTCTATTTCATCCAGGCGAGATGGAATAGGAGCTGTATTTCCTTGGCCGCAAAGGATTCTTCGCACAAGGGGTGGAAAACTCAGTTCTTCTTGGTGGGGATCCTCTCGGTGGAGGAGACTTGGAGATGTCCCGTAATCCCCAATTTTCATCCAAACATTCCTCCGAGGCAGGATGAGTTTTCTCCGGACGTGGAGGAGTATGTGATCATTTCGCTGAAGCGTCGTCAATCCATGGAGGAGCTGGTTACTCTGGAGAACGTCGAGCGATGTCTTCTTGCACGGCTGCAGTCGGCAGGTTCAGTCGCCACGAATCAGTCTCTTCTTCGGATGTTGAGACCATCTCCTTTTCCTGATCATATTTTTCTTCTGTGCAGACACCAGGCGGCCGGCTTTGGAGGATGTCGCAGAGGTGATCGATCTCGGTAATGACTCGACTACCGATGAGTCGGCTGCTCCCGAGCCAGAGATAAGGGCAAGGGGGAGGCCCAGGGTGAATCCTCCGGGCCGCGAGGGTCCAAGCGCAAGGATCCCGTAGAGGGCATGATCCAGGCCGCCGTGAAGGCCAGGAAGCAAGGCAAGAAGGCCGGGGTCGTTCTCACAGTCAAAGGCTACCTTGCCACGGCTCACCCCTCCGCCGAGCATGATGGGGCCGACCCTAATGGGCGAGCTCTCCCACCCGCCGAGCAAGAGGGGGCCGAGGAGGTTGGGGCTGCTCCTGCGGTCGGCAACGATGCTGGCTCGGCTCCCCCTTCGACCAGAGCCAAGGGGGTCAAGGCTGCTTCTGCGATTGGTAGCGGTGCTGGCCCGGCTCTCCCCTCGATAGGAGCCGAGGGGGCCGTAGATAAGGCAGGCGACGCTGGGACCACAGTCGAGATTGAGGCGTTGACTGAGGCGGGGTACGCTCCAGGTGGCGGTGCAGGTGTCGAACCGGTCCAGGCTGGGGGGTCGCAAGAAAAGGCGACGCAGCCCCGACCGACCGAGGCACGAGGGGCGAACGAACCCGCAGCTCGATCTGGGCCGTCCGACGGGACGCCGACCGAAGAGGGGGTCTCTATTCCAGCGGCCTTGGAGAGGCTCGGCATCCAGGGCCCTTTGTATCAAATATGTCACGGTATAGCCGCGAAGGTGAAGAGGGGAGACAGGCAGCACTCCCCGTCCGTGGCCCTCGAGACGGTTATGGAGGGCGGCTTGGTCCTGGCCCAGATGGGGGCCACTCTGGCAGAAGCTTATGCTCGGTCGGAGTCAGAGTGGGCGAACCTGGCCTGGACCCTTGGTGGGTCTGACAGGAAGATGGCTCAGCTCACCGAGGAGCGTGATGGGCTTCGGCTTGAGCTTTCCTCAATTAGGGAGATGGCGAGGGCGAGCCAGGTGGAGGCTCGGGCATTGTCCGAGAAACTAGCTAGGGCCCGCGAATCGCTCGAGAGGAAGAGCAGGATTCTTGAAGAGGAGCGCGTTGCTCGCATCGAGCTAGATGGCCAGTGGGAGGCCGAGCGTGCCGAGCTGGTGGACCGAGCGGAGGAAGCCGAGCGCCTTCGGCGGGAGGCCAAGGCTGATCGGGCCGAGGTGGAGAAGCAGGCTGCGGAGGCCGAGAAGCAGATGGCTGAGGTCGAGCAGAGGTTAGCCGAGGCAGAGCGGGAGAAGGCCGAGCTCGCTGGTAGGGTGGGATCGGCCGGGGCGGAGGCGCTCGAGCAATACAAATGCTCAGAGGCCTACCGGGTCGACCTTAAGGAGGCTACCCTCCCCTACTACGAGTTAGCACTTCACCGAGGCATCCGCATGGGGTTCAAACAAGGCTACGATTGGATCGTCTCTTATGCCGAGGAGCAGGCGTCTGAGACAATTGATTTCTCGTCCGGGCAATGCTATGACTCAGACTTGTCATCCTCCGGTTCCTCTGCATCGGAGGAAGAAGATCAGGGGGGCTCTTCGTCTGAGGGGTCGCCAACTCCGGATGCCTCAGGAGGGCGCGCAACCGAGGCAGTTCCCACGCCGATGGGGTCAGTGCCAGGGTCGGCCGTCACCGAGGGTGCCGGGGGAAGACCGTCTGAGCCTTCCACTTCCGAGCTTCAGGGTGGGCCAGAGGCCTAATGTATCTGCTTTGCTTTCTCTTTTTGCATATCTTTTCTTTTTTCAAAGGAAAACTTTCCTTGTTGTGTAGGAAAAAAAGTAAGGCAGTAGCATTATGATGAAGACTTAACTGTTTCGTATCGCCATTGCCGTATTTTGTTCAGCATATCTGCAGTAGTTGGAAAGTGCTGATACTTTCTACGTGGATCTCGCCTGATGGTTGGGTGAGCGTCTGACAGGGTGTCTTTCGTTTTCTCATGCTTTGAATGTTTGGCCACTTTGTGTGTCCCGCTAGGGCGAAAATGAGAAGTTTGAGGTGACCGTTCGTAGGGAGAGGTCCCTTTGGCATGTTTTCGAGGGGAGAATCATTTAAGGCAAATAGCCTCCCTTCACCTATAAAAGGTCTGAAGGGCGTCCCTTCCTCTCCACCGCTTAGGGTTTTCCCCGATAGTCTTTCCTCATTCTTTCTTCACGTAGCATTGTGCCGTTATATTTGAGGCATGGAAGACGATTTGGAAGATGAGGCTACCGATGATGGAGGGCAGAGAGTCCTTGCTGCTCCGAGTTTAAAGGGGGTTCGACGGCCGACGGACAGGTTTAAAGAGGGTTCGACGTGCGGAGGCGCGTCGTCTTCTTTTTATCAGTTCTGGCGGCATTTGTGGGGGGGCGAGATGGTGGACGGATGGGGGCATCAGGCATCCCTGCCGCCCGTCCCTTCCTGCTCGCTCTATGGAGGGGAGGAGGAAGCCAATTAAGCTCCCTCCTTTCTGGGCTTTCCCCTGCCTCCTCGTCCAGCTCTGCTGGTTTCTTTCTCCCTCTTCTGCCCTTCTCATCATTTCTTTCACTCTTCGGAGGGTGCCTGCACTCTCTTCCTTCCAAAGAGTTGGCAGATTGGTGGGGAGGATGCCTTCATATGCGTTCCCTCTTCCCCTTCCTCCATCTCTGTCAACTTGGAAGGTAGCCTTCTCCTTCCTAATCCCTCGGTCACCTTTGTTCATAGCTACCCGAGCTAACGGGGTTGACTACCTTTTATCTGAACCAGTTTCTGCACAAGGCAGAGTCAGTGGCTGGACGCAGGAAAGTCAACTGAGTCAGCCGAGCGATGGACTCATACGGCGGTGCCAGATGGATTTTTTACTTTTTTGACATGTATTTTCTTGGCTTCGGCCTTTCTGATGTACAAGCGAGTTGTTTGAATAAAGGAAAGGAGGCTTTAGTTTTATTTCATGTCGTTTACACAATGCTCAGTATTCAGAAGTAGAACTTGCGTAGTGTAGTCGCGTTCCAGGTCCGAGGGATGGGCTCTCCTTCCATCGTGGATAGCCGGTAAGCTCCTTTCCCGAGCGTCTCGACCACTCGGTAGGGGCCTTCCCAATTAGGGGATAGCTTGCCCGCCGCCTCAAGTGGTCAAGAGGCTTCGGCTTTCCTGAGGATGAAATCTCCCGGTTGAAAGTGTCTATCCCGGACTTTGGCGTTGTAGTATCGAGTGAGGCGGCGTTGATATTCTGTTGCTTGGATGCTGGCAATCTCTCAGAGCTCATCTGCTAGGTCGAGGTTTTCGAGTAATTTCTGGTCGTTTGCCTCATGTGAGAAACATATGACTCAGAGGGAGGGATTGGCAATCTCCAATGGGATAACGGCCTCGGCGCCGTACACCAACTGAAAGGGACTTTCATCGGTTGCCGTTCTGGGAGTCGTTCTGTGTGACTAAAGTACGTTCGGCAATTCCTCAAGCCAGCTGCCCTTGGCTTTGTCGAGTCTGATCTTGATGCCTTTTAAGATAGTCTTGTTGGCATTTTCAACCAGTCCGTTAGCCTGAGGGTGGGCGACCGAGGTGAAGTGATTGCGAATGTTTAGGTTGGCGCATCTGTCTCGGAAATAACGAGAATCAAATTGCCAACCATTATCGCTCACTATCACTCGGGGGATGCCATAGCGACAAATGATCGATTTCCAGACGAAACTCCAGACGACTATCTTGGTGATTCTTGATGTGGCTTCGGCCTCGATCCATTTGGTGAAGTAGTCGATGGCGACGATGATGAACTTCTTCTGGGCTTAAGCCGTGGGGAACGGCCCGAGGATGTCGATTCCCCAGCGAGCGAAAGGATATGGCTCGGCTAGGGTAACGAGCTCCGTTGCCGGCTGATGGACCAAGTTGTCAAATCGCTGGCATCGGTCGCAGTGCTGTACCTCAGTCGAGCAGTCGCGCTGCAGAGTGGGCCACCAATAACCTTGCCGTAGCAAGATCCTGGCGAGTGACCTTCCTCCCAAATGCGCTCCGCACAGGCCTTCGTGAACTTCTTGAATTGCTCGGTTGGCTTCGTCAGTACTGAGGCACTTCATGAGAGGACCGGAGGAGGATCTTCTGTAGAGAGTGATGTCCAGAACGACGAATCGCCGAGCTTGGTACTTCAATCTTCGGGCTTCCCGGGGGTCGGGAGGCTCATGAGAGTCTTGGAGCCACAACAAGTAGGGGGTGCGCCAGTCGCTTGGGGAGGCCTGGTCAATAGCCAGGAGCTCCGAATTGATGCTCGGTCACTCTAGCTCTTCGAGAAGGACCGATCGAGTACCCTCGGGCTCAAGAGAGGAGGCCAGCCGAGAGAGGGCGTCCGCTCTGGAGTTTTCTTCCCGAGCTATTCGGACTACCTCAAAGCTCTCGAACTGTTGTGCCACGGCTCTGACAAGCTGGAGGTATTTGACCATCGGTGCTTCTCGAGCTTCGTAATCACCTTTGACCTGGCTAGCGACTAGTTGGGAGTCAGTGTGAATTCTGACTCGCTCAGCCCCCAGTCACCGGGCCATGCGGGCTCCCGAGATAAGGGCTTCGTACTCGGAGGCATTGTTGGACGCCTGGAAGTTGAACTTCAAGGCGTATTGTAGCTCTGCTCCTTCGGGGGACTTCAGGAGGATTCCAGCGCCGCTTCCGGCTAAGTTGGAGGATCCGTCGACGAACAGTTCCCAGGTTGGCCCGGGCGCAGATGGAGATTTTTCTTCGGTCGGGATAGTGCTCTCGGTGATGAAGTCAGCGAGCGCCTGTCCTTTGATAGCCGAGCGAGGCCGGTATGATATATCGTAGGCCCCGAGAATGATGGCCCACTTGACGAGGCATCCCGAGGCTTCACGGTGAGCGAGGATCCTATTCAAAGGTTCGCCGGTCAGCATGGTGATGGAATGCCCTTGGAAATAGGGTCAGAGGCGCTTGGCCGAGGTAACCAACGCTAGCACGAGTTTCTCAATTGCGGGGTACCTTCTTTCAGCCTCGTTGAGCACCTTGCTGGTGTAGTAGACCGGTCTCTCGACTCCCGAGTCATTTCTGACCAAGACTGAGCTAACTGTAGATGGAGTCGCCAAGAGATAGAGATGCAAGGCTTCACCTAGGACAGGCTAGGAAAGCACCAGGGGCGAAGCCAGGAACTCCTTAAGCTCGGTGAACGCCCTTTGGCATTCCTCATCCCATACGAACGTAGCAGATTCCATTTTGGGCCCCCTCAATAGTTTGAAGAAGGGTAGGCATCGTTCAGCCGCACGGGACAGGAATCTGCTGAGCGCGGCAATGCCCCCAGTAAGGTGTTGAACGTCTTGTTGTGACCCCTCTATGTTGATGATGTTGACACTTGCTTTATTTCATTGGCAACACCATTGTTTTGATTGATTGGCAACTGCTCTTGCTTTGATGAAATTGCTCTATCAGATTGACTATGTGTTCTTTGCATTTCATACACTGCTGTTTGCATTTCTCACTGTCATGGGTCGACGCATACTCTGATGGGTCGACTCCTTTAGCAGACTTGTCTAGATTGAGTCTATATAGCATCAGTTCATGCATGTCTTAGGCTAAGTCTATACAGCGTCAGTTCATGCATGTCTTAGGCTAAGTCTGTACAGTGTCTCATTCATGCTTTGATTAATGAAGTCTGTACATCAGTCTTCACATTCTAAGTCTGTACAGCCGTTGGGTTTGGACTCAGAGTCTGTACACTCGATTCGCCTTTGAATTGGTCAAGTGTGTACATTCCTTCACGGTAGCTTTCACGTATCCAAAGTCTACACATCGTGAAAGTCTATTCATTCTTCACTGACTTTCGTTCAAGGCAAAGTCTATACATTGGAGTCTTTCCCTACGTTTCTTAAGTGAAGTATGTACACTCGTTTCTGAAGCCTGAAGTCTATACACTCCAGCCTATTCCTACGATCAAGGCTTTAGCTACACTCAAGTCTGTACATTGGCTTCGCTTTATCAAGTCTGTACATTGAATCGCCAACTTCTTTGAAGTCTACACATCGCTTGATTTCCTGAAGTCTATACATCCACAGTGATATTTGAAGTCATACATCCATCGTGGAGCTTCAAGTCTACACATCGCTTGATTTCCTAAAGTCTGTACATCCACAGTGAAACTTGAAGTCTGCACATTGGTCTTCAAATCCAAAGTCTGCACATTGGTCTTCGAATCCAAAGTCTATACAATGGTCTTCACACTTGAAGTCTATACATTCGATGTGCAGAGTTGATGTCTATACTGTGCCTTATGCTGATCGAGTCTACACATTGGTCGGTGGCAAGTCTGTACATTGGCCTCAGCTATTCAAGTCTATTCACTGGACTGTTTGGTCAAGTCTATACACCCTTCAGTTGAAATTCCAAGTCTGTACATCGGACTGTGTTAAGTAAAGTCTATACATCCAATTGTACAGTGTCTTAGCCATCGTCTCACTTCTTCAAGTCTACACAATGGTCGGTGGTAAGTCTACACATTGGTGTTTCATTTGAAGTCTGTACACTCACCAGTGAACGAGAAGTCCACACATTGGACTGTAGTTGCTTGTTCTTCAAAGTCTGTACATTGGGCTTTCACATGAAGTATGTACATCCGTTCGTTCTGCATCGTTATCAAGTATGTACAGCCACTCTTTGAGCATCAAGTATATACATTGGTATTGGGTGAGCATAGTCAAGTCTGTACACTGCACTCGAGTCCGTTGTCTTCAGTAAAGTCTATACATTGGCATCGGTCTTCACCTTGAGTATGTACAGTGGCTGCTTCATATAGAAGTATGTACAGCCGTTGCCTCTTCATATAAAGTCTATACTTTGGGCAAGTCTGTACACTGGATTTCCTTCTTATGAAGCCTTTATATTTACTAAGTCTATACACTGCTTTCCTTCTCATGAAGCCTTTACGATCATTGAGTCTATACACTGCGTTGTGCATACTTTGCATTGCACTCGTGGTTGCAAAGCCTATACAGGGTTTACAGATAAACTGAATATGTTCTTGTCTGTCTGACAGGGAATGTAGAGACAAATGAAGGGCACGTGATCCGTGGTACCTGGCTCGTGATCCGAGAAGAACAAGGTATCCAGATGAGGACACGTGTTCTGACACTCCATTGGATGCTGCCACGTGGTCCAAATGCTTTGGCGGGAAACGTGGAGAGCACACGCCTGCTGCTGCTGCTATATATACATGCCTTTTTCCACGGAAGAAGGGAGATCGAAGAGAAGGATAGAAAGTCTATACAGCCAAAGCAGCAAGGCTCCTTCGATCCACTGAGAGAAAAGATACAGAGAAGAAGAAGAAATAGAGAAGAAGAAGAAATAGAGAAGAAGAAGAAAACGAGAGAAGAAGAGATAGAGAGCTGATTGACAGTGAGAGTGAGAGAGTTTGTATCTCAGTCTCGTGGTTCAAAACCAGAGCTGAGCTTTGCTCTTTAGAGCTACATTGCTTTTGGGTTTTCCTTTTTCGTTTTGATTCTGTCTATCATTTCCGAATATTGTTTCCTCAAGCTGTGTGTCAGCGGTCTTGCAGTGGTAGTCTCCACTGGACGGGTTAAGCTGTATTTCCCCAGCGGTTGCAGAGGATCAGATCCTCTGGTCAGCAAGCTGTAGTGCCCAGCAAAGCTGTGTATCAGTGGATTGTTTGGCCAAGCTGTAAAGCCCAGCGGACGCAAGCTGTGTTGCGCAGCAGGAAGCCATACTCGGTTGAGTGTGGGGTGGACATAGGTCGTTGACCGAACCACCTAAAAATTGTGTGTGCAGTGTGTTTGTGTTTTTGTTTGATCTGTGTGTGATGGGAATTCTTGCTTAGCTTATTTAGTTTCATCGCTCATGCTCATGTCTAGCTTTCGATATATAGATATGGTGAATGGCTTTCATGGGTCGACCCTTTGCTTAGCATTCTTCCTTTAGCTTAACTGATGTTTGCCTAAATTTTGCTTTAGAACTTACAGTAGTTTTAAATTAGGAAAGTCGATCTATTCACCCCCCCCTCTAGATCCACACTCAGTGGAGATAGACTGTGTCCATCTAACCCAACACTTGGTATCAGAGCCTAACTCTTTTGCAGGGACTCATCGCCCGAAGAGAATAGGTAGAGATGGATGCTCGAGGGATGATTGCCGAAGGTCACTCAACAACGAAGCCCCCATTCTTTGATGGATCAAACTACGCATACTGGAAGAACCGTATGCAAGTGTTCCTCAGGGCTAAGGATTATGAGATTTGGAAGATTGTCAGCAAGGGACCTTATGAGCTGTCCTCGAATGAAGATGTATGGACCAAGGAGGAGATCAGAAGGTCCACGCTAAATTGGAGTGCTATAAATGCTATCCAGTGCGCTCTGCATCCTACAGAATTCTCCCGTGTGTCTGCTTGCAAATCAGCTAAGGGGATGTGGGATGCGCTGGAAGTAATTCATGAAGGTACATCTCAAGTAAGAGAGCAGAAGGCCAATCTTCTTGTATCTGAGTATGAAGCCTTCAAGATGAAGCAGAACGAGTCCATCAATGAAATGTACACTCGGCTGACTGTCATAACCAATGGCCTCAGAGGTTTTGGGAAACCTCAGACAGAGTATGATGTAGTGAGGAAAATTCTGCGCTCCCTGACTCCCATTTGGCACACCAAAGCAACAGTGATGGAGGAGTCAAGGGACTTGCGTAATACTAAAGCTGATGAGCTGATTGGCTCACTAATGGCATATGAGATAAACATGCCAAGGACAGATGAAGCCGAGAGGAAGAAGAAGCCGATAGCGCTGAAGGCTAGTTCCAGCAAATCAACAAAATCCAGCTCCAGCAGCTCTTCATCATCAGAGGAGAGCCTAAATGAAGAAGAAGATGTGACTCGATCTGAGATAGTCATGATGACTAGGGAGTTCAGGCGATTTCTCAGAAAGGGAGCAGGACGGTTCGGCCAGAAGAAATACAATAGTGGCCGAAAGGATAAAAGGTATAAATCTAAATCTGCAAAGAAAAATGAAGCTAATGTCTGTTATCAATGCAGGAAACCAGGGCATCTGAAAGCTGACTGTCCAGACAATCAGAAACATAAGGACAGGTCAAAGAAGAAAACCAAGAAGGGAAGAGCTATGATCAGCACATGGAGTGATGAAGATGAAGGCTCTTTCAGCAGCAGCTCAGATAGTGAAGCCGAATCTGAACAGCCCATTTGCCTTATGGCAACAAGCTCCGAAGATAGAGAGGAGGACACAGATGAGGTAATCACTAGATTTGAAAACTTCACAATTGCTGATTGGGTAGATGCTTATCATGACATAGCTGATAGAGCTGATGATATTAGAAAAGAGAATAGGCATCTTAGAAGAAAAATCAATTCCATGCAAAATGATAAAACTCTATCTGATAAAATTGCATGTTTGGAATCTGAAAATGATAAACTGAAACTCACATGCTCTGAAGTAGAGGACATCAAAATTGAGTTAAATGTTTCTAGGGAAGAGAATCTAAGGCTTGAAAATGAAATTGATGAATGGAAGTTGAAGATTCAAAAATGTGAAAGTGAAGGTAAAAACATCTCTGAAAAATATGAAGCTGTCCTCAATGTCAACAATGAGCTGAAAAAGTCTATTGATGAACTTCAGAAAGATAATGAGGATAAAATGAAAACCATTGAGAAAATGACCCAAGGAACAGATAACTTAAATGCTTTGTTAGGGTCAAAGGTTAATTTCAGAAAAGAGGGCCTAGGATTTAGTTCTAGTGCAACAAAAACATTTGGGATGAGAATAATTTCATTTGTTGCTCAAAAGGAAAAGGGACCTCTAATTAGCATGAACTCAACAAATTTGATGAACAAAACTGCTAATCTGAAAAAGCCCAGTGCTGAGGAGAAGGGCAAACGAAAGGTTAATGAGCCTAGTAGAGCCAGCACATCCAAGCAGAATCCTAGGGCTCAGACTCAGGTTAGGGGTCAACCTACACAGTCCAGTAAACCCCAGGTCAAGGTAACCAAGTCTCCACCATCAACTCCACCTCTGAAGAAGACCCAATACAAACCTGTGTATAGGTCAGCAGGGTCCAAAGTACAGGGGAGACAGAGTGCTGCTAGGAGTAAACCCAATTATTTTTATCAACCCAGAGCTCAGACCCACTACAATGCACAGCCAACCTACTTCAATAGGTCAGATTGGTCTAGAACTCAGGGTAGATTTACAGGTCTTGCACACCAGGGTGCTCAAAGACCTTACAGTAGAAATTGGGTCAATGGGTATGCTTACTGGACATCTAGAAACCAATATTTCCATAGCCAGCCCAGGAACTACTATGGCCAAAATTTTGTGAACACACCCTGGCCAAGGCACTGGCACAGAAATAACAATACTGTCAATAATCATGCTGCTGCCAATAAGAAAAAGAACAATAAAAAGAAAAGGAACAACAACAGAAGAAAATATGTAGGATCCACTGAACAAAGTTCATTTAAACAAATGTGGATTCCGAAACATCTGCTTTCCTGCTTTGCTTCTAGTTCATTTACATTAGAGCCCAATCAGTCTTGGGTTCCAAACTTCTCTACCTAATTGTGTATGTAGGTATGCCTGGCAGCCAAGAACAACTTGTGGTACATGGATAGCGGCTGCTCCAGGCATATGACAGGAGATAAGGCCAAATTTTGCATGCTGACTGAGAAAGTAGAAGGCCTTGTCACCTTTGGAAGCAACACAAAGGGTAGGATTATCGGATCAGGTAAGGTAGGTAAGTGTTCTACCTGCTGCATTGATGATGTTATGCTGGTTGAAGGGTTAGCCTATAATCTACTTAGCATCAGCCAGTTATGTGATAAAGGTTACAATGTTTTATTTAATTCTCAATGCTGCAAGGTTTTTGAACCTGATTCTGATATTGTCAAATTTTCTGGAAAAAGAATAAATAATACTTACATGATAAATTTAGATGAAATTCAACACACTAACCTTTGCCTTACTGCCAGTAGAGAAGACATAGTATTTTTATGGCATCGTAGATTAGGTCATGCTAGCTACACTGTTTTGCACAAATTAAATAAGCATGGCATGGTTAGAGGACTTCCTGAAGTCTCATTCAAGAAAGAAAATAAAATCTGTGATGCATGCACTCAATCAAAGATAACTAGAAAGTCATTTAAGTCTAGAACTGAAAATCTGTCTTCCAAACCCTATGAGCTGATACATATGGACCTTTTTGGGCCAACTAGATCTGTCAGCCTATCAGGGAGGAGGTATGGGTTTGTCATGGTAGATGACTTTTCTAGGTATACTTGGGTTTATTTCTTATCTAATAAGAGTGATACTTTCTCTGAATTTCAAGAGTTTTATGATAAAACAAATCAGAAAATTGAAAACATTTTGTCTGATCATGGAGGTGAGTTTGAAAACTCACAATTTGATGAATTCTGCAGGTCAAATGGAATCAACCACAGGTACTCCTCACCAAGGACACCTGAGCAGAATGGAGTTGTGGAGAGAAGGAACAGAACCCTAATGGAAATGGGTCGTACACTCCTTGTCGAAGGTGGTCTACCAAGGAAATTTTGGGCTGAAGCAGTGAACACTGCCTGTTATGCAATTAACAGAGCCATGGTAAGACCTTCTACCCAGCAAACACCATATGAGATCTTAAAAGGTAAGAAACCTTCTATTGCTCACTTCAAGGTCTTTGGTTGTAAATGTTTCATTCACATAAATGATAAGAAGGACCTTGATAAATTTGAACCTAAAGGAGAACCAGGAATTTTTCTTGGCTATTCTGAAAACACCCGAGCATACAGAGTGTACAATCTGAACTCTAAGACTGTTGAAGAATCTCCACACATAGTTTTTGATGAATCCTTGGTAAATTCTAATGTTGGTCAATGCAGGAATAAAAACAATGGTGAAATTCTGAAGGAAGGAGATCCTGCAGACAAATCCGAGGATGAAGAAGGACATAAAGAGCTTAATGAAGAGGAGCCTACAGTTCAGGGGGAGGTAAATCAAGTTCATGATAGTCCAATTGTAAATATTAGATATCTCAAGGATCATCCTGTAGATAATGTTATTAGAAATCTGCATGACCCTCCTAGGACTAGAGGCCACTTAAGAATTCAACATGAACTGAATGCTTATGCTTTTGTATCAAACACAGAACCCAAGTCCATTGACTGTGCTCTCCAAGATGTGCATTGGATTAATGCCATGCATGAGGAGCTCAATCAATTTGACAGGAATAAGGTGTGGTTTTTGGTTCCACCTCCTGATCATGAAACAGTCATAGGGACTAAATGGGTATTTAGAAACAAAACTGATGAAGCAGGGAATGTTACTAAAAATAAAGCCAGACTTGTAGCTCAGGGGTACAATCAGGAATTTGGAATAGACTTTGAAGAGTCTTTTGCCCCTGTAGCTAGGTTAGAAGCAATAAGAATTTTATTGGCTTATGCATGTTCCCTAGGAATAAATCTTCAGCAGATGGATGTGAAATCTGCTTTTCTAAATGGGGAAATTAATGAGGATGTATATGTGAGACAGCCTCCTGGGTTTGAATGTTTAGATTTCCCTAATCATGTTTACAAGCTCAATAAAGCTCTCTATGGTTTAAAGTAAGCTCCTAGAGCTTGGTATGACAGGTTGAGCAAATTTCTCACCGACAAGAACTTCACAAGAGGTATAGTTGATCAAACATTGTTTACCAAGGTAAGCCATCCAGATATTCTTATCATTCAGATTTATGTGGATGACATTGTGTTTGGGTCAACTAACCCCAAATTGTGTGAGGAATTCTCTCAAATAATGACTGATGAATTTGAAATGAGCTCAATGGGTGAGCTCAAACTATTTCTTGGACTGTAGGTTACACAAACAGAAGATGGCACCTTCATCTCTCAGTCCAAGTATGTAAAGAACTTATTGAATAAGTACAAAATGGACAACCTCAAGGAAATAGCTACTCCAATGTGTACCTCAACCAGTTTGGATGACGATTCTAAAGGTAAACCTGTGGACCAAAGGCTATACAGAGGTATGATCGGATCTCTTCTCTATCTTATAGTATCTAGGCCTGATATACAATTTGCTGTGTGTTTATGCTCTAGATTTCAGGCCAGTCCTAAAGAAACTCACTTTAAAGCTGTGAAAAGGATTTTTAGGTATTTACTAGGCACCCAAGAACTAGGTCTCTGGTATCCTGCTAAGTGTGAGTTAGAGCTTCTAGCCTACACTGATGCAGACTATGCTGGGTGTCGAGTAGATAGAAAAAGTACCAGTGGCTACTGTCAATTCCTTGGTGGCTGTCTAGTGTCTTGGGCATCTAAGAAGCAACACACTGTAGCATTATCCACAGCTGAAGCTGAGTATGTTGCAGCATGTAATTGTGCAGCCCAAGTACTTTGGATTAAGCACCAACTGGCTGATTATCAGATAAATCTGGGATGCATTCACTTTTATGTGATAATACTAGTGCTATATGCCTTGCTAAAAATCCTGTTCACCATTCTAGGACTAAGCATATAGAGATAAAACATCATTTTCTTAGAGATGCTGTAAATAAAAATGAGATTGAAATGAATTTCATAGAAACTGAAAAATAAATTGCTGATATTTTTACTAAGCCTCTTGGTAATGAAAAATTTAAGTTTCTTAGAAGAGAACTTGGCTTATGTAAATTTCAACATGATGAATGATTGTTTAACTGCTGTGAATAAAATTTCTGATGTGGACTTGCATTTGATTGCTTGGGTAATTCATGTGGATGTGAATATTGAAACAGACTCATAATCATTACTGAACATGCATGTAGAACTGTCCTGCATTGCATTTCTCTACATAACCGTGGTATATTAAATAGTAGGCTACTAAAGGGTAGGGAATTCTGTATGGAGGTTCTTACTATGTGTGAGATGGTCCTTGAGACCAGGTTCTCCGCCTAGTACCATGGGTTATATTGATTGATAGGGGAGTCTAAATGAGCATGAATTTCAAAATACTTTGTTCAGTGTTCAAAGAAAACATTGCATATATTCAGGGGGAGCTTGTCGAGTATTTGCATGTCTTTACATATCATTCATTCATGACCTATGCATAAGCTCTCTCTCAATTAATTCTTGCCTTTCATTAGCAAATTGCATGCATATAGACAGGGGGAGTATTGCTAGAAATTCAGAGTGGTTTCAACTTTCTTGAAGTCATTCAACCTTTAACTCTGAATACTTGTCTCTGACATTATGGCAATCTGTTGGTCAGTTCTGATTTCTAAGCAGTAGAAAATGGACTTCTTCATTTATAAGAATTTGAATTGTTCAAAGACTGATGTAATGGTTTAAATCTTATAATGGTTGGAGTTTAAAGATTACAATCAGTATATAAGTAAGTTGAAAATTGATAAAACTCTCAACCTCTTTCTTATTTCATGTCAGACAAAGCTAATCATATCTGAAATCTGAAAACTCATCTGAAATCATGTTAGAGAGGTTAAGTATGTGTATTGTTCTTAAACAAGTCATTCTGAAACATAAAAAGGACAGCTAAGAAAGATATTGAAAAACATTAAAAATCATTGAAAATTAATATTGGCAGAGCAATGACTGGTAAATCACTGAGAAACTGAGTGATCCATCACAAAAGTGGACAACACTCATGTCATGAAGTGTATCAGCTATCTCTGTATAAAATGTTCAAAACAGCAGGCTGATTTCACTGAGTACCTGGGGGTAACTGGCGTCTGATAAACGTGTACCCTCACACAAAAAGGTGTAACTCAGTTCTGTTAAATTTGATCATAGGCAGAATGGTCCATCTTGTTGAGTATCTAGGGGTATTGGTGTCTGATAAACGTATACCCTTACGCAGAAAGACTTATGGTACCTGAATGCTCTAAATGGTCTAATATTGATAATGCTGCTCCTTCAAAAGAAAAGTTTATGAGTGTCAATTTGTTTAGTTTCAATACATGACTTGGTTTCTCTCAATATTTTTTTATGAGACTATGAAAGTAAGATATTATGAAACTAAATCTTTCATGCAAATGTGATTCTGGTTTATTGTTTTATCATGCACAGTGAACTTATCTATTGCTTGTAGTGTATGAACTCCAAATTTTATCATCCTTAAACCAGAACTCTTTCTGACAGCAGTTTCTAATTTCATATGACTGAAGACTCTATGCTTTAGAATGCTTATTCATGAACTACCTGTTCAGAATGCCAGTCAGTTCTTCTCTTGATCCTTCCCTTCTATTTAATTTTTCCTTCCTCTTTGTTGATGGCAAAGGGGGAGAATATTGTCTAGGGGGATGTCTAGGGGGAGAATACATATCTGTCTGAATTCTGAATTCATTCCAAGGGGGAGTGGGAGTGTATATGCATAATGATAAGGGAGAGTTTGAGGCAGTGAGTTGTATGCATTCATAGCATCTGCATGTCAATCTGCATAACTCATCATGTCTTTCATCAAACATATACCTATATGTCAGGATGTTGTTATTCTACTTCATATGGGGTTGCCATCATCAAAAAGGGGGAGATTGTTGTGACCCCTCTATGTTGATGATGTTGACACTTGCTTTATTTCATTGGCAACACCATTGTTTTGATTGATTGGCAACTACTCTTGCTTTGATGAAATTGCTCTATCAGATTGACTATGTGTTCTTTGCATTTCATACACTGCTGTTTGCATTTCTCACTGTCATGGGTCGACGCATCCTCTGATGGGTCGACTCCTTTAGCAGACTTGTCTAGATTTAGTCTATACAGCGTCAGTTCATGCATGTCTTAGGCTAAGTCTATACAGCGTCAGTTCATGCATGTCTTAGGCTAAGTCTATACAGCGTCAGTTCATGCATGTCTTAGGCTAAGTCTGTACAGCGTCTCATTCATGCTTTGATTAATGAAGTCTGTACATCAGTCTTCACATTCTAAGTCTGTACAGCCGTTGGGTTTGGACTCAGAGTCTGTACACTCGATTCGCCTTTGAATTGGTCAAGTGTGTACATTCCTTCACTGTAGCTTTCACGTATCCAAAGTCTACACATCGTGAAAGTCTATTCATTCTTCACTGACTTTCGTTCAAGGCAAAGTCTATACATTGGAGTCTTTCCCTACGTTTCTTAAGTGAAGTCTGTACACTCGTTTCTGAAGCCTGAAGTCTATACACTCCAGCCTATTCCTACGATCAAGGCTTTAGCTACACTCAAGTCTGTACATTGGCTTCGCTTCATCAAGTCTGTACATTGAATCGCCAACTTCTTTGAAGTCTACACATCGCTTGATTTCTGAAGTCTATACATCCACAGTGATATTTGAAGTCTATACATCCATCGTGGAGCTTCAAGTCTACACATCGCTTGATTTCCTAAAGTCTGTACATCCACAGTGAAACTTGAAGTCTGCACATTGGTCTTCAAATCCAAAGTCCGCACATTGGTCTTCGAATCCAAAGTCTATACAATGGTCTTCACACTTGAAGTCTATACATTCGATGTGCAGAGTTGATGTCTATACTGTGTCTTATGCTGATCGAGTCTACACATTGGTCGGTGGCAAGTCTGTACACTGGCCTCAGCTATTCAAGTCTATTCACTGGACTGTTTGGTCAAGTCTATACACCCTTCAGTTGAAATTCCAAGTCTGTACATCGGACTGTGTTAAGTAAAGTCTATACATCCGATTGTACAGTGTCTTAGCCATCGTCTCACTTCTTCAAGTCTACACAATGGTCGGTGGTAAGTCTACATATTGGTGTTTCATTCGAAGTCTGTACACTCACCAGTGAACGACAAGTCCACACATTGGACTGTAGTTGCTTGTTCTTCAAAGTCTATACATTGGGCTTTCACATGAAGTATGTACATCCGTTCGTTCTGCATCGTTATCAAGTATGTACAGCCACTCTTTGAGCATCAAGTATATACATTGGTATTGGGTGAGCATAGTCAAGTCTGTACACTGCACTCGAGTCCGTTGTCTTCAGTAAAGTCTATACATTGGCATCGGTCTTCACCTTGAGTATGTATAGTGGCTGCTTCATATAGGAAGTATGTACAGCCGTTGCCTCTTCATATAAAGTCTATACTTTGGGCAAGTCTGTACACTGAATTTCCTTCTTATGAAGCCTTTATATTTACTAAGTCTATACACTGCTTTCCTTCTCATGAAGCCTTTACGATCATTGAGTCTATACACTGCGTTGTGCATACTTTGCATTGCACTCGTGGTTGCAAAGCCTGTACAGGGTTTACAGTTAAACTGAATATGTTCTTGTCTGTCTGACAGGGAATGCAGAGACAAATGAAGGGCACGTGATCCGAGGTACCTGGCTCGTGATCCGAGAAGAACAAGGTATCCAGATGAGGACACGTGTTCTGACACTCCATTGGATGCTGCCACGTGATCCAAATGCTTTGGCGGGAAACGTGGAGAGCACACGCCTGCTGCTGCTGCTGCTATATATACATGCCTTTTTCCACAGAAGAAGGGAGATCGAAGAGAAGGATAGAAAGTCTATACAGCCAAAGCAGCAAGGCTCCTTCGATCCACTGAGAGAAAAGATACAGAGAAGAAGAAGAAATAGAGAAGAAGAAGAAGAAAATGAGAGAAGAAGAGATAGAGAGCTGATTGAGAGTGAGAGTGAGAGAGTTTGTATCTCAGTCTCGTGGTTCAAAACTAGAGCTGAGCTTTGCTCTTTAGAGCTACATTGCTTTTGGGTTTTCCTTTTTCGTTTTGATTCTGTCTATCATTTCTGAATATTGTTTCCTCAAGCTGTGTGTCAGCGGTCTTGCAGTGGTAGTCTCCACTGGACGGGTTAAGCTGTATTTCCCCAGCGATTGCAGAGGATCAGATCCTCTGGTCGGCAAGCTGTAGTGCCCAGCGAAGCTGTGTATCAGCGGATTGTTTGGCCAAGCTGTAAAGCCCAGCGGACGCAAGCTGTGTTGCGCAGCAGGAAGCCATACTCGGTTGAGTGTGGGGTGGACGTAGGTCGTTGACCGAACCACCTAAAAATTGTGTGTGCAGTGTGTTTGTGTTTTTGTTTGATTTGTGTGCGATGGGAATTCTTGCTTAGCTTATTTAGTTTCATCGCTCATGCTCATGTCTAGCTTTCGATATATAGATATGGTGAATGGCTTTCATGGGTCGACCCTTTGCTTAGCATTCTTCCTTTAGCTTAACTGATGTTTGCCTAAATTCCGCTTTAGAACTTACAGTAGTTTTAAATTAGGCAAGTTGATCTATTCACCCCCCCCTCTAGATCCACACTCAGTGGAGATAGACTGCGTCCATCTAACCCAACACGTCTTTGATGCAGGTGGGTGGGCGCATGTCCAGGATGGCCTGAACCTTGTCGGGGTTGGCTTCGATCCCACGCTGGGTGACTAAGAAACCCAGGAACTTCTCGGATCTTACTCCGAAGGCGCACTTGGTGGGATTGAGCTTCATATTGTACCTCAGGAGGGTGTTGAAGGTCTCAGCTAGGTCGGCGAAGTGATCATCGGCCTTGGGTGATGGGGACATCACCGGCGATCTCATTTGTTCGAGGATCCTGATGCTCGCCAGCAGTGCTACATCTTGTTCGCCACTTTATTCCGAGTCATATGATGTATTTTTCATTTTTTTATTATGTAATTTTCTTTTTATTTGAGTCAAGTCCCTAGGTTAAGGTGTCATCTACCTAGGTTAATTGGCATTAGAGTGGTTAATGAGTCAGTTGGGCCCAATTAAGTGGGCTAGGCCCATGGGCGCCCCCTTCTCCCTTAGTTTATTGTCACTAGTCTAAAACTCAGGGTCTTATGTTAAATTGTGGGATTCCTATAAATAGGACCCCAATCCCACCATTTGAAGCTAATGAATGAATTATTGAGAAAAGAATTTATCCACAAGAGTTGTGCCTCCTTCTCTCTCTAGCTCTCTCTCTCTCTCTCTAAAGGGGGTGAACCCCTCTCTCTCTCTTCCCCACTCTCTCCAAATTTTGAACCCCTCTCTCTCCTCTCCTTGCCACCTCATCTTCCACCTCATCCCCCCCCCAACCTTTCATCTCCCCAAGACCCCTTAACTCCCCTTTACTCCCACCACTTCCCAAGCAACCTTTCCCCTTCCCCATACAACCTTTCACCTTCCCAAGGGGGAATCCCTTCTCCCAAGCACCCCTTCCCCTCCCCAAGGCAACCCTTCCCATTCCCTAGGCCACAATTAACCCTTCTATTAACCCTCCACTCAAATCAAAGAGAAGCCCTCCCCATTCCCCCAAGCCATTTGCGCCCCCATCTCCCCACCACCTCCTCCAAGGCCACCTGCACACCCACCCCTCTCCCCCTGCTAGCTCCGCCCCTGCCACCCTCCCCCACCTTCCCTTCCCACCTCCCAACCCTTCCCCACCACCAAAACATCCATATCCCCTTCCCCTCCACCAAAGAAACCACCCCCTCAACCATTCTATCGTCTAATCTGTGTGCAGCTGAAGACCTGCAGATCGACAGCTTGTTGTAGTGCCACCCTCGACCACATCCCAGAGCCCCTGAAGGTGTGGCCTACATTGACGGAAATCTCTACCGGTCGTCTTCGCAGCCGAGGTGATCTCGCCTGCATCCGACATCCCTGCTGTCCGGTGGACCCGTTCTCCCCCGACTGCGCAAGGTGGCCCTGGCTGGAAGGCAGAGCTGCAGTGCAGAAGCTGCCACAGTCTCACCCTTCCGTTCCAAGGCGCGCCGCTTGGCCGGCTTGAAGATCCACCAGTCCTCTGTCCAACACAGAAAGCGGGACCTTGTTCGGAGTCCGGGACTGCCCGTTCCGAATTTTCTCCCCCAGGTGCGCTGAACAGGCCACTCAGGACCTGTCCAGACCCCTCGTCACTCAACGGGCTCTCCCTCTCTGCCCCTACATTGTCTGGTGTCCCCCCTGGCTTCTGCTCGAAGAAGACTCGTCCATGGTCATACTCGTCTTGGTCCCGCTGCGTTTCGACATCGGGAGCGGGCGTGGTGACTACTTCCACCTGCTGCTGCACCCTGGGACCAGTCTGAACCAGAACGCCGAGATCCTGTTCCAGAGCTCGCCCCAGCCAGTGACGATGTCGGGACCACCCACAAAAATTCACAGGCATTCTTGGGTCTGTCAGCGACGTTTCAGAGCTAGTTTCGTCGAATTATGAGTTCAGTGGAGTGCGTGGCGTTGTCTACATCGACTTCATGTCCGGTTATTCCAGAACGGGCAGATCGTTCGGCGCTAGCTTAGTTAACCTCCCCTCCCCGCCTGGCCGGCTTAGCGCCCCTCCCTGTGTGGAGGTAGTGTTTGGTGTAAGCCCATTCCCCCACCCGAGATCCACCCTCCTGCGTGGGGCGTAGTTTTGTACTAGCAGGTCTTCGGCTGAAGCGTCATCGGCGCGGCGTGCGGGTAGCCCACGCTTCCCCGCTCGCCCTCGTCTCCGACCGGGATCGGTGTCTTCACACCGATCAGGTGAGATTTGAGCCCCCATCCTCTTCTGGTTTCACTATTACTTAGCTTAGTATTATCTCTAGTTGCGCCGTCAGCAGTGAGAGAGTGCTCGTCCCAACATTCCGTCTAATCGAGTGCCACCGCGGGTGAGTTGTGAGAGTGTCATTACATCCCACGCCCTCGGCGTGCCAGCCGCCCTTGAAATTGGGCATCCCTGGGCCATTGGGGTCCATCCCTAGCTGACCATATCCTTGGAACCTCGAGGTCAAACCTCGAACCCTCACCACCATCGCTGGTCCACCTACGGAACCGGGTGTGCGCGACACGGGTGAACCGCTTGTGAGAGATCGCCGTTCGGTCCGGTTGCTTGCAAATCTAGGTCCAAGGAGTGGTGTCACATCATTGGGGGTCTTGACGAGCATGTCATCAATATAGGCCTCGACGTTCCGGCCGAGCTGTCCTTTGAACATATGATTGACCAGCCTCTGGTACGTGGCTCCAGCATTCTTCAACCCGAAAGGCATCCGGGTGTAGCAGTATACGCCGAAGTCGGTAATAAAGGCGGTCTTCTCGACGTCTCTTGGATCCATTCTGATCTGGTGGTAACCTGAATAGGCATCCAGGAAACTGAGTATTTCGTTGCCTGAGGTTGAATCAACTAGTTGGTTGATGCTCGGTAATGGATAACAGTCCTTTGGTGTGGCCTTGTTCAAGTCGGTGAAGTCCACGCACATTGGCCACTTTCCCGAAGCTTTTGGCACCAAGATGACGTTAGCCAGCCACGTCGGGTACAGGACCGGTCTAAAAAGACCAGTCTTTTGCCCCTTGGTGACCTGCTCCTTGATGATCGTCTGCTTCTCTGGCGTGTGCTTCCTTCTGCGTTGTTGTACGGGCTTCACGGTTGGGTCGAGGTTGAGCTTATGCATTACCGTCTCTTCCGGTATTCCTGGAGTTGATCATCAGACCATGCAAAGACTCGGGTATACACGGAAAGAAACTCTTTGTATTACTGCTGAACCTCAGATGGTAGGTCGGCTCCAATCTTTACTCTTGGGGTCGGGTCGTCATTTAGGAAAACCGTTAGCAGCTCGCCTCCAGGCTCGGAGGTTGCGGGTTTTTCCTCGACTTCCCGGGGACCCTTGTTCTTCCCGTCCGGCCTTGTGGCTTCAACCGAGATATTATAGCACCTTCTGGCCGTCGCCTGGTTACCTCGGACTTCCCCCACCTCGTTTTTAGTGGGGAACTTCATCTTTTGGTGATAGGTAGAGGGCACCGCTTTCGTTCAGCTAAGGATTCCTCGGCCGAAGATTGCGTTGTATGCTATCATACCCTTGATCACTATGAAGTCCACTATGACCGTAACGGTTTTGGGTGGGGTGCCGAGAGTAACCGACAGGCTTAGGGCTCCCTCGGATAAGTGGCATGGCCATTGAACCCGCAAAGGGGGGTTCGGATCGGGCGGAGTTTAGACGGATTCTCCCCCATCTTAAGGAAACATTCGTAAGATAATACATCAGGGGCACTTCCATTGTCAACTAGAATTTTGTCTACGTTACAATGGTTTATTGTGGCTGATATGACTAGGGCGTCGTCATGCGGGGTGGTCAGCCCTTCCAGATCTTGGTCGGAGAAGACTATGACCTGGGGCTCACTTGGCGGGGCCTTGGGAGGCTCGACGGCTCGGCTCGCCCGCTCAACATGACGCTTCCTTCCTCGGCTACTATCCCCTCCTGATGCAGCTCCTCCAGCGATGACGTTGATGTGGACCCTGCGAGAGGCATTGTCGATTTCCTCTGGGGTGCCTCAGTCTTCCTCACGCCCAGCCACGAACCGGGACAGGTGTCCCTGGCGGACGAGGCGCTCGATCTCATCCTGGAGCTGGTGGCAATCGCCGGTATGATGCCCGTGGTCACTGTGGAACAGGCAATGCTTGCTGCGATTGCGGTTTTTCGACCTCATTGGCTCGGGTTGGCAGAGAAGGCCCAAGCCTTTGATGTCTTCATATATCTCGTACACCAGAGTGGTTAAGGGAGTGCACCACTCGTACTTCCGGGACGGCTCCTTGTGCTCTCCGTCTCGGTTTCGCCTTTTTCCTTGGCCCGAGCTTGACTCGAGTGCCCACTTCTTGTCCCCCTCCCGACCAAGCCGGTTGCACCTCGTCATGCGCTGAGTACTTCTTCACACTCGGCATGGCGCAAAGCCAGAGTCACTAGCTCGGCAAGGGTTGAGGGAGGGTGGAGGACAAGTTCGCGGCAGAGGTTCTCATCCCGGGTGCCCCAAGTCAGCGCGGTTATGGCCGAGGCTACATCCAGGTGGGGGATTCTCAGGGCTTCTGACTTGAATCGATTGATGTAAGCCCGGAGTTTCTCCCCTTGCGCCTGTTTGAGAGCCAATAGCCCCGCTACCGACCTCGGGGGGCCGCTACCGGCGAAACTCTCCTTGAATACTCGCCCGAATTGCTTGAAATCCAGGATGGATTCGGGGGCGAGGGCCCGTAACCATGCTTGGGCACCTTGGACCAGGGTGGTCGCAAAGGCTCGGCACTTGATGGCGTCGGACGCTCCGTGAAGGGTCATCAGGGCGCCGAAGCCGTCGAAGTGGTCGGCCGGGTCGCCTTGGCTGTCGTAGGACTTGAAGGTCGGAATGGAGGTTCTGGGAGATACCTCTGCCTTCAAGATGTAATCGAAGAACGGGGATTTCTCCTCGTCCTCTGCGAGAGAGACATTTTGCAAGGCGCGTAGGGCGCGCTCCTGCTCTTCAAAACGTCTCTCGAATTCTCGCAGTCGGAGCGATAACTCCGGCTGTCGCCGCGTTGTGGGGCTGGGGGGACTTCCTTTGCGCTCTCCGGGAGCTTCGGTCTCTGGGTTTGGACGGCGTACCGCAGGTCTTCCCCTTTTCGGCGTGGAGGAGGCCTCTTGCTCCGGGGGAGGGGCTTGTGAAGGTCCCACTGACTTGTTACGGATAATCTGCCGGCCTCGGAGGGTGAAGCGGCCTCCGGCAGTGTGCTGGGATGCATTCTCACGGGGAGGGCTCTCCGGAGGGGCGCGTGATCTTCCATCCCTGGCCGCATGGGTCCTCATGAGTTCCACGAGAATGTCCAGTTTTGCGTTGAGGGCTTGGAAAGCGTCAGCGCCACCATTGAGTGGTAGCCCTACCGCCGCGGGAGGAGGGGGTGGTTCGTCGGCTGGGGTGTTGGCGTTGGAGGGGGGGTTTGTGAGGCCTGAGAGAGGCCTTCTCCCGCCGCCCCCATGGCCTTTCCCCTGTCGCCGGCGGACCTCCTCCCTGAACTTCTTCACACCATACTGGCTCTTTGGTCGTTTCCCACAGACGGCGCCAGATGAAGAGGCACGATCTCTCGCTGGACCTGAGCTAGGGGGATGATCACCGAATAGTGAACTGTAAGGAAGGGAAACGGATCAGGGGGGGGCCAGGGATGGTTCCCTGGGGTAAACCCTCTGATGCCTAAGTCAGTAGAGCAATGGTGGAAGCCATGAAGGGAGGAGGAAAAGAGAGGCGCGAGATCCCTCTACACCAAGATGGTGAAGTGGTTCCTGCTCAGAGAATTTTAGGCGTGTGTTGGCCCTTACCTTCCGCGGGAGGGAGTCCCAGGTTTAAATAGTGCGCAAGCCTCATGAGTCCCGTAAGCTAAGGAGTTTCAGGCGGGAGTTACGTCCTCATCATGGGCTCTTTACGTCCTCAAAAACTCCTGCTCATAAAGGACTCTTAACGGTAGTGTGGATAAGCAATCGTCGGTTAAACCCAAAAATGAAGGGTGCCAACCTTGTCCGGGCAATAGGCATAGCTCGGATAAAGATAGGTCGGAGTGGGCGCTGAGCGCTTGCCTCTATCCCGATGAGGGGATAACTCGGGCATGGGTCTTCCTCCGTTCTGACCGACGTTTGGGCCTTCCGAGCCTAAGGGCCGCCGAGGAAGGGTTTGATCCTGAGTAGTCTTATTGGGCTTTTTATCCTAAGTGGGCCCTGCAGGGCTGCCACTTGGATGAGCTGGGCCTCGTTTGGTCCTGACGGACCTAGTTCGGCTGCTCTTGGATGGGCTACAGAAATCCCCCTCTCCAAGTGCCCTGCCCGGCCCTTGGGCATGGCCTTACACGGCATCAACGCTTGACTTTCTCTTTTGATGAGTAGCGACGGGGACTTGGACTCTTCAACCATGCTCGGCACAAAAATGCGGATTGGCATCCGGCAAATAAAGTCTTGCATCTTGAGTAGCATAGTCGTGGCCAAATATTTCTTGCCCAGCTTTCGATCATCTTCGGCACAAGTACTTGTAGAAGGACACCCATTCCGAGTGGTAACAGAAGGTGAAGCGGAGGCGGAAGGCTCCATAGACGGTGGAGGTGTAATGAAAGGTGTTGATGGAAACACGTCGAGCTTCTCCCCTTGCTCGGAAGCGGATGGGGTTAGCTCGAGTGCAAAAAGGGGTGGATCCTGCTCAGGATTTGCCATGGGTAAAGGTGAAGGGATAAGTGAAGGGCTTGGCAAAGTTGGTTCTGGGGTTAAAGGGATAATGGAGGGCCGAGGTGGCGGCAATGGGAGGTTGATTAGAGGAGGTTTAGTGGTGGGTTCGGCGGAGGCCGGTGTTATGGAGGTTAATGGTATAACGGATTGAGGTTTAGTGGAAGGTTCGGCAGAGGCCAGTGTTGTGGAGGCTATTGAAGGTATAATGGGAAGAGTAGAGGAAGGAGGTTTGGTGCGTAGGAAATGCCGGATGGGGCGAGAGGTGTTAGGGGCAGGGGAAGACTCATGATGCATCGGCGTGGGTGATTTGAGTATCGACCCATCGTCATAACACCAGTAAGTCTCAAAAATGGGGGTTGGTTCGGAGACGGTGGCATCGTTCTGAGCAAGAGGTTCATCTGGTGGTAGTGGGGGAAGAGGAACTCGGAAGGGGTGCCTTCAAAACTTCATCATCACGTGCCGTCTTTGATTCTTCATCTGCCGGCTCTTCATTATCGGGCTCAAGTGGACGCCGTAGTGGCGGCGTATTAATGGGTGGTGAAATATAAGGTGGAGGATTTTGTGTATATGGATGCGGAAGCGGAGGCAGAGGGCCATATGAATGAATGGGGTGAATAGGTGGGGGGCGGACAGCGTCCACTTGATCATTGAAACCTGTCGGCTCTTGCTCACTTGAACTGTTGATGCCATAGTCATCTCTTCTCTTCTTCCAATCTTTTTTCATCTTCATAATGTTGTTTAGGAAGGCGTGAAGGGGATTGATTGGAGAAGGAGGCGGAGGAGCGGGATGCGAGCTCGTGACCTTCTTAAGTTGTTCCTCCAACGAAGCGACTTTATCAACGAGAACCTGGAGGGACATAACTTGAGAAGCAGAGGGTTGACAGGGCCTTGGAGTAGGGGCCGCATGTGAAGGCCATAGAGGGGGGTTAACAGGCTGACCCAGGAAAGGACCCGGTCGGGCCGGGTTGCAAGGAATAGATGGGCCGAGGGGCCGTGAAACAGGAGGAATAGAAGGAGGCGGGTGAGAGACCACCCGAAGAGGAGTATGAACAGAAGAGGGAGGCGGGTGGTGGGCCACCCGTATAGGAGTGGAAGGAGGATGAGAAGAATGAGATGCACCCTCAACAACGGCCTTAAGGGCCTGAATTTGTTGAGGGGTGAGATGATCTATGGCATGTAGCATTTGAGAGACCTTCTCATCTTCGTGAGGAGATGGTCCCGTGGGAGTAGTGGCTCGCGATCGAGGTGAGGGACCATGAGATTGAAAATTGCCCGTGGGTTGGGCAAGACCATAGGAATGAGAACGTGGTCCCTTGAAAGAATTGTGGTGAGGATCGTGATGAACATGTTGAAATTAAGGAGTGTAGGATGTGCTAGGTTGATCATCCTCATGATTATAATTGGCATTTAGCATGTTGGTTTGATTATCAAAATGAAACATCATGGAAATCAACACTACTCAATTCAAACAATTTGCAAAGATATCAACCAAGTGAGATCGATGTTTACGCTTGATTTTATTAAGAATTTTAACAAGTCTGAAATGATCCACTCAAGGTATGAACCTAGTTTCAATATAGTGTGTTTCAATGCCAACTAGGTGCACTCGCATCGCGTATAGGCCAACTAAAACCCGGGGACTTCAAAAGGTACAACCTGCCCGGCGTCCGTGAGGGAATCCACGGGTGCGGGGACTTATGGAGGCCTTGGTTTAGGAATTCCCGGTCCAAAGAGACGGAATGCTTAATGGAGGGTCCTTCCTTAACCAAGAGAGGGGTATGGTCCCTAGACAGTGTAGGGAGAGGAGGTCTCCAAACCGAGATGCCAATGCCTTGCGTGCAAGCTGAAGAAACATAATGAAGGAATGAATGTTACTGCAACAGGTGACAAAATGAGTGTTGATGCACGGTGTAAAGAAAAAGGAACAAAAGAATGGAGGTGTAAGAGAATAATAGGATGGATGCTAAAATAATAAACAAACAAGTAGAATGAATGATGCAGACATACACAATGAATGCAAAAGAAGAAGAAAAATAGGAGAAGGGGAGTGACGAATAGCAATATGCAATGAACAAACCAATGGGATGCAACAGATGTTGAAGGTCACATGAAACAATGGATATGTAAATGATGGACGCAAACAAGAACAAATAAATATACCAATTCTTATGAACAGTGATGAGATGCAAATGTCGGATGAACAACAGAACAACCCAAACACTAATTGATATGAGCAGTGCAGTGCATATGCAAATGACGACAGAAAAGCAGAACAAACATAAACACCAATTCATGTGAACAGTGTTGTGCATATGCGAATGATGTATGAAGTTACAAGCCAACCCAGAGAATTGGCGCCTGCTCCTGTGGACGCTCATTCAATGAGTGTCCACAGTGGTGGACGCCATTTTTTGTTTTGTTTTTTTTTGTTTTTTTTGTTTTTTTGGTTAACAATATAACATAAGTGGAAACTTAAATAGAATCTATCAAATTGATCACTCACATTGGTGCATGTACCCGTGATGCACAAAAGGATAAAAATAGGATGAAAAAAGTGCTACGTGGAGCACTATGGGGTTGCACCATGGGTGCAAGAAGGGAGATGGCACACGTGGGTGCCCAATGGAGAAGGGTAATTCAAAGAAAAATACGATGAAGTCCCACCGTGATCGCCAATTTGTAGATCCATTTAAAATCCACTAAGAATAACTATGAAATAACAAGCTATGAATGAAAAATAATGGGAAGAGGGGATGGGAAGCATGCGATGGATGCAATGTTGGAGGGTGATCGCCAGAGACCGCGAGCCTCAAATGATATAATAATGGAAAAGAAAGGAGGGATCGCGGATTACCTTAAAGAGTGAGAGATTGTCAGTCGACTTCTTTCTCTTCCAATCGGCCGGCCGACGGAGAGAGTTCCTCTTTAAATTACCCTTACAAGAAAGACAAACACCAACCAAAAAAATGGGAATTAGAACCAAGGTGTAGTATCAACATCCCAAGTGAATATATATGAATGAAAACATGTCAATGAACACACCTGATGGGGGTATCGCCCCTTAAACCCCTGTGCAAGGGTGGGAGATATGATGAATGATATAAAAATAAAATACATGCAAGTGTTGCACTGAATGGAAGACTCTCAACGCGGTTGAGATGGGGAGGTTAACATATGAAATATGATGCATGCATATATACGTTGACTGATGCAAGATAAAAGAAACGGAGAAGCAACAGATAAAGACAGAGGAAAGCAAGAAAACCTGCAGTTATTTCTCCTGAGAAGGCCCTTGATGAGCGTTGGGGAGGAAGTCTCCGATGTATGAAGCAATGGATGCGAGGTAGACTTCTCCTTCTGAGCCAGAGATCCGGCAGTACCTCTCCCTGTGATTGAAGTCGGCCTCTTATGAGCAAGAGCCGCAGAGGCTATCTATATGGAGAGATACGGAGGTTTAATCTTAGAATAATTAGGATGACCATCCATGGAAAGGAGATAAATCTAGGAAGAGTCCTCGCTATCTTGGAAAGCCACCCGGAGACTTACCCAATCGAGAATGGACCGTAAAACGAGGAAAGAAGGAGTTGCTGGTGATTTTGGGCGGTTATAGGAAAATGGGGTCGAATATAGATGACGTTTATAAAATAAACGTCAAACACAATAGACGCGCATAAGCGAATAAGAGAATGTGAAATAAAATTCATGAAAACCTCCAAGAAAAATGGTGTCAATTATATATGATGTTTATAAAATAAATGTCATCTACAGCAGACGTCATTTGCAAAACAAATAAGGCAAGCCCAATTATTTTTAAAATTAAAAAAGAATGTGCGTCTGGTCTTCTAGACGTTCATTATAAAAATATGTGTTTTAACAAGACTCGAAAAAACCTAAGAATGAGCGTCAACGGGCTCAGACGCATAAAACAAAATCAAAACAAATAACAAAGAATTGGCGCCCAACCCTCTAGGCACTAATATTTTTTTCATATTTTTTCGAACCTAAAAAACTCACTCAAAATGGCTAAGAACGGTCGCATGGAATGAATAAAAAAAATAAAACTCAAGAATGAGCGTCCAACATTTTAGCCGCTCATTCCTTTTTCTTTATTTTTTTATTTAAAAAAAGAAAATGGCGTCTACCTTAATAGCCACTATTTCTTTAAAATTCGTAAAAATGGAGAAAAATACTCCGAAAATCCAGAAAAATAGGGGAAAATAGGGAAAGATAGGGAAAAGCCAAAAATATAAGAAAAGTGGGGAAAACCACTCAAACAAGGTCGATTTGTGGGTCAAATTGGGGTATCACAAGTAATATGAGATGTACTCACAGTAATGTCAATTTCGACGTGTCTACAGCCGCGTTCCGCGTTTTCTTGTCCCGAGGTGCCCGTATGCGATACGGTTTCGAGGAAGAAGTGTCCGCGTGATACTTCGTAACTCCGGAGGTACTGATTTACCCCGATTAGGGTGTCCGTAGGTTTGGTGGGTCTGGGTAACCCCGTGTGTTTCGGGCTTTTGTGTTATCGCGTGATTGAGTCGCCGTGAGTCGGCATGAGTGCGGTGGGGCTTCCTCGCACGTCGTGGGTTTCTCCGGAAGGTGATTTTCGAGTGGGGTATGTGTGTGGCCTTGGACTGTGGGTCCAGTTAACCAACCTGGGGCTGGAGGTTTCCCGTGTGTCCCTTGGATGGGGGATCAACTCTGCAGCTCGTGAGTTGTCTCGGTATTCATGCTATCGTGCTTTCAAACCTAGGGATTAGGCTAGATTGATGGCGTTGTGCCATTATGTACGACGGTCTTGACCCCGAGTCGTATGACTCGAGGACCATTGGATTTAGTAGGTCTAGTGGGCTATCAAGAGTCAGGTGGTGTCGAGCCACCTGTTACTCCGCGTTACTCGTGATGGGTGCGTGCGTGGCTTTCCATGTTCACGTTTAGTGACCTACCACTGGTCATAGCCTTCTTACAGCACGCGTGTGCTGACCCACCCGGGAGTGGTGGAGCGGATTACCCAAGAGAGACGGTTTTTAGGCTGGTTATCGTAGGGCCCCCACGCGTAGCCTGAGTCTGGCCTTCGGGGGAAGAACCAGCTAGAGGATCTGACCTAGGGCGCATGGTCTGTGTGTGCACACTTAGTTGGGGGCTGTCAGACCCGCGCTGACGAGCGTGACCCCAGCTAGTCCTTGTTCGTGGTATTGGTTATTGTTGTGTCTCTGTCTCCACCTGGGGCGTCGTAGCGAGACACTTGAGGCGCGGACTAAGTCGTCATTGGACGTATCCGGCTTTGCTTCTGGTGGGCAGTGCTCTTGTCACGTGACGTGAGTTTCTCGTGACTCGACGTTCCATTTCTCGTCTGCGAGATGTGGTTTTGCGTGCAGTCTTCGGGTTGTTGGGTCCCACGGAGTGCAATCAGATCTAGAAGGGGAGTTGAATAGATCCAATTGAAAATAATGGCCTATTTAAATCTAGACTCCCTAACACAAGAGACACTCCAATTAGCCAATAAAAAACGCTTGGACAAACAGCACATCAGAATAGATGTGAAACGAGCTAGTTATAATGTTGAGGCACGATGCTTAGTTTAAAACAGAATCGACACTGCCACAGGGTAGGTCGACACACCTACAAAGGATCCGAAACACTAAGGACTTAAATCACAGTAGCTAGGTGTCAAAAGACTACGTAAAATATGTGAACAGAGGTGATCGCTAGGGGTGTGTAAGTGACAATCGAGGTGAATTCTTTTGGCAAAGCTTTCACCTAGATACCCGTGTACAGTGGTGCAGCAGGCAACCCAAGAAGCTGATGCGATTAAGGATAAGGGAGACAAAACAGCTTACACATTGTGATACCTACCTATGCTAGAGGGATGCTTCAAGGTGTCTGCAAGCAAAAAGTGTTGCAGACAACTAAGAGGATGCAAGTTAGAAATGATAGCAGGAGGATCAAGATGAGACAGTTGTGCAAGCAGAAAGTTTTAGAGAAAATAAATAGCTAATGTAGCACACGAGCTTGTGAGTGGGGATAGAGATATAGAACAGGCTCACTAGATGAACGACCCACAACACAAAGTTTTTAACGTGGTTCGGTTATTAGCTCACAACCTACGTCCACCCCATACCAAACTTGGTATGGCTTTCCTGCTGACACACAGCTTGATCTGCTGAGCAGCACAGCTTGCTTACACAGCTGAGCAACACGGCTTGCTTACACAGTTGAGCAACACAGCTTGCTAACACAGCTGAGCAACACAGCTTGCTAAACCCAGAGGATCTGATCCTCTCTTCCTCTGAAACCACAGAGGGAACACAGCCCTTAAAGCAGGCTGTAACGACCCGAGAATCCGATTATCGGGAAGGCCCGATAACCCGAGACTCGCACCGCCACCCACGAACCCGAAGGCTCGGAAGGGTTAAAAGGATGGTGTGGAGACTACATAAGTATCACAAATAATTACAGAAATTAAACAGTTATAACATTAAGCAGGAAATAAATTAACATTTACATGGTCCACAATAAAATAACAACAACAGCAACAGTAGTCCACGACTAGTACAGTGACAAGAAAGAAAAGTACAGCTACACGGGGCATACCCCGGCTCTGACCTCTGGCACTACCTCTGGGCACCCGCACCACGCTGCACTCCTGACGCGCTACCCGAAGGTGACGCCTCACCTGAAACGCGGTGAAAACACGCAGGGAATGAGTCTCGGAACAAGACTCAGTAGGGATCACTCGAACCCTACCTCGTAAAATGAGAAATCACTACTCTAGCGGTAGGAAAGTACCTCGGAAAGGAAAGCCCTGTACTCTACAGAACTAGACCCTACGGCACGTAAACCGACACACGTGCCACGGTACGAGAAGACCGAAGCTCAACGGTCGAACCGCCAAAACCTGAAGGTCGGAAACACACGACTGACAGTCTGTCACTCCGTACTCGACAGGAGTACCACCCACTAGAAGCACAGCCGGTAGCGTCCCCTGACATCTTACACCGCACCGCAGGTGAACCGCCTGACGTGGTAGGTCCTACCCGAGGCGCAGACACCGTACAAGTAACCACAAACAAGTGACTAGCTGGGGTCACGCCCGTCGACGTGGGTCCAACCGCCCCCAACCACGTGTGCACACACAGACCACGCGTCCTAGGTCTGGCCCTCTGACCGGTTTTCCCCCGCAGCCGGACTCTGGCTAAGACGAGGGGCCTACGGTAACCGGTCCACAAACCGTCTCGACAGGTGGGTGCCCGTACACCACTCCCAGGTGAGACCAGCACCTCGTACTAGTGGGCAACGACTAGTGGAGGGTCACTGAAGGAGTAGACTCTCGAGTCAACGGAAAACGACGTCCGAGTCCGACAACGTGTGGGAATCACCCCACGCACTAGCTCCGTCAACGGGGCCACGGTCGGAGAAAAACGGACGCACCGCCCACGGCCAAACTCATGACCAAGGCAAACGGAACCTCCGGACACCAAAGACACGGTCACGGAACTCCACGGGGTGTCCAGGACGCACACACGGCCCATAGGGAACACACGACAATGGAAAATATCGCGCTAGGGATACCTAGCGCGACACGGAAGAACGCGCTAGGGTCCCCTGGCGCGACAGAGGAGATCGCGCTAGGACTCCCTAGCGCAACAGGGAAGATCGCGCTAGGGAACCCTAGCGCGACAAGGACCATTGCGCTAGGTCCTCCTAGCGCGACACGAACCACCCTACTGTTCATCTTCTCCGATGAACGCGCCCCGTCGGGACAGCGCGACGAACAAGAACGCGCTACTAGAGTATAGCGCGTTCTCAGTCCGCGGCGGAAAACGGTAGAAACTCCCAAAAACTCCAACCACGCCCCCATGCCTCCACAGGAGAGGGGGAAATCAAAGGGGAAGACCCCTAGGGACCCCTAGCATGATTCTAGGCCATCAAAACATGAAATCATGCATCAAATCCATAGATCGGGCGAGCTCTCCCCAAATCATGGAAAAACCCCAAAATACTCAAACAAGCCCCTCTCGGCCTCCCCGCGGCCTACAAATCACGGGAATGAACAGCAAGAGGCTAAGGAACGTCACCCTACCTCAATGGAACAAATGCTCCGCCGAATCACCCACGAATCACGAAGAACGCTCGAAGCTTCACGAACTCCCCACGCTTCCCACGCTCGCCGCACGCCCACGAGCTCGCCTCGCCGCCGCCCACACGTCTGCGCCGTCACCCCGCCGTCGTCCGTAGCCGGGGAGGGGTCCGCCGCGCCCGAATGGGAGAGAGGGAGAGAGAGGAGTGCGGTCACGGTTGGGGAAGGAAGGAGAAAGAAAAAGAAGAAAGAGAAAGGGGAAAAGAAAAAGAAAAAGAATTATGGCTATATAGAAAATCCGAATTTTTGGAAAAATACCAAAAAATAGAAAAATACATTTCCAGAATCCTCGAAACCCACCGATCGCAACGGTACCACTCGTGCCCGGGTGAACCGCCATGTTCGCCCGCAGCGAGCTTCCGAAGAAAAAGCCGAAACACACACCGAAAATCGGAAAACACACGCGGAAAAGCCGCGGAACGCCTCCGGGCCTCCGAAACAACTCCGGATCGCGCCGATCCGAACACGAAAGATGTCCGAAACGAAATTTCGGACACAACGGAGCCGGACGCTCCAAAAACCAGATCCGGGACCCACGAAGAAGGATCCGAAAGGTCCGGGATATTACAGCCCTCCCCCCTTAAGGAATTTCATCCTCGAAATTGAGAACAACCCAAGGGGAAAGAAGAAGAAGACTCACTCAAACAGATACGGGAACTGCTGATGCATCTCGTCCTCACGTTCCCACGAAGCCTCACCACCAGAGTGTCGCTGCCACACGACCTTTACCAAGGGAATGACCTTGTTCCGCAGGCGCTGCTCTCGCCTATCCTCCACGCGGATCGGAAACTCTAGGAGAGAGAGGTCTGGAGTCACCTCAGGCCAAATGGAAAACTCGAGCACATGAGAGTCATCGGGCATATACTTCCGCAACATCGAGACGTGGAACACGTCATGCACCGACGCCAACTCAGGAGGTAACTACAACCGGTAAGCAACCTCACCGATGCGCTCCACAATCGCGAAAGGACCAATATAGCGGGGACTCAGCTTCCCACGCCGTCCAAAACGCATCACCCCCTTCATCGGAGAAACTCTCAAGAACACATGATCGCCCACGGCGAACTCGAGAGGCTGCCTCCTACGGTCAGCATAGCTCTTCTGCCGACTCTAGGCCGCCAACATGTTCTGACGAACCAGGTGCATAACATCCACACATTGCTGCACCAATTCCGGTCCCGTCAAAACACGCTCACCCACCTCAAACAAATCAAGTGGAGTCCAACAAGGATGCCCATACAATGCCTCATAAGGAGCCATGACGATGCTCGAATGATAGCTGTTGTTATAGGCAAACTCTAGGGGTCCCCAGGGGTCTTCCCCTTTGATTTCCCCCTCTCCTGTGGAGGCATGGGGGCGTGGTTGGAGTTTTTGGGAGTTTCTACCATTTTCCGCCGCGGACTGAGAACGCGCTATACTCCAGTAGCGCGTTCTTGTTCGTCGCGCTGCCCCGACGGGGCGCGTTCATCGGAGAAGATGAACAGTAGGGCGGTTCGTGTCGCGTCGCGCTAGGGTTCCCTAGAGTGATCTTCCCTGTCGCGCTAGGGAGTCCTAGCGCGATCTCCTCTGTCGCGCCAGGGGACCCTAGCGCGTTCTTCCGTGTCGCGCTAGGTATCCCTAGCGCGATATTTTCCGTTGTCGGGTGTTCCCTATGGGCCGTGTGTGCGTCCTGGACACCCCGTGGAGTTCCGTGACCGTGTCTTTGGTGTCCGGAGGTTCCGTTTACCTTGGTCATGAGTTTGGCCGTGGGCGGTGTGTCCGTTTTTCTCCGACCGTGGCCCCGTTGACAGAGCTAGTGCGTGGGGTGATTCCCACACGTTGTCGGACTCGGACGTCATTTTTCGTTGACTCGAGAGTCTACTCCTTCAGTGACCCTCCACTAGTCGTAGCCCACCAGTACGAGGTGCTGGTCTCACCTGGGAGTGGTGTACGGGCACCCACCTGTCGAGACGGTTTGTGGACCGGTTACTGTAGGCCCCTCGTCTTAGCCAGAGTCCGGCTGCGGGGGAAAACCGGTCAGAGGGCCAGACCTAGGACGCGTGGTCTGTGTGTGCACACGTGGTTGGGGGCGGTTGGACCCACGTCGACGGGCGTGACCCCAGCTAGTCACTTGTTTGTGGTTACTTGTACGGTGTCTGCGCCTCGGGTAGGACCTACCACGTCAGGCGGTTCACCTGCGGTGCGGTGTAAGACGTCAGGGGACGCTACCGGCTGTGCTTCTAGTGGGTGGTACTCCTGTCGAGTACGGAGTGACAGACTGTCAGTCGTGTGTTTCTGACCTTCAAGTTTTGGCGGTTCGACCGTTGAGCTTCGGTCTTCTCGTACCGTGGCACGTGTGTCGGTTTGCGTGCCGTAGGGTCTAGTTCTGTAGAGTACAGGGCTTTCCTTTCCGAGGTACTTTCCTACCACTAGAGTAGTGATTTCTCGTTTTACGAGGTAGGGTTCGAGTGATCCCTACTGAGTCTTGTTCTGAGACTCATTCCCTGCGTGTTTTCACCGCGTTTCAGGTGAGGCGCCACCTTCGGGGAGCGCGTCAGGAGCGCAGCGTGGTGCGGGTGCCCTAATCCGATTACCGGGAAGGCCCGATAACCCGAGACTCGCACCGACACCCACGAACCCGAAGGCTCGGAAGGGTTAAAAGGATGGTGTGGAGACTACATAAGTATCACAAATAATTACAGAAATTAAACAGTTATAATATTAAGCAGGAAATAAATTAACATTTACATGGTCCACAATAAAATAACAACAACAGCAACAGTAGTCCACGACTAGTACAGTGACAAGAAAGAAAAGTACAGCTACACGGGGCATACCCCGGCTCTGACCTCTGGCACTACCTCTGGGCACCCGCACCACGCTGCGCTCCTGACGCGCTCCCCGAAGGTGGCGCCTCACCTGAAACGCGGTGAAAACACGCAGGGAATGAGTCTCAGAACAAGACTCAGTAGGGATCACTCGAACCCTACCTCGTAAAATGATAAATCACTACTCTAGCGGTAGGAAAGTACCTCGGAAAGGAAAGTCCTGTACTCTACAGAACTAGACCCTACGGCACGCAATCCGACACACGTGCCACGGTACGAGAAGACCGAAGCTCAACGGTCGAACCGCCAAAACCTGAAGGTCGGAAACACATGACTGACATTATGTCACTCCGTACTCGACAGGAGTACCACCCACTAGAAGCACAGCTGGTAGCATCCCCTGACGTCTTACACCGCACCGCAGGTGAACCGCCTGACGTGGTAGGTCCTACCCGAGGCGCAGACACCGTACAAGTAACCACAAACAAGTGACTAGCTGGGGTCACACCCGTCGACGTGGGTCCAACCGCCCCCAACCACATGTGCACACACAGACCACTCGTCCTAGGTCTGGCCCTCTGACCGATTTTCCCCCGCAGCCGGACTCTGGCTAAGACGAGGGGCCTACGGTAACCGGTCCACAAACCGTCTCGACAGGTGGGTGCCCGTACACCACTCCCAGGTGAGACCAGCACCTCGTACTGGTGGGCTACGACTAGTGGAGGGTCACTGAAGGAGTAGACTCTCGAGTCAACGAAAAATGACGTCCGAGTCCGACAACGTGTGGGAATCACCCCACGCACTAGCTCCGTCAATGGGGCCACGGTCGGAGAAAAACGGACGCACCGCCCACGGCCAAACTCATGACCAAGGAAAACGGAACCTCCGGACACCAAAGACACGGTCACGGAACTCCACGGGGTGTCTAGGACGCACACACGGCCCATAGGGAACACCCGACAACGGAAAATATCACGCTAGGGATACCTAGCGCGACACGGAAGAACGCGCTAGGGTCCCCTGGCGCGACAGAGGAGATCGCGCTAGGACTCCCTAGCGCGACAGGGAAGATCGCGCTAGGGAACCCTAGCGCGACAAGGACCATCGCGCTAGCTCCTCCTAGCGCGACACGAACCGCCCTACTGTTCATCTTCTCTGATGAACGCGCCCCGTCGGGGCAGCGCGACGAATAAGAACGCGCTACTGGAGTATAGCGCGTTCTCAGTCCGCGGCGGAAAACGGTAGAAACTCCCAAAAACTCCAACCACGCCCCCATGCCTCCACAGGAGAGGGGGAAATCAAAGGGGAAGACCCCTGGGGACCCCTAGCATGATTCTAGGCCATCAAAACACGAAATCATGCATCAAATCCATAGATCGGGCGAGCTCTCTCCAAATCATGGAAAAACCCCAAAATGCTCAAACAAGCCCCTCTCGGCCTCCCCGCGGCCTACAAATCACGAGAATGAACGGCAAGAGGCTAAGGAACGTCACCCTACCTCAATGGAGCAAATGCTCCGCCGAATCACCCACGAATCACGAAGAACGCTCGAAGCTTCACGAACTCCCCACGCTTCCCACGCTCGTCGCACGCCCACGAGCTCGCCTCGCCGCCGCCCACACGTCCGCGCCGTCACCCCGCCGCCGTCCGTAGCTGGGGAGGGGTCCGCCGCGCCCGAATGGGAGAGAGGGAGAGAGAGGAGTGCGGTCACGGTTGGGGAAGGAAGGAGAAAGAAGAAGAAGAAAGAGAAAGGGGAAAAGAAAAAGGAAAAGAATTAGGGCTATATAGAAAATCTGAATTTTCAGAAAAATATCGAAAAATAGAAAAATACATTTCCAGAATCCTCGGAACGCACCGTTCGCAATGGTACCACTCGTGCCGGGTGAACCGCCCTGTTCGTCCGCAGCGAGCTTCCGAAGAAAAAGCCGAAACACACACCAGAAATCGGAAAACACACGCGGAAAAGCCGCGGAACGCCTTCGGGCCTCCGAAACAACTCCGGATCGTGCCGATCCGAACACGAAAGATGTCCGAAACAAAATTTCAGACACAACGGAGCCGGACGCTCCGAAAACCAGATCCGGGACCCAAGAAGAAGGATCCGAAAGGTCCGGGATATTACACAGGGGGTCGGAAAAGGCTAATAGTAGTGATGAAAGAAGAACCACAATAAGTAGAAAGTGAACACCGCAGGTACAGTGGAGAAGGAGTAGATATTTCGTGGACACCAGCTAAAAGAAAGGATCAAGACAGAAGAGCTAGTGGGAGCAGCTACAAGATTGGATCCAATGATCCTTTTCTTCAACCACCGGTATATTGCCGAGTTTTTCTTCTCTCTCAAGGCTGCTCTCTTCTTCTACTTCTGCTCTCACAGCACCGGACTATGTTGACCAAGTGCTGGTCATGCTCTCAGGCTTGCTTAGGAATGTTTTTGAGGGTTGGCCTAGAGCTTGGCACTGGGTGGGAGGCAGCTCCTCTTCTCTTCAATTTTGGAAGCATGGTATAAATAGATAGAAAACAGTCTTCCAGACCTAGGAGAAAATAGCACCAAGAAGTCTCTGATGGATCATTGCCCAGGCTGAATTTTTCCTTCAATAAATTTCTTGAAGCATGCGATGGGGTGAAGTGACAGCTTGGAGTCTTCCATGCAGGTTTCATGTTTGACGGTGGCAACACCTGGAAGAAGTGACTGAGTCTTCTTATATTGGATGCTTGGAGGTCTCTCATTAATTGCTCCATAGGCCTGCTTTCTTCTAATGGCTGAACCTAGCTTTTAGTACAAGCAGGTACGATGACGGACAGATCTGGGAGCAGATGAGATATCCTTTCACACTAAATTTCATTCCGAAGTAGTCTTCTCATTCCGCGCAAGCGTACTCTTCTGTGTATAGTAACTGGTTGGACAACCCATTGGTCGACAGCAAGATAGTGGCAGACTACGGAGTGTCCTATTCTCAGCAGCAGATAGTCTGGACATGCAGATAGACAAGACTGACATCGCGATAGATTGAAGTGGCTCTTCCTGCAGGATTTCTGACAAAACTAACTCCATAAGGTAGACAAATGTGAGGTAAGATGGTAGAGCACGGTTCAGACCTCGGAACGTGGTCCAGACCCCAAAATCCTTAATTTTAATGATTTGCGGTTCCTTTTTCTCTCTCTGGATGGTCCACTGATCTGACAGTGTATTTGTTTGAGGATTTAGAATGACAATAGTGTGTCGACACTTTCCATGCAGTGTGTCGAGACATCCTTTTAACGGCCTTGAACACAATTTCTACCGGATTTAAGTATGTTCTGTTTGAACGATGACGTGTCGACACTTTTCCTCCAGTGTGTCGAGACATTCCTTTGACATCTTGAAGTACCATGGCTGAAGAGACAAGACTGTTGTGCCCCTTAGGCACAAGCATATGCTATGTTGTTTTGATGATAGCAACACAGTGAGAGTATCACAGGTGCATTGGTTCTTCTGTGCATACACTGCATCAGTGCATTAACAGTCGCTGGTCATGCATACACAGAGTCTGCACACTGTCACAAGTCTACACATTGCACGTAGAGTCTATACACTGCTTTGTGTTGTGTTTGTGCATCGTTTAGAACACAAGTATATACATCTATGCATCATGGGTCGACCCCGTTCTTAGATGCGTCGACGCCCCCAGATTTCCAAGTCTATACACTCGTCTTCATGCATAGCAGAGTCTATACAGTGCAGCTCATATAACTTGCATGTCTATACATTGCATTGTGGCGTTTGTGCTCAAAGTCTATACATTGCATGACAAGCCCAAAGTCTATACATTGCTGCATTGCTTGTATTTGTAAAGTCTATACATTAGTTGTTGTCCTGCAGTGTCAACACAAGTCCAAACATTGCATCGTTGTGTTAAGTCTATACATTCACATTGTCTGCATGTCTGCACGCTAAAGTCTGTACAGAGTCTGTGTCTGTTTGACCAGCAAGTCTGCATAACGCCCGTCTCATTTAGCGTCTAAGGTAATGTCTATACACTGGACTTGAAGTCTGTACATTGAGCGTCTCATGCAAGTCTATACAATGCATCAGACTAAGTCTGTACATTGAGCGTCTCATTGAGCGTCTCATGTAAGTCTATACAATGCATCAGCAAGTATGTACATTGGACTGTGTTAGGCAAAGTCTGTACATCAGACTGTTTCAAGTGAAGTCTGTACAACGTCATGCATCATTCTTCAAAGTCCATACACTGCACTGTTTCTTGCTCGAGGTGAAGTCTGTACATCCATCAGTGAACTTCAAAGTCTATACACTGGGATCTTTACCTACGTTCAGTTCTGCAAGTCTGTACATTGGGCTTTCACGAAAAGTCTACACATCCTTGAATTGTTCAAGTCTGTACATCGTCCAGTTATCTTTGGCAAATCTACACATTGTGAAAGTCTACACATTCAGTTGCTTTTATTTGCTCAAGTCTGTACAGCCCCTTCCCTTCGTAAGTCTATACATTGGCCTTGCTTGCATATCGTGAAGTCTATACATTCGTTGCCTTGCATTGCATCAAGTCTGTACAGCCCTTGAATTGGCAAGTCCATACATTGGTCAGTTGGTTGTCTAAGTCTATACATTATAAGACCAAGTCTGTACAACTGTCTGCATGCATTGCCCTTCAAGTCTATACATCATGCATGCATCATCTCTCAAGTCTATACAGGGTCTGCCTAGATGCATTATTCATCAAGTCTATACACTCTGTGTGCTTCATGCATTTGTGCATCGTTCAACACACCAGTAAGTCTGGACATTGGTTGCACTTAGAGTCTGTCATTCACTCTGAGTCTATTCACTGCTTCCAGCATTGCATTCTAAGTCTAGACAACATTGCACGATGAGTCTGCATATTCATTTAGCATGTCTGTACAACCAGCTGATATGTTCTTAGTCTTGTATATATGAAGTCTATACGTGTTCTAGCGTTGCATTCACTAAGTCTGCACACGCATCAGGCTTGCATAACGTTGAAGTCTATACATCGGTGTCTTGTGCATGCTTCATTTGTTAAGTCTGTACATGGCATTGTTCTGCATTCACCAAGTCTATACAATGCCATAGCCCTGCATATGTAGAGTATGAACATTGCATTGCTTCGCATTCACAGAGTCTATACATTGCTTCAGCATTGCCTTCATATAGTCTGTATAGCATATGTTCTTCATATATGATCAAAGTCTGCACATTACGTTACACTTTAGAAGTCCATACAACGTCTGCACATCACACACTGCAAAGTCCATACATTCCTGTCGCCTTGCAAAGTCTAGACATTGGAAAGTCTATACACTGCATTGTGCATACTATGAAGTCTGTACAAGGTGTCGACACAAAATTGATAAGTTTCTGTTCTGTATGTCTGACAGGGATTCCTTGTAGAGACTGATGACTGGGCACGTGATCCGAGGATAAGGGGAGTGACCAGATGATGACACGTGGAATGCAGCCCAGCCAGGATGCTGCCAGGTGGTCGAAATGCCTCGGTTCTGGCAAAATTCCTTGGGCGGGAAATGTGGAAGCCACACGACCCTATCCACTCTGCTGCTGCTATATATATATGAGCTTTCTTCTTCAGATGAAAGCTGCTCGATCAAGTGGAAAGTCTATACAGTGAGACTGAAGGTCTGAAGCAGCAGAGAGCCACCGAGATCCTCAGAGAAGAAAAACAGAGAAGAAGAAAAAGAGAGAAGAAGACAGAGTGTGAAGAGAAAGAAAAAGAGAGTGAGAGATGGAGAGCAGAGAAGAAGAAGAAAAGGAAAGAGGAAGAGAGCTCGTGAGTTGAGAAGAGAGAAGACTCCATCAGACAATCTATCTCCACTGGAAGTTGGATCAAATCCAATCCAGTCAGCTCCTTGTGAGCCATATTCGTGCTTCATTGTTTACAGATTTTCGTTGCTGTAGTTCCTTGTTTTCGTTTTCCTTTTATACATTTCTTCAAGCTATTCGTCAGCGGAGCAAGCTGTGTTGCTCAGCATTTGCAGTGGAGGATTCCACTGGATGGCTAAGCTGTATTGCCCAACGGAGCAAGCTGTGAGGCTCAGCAGGCGAGGAGGATTCCTCGGACAGCAAGCTGTGAGGCTCAGCGGATTGTATGGCAAGCTGTGTTTCCCAGCTGTTCAAGCTGTGAGTCAGCGGAATCCACACTCTGGTTTGAGTGTGGGGTGGACGTAGGTCTGCAGGACCGAACCACCTAAAAACCCTCTTGTTCTGTGGTTTGAATTCTTCTATCTGTTTGGCGCTAGATGAATGATTAGGCACTATTTGTTTAGTTAGCCTGGTGGAACCAAGTTTGCATTCAGATCATTTGATTTCGGGTCTAGAAGAGCAGTGAATTCCTTATAGTTTACATGGATTAGAACTGAAGCTTAATTCATTTCTTTAGGCTTTAATTCCGTAGTTCTGAGCATTTGATTTTAATTGGGCGAAAGTTTTTAAAGGGTATATTCATTCACCCCCCCCCCCCCCTCTGAATACATAGCACCAAACCCAACACTTGGTATCAGAGCGGGTTGCTGTGCATAGGATCTAACAATCCGCAACATATCCTACATTTCTGTTTTTGTGCATTTCAGAGTGTGCTTCCTGTGTTCTTTGTTTTGTTTCACCTAGTTAGTGTCTTGATTTGCTCTCTTAATTTCAGTGCATTTATCCTCTCTCGATGGGTCGTCCTCTTGTTTTTGATGGTTCTAACTTAAATAGTTGGCTAGGTGGCCTATGTGTTTACATAGACTCACTTGATCCAAATCTGTGGAGTCTACTGTCTAAAGGCCCACACAAATTATCTCATGATGAGACCAAGTGGTCTAGAGAGGACAAAATAAAGAACCGTGATAATGTCATAGTTCTTAATATCATGAGAGCTGCTATTAATACTGACATATATCCTTTTGCGCTCAGGTGCACTTATGGAAAGGAGATATATGACAGAGTGATCTCTGATCAACTGCATGAGGATCAATGCTTGATGGCTGATCGGAGAATTGATGGTGATGAGACCTCATCTCAGGTAAACTCTGGATCAGATGGATACTCTTTTGATGAATTGATAGTGATGTATGAAAATTTGTTAATAATATCCAAGAAATTAAAATCTGAGAATAAAAGGTTGAAAAAGAAAATTGAGAAATGTGATTCTAATTCATCTTGTGAAAAGTGCCCGAAGATAAATGAATTATATGATAAATGTCTTTCTGAGAATCACTTGAATATGAAACAAATGTGCCTATTGAAAAAGGAAAACCAAGAAGGTTTCAATAAAATCTCCGAATTAGAAAGTCAGCTGAAACTGAAAACTAATGAACATTTGATGAATCTGGAAGAGTTGGAAAGGATTAAGGTTGATCTGAAGAAATCGAAAGCTGAGAATGTAGAAATTCTTAGGAAGAATAAAAATCTTGAAGCTGAAATAGAGAAAATCAACAAGGAAGCAATGCATATCTCTTCTGTAGAGTCAAGATGTGATATGTGCTCAGCTCTAAGAGAACGTAATGAAGATCTCTATAATGAAAATGAATGGATGAAGAAACAAATTGTTGTGTTTAAAGAGGATCACAGAAATCTGCTTGCTGAGAAAATCAAAGTGGAAGAAAGGGAAGAGGAACTAAGTGAAAAACTGGAGCTTATGTCTGGAAATGGAACATGTAATGAAGGAGTCATGAAGCTATCTGAAGAGAACAAAGAATTGAGGGAACAAAACAAAAAACTGATGGTTTTAAATACTATTTTCTCACAGAGGTTTCTGACTATCGAAAAAGAGAAATCTGTTTTTAAGGAAGCTCAACCTCAAAAATTTAAGAAGGAAAACACTGAACTGAAAGCTGAAATTGAAAAATTAAAGTGTTTAAACACTGGCTTATCTGAAACACTTCTCACATTAAAAAAGGGAAAATTCACTTGTGATGGAGAATCACAAAGGGTGATCAGTCTAGAACAAGAAATTGAGAAGTACAAAACTGTAAATAAAGTCTTAAGTGAATGTGTCAATTGCAGTGAACAGGAGATAGCTAGTTATGAGCTTCATATAGCATCCTTGGAAAATAAAATTCATGATCTGGAAAACTCAGCATCCAAGTTTACAAAAACTGAAAGAAAAATAAAAATTGTTGTGAAAAGTGAGGATAAGAATTCAAAAGGGGGAACAGATTGCACTTCTGATGTTAAGGAAATCACTAAAAGCCAGCTATATGCCACCTTTGTGCAAAGCTCAGATGTAGCTGGTACTTCAAAGAAATCCCCAAAACAAAATGAAAATCAGAAACCACCTTCAACATCTGTATTTCAGTTCAAAGCCCAGAAAAATGAAAAGCAAACAAAAACTATTATGAATAATCAGAAATTGAAAAAGAAGGGTCATACAAAGAAGGTAAACAATATTTCTGAGTACATCTTGAAATCAGTTAGCTCTGCTGAATGTAATGGGCCAATGCAAAATGCTCATGCTTCATGTACTCATTCTCATGCATCTAGTCAGTCTGTTAGTAATCATGTCGCCAAGAAAACTAAAGTGTCCTGCCATTATTATGGCAAGATAGGGCATGTAATGGATGATTGCAGACTGTTGATTGAAGATGAGCATGCTGGTGAAGGAATGCATTCTAAGAATTTATCTGATAGAAACCATGCCACTAAGAAATTTGATACATCCTGTTATTACTGTGGTAGGCGTGGTCATCTAATGAATGCATGTTTTAAAATGAAAGAAGACAACAATGTGAATTCTAGATTTTTCACACATGCTCATGGGCCACATAGATATAAATCTACTTCAGGCCAGCATATTATTTGTTTCACTTGCAACAAGCCTGGGCATAAGGCAGATGAGTGCTGGTCAGGAAATCATTGGGGTAACAATGAATCAAGAAGCAAGCATCTTAGATGCCTTGAATGTGGGAAATATGGTCATGCAGTCAAGGACTGCTGGTATGCTCAGGGAAATCACTTTAATTCCAAATCTGTCAGATTCCCTACAAATAGAAATTTTTTGGGTAGAAATAAAGTTGTTTTTAAAGGAAAGACACTTGTATGTTCTAAATGTGAAAAACCTGGCCACCGAGCTTCTGAATGCTGGTGGACAGGTAATGGTAAATCAAAATTTCATGCAAGTAACAGAAATCTTCATGCTAACTCACATAGATTCCATGATTATACAAATGTTCACAAAAAGAATTCAAGAGCTGTTATTTCATATAGATATTGTGGAACGTTTGGTCATTTCATGAATAATTGTTACCTGATGGAGAATGATGATAATGTTGCCAAGAAACTATTCAGAACACCTGTTAGAGTTAACTCGGGACCCAAGGTTGTTTGGGTCCCTGCAGGATCAACTTGATTAACATGTTACAGGTGTGCCTTGGAATGAAAAAGTGGTGTAAATAAACCAAGGCACTCAACAGGAAGACCCCAGGGTTCTGCTTTTCAGGTTTGTTCTGAATACTCATCTTAAATTCCATCATCTGAAAATCGCTTGCTTGATATGGTTAAGCATCTTGTTGACTTGATTTGTGTTTAGTCAAAACTTTCTGAAAAGTTGAAATGAAATTGATGAACTTGACAGTGTCTCTCTCTGGTTGAACAGCATGATTTTTCTTCGAGCATAAATTTTAAATCGTGAGCTGTGCTTTCACTGTATATCATGCACTTAGTCAGGGGGAGTTTGAATGGTTAAGGTTGATGGTTAATAATCATGCTTATGGTAATTATCTTCTGTCTGATTTGCATGAATCATATCTGAATGAGAGTCATTGCATAAGCATACATGTAGTGACTGCATTACATATCATCATATTGAAAAATTCCAAAAGAAGTAACTGACTACATATAGCACTGCATTGTCATGCATGACCATCATGGTATATTAAATGGAACAGTGCTGAAGGGCAGATGGAATATGTCTGGATGCTACTGCCATGTGTGAGGTGGTCCTTGAACCAAGTCATCCGCTTAGTACCATGGGTCAAGTCTTCATATAGAGCAGTGTACTGCATATCATCAAATTTGAAAAATCTGAAAAGAAATGATTCATTGCACATCATGCATTTTGTCAGGGAGAGCTTGTCTGCTGTTGCTAGGTCATCATGCTCTCCTTAGCAGATTTGTTGCATACTGCACATATGAAGAGTAGTGCACATATAAAATTTTGAAAAACCTAAAAAGATACTCCATTGCATTTAGACAGGGGGAGCATTCCTATTTCATCTCATCTATTCATCTCTTGAACTCTCACTGTCTAGCTATCTGATCTACTTGCTACACTCAAGTGGTTTATCTAAATTTTCTGTTGTCCTCTCTAAAACAGCTGATCAGTCTGTATTCCAGACTCAGCTACTGTCTGATGATAAACTCTCTTCTAATGCTCTTCTCTATTGGTGATTTACTCTTCCACCGGCTTATGCTTATCCTTCATACATCTTTCAGCTGGTGTGACTGATTTGGTTCTACTGATTGATAAGTTGGCCAGCTAAATTTTTCTTTTCTGGTCTGAGGAAATTAAGCTGCATGTCATGAAATTGAGTCTGAGAACTTTGTAGAAATTCCTATCATATAGGTTTAAGAATTATTACTGAATCAGACTGATATAAGATTAATGTATTCTCATATTTGTAATTAAATGAATTGAAAATATCTGAATAATAAGGTTTAATAAACTTTAACCACATGTGTCATGTAAACCTTAGATTCTCTCATCTGATATCTGAAAATTTGAAATCAAGGCTACTTTGGTAGAGAGACATAGAGCGAGTGCTGTGGTTAAACATTAACTTGAGAAATGTTGACTAAATGAAAAATTGTGAATTCAGAGCAATGTCTTGGTCACTAAGAAACTGGGTTCTTTATCAATGAAATAAAGTAACTTATGTCATGAGGTGCCATAGTTATCTCTGATGAAAATTTACTGAAAAACCTGACAGAGCACTGGCATGCCTGTGTTGAGTAATTGGGGAGTCTGGCCTCTAATCAAGGTGTCTCCTCATGTAAAAAGACACTCATATTGCTAACTCTGTTCTCAAAGTTGAGAGGCAATGACAGTTATCCCACTGAGTAACTGGGTCACTTCACCTAAGACGTGTTGTGCCTCATGTAAAAAGGTGATGATCAACCTAAATTGCTCAGAAAAAATATAATGTGCTTCAAATAAAAATAAAATGAAAATATTGTCAACTCATATTCTTGGAAAAAGTGTTTAACATCAATACTAATCTATGTAACTCTTAAAAAAGTCATTGAGATCATGTGTGTAAGATAAAGATGATTGATTTTGAGTGTTATCTGAATATTTGGTTCACCTTTATTAAAACTTGGATTCAGATATGAGTATTGAGTTTAATTTGACAAATTTGGTATACATCATAATTAAATCAGATTGGTTAAGTTGCCACTTCATAACCCTTTATGATAGAAGAGTCTATACTTCTCAAGACTTATTGAAGTGGTGCATGCATTAAAATCTCTCATGATCAGATTCTTTCCAGATAACCTGATCAACATAAATCTTGATATTGATTATTCATTGAGATGTCTTATGATGATTGTTATCTACTCTTACCTTCTATCATCAATCACTGTTGGAATGTTCCATCTTGTTTTGCAATTAGTTCTGGTTCTGTGGACTTTCCACATGTTTCATTCTGTTCATGCATATGTGAGGTGCCACAACAAGAGTTTAGATTGTTTGTAATGGCAGATTTCAGATTGATTTATTAGATAACCAGAGTTCATTCATGTGCTTCAGGGGGAGTTTGAGCTGTTATGCAATGTATTCTGCATGTTGCACTCATTTGTTTTCTTTCTTTTTGATCATGTCAAAGGGGGAGAATATTTGGTTGGTGACTCACTGTCACTTTGTTGCCATCATCAAAAAGGGGGAGAATGTTGTGCCCCTTAGGCACAAGCATATGCTATGTTATTTTGATGATAGCAACACAGTGAGAGTATCACATGTGCATTGCTTCTCCTGTACATACACTGCATCAGTGCATTAACAGTCGATGCTCATGCATACATAGAGTCTGCACACTGTCACAAGTCTACACATTGCACGTAGAGTCTATACACTGCTTTGTGTTGTGTTTGTGCATCGTTTAGAACACAAGTATATACATCTATGCATCATGGGTCGACCCTCTTCTTAGATGCGTTGACGCCCCCAGATTTCCAAGTCTATACACTCGTCTTCATGCATATCAGAGTCTATACAGTGCAGCTCATATAACTTGCATGTCTATACATTGCATTGTGGCGTTTGTGCTCAAAGTCTATACATTGCATGACAAGCCCAAAGTCTATACATTGCTGCATTGCTTGCATTTGTAAAGTCTATACATTGGCTGTTGTCCTGCAGCGTCAACACAAGTCCAAACATTGCATCGTTGTGTTAAGTCTATACATTCACATCGTCTGCATGTCTGTACGCTAAAGTCTGTACAGAGTCTGTGTCTATTTGACCAGCAAGTCTACACAACGTCCGTCTCATTTAGCGTCTACGGCAAAGTCTATACAATGCATCCGACTAAGTCTGTACATTGAGTGTCTCATGCAAGTCTATACAATGCATCAGACTAAGTCTGTACATTGAGCGTCTCATTGAGCGTCTCATGTAAGTCTATACAATGCATCAGCAAGTATGTACATTGGACTGTGTTAGGCAAAGTCTGTACATCGGACTGTTTCAAGTGAAGTCTGTACATCGTCATGCATCATTCTTCAAAGTCCATACACTGCACTGTTGCTTGCTCGAGGTGAAGTCTGTACATCCATCAGTGAACTTCGAAGTCTATATACTGGGATCTTTACCTACGTTCAGTTCTGCAAGTCTGTACATTGGGCTTTCACGAAAAGTCTATACATCCTTGAATTGTTCAAGTCTGTACATCGTCCAGTTATCTTTGGCAAATCTACACATTGTGAAAGTCTACACATTCAGTTGCTTTGCTTTGCTCAAGTCTGTACAGTCCCTTCCCTTCGTAAGTCTATACATTGGCCTTGCTTGCATATCGTGAAGTCTATACATTCGTTGCCTTGCATTGCATCAAGTCTGTACAGCCCTTGAATTGGCAAGTCCATACATTGGTCAGTTGGTTGTCTAAGTCTATACATTATAAGACCAAGTCTGTACAACTATCTGCATGCATTACCCTTCAAGTCTATACATCATGCATGCATTGTCTCTCAAGTCTATACAGGGTCTGCCTAGATGCATTGTTCATCAAGTCTATACACTCTGTGTGCTTCATGCATTTGTGCATCGTTCAACACACCAGTAAGTCTGGACATTGGTTGCACTTAGAGTCTGTCATTCACTCTGAGTCTATTCACTGCTTCAAGCATTGCATTCTAAGTCTAGACAACATTGCACGATGAGTCTGCATATTCATTTAGCATGTCTGTACAACCAGCTGATATGTTCTCAATCTTGTATATATGAAGTCTATACGTGTTCTAGCGTTGCATTCACTAAGTCTGCACACGCATCAGGCTTGCATAACGTTGAAGTCTATACATCGGTGTCTTGTGCATGCTTCATTTGTTAAGTCTATACATGGCATTGTTCTGCATTCACCAAGTCTATACAATGCCATAGCCCTGCATATGTAGAGTCTGAACATTGCATTGCTTCGCATTCACAGAGTCTATACATTACTTCAGCATTGCCTTCATATAGTCTGTACAGCATATGTTCTTCATATATGATCAAAGGCTGCACATTGCATTACACTTTAGAAGTCCATACAACGTCTGCACATCACACACTGCAAAGTCCATACATTCCTGTCTCCTTGCAAAGTCTAGACATTGGAAAGTCTATACACTGCATTGTGCATACTATGAAGTCTGTACAAGGTGTCGACACAAAATTGATAAGTTTCTGTTCTGTCTGTCTAACAGGGATTCTTTGCAGAGACTGATGATTGGGCACGTGATCCGAGGATAAGGGGAGTGACCAGATGATGACACGTGGAATGCAACCCAGCCAGGATGCTGCCAGGTGGTCGAAATGCCTCGGTTCTGGTAAAATTCCTTGGGCGGGAAATGTGGAAGCCACACGACCCTATCCACTCTGCTGCTGCTATTTATATATGAGCTTTCTTCTTCAGATGAAAGCTGATCGATCAAGTGGAAAGTCTATACAGTGAGACTGAAGGTCTGAAGCAGCAGAGAGCCACCGAGATCCTCAGAGAATAAAAACAGAGAAGAAGAAAAAGAGAGAAGAAGACAGAGTGTGAAGAGAAAGAAAAAGAGAGTGAGAGATCGAGAGCAGAGAAGAAGAAGAAAAGGAAAGAGGAAGAGAGCTCGTGAGTTGAGAAGAGAGAAGACTCCATCAGATAATCTGTCTCCACTAGAAGTTGGATCAAATCCAATCCAGTCAGCTCCTTGTGAGCCATATTCGTGCTTCATTGTTTACAGATTTTCGTTGCTGTAGTTCCTTGTTTTTGTTTTCCTTTTATACATTTCTTCAAGCTGTTCGTCAGCGGAGCAAGCTGTGTTGCTCAGCATTTGCAGTGGAGGATTCCACTGGACGGCTAAGCTGTATTGCCCAGCGGAGCAAGCTGTGAGGCTCAGCAGGCGAGGAGGATTCCTCGGACAGCAAGATGTGAGGCTCAGCGGATTGTATGGCAAGCTGTGATGCCCAGCTGTTCAAACTGTGAGTCAGCGGAATCCACACTCTGGTTTGAGTGTGGGGTGGACGTAGGTCTACAGGACCGAACCACCTAAAAACCCTCTTGTTCTGTGGTTTTTATTCTTTTATCTGTTTGGCGCTAGATGAATGATTAGGCACGATTTGTTTAGTTAGTCTGGTGGAACCAAGTTTGCATTCAGATCATTTGATTTCGGGTCTAGAAGAGCAGTGAATTCCTTATAGTTTACATGGATTAGAACTGAAGCTTAATTCATTTCTTTAGGCTTTAATTCCGCAGTTCTGAGCATTTGATTTTAATTGGGCGAAAGTTTTTAAAAGGTATATTCATTCACCCCCCCTCTGAATACATAGCACCGAACCCAACAAAGACAACGCCAGACGGTGTTGAGACAAGTGATTTCTGTGCAGAGATGATGTAATATGGTGTCGTGACATGAACGCCTTGTGCTGAGATAATCACTCGAATGTGTCGACACTTTTCACTCAGTGTGTCGAGACATCGGTGAATCCAGATACTTCGGCAGAATGGCTTCAGCTTGAATTCTTCTGTATGTGTCGAGACATGAGTAGGATGTGTCAAGACATTTCTTTGAATGGACAAGAGGACGGCTTCTGCTTCAGCTGATTTCTTTTTGAGGTGTCGAGACATTTGTAACAAGAGGACGGCAATATAAAGATCTTGCAAGGTCAAGAAAATATAAGATATCTGGATTTCAACAAGAATATCATGTAACAAGCGTAACAGGAAATTGTAACGAGAAAATGGCCACCATCAAGTATTTTAAACAAGTCAAGCACGATCAAGTAACAAGAGATAACAAGATATTTGTGTCGTAGACATCACGCTAGTCATGCACTCGGTGCAATGCCTCACCTTGTCATTACAAACTCCCATGGGCACAAATACTTTTCGGGCGCTCTCCCCAGGACCAGACTGGGCCCTTATGATGCGTTGGCATTGATTTATCGGATCCAAGATCCCAAGTTCCGTCTAGACATTTAGTCAAGTTTATGGCCAAATAATCAGAGAAATTTCTGTCCAGAAGTTCAAGATTTAAAGGACTAATCCGTCCTCGGATTCAAGAGCACAAAACACGATAAAACTCATCTCTGAGAGATGTACGGTCATACAGAGGCCGCTCAAAGGATATATGCAGCTAATATTGGGCCGCACTTACAGGAGCTGGACTGAAACTCAGCCCACGAGGTCAAGAATGAACGGCTGACAGTGTGCCGCTCTAAAGGATGAACGGTAAGTTCTGGGCCACGCAGGTCCAGGAGACCTTAAGACCCATGAACATGATGTACGGGCCATACGGGGCCGTATTAAAGATATGTGGTCCAAGAGAATCCGCATAAGGTTTGAACGGTCATAATCCAGCCGCACCACCCGGACTTGGCTAGAAGGCTAAGAAATCACCCTATTGGACTCCGGGCTGCCAAATATAGGGTAAAGCTAAACCAGGGCCTAGTCTACTGTCTATTGGTCAGTCCAGGGCTTAATGTTTTGGTCGAAGATTGATCAAGGTTAATCGACCAGTACTTAATGGCATAAGCCAGGAATATGCGGTCGTTATTGGGCCGCCTATAAGGATATGCGGTCCACTACTGGCCGCACATGCCTCTCTTAGCCCAATTCGATCCAAGACTTATATTCCAACGGTTCAGTCACGTAAATCGTAGTTCTGGTGGTTCATTAGGTTCTTAGCATGGATATACAGAGATCCCAAGATGATGTTAAGTCCGCCGGATGGAGTGTCCGGAGGTAAGTTCAAGGCTAGCACAACTAATAGGGCTAATGACTTATTAAAAGTCGGTAAATTGGTCAAACCATTCTACTGCAGTAGAATGGCTGTCAAGCAACCTAGTATTCATTTCAGTCCTAATTTTCATGTCAATTTATCAAGGATCATGATTTACATTAATTTGATTGCCAAAAAGATTAATCAAGATGATAATGATAATGATAATGAACAAAATCATGTGGGAATAAAAAGTATGCATTTTACAGAAATTTACTTGCATAATTTATCACTTATTATATGGGTTTCTAACTTACTAATTATCCATTAAGATACTAATTCATCATGTAGAGCTCACACTAAGTCATTCTGCATAGATGTGCGGTCGTTACAGGACCTTACATCTACTGGACTGAAGGGTTGAACGGTTCAGTGAGGGCCTCCCATTGGGTTGGACGGTCCAGTGATGGCCGCCCATCTCAGGGTTGTGTGGTCCTCTGAGAGCCGCACATTCAGATATGTGGTCCTCTGGGAGCCGCACATCCTATCAGGGTTGTGTGGTTCTCTAAGAGCCGCACATCCAGATATGTGGTCCTCTGGGAGCCGCACATCCTGCCAGGGTTGTGTGGTTCTCTGAGAGCCGCACATCCAGATATGTGGTCCTCTGGGAGCCGCACATCCTGTCAGGGTTGCGTGGTCCAGATAAAACCGTCCATCTAGATATGTGGTTAGGTGAAGACCACCCATCCCAGGATGTGTGGTCATGAAATGACCGCCCATCCAGGATGTGTGGTCTATCGTAAGACCGTCCAAGTCTGGTAAAAATCCGATTGAACCAACCCTTGCCCGCCCTCGGCGAGGTTTTTAGGGTCACAATAAAACACGAAATTCGAAGGGTATACAACATGGAATTTGGGGCTTTTACTACCAATAGAAAGAGCATGAAAAACTCTACAAGATGCATGAATCAATTTTTGATTTACAGCCTGAAATCGCTACTGAAATCAAAGGGGAACAAGTTCTGCCCTAATTCTGACATGCCTCTACCAAACCATTAAATTAACGCAGGATACCTAATAGAATTTAGGGCTTTAGGACTCTAAAGAAAGAGGACTAGACGCTGATTCCATCCATATATAACACTTTATATTGGGCTCGTTATTACCTACCTCAATCCAGTGAAGAAGGAAGAAGAATGGACGCCGACACGTCTCCACTAATCACCAGAGATCTCCCTAGATCGATCTCTACTACAGCCGCCACTGCTACCAAAGGATTCTAGGGTTGTAGAGCTTTGTTTTTATAGCTCATACACCTTCTGGATCCTTCTGTGCTGGGAGAATTCATCGGAGCAAGTGGAGTGATTGAAACGTCGCCGCAATTGTTGACATCTCCCAACCTCGGCCGACTACAAGTTTTAGGGTTAAGGTTTCAGTAAATTGGCAGAGGGGAAACGATCCATAGATCGTGGCCTTTCATTTGCCACCGATTTGGGCTCATTTGATGGAGTATTAAGCCCTAATTTCGTGGTTTAAGTTAAGGTTAGGTAAGTGTGCACTTTGGGCTCAAACCAATGATTAGACCTAGTTACGGATTTTTGCTGGGTCGACCACAGAAGATAAAATTGTTAAATAAATTGTCCTTTGCCAAATTACCATTTTTTTAGATTTTTATAAGGTAGTCAAATTTCCACATGTCCTATTCACTAAGAAATTAAATATTAAATTCCGAAATTCATTCATTTCAATTTCATTTCAATTTTAAAGTCCGGGGTATTACACCCTCCCCTACTTCAAGAAATTTGGTCCTCCAAATTCACTGCACTGAATACAGAAAATAGGGAATGAGATAGCTCACCTAGAATAAGTTGGGATACCGCTTCCGCATAGTATCATCAGACTCCCAAGTAGCTTCTTCGGTCCCACGCCAACTCCACTGAATTTTGACCATCGGTATGGAACGATTCCGGAGTTGCTATTGTTTCCGGTCCAGAATCTTGATAGGTCTTTCTTCATAGGTCAAATCTTCCTTCAATTCAAAATCTACATGCTGAATGATGTGAGTGGGGTCATACACATATTTCTGTAACATAGACACATGGAAAACATTATGTACGCCAGACAACTGAGGCGGTAAAGCCAGCCTGTAAGCAACCTCTCCCACTCTATCTAGGATCTCGAATGGACCAATATATCTCGGACTTAGCTTGCCCTGAATGCCAAATCTTTGAATCCCTCTCGTAGAAGAGACCTTTAAAAATACATGCTCGCCAACCTGAAACTCCAATGTTCTCCTTATGTTGTCGGCATAACTCTTCTATCTTGATTGGGCTACTTATAATCGGTCTCGGATAATACGGATGATCTGTGATGATTCTGAAATAAGATCCGATCCAAGTCATTGTTTCTCACCTATCTCATCCCAACATAACGGGGAACGACAGCTTCTTCCATACAATGCTTCAAAAGGAGCCATCTGTATGCTGGATTGATAACTGTTGTTGTAGGCGAATTCAATTAATGCCAAGTGATCACTCCAACTGCCTCCGAAATCAATCATGCATGCTCTAAGCATATCTTCCACTATCTGGTTGGTTCTTTCAGTCTATCCATCTGTCTGTGGATGAAAAGTAGTACTGAAACTCAGACGAGTACCCAGAGACTCTTGCAGTCCCTTCTAGAAATGCGAAGTAATCCTGGGGTCTCTATCAGACACAATGCTGACTGGTATGCCATGGAGCCTTACCACTTCCTTCAAATACAAAGCAGCCAATACATCAACTGTCCATTTAGACTTAATGGGTAAGAAATGAGCTGACTTTGTCAATCGATCAACAATCACCCATATTGCATCAAATCCACCACGAGTCCTAGGTAGACCCATAATGAAGTCCATGCTAATGCCTTCCCACTTCCATTGGGGTATGTCGAGTGGTTTCAATTTTCCTGTCGGTCTGAAATGTTCAGCCTTAACTTGCTGACAAACCAAGCATCTACTCACGAAGTCTGCAACTTCCCTTTTCATATTCCTCCACCAAAAGGATCTTTTCAAATCTTTGAACATTTTAGTGCCTCCAGGATGAATGGTGTATCTGGATCTATGTGCTTCCTCAAGAATCTTGTTCTTTATTTCAGCTTCATCAGGTACACAAGTTCTACCTTAGAATAACAATCTTCCATCGTCAGCCATCATGAAGTCAGGTCTGCTGCTCAAGCTTCCCTTGATCTCTACTAGCTCGGGATCATTATCTTGCAAAGACTTGATTTCCATCAATAATTTGGGCTTAAGTCGAATCTGTGCAATCCTAACCTGATCATTGTCAACATTAAGGTCCAAGCTAGATAATTGTTCCAGTAGCCTCCACTCTTGTAACATGAGACTTGACAATTTAGCTACAGGCTTCCGGCTTAATGCATCTGCCACAACATTGTCTTTTCCAGGATGATACTCAATTGAGAAGTCGAAGTCCTTCAAGTACTCCAACCATCTTCTTTGCCTCATATTGAGTTCCTTCTAAGAAAATAAATATTTCAGACTCTTATGATATGAAAACACTGTGAATGTTTCTCCATACAAGTAATGCCTCCATATCTTCAAGGCGAATACCACCGCTGCTAGTTCCAAATCATGAACATGATAATTCTCTTCATGCTTCCTCAACTGCCTAGAAGAATAGGCAATCACTTTTCCATGCTGCATGAGTACACAGCCTAAACCAATACCTGAAGCATCAGTGTATACGACAAAACCTCCTTCACCAGAAGGTAAAGCCAATACAGGTGCAGTAGTTAAACATTCCTTCAAAGTCTGAAAGCTTCGCTGGCAATCTTCTGACCAATCAAATTTGTTCTCCTTACGGGTTAATCTTGTCATAGGTACCGCAATCTTAGAGAAATCTTGGATAAATCTTCGGAAGTACCCTGCTAGGCCTAGGAAACTTCTAACTTCAATCACACTGGTAGGCTGATCCCAATTCTTCACTGCCTCTACCTTTGAAGGATCAACAGAAATTCCTTCCTTTCTGATGATATGTCCGAGAAAGGACACCTCTTGCAGCCAGAATTCACACTTACTGAACTTGGCATACAGCTGATGATCTCTCAATAGTTGCAATGTCATCCTTAGATGTTCAGCAGGCTCCTCTTCATTCTTGGAATAAATTAGGATATCATCAATGAATACCACGACCCATTGATCAAGATAGGGCCGAAATACATTATTCATCAACTACATGAAAGCTGCTGGTGCATTCGTTAGACCAAAAGGCATAACGATAAATTCGAAATGACCATACCTGTTGCGGAAAGCTGTTCTATAGATATCATCTTCCTTAATCCGCAACTGATGATATCTAGATCAAAGATCGATCTTAGGAAAAATACTGAGCTCCCGCTATCTAATCAAATAATTCATCAATCCTCGGCAATGGATATTTATTCTTGACAGTCAGCTGGTTCAATTGCCGATAATCGATGCACAATCTCATCGAACCATCTTTCTTCCGGACGAATAATACAGGGGCTCCCCAAAGGGAAGTACTTGGACGAATGAAACCCTTCTCGAGCAATTCCATTAACTGTTGCTTTAATTCCCTCAGTTCCGCAGGAGACATACGATAAGGTGCTTTGGAAATAGGAGATGTGCCAGGAATGAGATCAATAGAAAAGATAACTTCCCGCTCAGGCGGAAGTCCTGGCAGTTCCTCTGGAAAGACATCAGAAAATCTCGGACAATAGAAATGTCCTTAATCTCGATCTGCTACTCAGGGGTCGCATAGACAAAGGCTATAAAAGCTTTACATCCACGCTTCATCAGCTTATCAACTCGAAGAGCCGAGATAAGTGATACAGAGTTATGGTGTTTAACTCCCACAAGAGAAAGTCTCGGGTGCCTAGTAAAAGACACAGAGCTAGAACTGCAGTGAACATTTGTCTCATATTTAACCAACCAATCTGCTCCTAGGATTACATCATAATCCTTCATGTCCATGCAAACTAAATCGGCTGGAAAATTCTGTTCATCAATCATAACCTTACTAGAAAGATAGAAATACTGAATTGCTGATCTAGTACCAATAGGGGTTGAAATCTCTAACAGAGAATCCATCAAAATAGGCTTCACAGCTAAAGACTTAGCAAAACTCCGAGAAATAAATGAATGTGTGGCACCAGTATCAAAAAGAACAAATGATGGCTTGTCGAGTATAATAAGAGTACCTTCGACGAGTCCACCACCCTCAGTGGTTCCTGCCTCATCTGCTTGTAGAGCTTGGAGCTTGCCTTGTTGTTTCTTGATGCCTTGTGGTTTCACCGGCATAGCTTGCTCAGATAAAATAGGACAGTCAGGGATACGGTGCTCCCTACTTCCACATCGCAAACAGGCGCCCAACTTGCTCCAGCACTCCTCCATCTTGTGGCCTGGACGATCACAATACTTGCATACTCCTTTGAATGGAACAATAGGGCCAGGCTTCTTGTCTTCATGTTTCGACATCTTGCCTTTCCACGATCCGGACCCACTCCACGAACCAGACCCACTAATGGGCCTCTTCCTGCCATACTCGGGTTTGATATTCCTGGAACACGTAGGTTGTTCCTTCCTTGCACTCTTTCCACGGATTATCTCCGTCATTTCTAGAGTATCTTCTAGGACTTGAGCTTTTCTCACCATCTCAGAATAAGTTGGGATTTCCATTGGTGCCAATTGGTTGATATATATCAGCTTCAGTCCATTAAGAAAGCGCTTAGCCTTCATCTTCTCGGTGGATATCAAGTGAGTAGCATATCGGGATAACCGAGAAAATTGAGCTTCATATTCTGCCACAGATAGATTTCACTGCTTCAAAGCCGTGAACTCTGCTGCCTTCTTCTCTTGCACTCTATCAGAAAAGTATTTGCTATTAAAGAATTCCTCGAACTCCTCCCATGTGACTTGTTGATCACCAAGGGTAGCCTTCACTGAATCCCACCATGTTCTTGCATCACGTTCAAGTTGAAAGGTTGATAGAAGGACACGTTCTTGATTGTTGCACTGCATTACCTCGAATATCCTTCCCATTTCTTCTAGCCAGTGCTCGGCTTCATCAGGGTCAGTCGAGCCACCAAATCTTGGCGGATTCATCCCCCGAAAGTTCCGATATAAATCACTAGTGCCATGGTTTGCAGTTCCTGCTTGGGCCACTTGTTGCAAAACTTGAGTAAGGCCTTGAACCGTGCGATGTAAGTTCCTCCATTCCGCGCGATCAGCTGCCATTGCAAAGGCCTACACGTGGAATAGATTACTTAGGTTCATTAAAAATAGATAATATCACAATTAAGGTATGAACTTAACCCAAATTTCTACCCAAATCTCACCAGGTTGGGTTCTTAGACTTATAACAAGGTTATGGGTCCTAAATCATCACTTAGACCCCTAGAACTTAGAAAATCTAGGAATGTGAAACCTAGGCTCTGATACCACCTAAACTGTCACGTCCCGACGCGGAATATCAGAACGTACAGTTAGAAATAGCTAAAAATAATGATAAGCTAATCTAAGCATTAACACATATGCTATGAAAAGAGATAACTTTATTGGTCATGAAACATTTCAAATCTAGTACAGTATCCTTAAACCAACTTTAATACAACTGAGGCAATAACAACTTAACAATAATATCATAACTGTAGCTAAACACGCTCTAAGGCACAATTAAGAGTAGGATAACTATGCCAACTCAACATCTAGAACTGGTACACTCCAATCATCACTCCTGCCCATCCCCAACGGTAAACGCATCGTCACCTGTGCTGCCAGGAAAAAGGGGGAGACAACTATATGAGCGAACGCTCAGTAGATAATAACAGGCAGGTTTACGTAATTAACCAATTATTCCATTTTTATATGCAATGATAAGAAAATAAATGACGATACAGAAGAAAAACAACGTAATATAAAGATCTTGCAAGGTCAAGAAAATATAAGATACCTGGATTTCAACAAGAATATCATGTAATAAGCGTAACAGGAAATTGTAACGAGGAAATGGCCACCATCAAGTATTTTAAACAAGTCAAGTACGATCAAGTAACAAGAGATAACAAGAGATTTCTGTCGTAGACATCACGCTAGTCATGCACTCGGTGCAATGCCTCACCTTGTCATTATAAACTCCCATGGGCACAAGTACTTTTCGGGCGCTCTCCCCAGGACCAGACTGGGCCCTTATGATGCGTTGGCATTGATTTATCGGATCCAAGATCCCAAGTTCCGTCTAGACATTTAGTCAAGTTTATGGCCAAATAATCATAGGAATTTCTGTCCAGAAGTTCAAGATTTAAAGGACTAATCCGTCCTTGGATTCAAGAGCACCAAACACAATAAAACTCATCTCTGAGAGATGTACGGTCATACAGAGGCCGCTCAAAGGATATATGCGGCTAATACTGGGCCGCACTTACAGGAGCTGGACTGAAACTCAGCCCACGAGGTCAAGAATGAACGGCTGACAGTGTGCCCCTCTAAAGGATGAACGGTAAGCTCTGGGCCACGCAGGTCCAAGAGACCTTAAGACCCATGAACATGATGTACGGGCCATACGGGGCCGTATTAAAGATATGCGGTCCAAGAGAATCCGCATAAGGTTTGAACGGTCATAATCCAGCCGCACCACCCGGGCTTGCCTAGAAGGCTAAGAAATAACCCTATTGGACTCCGGGCTGCCAAAGACAGGGTAAAGCTAAACCAGGGCCTAGTCTACTGTCTATTGGTCAGTCCAGGGCTTAATGTTTTGGTCGAAGATTGATCAAGGTTAATCGACCAACACTTAATGGCATAAGCCAGGAATATGCGGTCGTTATTGGGCCGCCTATAAGGATATGCGGTCCACTATTGGCCGCACATGCCTCTCTTAGTCCAATTCGATCCAAGACTTATATTCCAGCGGTTCAGTCACGTAAATCGGAGTTCTGGTGGTTCATTAGGTTCTTAGCAGGGATATACAAAGATCCCAAGATGATGTTAAGTCTGCCGGATGGAGTGTCCGGAGGTAAGTTCAAGACTAGCACAACTAATAGGGCTAATGACTTATTAAAAGTTGGTAAATTGGTCAAACCGTTCTACTGGAGTAGAATGGCTGTCAAGCAACCTAGTATTCATTTCAGTCCTAATTTTCATGTCAATTTATCAAGGATCATGATTTACATTAATTTGATTGCCAAAAAGATTAATCAAGATGATAATGATAATGATAATGAACAAGATCATGTGGGAATAAAAAGTATGCATTTTACAGAAATTTACTTGCATAATTTATCACTTATTATATGGGTTTCTAATTTACTAATTATCAATTAAGATACTAGTTCATCATGTAGAGCTCACACTAAGTCATTCTGCATAGATGTGCGGTCGTTATAGGACCTTACATCTACTGAACTGAACGGTTGAACGGTTCAGTGAGGGCCTCCCATTGGGTTGGACGGTCCAGTGATGGCCGCCCATCTCATGGTTGTGTGGTCCTCTGAGAGCCGCACATCCAAATATGTGGTCCTCTGGGAGCCGCACATCCTGTCAGGGTTGTGTGGTTCTCTGAGAGCCGCACATCCAGATATGTGGTCCTCTGGGAGCCGCACATCCAGATATGTGATCCTCTGGGAGCCACATCCAGTTATGTGGTCCTCTGGGAGCCGCACATCCAGTCAGGGTTGTGTGGTTCTCTGAGAGCCGCACATCCAGATATGTGGTCCTCTGGGAGCCGCACATCCTGTCAGGGTTGTGTGGTCCAGATAAAACCATCCATCTAGATATGTGGTTAGGTGAGGACCGCCCATCCCAGGATGTGTGGTCAAGAAATGACCGCCCATCCATGATGTGTGGTCTATCGTAAGACCGTCCAAGTCTGGTAAAAATCCGATTGAACCAACCCTTGCCCGCCCTCGGTGAGGTTTTTAGGGTCACAATAAAACACGAAATTCGAAGGGTATACAACATGGAATTTGGGGCTTTTACTACCAATAGAAAGAGCATGAAAAACTCTACAAGATGCATGAATCAATTTTTGATTTACAGCCTGAAATCGCTACTGAAATCAAAGGGGAACAAGTTCTGCCCTAATTTTGGCATGCCTCTACCAAACCATTAAATTAACGCAGGATACCTAATAGAATTTAGGGCTTTAGGACTCTAAAGAAAGAGGACTAGACGATGATTCCATCCATATATAACACTTTATATTGGGCTCGTTATTACCTACCTCAATCGAGTGAAGAAGGAAGAAGAAAGGAAGAAGAAGGGACGCCGACACGTCTCCACTAATCACCAGAGATCTCCCTAGATCGATCTCTACTGCGGCCGCCACTACTACCAAAGGATTCTAGGGTTGAAGAGCTTTGTTTTTATAGCTCATACACCTTCTGGATCCTTCTGTGCTGGGAGAATTCGTCGGAGCAAGTGGAGTGATTGAAACGTCGCCGCAATTGTTGACCTCTCCCAACCTCGACCGACTACAAGTTTTAGGGTTAAGGTTTCGGTGAATTGGCAGAGGGGAAACGATCCATAGATCGTGGCCTTTCATTTGCCACCGATTTGGGCTCATTTGATGGAGTATTAAGCCCTAATTTCATGGTTTAAGTTAAGGTTAGGTAAGTGTGCACTTTGGGCTCAAACCAATGATTAGACCTAATTATGGATTTTTGCTAGGTGGACCACAGAAGACAAAGTTGTTAAATAAATTATCCTTTACCAAATTACCATTTTTCTAGATTTTTATAAGGTAGTCAAATTTCCACTTGTCATATTCACTAAGGAATTAAATATTAAATTCTGAAATTCATTCATTTCAATTTCATTTCAATTTTCAAGACCGGGGTATTACAATAGAAGCAACGCACAGGGTATTTATCGACTTCTCTTAGTCGCCATCAGTCCTGAATTGTGTGACCGATTTTTCCACAGTGGTAGGAGCAAGGAGGACGATTTCTGTTGAAATCTGTGGGAAGTGTCGACCAGTCCGAATGGAATTGTCGATTTTCTGATTTCCCATGTGGTTCTGTGCAGAGTTCTACTGCATACTGCTACTGCCAGGGCTGACCTGTCTTTTTCCCTTAATTTCGTCTGCAATTCTTGAAGTCTTTCCTGCTCTTAGATCATCATCATTCAATGTGAGGCAATCATTTACAGTATGACCAAACATGTCGCAATAAAAGCAATAATCATTCATTTTATGAGAGGCATGATAGTCATCATGGCTTTTCCTATTGTGTATGCCAAGACCAGCAGACTTAGGTTCTGTTGTTGCATAAGATCCTTCCCTTTCTGCTTATCAATGCGTTGTCGATTTTTCTCATCAGCATGTGGTATTGGAAGTCGGTAAGAAGTGCTGGCTTCATTCTTACCCTTGACAGAAGTGATGTATGCTTTGCTTCCGAAGAATCGTTGGTTTTCGAATTTGTAATCCAATTCTCCCTTGTGATACCCTACTCTTGTTTCCAAGAGTCTGTTCATACTTTCCTTGTCCTGCATACACTTAGACAGAGAGTCATTTATATCTTTGATTTCATTTTCCAATGAAGAGACGTGCAGCTCGGTTTCTGTAAGATCCTCCTCACACACAGCCAATTGCTCATTGAGCATAGCATTAACCCCCTTGTAATTTTCAATTTCCATTTGAAGTTCATTCAATTTTTTGAACAGTCTTGGGCAATGCCCTTACCCTTCTCATGAATGGACAGTTGTTCAAGTAGCATGTAGTTTTGTTCTTTTACCATTCTTATTTCTTCAGTCAACCCTGTGTTAGGAATTTGTTTGTCCGGCATTGTTTGTTCATTGGGAATTGAGGTAGGTTGGTTTCGGAGTTGTCTTATGATTTCTTCCAACCTAGTGATTTCAGCTTGAAGGATTCTGATTTCATCGTTTAGACATTCGATGGTTTGTTTGTTTAGATCCAGGTCAAAAGCAAGAGTATTGTTGAGCTCTTTAAGGTTGGAACAATTTTCTCAATCATGACTCTTACCTTGACTATTTTTCTGCAACTCCTTTTTCAATCTTTTGTTTTCAGATTTCATCTCTTTGCACTGTTCAATCGACTGATCATATGCACCCACAAGCTCTTCAAAAGTGTAATCTTCATAATCAGAGCTTACATGAGATGATGATGGATTGCTTGACTGCTCTGATCTATCAGCCATAAGGCATTGATGCTCTTTATCTTCCTCTCTATGGATGTTCATCGTAACTACAGAACTTGCTTAGATGTGCTGCAAAAAAAAACACAATCAAGTAATCTGTTATCAACCGTAGCTTTGATTAAGTTGAGTGCAGCAAGGTTGTTGTCATGTCTGGTCTTATGTTCAGCTGACCATTACATTTGATTCTGATGGCAGCTCATTTGGACCAATAAATATAAGGTTTACAATAAAGGATCTGCAAGATAGACAGGGATGCACAATCCTCTCAGCTATATTGAAAAATCTGAACCATCAAATAGGTGAAGAACACTTCGAAGCATACGTAGCAGATGAAGCCATCTAATTAAACTGCACTGAGATCTTTCCCTGTAGATCGTAGGATCTAGTAATAGCAGAGCTAGGCTCTGATACCATTTGTTGGGTCCCACGGAGTGCAGTCAGATCTAGAAGGGGGGTTGAATATATCCAATTGAAAATAATGGCATATTTAAATCTAGACTCCCTAACACAAGAGACACTCCAATTAGCCAATAAAAATGCTTAGACACACAGCACAGCAGAATAGATGTGAAACGAGCTAGTTATAATGTTAAGGCACGATGCTTAGTTTAAAACAGAATCAACACTGCCACAGGGTAGGTCGACACACTTACAAAGGATCCGAAACACTAAGGAGTTAAATCACAGTAGCTAGGTGTGAAAAGACTACGTAGAGTATGTGAACAGAGGTGATCGAGGTGAATTCTTTTGGCAAAGCTTTCACCTAGATACCCGTGTACAGTGGTGCAGCAGGCAACCCAAGAAGCTGATGCGATTAAGGATAAGGGAGACAAAACAGCTTACACATTGTGATACCTACCTCTGCTAGAGGGATGCTTCAAGGTGTCTGCAAGCAAAAAGTGCTGTAGACAACTAAGAGGATGCAAGTTAGCAATGATAGCAGGAGGATCAAGATGAGACAGTTGTGCAAGTAGAAAGATTCAGAGAAAATAAATAGCTAATGTAGCACACGAGCTTGTGAGTGGGGATAGAGATATAGAACAGGCTCACTAGATGAACGACCCACAACACAAAGTTTTTAACGTGGTTTGGTTATTAGCTCACAACCTACGTCCACCCCATACCAAACTTGGTATGGCTTTCCTGCTAACACACAGCTTGATCTGCTGAGCAGCACAGCTTGCTTACACAGCTGAGCAACACAGCTTGCTTACACAGCTGAGCAACACAACTTGCTAAACCCAGAGGATCTTATCCTCTCTTCTTCTGAAACCACAGAGGGAACATAGTCCTTAAAGTAGGGGGTCGGAAAAGGCTAACAGTAGTGATGAAAGAAGAACCGAAACAAGTAGAAAGTGAACACTGCAGGTACAGTGGAGAAGGAGTAGATATTTCGTGGACACCAGCTAAAAGAAAAGATCAAGACAGAATAGCTAGTGGGAGTAGCTACAAGATTGGATCCAATGATCCTTTTCTTCAACCACCGATATACTGCCGAGTTTTTCTTCTCTCTCAAGGCTGCTCTCTTCTTCTACTTCTGCTCTCACAGCACCGGACTATGTTGACCAAGTGGTGGTCATGCTCTTAGGCTTGCTTAGGAATGTTTTTGAGGGTTGGCCTAGAGCTTGGCACTGGGTGGGAGGCAGCTCCTCTTCTCTTCAGTTTTGGAAGCATGGTATAAATAGATAGAAAACAGTCTTCCAGGCCTAGGAGAAAATAGCGCCAAGAAGTCTCTGATGGATCATTGCCCAGGCTAAATTTTTCCTTTAATAAATTTCTTGAAGCATGCGACGGGGTGAAGTAACAGCTTGGAGTCTTCCAGGGAGGTTTCATGTTTGACGGTGGCAGCACCTAAAATTAGTGACTGAGTCTTCTTATATTGGATGCTTGGAGATCTCTCATTAATTGCTCCATAGGCCTGCTTTCTTCTAATGGCTGAACCTAGCTTTTAGTACAAGCAGGTACGATGACAGACAGACCTGGGAGCAGATGAGATATCCTTTCACACTAAATTTCATTCCGAAGTAGTCTTCTCATTCCGCACAAGCGTACTCTTATGTGTATAGTAACTGGTTGGACAACCCATTGGTCGACAGCAAGATAGTGTCAAAGTGCGGAGTGTCCTATTCCCAGCAGCAGATAGTCTGGACAGGCAGACAGACAAGACTGACATCGCGATAGATTGAAGTGGCTCTTCCTGCAGGATTTCTGACAAAACTAACTCCATAAGGTAGACAAATGTGAGGTAAGATGGTAGAGCACGAGTCAGACCTCGGAACGTGGTCTAGACCCCAAAATCCTTAATTTTAATGATTTGCGGTTCCTTTTTCTCTCTCTGGATGGTCCACTGATCTGACAGTATATTTGTTTGAGGATTTAGAATGACAAGAGTGCGTCGACACGTTCCTTGCAGTGTGTCAAGACATCCTTTTAACGGCCTTGAACACAGTTTCTATCGGATTTAAGTGTGTTCTGTTTGAACGATGACGTGTCGACACTTTTCCTCCAGTGTGTCGAGACATTCCTTTGACATCTTGAAGTACCATGGTTGAAGAGACGAGACAACGCTAGATGGTGTCGAGACAAGTGATTTATGTGCAGAGATGATGTAATATGGTGTCGTGACATGAACGCCTTGTGCTGAGATAATCACTCGAATGTGTCGACACTTTTCACTCAGTGTGTCGAGACATCGGTGAATCCAGATACTTCGGCAGAACGGCTTCAGCTTGAATTCTTTTGTATGTGTCGAGACATGAGTAGGATGTGTCAAGACATTTCTTTGAATGGACAAGAGGACGGCTTCTGCTTCAGCTGATTTCTTTTTGAGGTGTCGAGACATTTGTCAGATGTGTCGACACAAGCTGTATGTGTAGAGTAATCATCCGAAGGTGTCGAGATGTTTTCTTTTCTATTTCAGCTCTTGATGCTTGGACCTTTAGAGCAACATGCACAGACTTTGTCTTGCCATAAGATTTAGCCATTTCCCTTGTCGTTTCTTGCATAGACCTTGGTCCTTCTTTCTTGTGCAGCCTAATGCCTCACTGAGAGACTTACTTGATTTCTTACTTGATTTCTTTTAACCTTGCAGACACACATTATTTGCTTGTGTGGGCTTGACCTGAAATGCATGAGTATTTGTCTTTATCAAATGCAGGTCAAACTATATTAATGAATCAATCATCAGATATCATTGAAATAATAAGAATATTATACAAAAGCCCGACAAACATAGTCAGCCATCATCAAAACAATGGAGTTACACATGTTGTATACTTGACCAACACGGGTGTGTTCCCGAGGTTGAGGTCTAGGGTTCCAGTGAGCGTCACCGAGGGTTTTTCCCTAGGCAGTGTTCGGTCCACGACAGGGTTATCGTGATGTTTCCCCTGGCAGCGTGACCAGGGTGGTTTGAAGTCTAGTGGTCCCCCGACGGTGAGATCAGGGCGTGTTTTCTGGTACAGTATGAGGAGCTATAGTGCCGAGTTTCTACTAGCCACCGGTTTGATGTTCCTGTTGTCGTTGCTGCTTTTCATTACCACCATTGTTTACGGTTGGGGTTCCGCGGGATCCCTATTGAGCCAGTGATAGGAGGCCCACCCCTTCTTTTCAGGTGTGGCGATTCTTCCTCGAGGTTCGAGGGTGCTGTGCGGAGGTTCTTAGTTGCCAGTTCGTTGGGCCGAGTGTTCACTGGTGTTGAGTATGTTCTTCTACCTTAGACTATACTTTTGTTGGACTGGACTCTATTGTAGTTAGATTATTTATTTCTGTTAATTGTTGAATTATCCTGCTTTATTTTCTATTTCTTTGCAACTCCACACTCCTTTTAGCCCTTCCGAGCCCTCCGGCTCGTGGGCGGTGGGGCAGGATTCTAATGGTATCGGGCTCTTCCCGGTATCCGGATGTTGGGTCGCTACAGTTCTTGTAGCCAAAAAACTACAACAAACATCAAATACGTCCACGGCATTTCAAGCAGCAACTTAGCCTGCAACTATTCCCGAGTGGTGAAGCCACTTTAACTAGTGCATTTCCATCTTGCAAATTACCTGTCACCTAAAACTGCATTCAGATAAATACAGAAATCGGTGTTTAGAACTGAATAATTGCATAACTCACCGTGGTAAATTTGTGCTAGTTGGTTCTAGGAGTTGCACAAGCTATCTACACAATTGTGCTCACATGTTTTCGGAGTTTTGAAGAAAAATAGAATAATTAAAACACATATGAAACTATCTGCACATGCTATCTTCCCTTTGGGCTCAAACTTGCTGCGCAAAGTTAATGAAACATATGCTCTCAAGCAAAGTAAAATGGAAATGCAGCTAGTGTTCACTGACATGTGGATGCATGCAAGAGTTCGTCTCATCAAAACAAACATTGCAAGTGTCATTATTCTGCTCTAGGATCTGACCATTGAGCAGATAGGATCAAAAAGCCTGCCAAGTTATGATCCTTCAAACAACTAGAGAAAATAGTTCTGTCACATTGAACAAAACTCACACGTATTAACAAAGAGTGACAAATAAGTAATAGGCATGTAAATAATGACAAGGAAAGATTGCTTTTTGCATATTATTGGGCTCAGACTGGCCTGAACAATCATACCATTGACAGGAGTGGGTTCATATGCCAGCCCTCATAGTTCATACCCATATAACATATATGCTCCTAGAAACCTCCACAGTTGTATAATGATATTCACCATTTTGCAATGGCACATATGCACATCCTGTGGTAATTATCAGACATCAGGTTTTGCATCATTACCCATCCCCCTACCAATATGGTTGAAACAACTTCCGTGTTGAAAGTATGAAGGGCCTGCAAATAGAAATTCAAATATTACATATCTTACACAGCACAGCTGTTAATATAATACAGGTTAGAGTAACATTCAGGTCAGAGTAACATGGTTAGGATAAGCGCAGGTAGGGTACCATATGGGCCACCTTGACAACCGGTTACAGCCGAGTAGGGTGAGATATCCCAAGCCGGGTGGGGAATTACCTTTTTTCTCTACTTTGATAACTGCCACATACTCTTGTTGGGTAAAAGCCGAGTAGGATGAGTTATTCTTTGCAATTTCATAAGCTGCTGGGATTAGAGAGTGGAATAATGTTTGGTATACCCAAATTGCCCTTTCTTTTGGAACATTGACTTGCACCTACCTGCAGGACGGGCACTGAATCTATCTGCACCATATTTTTTGCACGATCCATATATAGCACAAGCAACATCTTGGAATGCTCATCCATGGTCCACATGCACACCAAATATAATATAGAAATTGGATGTGTGATGAGGTTGAGCACTGGGGTCAACAACCTTAGAACTGTGCAAAGGCTGTTCAGATTTTTTTCCCATGCACGACAGAATCAAATGACTGTAGCAACTCAGATTGATATACAAAGTCCTATGACCCAAGCCAGAGATATCCATTTTTGAAGGTAAATAAACTACGTACGTCCATGTATGTACACATAAGAAAGGCCAGCAGCAACACATGAGACACAGGCAACTGATCAGTCATCTAAGTGGGTTCATATATATGTACAATAGAGATCACATTATATTCAACAGCGAGGCATGTAGTAAGTACGGGAGAGAGATTTATATAGGCATGTAAATAATGACAATGAAGGATTGCCTTTTGTGCAATATTGGGCTCAGACCAGCCTGAACAATCATACCATTGACAAGAGTGGGGGATGTGCCAGCCCTCATAGTTCATACCCATACAACATATATGCTCCTAGGAACCTCCATAGTTGTATAATGATATTCACCATGTTGCAATGGCACATGCATTCACTCTCCTGTGGTAATTATCATACATCAGGGATTGCATCATTTCCCATCCCCCTACCAATATGGGTGAAACAACTGTCGTGTTGAAAGTATGAAGGGCCTGCAAATAGAAATCTATATATTACATAAAACCGCTTTGTAGAGACAATATACAAACTAGGCATTGAGAAGCAGATATACACAATATGACAACTAACAAGCAACTGTTATCTCACTACTTGCAAACAACTTACTATAGATACAAGACTGTATGACATGTAGCAAATCAACACAAACGGAGTATGAAACAGTAATGTATCAAAATAGAAGTAGATGTAATATTTTAAGATGAACATGAGCATGTTTAAGACGAGCAGACTAAATAATAGGTTACAGAATCTGTAATGCCCCTGATTTTTCGGATCCTTGTTCGTGGGTCCTGGATCAGGTTTCTCGGAATGTCTGACTCCGTTGTGTCCGAAATTTTGTTTCGGACATCTTTTGTGTTCGGATCGGCGCGATCCGAAGTTGTTTCGGAGGCCCGGAGTGCGTCTGCGGCTTTTCCGCGTGTGTTTTCCGATTCCCGGTGTGTGTTTCGGTAATTCCTTCGGAACCTCGTTGCGGGTGAACCGGGCCATTCACCTAGGCGAGTGTGGTGCCGTTGCGATCGGTGCGTTCCGAGGATCGCGAGGGTGTGATTTTCTGTTTTTCGGGATTTTTCCAAAATTCTGGATTTTCCTATATAAACCCCCCACTCTTTCTCTTCCCCTCATTCTCTCTTCCTCACTCTCTCCCTTCTCACGTTCTCTCTTCTCTCCCTCTCTTCTCCGGCGGCCGACGGAGGCGGATGGGGGGCGAGGTGGCGAGGCCCGTGGGACGGGGGACGGCGAGGATGGGTCGAGGAACGAGGCGGTGGCGCGTGGAGGCACCGGTGGGGTTTCGGAGGCGTTTCTTTGTGGATCGGCATCCACGGTGCGCGAAATCTTCGGTGGAGGTAGGGAGATGGACCCCCAGCTCGTGCGCTTCATTTCCTGCGCGTTTTGTAGGCCGTGGTGAGCCGAGCGGGTCGTTTGGGGCGTTTTGGGGAAAACCATGTTTTGGGGAGTGATCGCCCGATCTGGCGTTTCTTTGCGTTTTAGGCCGATCCGAGGCCATAGATGCATGCTAGGGACTACTGGGGAGCTTCCCCCATGTTTTCCCCCTCATCCGTGGATGTTTGGGGGCATGGCGGGGATTTTTGGGGTTTTCCCGCCGTTCTCGATTTTTCGAACTGGTCGCGGTCTACCAGTAACCGCTTTCATTGGTCACGGTCTTGGGAGAACCCCGTTTGCCCAAGAGCGTCGGCAAGCGTCGCGGACGTGCGATAGACCGTTTTCATCTAGTCGCGGTCGTGACCGGACCGTGACTGTGTGCTCGCGGTCCTTGGGCGACCGCTACCATCGGGTTTGTGCGTGGCTAGTTGCGGTCGTGAGGTGACCGTGACTGCGTAGTCGCGGTCCTCGGTCGACCACTACTGTGTGGTCGCGGTCCCCAGTCGACCGTGACTGTAGTCGCGGTCCCCAGGTGACCGTGACTACGTTACGGTTCCTGTCTGTGTGGTTTTGACCTCCGGTCGACCCGGTTGTGACCCAGTGGTTGACTTTAGGTCTCGTGAGTGTCCCGGACACCCCGTGGAGTTCCATGACCGTGTCTTTGGGTGTCCGGAGATTCCGTATTACCTCGATTAGCGTGCCCATAGGTGTGGTGGGTCCGGGTGAACTCAAATGTTTCGGGCTTTCGTGTTACGCTCGATCGAGTCACCGTGTATCGGTGTGTGTGGGGTGGGGTCTCCCCCGCATGTCGTGGGTTTCTTTGGAAGGCGATTCCCGTGTGGGCCATGTGTTTGGCCTTGGACTGCGAGTCCAGTTATCCAGCCTGGGGCTGGAGGTTTCCCGCTTGCTCTGGGATGGGAGATCGACATGGCGGCTTGTGTGCTGCCTTAGGAATCGTGCTTCTGTGTTTTCCGTGTGGCCCGAGTGGGTGGCTTTAGTCCCTTGCGTTCCCTTCCTGAGGGAGTGGTCTTGGCGGCTCGTGAGTTACCTCGGTACTCGTGCTACCGTAGTTTTAGACCTAGAGATTAGGCTAGATTGACGGCCTTGTACTGTTGCGTACACCGGTCTTGACCCCGAGTCTTGTGACTCAAAGACCGTTGGCTGTAGTGCGTCTAGAGGACACTCCAGAGTCCAGTGGCTTAGCGCCACTTGAGTTTTCTCGACTCTCGCATAGGGTGCGTGCGTGGCCGTGGACTGCGAGTCATGTTTCTTCTCCGACTGTGGTCACCGTGCGACGGGGCCGGTACGTGGGGTGGTCCCCGTACGTCGTCGGATGCGGACGTTATTTTCCGTTGACTTGAGAGTCTACTCCTTCAGTGACACTCCACTAGTCGTAGCCCACCAGTACGCGTGTGCTGGTCTCACCTGGGAGTAGGTGTACGGGCTTACCCTGAGGACGGTTTTAGACTGGTTTCCGTCGGGCCCCTCGTCTAATCAGAGTCCAGTGCCAGGGGAAAACCAGTTAGAGGGCCAGACCTAGGACGCGTGGTCTGTGTGTGCACACGTGGTTGGGGGTGGTTGGACCCACGTCGACGAGCGTGACCCCAGCTAGTCACTTGTTTGTGGTTACTTGTACGGTGTTCGTGCCTTTGGTAGGCGCTACCACGTCAGGCAGTTCACCTGCGGTGCGGTGTAAGACGTCAGGGGACGCTACCGACTGTGCTTCTAGTGGGAGGTACTCCTGTCGAGTTGGGAGTGACAGACTGTTAGTTTTCATGACTTTGACCTTCGGGTTTCGGTCGTGTCGATCGTTGAGTTTCGGTTGTTTCGCCGTGGCGCGTGTGTTGGTTTTCGCGTCGTCAGACTAGTGCTAGTGGCTTTGCCGAGGTTGCATCTTGTTGTGCGGTACCCGCGATCGGATGGTCGGGGTTGCACCTTGGACGGCGTGTCCAGGTCGGCTGTGTCCGGGGGACAGGCCTCTACGGCGTGGTTGCCGTGTGTTTTTACTTCGGTAAGCGGTACTAGTGTAGTTTGGTAGCCTCGACCTCGAGGTCAGGGTGTGTTTCTTGTACAGTAGGAGTAGTTGTAGTGCCGTGTTTCGACCGGCCACCGGGTTTACTGTTCCTGCTGTTGCGGTTGCTCTTGTAGCCTTCCTTTCCGGTACCGCCGTTGTTTCTGGTTGGGGTTCCGCGGGATCCCTGCTGAGTCTCTGTTTTGGAGACTCATTCCCTACTTTTCAGGTGTGGTGGTTCTTCCTCGAGATTCGAGGGTGCGGAGCGGAGGTTCTCAGTTGCCAGCTTGCCGGGCCGAGTGTTCACTTGGCATGTGGTACGCTTTACTGCTTTAGACTGTACTTCCTATTGGACTGGACTCTGTTGTAGTAGTTGTTTATTTATTTTTATTCATTATTGGATTGTCCTGCTTTATTTCCTATTTCTTTGTGCCTCCACACTCCTTTTAGCCCTTCCGAGCCCTCCCGGCTCGTGGGCGACGGTGCGAGTCTCGGGTTATCGGGCCTTCCCGGTAATTGGATTCTCGGGTCGTTACAGCTGGTATCAGAGCGGTGGTTGTGGATGTACATAGGAATTCGACATATTGCAGTGATCAGAGTCCATAAGGTCCAGTACAGTCGGCAGCTGGCTTAGGGTTTTGTGTTCGCTTTCCGCCTAGTTTCTCGCTTGAGAGCTTGAGTGCGCTGTGCGGCGCTGTGAAGGTGGTTGCTGTCCGCGGCTTTCATGCCAGCATGGGGTCTAAGGATCGAGGTTGAGAGCCTTCTCCCTCATCGGTGGTGGCCCTGGTTGTGCTGCGTTGGGCAGAGGTTGCTGGCAGGCGCGAGCTCGCGATGCTGCGTTCGAGGAATCTGCGGCATGGTCAGGTGGCTGGGGAGGATTTTTCGTGGTTAAGTGGCCGTGAGCGTGCTCTGAGGGAGCTGCTGTCGATTTTGGCCACTCCAGCTTGAGGTTTGTCTAGCCCCTGAGGTGTTCTGATCGAGAAGTGTGCTCGGGAGAGCGGAATATCTTCTCGGTGAGCTGCTGTTTTGTCGAGCCTAGTGTCCTTGTCGTGCTTTGTGGCGTCAGAAATTACGTGTTGGTCTCAATTATTTTACGGATTTCGAGGCAAGATTGGGTTGTGGTGTCCCAGTAAGTCTTGCTCCTGCGCACTTGTGTGCGATTGTGTTGTGTTCGCCCTGGAGTTGGCTTGAGATGTGAAGGCTCCACGGCGAGTTCGGGACTCGAGGATGAGCATCGGCGGTTGTCGTTATGGCTCGTGTTGCGGCTCTTGGTGTGGTGTCTTACAGTTTGAGGAATTGCAGCAGTGGTGCGTCGAGAGATGCTATGATTGTGGTCTGACATGACACTCACCGAGTGTGTCGGAGGCGCTGACCTGATGGAAGCGATGGTTTTCCTAGGTGCTGGATGGTGCTGTTTCCAGCATGCGCGAGGTTTGAGGTCAGGTCGAGCGTGGAGTTCTTCCGTTGGTCGGAAGTGCGCTGGTTTCTCCTTTGGTAGGGAGAGATTGTGTTGGCCTAAGGTTCGTCGTCTTGCATTGCGTGTTCGGATTGGTTGGCCTTGTGTGCCGTGAAGTCCGTGCGAGACGTGTTCCTTGTTTGGCAAGGTGGTTGCCTGTGAGAAGTTGTGCCCGTTCCCTTGTCGTGTAAGGGTGTTGGCGCTTTTCCAGAAGGACGAGTGCTGGTTGGGCGATGTTTGCTTTCTCGACTGTGCGCGCGGATCTGAGTGCGCAGCGGAAGCGTGGTGGGCTTATGACCCACTGGTTCAGGATCGTAGCGTTGGTTGCTACGGGCGGATTCCTGAGTTTGCGTTGAGCATCGGAGGATTGGTTCCTCGGTGTGAAACGTGTTGTTGCCGTGCCGTTGCTCGAGGTATTATGGTTGTTGGCACTGGCAGGATGGAGTGTTGGGGAATGTGCTGGCTAGTGCGCCGCATGAGTACCCTGTTCCTGTGATGGAAGCCGTGTCAGGCGTCGGTGTTGGACCTGGATGAGGTTGTTGAGGACGTCGCCTGACGGAGGTCGAGGACGTGTTGGTCAGAGTCGGTGGCTTGGTGCCCGACTTGTGCTCCCAGCCGTGTCCTCGGTTGAGATCGTGTTTTGAGGAAGTGATCTCTGACAGACTATGGGTCTCGGTTGGCGGCTGTGAGTGGCTGGTGAGCCTAACCGTGTGACCGACCACAGTAGTGTCTGTTGGTTCTACAGTCGTGTCGGATTGTGACGGTGAGATGTATAATCGATCGGGACCCAGAGTGCTTTGGTCGTGGTGTCGGCAACCAGGTCGCCGTGAGCATTGTTCAGGTGGTGTCCCGTGGCTCTGTGGTAAGGGCGGAATCGGGATTGGCAGGTGTCCACTTGAGGTTGATCGAAGGATTTGATGAGACCAGATGGAAGAGTGACGCCTGTGGGCGGAGGCCTTTTGTGAGATGGGCGTTGGAGGATGGTCCTTGATAGGACGTTGGTGTCGCAATGGTTATCCCTGGTTTGGTGACCAGCATGGGATGGTTCCCCTGTGAGTCTGAGTCCTATGAGGTGATGACTGAAGACACCAGAATCTTGTCATTTGGCTTCGTCGTACTCCCCGAGAGGGTCGAGTTGGTGCGATGTTCGACATCAGATGCGGAATCTGAGAGGAGTGTGGCTCGAGTTGTGGTAATTATCTGTGTGAGAGTCGACAGATGGCTTGCCGAGGTTTGGAATGTTTCCTTTGGACCCGGTGGAGGACTAGGAAAGAAGGAAGAACCTGAGCGAGTAGTTGGTGGTCGTCGACGTATGGTCATTTCACAGACAGAAGATGCTGGTGGTTGGGGCTCGAGCATGGCGAGAGACGTGTGCCAGCGAGACCTTTGGTGGTCGTTTCTGTGATGTGCCTTTCCGGATGGGATCTGGGCTTTGTCGAAGTTTGTCTTCTGACAAGAGTTGGCACAGTGTTATGTCTGACTTTTAGCTTGCCATGTGTTGGGTGTTTCTTGGTGCTGAGCCGATGAGCTGGTTGCGGTCTGTTGAGATGGCTGCTTGAGCTAGTGGAGGCTCTGTTTTGGTTGCTCCCTTGAGGAGGGTGCGCGACCTGTCAACTGGTTCTGAAGCTGATGTATGTGTTGTTTGCCGACCATAGGATGGATCGATAGCTATTTCTTGTGTTGAGGGTGTGTTTCCTCGGTGGGCGAGATGGTGGCTGCGGCGCCATGGTGGATTCTCGCGTTGTCTGAGGTGATGTCGGACTGTGTCCTTTGGTATATGCCTGCTCTGTTGGCCAGTGTGCTCGGCGCGCGGAGCGAGGTGTCGTTTATGATTGTAAGTCTGGCTGTGTCCCTCAGGATCGGTGTTTTCATGAGAATCAAGGTTTTCTGTTCTGGGGCTCTGACAGCGTGTCGGTTGGTTCAGTGTTCTTCCCCTGTGACTTTGTGCTAGGTCCTGAATTTCGAGGACGAAATTCCTGTAAGGGGGGAGGGCTGTAATGCCCCGGATTTTTCGGATCCTTGTTCGTGGGTCCAGATCTGTTTTCTCAGAATGTCCAACTCCGTTGTGTCCGAAATTTCGTTTCGGACATCTTTCGTGTTCGGATCGGCGCGATCCGGAGTTGTTTCGGAGGCCCGGAATGCGTCCGCGGCTTTTTCGCGTGTGTTTTTCGATTCCCGGTGTGTGTTTCGGTAATTCCTTCGGAACCTCGTTGCGGGTGAACCGGGCCGTTCACCTAGGCGAGTGTGGTGCCGTTGCGATCGGTGCGTTCCGAGGATCGCGAGGGTGTGATTTTCTATTTTTCGAGATTTTTCTGAAATTCTAGATTTTCCTATATAAACCCCCCGCTCTCTCTCTTCCCCTCATTCTCTCTTCCTCACTCTCTCCCTTCTCACACTCTCTCTTCTCTCCCTCTCTTCTCCGGCGGCCGACGGAGGCGGATGGGGGGCGAGGTGGCGAGGCCCGTGGGACGGGGGATGGCGAGGACGGGTCGAGGAACGAGGCGGTGGCGCGTGGCGAGCCGGTTCGCGGGCGTGGAGGCACCGGCGGGGTTTCGGAGGCGTTTCTTCGTGGATCGGCATCCACGGTGCGCGAAATCTTCGGTGGAGGTAGGGACATGGACCCCCAGCTCGTGCGCTTCATTTCCCGCGAGTTTTGTAGGCCGTGGTGAGCCGAGCAGGTCGTTTGGGGCATTTTGGGGAAAACCATGTTTTGGGGAGTGATCGCCCGATCTGGCGTTTCTTTGCGTTTTAGGCCGATCCGAGGCCATAGATGCATGCTAGGGACTACTGGGGAGCTTCCCCCATGTTTTCCCCCTCATCCGTGGATGTTTGGGGGCGTGGCGGGGATTTTTGGGGTTTTCCCGCCGTTCTCGATTTTCCGAACTGGTCGCGGTCTTGGGAGAACCGCGTTTGCCCAAGAGTGTCGGCAAGCGTCGCAGACGTGCGATAGACCGTTTTCGTCTAGTCGCGGTCGTGACCCGACCGTGACTGTGTGGTCGTGGTCCTTGGGAGACCGCTACCATCGGGTTTGCGCATGGCTAGTTGCGGTCGTGAGGTGACCGTGACTGCGTAGTCGCGGTCCTCGGTCGACCACTACTGTGTGGTCACGGTCCCCAGTCGACCGTGACTGTAGTCGCGGTCCCCAGGTGACCGTGACTACGTTGCGGTTCCCGTCTGTGTGGTTTTGACCTCCGGTCGACCCGGTTGTGACCCAGTGGTTGACTTTAGGTCTCGTGAGTGTCCCGGACACCCCGTGGAGTTCCGTGACCGTGTCTTTGGGTGTCTGAAGATTCCGTGTTACCTCGATTAACATGCCCGTAGGTGTGGTGGGTCCGGGTGACCTCACGTGTTCCGGGCTTTTGTGTTACGCTCGATCGAGTCACCGTGTATCGGTGTGTGTGCGGTGGGGTCTCCCCCGCATGTCGTGGGTTTCTTTGGAAGGCGATTCCCATGTGGGCCATGTGTTTGGCCTTGGACTGCGAGTCCAGTTATCCGGCCAGGGGCTGGAGGTTTCCCGCTTGCTCTAGGATGGGAGATCGACATGGCGGCTTGTGTATTGCCTTGGGAATCATGCTTCTGTGTTTTCCGTGTGGCCCGTGTGGGTGGCTTTAGTCCCTTGCGTTCCCTTCCCGAGGGAGTGGTCTTGGCGGCTCGTGAGTTACCTCGGTACTCGTGCTACCGTAGTTTTAGACCTAGAGATTAGGCTAGATTGACGGCCTTGTACTGTTGCGTACACCGGTCTTGACCCCGAGTCTTGTGACTCAAAGACCGTTGGCTGTAGTGCGTCTAGAGGACACTCCAGAGTCCAGTGGCTTAGCGCCACTTGAGTTTTCTCGACTCTCGCATAGGGTGCGTGCGTGGCCGTGGACTGCGAGTCATGTTTCTTCTCCGATTGTGGTCATCGTGCGACGGGGCCGGTACGTGGGGTGGTCCCCGTACGTCGTCGGATGCGGACGTTATTTTCCGTTGACTTGAGAGTCTACTCCTTCAGTGACACTCCACTAGTCGTAGCCCACTAGTACGCGTGTGCTGGTCTCACCTGGGAGTAGGTGTACGGGCTTACCCTGAGGACGGTTTTAGACTGGTTTCCTTCGGGCCCCTCGTCTAATCAGAGTCCAGTGCCAGGAGAAAACCAGTCAGAGGGCCAGACCTAGGACGCGTGGTCTGTGTGTGCACACGTGGTTGTGGGCGGTTGGACCCACGTCGACGGGCGTGACCCCAGCTAGTCACTTATTTGTGGTTACTTGTACGGTGTTCGTGCCTTTGGTAGGCGCTACCACCTCAGGCAGTTCACCTGCGGTGCGGTGTAAGACGTCAGGGGACGCTACCGACTGTGCTTCTAGTGGGAGGTACTCCTGTCGAGTTGGGAGTGACAGACTGTTAGTTTCCGTGACTTTGACCTTCGGGTTTCGGTCGTGTCGACCGTTGAGTTTCGGTTGTTTCGCCGTGGCGCGTGTGTTGGTTTTCGCGCCGTCAGACTAGTGCTAGTGGCTTTGCCGATGTTGCGTCGTGTTGTGAGGTACCCGCGATCGGATGGTCGGGGTTGCACCTTGGACAGCGTGTCCAGGTCGGCTGTGTCCGGGGGACAGGCCTCTACGGCGTGGTTGCCATGTGTTTTTACTTCGGTAAGCGGTACTAGTGTAGTTCGGTAGCCTCGACCTCGAGGTCAGGGTGTGTTTCTGGTACAGTAGGAGTAGTTGTAGTGCTGTGTTTCGACCGGCCACCGGGTTTACTGTTCCTGCTGTTGCGGTTGCTCTTGTAGCCTTCCTTTCCGGTACCGCCATTGTTTCCGGTTGGGGTTCCGCGGGATCCCTGCTGAGTCTCTGTTTTGGAGACTCATTCCCTGCTTTTCAGGTGTGGCGGTTCTTCCTCGAGGTTCGAGGGTGTGGAGCGGAGGTTCTCAGTTGCCAGCTTGCCGGGCCGAGTGTTCACTTGGCATGTGGTACGCTTTACTGCTTTAGACTATACTTCCTGTTGGACTGGACTCTGTTGTAGTAGTTGTTTATTTATTTCTGTTCATTGTTGGATTGTCCTACTTTATTTCCTATTTCTTTGTGCCTCCACACTCCTTTTAGCCCTTCCGAGCCCTCCCGGCTCGGGGGCGGCGGTGCGAGTCTCGGGTTATCGGGCCTTCCCGGTAATCAGATTCTCGGGTCGTTACAGAATCAAATGAGCATGGATCCAAATCTAATGTTTCAAACCCTGAATCCCCACTTGTAACCATCCCCTTACCATATAGCATAATTATGAAAATGGCAAATGTTTGTGAAACATACAATAACAAAGCCCAAGAATAAGTTTGCAAATACATTCATGCATGCACCACAAAAAGAAGTACTCTTATCTATTGCTGGCCCAAATTGCATCAGCAATGTGGTTTCTAATTTGCTCCCCAGCTGTAGCATCGCTTTGGCTAAGAGGTACATCATCTGGGACCTCAACATCACCAGCTTCTTCAATTATCACATCAACATCTGTCACCCTATTGAAATACATGTCATACCCTTGCTCCCGACGTATAAAATTTTGGATTACGCAGCATGCAAGTACAAACTTCCGTTGTATGAACCAACGGTAATAATTTCCCTCTCGCAACATCTGAAATCGCATCTTTAAGACACCAAAGGTACACTCCACAACATTCCGGAGTTGAGCATGATGATGATTAAACTTCTCCTTCCTGTTTGCAAATGTCACCCCCCGTCTACCATGAAATTCGGAGATGTGATATCGATGGCCTCGATAGGGAGCAAAAAATGATCAGGTGTTCGCATACCCAACATCCACTAGATAATATTTTCCCCGAGGTACAGTGAAGCCTCCTTCCTCAATGCTCCATCTTAGGACATTCATGTCGGCAACTGAACCTTCCATCCCAATGCAAACATACTGAAATAGCATGTCAAACGACACCACAGCCATTACATTTTGTGTAATACACTGTTTGTGATTGCGGAAGTGACCTTGGTCACAAACCGGCACGTTTGCAGGAATATGAGTCCCATCGATCACACCCAATGAATCCTACAGTTGAAACGTATTGTTAAATGTCTATTAAAGGTGCATTATTAGAATAAGCCATCATCACATATAACTTACCTTAAAAAATGGGTAGAACATGTCCTTGTCACATATGTAGGGGTGGCATTCATTTGTTTGTGTTGGGAGTTGGATGAAATCGTCCTTCAATGTTGCCAATGCAAGTGCGAGACGATTCACATAGTAGCTGATTGTTTGGGAGGAGTGCTAAAATGTCTCACATAATGCACCGATTGAAACACCGTGACCAACAGTATACAAAAACATTGCAAGTTGTTCATTAGCAGTAACGTGACCTGAGTCAGACAACAAACCCCTACTCACTAGCATGTCTTTCAGTTTAAAAAATATTGTGGGGTGTAACCTAAACATATTGTAGCACCCTCTTTCATGTCCATTTAGGATATCATGAATCATTGCATGACCAATATACGAGGACGTGTGCATCCGTCGCCTAGGAACAACATGTGTTGTGCCCCTTAGGCACAAGCATGTGCTATTTAATATTGATGATTTAATGATAGCAATGCTAGTTTTGTTTTGATGATTGCAACAAAGTGAGTGCATTTCTATGCATCCTTATCCTTGAGCATTCTGCATATGATAGCAACATGAATGGTGCTGAAATGATGTTTTGAATGCATTATTCTGCTGAAATGATGTTTTGAATGCATTATTCTGTTTGAAGAGATTGTATTAATGTGTCTCAGCATACATTGCATCTCCATGTTTGCATCGTTCATAAAGTCCATACATTCACTGAAGCTTGCTTAGCTGAAGTGTGTACATTGCATTGCATTGGAAGTATGTACAACGGACTGCGTTAGGCAAAGTCTGTACATCACTGTAGCTGCATCGTCTCATGCAGCGTCTCATTCAAGTATGTACAGCCAGTGCATTACATTAAGTCTATACATTTGCACTGTAGATGCACGCACACAAAAGTTCATAAGTCTATACACTGCACTGTTCATGCACAGTGTCTGTGTCTCATGCATCGTCTATGCAATGTCCATACATTGCGTTTAAAGTCTGTACATCGGTCCGTCTCTGTTAGAGTCTAAGGCAAGTCTGCACATTAGACTTTCATTCAAAGTCTGTACAGCGTCTCGTTCATGCATTGTTCATGAAGTCTGTACATTGGACTGTGTCTTCATGCATCATGTTAAGTCTATACACTGGGTCAGGGTCCTCAAGTGTATACATTGGCCTTAGCTCTCATAGTCTGTACATTGGTCCTCAGATTCGAAGTCCATACATTGGTCTTCATATTCAAAGCCTGTCCATCCGATCGTCTCACCTTGGGTCTATTCAAGTCTATACATCCACTGTTGATCGGCAAGTATGTACAGCGTACAGTGCAGCGTCTCATGCATTAGTCTTCGAAGTCTATACATTCATTCACTGTAGCATGACTTCCACCAAGTCTATACATTGGTCGGTGGCAAGTCTTTACATTGGCTTCAAGACTCTGAAGTCTATACATCCACAGTGGATCTTCAAAGTCTGAACATCTGTTCACTTCACTCAAGTCTATACATCGGACTGCTTACAAAGTCTATACACTGCCTTTGGGTCTCCAAGTCTACACATTGGGCAAGTCTGTACACTACATCGTCTCAACTTGCGTCTCACTGAGCATCCATTCACTGTAAAGTCTATACAGACTTCATCGTCTTAGAGAACGTCTCATGACTTTGTCAAAGTCTGTACACTGGCAGCCTTTTACCTACGTTGCACTTCGAAGTCCATACATTGGGTTTTTACCGACGTTGCACATGTTAAGTCTATACATTGTGAAGTTTACACTTTGGCAGTTGAATGATCTCCAAGTCTATACATCGACTGGGAGTCTTCAGCTAAGTACATACATTGCTTCACAACGTGAAGTCTATACAATGCCATAGCTCTGCTTATGTGAAGTATATACGTTGCTTTAGTTTCACTAAGTCTATACATTGCTTCGCCTTCACAAGTCTATACAGCGAAGTCTATACATTGCAATGCATATACTTAATCCGATACTCTGTCTGACAGGTGCTCTGCTCGCGAGGCTAATGAAGGGCACGTGATCTGAGGATAAGGAGAGTGCCCAGATGAGGACACGTGTACTGACAGCCTGCTGGATGCTGCCACGTGGTCCGAATTCTTAGGGCGAGAACTGTGGAAGCCACACGCGCCCTGGCTGCTGCTGCTGCTGCCGCTATATATACGAGCCTTCTTCCATAGAAGGAGACAGATCGAAATTGACAGAGCAGAAGCTGTGAAGAAAAAGCAGAGTGCAGAGAGGTCTTCGATCCAGAGAAAAAGAAAGAGAAGAGAAGAGAAGAAGAAGAAGAGAAAGAAGAGAAAGAAGAGAAAGAGAGAAATAGAGAGCTCGAGCTGAGAGAGAGAGAGAGATTGGGTTGTCTGGCTTTTGGATCAAGTCCAAGTCAGAAGTGCTCTTCGAGAGCTATATTTTGTGCTTCATTGTTCAGCTTTTAGTTGCTGTGTTTCCATCTTTTCTTGTTTCCATTTTATCCTTTCTTCAAGCTGTTTGTCAGCGGAGCAAGCTGTGTTGCTCAGCATTTGCAGTGGAGGATTCCACTGGACGGCCAAGCTGTATTGCCCAGCAGTTTGCAGAGGTGGCATTTTTAGTGAGCATAAGATTTTAATTAGGTGAATTTTTAAAGGTCATATTCATTCACCCCCTCCTCTGAATACTTCGGAGTCTTGAAGCCAATGTAAAGACTTGCCACCGACCAATGTATAGACTTGGTGGAAGTCATGCTACAGTGAATGAATGTATAGACTTCGAAGACTAATGCATGAGACGCTGCACTGTACGCTGTACAGACTTGCCGATCAACAGTGGATGTATAGACTTGAATAGACCCAAGGTGAGACGATCGGATGTATAAGCTTTGAATATGAAGACCAATGTATGGACTTCGAATCTGAGGACCAATGTACAGACTATGAGAGCTAAGGCCAATGTATACACTTGAGGACCCTGACCCAGTGTATAGACTTAACATGATGCACGAAGACACAGTCCAATGTACAGACTTCATGAACAATGCATGAACGAGACGCTGTACAGACTTTGAATGAAAGTCCAATGTGCAGACTTGCCTTAGACTCTAACAGAGACGGACCGATGTACAGACTTTAAACGCAATGTATGGACATTGCATAGACGATGCATGAGACACAGACACTGTGCATGAACAGTGCAGTGTATAGACTTATGGACTTTGAGTGCGTGCATCTACAGTGCAAATATATAGACTTAATGTAATGCACTGGCTGTACATACTTGAATGAGACGCTGCATGAGACGATGCAGCTACAGTGATGTACAGACTTTGCCTAACGCAGTCCGTTGTACATACTTCCAATGCAATGCAATGTACACACTTCAGCTAAGCAAGCTTCAGTGAATGTATGGACTTTATGAACGATGCAAACATGGAGATGCAATGTATGCTGAGACACATTAATACAATCTCTTCAAACAGAATAATACATTCAAAACATCATTTCAGCAGAATAATGCATTCAAAACATCATTTCAGCACCATTCATGTTGCTATCATATGCAGAATGCTCAAGGATAAGGATGCACAGACATGCACTCACTTTGTTGCAATCATCAAAACAAAACTAGCATTGCTATCATTAAATCATCAATATTAAATAGCACATGCTTGTGCCTAAAGGGCACAACATTCTCCCCCTTTTTGATGATGGCAACAAAAAGTGACAATGAGTCACACAGAATTTTCTCCCCCTTTGACATGATCAAAAAGAGAAAAATAGTATGAACATGTGTGCAACATGGCAGTATGCATGCAAATTCCCTTAGAGCACCTCATTCTCCCCCTGAATGTATGACTCCCCCTGAATTGGTTCTCCCCTTAAATAATTGCTCCCCCTTTGAGAAGGAATATGAACATATAAACAAAGGTAGAGAAGGTAGGAGGGTCACTTGACAACAGCTGAATCATTGGTTCAGAAAGTAAGCCTGATTATAAACAACAGTTAAATTATAAGAATCAGCAACATACAGTTTTGACAAAATTTCAGGTTTAACAGTGATAAATCTAGAGTAAAACACCTGACCCCTGAAGAAGAGTTTATAGACTCCATTTATAGCAATGAATCTAGGGCACATGGTATTAATAGATAAGTCATAAATAATACCCTTTTATGATTAAACAAGGAAATTCATGAAAGGCAACTTGAATATGTATTGAGAAAAATAATTTTCACTCATTGACTTTTGATTTCAAAGGGTTACAGCAGTTTGATTTTCATTTTGGAATTTTCAGAAACTGAGCTAAGTGAATAGACCAGTGTCATTTATACTTTTGACATTCGGTGTACACCTTGATTAGAGGCAGGTACCCCCAGTTACTAGGCATAAACTGAAGTCCCACGATTAATGACACCCAAGAGGGGGGTGAATTGGGTATAATCAAAAATTATGAAAACTGATTACCGATATAAATAACACTCACACAATGAGGACTACAAGCGCGAGGGGGTCAGACGAAGAACGGATTTAAAGCCAACAACAACAATCTTAAATGGAGGTTCTTGGGTACCAGGCGGAGTTCAGGAATCCAAGGATTCTCTCACACAAGATATATTCCTTCTGATGAGACTAATCACATCAGTCAGAGGATACCTTTCAATATACCACAAGAAATCGTAGATGGAAGGACGAACGAGGATTCGAGCACTCTTCCGATGCACACACAAAACTAGCTAAGTAGAACAGAAGGAGATAGAAGAGAGGGATCAAACCATACAATGGACAACAAATTTAAGGTGGTTCGGATGCAGCAACAGCAACCTACGTCCACCCCTCACAAGGTGAGGAACCACACACTATCTTGTTTAGGAATACAAGATTGACACCACACACACACAACCACACGTGAAGGAGTTAGAACCCTTACAAGGGTGCTCAAACACACACACACACGAAGAGACAAGCACAAAGATACACACGCGTACACGGATCTATAAGGATCCACACACACAAAAGATTTCGAAGAGGGAAGAAAGGCAAAACCAGTTTGAGCACAAATTGAGAATGAATAATGAAGAGTAAGAACACAAGACAGCTCCCCCTTAATGATTGACGTAGATTCAGGATGCAGCTTCCTCTAATTTTGATCTGCTCTTGATTTGGATGAAGATTCGAGCTTGACCTCCTTTGATCTTTGATGAAGGATTCCCACGGATCACTGTTCACGTGAACAGTGCAAGCACTCTCCCCTTGTTCTATCACTTCAGCATTAGGGTTCACTTGCCCCTTGGAAGAGATCTTTTATAGATCTAGGAAGGGCCTGGGACAAGTCCTAAACCAGATCCACAATTCACTTCTTGAATGCTGGACTTTACATTAAAAGAATGAGGGAGAAAGACTTCACTCGAGCTTGGACAAACAAGTCAACAAAGGGGGCTTTCGAGGCTACCGGTTGACCGGAATCAGGGAGCCGGTCGACCTAAACCTGTAACAAATAGGATTTTTTGATTCTGGCAAAACCGGTCGACCGGAACGCCAGGGGCGGTCGACCGAAAACCTGTAACCCGTTGATCGCTTGGGTTCTGGGAAAACCGGTCGATCGGAAATCCGGGGGCGGTCGACCGAAACCTGTAACAAGGAGAAAACTTCAATTCTGGAAAAACAGGTCGACCTATCTTTGAGAACTGGTCGACTGAAATGGTCCTGGCCTGCAGAGATGAGTTGTTAGCCCAGTAAGACATATCAAAACATAAATGTCATTAGATGAAAGATTGCTTCATGCATTACGGAGTTAAGGATTTAGATAACACAGTACAACTCCATGGGAAGACATTTATGCATTTGCCTCCTTTGCTCGAGCTTGAAATCAAAAACACGGATGACGATGAAATCATAACCCTGAGTTTTGTTATCATCAAAATCATTCGAGGAGACTCAACAATCTCCCCCTTTTTGATGATGACAAAACAAACAAAAAAAAACATGTCAGGGATGGATAGAGTTCTTCAAGCAGAAAAAGACAAAACAATCCACCCAGAATCATTCCAACCATTCATATGCGCTCGATGTTGGAGATGTAATAAAAGATAGGAGAAGTGACCAAAATAGATAACAATCAGCAAGTGCCTGGCATTGTTTCAAAACAAGGTTGGAGTTACATGACAAGATGCAAATGCAAGGACACAAGACTCACAGAATGCAAACGAACGTAGTGCCAAAAGACATACAACCAAACAGACACACAAGCACACAGCAGGCATAAAATAGATAGATAGACAATGTGAAATAGCGACTTCTCCCCCTTTGACATCAACAAAAAGGGGAGTGGGATACAAAATTCGTGGATAGGAAAGACACAGTGGGGACACAAGGTCAGCTAAGAGGCAGGTGGATCAGGCGTCCCCTCAGCAGCATCATCACCCGAAGCATCGACGCCATCATGAGCAGCAGGAGCAGGAGGAGCAGGAAGAGCTTCACGGTTAGCAGGAGGCAAGCGATCAGAAATGCCATGGAGAAGGTCATCATAATGAGACAACTGTGAATGCGTGTGAAGAAGTGATTGATTTGTAATGCGAAAAGCTTCACGGTTATCTTCATGACTGGCATAAAGGGTGGCCAAGTGGAGAGAGATATCATCCAGAGCAAGGAAAACACCATCCATTCGTTCAGTCATAGTGCCCATGAATGTGTCCATCCGGTCAAGGGAGGAGTGAATCCGGGATTCCAAGCCTAAGACACGACCCTCAAGAGTCTCATAGTCCGCCCTAGTGGGAGGACCAACACCCGGAGTGGAAGACTCCCCGTGAAAGAATTGTGGAGGAGGTGTCATCTCATGGTCCGCATCCTGCACGGGAGGCTGATCCTCCACCTGAACTGGAGGGGGTGCAACCCCAAGGTCCGGCTGGTCCGGCTGTAACGGTGGAACTGCAGCTGGAGCAAGCTGTGCGACATATGTGGGAACATCTCTAGTAAGCTCACCATCATCACCCCAGTAGTATCCAAGATCGAAGAAAATCTTGTGTTCATTATAGATATCATCTTGTCGAACTTGGAGTGATCTTTCGTTTGTCAAGTCTATCCCAGCATAGATAAAAACACCCGTCAACTGTGTAGCATAGGGTAAGGACCGGCTCAAGTTGGTGCGGCAAGAACTGATCAAATGTGTCATGAGTCGACCCATATTCACTAAATTCGCATTCATGATGTGGTAAAAGAGGAACTTATGGACTGTTGTGACTTCATTGCGACTGCCACTTTTAGGATAGAGCACGGTGGTGATTATGTGATGTAGAATGCGCTGCAACGGTGGGAAGTAGTTGGCATTCAACTGAAGGCGATTGCTTACACCTTGAACAAACTCACACCCTGTCATGAGGAAGAAAGTGTCTGGCATTTCATCATGACCCCACGATATGTCGGCACCCCAGTCCGAGACTCCCAAAGCAAGTTGGAAAAGTTCAGGTGCAATATGTATCTCTGTGGCCTCAACAAAGGTATACAGCTCTCCATTTATCTCAACCAGGTTGCCATAGAATTCCTGGACTAGGTTCGGATAGTACCTAGTATATCGGGATGCAAAGTCTATCCAGCCATCCTGAACGGCAAATAGAACAAACAAATCTGGTAGAAGCTCAGTCACCTCCTGAAAGTCAACCAGTCGAGGGTTGATGATGGGCCGAGGAGGCAGACGGGCTGCTGGACGTGGTTTTGGTGCCCTCGGTGGATGAGCAGGGGCCTCCCTTCTCTGGCCGCTGGCTTCCCCTAGATTGGAACGCCGAGAACTCCGTCGGGGCGGCATTGTTGGCTAGGAATCCGGCTGTGAAACCCTTCGAAGAGAGGGTGTCCGGCCCTTGGTATGGGAATGGAAGAGAAGAGCACTCTTGAAACCCTGGAGGATGCTTTCCAAGCTCTGGAGTCAGGGAGAGCAGGTTGCGGCACCACGGACGACAGTAGAGAGTGCGTCCCGGAAAAATGACAGATCCGCTGGAGGGAGGACGGATGGATGGGAGATGGAGATTTAGGCTAGTGGAAGAGAGGTGGTGTGGTCTAAGGTTTAGAAGAGGTGTTGAAAGAGGGATAGATGGGATGGAATGAAAAGAAAAGGGGGTGCGGGCCCTTTAAAAAGAAGGGTGGTCGGGTACCGGTTGGGCCGGTTCACCGGTTTCGGTCGATCGGGACGGGTGGGCCGGTCGACCGGAATGGTCGATTTCCTGCCCCCAAAAAAAAATTCAGAATACGGAAAAGGTAGACGATCTCCAAAGTTGCTGCCTCAAGTGAACTCCATGTACAGAAAGGTATAGAATCCCCCTTTTTTTATAAATTTTTTTTATTTCCTTTTTTTTAAAACAAACTATGGGGAAAGAGAAGATGACTTCTAACGAATCAACTACTGAGGTTGGTCTGAAGGCTCCCCCTCAGTTGCTACCCAGTGACCCAAGGTCATTGTCCACATTTATTCATCAAGAAGTAAATGGTTCTAGAATTAATTCAAGGAGGGGTATATATATAAATATAAAAGCATATACAAGCATGCATGCAGGAGAATATCATGCAAAAAGAAATACACACACACAATAGGATGATGCATGACATATTGTTTACCCCCAATGATCCTGAAATGCATCACTCATTCTAATGCAGACTTAAGGGTGTATGCTCTCGCCCTTGCACATGCCAAGTTCCCTTCTAATCTTGTTGAATTGCTCCTGGTTTAAAGGCTTGGTTAAGATATCGGCCAGCTGGTTATGGGTATCAATAAAATGCAGCTCGAAAACACCCTTGCCTACATGATCTCTTAGGAAGTGATGACGAATGTCTATATGCTTGGTCCTAGAGTGTTGAATAGGATTTTTTGACAAGCTGATGGCACTAGTGTTGTCACATAAAATTGGAACACAGTTTATTACAACATCCAAATCAAGCAGTTGATTTTTGATCCAAAGTACTTGGGCTCCACAACTTCCGGCGGCTACATACTCAGCCTCGGCCATTGATAATGCTACTGAATGTTGTTTCTTGGAGGCCCACGAAACTAGGCACCCACCAAGAAATTGACAGTACCCACTAGTACTTTTTCGATCGACAATACAGCCAGCATAATCAGCATCTGTATATGCAATCAAGTCATATGAACTGCCGATTGGAAACCACAAGCCAAAGTCTAGAGTGCCAATAAGATACCGAAAAATTCGCTTAACAGCCATAAGATGGGATTCCTTTGGGCAAGATTGAAAACGAGCACATAGGCACACACTGTACTGAATATCTGGGCGACATGCTGTTAAATATAGCAGTGATCCGATCATACCTCGGTATAGTGTGGGATCGACTGGTTTACCGTTTTCATTTTTGTCTAACTTGGTAGTTGTGGCCATTGGAGTTGACATGGGTTTTGCTTCTGCCATCCCAAATTTCTTTAGTAGCTCCATCGTATATTTGGCTTGGTTTATGAAAATCCCTTCGGACGTTTGCTTCACCTGCAGTCCAAGGAAGAATGTTAGTTCACCCATTAGACTCATTTCAAACTCGCCCTGCATCATTCTTGCAAATTCATTGCACAGGCCGTTGTTAGTGGCTCCAAAAATTATGTCATCAACGTACACTTGAACCACCAATATTTCTTTACCTGATTTTTTAGTGAAGAGTGTTTGGTCAACATTACCTCTTTTGAATCCATTTTGAGTCAGAAATGAGGTGAGTCTTTCATACCATGCCCTTGGTGCCTGCTTAAGCCCATACAATGCCTTCTGGAGCTTGTACACATGTCGTGGGTGCTTTGAATCTTCAAATCCTGGAGGTTGATCTACAAAAACATCCTCCTTGATGAACCCGTTAAGAAAGGCAGATTTAACATCCATTTGAAACAGTTTGAAGTTTAATGAGCATGCAAAAGATAGTAAAATCCGAACTGCTTCTAGTCTAGCCACTGGGGCAAAAGACTCATCAAAATCAATTCCCATTTCCTGGCTGTATCCTTTGGCCACGAGCCGTGCCTTATTTCGGACGACCACACATGTATCATTCAGTTTGTTTCTAAAGACCCACCGAGTCCCTATCACAGGTTGATCTCTGGGACGGGGTACAAGTGTCCACACTTCGTTTCTCTCAAACTGATGCAGCTCTTCATGCATGGCTTGAATCCAAAATTCGTTTCGTAAGGCATCAAAGATGTCTTTCGGTTCTTCTTGTGAGATAAGAGCTATCAAATCTTCTTCTTCTACTTGCCTCAATGAAGCTCTGGTTCTTACTCCATCCTGAGGATTACCGATGACGTTCCCGGATGGATGATCCTTTGAAAATGTAGAGGTGCTTGGAAGGTCGGGATGCTGTACTTGCTGCTCCTGCAGCGTCTTGATTGAAGGATCTTCACTTTCTTCACCCCTGCTGGACACTTCTTCCTTAGGTTCATCTTCAGCTTTTGGTGTTCCAACAATTGTTGAGCTTTTAGAGACTTCTCCTGTATCCACAAGTTGGACAGATTGGTTTGTCATTTTTGGTTCAGATTCGTCAAAAATTACATGAGGACTTTCTTCAACAACCAAGGTCCGTTTATTAAAAACTCGATAGGCTCTAGAATTCAATGCATAACCTAAAAATATTCCCTTGTTACTTTTCTCATCAAACTTCCCTAGATTAGACTTACCATTATTCAGAATGAAGCAAGAGCATCCAAAGGGTTTGAGATGGGAAATATTTGGTTTCTTACCTTTATATAGCTCGTAGGGAGTTTTCTTTAGGATAGGCCTTACCATAGCCCTGTTGATGATGTAGCATGCCATACTTACTGCCTCAGCCCAAAAGTATTTTGGTAAAGAGTTTTCACTTAACATGGTACATGCCATGTCTATCAATGTTATGTTTTTCCTCTCTACAACTCCATTCTGTTGAGGCGTCCTTGGTGAAGAAAAGTTATGTGTGTATCCCTGCTCTTCGCAGAACTCACTGAAATCTTGATTCTCAAACTCTCCACCGTGATCACTCTGAATAGTAGTGATAGGATAACCTTTATCATTCTGAACTTTCCTGCAAAAAACTTGAAATTCCGTCACGGCATCATCTTTATTGGACAAGAAGAGCACCCATGTAAATCTGGAATAATCATCAACAATCACAAAACCATAAGATTTTCCTCCTAGGCTGGAGGTCATGGTTGGACCAAAAAGATCAAGATGCAACAATTACAGAGGTCTAGCAGAGGATACAATATTCTTATTTTTGAAAGAGATTCGTGTTTGCTTACCGTTTGCGCAAGCTTCACAAACTCGATCACTTTCAAACTTTAATTTAGGCAATCCGTTCACTAAATCATGTCTAGATAACTTGGAGATTACTCCAAAATTAGCATGACCCAATCTTCGGTGCCATAACCAAGCATTTTCATGATTGTTTGCTGACAGACACAAATCATCACAGGAGACATTATCAATATCAACAGTGTAAACATTATTGTTTCTATTTCCAATGAATTTTATTTCCTAAGTGCTTTTGTTCATGACAATGCAGTGAGTTTCATCAAAAATGATTTTAAAACCTTTATCGCACAGTTGACTGATGCTTAGCAGGTTATGATTTAGACCTTTCACCAAAAGTACATCTTCAATGAGAATTTCAGAATTCTTACCTACGTTGCCGATCCCGATGATCTTACCTTTGTCTTTGCCTCCAAAGACCACAGAGCCTCCATCCTTATCCTGCAATGATGAGAACACTTCCTTGTCCCCTGTCATGTGCCTTGAACAACCGCTATCTAGGTACCACTTGCTCCCCCTAGCTTCAAGACATATCTGCAAGAACGAAGATTCTCATGCAATTGTTTTTGGTACCCAAACTAGTTTGGGTCCATAAGAGTTAGTCTCATTCTGTCCATATCTTTTCTTGACCCTAAAATTGTGATTCCTGGACAAGTTTTGCCTAACCCAACAGTTTGCGATGGTATGACCAAATCTATCACAGTGATAGCAGTTGACTGGAGCAAATTTCCTTTGAGGTTTTGGTGATCTGGATTGCATACATTTGGATTGTGTGTTGGAAGATGAGACGTGGTTGTCCCCATGCACAAATGATGTGATAATCTTATGCTCAAAGGATTTTTTATTTTCAGGAGTGTATCCCAAACCTTCCTTTTGGAAGTTAGCCTTAATTCCCAACAAGTTGTCTAGGTTTTGTTTTCCTTTGATAAACCTAGTCAAAATGGACTGAAGTTCAACCACTTCCTCACTCAAGATCCCATTTTTCTTCTCAAGTTCTGAATTTTCGAACCTCAGAATTTCTCCTTCCCTTTTTAATGTTTCACACACTTTTTCAATCTCAGCCATTTTGCATGCCATCTCTTCTTTGTTTTTTTCACTGTCTGAAATGATTTGCAACATGTTTTCTTTTTCTTCGACTAGCTCGAACCATTCTTGTTCCAAATTCTCAAATTTAGCGAAAATGTCCTCATCAATCTTTTTTTTAAAATCTTTATTTTCAGACCTGATTTTTTTATATTTCAAGTAAAGTTTCTCATATTCAGATTCCCATTGTTCATTCGAAATGAAGTCAGGGTCAGAGTTTACCTCTGGAGATTCGTCTCCGTGTGCCATAAGACATAGACTTCCCACCAGTTCTTGAATTTCCTCATCGGATGGTTCATCTTCCTCATCGCTCCACGTAGCGACCATGGCCTTGGGTTTCTTGAAGATGTCCTTCTTGAATTTCTTTTTCAGATCTAGGCACTCACCTCTCATGTGCCCAGGTTTCTTGCATTCATAGCATATGATGCTGTTTGGTTTGCTCGACTCACCTTTGGGTTGAATGGGCTTCCTTGGCCACTTCCTGAAATTTCCCTGAAAGTTCCTGTTCTTCTTTAGAAATATTCTCACTTGTCGGGTGATCATTGCAAGTTCTTCTTCTTCATTGCTTCCATCGCTGGTTTCTTCTTCTTGAGAGTCATCATTGGGTTGATGAGCTTTCAATCCAATCACCTTTTTCTTCTTGATATCTTCTTCGGCTGTCCTTTTCATATTTATCTCATAGGTCATAAGTGACCCTATGAGTTCATCGAGCGTGAGTGTGGACAGATTTTTTGAATCTTCAATGACGGTAGCCTTTGTGTGCCACGCGGGAGTAAGGGATCTCAAGACTTTCCTTACGAGCTCAGAGTTGGTGTAATCTTTCCCAAGGCTTTTAAGGCCATTTGTGATCTCAGTTAGCCTTGCAAACATTTCTGAGATAGTTTCCTCCGGCTTCATTTTGAACAGCTCGTAATCGCTTACGAGTAGATTGGCCTTCGTCTCTTTGACCTCCGAGGTTCCTTCATAAATGAGTCACAATTTGTCCCACATCTCTTTGGCTGAGCTGCACATTGATACGCGGGAGAACTCATTAGGATGTATGGCACACTGCATAATATTCATGGCATTATAGTTAACAGGGCATTTCTTAATTTCTTCTGGGGTCCATTTTTCTTCATCAGCCCCGAGTTTGTAAGGACCTTTGTCCACAACTTTCCACACTTCATACTCTTGAGCTCTCAAGAAGACATGCATTCTGTGTTTCCAGTACGAGTAGTTCGAACCATCAAAAAAAGGAGGTCGGCTGATGGAGTGACCCTCAGGTATCATTCTCTTGTTAGCCATTGATCCGGATCTTACTCAAGATCGTTAGATCTGGAAGGAAAAAGAGCCTTAGCTCTGATACCAATTGAAGTCCCACGATCAATGACACCCAAAAGGGGGGGTGAATTGGGTATAATCAAAAATTATGAAAACTGATTACCGATATAAATAACACTCACACAATGAGGACTACAAGCGCGAGGGGGTCAGACGAAGAACGGATTTAAAGCCAACAACAACAATCTTAAACGGAGGTTCTTGGGTACCAGGCGGAGTTCAGGAATCCAAGGATTCTCTCACACAAGATATATTCCTTCTGATGAGACTAATCACATCAGTCAGAGGATACCTTTCAATATACCACAAGATATCGTAGATGGAAGGACGAACGAGGATTCGAGCACTCTTCCGATGCACACACAAAGCTAGCTAAGTAGAACAGAAGGAGATAGAAGAGAGGGATCAAACCATACAATGGACAACAAATTTAAGGTGGTTCGGATGCAGCAACAGCAACCTACGTCCACCCCTCACAAGGTGAGGAACCACACACTATCTTGTTTAGGAATACAAGATTGACACCACACACACACAACCACACGTGAAGGAGTTAGAACCCTTACAAGGGTGCTCAAACACACACACACACGAAGAGACAAGCACAAAGATACACACGCGTACACGGATCTATAAGGATCCACACACACAAAAGATTTCGAAGAGGGAAGAAAGGCAAAACCAGTTTGAGCACAAATTGAGAATGAATAATGAAGAGTAAGAACACAAGACAGCTCCCCCTTAATGATTGACGTAGATTCAGGATGCAGCTTCCTCTAATTTTGATCTGCTCTTGATTTGGATGAAGATTCGAGCTTGACCTCCTTTGATCTTTGATGAAGGATTCCCACGGATCACTGTTCACGTGAACAGTGCAAGCACTCTCCCCTTGTTCTATCACTTCAGCATTAGAGTTCACTTGCCCCTTGGAAGAGATCTTTTATAGATCTAGGAAGGGCCTGGGACAAGTCCCAAACCAGATCCACAATTCACTCCTTGAATGCTGGAGTTTACATTAAAAGAATGAGGGAGAAAGACTTCACTCGAGCTTGGACAAACAAGTCAACAAAGGGGGCTTTCGAGGCTACCGGTTGACCGGAATCAGGGAGCCGGTCGACCTAAACCTGTAACAAATAGGATTTTTTGATTCTGGCAAAACCGGTCGACCGGAACGCCAGGGGCGGTCGACCGAAAACCTGTAACCCGTTGATCGCTTGGGTTCTGGGAAAACCGGTCGACCGGAAATCCGGGGGCGGTCGACCGAAACCTGTAACAAGGAGAAAACTTCAATTCTGGAAAAACAGGTCGACCTATCTTTGAGAACTGGTCGACTGAAATGGTCCTGGCCTGCAGAGATGAGTTGTTAGCCCAGTAAGACATATCAAAACATAAATGTCATTAGATGAAAGATTGCTTCATGCATTACGGAGTTAAGGATTTAGATAACACAGTACAACTCCATGGGAAGACATTTATGCATTTGTCTCCTTTGCTCGAGCTTGAAATCAAAAACACGGATGACGATGAAATCATAACCCTGAGTTTTGTTATCATCAAAATCATTCGAGGAGACTCAACATAAACTACTAGATCTATTTCAGATCAAGACCTACAAGGAACAGTTTTCCCTTTGACATTAAGGGCACACCTTGATCAGAGGCCAGTACCCCCAGTTACTTGGTGAAAACTCCCCCTATAGATATGACCCTATGAACAGAGGTAGTCTGAAGCACTTCATGACTTATGAGTTCTCCTGCTTCATTTGAGGAGATCACAGTTTCTCAGTGCAATCACCCATTGCTCTGTCACTATGTTCAGCTCTTTGCATTTATGATCTTATTTACTGCTGCCCTTATTTCTTTTAGAGTGATTTTTCAAAAATCAGTACACACTCTTATTCACCCTTTCTAGATATTTCAAGATTAACACATTCAGGTATAAAAAAAACTTTTTCCATTCTTACCATAAGACAAAGATTAAGAGGTATAAAAGTTTTCTTTTTATCTCAAATTCTGAAGGCAGACACATAACTCTTCAATTTATAAAGGTTAAACCTTTAGTTCCTTTCAATTGCAAGAGTGATTCTTATAAAAGAACAATTGTAATAACTGTAACTCAATTCACTAAACCATGAGCAGTACTGTTGTTCAGTGAAGGTTAGGTAAATGATAGCAATTGATAAGCAGTGATAGCAATAGGCATGGAGTTCAATGGCATCTGATGTCAAAGAATATGATAGAGTTGAATGGGGACCATGAGAAGTGAAAGGAATTCAATGTAATAATCAGAACTCTCAGCTCCCCCTGACATCATGATGCAAAAACATGCTATGCAATGATCATTTCTTTTTAGATTTTTAACTTTAATGATATGCATCACAGTGTTCTACATGAAGACTATGCAACAATGATGCACAAGGCAAGTGTGCAATCAATTCAAGTTTATGCGCCCAAGTCGTGAACATTTTTATCCTTTTTCAGATTTTTCAAAAAAAATGATGCAGTACACTGATCTACATGAAGACAGGACCCATGGTACTAGGCGGAGGACCTGGTCTCAAAGACCATCTCACACATAGTAAGAACCTCCAGGCAGATTTTCTTGCCTTTTAGTAGCTTACCATTTGATGTACCAGGGTTATGCAAGACAATGCAACATAAAGCAGTCCTACATGCATTGAACAACTTCATTGACAGTCATGCAAATGATGTATGCAGACATAAGACACATGCAATGACTGTGTGCATTAAAAGAACCATTCACAATCAACAAGTTATGCATTTAACAACAAGCATGCAATGCACTGACACAAAACACATGCATTTACACAAAGTCTATATATACTGAAGAACCATTTAGCCTCAATGCAAGATGCAGTGCATTTAGCATTTCATTCATTAAGTGCAAACCACATGTGCATTTTCTGCTTCAATTTGTTGGAATATGGCCTCCGCAATGTCATTGTGTATTTGATCGTGCACTTGAATGAATTCCATAAGTACCTCATTAAATTCTACAACATACAATTACAATATCATATTACTTGGATACATTCTTCGTTGATCAAAATGTTAAAGTGAAACACTAAACATGAAAACCCTTGTGAAATTTTAGCAACCACATACTTGAACGCATGCACAACCAAATACTCTCACCACTTAAACTAGTGATGCACAATAAGAATGAAAAAGATACATACAAGTATTAGAAACAACAGTAGTACAAGTAACAACATAAGTGCAATAATGATACAGGACGTAGAGGATAAATCTATAGACTTGTTGATTGTTGGTCCAGCATTAGCAGTTGGTGCTAGTGGTGGAGTTGCGACTTGCGGTCGATGGACTATCGTAGAATTATTGGGGGGCCCTCGAAAATATGCATAATATGAATGTTGGACCTCCTCCATAGACTGAAAACCCTTGTACCGAGCCCCCGGATACCCGTGTACTTGAGCATAACATTCCGGCCATGTGAGGTATACGCCCGGTTGACATCCAACCCAAACAACATAGCAACAATACTTTCCCATCCCACCAGACTTTAGTGACCTGCATTTGAGATTTAAAGAGCGATGAAATTCATGTTTAATGACATACAATCTGCTAAGTTGCAAACATGCTAGTGAAATTACAAACGTGAGAAGTTACAAAGGTGCGGACAACATTAGTCCAAACACAAGACAATCTCATAAAGAAAAATTCATGAAAACTAGTCATACTCGGACAAGGGAGCTCCATAAACAAAAGATCACTAAACAACAACTACTGATGACACCTATAACTAGAGGTCCGAGATGACAGTTACAAAACACCACTACCCAATCCCCTTTCCTACATTGTATGAAGGAGAACCCAATCCACTTTATCTTCCTCAGTCAGTAACATGAACAAAGACCTATGCTTAGGTTCAATGAACAGGTGGAATGCTTTGACGATGGTTCCACGGTTGAGCCCTGGGAGAGCCTTTAAGGCTGCAGTGCACTCCTGAACTGTGGGGACTGTTTCAACACTCTCTCCACTTGTCATTCCAGATGCATCACATGGTGGTTCCCTATATAGCATCTTCATCGTACCTGCCCACTCGCGACTAGCAGAAGCAAAAGCCATCAAAGATTCATCCCCAATCCTTTTAGTACGTGACTGTGAGCCACCGCTAGAAAGCTACTTCTTTGAATTGGATGTACCTTCAGCATTTGTTGGCTTTTTTGGTGTGGTGGTTGATGTATGGGTTGCATTATTTGTACGGGCCGACGCTTGGTAAGCAGGTGCACTTGGATCAAGAGAGCCATCACTACTGAAATGAAGGCCTTCCATACCTACACCCCCGGTAAGGGCATTTAAGCATTCTTGAACAGAAGGTTGAGATTGAGTTGGTATGGCCTGACAGACAACACTCCCTTCACAGTCTACCCCCCGGGCGATGCTACTGAACACAAATACTCCATTTCTTTTAGGAACATGAAGGGTTTGCCCTTTATGATCCTATCTTTAGGACATCTCTGACAACATTGAGAAAATAATAAAGAAAATGAGTGAATAATGTATGAAAGTGAGATCCACAATAGATTTCACAATTAACCATGAAAATGTTTAATTACCTCCCATAGCTCCTCCCATGCCCCTTCATATCCCGGCACAGGTATGCGGAGATCATGATCCCAACCCGACCCACTTTTTCTCGTCAATTGGTCATACAAGCCATAAACTTTTCGCAAGTTTTTCCATCGATTGTATAGCTGGTGCCTAGTGTAATCTAAACTTGTAGCTGCATTAAACGTTGGCACACACTCATTCCATGCTTGAGGCTGGAAGGTCTCATCTGATATATTATTCTTATCATATTGTTCTATCAGCAACTGTAGTAATTTTCCATCTTGAAAGTCTATCCAAGTAGGTGCACGACTCTTTCCTCTCCCCCCCTCTCGCCGATGAACACCCTTTTTGACATTTAAAATCAAATAGAAACTAAATATGATGAGAACATAGGCCCAATCCCCTTTGACAAACTTGAATGTGAGGAACATGAAGTTATAAGCAATTCATGAAGCTCATGTGCATAATCAATTGACAACTGTGCACATATATGTATGTTTGTTCATCCCTTTGTAATGACTATCATCTCAAGACTGGCTCTCAAACCACACTCAATGATCCTGATAGATGATAAGTCTGAACGATCTAGGTTGCCTTTCTCAGGAAGATGTCTCCATTTTGGGAACAATTGTTCTTCTATTAGTAGTAAAATATTTGGTTCGTTAACGAGACTGAATGGATTGTGAGGTTTATGAGTGCTCCCTTGTATATGAGTGAACTTGAGATAATACCTATGCCGAAGCTATTAATTGCACTCAAGTACATTTCTAGTGAAAAACATAAAAGGAAAATGAAACTAGTTAAAACATGCACTTAACAGGGTGGGGATTCTTCTAATAAGCAAGTAGTTTTGCATGTATTTTTTGGTAAATAAAATGTGATAAACAAAACTTTTCAGGTTTGCAAGACATGTAGTTGTAATGGGCCAAAGATGTTTCTTTTACATTTCTTGCCTTACGGTGTTTACTGGAGTTGCAGCTGGAGACAAATTAATGGACATGCCAATATGTTTCGGTAAAGTTAGTTTCTTTTGTCATAAGACTTGACTAGGAGTGAAGGTTAAAATGTTAGCAAGAACCCAACTTATGGAAGATTCTTGCACAAGAGGACTAACGGTCTTCAACAGAAGGATACTTTCTGAAACATTGTCAATGTAATTTGTGTGTAACTTGTTTATATAATTTTTGTCACATTTCATATGCATCACAGACAATAAAATAGAGGATCATAAATCTTCACAACCAGTAACATTAAAAAGAAAAGAAAAAGGAGATACGATATTGCCAGACATAGAAGATGTGGATTTCCAGCTCTTCAATCAGACTACAAGTCCAAGTGAGACAATGAGTTTTATGATGTTCACTTCAATAATACCAAGAATTCACCTATTTGCGTCTATCCAAATCTCATGCTATTCACTATGCCACTGATCACCTTCCACCTTCTTTTGTTACTAGTAGGAAAGAATACATAATGCACTAGCCTCGTTCTGTTCTTAAGTCAGAAGGGACCGTTGTACTTGTATGTAGGCATCCATGATTGGGCATATTCTTGCATGTGCACAGTGCTCCCATGTGGGTCTGGGTCATGTATGCCACCAATCAAGAGTGCTGATGCATCACTTGAGTGTGGCCGAAGTGCCAAACTATGCCGATGTCAACCATATATAGATTTTAGGATTTATTTGAGTGTCATTGTATCTCCTTTCCAAAGAAAAGCATGCCTTTTCTTAATTTCTTGTCACCTTTTTTTGTGGTAGCTTTTGTCTCTAGGGTCTCTATTTGCTCTTCTTGTACTAGGTTTTTGTTTTCAGTATCTTTATTTCTCTGTATTGTCTGTTCACTCTTAATACTTATCCTTTCTTCCCCTTTCATAGTGTTATAAATGTGATATGCAAACAAATTTGCTTTACCATCTGCTTATCCCTCTTTAAGACATTTTTTTCCTCTTCTTATCTATGCTTATGTCTTTCTTCTATTTTTATGTATAATTCTTCCCATTCTTACTTGATTATTATAACACTCTTAACCTTCTGGCTACGGTCAATTTATTATTCTTGTTTTTATGATCTCTATCATGAAGTAAAAAATAAAGAAAAAGGTATGGATATCCTTGGATCTCAATTAGACTGGTACTTTTCCTACCACACCTATCTTCTCCTCTGCCCATGAACTAGCCTTTCACTTACATGAGGCTATGTTTTTTCAAAAGTACTTATATGAGGCTATGTTGGTGACAATGTCCTACACCCTTCTGCATCCATGTTGGTTGCCCAGTCAGTGTTGCTACCTACCTAGTGACTATACTAGACTTCTAAAATGACAAACAAAAATATAAATTTTACTTTCAACAAACTTTGAATTCCATCAAACTGGTCTTTTCCCAATCAAAAAACATAATGCATTCAAACCATGCTATATAAATTGATCAGATCAGATTATAATTTGGCCTAATCAGATTGGAAATCAATTCATTATCTCCAATGTACATGTCCATTTACTATATATGACTGAGACAGACATTTTTCAAGCATCAAGACTGACACATGTTAGACATATCTTTTTCAAAATGGAATGGATCGTGCCACCGATTTTATTAATCACTAAATGGAGACAATACAATCAGAGAGGTAGTGGAGAGCCTCCTCACCAACTACTAACTGCAAAGACATCAAACAACCAGTCAAAAAAAGAAAAAAAACTCTTATAATAAGGGATTCCTACTATAAATGTAACTTGGGAGATTGGTTTTCCAAAATCAATGAGGCCTTTCTTTGGCATCTTTGAACCCAGAACAAAAGGAGTTGATTTCAAAGTTAAAGAACTAAGCATGAACCACATGGTATGAATCTTCAAGCGACACTAAAATGTTAACTTAAATTTCTATCTATTATAATTCTACGGACATAAAAAAATGTAGAGCATATAAAATTAGTTTCATACATGATCCATGGATTAACATACCAGAGTGGCTACATACAAGAGTGCCTAACTTATGGAAATTTAGATAAAATGGCATGGATCACTTATGTACAAATGTTAAGTAAAATGACAAATGTACCTGCTGCGGACATATTTGGGCGCCTACGCTTCCTCCCCCTTCAGTAGTGTGAATGTTAGGGGAAACAATATAGAGTAAGTCAAGCTTGGGATCCAACCTTTCTATTTAAACAAAAATAAAAAATCTACTAGTAGGAAACAAGCGCAACAAAGCAGCATACAGTGCAAATGGACTTAAGTTAAAGGGCGAACCGGGTGATGACATGAGAATTAGAGGAGGAGGAGGAAATGGTTGCCGTGGTTGCTGTTGTCCAGTGGACGCAGGGAGATGTAAAGAAGGAAGCAGAGCGCCCAACTTATAGATGAGATGAAGTCCGCCTCAGTCGAATTGAATATTACAGACAAAGCATGTGCTGTTTGAAGCCTATCCAGGTAAAAGACAAGAAAGAGCAATGCATGCTATAGGGAAGGGACCTGTGACTCTCGGGGGTAGGGAAAGGGCCTTTGGAATATCCACGTCTCTACGTGGTAGGTGAGGATTCAATGCTCACTCCCGATGCCTGACAGTGAGAAGACCACACAGATGCAAGGAACCCAAGGCTGCCTTCAGTCAAACACAGAACGGTAGGGAGGAAGAAAGAAACCCTATCCTTGACAACCGGACGGTCCCAGGCCGGGGAAAGAAAAAGTCACACAATAGAATGACGAGAGAGGAAGCTTATAGGGGATCGTTTGCCTGCTCGATCTGCCGCCTTACTGCGAGCATGTCCAGACCTCCGATTATGTCGTCCTGTGGTAGAGAAAAAACAACACCCTCATACAATAGAATGACCAAAGAGGAACCTGATCGACGATCATTTGCCCATCGGAAGATCTGCCGCCTTGCTGCAACGACGTGTGGACCTCCGCCACCTCCCGGTGCCGCTGGCTGGGAAGAATGGAAACCAGAGAAAAGAAGGCTCGGGGGTGAAAATGGTAAGTCCCGTGGCGGAGGGAAGAAGACATGCCTTAATCGGGGTCGGCATCGGCGGTCGAGTAACTTGGCAATCTTCCGTCGCCCCTCTCGCCGCCTCTCGGTGCCACTGGCTGGGAAGAATGGAAACCAGAGAAAAGAAGGGTCGGGGGTGAAAAGGGTAACCCGTGGCGGAGAGAAGAAGACATGCCTTAACCGAGGTCGGCGTCGGCGGACGAGTGACATGTGAACCTTCCGTCGCCCTTCTCGCCGCCTCCGCCGCTGGCTGGGACGAATGAAAACTAGAGAAAAGGAAGGGTCGGGGGTGAAAAGGGAAAGTACCGTGGCGGAGAGAAGATAACCGGAGTCGGACAACTTAGTCGAGGGTGAGGTGTCGAGTGAGTTACTCGGCGGATTAGGGTGAAAACCCCAGCCGACTGCGAGTGATCGATGCTCCATCTCAAATTAGCGCATCTCACCCGGCCAGGGATATCTCACCCTACTCGGGTCTAATCGGTTGTCAAAGTGTAAAAGAACAAGTTTATTGACGCTGTGCTTGTAATTCTAAATATTTCTTTTATATTTTATATTTATTATTTTTAATAAGTAGTTTATAAAAATATTGTGAGTGACCATAAGGGGAAAGATTATAATAGAGTCCCATGATAAAGGATTATATTTATTTCTCATTTTTTAATGTCTAATGTTATGTTTTAAGTCATAGGATATTATCGTCATTCATTTTACAATTTCTTTTTTCATTTCACATTCTATGGGGTCAGAATAAAAAAATAAAGTAAATGTCACTTTGACTGCCATATTTGTAATATCTATACGAAGGAAGACTTTCTGAGTACGAAAAATACAAGCCCGAGGGATACCCATTCTTTTTGGAAACTTAATTTTTTTTGGACAACTTTTTTAGAGGAATCGTCAAGAAAATTTGTGTGCGAATGTGAGCCCCGTCTGGACTACTCTAGTGACTGGGAAGGGGAGTTAGACTGCACGACAAATTTCTTCTTCACTTGATCTGCCTTTAAAAATAACATTTAGTGTCAAGTTTTACCACTATCGTTGCAGCCATTAATGTCCTCTATTGGGGTACACGTCACGTGTTGTGCACGTGTATGCAGTGACAATGGCATGGATTTTTTCTCAAAAGAATTTGATAAATTTTACAACAATGACGAAGATATTATTCGACGTTACAACATAACAAGAAGAGTAAAAAAATATATTTTTTAATTTAAATGAGAATGACTTTCATTAAAATAGATATCAAGATATTGTTATTCGGAGAGGGCAGTTAAGACTTAAGAGACCCCCCAAAATAGTTACCATTTAAAAATAAATAAGGGGTTAAGACTTATGTAAGAGTTTTTAATTTACAAAAGGTCCAAATAAATAACACTGGTTAACTTTTTAGTCCCTTTCAAGATTTTTACTAATTATTCCAAAAGCAAAATAGTATATATATGTGCGTCCTCCCGGAGGCGTGTTGGTCACACCCACCGTCTCTCCGTGCGGCTTCGAGTGGGTGGAGGTTTGCAGTGCCTCCTTGTTCTCCCATGGCGGATCTGGCCCTGCGCAGCTAGGGTTTGACAAGCCCCCCACTGCGCGCACATTCTTGGGCGGAGAGCCAGATTCCGGTGGCCATGGAGGTCGGCGGCGGCGGCGTTGCCGCACCGTCGACGCTGCCGCTGGCCAAGTGGCGGAGCGACTTCTCCAGGGCGTTCCAGTACTACCTCGACAAGTCGACGCCGCACACGATGGGGAGGTGGATGGGAACGGTCAGCGTGGCCGTGGTGTACGCCCTGAGGGTGTACCTGGTGCAGGGCTTCTACATCGTCTCCTACGGCCTCGGCATCTACCTGATCAACCTGCTCATCGGGTTCCTCTCCCCCAAGGTGGACCCGGAGCTGGAGGTGATCGGGGACTCGCCCCCGCTGCTGCCCACCCGCGGCTCCGACGAGTTCAAGCCCTTTATCCGCCGCCTTCCCGAGTTCAAGTTCTGGTGAGCTTACCCGTTGCCCCTGATCCAATTCCCCGTCTTTTTTTCTGCCCGTCTCTTGCCCGCGCCCTTCATTAGGGATGCTCAAGTTTGGGGCTTTATCCTTCATTCTTCTTTATTTCCTTTATTGCCGCTTGATTTACTGCAGTTGTAGTTGTTGGGATGTAGTATCTTATTTCTGATCTACATGTTTATTATTCAGTGGTTAGAATATATGTTCCCTGTTGGCGATTTGCTGATTGGTTTTTGAAGTTAGTATTCAAGTGTATAGACTGTTCAGGGCATGATTTCTAGCTGGGTTTGGAGGGTTTGGACCCGCAATGTTGATTATATAAAGACCTGTCTTGGATTCATTTGGTTGAGGAAAAGATCTGGTATTCCAAGGTGGGCACTCAGTATGCCTCGTCCACCAAATCCCCTTTTACAGGGTAGTCTGTGGTTTAAGTGGTGAGGGAATCATTCTCTGGTGTTGGGGATCCATCGCTTTTCGTTGTTGATATCTCCTTTCTCGATTTTGGCTATCGGATGCCTCCGTCAAGGCTTTGAAGCACTTCTCCCATTTTGTTATTAATATTCGTTCACAAAAATGACCTGTTTATCTCGCCCCATGATTTAATTTGCCTGCATGTCTAACCATGTAGTAATGGAATAACCTCTGCATGATTTGCTTACGTTTTTGTAACAACCTTCTAGTTAGATTATAACCTGTTGATTGAGTCAAGTATTTGTAATTTCGATTTTGTCATGCAGTTAATGTCACTTGCGCTGGAATTTGATGACATGGGTGTTCGTTTAGTCCATATTGGAATAGCTTCTGTACTTTGTTTTCATTACTTGTGGCACGCTTCCTTGTTTTTAGTTTGCAAACTCTCATTTTCCACAAGCCACTGCACGTTTGGACAGGAGGTTCACAGGTCAATGTGCCGATCCAGTTTGGTGTGTCATCTGAGGGGTTTTCCAATCACCCCTGTCATTGTCAGTGGTCCTTCGGGATAGGATGAGAGCATGTCACCTGCGTGGACACAGGAAGAAGTGTTTTTTTTGGGGGGGGGAGGTGGTGGAGCATGGAAGGATATAAAGTACCTGTAACTATCTGCCCAGGTTATGACTTCTTGTTGCATCAGGTCATTATCAACAATTTAAGCTTGTATTCTGTCATGAAAAACCTTTGAGCTATGTACCAAGGCTAAGGGCTATCAAGGGCCTTTGTTCGGTGACTGTTTCTTGCATGTGTTGCTTTCATCTTTTGTTGTATGTTTTCTAAGCTGCAAATTGTGAGTTTGCTTGAATCTTCTGAATGATAGCCCAAGAAGAGTTCACTTTAAAAAAAAATAGCCCAAGAAGAGTTCAGCACAAATAATATCCAGTCTTAAAGAACACATTTTACGGAAATGTAATGACATGATCAAAATTTTTCTTTGCTTGTTCTTCCCTTTTACTTGCATGTGTGCCATTACTATTATAATCCTGGCTAAACCATGATAAAGTGCACTGCTTACAAGTTTCAATCTATGCACTGCTCTTTCTCTGCTATCATTTGACAATGGAACAAGATAGGTTGAGGCATCTGGGATATGAGCTTTCATTTGATTTGTTTTTTTGCTCAAACCTTTTGGGCAAGTGGATCAATAATTTGCTGAAGGATTGTGTGGTATAATCCACACTTTAAAAAAATAATTTGCTGAAAGATTGTGGGGACAGCATAGCATGGATATCTTGTTCTTTGTTTTTCTAATATTGGGTGACTCTTAACTAGAAAATTGTAGGATATTGTGAGAGCACGGAAAAATCTAATCCTTTTTTTTCTATCGTAGATAAAATATAGATTTTGTTCTTTTTGAAAAGAAACATCCCCCCATCTGAGTAGAGGGTGATTCCGTGAGTGCGCATCGTATCAGACGATTCGGGTTCGGGTGTTGGACCTCTCCCCACTGACCGGAGTCAGTGTTGATTTACATCGGTCTAACGTCCGAACACCTTTGTTTAACTGTCAAAGAAATCCCAAAGGCCTTCTATAGAGGTTCTAATGTAGAGTGCAAACTCTCTGAAAGAGGCTCATAGTGCCCACTCACTCATCACCGACCAACAACAAAGATTGGGCTAGGGTTTTAACTGAGGTCATGTTTGGACAAAACCCTGAGATTTGGGAACATGAAAATGATTTGGGGGAAGCCATAGGCATTTTAAGGTGGAGGAAGATTTTCTAGACCCTGAGAGTATTTTGGTAATTTTATCAACCCAGGGGTATTTTGGTAATTTTCCCGGGACAGGGGTATTGTTGGCATTTCTGGACTGGAACGGAAGTAGGATAGGATTCCTGACTCCCCAAGGCGCTGAGGCTCTTTCTGGAAGATTTTAGGGGTTGCTAGGCCATTTTTGGGTCATAGGGGTATTTTGGTAATTTTACCGAACCCTAGGTTGATCCAAGTTGAGGTGACACCCAAGTGTCAGACTGAGCTGACAACACTCTCGGACCGAAAGAATGACAATGGGCTTCATAGAAGGCGCGCATTTGTCAACTTAGCCGAAGGAGGGGTATAAATGTAATTCCCATAAGTCGAAGGGGTTTTCTTATAATTTTCCCGATCGACGTACAAAGATAATATGTGGAGTACATTGGACATTTTTATGACCCAACTGGATACAAGGATTGTCGGCGAGTTGTCGACTGTACAAAGATCTGCACCAACGCAGGAAGTAGGGACATAGTCCCAATTACAAAAGATTTCAGAGTATAACTGCAAATTACAGGACTTTCGTCTTTTATGGTCCCAGGGAGGACATTTTTTAATTTTGCCATTATAAGGGCAGAATTACATGACTTAGTCGTCCCGGGATGTAAAAGACTTACAAACACGGCCCGCTGAGGGGCGTAATTACAAACATACCCCGTAGGGGCATAAGCACAAGACCCGGGGACTTACCTTTCACAGGCCGAAACAAACAGAACAAGTCTTCTCCGGATGCTTTCCGTACGTTGTCCGTGTCCAGATGTTCGTAGTTGTCTCCACTTGGACCCTTAGGGTCTATTTATAGAAGGCGGGAGGGCCCAAAGGGGTCAAATGAGTGAATTTGCCCCGATTCTGTCGAGGTGGGGTGGCAAAAAGTCATTTTGACCCCTCTGGATGTCAAAAGGGGCTAAATGACCCCGTTGAGGGTGTCAAAAAAAACCTTTTTTTTACTTTGTTTTTTTTTTGAAAAACCCCGACCCGGAGGGTGGGGCGCACCCCGGCGGGGTCGGGCGCCCCCGGAGTGAGCGCGACCCCGCGGGGTCGCGTGACCCTGAGGGACCACCCGGCGGGGTTGCGCGACCCCGCGAGTGGGCCACCCGGCGGGGTCGCGCGACCCCTGCGGGTGGACCAGCGGGGTCGTGCGACCCCGTTGGGTCCCAGCGGGGGGCCGCGGCCTCCTCTTGGCTCGGGAGGGGTCGTTTGACCCCCGGGCATGCTTTTTGGCTCCTCTTCACACCGTTTCGCTTCGTTTTCGTCGTCCCGGGTTGGAGAAGAGCCGTGGTGGAGCTATATATCCGTGGAGATCGCTCCCTCGCCGCGTGGCAGCGCTTCGTCCGTGGAAGGAACGTGTTGTTTGTTTGTCTGGTCGTACGTCGCCGCGTAGGGAGGAACTTTTGCGCCCATCCGTGCCGTGTGATACACTTGCTCGGCTACTCTGACCGGTATACGCATATATCTTCTCGTTAACCTTCTCGCCGCGGCGTCGACTATAATAATATTGTCGGGTCGATAGACCCTGAATCACGGAGATACTCCGTAGTCCGACGGTGTCGACGATACGTCGTTCTTCTCGTCGAACGTTGCATAGCAACAATTCCTCAATTTAACTTGAGACAGATTTCGAGTACAACAAATGCCCCCCACGGGATGTCCGTCACGGTCGGAGGCGGGGGCGGATGGCCTGTGCCCTTTGAAGGGAATTAAGTTGATGCAATGTTGGCGTAGCCGTTGCATTCTTTAGACTGCATTGAATAATTGTATTGCTGTCTAAAAATATTTCAGCCTGACGCTTTCTCCATTTTTATTTCTCCTCTTCGTGCTTTCAGCCATGGCTCGCAGCAGTGGGAGTGGGAGTCGGTCGAGGAGGTCCCGTGCTAGGGGCGCCGACGACTGCCGGGTTGAGCGCACCGACCGGCAGATGCCGCCTTTCCCTCCTCGTACCATTGATGATGGCAATGTCAACCAGCTAGACCTTGGCTATACGTGGGTCGCTGAGGGCCCGGCGGAGAGCGCTGGAGCGGCTGAAGGCCTTGTGGACGTATCTCGGATCGCGAGGCGGGATGGTCTTTACACATACGACCGCACCGGAGGCTATCCGCGTCACTACCCCCTGGACTGCCACCTCTATAGTTTTCTCCAGGGTTTTGCTTCCGTCGGCATGGAGGCCGACGATCCGACACTTCCAGAGGAGAGGCGTTGTCTTGAGAGGGCGATACTGGTTGGGAGAGACGGCGTGTAGGGGTTGTGCTCCCTGACTTATCCGAGTTACCCAGAGGGCTTTACTCGGCAGCGGCAGTACCCAGATAGGTAGAGTTTGGGCTCTTTCCAGCGACATGAGAGTCTCACCGTCCGGGTTACACCGATGTCTCCAGCAGCTTGGCACTTGCACGGGCTGCATAAAGCCATGGACCAGGTTATAGATGGTCTCTTTCTGGCACTCATCGGAGCTAGCTTTGCACAGGAGGAGTACACTCACGACTGCATGTTGAAGAGGATTTTGACTTTGAAGACTCCCAGCTGGTATGGGAAGTGGTCTGTCATTCCTTCTCACAGCTATCACCGGGGCGCGACAGAGTGGCTCTGGGGCATTCTGTTGGTCTACCGGTCTTTGTTGGATAGGGTGGGGATCCACCATGCAGTGACCGCCGCCATGTACTCTTATCCTTGTCACACTGGCCTGCTACAGGCTCTGGTAGAGAGATTTAACCGCCGGTGGAACACTTTCGTCACAGCTGGCGGGGAGACTTTCCTGGACCTCTGGGCTTTCCAGAGGATTTCTGGTCTTCCGATCTGCGGGAGGCCTTACGAGGAGCTATCGCCAGATGACTTGCACCTCAGCTCTACTGACAGGGCAGGATGCTACACTCTGCCCTATTGCTTCAGGTTCTTGATGAAGACCTGGAGGGACTTAGCCCGAGTAGGCACAGATCGGCATCCACGTACACCGCGAGTGACACTGAATGCCTGGGTGAGCCACTTCTACAGCGGTCCTTACTGTTTCCATGAGGAGTTTGCACACTCTGGTACCACCTGGGACGAGTGCCGAGAGGTCAGAGTAGATGTTCCTCTACATCCCCGCCACCTGCCTGCCCCGACACAAGGATGGAATTCACGGGGGATGCATCCTGTTACTTATCTGGCAGTTTATCTGGCATATTGGCTTTCCAGTTTTGTAGTTCCTCATGGAGAGGAGGGGTCCTGCGGGTGGACGTGATCTATCCAGCCTGCATGCTTGCCTGTGGACAGAGACTCGCCATCGCACCAGCAGCCTCGGCGAATATTTTTCATTCGCTCGGGGCTTTGTCTTCCCACTCATCGCCGCGGGAGAAAGGCATATTGCTGCCCACTCATTATTTGAGTGCTTGGGCAGGGCTACTGTTCCCAGAGTTATCGAGGAGAGCTCCGGTTGAGAATCCAGCGGCACCGTTACTTTTATGGTTTATCGGGCACTCATCCCAGGATCCAGTGGCACAGCTAGTAGGGGCCAGGCGGGCCTTGTCTTTTGTTCCGGTGAAGAGGGGAGAGGGCATAGCCCTTGACTACTTCTCCTATCTTCATCGTCCTTTTGCTAGGCAGGAGGGAGACGCTATCGTCAGTCGGGTTTCTACCCATGCTTTACCCTCCCCGCAGGGCTTGGCAGAGTGGGTCATCAGCATCCGACCCAATGTTCTTGTATATCGACATTCCAGCACGGCGATACTTGAGCCTTACTACCCACACCGGTTCGGCAGGAACTTTGGGTATGATCAGGCTATTCCCTCCAGTGGAGAGTTTTCTTTGCCCCTTCGGCTTTACAGGCACAGGGACATGCACTTGGTCGCGGCAGCTTGGCAGAACTTCCTTTGTCGCGAGGCAGGGCCGGGGTACCCGGTCCCAGAGCAGGAGCGCAGAGGCTACTTTGATATTCATTATGCTCGCTGGTGGTTCAAAGCCAGCAACGTCTTCCGAGAGCGTCGGGATGCCATTCGCGCAGCTGAGGAGCAGCGTTTGGAGAGGGAGGATATGCCTTCTTTGTGTGTTGACCCAGCTTTCCTCAGATCCCATTTTTTAGGGATTGCCCGAGATGTGAATGACATTGAAGAGCGGTGGCGAGCAAAAGACTGGACACCCATTGTTGACAGGAGCCAATATAATGGGGCTTTGAAGCTCTTGAAAAGTAGGACAGCATTGGCTCTCGGAGTTCCTTCTTCCTCCACCTCAGGCGTAGCCTCAGGCCCCTCAAAGGCCTATTCTTGGTGGGAGGATTTGCAGGCATCTTGCGGGGTGAGGAGAAAGTTCCAGTTGTCCCAGCCGATACCTGACGGAGCGCTTGGAGGTAGTACCTTTGTTGAGTGGAGGGCCCATGTAATCAACGCAGTGGGCTGTGCAGGTCCCCTGGAGTACCTTTCTGGCCTCGAGTTGGCGACGACTCCACTTGCCATCTACAATGTTGTAAAGGCAGTTGCACGCGCCCTTCGAGTAAAGCCGGAGCAGATAGTATTAAAGTCGGTGGAGCCCATAACGGCTACAGGTAATCCCTGTCCTCACTGACTTTAATATACACATGTGTCTTTATATTCTGGGACATGCATTTATATATTCCCGTGACACTTGCAGGTGGGGCTGTTATGGTAGCCGGTGCCGTACCACTGAGGGATCCTCCTGATGCTGAGATTGGGAGGGATTCTGCTACCACCAAGAGACCCCGGACCGAGGTTCCTGAGGAGGGGGATGTGAGGTCAGCATCCCATTTTCGGCTTGAGGTTGAAACCCCTACAGTTGAGGCTGTGTCCAGTAAGTAGCTCCCCCGGATACTGGTCATTTCTCAGCATATATATAGTGTTATAAACACATGCTTGCTTCATTAAATGTAGCTCCCCCGGAAGCTAGGGCTGATATGAGCTTCTCTCCTCCTCAAGCGGGAGATGACATGTCCCTGGATGAGTCCGTGCCAGACGTTACTTTCTACTTCAAAGAGCTGATGTCTCCCTCCGACGATTATATGCCGGTGACGGCTAACTCTCCCTCGCCTCTTACAGCAGGGACCACAGGAGGTCAGGCTCCAGGTAGCATGCTCAACCTTGTTTTCTCCATTGATACATGAAGATTTGAACCGCAATAACCCCTTAGTCTCTCTTTGGTATTGGTTTATCCCGGGGTTAGCTCTAAGTTAACTCCGGAATAAGTTTTTTTATGCTTTGGTAAGGAGTTAGTGTTAGTCGGGTTAGGTTAAGGGCTAACCCAGGGATATTCCTGTATTTTGAAACCCACATCCAAGGATGGGTTAAGGTGGGTTAACCTCCTACCTCAATAAATGCTCAATTAAATGTGTCTCTCTCTCACATAATAAATGATATTTCTCTCTCTCATTATTACTAGGTTAACCTACTATTTACCAAATCATACTAGATTAAAATTAGGTTAGCCCATATCCTTACTCCCAGATTAACTACCATCCTACCAAATCAAAAATGAGTTAATTCCGGGCTACTTTAATCAGGTTGACTTAGCCCATCTTTAGCCTAACTCCATACCAAAGCCACCCTTAGTGTTTTATTGGCTGTGCAGGGGTTCTTGAGGTTATTCCACCTGGTCCGTCAGCACGAGGTAATGTCGGCTCTTCCTCCGGGGCCGGATCCGCTTCTGGGAGTGGATCCACTACTAAGAGTGGGAGTTCCAGGGTCATAGACTCTCTCCCTAACGGGAGCTCGAGCCTTACTTCCAGCGCTACGACCTCCAGTTCTTCATCCAGTAAGAGTGACTCTCGAGAAGAAGGAGAATTGAAAGATACCGGAGGTGAATACAACGACATACATTCTGTTTAGTTGAGTCCTTATAAAGATTTGTTTGACTCATATAATTGTTTTGTCCCACAGGAGTGGACTTAGCCAAATCCATGGAGGAGTTCTCACAACTTTTGGAATCTGGCTCATTTGTGGACCTTCTGACAGGCGGCAGTGCCTTGATAGGCACAAAGGCTATGGAGGTGGCAGGTGTTGACACCACAGCACCGGGAGATCCTACGCCCGCGGGCTCCTCCGATGTTGATATTGGTGAGGACGACATAGCTGATCCTTCAGGTAAGAGATGTCAGAGACTAATAATAGACCTCTTTGCCATTTTGCAACTGTTTTTGCCAAGCTGATTAATGCATCTGTTACATGGGCAGTAATAGGCCAGGCCGTTGAAGAAAGCACATTCCATCCTAATGAGATAGCTCCAGCAAGGGAAGCTTCTCAGGGCGCACCAGAGGGCCTACATACTCCAGGGGAGAGTGCCTCACCAGTAGACACTCATGCTGCAAGTACTGCTCGCTTCTGACAACGAACACAGCGAATGATATATGCATTTATTTGTGGCACTGACCTCTCTCCTGTTTTTGCCGTGTAGATTCCCTTTCTGCGGAGCCGATGGCTGAGGCCTCCCAGCGAGAGGAGGTTCAGGAGGCAGGGTCGACTTCTGAGACTGAGCAATCTTGCTCCAAAGGGGATCATGATACAGAGCCTGCTCTCCCTAGCATAGCTGAAGAAGAGGCTGCTATTGAAACAGGTATACAACTGTTCTCTGGACTTTGACATCCTGTGTGTACCGCTTTATAAATAAGCATTTACATGTTATTGCTTAAACTGCAGCGGATGGGGACACGAACGTCCTGCCTGATGGACCAGGATCGGCTTCTATTACTGATTCTTCCCCAGCTATTGAGGAGGGAAAGGAGTCTGCGGCAGCATCAGGTATATGACCATGTTGTGCCTTTTTATAGTCTTTCGTGCATGTCCATTGGGTTGTGAACAAACACTCATCCCCCCTTTTCCTTCTTTGCAGCTTCTGAGGAGCGAGCCCCAGGGGTACCAGTAGACTTCCCAGCTCTTGGAGTTGAGTGGCCTGACGCCCCTGCACTTGGGGTGGCGTTGCATGCTGCTATGGCTGACCAGCTCCTGCAAGGTCTTGATCAGTTGATCCAGGCTGATCCATTGCCGACCGTGGAGACTTTGAGGGCTGACCTGGAAGTATTTACCAGGAGCTACCATGGGTTGAGTCTCCCCCGGGATCCATGGGCCACGAAGTTGGAAGGCTTGTGGAGTGAGTTTGTCCACCTCCATCTTGCACATGAGCGGAGACAGCAGACCCAGCAACAGATTCAGCAAGAGGAGGAGGAGCTACATGGACTTCGAGCGGCCCAGGTGGAGACTGACCTCCACCTTGCGAGTGTCGAGGGGCGTAGCCGGAGGGCCTCTCTCCGAGTGGAGGAACTACAGAGAGAGCTTCAGGAGGCCGCCGACGAGCATCGTATTGTCCAGGCAGAGGTGGAGACCTGTTGTCACCGATCTGATGAGCTTCGGGAGGAGATCTTCCAGAGGGAGACTCGCCTTGCTGAGTTGCGGAGGGACGAGCGCAGTGGTTGACGAGCTCTGGCACTTTCTTGTACATAGGGCTCTCACGCCCCGTTTTTGTTTGAGTTACCCCCGAGGGCTTGTCTCGGGCTCCCTTGATGACATTATTGAATGAAGGACAGAGCTTAGCATGGCTATTTTTGCTTCCATCCTCTTGCACGTATGTCTCTTTTTTTTGCATATATATATATTTTATCACTTTACCAGCCCTATCGCCCTTTCGGGTTTTCGCTAGGACTGGCCTCCTTTAGCTTTTTCCAGTGCGCCCTTTCGGGTTTTCACACTGAGGGGTACCCATTTTTGCCTAAGGCGCCCTTTCGGGTTTTCACCTTAGCCGGGTCAAAGCCTTTTTGCCCTTGATTGCTTTTCTAACAGAAACAACCAAGTCCCCTCAATATTTTTAACCCCATTTTTCCTTCTTTTTTTTTGTCCTATAGTGCCAGAAGGCAAGGAGAAAGTGGCACTCCCGTAGGGACGTGTGTGCCGTAGAGGTGGGACAAATGGATGGGTTCGGCTGCCCTAGCGGGACGTAATTAGCCAAATCCAGAATCGAAAGTTGAACGGGTTGGCAACCCAAGAGAGGTGTGCATGTGCCAAGCCCGGTTGGGACAACAAAGGAGTAGGTTTAACAGTCCGAAAAGGACATGCGGGTTAAACCTGGAGGCCGATAGGTGGGATGGGTTGGCAGCCCGAGAGAGCATACATAGGCCAGACCCGAAGCGATGAAATGAGGGGATTTGACAGCCCGGGTGGGACGTACGAGTCAAATCCGTGAGCCGATAGGCAAATAGGGTTGGCAGCCCGACGAGGGCATGCAGAGGCCAAGCCCGTGGGGACAAAGGAATAGACTTGGCGATCCCGGTGGGATATTTGAGTCAAGTCTGAAGTCAAGAGGCGAGATGGGTTGACAGTCCGAAAGGGGCATGCAGAGGCCAGACCCAGAAGAAGAAAAATGGTGGATTTGACAGCCCTAGTGGGACGTGAGAGTCAAATCCGAAAGCCGATAGGCGAAGAAGTGAGTTGGCAGCTCGGGAGGGCGTACTGAGGCCATTCCCGATGGGACCAAGATAGGTTTGACAGCCCTAGTGGGACGTGTGAGTCAGACCCGAAAGTCGATGGGCAAAGAGGTGGGTTGGTAGCCCGAGAGGACATGCTGAGGCCAGACCCGGTGGGACATGTGCCAGAAGGCATGATGGATTGGCGGCCCGAGAGAGCATACTGAGGCCAGATCCCAGAAAGGTAAAAAGTGCCGAAAGGCGTGATGAGTTGGCAGCCTGAGAGAGCATGCTGAGGCCAATTCTAGAAGATGAGTCGAAAGGCATGATGGGTTGGCAGCCCGAGAGAGCATACTGAGGCCAGTCCCAGTGGGACTAAAGAGTAAGTGGGTTTAACTGCTTAGAAGAGACACATGAGTTAAACCCGGAAGCCGATAGGCGGAATGGGTCGGCAGCCCGAAAGGGGCATGCATAGGCCGAGCCCAATGGGACATATGAAGGACAGATTGGATAGCCTGGAGAGACACGGGATCCGAAATTCAGGGAGTTCAAGGTATGAGTAATCCCTATGGGACAGAGTATGACAAGCTCAGAATGCCGGTGAGACTAGGTGTCACAGGATGGCATGTAAGGCGTCGCCATGGCATCAATATGATATTTTGACCATGATGGGGTGGAGTCATTGACTTAGAGCCACCTATAAAATAAGTAGAGAGAGGATTTTTTTTTCATATTACCAACCTCACCGCCCTTTCGGGTTTTCGCCGAAGTTGGCCTCCTTTAGCTTTTTCCGGTGTCCCCTTTCAGGTTTTCATACCGAGGGGTTGCCCATTTTTGCCCGAGGCGCCCTTTCGGGTTTTCACCTCGACTGGGTCTATGGCCTTTTTTCCCTCAGCCAACCGTTGAAGGTTGACTGAGTCCGCCGGGGTATCAGTATTTTTAACCCCATTATTTTTTGAACCTTCATTGAGGAGAGGTACTCTCCTGTGAGGACTGCTGTGGAAACTCCTGCTGTGGCGCATGGTAGAGCTTCATATGCTTGCCGTTGAGAGGAGGGAAGGGATTGTCCCCTTTGTGATCAAGGATCGTATAAGCCCCTCCTTCGTAGACCTTCTGGATGACGTAAGGCCCACGCCAATTAGGCTGGAGTTTGCCGCTAGATCTTCTCGCGAGAACCTCCTTTTCTTTAATCATGACGAGGTTGCCTTTCCTGAACGCCCTTTGCTTGACCAGCTTATCATAGGCACGTGTCATGCGGGTTTGATACACTTGTAAGTGTTTGTAGGCTTTGAGTCTTTCACCTTCAAGGTTGGACAACTCTTCAAGCCTCCTTTCTATCTCGGACTGGTCTTGGCTTGGCAATCCGGCGTGCACAGCAACGCGGTAAGACGCCAGCTCGATCTCCACAGGGACCACCGCTTCGGCTCCATAGACCAGAGAGAACGGGGAGCAACCCGTAGGGGTTTTATAGATAGTCCGATAGGCCCATCGGGCTTTGTGGACCTTCTCGCCCCAATCCCGTTTGCGGCCGCCTACTATCTTGGACAGCGGCTTGCATAGGGTCTTGTTGAAGGCCTCGGCCAAGCCGTTGGCTTGGGGATTGTAGACTGATGACATCCTCCAGTCAATATAGAATTTGGCCGCCAAAGCATAAACATTCTTGTTCTTGAATGGCGTCCCATTATCGGATATAATCCGGCTAGGGGTGCCAAATCTGTATATAATGTAGTGTCTCACAAATCGGGCAACTATCTCTCCTGTAACTTTCTGTAGCGGGATGGCTTCAGCCCATCTAGAGAAGTAATCAGTGGCAGCCAGTATGAACTTGTGCCCTTGAGATGATGGTGGGAATGGTCCCACAATATCCATGCCCCACTCTGCAAATGGCCAAGTAGGCGCTGTCGGATGGAGCGGATTGGGCAGCTTCCGAGACACTGGCCCGAATGCTTGGCATTGATGACACGTACGAGCATATTGGTTGCAATCTTCGTACATGGTGGGCCAATAAAACCCCTTGAGCTTGATGCTATTCTTCATCTTGGCTCCTGCTTGATTTGCTCCGCACAATCCAGAGTGGACCTCGTGCATCACGGTCTTTGCTTCCTTGGACGAGAGGCACCGTATGAGGACTGATCGGTCTTTTTCATGGACGAGCCTGAAGAGTAGACCGTCAATCAGTTGGTAGGATGTCGCCCTGCGTAGCAGTTGCACCCTCTGAGCCCGATCAGGATGAAGCCAGCCGTTCTTTATCTTTATGATCGGCTCACGCCAATCTTCTTCGGGAGCATTCTCCTCTTGAACATTGTCGACCTCGTAGACAGTGAGGCCGGATTCTTCGTCGAGCACACTTGGCATGAGCCTTCGGTGTCTGACAGTAATATTTAGTTCTCCTGCCAATTTTGCCAAAGCGTCGGCCGGGGAGTTGCTGCCTCTGGGGATATGGCCTATTTCAAATAGGTAGAATTTTTCCTTGAGCCTCATGACGGCCGCATGATAGGGAATAAGCTCCTTTTTCCGGACGTCATAGACACCTAATACTTGCCGGACGACGAGCTGAGAATCCCCGTACACTTTGATGCACTTGATGTCCAACTCTAGTGCCACTTGAAGTCCAATGATCAATGCTTCATATTCGGCCTCATTATTAGTCAGAGACTTCTTGAGAGCGCAAGAGTTGTGGAGGATGCCGCCTTGTGGAGATACAAAGACTACCTCCGCGCCCGAGACATAGTCTGTGAGGCCGCCGGCTCTTTTGATTGTCCGAGAGGCACCATCAAAATATAACTCCCAATATGGGAGATCGAGGGTGAGGACACCTGGCTCCATCTGTAGTGGGGCTTTTTCAGAATGCTCCCCAGTTTCTTGAGAAGGTACTAACACCTCTTCATCGGGCAGCTCGAAATTGAGTGGCGAATCCTCTAGCACAGGGTGCGCTGCTAAGAACTCCGCCATCCCTTGTCCCTTAATCGTCTTGCGTGGGACAAAGGTGATGTCAAACTCCATCAGGATAAGCGCCCACTTGCTGAGCCTACCGGAGAGGACGGACTGACTAAGCAGAAATTTGAGCGGATTACATTTTGAAATGAGCTCCACCCGGTGAGCAAGAAGGTAGTGCCTGAACTTCTTGACAGCAAATACCAGAGCTAGGCACACCTTTTCCATGGGAGCATATCGATGCTCAGACCCGATCAGTTTCCGGCTGAGGTAGTACAGTGACTGCTCCTTGCCCTCTTCATTGATCTGGGCTAGCAGAGCCCCCAAAGAGGCATCCATAGTAGCAATATATAAGATAAGGGGCTTCCCTCTGACGGGTGCCCCTAAGACTGGAGGAGTCAATAGATACTCCTTGATTTGCTCGAAGGTCTTCTGATAGTCTTGATCCCATATGAAGGGTGCTCCTTTCTTCATCAATTTGCCTGAGCATACAAAGACTACCCCCGCGCCCGAGACATAGTCTGTGAGGCCGTCGGCTCTTTTGATTGTCCGAGAGGCACCATCAAAATATAACTCCCAATATGGGAGATCGAGGGTGAGGACACCTGGCTCCATCTGTAGTGGGGCTTTTTCAGAATGCTCCCCAGTTTCTTGAGAAGGTACTAACACCTCTTCATCGGGCAGCTCGAAATTGAGTGGCGAATCCTCTGGCACAGGGTGCGCTGCTAAGAACTCCGCCATCCCTTGTCCCTTAATCGCCTTGCGTGGGACAAATGTGATGTCAAACTCCATCAGGATAAGCGCCCACTTGTCGAGCCTACCGGAGAGGACGGGCTGACTAAGCAGAAATTTGAGCGGATTACATTTTGAAATGAGCTCCACCCGGTGAGCAAGAAGGTAGTGCCTGAGCTTCTTGACAGCAAATACCAGAGCTAGGCACACCTTTTCCATGGGAGCATACCGATGCTCAGGCCCGATCAGCTTCCGGCTGAGGTAGTACAGTGACTGCTCCTTGCCCTCTTTATTGATCTGGGCTAGTAGAGCCCCCAAAGAGGCATCCATAGTAGCAATATATAAGATAAGGGGCTTCCCTCTGACGGGTGCCCCTAAGACTGGAGGAGTCAATAGATACTCCTTGATTTGCTCGAAGGTCTTCTGACAGTCTTGATCCCATATGAATGGTGCTTCTTTCTTCATCAATTTGCCGAAAGGTAGGCATCTTCCTGAGAGGTTAGAAATGAACCGCCTAATATAGGCGAGTCTTCCTTGCAGAGACCTGAGCTCTGTCAAGTTCTTGGGCGGAGGTAGTCTTCTTATGGCCTTGATTTTGTCAGGGTCGATTTCTATGCCTCGGTACCTGACGACAAAGCCAAGGAACTTGCTGCTAGAGACGCCGAAGGCGCATTTCATTGGGTTCATCTTGAGTTGAAATTGTCGAAGTCTTTCAAAGACTCGACGCAGGTCAGCTAAGTGATCCTCCCGCTTCTTCGTCTTGATGACCAGATCATCGACATAGCATTCGACAAGGTCATGTAGCATCTCGTCGAAGATCTTGGTCATTACCTTTTGATAGGTTGCGCCGGCATTCTTGAGGCCAAACGGCATCCTTTTGTAGTTGAAGATCCCCTTAGGAGATCGGAAAGCCGTATGGTCTTTGTTCTTGATGGCCATGCGGATCTGATTGTAGCCCGACGATCCGTTCATAAAAGACAAGGCTTCGTGACCAGTGGTCATATCAACCATTGTCTCAGTGATTGGGACAGGAAAGTCGTCCTTCGGGCATGCTTTGTTCAAATCCCTGAAGTCAATGCAGACTCGATCTTGGCCGTTCTTCTTCTTGACTGGGACTATATTGGCGAGCCATATAGGGTACATGCAAGGCTCTATGAAGTCCACGCCCAGCATCTTGTCAACCTCAGCATTGACTTTCAGCTCCAACTCGTGGCGCATACGCCTTTGAGCTTGCTTGACTGGCTTGACTGTTAAAAGTATTGCCAGCTCATGTTCGGCCACAGAAGGGTCGAGCCCAGGTATTTCTTTGTAAGTCCAGGAGAAACAATCCCTGAACTCTTCTAGGAGCTGTCGATGCGACTGCCTTTCTTCCTCGCTGAGGAGAGCACTTTTGAAGGTGGGACGATGGTCACTTTTGCTTCCGAGATTGATCTCAATCAACTCGTCCACAGTTGCCTGGCCACTGTCTTCAAGCTCCGGTGGAGCTGGTTGGAGGTCGACGAAGTCTCCCTCGTCATTAGTGTTGGCTTCGTAGACTTCAAATTCTTCGAAGCACCCTTGCTCGTGGCTTGAAGTCGAAGGACTAGCCTCATCTTGCCGATGGTTAGCAGGCTGGGCTGCTCTTCCCTCTGAAGGGTGATCATTGTCGACTCCTGATGAAGGTGATGGTGTCATAGACACATCACTGGACTCCCTTACAGAGTCATCAATCTTAGGCTCAACTTCAGCTTGCCCGTTAGGGAGAGGCAGTAACCCTATGGCATTGACTGCAAAATGGACCTCGAAGTCCGTCTCCTGGTCATAGCCGAGTCCTCGCGTATCTTTGCGGGAGAAGGGAGGCTGCCCACGGACTTGCGGAGGATTCCATAGCTGGTGGAAATATGCTACCCGCGCAGGGTCCAGAGTTTGCGGTATGTGCTGCTTTTTACACATTTCCTTGATGTATTTAGGCATATCATCAATCTCCTGAACCGGCTCTGGCGCCACATCGGCGGGAGTATCCCAGCCGAAGTCATCTTCAGGAGGGCATGGTGGGACTAAATCACCTTTGTAAAAGATGATCGGCTTGTCCCCCTTGCTCTTGTTGCGTCTCCTTCTCCGTTGATAGGAGAATGTGAAAGTCTTCAACTGTTCCATCTCATGTTCTTCCCATTGGGACGAGAGTTGAAGGCACTTGGGAGGCAAGGAGATGCTTCGGTCAATGATCTGGCTGATGAGGTTGGCTTCGAAGTCAACACTCCGCCTTTCTGGTTGAGTTGGCTTGGAAGTGGCACTGAGGCTCAACCTGTGCAGCTTTACCATGTCTTGGTTCACAGTGAAGAGTTGCCCTTCTTTAACTTCATGGTCCACCTTTTGTTTCCCCTTGTCTTTTAAAGGTTCGGGGATTGTTAAAGCGGGCTTCCCAAAATACAGCGAAGTATCGGCCAGATGGCACTCATTGGGGTGGAACGGGGCCTGATCTGCGAAGACAGTATGTTGCTCCCCTTCCTTGGCATATTTAATGCACTGGTGCAGAGTTGAAGGAACGACCCAATTTTCATGGAGCCACGGCCTTCCAAAGAGCACTTTGTAAGATGTGTCGGAGTTGATAATATAGAATGTCGCTTGGGTGATAAAATCGCCTAAGGCTAGTTTGACCTCAACCCGACCAAGTGCCTCCTCGGAACCCTGATTGAACCCCGAGATCTTGACCGCAGTCACCTTTTGTAAATAGGGCGCCAAGTATAGAGACTTGAAAGTCTTCAAAGGCATGATATTGACAGCTGCTCCAGCGTCGACCAGGATGCGACTCACGTCATGCCCATTGATCGTCCCCCTCATGTATAAGGGGCGATTATGACACGGAGAGGACAACAACATGTCTTTGTCCGTGAAGGAGATGTTGGCTGTGAGTGCCTCATACGCCTGGGCCTACAACTCTGCAACATGGGCTTCATATGCCTCTAGGTCTTGAAGTATCTTGACAAGAGCCTCTCTGAGATCTTTGCTCCAGGCGATGGCTTCCTAAATAGTGACATTTGTTGGGAACCGCTTCATATGATGAATGATTTTGCGGTCCGCCCGAGCACGGGTCTTGTCAAATGACGGGATGATCTCCGCCAGAGTCTTCGGCGCCTGGCGAGGCTTCTCTCGCTTAGAAGGGCGCTCCTCCGTATTCTGGCCTTCCGCATCTTCTTGGAACAGTGGTGCCAAGGATTCCTCCGGAGGTGGCAAAGGCTCTTCATGCTGGTCTTCATTAGAAGGACCGGCCTGGTTCGCGGGCTCGGCCTTGTTGGAAGGGCCGACCTGTTCTGACGCCTTCTCGGGCATTGGCGAGCTGGCTAGCTCCTCTTCTTCATCAGAGGAAGTGATTGTAAAAGGGACGCCACCCGGCTTAGTCGTTGAGGTGGTGCCTGAACCCTCTGAGGGACTGAGGATAAAGGGGATCCCCCGAACTTGAGTTTCCTGGACTGGGCCCGGCTTCTCTCCTCTGAACAGTATGACCCGGTCAAGAGTCAGGGGACCTTCACGTCCACGTCCTCGGCCACATCCCCGGCCACGTCCCCGGCCATTTCTTGCCGAGCGACGCTGATATGTTGCCATAAGAGCCCTGCCCCCGGTGTTATCAGCCCCGGGATAGTAAATGTTGTCAGGCGGCGGGATCGCCACCATGTTGCAGGAGAGCTCTTGCAGCATTTCCTCGAGCATCTCGACAGTGAGCTCCTCATCCTTGTAGAATAAGGAGAGCTCCTCCGGGATCGGGAAGTCTTCACCTTCTTCAAGACGGTGGGCCATTTCCCGGAGCCATTGAAGGAGGCGGGCTTTTCGCCCAAGCTTGTCTCGGGGAATATATTTGTCTAGAGTGACGACCCTGGTGGGACGAGGGGGAGTGTATTCCTCCAGCTCGTCTATGAGCTTTTGAAGTCTTTGTAGAGGAGTTGGCTCTGTAGGGGCCTCCATAGCAGCTGCTTGCTCAGCTTGCTTCTTCAACCTCCTATTCAAATTCTTCCTGCGGTTCCTCTCTTGCTTCTTTTGGCGTGCCGCCTCTTGAGAAGAGAGAGGAGTTCGTTTCGGAGGTGGGACTTGCTTGCCCCCAAAATTTTACTTTTTGTTCCGGGCTGGCGCCTTAGGAGCTTTAGTGCCATGGCTCTTTTTGGAAGTGACCTTAGTCCAGCTGACCTCTTCCGGTTGCACCTGGAAGGTGGCATTGATTGCCTGAGCAATTATTTCAGGAGGCAACTCCTGGAACTCTGCCAGTCCACAGTGGGGTCTCTGGGGGCTTTGTAGTTCCACCGACTTTGTTTGGGCTGTTGGGTTGGCTTGCTTGAGCTGCTGGGGCCTTTCTACAATTGGCGGCCTTACTGGGCCGACAGAGGCCTTAACTGGGGCCTTCGCGGGCTCAAGAGGTTGAGTCCTCTCCACGACTAATGGCCTTGCTGACTTGGCAGGAGCTTTGGTTGAAGGCTCTTGTTGTCCCCGGTAGATGGCAATCAAGAGGGGAGGGGTGAATTGATTGGCAATAAAAAATTTCAACTACAAACTTTTGCAATAGATATAATGGAAGGATAATAAATGAAGCACACTCTTCTCACCCGTTGATGATAACACACAAACATCGGAAATATATAGAAATCTGAATAGTCGAGATATGAACGACACTCCGCTCGACAAGAAGCCCACTCGTGAAAGAACGAAGAAGCAAACCACAATGAACAAGAGGATTTTAGGTGGTTCGGGTTCACAACAGTGTCCCCTACGTCCACCCCTCACAGAGTGAGGATTGCTTCCACTAAAGAGTGAAAACCCACACACACGTTGTGAAGCACACAGCCACTCACACACACACGTGCGCTGCGACCAGTAAACGCACACACACACGGTATTTCGTTCAATAGAAAAGTAATCAGATATACAATGATCCTTCAAAACTGAAATGGAATAAACAGGGTATATGCAATAAAGATCTTGAGGTCGTCAGAAATCCCCCTTTCAAACGATGACCCAGTTGAGGTTCTTCAGTTCTTGGTCGATGATGCAAGATGTAGACAGATCTTCAAGAAGAATCCCGGATGTTGATGTGCAGCTCGAGATCCAAGTTGCCCAGCTTCAAATAAGGAAGGAAAGCTCCAGTTCTTGCTCAGGATGCATCTAATCAGCAAGGGATCGGCCTCTTTTCGAAGTAGATAGCTTCTATTCGCGCTTTGAGAGGCTCCCCATGAGCTTTCTTCTCCTACAAGACCAAAAGCTGATCAGTTCGAATATGCCTCTATTTCTATATATTTCCGCTGTTCGTGTGTTATCATCAACGGGTGAGAAGAGTGTGCTTCATTTATTATCCTTCCATTACATCTATTGCAAAAGTTTGTAGTTGAAATTTTTTATTGCCAATCAATTCACCCCTCTCTTCTTGATTGCCATCTACCGGGGACAACAATTGGTATCAGAGCCCGGTCTCTGATTTTTTACTGATCTCACGGTCTTAGAGTAAGATCCAGTAAATGGCAAACAAGGGGCTGATGCCCGAAGGGCACTCTATACATAGACCTCCGTTCTTCGATGGGTCGAATTACTCATATTGGAAGAATCAGATGTATGTATTCCTGAGGGCTCAGGAATTTGAAATTTGCCATGTTATTAGTAGTGGTCCATATCAATTGCCTCCTAAAGAGGAAGAGTGGGGAGAAGAACATATCAAGAAGTGCATAGCTAATTTCAAAGCTATGGATATAATTCAATGTGCAATTCATCCAAACGAGTACTCACGAATTTCGATGTGTGCTTCCGCGCAGGAAATGTGGAACAAACTTCGTTTAATGTACGAAGGAACATTGGAAGTGAAGGAGACTAAAGCGAATTTGCTCGTCCGGGACTTTGAATTATTCATGATGAAGCCGGATGAAAAGAAGCCGGATGAAAACATTTCAGAAATGTTTGCTAGATTGTTGGAGATCATCAACGGGCTGAAGGCACTTGGGAAAGAATACTCCAACCAAGATCTTGTGAGGAAGGTATTAAGGTCCCTCTCACCACAGTGGCATACTAAGGCCACGGTCATTGAAGACTCAAATGACCTTAGTACTCTGACGCTTGATGAGCTAATTGGGTCATTAATGACCTATGAGATGAACATAAAAAGGAATGAGGAAGATGTCAAGAAAAAGAAGCCGATCTCAAGCATGGCTTTGAAGACCAACCTCCAAAGATCGGATGACAGTGAAGATGGATCTGGTTCAAACAGTGAGGATGAAGAGCTGGTGGCCATGATAACACAAAGGGCCAGAAAATTCATTAGAAGGTCCAGAAGAGCAGGAGCTCCATTCAGAAGAGCGCCAAGGAAGATGATTCCAAGGAAGGGAGAAAGCAGCAAGAAAGAAGAGATCATTTGTTATGAATGTAAAAAATCAGGGCACATGCGTGGAGAGTGTCCCGAACTTCAGAAAAAACTCAAGAAAGGGAAGTTCAAGAAGCCTAAGGCAATGGTGGCGACTTGGAGCGATGAGGATGACACCGAAGACAAATCGGAAGATGAATTGGACGAGCTTGTCCAAACATTGTGTCTAATGGCGGGTGATGAAGACTCCAATGAGGTACATTCTGAAACTGAAGATCTCTCATGTGAACAATGGGAAATTGCTTATGAAGCCTTATCTGAAAAATGTAAAAAGCTAAAGTCTGAAAACAGAATGTTAAAGAAAAAGATTGACCAAAGCATATCAAATGAATCTCCATGTCTGAAATGTGCTGAATTATCATCCAAGCTTGAAACACTATCTTACGACAATGAAATGCTCAATTCCAAAGTCTTTTTTTTTGAAGAACTAACATGTTTAAAAGAAGAACAACTAAATGATGAAAAATCCATGAAAGCCATTGAAGAAGTGAATGCTAAAGTGCAAGCCTTGGAAAAGGATAAAATGGAACTTGAAGAAGCAAAAGAGGTGTTAATGGGTGAGGTGAAAGATCTCAAAGAATCACTAGCTAGATTTGTCAAAGGAAAGCAGAATCTAGACACCATGTTAGGAATGAGAGTGAATTTTAGAAAGGAAGGACTAGGTTATGAGCCATGCAACCAGAAAGCTTTTGAAAACAAAACTCAAACTTCCTTTGTGAATGCTAATGCTTCATCTTCATCATGTTCTTCATATAAAAAGAGTGAGAAATACATTCCGGTTCACAAACCATTCGTGAATGATTACAAGAAAAGAAATCTTAACAAAAAGGTTGTTTCATGTTTCTACTGTGGAATGTATGGTCACACCATGTATACATGTAGGTTAATGTTGGCTGATGAGAAATAATTTGCAAGAAAATCAATGTGGGTGAATAGATCAAGAGCTTCTAACCGATATGGACCCAAGCAAGCATGGGTACTAAAATCATAGAAGTCTTCTTGTTTTGATGATTTGTAGGTCTGCATGAAGGCTCAAAGAAACAAATGGTACCTCGATAGTGGATGTTCGCGACACATGTCCGGGAACAATGAAATCTTTGCAGACCTCAAGGAAAAGGATGGTGGACTTGTTGCCTTCGGGGGCAAGGACAAAGGAAAAATCGTTGGAGAAGGTAAGATTGGTAAGGGATCTCCTCATAGTGTGGAAAATGTTTTGTTGGTTAAAGGTCTCAATCATAACTTACTTAGTATAAGTCAACTTTGTGATAAAGGGTGCAGTGTGATTTTTGACTCCACGCACTGCACTGTTGTAAATAAAACTACACAAGAAATAATGTTTATAGGCGTTAGACAAAATAATGTATATATGATAGACTTAGATGACACATCACAGAATAATCTTTGCTTAGTTGCAAATAACTCTGACAATGCTTGGTTGTGGCATCGTCGTCTTGGGCATGCCAGTTTTAATGTTCTTTCAAAGTTGTCCAGAAATGATTTAGTTGTTGGGATGCCAAAGCTGAAGTTTGAACCAGATAAAGTATGTGAGGCATGCAGCAAAGGTAAGCAAACAAGAGCCTCTTTCAAAAGCAAGAATGATGTGACTACCACTAGGCCCCTTGAAGTTCTTCATATTGATTTGTTTGGACCTAGTAGAACTCACAATCTAGGTGGCAAGTTATATGGGTTTGTTATTGTAGATGACTTCTCACGATTTTGTTGGGTGTACTTTTTGTCACATAAACATGATGCTTTGAAGGAGTTTGAAGGTTTCTGCAGGAAAGTGGAGATTGAGAAAGGATGTTCCATCAAGAGAATTCAAAGTGATCATGGTAAGGAGTTCGAGAACACTGATTTTGATGAATTTTGTAGGAAGTACGGATACTCGCATACATTTTCAGCACCAAGAACTCCAGAACAAAACGGCATCGTGGAGAGAAAGAACAGAACCCTCATTGAGATGACTCGGACAATGCTAAGCGAGAACAACCTTCCTAGGTATTTTTGGGCGGAAGCCGTTAGCACGGCATGCTACATCATAAACCGAGCTATGGTAAGACCAATCTTGAGAAAAACCCCATACGAACTCTTCAAAGGTAAGAAGCCCATCTCTCACTTGAAACTATTTGGATCAATTTGCTATATTCTTAATAATGGAAAATCTGATTTGGGCAAATTCGATGCAAAAAGTGATCGTGGAATTTTTCTTGGGTACTCTGTTGCTTCTAGAGCATATCGGGTTTATAACCTGAGAACTCTTGTAGTAGAGGAGAGCCCTCATGTTATTGTAGATGAGTCATGCAATGTGAATGTTGATAAAAGCTCAAAATTGCAGGATGAAGAAGAAGAAACCAGTGAAGAGATCCCACCAAAGGCAGCGCAAGGTCAAGCAACTCTAGGAGAAGGATCAGAAAGCAAGGATGATGAAAATCAACAAGGACAGCAGTTTCCTCGGCAGTGGACTTTCCACAAAAGCCATCCTCCCGAGAATGTGATTGGTAATGTAGAAGATAAAATGAAAACTCGATCTTCATCAAGGGAAGTTGACAATTTGGATTATCTTGCATTGTTCTCTCAATTTGAACCGCACTCTATTGATGAAGCCTTAAAGGACAATTCTTGGATCTTAGCTATACAGGATGAACTACACCAGTTCCAAAGGAACAAAGTGTGGTTCCTTGTGCCTCGTCCTAAAAGCCACTCCGTGATCGGAACCAAATGGATTTTCCGAAACTAGTTAAATGATCAAGGAGTGGTAATTAGGAATAAGGCCAGGCTAGTAGCTAAAGGCTATAGCCAAGAGATAGGAATTGACTTTGATGAGTCTTTTGCCCCTGTGGCAAGACTTGAGGCAGTGAGAATTCTTTTAGCATTTGTATGCCATCATGATATTAAACCTTTTCAAATGGATGTGAAAAGTGCGTTTTTGAATGGTTTCATACAGGAGGATGTGTATGTGGAGCAGCCTCCCGGATTTGAAGATCACGCATATCCAGATTATGTTTACAAATTGGACAAGGCGCTTTACGGTTTGAAACAAGCTCCTCGCGCTTGGTACGAGAGGCTGAGTTCTTTCCTTGTCAACAATGGGTTCAAACGTGGTAACATTGAGACCAAAGTAAATGGTAAGAAAGTTTTAATTGTTCAAGTATATGTCGACGACATCATTTTTGGTTCTACTGATATCACCTTGAGTGAAAAATTTGCCAAACTTATGCAAGGTGAGTTTGAAATGAGTATGATGGGAGAATTGACCTTCTTCTTGGGCTTGCAGGTCAAACAAATGGTGGATGGCATTTTCATATGCCAAAGGAAGTATGCTCGAGACTTGCTCACAAAGTACAATTTCAGCAAGGTGAAACCTCAACCCACACCCATGTCAACCTCAATCAAACTCGATCAAGATGAGAAAGGTAAATCTGTGGACCAAATTTTTTTTAGAAGCATGATAGGATCATTGTTGTATTTAACTGCCAGCCGGCCCGATATTCAGTTTGCAGTTTGCTTGTGTGCGAGATTTCAGTCCAATCCGAAAGAAACACACATGTCGGCTGTAAAACGTATTTTTAGATATATTGCTGGTTCAGTACATTTGGGCTTATGGTTTCCGTGTAATTCGAGCTTTGAACTGATTGCTTATTCTGACGCCGATTATGCGGGTTGTAAAGTGGACCGGAAAAGCACCAGCAGGTATTGTCAGTTTCTTGGGGGATGCATGGTCTCATGGGCCTCCAAGAAATAAAATTCAGTGGCTCTGTCAACCGCCGAAGCCGAATATGTGGCTCTTGGTAGTTGCATTGCCCAGGTGCTTTGGATCCAACAACAAATGATTGACTATAGCATCTCCTTCAAAAACACCCTAATTTTGTGTGATAACACTTCTGCTATAAACTTGTCAAAAAATCCGGTTCATCACTCTAGAATGAAGCATATCGAAATTAGACATCATTTCATTCGAGATCATGTTAGTAAGGGTGATGATGAAATAAATTTCATTGAAACAAATAATCAAATTGCCGACATATTTACCAAACCGCTAAATGAAGAAAAAATTACATCTTTTAGGAGAGAGTTAGGGGTGTGTAGAATAGAGGAGTCTGATTCATGAGTTTCTGCATTTTGCATCATACTTAGTGTTGCTAGCATGCATATTTTGCATTTGTGTTTTTCATACTGTTGCATTAGATGGGTCTCCTTTTTCATGCATATTCACCATGTTGCTTGAATTGTAATAAATTGAATTGTGTGAAATTTCCACCTTTGTATGAATTGCATTTCTTCTATTAAATATGTATGAACCCTTTCATTGCACTCTTCTATGGCCACACTATTTTGAATTCAATAAGTGCATCTCAATGGAGCTGATCAATCGAAATCTGAATTGTGGAGAGCATGGTAAATAAACTTCTAAGGCAATCTATCATTTCCTTGAAATATCCTCCCCAAATGATTCAAACCTTAAATATATCTCTTTTCCTTGACCTTCATATGTTTTAATCATTGGGGAATTGAGCCTATCCTTCTTGGTACTCCAAATCTTCAAATTAAAGAAAATCTCCATCTGAACAGGGGATGGGTCGACCCATGGGGTCGACCCCTGTCATTTCACTCAAAACCGGGGCTCGGGCTACTCGTGGGTCGACCCATCGGGTCGACCCGTTACGGGCGGTCGCGGTAAAACGCGAACCGTTCCGTTTTGGAAAGGGCGTGAACGCCCTATTCTTCAACCCTAACACTATAATACAGCCCCAGCTCCCTAGTTCGACCAGCCACCACCTCTTGGAAGCCCCGAAACACTCTATTGCAACCCAACACCGCTCCAGCCCTAAGGCGAGCTCCAACCGGTGGCTACTCGCGGGTTTCTCCTTGCTGCGTCCATAAGCATCTTTCTTCCTCCCAGATCCACTGAGGTAAGGCCATGGTGTTTGGAGAGTCTTTATTTCTGCGTGAGGGGCTCCTCTTTTCGAACCAACAAGATCTAGGAAGCCTCTATAGATTTTGATCTGTCTGGTGGTTCAGATGGCACCCAAACGGCGGTCTTCTCGTCAGGGGGAGGAATCCTGCCGCTCTGCTCGTCAGCGAGAGGAGTTCCACCGCACAAGAGAGATACGATCCAAAGAAAAAGAGTTAGAAGCAATGAAATCACAAGCCTTGGCCTCCGGTAACAAAGCTGCTCACAGAAAAATTCTCCGCCCTCGTGCGGTAGATTTTATGAATTTGGTTGAATATTTGCCAGGCTTAGTGGATATTATCTGTAGTCAACCAAACCTTGATCATTTCATGTCTGCACACCGTCGTGTTTATTACAAGTTAGTGAACTAGTTCTATGGCAATATGTCAATCAAAGCTAACAAGCAGTTTACTGTGGTAAATGGAGAAGTGATTACTTTGACACCCGAATTTCTGGGTAATGCTCTTGGCTTACCATATCATGAAGGTTACACTTTTGGTGATCTTGATTTTGATGAAGAAGAGGTCTATCAAATGATGACCTCTGAGGAAATGGGAGAAAGGTCCACCACCGGTCTGAATGCAAATCGGTTTCCCTCAATGCAGCGCATTCTACATCACATGATGACAACCATTTTGATACCAAAGGGTGGTGGAAGAGACAAAGTTACTGAATTCCATATGTTCTTGTTTTTCTGTCTGATGAAGGGTATCCCTATCAATTTCCCTTCCACTATACTTCTTCACATATCCGCATGCTTGCAGCATACAAATCGCACACTACCATATGCAGCATCCTTGACAGCAGTCTTTGAATCAGCCGGTATTGATTTGTCCAAAGAACGATATCACACAATGCGTGAGAATGACATTTACTCCATCCCCACAATTTGCAAGAACATGAACTATGAGTTAAAAAATGGTGTACTGGTTCGTAAGATCAAATCTGCACAAGTTCAACAACAAGTCATCTCAGAAGAAGAAGAGGACAGTGAAGAAGCTGAAGCTGATCAACCACAACAAGACCCTCCTAGTGAGGCTCTGCCTGATGGGTTTTCTCAGATGATCACTGATAGATTGGATTCCATAGATGGTCGACTAGACAAGCATGGGGAGAGAATGGATGCCCTTATCAATGAAGTAACTGACTTGAGGATTTCCCATGTTGCCTACACTCAGTCCTTCCAAAGGGTCACCTCCTTTCTTGAAGCGAACACTAGTGCTCTGGACGCCCAATCCAGGATGTTTGAAGAAATGATGAATTTACTTAAGAGGGTCACATGCTCCACACTCTCCACCCTCGGACTAGATTATGAAGCTCCTATGATATAGCACAATTATTAACCTGTTCTCCCTCTTCTTTTTGATGATGTCAAAGGGGGAGAAATTCAGATATGTGTGTGCTTGGTTAAAACTATTATATTACAGTATGTGTGGTGTGTGCTTGCTTGCATGTTTGCTTTCATTAGTCTATCTGTTAGAAATGTTGCATCTCATGGCATTGCTCATGTATGCATTTTTGTAACTCGTGAACTCAGACTTTGTAAGTCTTAAAAACTATGTTGTCGGCTAAAACAATGGATGATGCCTTTGACTGGTCAATCTTACAGTGCTTGGATGAGGCCCTGTGTTTTATGTTGTGTTGCTTCTTAAATTTGTCAGCTTGGTGCATGGAAAGAATGTGTATTCAACATCGTGGTTGTGGTTTGATATAATGTTGGGGTTCTCCTACCTTGGTCTGTGGCCTTGAATTAATTCAGCTTGTTAAATCCTTTTGAGCTCACATGGTTATGTATATGGAGGTTTTAGTGTTAAATTTTTGTTGAGGTGTTGATTCAGAAATTTTGTAAATAAAAGTTTTCTTGTCAATCCTAAATTCTAGCATAGTATTTTGTCGTCATCAAAAAGGGGGAGACTGTTGAACCCCCTGCGTGAATGTTCTATTTGTTGGATTTTGATGATGACCAAACACTATATTAGACTAGAACTTTTGTTGAATGAATAAATTTAATCAAACTCATTTTGAACTGCTTTACTATGTAATTACATTTTGCTTCTTAGTTCATGATCCACTAATGATGTCGGAGGAGGTATTTTTGCAGGATGAAGATCATCTCTCTTTAAGTAAGTGTTTTGAATTATGTTTGTCAAAGTTTCAATCTAACTCCAGTTTTGTGTTTTTACAGAAATTTGGAATGAAGCTCACCTCCTAAATCATTCAAGGATGATTGGTGAGATCCAAACAAAATCTTACCCTTTAATAAGTTGGTTTCTTTCATAATTGTCATGGGTTGACCCCAAGGGTTGATCCTTGTTTATAACCAGCTCATATGAATGATTAACATGTTAGAGTTCATGGGGTCGACCCTTGGGGTCGACCCCTTGATGACTGATAGCTCATTTCTTTCTTTTTGTTGAGAAGTAGTTCATGGGTCGACCCCATGGGTCGACCCCTAGGTGATCCCGATCCCTCGGGTCTTTAGTTTTTAGCATTTACCTGCGTGGGTCGACCCCATGGGTCGACCCTTTTTGGCACCCGAGCCCCTCGGGTTACACAATTTTGTCGGTTGGCGCAATGGGTCGACCCCATGGGTCGACCCCTGGATATTTCTTTTGTCGGGCATCATGTCCCGTGTTTCGTGGGTCGACCCCTGGAGTTACGGACCGCCAGTCCGGTTCGAGATCCGTTACGTGGCCGCCGTTTTTGTTCCTCGTTTGCCCTAATGTTGGGAGATCCGAGGCTCCCATCTTGCTACACGTGTCCCCTCTCCTTGGGACTATAAAACCAATGATTAGGGCGACCATAGATGAGAGAAATAGAGGCATATTCGAACTGATCAGTTTTGGTCTTGTAGGAGAAGAAAGCTCGTGGGGAGCCTCTCAAAGCGCGAATAGAAGCTATCTACTTCGAAAAGAGGCCGATCCCTTGCTGATTAGATGCATCCTGAGCAAGAATTGGAGCTTTCCTTCCTTATTTGAAGCTGGGCAACTTGGATCTCGAGCTGCACATCAACATCCGGGATTCTTCTTGAAGATCTGTCTACATCTTGCATCATCGACCAAGAACTGAAGAACCTCAGCTGGGTCATCGTTTGAAAGGGGGATTTCTGGCGACCTCAAGATCTTTATTGCATATACCCTGTTTATTCTATTTCAGTTTTGAAGGATCATTGTATATCTGATTACTTTTCTATTGAACGAAATACTGTGTGTGTGTGTGCGTTTGCTGGTCGCAGCGCACGTGTGTGTGTGAGTGGCTGTGTGCTTCACAACGTGTGTGTGTGGGTTTTCACTCTTTAGTGGAAGCAATCCTCACTCTGTGAGGGGTGGACGTAGGGGACACTGTTGTGAACCCGAACCACCTAAAATCCTCTTGTTCATTGTGGTTTGCTTCTTCGTTCTTTCACGAGTGGGCTTCTTGTCGAGCGGAGTGTCGTTCATATCTCGACTATTCAGATTTCTATATATTTCCGCTGTTTGTGTGTTATCATCAACGGGTGAGAAGAGTGTTCTTCATTTATTATCCTTCCATTACATCTATTGCAAAAGTTTGTAGTTGAAATTTTTTATTGCCAATCAATTCACCCCTCCCCTCTTGATTGCCATCTACCGGGGACAACAGCTCTGACGCCTTGGCTTTGCCTTTGTTGTCTGGCCGAAAGTTCTCTCTTATGATGATGCCAGACTGACTCGGCCTGGGACGGACCTTGGAACTCTCTCCCGTGGCTTGGCTTCCTCGGTTCTGGACCTTAGGCCCTTTATAGGTGGCCTTGCCTTTAGTGAGTAATGGGAATTCATCATTTTTCGCAGGCTCACTTGGTCGGGCTAATCGGGAGAAAGCCTCGGTTTCTCGCCAAACCTGCTGGAGAGTCTCCCTAGCGGCCTCTACAAGATGCAACATTGTCATGGAATTCCCCTGAGTATCGACAACCCCTCTTTGAATGAGGGCTTCAATGAAGTCCTTAACCTCTGGGCATTGCCGAGTAAGGTGAGACACCCTTGCATGATACTTGCAATAGCGGGGGTGACTCTTGGTCGTCTCATTGTAATAAGACGGCGGGTCATGTGTCAGCACCCAGCCATCCTCCAGAAGTTTGTCAAAAATCTTCTCAGTGTCTTCCTTAGGAAAAGAACACTGATGAGATGGTCGCCATCCTGGATACCATAGTGTGGATTTGGGAGGCTGGGAACTGGCTCCCTGGGAACTGACTCCTTCTTCCTGCAGCTAGGGGAACTGGAAGGCTGCTGCAGCGTGAATGACATTGACGGAGAAGTGAAGACTCTCCTGCACATGCGGCTGTGGTGGATCGACCAGGAATTCACCCATATCGACCTTCCCTCGCCTGATTAAGTCTTCAGCAATGTCCTTGAACGGCTCACAGTTGTGGATGATATGGTCAACAACTTCATGATACAGGCAATAGCCCTGATGAAAAGCAGCACCTGGTGTCTGCTCCATGGGTGACGGGCTTATCAGTCCCGCCCGTTGGCATGCGAAGAAGATGTTTGGAGTCTTCTTGCAAGGGAATGAATATAACTTCTCTGGCAGCTCGACTTGAAGTGGAGCCTCCTCGCCTTCCGGTGAGGAGTCCTCGTCTTCGGATGAATCTGAGGACTCTTCAGAGAGCCAGCCCCTGAGCGGAGTCCGGCCAGTGGGTGATACACCCACCTCTCGTATGTGGGTCGGAGCTAACCCCCTAGCAAATGGGCCAAAGGGGAAAGTCGACAGCTGCTCATCAATGCTCTCCAAGAACTGCAGCAGGCGCCTCTGTTCTAGTTGCAACTGTCAGATTTCCCCTCGGATTTTCCGAATGGTTCTCCACAGTGCTAGACATTCAGGGAATGAAGAAGGGGCGGCCCCCGGGCCGGTGTGGGACTGCTGATTTGAAGGCCCGGCCTCGGAGGCGTTGGAGCTCGAAACCATCGCCACCATGTGGACGTCATTGACCGACCGATTTGACCGACTCCAAGCATGCGGCTGTGGTGGGTCGACTACATGGCCCAGCATGTTTACCAAACCTTTTTGAATGAGCTCTTCCGCTATGTTTTTGAAGACATAGCAATCCCCGATGGTATGACCCAACCTCCGGTGATACACAATAGGTAGGATCGTCAGTTTTATCCACCTCCGCGGGCTTCCGCAGATCCGGCAGGGTGATGAGCTACTCTTTCATACATAGATCAAAGAGCATTTTGGTGTGCTCTTTCCTGAAGGAATAGGGCGTCTTCATGTTCTCCGCTAACCGAGACGCGCTTGCTTTGGTATCAGGCTTCTTGTCATTGCCTTTAGATTTTCCTTCTCCCTTTTCTTCATTGGTCGGGGAGAAATCTACAACATTTACCTCCTTGTCGCTAGTCAGACGGTCTTTGGAGGACTTGTCTTTTGTAGAGGCTTGTGTCGGGTGGTCAGCGAAGAACATTTCGATCTCCGCCACCACCGTATTCAGCTGGTTGAAGCTTCTGATGTTTGAACCCAGAAGCTTCTCACTGACTTCTGCCGAGAGACCCCTGCGGCAGATGGTGATCGCGTCCTCAGGCGTCGGAGGGTTATCGCAGCGCATGCTGACGTCCCTCCATCGCTTGATGAAGTCCAATGCTGTTTCACCCTTCTTCTGTCGAAGGGAACAAAGCTCTGCTAGGGAGACTTTGCGTTCGACCATTTGGAAGCAGTCGACAAACTTCTTCTGCATATCAGCCCAATCAGATACTGAGTTGGACTTTAACCTTGCATACCACTGGAAGGCGGTGTCAGTCAAGGACGTGGCGAAGTACTGCAGCAAATATGCCTCTTCCAGGGCTAATTCACCCATGGCCGTCATGTAATAGGCCAGGTGTTCATGCGGAGAGCCCTGCCCGTTGAACTTCTGGAGCTTCGGGGCCTTCGGGCAATCCGACGGAAGCTTCTTGAATTGATGGTGGAGGGGATAAGGCACATTGTACAAATCAACGGTGGCCACTCCCTCCTCATGTTGAGCAAACTTCGCATCTACAATGCGTTCAATCATTTGCTTCTGCGCCATGAGGCTTTTTGCGGCAGGAGTAGCAGATGACAGCGCATTGGCTTCATGCGGCGGGACTTCGAAGTCCACCGACAGTGGGAGTCTTGCAGCCGTGACAGAGGCACTGGCTGCTGCTGGAATCGGAGAAGGCTGCTGATCCGCTCTAGTCGGTGCCGCCTGAGGCGCGGCAGGAACCTCCTTTTCGCGCAAGAGCGACTGTAGCAAGTTCTTGAACTCTTGGTTCTCCCGTCGAAGCTCTTCTAATGCGGGGGCCCGTGGCTCTTCCCCCAGCTCTTCTTCGTGCTGGGAGTGACTATCCCCATCAACACTGTGGACGTCTTCCTGGCGCTCTTCTTGCCGTGCCGGCTCGGGTTGAGATGTACCGGCAGCCGGCGCCTGCTGCGTCTGCGTTAGAATCCGGGAGACCGGCCTTGACCTCCTCAAATATTGGATGGGTTGATCAAGCTCTCCCGAGGTGTTCTCGGGCTGTTTGTCGCCGGAGGTGACGTAACAGGTGAACACTTTGATAGCGTCATTGGTCACCTGGACCACCCGTTTCTTCCTAGGTGGTTGTCGCTCCGGCTTGGGTGGCCTCCCAAGTCTGTCAAAGACATACACTCGGAATGTAGAGGTTTGGGGAGAGCGATCCTCCTCCGTGTGCGTAGAACTGGTCCACGGGGAGATTGGTCGCACCTTCTTGGCAGTTCCCCGACGCTTCTGCCCACGCGGGGGTTGATTCGTTGACCTCGGAGAGGCCGAGGCTTCAGTGCTTGTCGGACTCCGCATACGTTGCAGATCCGACATGCGGAAGGGCTCCTCCGCCCTCGCGCGCCTTATAATTCGGGCCTCCTCCTTGGTGACCCAAATCTTCTTCAGATGGAGCTGGCGCTCCTCCACTTGGTTGCCCCCTGTCCTTGACCGGGCAGCTCGTGGCCTGGGCCGTGGTAGAGGGCCCTGGGTTGCCGCCGATACGGCAAGCTTCTTCTTCTTCGCTCCATCCTCCCAAACTTGTCGGAGGAGCTCGAAGCGGTTGGAGGTAGGAATGGTCGGGACATGACGATCCTGAGGTAAAATCGGCTCGCCTCCATCAAGCCGGATGCGGATGTCTCCGACAATCACGGTTTTGCTGGAGCGAGACGCCGCCGCTGCAGGCTTTGTACCCTTGCGGCTACGACGTTGCCCCCGTTGAGCAGGAGCAATGTTGGTGACGCCCACCGTAGGCACGGCGTCATTGAGGCGGCGGCGCTGCCCCCGTTGAGTAGGGGCGGTACCTCTAGGGGTGGCCGCAGTAGGTCTGGTGCCGTGACGGCGACGGCGTTGCCCCCGTTGAGTAGGGGCGACGTCAGCAGTGACTTGATTGATCGAGAAGACTCGGCCAATAACTGGGGCAGAAGGCCTGACACCTTCAGCCTTTGACGTGGCAGTCAAGGTGGCTCGACTGACTGTAGGGATGAAGGGCTTGACACCCTTGACATTTGAAGAGTTGACCGGATGAACCCGGTCGAATGCTGCAGTAGAGGGTCTGACACCTCCGAGGATGGTCTCTTTGACCGGGCGAACCCGGTCAGCCAATGAAGCAGAGTGTCTAACACCCTCAGTGATTGGTTCCTTGGCCGAGTGAACCCGACCAGTTCATAGGGCTGAGGGCTTGACGCCCTCAGTGGCAGCCTTGTTGACCGGACTAACCCGGCCAGTGGCTGGGGCCGAGGGACTAACACCCCCGACAGTTGTCTTCTTAGTCGAGCGGACTCGACTAACAGTTGAGGTTGAGAGCCTGGCACCCTCAGTGGTGGTCTTGTTGACCGGGCGGACCCGGCCAGCTGCTGAGGTTGAGGGTCTGACACCCTCGACGGTTGTCTTCTTGACCGGGAGGACCCGGCCAGTTGATGAGGCCGAGGGCCTGACGCCCCCGACGGTCGCCTTGTTGACCGAGCGAACCCGGCCAGCAACTGAGGTTGAGGGCCTGACACCCTCGGTAGTTGTCTTCTTGACCGGGCGAACTCGGTCAGTCGATGGAGCCGAGGGCCTGACGCTTTCGACGGTTGTTGCAGGCACGACTGAACTGGCTTCAACCACGGGCACCACGCCCAAGAAGAAGGGCGAGCCGACGACGGGTGGGAAGTCGCCGAAAGCTAGTGGGGTCGCCAGGTATCCGAGCCTGGCGTGGTTGGCGACGATCTCGGGGCCGTAGGTAACGGCGGCCATCGCTGCTGTCGTTGTTGTTGGTGGTGGTGCGTAGCACGAACACAGAAGGGCGCAAGCGTGCGACAAGCTCTCAAATGAGTAGCAAGTTATACCCTCCTCTTCTCGTCATGTAGAAGGAAGAGGAGGAAATCAGAACCTCGAAGAGAGTTTTGGGGAATGACTCTGACAGAAAGAAGAAAGGCAGGAAAGGTCCCATCGGGCGTGCCAATCTGTGAGAGTACGAAAAAATCTAATCCTTTTTTTTCTATCGTAGATAAAATATAGATTTTGTTCTTTTTGAAAAGAAACATCCCCCCATCTAAGTAGAGGGTGATTCCGTGAGTGCGCATCGTATCAGATGATTTGGGTTCGGGTGTTGGACCTCTCCCCACTGATCGGAGTCAGTGTTGATTTACATCGGTTGAACGTCCGAACACTTTTGTTTAACTGTCAAAGAAATCCCAAAGGCCTTCTATAGAGGTTGTGATGTAGAGTGCAAACTCTCTGAAAGAGGCTCATAGCGCCCACTCACTCATCACCGACCAACAACAAAGATTAGGTTAGGGTTTTAACTGAGGCCATGTTTGGGCAAAACCCTGGGATTTGGGAACATGAAAATGATTTGGGGGAAGTCATAGGCATTTTGAGGTGGAGGAAGATTTTCTGGACCCTGAGGGCATTTTGGTAATTTTATCAACCCAGGGGTATTTTGGTAATTTTCCCGGGACAGGGGTATTGCTGACATTTCTGGACTAGAACGGAAGTAGGATCGGGTTCCTGACTCCCCAAGGCGTTGAGGCTCTTTCTGGAAGATTTTAGGGGTTGCTAGGCCATTTTTGGGTTATAGGGGTATTTTGGTAATTTTATCGAACCCTAGGTGGATCCAAGCTGAGGTGGCACCCAAGTGTCGGACTGAGCTGACAACACTCTCGGACCGAAAGAATGACAAGGGGCTTCATAGAAGGCACGTACTTGTCAACTTAGCCGAAGGAGGGGTATAAATGCAATTCTCATAAGTCGAAGGGGTTTTCTTATAATTTTCCCGATCGACGTACAAAGATAATATGTGGAGTACATTGGACATTTTTATGACCCAACTGGATACAAGGATTGTCGGCGAGTTGTCGACTGTACAAAGATCTGCACCAACGCAGGAAGTAGGGACGTAATCTCAATTATAAAAGATTGCAGAGTATAACTGCAAATTACAGGACTTTCGTCTTTTATGGTCCCAAGGAGGACATTTTGTAATTTTGTCATTATAAGGGCAGAATTACATGACTTAGTCATCCCGGGATGTAAAAGACTAACACGGCCCGCTGAGGGGCGTAATTACAAACATATCCCGTAGGGGCATAAGTACAAGACCCGGGCACTTATCCCTCACAGGCTGAAACAAACAGAACAAGTCTTCTCCGGATGCTTTCCGTATGTTGTCCGTGTCCAGATGTTCGTAGTTGTCTCCACTTGGACCCTTAGGGTCTATTTATAGAAGGCGGGAGGGTCCAGAGGGGTCAAATGAGTGAATTTGCCCCGATTCTGTCAAGGTGGGGGTGGCAAAAAGTCATTTTAACCCCTCTGGATGCCAAAAGGGGCTAAATGACCCCGTTGAGGGTGTAAAAAAAAACCTTTTTTTTACTTTGTTTTTTTTGAAAAACCCGAACCCGGAGGGTGGGGCGGACCCCGGCGGGGTCGCGCGACCCCGCGGGACCACCTGGCGGGGTCGCGCGACTCCGCGGCTGGGCCACCCGGCGGGGTCGCGCTACCCCCGCGGGTGGACCGGCGGGGTCGTGCGACCCCGCTGGGTCCCAGTGCGGGGCCGCGGCCTCCTCTTGGCCCGGGAGGGGTCGTTTGACCCCCGAGCATGCTTTTTGGCTCCTCTTCACACCGTTTCGCTCCGTTTTCGTTGTCCCGGGTTGGAGAAGAGCCGTGGTGGAGCTATATATCTCGTGGAGATCGCTCCCTCGCCACGTGGCAGCGCTTCGTCCGTGGAAGGAACATGTTGTTTGTTTGTCTGGCCGTACGTCGCCGCGTAGGGAGGAACTTTTGCGCCCGTCCGTACCGTGTGATATACTTGCTCGGCTACTCTGACCAGTATACGCATACATCTTCCTCGTTAACCTTCTCGCCGCGGCGTCGACCATAATAATATTGTCGGGTCGATAGACCTTGAATCACGGAGATACTCCGTAATCCGACGGTGTCGACGATACGTCGTTCTTCTCGTCGAACGTTGCATAGCAACAATTCCTCAATTTAACTTGAGACAGATTTCGGGTACAATAGATATTCCACCCATTAATAGGGTATCTGTTGTTTAGCTTATCCAATAGTCAAACAGTATTCTTTTAATGGGTTGAATATCCTGCCATTTTCTAGTTGAGAGTCACCCAAAATTGGAAAAACAAAGAACAAGATATCCATGCTGTCCCCACAATCTTTCAGCAAATCATTATATTTTTTAAAAAAGTGTGGAGTGTACCACAGAATCCTTTGGCAAATTATTTATCCACTTGCAAAAAAGGTTTGAGCAAAGATACAAATCAAATGTTGGTGCCAAGAAACCTTTGTTTCATTTATCCCATTGCAGTGGCTACTTTTGAACAATATGAGCTTTATCCTGAATCCTGATTTGATGATGTTTATATCTTTTCATTACTTAGTGCTATAAGGCTATACCTTTAGATTTCAAACTTGTTTTTGCGAGGTGCTAACTACAACATCGAACACGATGTTGGTTTGCTGGTCACTGGATTGACAACTCTGACAATGAGTGCTGGATTGTGCACGTTACAGATGTGCATTCTAAGCATGGCCTCAAAAGTCATCCTTTGGCATCATCCTATTCCGATCCCAGCTGATCTGATCTGATTATGCCATCCATGGCATGTGCAGTGCAGATGAGGAAGGTGGTGATGGTGGTGGCAGTCAGCATAGGCGAGGATGGTGGTGTTGGCATGTGGGCAAGGATGGCCCAATTACGTCCCCCGCCAGCAGCGGAGTGGACACCACCACAGCCCCCTCTTTGCAAGGGGGAGTCCCAGGTCCCCCCCTCGCCGTAAAAAAAAAAGTACCTACCTAAAAAAAGGATGGCCCAATTATCTTTCCTTGCCGAAGAATGTAGGGTTAGGCTATGTTTAGTCTGAATATAATATTATATGAGACTCCCAAAAGTGAAAGATGTCTTATTTCTAAGTTCAGATTTTGGTAGACAGTTGGAAGAGAGAAGTGAAAAAGTTACTCATGCATTGAGTTTGAGCTGGGGTTGTAGAGGAATCTCTCTTCTTTTCCCATGATTGTACTACTTTTGTTATTGTTTTAACATTTGTGGTTCAATCCATTGTCTTTTGGAGGGAAAAAATCATAGACATATTCATAAACATATACCATAGCATGCTAATAATTAGTTTACTTTTGTTTAAAAATATAGAATTGTTTATCATTTTCCCTTATTGTTTTGGAGGGTTGTTTCTTGCTTTCTCCTTTCTTGCTTCATTTCCCACTTTTCTCTTCCAAGTTGGCAAGTATAACTCAATGATGAACATTGCCCCAAGCACTGCTGATGTGACATCAAAGGTGTGCTAGTACCTCCTCTCCCCTCACCCTCCTCCTCCCAAGATGAGATGGTAATGACATGGATTGATTAAACTATAATGGATTCAAGTGTCTGTATTGAGATCAAATTGGACGTAACTCACATCTGTATATTGAATGAACTATCTCTATTCATGTTGAAAAGAATATGGGATGTAACACCACCTTCTCACCACCTTCTCTTAGCCAAAAAGTTGTTACTGAAGGAAACTTGTGTTTGGATTTGCTGGAAAACATACGATATGAGGAATTAGACATGGTAAATGATTTTTTAAGGGCCACTTTGATAAAGGGGTGGGTTAGGGGGCGGGTACGTCACCCCGGGTGGCCCACCCCTAACCCACCCCGGGTGACTTATTCCACTCTTTTAGTTGGATTCAAAAAACCCAAGTTTATCCTGAACCGACCCCGATTAAGGAAAAAAGAGCCAAACAAGAATTAGTCATCCCACCCCGGGTAACCCATCCTAACCGGGCTTACCCCTTTATCAAAGTGGCTCTAAGGCTCTTAACAAAACACGTGTGTATTTCACATGTGTATTTTCTGTTGAATTGAAAGACATCGAAGTACGTTTGCCTTTGTGTTATTGGTTTAGGGGACTTTGGCACATACATGTCAACTTCTATCAAGGCTGGTAATTGCTAGAAAGTGGTTATTGTTTGATGCCAATTTTTCTATCTTCCTGCATCTATACATGCTGCAAGCCTTTGGATTCATTTTTAGTTATTATCTTTTGTTGGAGACATAAATAGTCTTATAGGCAGGGAATGGGATAATACATGCTATGGGAGGATTCATGGCGGCTCTGTTCATGGCACAAGAAATGGTATGGGTGATGCCATTTTTTGACTTTGGTATTGCCTATGATCTAATAACTTCAGATGCATAGAAAGAGAGATAAACACTGAACGGTTAATAATTTATTAAAATGGGACATACAAAAGTTGAATAGATTATTTTCTTTTAGGGAAGTTGACTGATCTTTGTAATCATGGTTTGCCATATCGGATTGTATTGGCCGTATCGTACTGTGCCAGGGCTGGACTGAGACAAATCTGCCCAACTTGGCTTCGAGTCGGTCCGAGACAAACCAACTCATATCATACTAAAGCTGGTCTGAGTCGATCTGGATCATCGATCTGGTAAACCTTGATTGTAATGATTATAAAAGTATCCCAAGAGATAGTCTAGCATCTTGAATGTTAGATTTTAGTTATGGATGTTTGCATCCAAACGCGAAAAAGAATGGGTGTAGTGAATGGTTGTCCCTAGATTAAATGCTATGTAGTCAGAGGTGTGAGGCAACTAGGGGGTCGCCTCACGCCTCAAACACCTAGGCAATGCTCGAGGCGTTTGAGGCGAGATTTTATTAAATAAATATATATTATTCAAAAATTAAATCATATGTCTAAATATTACAAAAATATATTTTTTGAAAAGTAAATATCAAAAAATGCATATATAAAGTCCTATGTAGTCAGAGGCACGCCTAGGCGTTTGAGGCGGTCCCAAACCGCCTCGTTTTCGCCTCAAACGCCTCACTCTCATTCTTCTTCTTCTTTTGGTCCAATCTTGGTTTAAACCTCTTTTATTCAAATCTTATCTTATTTGCATGTATGTATTTTTGCCTCAAATATTAATTATTGTTAATCTTATTGAAAATCTTGATTGTATGTATGTATTTTCTTTGATATTTAGACATATGTTTATATTTTTTGAATTGTACATATATATTTTTAATAAAACGCCTCAAACACCTAGGCCATCGCCTAGGCGTTTGAGGCATGAGGCGACCCCTTGGTCGCTTGGTCGTCTCACGCCTCGGACTACATAGATTAAGTCAATAAATTTCTTAAATTCATTCATTCCTAAGCAAGACTAACACTCCTTGCCATACGTGTAAATTCACTAAACAAAAATAACAAGTGCAATTTTATAACAAAACAAAAACAAGTAACAACCAAACAAGTCAATTACATAATCCCATGACATAAAGTGTTTCAAATAGTCTACAATCATAGTCATAAAATCTCTTTCAACTCTCAAGCCTCCTCATCACTCATAAAAGAGGAGTCCTTATCACTTGGAAGTTCATTCTTTGATTGTTTCTCCTCGGAGCAATGTTATCAGAACCGAACCGGTGTCTGAACCGGCCAATGAGCTGATTCGGTTCGAACCGGTTTGACCGTTCAATCGAACCGGTTTGAACCGTGACGTCATCATAATATTGATGGTCTGACCCGATTCTATAGTCCAAGACAATAAGAAATAAGATATAATGATCAAAATAAAAAAACATACATACATAATTATTAAGTCATGATTATGTAACTATACAAGTAAAAAAATAACAATAACATGGTTAAATAAACTGACCTTAAAATTTTATAATATTCCATTAGTCATGATTAAAAGTTTTCACAATTGACATCTATACTCCTTTAAAGTTTAAACTTTTAAACTTCAAATATATCTAAAATAAAATCATAAATAACAACAAATCAATAATAATAAGATAATTTTGTTCACACGTAAATATCATTTTGAACATCTAAATATTTTTACGTTTATTTTTTTTTGTTTTAAAGAGTGAATCGGGTCAGGTCGGTTCGGACCGGTTCACCGGTCGAACCGCGGTCCGTCCGGTTCATCCAGTTTTTTAACATTAGACTGGATCGGCCTTAATTGGACCGGTTCCTGGGCCGGTTCGCGGTCGGACCGGTCCGACCGGCCGGTCCGGTCCGGTTCTGATAACATTGCCTCAGGGTCAACATCTCTCACGGACCAGTTCGGTTCTGATAACACTACCTCGGAGTCAACATCTCTCACATCTATGGAGTGAGATGTGACAATATTTTTTCTCTTTCCTAGGCGATGCTTTTTGGTTGCCGCCCTTGTGGTTGGTCTTTCCTCTTCATTAACATCGGCAGTGATTTCAACATCTGGCCATGTGAGGTCCTCTCTTTCATCCACAAAATCTTTCTTTTCTGAAGGATTAGCTATCCACTCATCGTAATCATCAATGTCATTCAAAGAAATAGGATCATAGTCACTTTGTTGAAGATGCAAATGACGAGCATGGAGACATTGACTATATTGCACAAAAACGAGATCGTTCAGTTTCTTTTGCTCCAACCTATTCCTTTTCTTTGTGTGCACCTACAAGTATATTGTTAACAATCAATTAAACAAAAAAATACTAAGAGAGCATCTTTTATTTACTTAAATATGGAATTTTTCATCTAACTTACTCAAATATACTCCAATTGTGTTCACAACTAGATGCACTACATGTCAAACTTAAGATCCGAATAACTATCTTTTAAAGGTGAGGTGTGGCAGTGTCAAAGTTCAATCACCAAGTAGCTACACCATAAAGAAATCATAATTCATAATAATTCTTACTCCATGAATGAAAGGAAAATTAGACAAGAAAAACATCCATACCCGAAACCATAGAAGTGCGTTACCTCATGGCCATTTCTCTTTCAAATAACCATTGGGCATACTGATAAGCTGCAAGCTCCTTGAAAATTGTATCTTGGACTGAGGCTTCTGGAGCTAACTTTGCAATGCAATCATATAGCCCTTGCTTAACTTCTTGATTATACTAAATTGTTGAATTAGAGAAATAAAGAGGCAGATTGAGATAAAAGCCAAATGTATGTAAAGGATGGTGCAATTAAAAGTCTCACCGTCTATCAACGATTTCTCAAATTGGACTATATTTGTCAAGCTTTTCATTCACTGCACTCTTAATACTCTCCTTTGCATGATCCGTAGCCTCATAAATATAGCCCATAGCTATCTTTTCTCCATCGGTCAACCATAGAACCATAACAAGGGGATTGAACATTTACAATGAATATGCCTCACCATTCCAAAAAGAAGTCTTCAAGATTATGCCCTCTAGCATCTTCCCTTCATTTTTTTTGGCTCAGATTGTTACTAGCAAGTCAATCAACATATGTAAACATCCTTCTCAAGCTATCTTTGCAATCAAGTAGACTCTGCAAATTTAAGTAGTTGGTGGCAAAGCGAGTGACAGTTGCACGTGCAAGATTCTTGTCATTTGTGTACTTTCTCATCGTAACAAGAATCCTTGTGTACTCATAAACAAATGTAGTCACTATTTTGGCGTTATAAATGGTTCCTTTCATTGGGGACAATTTGGAAATGTCCTCCAACATCAAGTCTAAACAATGGGCAGCACATGGTGTCCAAAATAAATAAGGATGGGCTGACATCAACATTCTCCCGACTTCCACATAACTAGACTCATTGTCTATCATAATTTGGATGACATGCTCAACACCAACTTAATAACCTTGTCCAATAAATCTTCCAACAATTTGTCATTTTTCATGTGTGAGGAAACATCAACTGATTTCAAGAAAACAATCCCATCTAAATACAGAGAGTAAGACAGAATGATAGTGAGAGAGAGAGAAAGAAAATAGATTGAAAGCATCCACTGATTTTAGGAAAACAATCCCACCTGCAGAGTTCACAAGAAGGTTGATCAGTGTTCGCCCCTTCACATTTGTTCAAGCATTGGACATCATGCTACAACCATATCTCATCCAATTTTCTTGTTGGGCATCCACCAACTTTTGGGTTGTTTTTATCTCTTTATGCAAAATAGTCTCACGAATCTCGTGATAGTTAAGCCCTTTGAATCTCGGACCGTATTGCCCTACAGCTTCCAACATGGTTTGAAAGCTCCGTAGGTGCACGGTATTGAATGTGATTCCAGCTTGATAAAAGAAATTTTTTTGATGCTCCTTTTTCAATTTTTTTTTCTTTTACAGTTTTAACTTGCTCCAGATTAGGAGTGTAGAATTTGTCCATAGCACCTTTCATCCGTGGTTGCTTTGCAATAATGTCATCAAGTAGATTAACTTGAGATTCATTTGTGGATCGAGATGAATCCTTAAACAAATCATCTCTACATTTAGACTCACCATTTGCAGCTTCTCAGTTTTAGCTTGCTTGGTGTTTTGCATATATTCTTGGATTTCTAGCTTCACCTCCACGGGAACCTTTTGGCAGGATGTCATGTTTGTAGATATGCCGGCTAAATGTTGCTTCAATTGGTAAATCCCTCCTTTGGACACCTTTTTACAAAAATTACATGTCAATTCATCTCTATTGTTTGGATTGGTAGAAGTTCCATATTTTCACCCAATGTCTTTTGATATGCTCTTTTCTACATTGGACCTTTGAGTGCTTGCATTTGACGATGCACCATTGGAGACGGACATAGAAGTAGGTGGTGTCCTCGTAGACATGTTAAAAAAATAAAATGACAAATTCAAATAAAATTAACAACAATTTTAAATAACATTACACAAAAATAAATCAAACAACAACTTTTTAAAAGAGATATTATTGACTGTTTAGGACCCAAAATTCTCTAAAGTCCAAATAGAATAGAGATCGTTGCCGTCGTCGACGTTGACGCCGATTGCCCTGCACAATTGATTATCACTGTGAGAGGCAGAGAGAGAGAGAGGGTGAGAGAGGGGATTGGCCTCTCCCTTTGACTATGTGTGTGCGTGTGTGTTTATGTTAGAGAGAAATAGAGAGAGGGAGAGAGAGAAAGAGAGTGAGAGAGGGTGAGATAGAGAGAGGGGCTCGACCCCCCCCCCACCCCCCGACTGTGCGTGTGTGTGAGAGAGACAACGAGGGAGAGGGAGACAGAGAGGGAGAGAGGGTGAGATAGAGTGAGAGAGGGGATCAACCCTTCCCTCTAACTATGTGTGCGTGTTTGTGTGTGTCAGAGAGAGAGAGAGAGAGAGAGAGGGGCTCAGGGCTGTGTGCGTGTGTGTCTGTGTGTGAGAGGGAGATAGAGACAGAAGGAGAGGGAGACAGAGAGAGAGGGTGCGTGCGAGAGAGTGAGAGTGAGAGAGAGTGAGATAAAGTGGGAGAGGGGCCGGGCCCCTGTGCGTGAGAGAGAGAGAGAGAGATGAAGTGAGACAAAGAGAGAGAGAAGGGCCAAGCCCGCCCTTTAGGGCTGTTAATGGGCTGAGCTTGGGTCTGATTTAGGTCGGCCCGCCCTGCCCCAACTCATTAATTTTAAGGCCTAGGCCGAGTTAGGCCCGGGCTATGTCAGGTTGGGTCGGGTCGGGTCGGGCCTAATTTTTTCATAGGCCTGACTTTGGCTTGGCCTGGCCTGATCCGGTCCAGTCCGACAAATTAAATGAAATCAATAATAAAATATATAATAATATAAAATTTACAATAATTAAATTAATTAGAGTTTTAGATGTTAATTTGTTTAGAAAGAGAGTTTTTAATTTTCTAATTAAACAAAATAATATATTTTAATTTTTTTAATTAAATAAAAAATTGAAGCGAGAAAAAAAGAACTTATCAGGTTGGCTCGTTGGCCGAACTCAAAGCCCTAGCTTGGCCCGCTGGCCTAGTTAGGCCGAGTTTTTAGGCCCGACTAAGGGGCCATGGGCCGACAAGGGCGTGGTTGCCTTGGCTGAAATCGGGTCAGGCTTGGGCTCGTCAAGTCGAGCCAGCCCGACCCATTGATACCCTTAGAAGTCCCTCTCTGTGCACGCGTGTGTGAGAGAGAGAGAGGGAGGGGCTGTCGGGCTAGGGTGTGTGAGAGAGAGAGGGAGAGGGCGGACGACAAGCGGGCGGCATGCCGTGTGTGTGAGAGAGAGACAGAGAGAGGGAGAGGGAGACAAGTGGAGTACCGTTGCGGTGGCCGCTCGCCGGTCGTTTGCTCTACGGTGTCCGCTCGTCGGGCCACGAACACCACTCGTTGGAGCACGAACGCCACAAGGGGGGAGACGCGAAGGGTGTCTAGGGTTTCCTTCGGGGGGAGGAACGGATGAATAATGGGGAAGGGTTTGATTCGGGGGAAGAAGACGAGCGTTTATAGCTCGAATCCGGTTCGCAGTGGGCTATCGGGTCGCGGACGAGTTCGTTGGCGGGTGATAGGCGGAACTGGTTCACAGGGTGGGCTAGCGTACTGGGCCGAGGCGATTGAGGCGGGCCGGGCGCGCCGAGGAGGCGGCCCAAAAACGGTGGAGGCGATCGCCTAAGCGATCTGGGCCGACGCGAGGCGAGTTATCACCGTCTTGTCTCGCCTTAGCACTTAGTAGGGCTGTCAATGGGCCGGGCCGGCTTGACCGGCGCGTGGGCCTGGCCAGATTTCGGGGCGGGCCGCTAGGCCCTTTTCGGCCCGTGGCCCCTTAGTCGGGTCTAAAAGCTAAGCTCGATTAGGGCCTCTGTTGGTCCCGAGATTTGAGTTTGACCCGTGGGCCGGTGTGAGACACGGAAAAATCTATTTCTGGTTTCTATCGTAGATAAAAATATAGATTTTGTTCTTTTTGAAAAGAAACATCCCCCCTAGGTGTAGAGGGTGATTCCGTGGGTGCGCATCGTATCAGATGATTTGGGTTCTAGTGCTGGACCTCTCCCCACTGACCGTAGTCAGTGTTGATTTACATCGGCCTAACGTCCAAACACCTTTGTTTGATTGTCAAAGAAATCCCAAAGTCTTCTATAGAGGTTCTGATGTGGAGGGCAGGCTCATTTGAGAGACTCTCCATGACCACTCATTTACCACCAACATGTTAATAGAGTTAGGGCTAGGTCTGAACAAAACCCTAAGATTTAGGAATAGAAACGCAAATATGCGGAAGCCGGAGGCCTTTTTGAAGTAAAGGGGAGTTTTCTGGACTCCGAGGGTATTTCGATAATTTTACCAACCCAGGGGTATTTTGGTAATTAGGGCTGAGTCTGAGCAAAACCCTAAGACTTGGGAGTAAAGATGCAAATATGCGGAAGCCGTAGGTATTTTTGAAGTGGAGAGAAGTTTTCTGGACCCCGAGGGTATTTTGGTAATTTTACCAACCCAGGGGTATTTTGATAATTTTACCAAGTCAGGGGCACTTCTGAAATTTCTGAGTTGGAACGGAGGTAGGATCGGGTTCCTGACTTCCCAAGGCGGTGAGGCTCTTACTGGAGGGTTACGGGGGCTGGTAGGCCGTTTTTAAGTCGCAGGTGTATTTTGGTAATTTTACCATGCCCTACATAGACCTAGGTTTGAGGTAACACCCGAGTGTCGGACTGAGCTGACAACATTTCCAGACCGAAAGAATGATAAGGGGCTTCGTAGAAGACACATAACTGTCAACTTGGCCGAAGGAGGGGTATATATGCAATTTTGTGAAAGTCGTGGATTTTCTTATAATTTTCTCCCGAGGACATACATAAAACATGCTGAGTGCTTTTATAGTCCGAATGAGTACAAGGGTTGTCGGCGAGTTGTTGACTGTACAAAAGTCTGCACTAACGCGGGAAGTAGGGACATAGCCCTAAATATAGAAAAGTGCAGGGTAGAACCGTAGAGAACATGACATTTTTGTTTCTCGGGCCCCGGAGAGGACATTTTTGTAATTCCCCATTATGTGGGTGGAACTACTTAATTTAGTCGTCCCGGGACATAGAAACTTGCAAATATGACCCACTGAGGCGCGGAATTACAAAAATACCCTCATAGGGGCATATACACAAGACCCGGGGACTTACCCCTCGCGGGTCAAAACAACGAACAAACGATCAAAGCGCTCCGAGTGTGCTCCGTAGGTTGTAGCTTGTGTCGCCCTTCCTTCTGGACCCCTGGGGTCTATTTATAGAAGTGGGAACCTCCCCGGGGTCGTTTGGACCCGTACGGGTTAAACATGATGGAAATGACCCCGGGGAGGTGTTTTTCTTGATTTTCGTGCGCGGGAGATGGAGGATGCCCGGGGTGGGAGGCCCCCCCGGACCCGTCCGGGGTCAAATGACCCCGGGCAGGTCCGAAGGGACCTCCCCGGGGTCAATCGACCCGACCCCGGGCAAGACTTGCCCTGGGTGGATTGACCCCGGGCAGGTCCCCCTCCGACCCCAGGCAGGCTTGCCCGGTCAATCGACCCCGGGCAGGTCCCTCCGGGGTCAAACGACCCCGGGCAGGTCCTGCCCGGGGTGGTTTGACCCCCGGTGGGTCCTCCAAGGGTCGAATGACCATGTTGAGGTCACCTCGGGGGCCGCGCGGCCCCGGGAAGCCAGGCGACCCCGTACGGGTCCCCCCGGCCCCGGACCGGTCCCTCTCACCCCGGACGGGTTCTTTTCACCCCGGCGGGGGTTTTTTTGCACACAAAATTTGCTTCCTACAAATGCCCCCCACGTCAAAGCCGGGGCGGAGGCGGACGGTCCGTGCCCTCTGTAGAGCTGCACCTTACTGCTTCGTTGCTTTCCAGAAAGCGGAGGGTTTATGATGGCTTGCCTCGGAGAGGCTTGTTGTCCCGGAGTTGATATAGGCCTGCTTCTGAGAGACTTGTTGGCCTAGAGTTGATGGGGGCTTGCTTCTGAGAGACTTGTTAGCCCGAAGTTGATGGGGGTCTACTTCTGAGAGACTTGTTGGCCTGGAGTTGATGTAGGCCTGCTTCTGAGAGATTGTTGGCTTAGAGTTGATGGGGGCTTGCTTCTGAGAGACTTGTTAGCCCGAAGTTGATGGAGGCCTGCTTCTGAGAGATTTGTTGGCCTAGAGTTGATGTAGGCCTGTCTCGGAGAGATACATCCATCTAAGTCGTCGTTGGTTGACTGTTGAGCTGTGATAGCTGGAAACTGACATTGGCCGACCCTTGGGCTGTGTTGGCCAAAAGTCGTTATGTCGGCTGACCACTGGGGTATCATTGAAGATATGTCAGCTGACCACTGAGGTATCATTGAAGATGCGTCGGCTGACCGTTGAGGTATGTCGCCGAATGGTGAAGCTGGCTAATCGTTGACTCGTGATAGCCAGAGTTGACGTAGATTAGCCCTTAGGGCATGTTGGTCTGGGTTGATGTCGGTCGTACCCGGGCTGAGGCAGATACCATCCAGCACCGAGTGCAGTGCCACCCTTGGTAAAGGCATCATGACTTGTACATCAAAATTCTGTACATTTCATTTTGCTTCGAAAGGGCACTCATCGGATCATGTCTCCTTTCTTGGCTTTAGCTGGTGAGGTTTCATAGCCGCTTTGGAGTTTCCCCACCCTTGGGATGGAGTGGCCGAATGGTCCTCAACTTAGTGTAGCATTGTCAGATGCATACATTTGATCTCCCTCGGGACGCCTGGATGATTGAGCTTGCGTCTTTATGGGAAGAGTTCGCCCACCTTCGCGCTATTTAGGAGCGGAGGCGGAGGACTCAGCTGACGATTCAGCAGGAGGAGGAGCAACTTTGCAGGCTTCGGAGAGCCTAGGTTGAGGTGGGCGCCCAAGTCAAGGCCGCTTACGAGCGCGAGCAGATGGCCTTTTCTTTTCTTTTTTTTCACTTTACCAGCCCTACCGCCTTTTCGGGTTTTCGCCAGGACTGGCCCCCTTTAACTTTTTCCAGTGCGCCCTTACGGGTTTTCACACTGAGGGGTACCCATTTTTGCCTAAGGCGCCCTTTCGAGTTTTCACCTTAGCCGGGTTAAAGTCTTTTTGCCCTTGATTGCTCCCCTAACGGAAACAACCAAGTCCGCTGGGGCATCAATATTTTTTAACCCCGTTTTTTTTTTTGAGTACCTATAATGCCAAAAGGCGGAGAGGGTTTGGCACTCCCGGAGGGACATGTGTGCCGCACCGGTGGGACAAGTGGGTGGATTTGACCGCCCTAGTGGGATGCGCTTAGTCAAATCTAAAAGCTGATAGGTTGGATGGGCCGGCAACCCGAGGAGGGAATGCATAGGCCAAGCCCGGTTGGGACAACAAAGGAGTAAGCTCAAGGGTCCGAAGGGGACATGTGGGTCAAACCTGGAAGCCGATAAGCAAGATGGGTTGGCAGCCGGAAAGGGCCATACATGGGCCAGACCTGAAAAGGACGAAAGGAGGGGATTTGACAGCCCGGGTGGGATGTATGAATCAAATCTGTGAGTCGATAGGCAAATAGGGTTGGCAGCCCGACAAGGGCATGTGGAGGCCAAGCCCGTGGGGACAAAGGAATAGACTTGACGATCCCGGTGAGATATATGAGTCAAGTCTAAGGCCAAGAGGCGAGATGGGTTGATAGTCCGAAAGGGGCATGCAGAGGTCAGACTCAGAAGAAGGAAATGACAGATTTGACCGCCCTAATGGGACGTGAGAGTCAAACCCGAAAGTTGATGAGCGAGATGGGTTAGCAGCCTGAGAGGGCATGCTGAGGCCAGACCCGATGGGATATGTGCCAGAAGGCATGATGGGTTGGCAGCCCGAGAGGGCATACTGAGGTCGAACCCGGAAAAGTAAAATGAGCCGAAAGGCATGATGGGTTGACAGCCCAAGAGGTCATACTGAGACCAATCCTGACGGGAAAATGAGCCAAAAGGCCAGATGGGTTGGTAGCCCGAGAGGGCATATTGAGACCAATCCTGACGGGAAAAAGAGTCAAAAGGCAAGATGGGTTGGCAGCCTGAGAGGGCATACTGAGGTCAAACCCAAGAAGTCAAAATGAGCCGAAAGGTAGGATGAGTTGACAGCCCGAGAGAGCATGCTAAGGTCAAACCCAATGGGATAAAAAAAGGGTAAGTGGGTTTAACTGTCTGAGAGAGACATATGAGCTAAACTCGGAAGCCAATAGGCGAAATAGGTCGGCAGCCCGAAAAGGGCATGCACAGGCCGAGCTCGATGGGACATATGAAGGACAGATTGGATGGTCTGGAAAGACACATGATCCGAACCTGGGAAGCCCAAAGCATAGGTAATTCCGATGGGATAGAGTATGACAAGGTCAGGACGTCGATGGGACTAGGTGTCATAAGATGACATGTAAGGCTTAGCCATGGCATCAATATGATGTTTTGGCCATGATGGGGTGGAGTCATTGACTTAGAGTCACCCATAGAATAAGCAGGGAGATAAACTTAATTTTTTTCACATTACCAATCCCACCGCCCTTTCGGGTTTTCGCCGAGACTGGCCCCCCCTTTAGCTTTTTCCGGTGCGCCCTTTTGGGTTTTCACACCGAGGGGTTGTCCATTTTTGCCCGAGGCGCCCTTTTGGGTTTTCACCTCGACCGGGTCTATGGCCTTTTTGCCCTCAGCCAACCGTTGAAGGCCAACTGAGTCCGCCGGGGTATCAATATTTTTAACCCCCCCTTTTTTGTTGAGCTTGAACCTTCAATGAGGAGAGGTAATGTCCTGTGAGGACTGTTGTAGAAACTCGTGCGATGGCGCATGATAGAGCTTCATATGCTTGCCGTTGAGGGGAGGGAAAGGATTATCTCCCTTGTGGTCAAAGACCGTATAGGCCCCTCCTTCATAGACCTTCTGAATGACATAAGGTCCCTGCCAATTAGGCTGGAGTTTGCCGCTGGATCTTCCCGCGAGAACCTCCTTTTCTTTAATCATGACGAGGTCGCCTTTCTTGAACGCCCTTTGCTTGACCAGCTTATCATAGGCACGTGTCATGCGGGTTTGATACACTTGTAAGTGCTTGTAGGCTTTGAGTCTTTCACCTTCAAGGTTGGACAACTCTTCAAGCCTACTCTTCAAGCCTCCTTTCTATCTCGGACTGGTCTTGGCCTGGCAATCCGGCGTGCACAGCAACGCGGTAAGATGCCAGCTCAATTTCCACAGGGACCACCGCTTCGGCTTCGTAGACCAAAGAGAATGGGGAGCAACCTGTGGGGGTTTTGTAAATGGTCCGGTAGGCCCATAGGGCTTCATGGACCTTCTAGCCCCAATCCTGCTTGCGGCCACATACTATCTTGGACATCAGCTTGCAGAGGGTTTTGTTGAAGGCCTTGGCCAACCCGTTGGCTTGGGGGTTGTAGACTGATGATGTCCTCCAGTCAATATGGAATTTGGCCGCCAAAGCATAAACAGTCTTGTTCCTGAATGGCGTCCCATTTTCGGATATAATCCAGCTGGGGGTGCCGAATCAATATATGATATAGTGCCTCACAAAGCTGGCAACTATCTCTCTTGTAACTTCCCGTAGCGGGACGACTTCCGCCCATCTGGTGAAGTAATCAGTGGCGGCCAGTATGAACTTGTGGCCTTGAGATGATGGTGGGAATGGCCCCACAATGTCCATGCCCCACTCCGCGAATTGCCAAGTAGGCGCTGTTGGATGGAGCGGATTGGGCGGCCTCCGAGGCACTGACCCGAATGCTTGGCATTGGTGGCATGTACGAGCATATTGGTTGCAATCTTCGTACATGGTGGGCTAATAGAACCCCTTGAGTTTGATGCTGTTCTTTATCTTAGCTCCTGCTTGATGTGCGCCACACAATCCGGAGTGGACCTCGTGCATCACGGTCTTTGTTTCCTTTGGTGAAAGGCAACGTAGGAGGACCGATCGGTCTCTTTCATGGACGAGTCTGAAGAGCAGACCGTCAATCAGCTGGTAGGATGTTGCCCTGTGTAGCAGTTGCACCCTCTGAGCCCGATCGGGAGGGAGCCAGCCACTCTTTATCTTTATGATCGGCTCACGCCAATCTTCTTCGGGAGCATTCTCCTCTTGAATGTTGTTGACCTCGTAGACAGTGAGGCCGGATTCTTCGTCGAGCACACTTGGCATGAGCCTTCGGTGTCTGACAGTGATACTTAATTCTCCCTCAGGCGGGAGTTTTAAGGCCGCTGCCAACTTTGCAAGAGCATCAGCCTAGGAGTTGTTGCCTCTGGGGACATGGCCTATTTCGAATAGGTAAAATTTTTCTTTGAGCCTCATAACAGCTGCATGATAGGGGACGAGCTCCTTCCGGACGTCATAGACACCCAAGACCTGCCAGATGACGAGCTGAGAATCTCCGTAGACTTTGATGCACTTGATGTCCATCTCTAGTGCCAGTTGAAGCCCAATGATTAGCGCTTCATACTCTGCCTCATTATTAGTCAAGGACTTCATGAGAGCGCAAAAGTTGTGGAGGATGTCGCCTTGTGGAGATACAAAGACTACCCCCGCTCCCGAGACATAGTCTATGAGGCCGCCGGCCCTTTTGATTATCCGAGAGGCACCATCAAAATATAACTCCCAGTGTGGGAGGTCAAGGGTGAGGACACCCGGCTCCATCTGTGGTGGGACTTTTTCAGAATGCTCCCCATTTTCTTGAGAAGGCACTAACACCTCTTCGTCGAGCAGCTCGAAGTTGAGTGGCGAATCTTCTGGCACAGGGTGCGCTGCCAAGAACTCCGCCATTCCTTGCCCCTTGATCGCCTTGCGTGGGACGAAGGTGATGTCAAACTCCATGAGGATAAGTGCCCACTTGCCGAGCCTACCGGAGAGGACGGGCTGACTTAGCAGAAATTTCAGTGGGTCACATTTTGAGATGAGCTCCACCCGATGAGCTAGCAGGTAGTGTCTTAGCTTTTTGACAGCAAATACTAAAGCTAGGCACACCTTTTCCATAGGAGCATACCGATGCTCGGGCCCAATCAGCTTCCGGCTAAGGTAGTACATCGGCTGCTCTTTGCCCTCTTCATTGATCTGGGCTAGCAACGCCCCCAAAGAGGCCTCCATGGCAGCAATGTAGAGAATAAGGGGCATCCCTCTGACAGGTGCCCCTAAGACTGAAGGAGTCAGGAGGTATTCCTTAATTTGCTCGAAGGCCTTCTGGCAGTCTTCATCCCAGATGAAGGGTGCTCCTTTCTTCATCAGTTTGCCGAAAGGTAGGCATCTCCCAGAAAGATTAGAAATAAATCACTTAATATAGGCGAGCCTTCCTTGAAGAGATCTGAGCTCTGTCAAGTTCTTAGGCGGAGGCAGTCCTCTTATAGCCTTGATTTTGTCGGGGTCGATTTCTATGCCTCGATACCTGACAATGAAGCCAAGGAACTTGCCCCTGGAGATGCCGAAGGCGCACTTTATTGGGTTCATCTTGAGCTGGTACTGTCGAAGCCTTTCGAAGACTCGACGCAGGTCAGCCAAGTGATCTTCTCGCCTTTTTGTCTTGACGACCAAGACATCGACGTAGCATTCGACAAAGTCATGCAGCATCTCGTCAAAGATCTTGGTCATTGCCCTTTGATAGGTTGCGCCGGCATTCTTCAGACCGAACGACATCCTTTTGTAGTTGAAGATCCCTTTAGGAGACCGGAAAGCCGTATGGTCTTTGTCTTTGACGGCCATGCGGATTTGATTATAGCCTGACGATCTGTCCATGAAGGACAATGCTTCGTGACCATTGTCTCCGTGATTGGGACATGGAAGTCGTTCTTTGGGCATGCCTTATTCAAATCCCTGAAGTCGATGCAGACTCGGACTTGGCCATTCTTCTTCTTGACAGGGACTATATTGGCGAGCCACACAGGGTACATGCAAGGCTCTATAAAGTCCACGTTGAGCATTTTGTCAACCTCAGCATTGACCTTCAGCTCTAGCTCGTGGCGCATACGCCTTTGAGCTTGCTTGACTGGCTTGACTGTTGAAAGTATTGCCGGCTCATGTTCAGCCACAGAAGGATCGAGTCCGGGCATTTCTTTGTAAGTCCAGGCGAAACAATCCCTGAATTCTTCAAGGAGCTGTCGATACGACTGCCTTTCTTTCTCGCTGAGGAGAGCACTTATGAAAGTGGGACGATAGTCACTTTTGCTTCCGAGATTGATCTCAATCAACTCGTGCACAGTTGCCTGACCACCGTCTTCAAGCTCCGGTGGAGTTGGTTGGAGGTCGATGAAGTCTCCCTCATCGTCAGTGTTGGCTTCATAGACATCAAATTCTTCGAAGCTCTTTTGCTCGTGGCTTGAAGCCGAAGGGCTTACTTTATCTTGCCGATGGTTAGCAGGTTGGGCTGCTCCTTCCTCCGAAGGGTGGTCGTTGTCAACTCCCGATGAAGGTGATGGTGTGGCTGGCGCCTCACCGGGCTCCCTTACAGAGTCATCAATCTTGGGCTCAACTTCAGCTTGCCCGTGATGAGGAGGTAGCAGTCTTATAGCATTGATTGCATAATAGACCTCGAAGTCCGTCTCCTGGTCATAGCCGAGTCCCCGCGTATCTTTGCGGGAGAAGGGAGGCTGCCCACGGACCTGCGGCTGGTTCCACAGCTGATGAAAATATGCTACTCGTGCGGGGTCCTGAGCTTGTGAGATGTGCTGCTTTTTACACATTTCCCTGATGTGCTTCGGCATATCGTCCATCTTTTGGACTGGCTCTGGCGCCACTTCGGCGGCAGTATCCCAGCCGAAGTCATCTTCAGGAGGGCCTGGTGGGACTAAGTCACCTTTGTAAAAGATGATCGGCTTGTCCCCCTTGCCCTTGTAACGTCTCCTTCTCCGTTGATAGGAGACTGTGAAGGTCTTCAACTGTTCCACCTCATGTTCTTCCCATTGGGACGAGAGTTGAAGGCACTTGGGCGGTAAGGAGATGCTTCGGTCAATGACCTGGCTGATGAGGTTGGCTTCGAAGTCAACACTTCGCCTCTCCGATTGGGTCGGCTTGGAGGCGGCGCTGAGGTAAGCCTGTGCGGCTTTACCATGTCTTGGTTAACAGTGAACAACTGTCCCTCCTCGACTTCATGGTCCACTTTTTGCTTCCCTTTGTCTTTTATAGGCTCGGGGATTGCTAGAGTGGGCTTCCCTAAATATAGCGAAGCATCGGCCAGATGGCACTCATTGGGGTGGAACGGGGTCTGATATGCAAAGACAGTATGTTGCTCCCTTTTCTTGGCATATTTAATGCACTGGTGCAGAGTTGAAGGAACGACCCAATTTTCATGGAGCCACGGCCTTCCAAGGAGCACTTTGTAAGATGTGTCGGAGTTGATAATATAGAATGTCGCTTGGGTGATAAAATCGGCCAAGGCTAGTTTGACCTCAACCTGACCAAGCGCCTCTTCGGAACCCTGATTGAATCCCGAGATTTTGACCGCAGTCACCTTTTATAAATAAGGTGCCAAGTATAGAGACTTGAAAGTCTTCAAAGGCATGATGTTGACGGCTGCTCCCGCATCAATCAGGATGCGATTGACATCATGTCCATTGATCGTCCCTCTCATATATAAGGGGCGATTGTGGCATGGAGAGGACAACAACATGTCTTTGTCTGTGAAGGAGATGTTGGCTGTGAGTGCCTCATATGTCTGGGCTCGTAACTCTGCGACGTGGGCTTCATAGGCCTCCGGGTCTTGGAGTATCTTGACAAGAGCCTCCCTGAGGTCTTTGTTCCAGGCGATGGCTTCTCAAATAGTAACATTTGTAGGAAACCGCTTCATATGATGAATAATTTTGCGGTCTGCCCTGGCACGGGTCTTGTCAAATGGCGGGATGATCTCCGCCAGAGTCTTCGACGCCTGGCGAGGCTTCTCTCGCTTGGAAGGGCGGTCCTCCGTATTCTGGCCTTCCGCATCTTCTTAGAACAGCGGTGCCAAGGATTCCTCCGGAGGTGGCAAAGGCTCGTCATGCTGGTCTTCTTTAGAAGGACCGGCCTGGCTCACGGGCTCGACCCTATTGGAGGGGCCGGCCTGTTCTGACGCCTTCTCGGGCATTGGCGAGTTGGCTGGCTCCTCTTTTTCATCGGAGGAGGTGATTGTAAAAGGGACGTCACCCGGTTTAGCCGCTGAAACGGGGCGTGAACCCTCTGAGGGGCTGAAGATGAAAGGGATTTCCCGAACTTGGGTTTCTGAGACAGGACTCGGCTTCTCCCCTCTGAATATTATGACCGGGTCGAGGGCCAGGGGACCTTCAAGTCCACGTCCTCGGCCACGACCTCGGCCATTTCTTGCCGAGCGACGCTGATATGTTGCCATAGGAGCCTTGCCTCCGGTGCTATCAGCCGTAGGAGAATAAATGTTGTCGGGCGGCGGGATCGCCACCATGTTGCAGGAGAGCTCTTGCAGCATTTCTTCGAGCATCTCAACAGTGAGCTCCTCATCTTTGTAGAATAAGGAGAGCTCCTCCGGGATTGGGAAGTCTTCACCTTCTTCAAGACGGTGAGCCATATCTCGGAGCCATTGAAGAAGCCGGGCTTTTCACCCAAATTTATCCTAAGGAATGTATTCGTCCAAAGTGACGACCCTGGTGGGACGAGGGGGAGTGTACTCCTCTAGCTCGTCTATGAGCTTTTGAAGTCTTTGTAGAGGAGTTGGCTCCTTAGGGGCCTCCATAGCAGCTGCTTGCTCAGCTTGTTTCTTCAATCTCCTCTTCAAATTCTTTCTACAGTTCTTCTCTTGCTTCTTTTGGCGTGCCGCCTCTTGAGAAGAAAGTGGACTTCGCTTCAGAGGTGGGACTTATTTGCCCCCAGAGATGTTCCGGGCTGGCTCCTTAGGAGCTTTAGTGCCACAGCCTTTCCTGGGGACAACCTTGGTCCAATTGGCCTCCTTCGGCTGAGCCTGGAAGGTAGCATTGATTGCCTGAGCGATTATTTCAGGAGGCAACTCCTGGAACTCTGCCAGTCCACCGTGAGGCCCCTGAGGGCGTTGTAGTTCCACCAATTTTGCTTGGGCTGATGGCTTGGCTTGCTTGAGCTGTTGAGGCCTTTCTATAATTGGCAGGTTTGCTGGCTTGACGGGAGTCTTGACCAGAGGCCCCCTCACCTCCTTTTTTTTTTTTTTTTTTGACGGAGGGTTTCCCCTTATGACGACGCCAGGTTGACTCGACCTGGGGAGAGGTTTGGAACCTTCCCCCTCGGCTTGGCCTTTCGGGCTTCGGGCCTTAGGCCCCTCGCACCTAGCCTTGCCTTTGGGGTCCGGTTGCGGATTACCACTGCCCGAAGACCCGTCCGGTTGGACTTGCTGAGAGGTGGGTTTGATCCCATGCAGCTTGGTCTGCTCCTGTTGGACTTGCTGGAGAATCTTCTTAGCGGCCTCTTTAAGACGCCGCCTTATCATAGAGTTCCCCTGCGCATCGATCTCTCTTCTTTGAATGAGGACTTCAATGCAGTCTTGGACTTCCGGGCATTGCCGGGTGGGATGAGACACCCTGGCATGGTATTTGCAGTAGCGAGGGTGACTCTTGGTCGTCTCATTGTAGTAGGACGGCGGATCATGCGTAAGCACCCGACCATCTTCCAGGAGCTTGTCAAAAATCTCTCAGTGTCCCCCTTGGGAAAAGCACACTGATGAGATGGTCGCCACCCTGGGTATGACAGTGTAGATTTAGGTGGCTGAGAACTGACTCCCTCCTGCGACTCCGAGAGCTGGAAAGCTGCTGCATTGACGGAGAAATGAAAACTCTCCTGTACATGCGGCTGCGGTGGGTCGACCAGGAATTCACCCATTTTAACCTTTCCCCGCCTGATTAAGTCTTCGGCGAGGTCCTTGAATGGTTCGCAGTTGTGGATAATATGGCCAACAACTTCATGATATGGGTAGTAGCCCTGATGAAATGCAGCACCTGGTGTCTGCTCTATGGGCGACGGGCTGATCAGCCCTGCTCGCTGGCATGCGAAGAAGATATTTGGGGTCTTCTCCCAAGGGAAAGGGTATAACTTCTCTGGCAGCTCGACTTGAAGTGGAGCCTCCTCGCCTTCCGGTGAGTCCTCCTCGTCTTCGGATGAATCTGAGGACTCTTCAGAGAGCCAGCCCCTGAGCGGAGCCCGGCCGGTAGGTGATACACATGTCTCCCGTATGTGGGCCGAAGCTAACCCCCTGGCAAATGGGCCAAAGGGGAAGGTGGCCAGCTGCTGATCTATGCTTTCTAAGAACTGCAGTAGACGTCTCTGTTCCAGTTGCAATTGCCGGACTTCTCCTCGGATTTTTCGAATAGTTCTCCGCAATGCCAAACACTCAGGGAGTGAAGGAGGAGCAGCTCTGGGATCGTCATTGGGCTGCTGATTCGAGGGCCTGGCCTCGGAGGCGTTGAAGCTCGAAACCATCGCCACCATGTGGACCACATTAGTCGACCGATTTAATCGACTCCAAGCATGTGGCTGCGGTGGGTCGACTGCATGGCCCAGCATATTTACCAAGCCCTTTTGAATGAGCTCTTTTGCTATATTTTTGAAAACATAGCAATCCCCGATGGTATGACCCAACCTTCGGTGATACACACAATAGGTAGGGTCCTCTGTCTTGTCCATCTCTGAGGGCTTTCGCGGATCTGGCAGGGTGATGAGCTGCTCTTTCATGTATAGATCAAAGAGCATTTTAATGTGCTCCTTCCTGAAGGAATAAGGCGTCTTCATATTCTCCGCCAACCGAGACACACTTGCTTTGGCTTTAGGCTTCTTGCCATTGCCCTTGGATTTTCCTTGCCCCTTTCTCCATTGGTCGGGGAGAAGTCGACAGCATTTACCTCCTTGCCGCTAGCCATACGGTCTTTGGAGGACTTACCTTTTGCAGAGGCTTGTGTAGGATGATCAGCAAAGAACATCTCAATCTCCGCCACCACCGTGTTGAGCTGGTCAAAGCTTCTAATATTTGAGCCCAGAAGCTTCTCACTGACTTCTATCGAGAGACCCCTGCGGTAGATGGTGATTGCGTCTTCGGGCGTCGGAGGGTTATCGCAGCGCATGTTAACGTCCCTCCATCGCTTGATGAAGTCCAACGCTGTTTCGCCTTTCTTCTGCCGAAGGGCACAGAGCTCCGCCAAGGAAATTTTGCGTTCGACCATTAGGAAGCAGTCGATGAACTTCTTTTGTATGTCAGCCCAATCAGCTACAGAATTGGGCTTAAGTCTAGAATACTACTGGAAAGTGGTGCCAGTCAATGACGTGATAAAGTACTGCAGTAAATATGCCTCTTCCAGCGCCAATTCACCCATGGCCGTCATATAATAGGCCAGGTGTTCATGAGGAGAGCCCTGCCCATTGAACTTCTGGAGTTTCGGGGCTTTCGGGCAATCCGGTGGAAGCTTTTTGAATTGATGATGGCGGGGATATGGCACATTGTACAAATCAACAGTGGACACCCCCTCCCCGTGCTGGGAAAATTTCGCCTCCACGATGCGCTCGATCATCTGCTTCTGCGCCATGAGGCTCTCTGTAGCAGGAGTAGCAGATGACCACACATTGGCTTCATGCTGTGGGACTTCAAACTCCACCGCCAACGGTACTTTCGCCGCGGTGACGGAGGCGTTGGCCGCAGCTGGAATGGGAGGATGCTGTGGTTCCGTCCCAGTAGGTACCGCCGGAGGCGGGACATGAACCTCCTTTTCGCGCAGTAATGATTGCAGGAGATTTTTCAACTCTTGGTTTTCGCACCGAAGCTCTTCCAGCGTGAGAGTTTGAACCTCTCTCCCAAGATCTTCATGTGTGGGGTTGCTATCCCCGTCGATGCTATGGACATCCTCCTGACGCTCTTCTTACCGTGCCGGCTCGGGCTGAGATGTCCCAGCAGCCGGCGCCTGCTGCGTCTGCTCCAGAATCCGGGAGACCGGCCTTGTCCTCTTCAAATATTGGATAGGCTGGTTGAGCTCTCCCGAGATGTCCTCGGGCTGTTTGTCACCAGAAGTGGCGTAACAGGTGAACACTTTGACAGTGTCATTGGTCACCTAGACCACCCGTTTCTTCCTAGGTGGTTGTCGCTCCGGCTTGGGCGGCCTCCCAAGTCTGTCAAAGACAGACACTCGGGATGTAGAGGCTTGAGGAGAGCGATCCTCCTCCGTGTGTGTAGAATTGGCCCACGGGGAGGTTGGCCGCACCTTCTTGCCAGTTCCCCGGCGCTTCTACCCACGCGGGGGTTGAGTTGTAGGCCTTGGAGAGGTTGAGGCCTCAGTGCTTGTCGGGCTCCGCATTCGTTGCAGATCCGACATGCGGAAGAGCTCCTCCGCCCTTGCACGCCTTATAGCTCGGGCCTCCTCCTTGGTGACCCAGATTTTCTTCAGGTGGAGCTGACGCTCCTCAATGGGGTTGCCCCCTGTCCTAGACCAGGGAGCTCGAGGCCTGGGTCGCTGCAAGGGACCCTGAGTAGCCGTCGATACGGCGGGCTTCTTCTTTTCCGCTTGGACCTCCCTCCTCCCGAACTTGCCGGAGCAGCTCGAAGCGATTGGAGGTGGGAATGGTTGGGACATGTTGATCCCGTGGGAAGATCGGCTCGCCTCTATCAAGCCGGATGCGAATGTCTCCGACAATAATAGTTTTGCCGGAGCGTGATGCCGCTGCTGCAGGCTCTGCACCCTTATGCCTGCGGCGTTGCCCCCGTTGAGCAGGGGCGGCACTAGCGACGCCTGCCATAGGCCTGGCGTCGTTGCGGCGGCGACGCTGCCCCCGATGAACAGGGGTAGTGCCGCTGAGGGAGGCCGCAGTAGATTTGGCGCCGTTGCGGCGGCGGCGTTGCCCTCGTTGAGCAGGAGCGACGCCAGCAGTGATTTGATTGACCGAGAAGACTCGGCCAATAGCTGGGGCAGAAGGCCTGACACCTTCGGCCGTTGACATAGCATCCAAGCGAACTCGGCTGGTTGTCGGGATGAAGGGCTGGACACCCTTAACAGTTGAAGAGTTGACCGGATGGACCCGGCCAGATGTTGCAGCAGAGGGTCTGACACCCTCGAGGATGGTCTCCTTGACCGGGCGAGCCCGGCCGGTTGATGAAGCAGAGGGTCTGACACTCTCAGTGATTGGTTTCTTGGCCGAGTGAACCCGACCAGTTGATGGGGCCGAGGGCCTGACGCCCCCGACGGTTGTTTCGCTGGCCGTGCGAACCCGGACGACTGCTGAGATTGAGGGTCTGACACCCCCAATGGTAACCTTGTTGACCGGGCAAACCCGGCCGGTTGATAGAGCGGAGGGTCTGACACCCTCAGTAATCGTCTTCTTAGCCGAGCGAACCCGGCCAGTTGACGAGGCCGAGGGCCTGACGCCCTAAGTGGTGGCCTTGTTGACCGGACTGACCCGACCAGTTGCTGGGGCCGAGGGACTAGCACCCTCGACAGTTGTCTTCTTGACCGGGCGGACCCGGCCGGCTGCTGTAATGAGGGGGTTGACACCCTCAGGAGCTGTTTTGTTGACCGAGCAAACCTGGCCAGTTGTTGGGGCCGAGAGCCTAACACCCCCGACGGTTGTCTTCTTGACCGGGTGGACCCAGCCGACTGCTGCAATGAGGGGGCTAACACCCTCAGGAGCTGTCTTGTTGACCGAGCAAACCCGGCCAGTTGCTGCAACGAGGGGGTTGACACTCTTAGGAGCTGTCTTGTTGACCGAGCAAACCCGGCCAGTTGTTGGGGTCGAGAGTCTAACACCCCCAACGGTTATCTTCTTGACCGGGTGGACCCGGTCGGCTGCTGCAATGAGGGGGTTGACACCCTCAGGAGCTGTCTTGTTGACCGAGCAAACCCGGCCAGTTGTTGGGGCCGGGGGCCTAACACCTCCGACGGTTGTCTTCTCGACCGGGTGGACCCAGCCAGTTGATGGAGCTGAGGGCCTGACGCCCCCGACGGTTCTTGCAGGCACGGCTGAACTGGCTTCAGCCACAGGTACCACGCCCAAGAAGAAGGGCGAGTCGACGACAGGTGGGAAGTCGCCGAAGACCAGCGGGGTTGCCAGGTATCCGAGCCTGGCATGATTGGCGATGATCTCAGGGCCGTAGGTGACGGCGGCCATCGCTACTGGTTGCTGTTGGTGACGGTGGTGCGTGGCACGAACGGAGTAGCGTGTAGATGCACGAAGAGCTCTCAGACGAGCGGTGAAAAATGCCCTCCTCTTCCCGTCCTGTAAAAGGAAGAGGGGGAGACCAGAACCTCGAAGAGGGTTTTGGGGAACGACTCTGACAGAAAGAAGAAAGGCAGGAAAAGTCCCACCGGGCGTGCCAGTCTGTGAGACACGAAAAAATCGATTTCTGGTTTCTATCGTAGATAAAAATATAGATTTTGTTCTTTTTGAAAAGAAACATCCCCCCCAGGTGTAGAGGGTGATTTCGTGGGTGCGCATCGTATCAGACGATTTGGGTTCGAGTGTTGGACCTCTCTCCACTGACCGTAGTCAGTGTTGATTTACATCGGCCTAACGTCCTAACTCCTTTGTTTGACTGTCAAAGAAATCCCAAAGTCTTCTATAGAGGTTTTGATGTGGAGGGCAGGCTCACTCGAGAGACGCTCCATGACCACTCATTTACCACCAACATGTTAATAGAGTTAAGACTAGGTCTGAATAAAACCCTAAGATTTAGGAATAGAAACGTAAATATGCGGAAGTCGTAGGCCTTTTTGAAGTAAAGGGGAGTTTTCTGGACCCCAAGGGTATTTCGGTAATTTTACCAACATAGGGGTATTTTGATAATTAGGGTTGAGTCTGAGCAAAACCTTAAGACTTAGGAGTAAAGATGCAAATATGCGGAAGCCATAGACATTTTTGAAGTAGAGAGAAGTTTTCTGGACCCCGAGGGTATTTTGGTAATTTTACCAACCCAGGGGTATTTTGGTAATTTTACCAGGCGAGGGGCACTTCTGAAATTTCTGAGTTGGAATGGAGGTAGGATCGGGTTCTTGACTTCCCAAGGCGGTGAGGCTCTTTCTGGAGGGTTACGGGGGCTGATAGGTCGTTTTTAGGTTGTAGGGGTATTTTGGTAATTTTACCATGCCCTACATAGACCTAGGTTTGAGGTAACACCCGAGTGTCGGACTGAGCTGACAACATTTTCAGACCGAAAGAATGACAAGGGTCTTCGTAGAAGACACATAATTGTCAACTTGGCCGGAGGAGGGGTATATATGTAATTTTGTGAAAGCAGGGGATTTTCTTATAATTTTTCTCCGAGGACATACATAAAATATGCTGAGTGCTTTTATAGTCCGAATGAGTACAAGGGCTGTCGACGAGTTGTCGACTGTACAAAAGTCCGCACTAACGCGGGAAGTAGGGACGTAGCCCTAAATATAGAAAAGTGCCGGGTAGAACTGCAGAGAACAGGGCATTTTTGTTTCTCGGGCCTCGGAGAGGACATTTTTGTAATTTTTCATTATGTGGGTGGAACTACTTAATTTAGTCGTCCCGGGACGTAGAAACTTACAAACATGACCTACTGAGGGGTAAAATTACAAAAATACCCTCATAGGGGCATATACACAAGACCCGTGGACTTACCCCTCGCGGGTCAAAACAACGAACAAACGAACAAAGCGCTCCGAGTGTGTTCCGTAGGTTGTAGCTTGTGTCGCCCTTCCTTCTGGACCCCTGGGGGTTTATTTATAGAAGTGGGAACCTCCCGGGGGTCGTTTGGACTCGTACGGGTTAAACGGGATGGAAATGACGGGGGTTTTCTTATAATTTTTCCCCGAGGACATACATAAAACATGCTGAGTGCTTTTATAGTCCGAATGAGTACAAGGGCTATCGGCGAGTTGTCGACTGTACAAAAATCCGCATTAAACGCGGGAAGTAGGGACGTAGCTCTAAATATAGAAAAGTGCAGGGTAGAACTGCAGAGAACATGACATTTTTGTTTCTCGGGTTCCGGAGAGGACATTTTTGTAATTTTTTATTATGTGGGTGGAACTACTTAATTTAGTCGTCCCGGGACGTAAAAACTTACAAACATAACCCACTGAGGGGGGAAATTATAAAAATACCCTCATAGGGGCATATACACACGACCCGTAGACTTACCCCTCGTGGGTCAAAACAACGAACAAACGAACAAAGCGCTCCGAGTGTGCTCCGTAGGTTGTAGCTTGTGTCGCCCTTCCTTCTGGACCCCTGGGGGTTTATTTATAGAAGTGGGAACCTCCCCGGAGTCGTTTGGACCCGTACGGATTAAACGGGATGGAAATGACCCCGTGGAGGTCTTTTCCTTGATTTCCGTGCGCGGGAGATGGAGGCTGCCTGGGGTGGGAGGCCCCCCCGGACCCGTCCGGGGTCAAATGACCCCGGGCAGGTCCGAAGGGACCTCCCCGGGGTCAATCGACCCCGGGCAAGACCTGCCCGGGGTGGATTGACCCCGGGCAGGTCCCCCGGGGGTCGTTCGACCCCGGGCAGGCCTGCCCGGGGTGGATCGACCACGGGCAAGTCCCTCCGGGGTCAAACGACCCCGGGTAGGTCCTGCCCGGGGTGGTTTGACCCCGGGTGGGTCCTCCCGGGGTCAAACGACCCCGGGGAGGTCACCTCGTGGGCCGCACGGCCCCGGGAGGCCCTGCCCGCCTACGCGCCAACCCGCTCGGGGCTGGGCGACTCCGTACGGGTCCCCCCGACTCCGGACGGGTCCCTCACTCCGGACGGGTTCTTTTCACCTCGGCGGGAGTTTTTTTGCACACAAAATTTACTTCCAACGGCCGGCTAGGTCTGTTCTTCATTTTTTCTTTCAAAAATTTTATTTTATTTAATTGAAAAATTTAAAAATCTTTTTTTATTTAATTAGAATATTAAAAATTTTATTTCTGAACAAATCAACATCTTAGACTCTAATTAATTTAGTGAGATTGTAAATTTTATATTCTTATATGTATTTTTTTATTTTTTCATTTAATTTGTTGGATCAGGCCGGGCTGAGCTCGTGCTTTACAATTAATGAGTTGGTCTCGGGTCGGGCCGACCTAAACTAGGCACGAGTCCGGCCGGTTGACAGCCTTAGTGCCTAGTCGATTGCCCGCACCGCTGTTGACTACTTAGATTAAATGGTGGAATTTGGCAGGAGGAAATTTACATGTATTAAAAAAAGTACCTACTTAAAGAAGAAATATAGAATTCAGGAAGGAAATCTCGTGTGGAAGAGACGTCAAATTGTATAAATGATTGTTTTTCATATATACCCTGTTAAAAGTGTATTTGCGTGAAAATCTATAAGCCCACCGCCAGAAAGTCACCGGTGCACTCTCTCTCTCTCTGAAATGGGTTCATTGGAACTCGCCCCCCCCCCCCCCCCCCAAAAAAAAAAAAAAAAAAAAAACACTCCCTGTCAGTCAGGGTTTGCCGACCCGGCCCACCCGGTCTCGGCGCGGGTCGGGTCGGGCGGGTTGCATAGCGACCCGATCCGCCCCTCTCGAGTCTCGACGCGATTTTTTGCGAATTTTTTTTAAAAATTTTAATAAATTGATTTTGAAAGATTAAATGTTATATATATTTAAAAATATTAGAATGTAGAGTTTATTTATGATAATAGATCCATGCTACATTATACATAATAAATTATATAAAAATTACATATTACACTGCTTAATTAAACATCCTATTATATATAATACATAAAAATTTATTTCAATTACTAAATATGTAAAAGGAAACAGTGATATAATAATGGCATTCATTCATGAAGTATAAAATACAAAAACTCACTAATCCTCGTCCATGTGTGAAGCCCGAATCCCAAAACTCACTCATCCTCCTCATCTGTGTAACCCGAATCTCAAAACTCACTAATCCTCATCATCAGTGAAGCCCGAATCCCAAAACTCATCATCAGATACATGAGACTGATCACCCGTATAATCTAACTCTATCCTAGTGGGTGGAGGTACATGTGGGTGGGACTGAAAATATGTAACCATCTGCACAAATGATGGGTCGTGTGCTGCGGTGGAGGGTACATGAAAATCTGTAAAAAAAGTCCTCACTACATCTATAGCTTCAATTCTATCATGTGCGACTGGTGCTGGTGCTGGTGCTGGTGCTGCTCGAACTCTGGACGTGGAGGAAGATCCTGCTCCGCCCTGTGCTCGTGGTGGAGGTACCCGGGACGTAGAAGAAGATGTCCTCGGTGTGCTACGAGAACCGTATCTATCCTGTAACTGTGTCCGAAAGGAATGTCGAACATCTCCCGGAACTCGGTCGCATGCACGAACATCGCGTCCCACTCCCGCAAGGTGCTCCGCAAACTTGTGTATGCCGGTGACGCGATGTTCGCAGTATCTACAGTGCACATGTCCATCACCCTCAACAGAGTATCCATGCTCCCACGCAGGGTGACGCCGTCCGTCCATGATGACCTGCAAATGATGTAAAAGTTTACATTAGTGATTTCAATGACAAGTACAGAACTCTATATATGAAGAAATCTGCAATTAATTATTAGTTAGTTATAAATGTAACCAAATGATACATACTAATAAAGACTATGGACCCAAACTGGGCCAGTGTCCATCTCCAAACAATCTGACATTAAATGTGGTCCGCAGATAGGACAGATAGTCTTCATAGCGCATTGAACCTGAATAGTTCTCCCAGTACATGCGTACGTAGTATTCATACTGCTGCGAACCTTGTGCGTACACGACCTCTACTGGCGCAGCTGAGACATAAGGATATGGATACGATGAGAAAAATGAACTACTGCTATCTGAGTCGCCATGATACATCGGCTGCTGCGGCCATGACCGTCCATACGAGCTTCCAGATCCCTAGGAGTCATGTGTGCTCATCCTCTCAAAATCAGACAACATGCCTTGATAGCTTGTACTGTCTGCAACCGAACTTCCATAGTAGGGATCCCAATGATCAGCTGCCCGTCTCGTCCCTGCGGGTGGAGCACCGTGGTCCTCATCTTGCGTGGCATGTGTGAAGTGCTGCTCCTCTGTCCATGCGCCATGTTGACGGCCCCCACGACCTCTACTATGACCACTGCTGTACTCTCTACCACCAGCACTAGTATTCTCACTAGGACTCCGTTGGTCACCTTGAGAACCACCACCTCCATGGGATGAAGACCCTGTGGGTGTACTATCAGCATCGGAGTCATGACTCCCACTAATGCGGGGCTCAACAGAGGGCTCGGGAGTGTCGTCATCTACATTGGGATCTAATGTCTCCATGTCTGCAATATCTATCGGATTTAATGGTGGTCCCTTGTCCTTCTTGCTGGTGAATAATGTGGTCCATGATGATTTTTTCTTCTGTGGAGCAGGGGGCGGCATACATGCTGCATGTTGTGTCCCTCTAGATGCCTGAGAAGCAGAAGCCTGCTTAGATAATTTTTCAAGTAGTATTCTATTGTGTAAGTCTGTACGTATACCTGAGAAGACTGATTGGGTGCCTTAGCCTTAGATGTTGAGCGTCGGGGCGCAGCAGACTGAGATGGTTGTTTCGATGCTACCGAAGACTACACAATTGAAAGAAGAATATATTCAATTACCAATGAATTATATATTAACAAATGTAGAAATGGTAATATAATTTCACCTCTCTAAATGAGGAACTTCCCCTAGCCTCTCTTGAAGTGGATAACCTTCTTGGTTCCGCAGATATTGAATGCCGCGGTGCAGCAACTCGGGACCACTGTTCTCCCGCAATGTTGTCATTTGTCGGACCGACCTGTAATATATTTCTTACATCATCATACATCAATCTATGACCACGCTATCTAATGAAATTTGCGATTCGATTTTCATGTATTAATTCACCTGAGGTGGCGCTTGACGCTCAAAAATTGGAGGTTGTATCAATCGCTCCCATGCTGTATCATCGTACGCATACGATGTGTCTCCACCACCAATGACGAGGTCTTCATCTAAATTAACTTCATCATCACGTCCCGTTGCTGACTCGTCACCACCCAAATGCACATGAGTGTCATCTCCCTCCCCCACTGCCTCTTGTACAGCCGATGCGAGAAAAGTATTAGGCCGTGGTGTCTCGCCAGGTTCTTCAGCCTCCTCGTCCAATTCTGTCTCACCACGCTCTGTTGTGGCTCTTGCAACCCATGCCACCATAGGGTCATCATCGTCTCGCAAGTACACAGCATCTGTTGGGTCGTAATCTCTCTCTCCTCTCCTTGTATCCATTTGTACATGTCGGACCTTTAGCCTCATGTTGTAATGAACATACACCATTTTGTCTAGCCTGCGGTGTGTTAGCCTATTCCTCAGCTTAGTATGCAAGAAGGAGAACGTCGACCAATTCCGCTCACACCCACTCGACGAGGATGTTTGCGATAGAACTCTCATTGCGATCTTCCTTAATACGGGTGCACTTGTGCCGTAATTTAGCCACCACTCAGCTGCGTTTAAGACAGATCACGTACAATATAATAATTAGATGTAAAAATTACTTCTCGAGATATAGAAGGTACATTGTGAAGACACATTACCTGGGTCGAGTCTATCACGACTGGCCATGGCATTAGGTGTCGCAAATGAACCAATTCCCTCTCTAAATGTTTTCATCTGCATTATCAAAAAATATGAAGTATATATTTCATTTAATATTGTCAATGTTAAAATATCCAATTATACCTCATTCAACGCATCATCAGCATCTGTTGGGGTGAAAGACAATCGGTCTACCACAATGTTGACCGATTCTATCAACGTATCGTCATAAGCAAGGGCCCGAGCATATTGGAAGGCCGGATGTAGATAGTACGCTGCAATCGTAAGACAATGAATTACATATTAGTATCAACTGAAAATCACAGCTCATTGATTGGACGAGAATGTAAGTGTTTACCTGCCATGTGAAGATCGCGGCTCATTTGTCTGTCCCATCTGTCCTCCACAATCTCTAGAATGGTGGGTCCATATTTTTTGGACGTTGTAAGGATCTTCCGCTTGGCTGCTTCTATTTTGCTGTACACTAACCCCATGGTTGGTACTCTATCCCCATCCACGCATCGTAGAACCTCATACAGTGGCTCTATCAATGACACTAATACCTTCACTCTATCCCAAAAATTCGAGGTGTTGACAATCCCCTCGACCTCCGCCCCTTCACGTGAAGCAGCAAAAGAGGAACTCAGCCAGGTCTCACCTCTAAACATTTGCTTCAACCCATCTTTGTGCTTCAATAGGCTCTGCAATGCGATGTAGTTGGTGGCAAATCGTGTGATGCCAGGCCTCAACAGTTCACCGCCACAGTGCTCCCTCATCCATGCCAATACAAGTGTGTGGTTGTAGATATATTTCGTGATTTTTTGTGCCACCTCGACCACAGATTTTACCATACGAAGCTGCCTAATCTCCTTCAGCATCAGATCTACACAATGTGCTGCACAAGGGGTCCAGAAAATGTGCCGTTTTTTCTTCATTAGCTCCTCTCCAGCCTTCTTATAGTTCGACCCATTATCAGTCACCACTTGTACAATGTACTCCTCCCCAATCTCAGTTACCACTTGCTCCATCAATGACAAAATATATTGGTGATTGTGAATTTGACCAGACGCATCCACTGATTTGTGAAAGAATACCTGTCTGTCACAATAAACAAGGAAGTTGATCAGGCTAGATTTTGTGGTACCTGACCATCCATCACACATCAGTGTGACTCCGTACTTTGTCCATTTCTGCTTGAATGAGTCAATGTAACTTTTGATCTCAGCAACTTGTTCATCAAGGTATACGCCAGCCAATTCTCTCGCTGTAGGTGGCTGCACGTGTAGCCCAAGGACCTGTGCTTCCTGAAACATTGGCTTGTAGTAAGGGCTATTGGCTGCATTGAAAGGCAGACCCGCGTGGTGCCACCATTTTGCAACAGCTTGACCAAGTTTCCATTTAGGTCCCTTCTGGCCATACGCATCGTCCATCCTCGTTTGCTTACCATGCTCTCGGGATAGTGCACCGGGCTCCACATCTTCAATGTTGATCGATTGTGTCCTTTTTCTTTGTGTCCCCGAGTCACCAGTCAATAAACTCCTTATGCCTCATGATTGTCGAGTCGTAGATGAACCACCACTCCCTGATGCTCCGGTCCTCGCCGCCTCGCGACTACGGACTACAGTCTCCTCGGGATGTCTTGACTCTTCCCTGCTCTGACGTACTGCCTCACGAAACTCGGCATCGTATGGATCGTTCACAGTGACATACACATCAGGCTGCTCAGTACGTGCTTGTTCGTCTTCGTCACTGGGTGTCCATGCACATTCCTCCTCGTTGCTGCCACTTGGGCGCCCGCTCATTGTCGCTTGATCCCTTTTCTTCTTTTTTTCCTTTTCTTGCATCTCAGCTCTCTTCTCCCGCAGGTGCCTAGCCATTGCAAGTTTCACATCTCTAGGCACATGGGTACACCCAGCAACCTCAGAGTATCCTGTCCCGGCTCCTCCTGCCAAATGCTTCTTCAACCGAGACACCCCTCCTCCCCGGTGTTCTATTTTACAATAGTTACAACGCCAACACCTACGGTTGCCATCCAACAAAACTCCGTGTGACCACCCAATATCATTTGTTCGTTCCTTAGGAGCCATAGAGTGTTGTCTCCTAAAATTAAGAAATTTAAAATATGAAATTATATTATTTCCCATCTACAACTAACAATGAACAGAATTTTATTATTTGCGTACCATGCAAGACTAAATTCAATATTTAATACATCTTCATATAATTTAGTTCAAAATAATATCATTATTTCTATAACATACAATTAAGGTTAATATTTATAATTAATACATATACATTAACTTACATGACATAATTAGATATTTAAAATATAACTAATTAGATATTTAAAATTACATCTCTAATTAAATTACATGACACATATAAATTATAAACATCTCTAAATAATTTACATTATATATATAAATTAACTTTAAAATTATTTAGAAAATAGTAAACACTAAATTTATATTTACATTAAAAATATATCCATACACATTATATTTTTACATTATGCAATTAAATTAACTAATATACATTAAATATTTAAAAATATTTTACATCTACAACTAATAATGATATTAATATCATTACTTCTACAACATACAAGATTAAATTTAAAATTTAATACATCTAAATTAAATCTAATATTTAAACATGATTTGAATAACACATCAAAAAATAAATTTATATCTACAACATGAATTAAATATTGTTTATAATTAATACATATACATTAACTTACATGACATAATTAGATATTTAAAATATAACTAATTAGATATTTAAAATTACATCTCTAATTAAATTACATGATACATATAAATTATAAACATCTCTAAATAATTTACATTATATATAAAAATTAACTTTAAAATTATTTAGAAAATAGTAAACACTAAATTTATATTTACATTAAAAATATATCCATACACATTATATTTTTACATTATGCAATTAAATTAACTAATATACATTAAATATTTAAAAATATTTTACATCTACAACTAATAATGATATTAATATCATTACTTCTACAACATACAAGATTAAATTTAAAATTTAATACATCTAAATTAAATCTAATATTTAAACATGATTTGAATAACACATCAAAAAATAAATTTATATCTACAACATGAATTAAATATTGTTTATATTAATTCTACAAAATGAATTAAATAATACATCAAATATATGATATTTATACAACATCAATTAAACAAAAATTATATTTCTTATATAACATGAATTAAATAATATATTATTATTAATATTAAATAATATAATAAAATATTTTTCTAGATTTTTTAATTTAAAAACTAAAAAAAATAAACACCCCCCCCCTCACCCTCACCGCCCCCCACCGGAGGTGGGGGCGGCGGTGCAGACGCCCCCCCCCCCTCACCCTCACCGCCCCCCCTCCGTGCAGACGCCCCCCTCCCCTCACCGCCCCCCACCTCCGTGCAGATGCCCCCCCCCCCCCCCCCCCCACACCCTCACCGGCCCCCCTCCGTGCAGACGCCCCCCTCCCCTCACCCTCACCGCCCCCCACCTCCGTGCAGACGCCCCCCTCCCTCACCCTCACCGCCCCCCACCTCCGTGCAGACGCCCCCCCCCCCTCACCCTCACCGCTCCCCCTCCGTGCAGACGCCCCCCTCCCCTCACCCTCACCGCCCCCCCTCCCCTCACCGCCCCCCACCTCCGTGCAGACGCCCCCCCCCCCCCCCCTCACCCTCACCGCCCCCCCTCCGTGCAGACCCTCCCCTCACCGCCCCCCACCTCCGTGCAGACGCCCCCCCCCCTCCCCTCACCGCCCCACCTCCGTGCAGACGCCCCCCTCCCCTCACCCTCACCGCCCCCCACCGGAGGTGCAGACGCCCCCCCTCCCCGTCCCCCACCGGCGGCGGTGCCAGTGTGATTGCCGGTCGTCATCCCCCACCCCCCTCCTCACCCTAAAACAAAAATTTAGGGCACCTACCTCTGATCGCCGGTCGTCGCTGCCGTCCGGTGCCGTCCGCTGCCGCTCTGCACCGCCCACACCGCCGGCCACCGCCTTCCACCGCTGCACCGCCTTCCACCGCTGCGGATGCCAGACCCGCCCGCACCCGGCCCGCTATAAGGGCGTCCCGGCACGTACGCCCCGTCCCGCACGAACCAGACCGGGCCCGCCTCGACCCGCTCCGGTACGCGGCGGGACGCACGGGACCATGCGGTCCAGTGCGTCCCGGTCACGACCCACGGCCCGACCGACCCGGTCCCGGCCTGGGTCGGGTCGGGTCGTGCGAGTCGGTGCGAGACGCACCGGGTCGGCAAACCCTGCTGTCAGTACGGGATGGGTTGGATAGGTTCACCGCAACCCAGCCCCCCCCTCTGTGTCTGTGTGGAATGGATTCGCCTGTTCTCGTCTCTCTCAAGCGATGGGTTCACTGGAACCAGTCCCCCCCCCCCACCCCCCCCCCCCCCCACACACACACACACACACACTCTCTCTCTCTCTCTCTCTCTCTCTCTCAACCCACTTCACTCTTCCTCTCTTTCTTTCTGCAGATGGGGGGGGGGGGGTTCTCTCCCCGCATCTTTCCTCCTCTCATGGCCAGGAGGTGCTTCCCGACTAGGCCCATGGAGGGTGATGGAAGCCACGGATGCAACCTTACCGATGGAGGAGGGAACCGGGTTCACGTTGATGGAGGAGGCAGTGAGGCCCTGCTGTGTGTGTGTGTGGGGGGGGGGGGGGGGACAGGCCCTGGATGCGGCGGTGAGAGGGCAAGGGAAAGGCTGGCACTTGGATGGGACTTCGGAGTTGGACCCACACAGTCTTTTTCTCTCCCTCTTTTTCATATACATATGGGTATTTTAAGAATTTTCTAACTTGGGTTAACTATTAACTATGGTTAAGTTCTTTCTAGCGGTGTACTAACAGAAGGTAACAGCAGCGGCATAGGTGACATCAAAGTTGCATATGGAGGGTATATATGCAAATGCAAGTTTAGGATGGATTGTAATGCAAATTCACTTTTAAGAGGGGTATATATGCAAAAGGCGCCTGTATAAAAAGGAATAACTAAAGAAGTCCTGGATGAATCTAGAATTAAAATGTCTTCGGGAAAAGAGACTTAGACGGTGAAGTAATGAAATTTAAAAGTGTGTAAAGAGGAAAACAAGAATATTTTAAGGCATGGCAAAACAACAGAGATGATCAAACCTTAAACAAATAGAAAACTGCAACAAAGAATACCAAGATAATGGTTATTGGCTCAACCAGACTTAATAAATTATCAATATATTTGGCTGATTATGATTTCATAAGTTGTGGACAGTTTGAGAAAAAATGAATGGTTAAGGCCTTTGGACCTGATGGGTTAACTGGATTTATTTATTTATTGTTTTGGAAGGTGACAAGATGCTACAATTCGTTAAAAAGAAATAACAAAGATACAACAGTAGAGAGTAGGGAGGCTAAGAATCCCCCATCAGATCCAACTAAGCAAAACAGACCTGATGAACACAGGAGGGACCTTAGAAGAGGAAAACAAGCCTCTTGAACCCAAGAGGGACCTTACAAGACAAATGAAACAACAAAAGCGGACAACGCGACCTTCTACTTAGCTAGTGGAGCAAAGGAAACGTCCTTGAACTATTGTGGTTCCTTTCTTTAAAGACAAAGGTGGTATATATAATTATATTAATTATCGCAGTATAGACTTACAAGTCGGTAGATAAACTTTTGAGAGAATAATCCAGAAGCATCTAACACCTACGATTGTGTTTCAAAAGTTTAGTTCAGTTTCATGCTAAGCAGATCTGCTGTAGAAGCTATTTTGAGATGAATGATGGGGAGGTATGGAGAGATGAGGAGAGATATATCTATGGTTTTCATTATTTAAATAAGACTTGTAATTGACTGCCAAATTGATTTGGTGGACTTTAGAGAGGAAAGTCGTTTCTGAAGGATATAGCTATGTCGTTAAAGGTTTTTATGAGAAAACATTTATTAGTGTGAGAACTATCGCTAGAGAGACTTGTAAGCTTCCTATTAGCATAGGATTACATCATGGATCAGCTCCTAGTCCATACCTTTTTACACTAGTTATGGATGAAATGACAAAACATACCATGGTCTCTTGGTGTATGTCTGCAGATGATGTATTTTAGTTAATTAGAGTGTGCCAATAGTTTACATGCTAATTTAGAATGGAGAGATTGAAGAGAGAGTTGCATATAGTGGTAAGGCAAGTTCATTGAAGGGGAAACGTATGTCTAGGTTCTTTTGTGATTGGCAGGAACACTTAAAATATAGGGGAGGGTTTTTATGGAGCTGCTGTGACACCTATTATGTTGTATTGGGCTGAGCTCTAGGCGGTAAGGAAATGTGTGGCAGAGATAAGGATGTTGATGAGAATGATGTGCAATGAGACTGAAAAACGATAGGACTTGGAATGAATGTATATGTGGAGACCTAGGTGTGGCTCCTGTTATCGTTAAATTGAAAGAAAAAGTAGACCTAAATGGTTCGGGTTTGTGCATTGTTGCCCAGGTTTTGTTAGTCAGAAGATATGAGATTCATGGCCTAAATAAGTTGGATTGACGCAGTGAAAAAGGACATAACCTTTCCAAGTTAACTACAAATATGACATTAAAGATTAGGACGGTAAGACAAGATTCATGTAACCAACTTCAATGAAAATTGACCAAAATTAGCTTCTCCAATCCAATCTGGATTAGGATCGACTGGGTCAAATCCAAGGACCCTATCTGATTCTGAATTCCATGATTAGGTCCCAAATTGGGCAGTATGCATGGTAGGGGTATTGGATGCGACACTGCTAGCAAGGCTTCAATTTAGCATGAAATTTTTTCAAAAATCTTGAGGGGACTTGTTACTTACCATCCAGCTCTGTAGCCAAATAATCGAAGTGCCTTGGTTCATACTTCATAATCCCGCAGAGTTGTGTGTAACGAGAGAACATCACTTACAAGATAATCCTGCAGAGTTTTGTGTAAAGAAGATAACAGCACTTACATGCTGCCATGTGGCACTGTTCAACTCCATTAAAAATGCACTTTGCACACACGGAAAAAAAAACCTACTGTTTTCATGGAGTTACTTTTCAGTTTTTTTGAGGAAACTCACTCTTTGGGTATTAACTGAGGTTGCTTGGGTTCGTATTGAAATGTGCCATCTTCTGTAAATATCTTATTATACGTGCCGGTACCTTTTTTTGGAGAATATATACCCGTATACTGTTCTCTAGGTACATATGAACTGACCAGTGGCAATTGTCCTTCGTCTTGTTTCATCAGCAGAAAGATATGGCTGATAAAGCATTTTGAAATTTGAATTATCAGTCTTGTACATCACCTTCTTTGTTTTTCATATATCCCAGGTATGCCATAACAAAGGCTTTTCTGGTGGCATTTTTCATGACGTTCTTCTCTGTGTTTGATGTTCCCGTGTTCTGGCCCATACTGCTGTGCTATTGGATAGTCCTCTTTGTCCTGACGATGAAGCGTCAGATTCTCCACATGGTTAAGTACAAGTATGTCCCTTTCGACGTTGGGAAGCAGGTGAGCTTTTTACCAAATAGCATCAACCCTTGTTCATGATCATTGCTTCTATATCATCGGTACATAATCTTGCCCTTCTGATTGCACCATCCACCACTGGTCTTGCGGTTGTTTTCCTCATTGCTAGTTACCATGTTCACCCTTCCGTTTCTCATGGAACTGCTGATGCTGCATGACCATTTCCATGTTGACAAGTACCTGATTTTGTTTGTGGCACGTGCTCTCACCCACATTAATATGTTGTTGCAGAAGTATACTGGGAAGAGGCCTTCTTCAAGCGGTAGGGCGGCTAATAAGGATTGATTGTTTGATGTGCACGCCACTGGAATGGACGAGCTGAAAGCAACAGATGACTCCCACAAACATTGGGGACGAAAGTATGTCACACTCAGTAGGGGAGCCTTCTCAATACGCAAACCATACCGTTATTGTTCATATTGACATTGTGATTCTTTCTCCTTCATGTATCAGCCGCTGTGTTTTGGCATCTAGGTTTCGCCGTGTACTTGAAACCCAAAAATTGGAAGTGCCCCATTTTGCAATATGCTGCTGTTTCTGTTGCTAATTGAGATTGTACTATTGTAGCAGCGCATTGCTCAATTGTTCTTTGTGTTAGGAGTCAGTTTTGCATTGACGTTAAGATATTGGAAACTCTAGTTTCCCTTTTCCCGATTGGTGTAAAGTATTGAAATCTCGTGATTCCTTTCATTCGGTGTGGGAAACCTTAAATCAAGCTTTGCTATTTTACAAAGCAATGCTTGATAGTGTTTTTCATCAAAAACTGCCCTTGAGCTAAAATGAGAGATTTTTGTCTCCACTAGTTTCAAAACTAGTGATCTTGACAGCAACATCTCTGATCATCTCTTCTAGTTTTGAAACTAGTACCTCCGAAATCAAAGAGTTGCCGTGTACCTCGGTGCAGATAAAGCTTTAACCTTACGAGCGATCGACACATTTCAGCTTTTTGCATGGGAGTTCTATGTCGAGTCCTGATCTTCATCAAAATTAGATATTCTTGATGTTTTTTCAAACTTCGAAAGCTGTCTGGTTCGAGATTATGAATGTTTGTGAGGGGGGATCCGGGGAGTCTATGGTGGCTTGCGTGTGTCGATGCTTAGGTATGAAATTTTGTCTTTTAGCCCCGCTTTGGTATGGGTTTAGTCTTGGGTTAGCTCAAACTTAACTTAGGACTAATCTAAAAAATGTTTTGATTGGCAAGTCTTCTGGATTTGGGTTAACCGGGTATTAAACCCGTGTTAATACCCGATTTTGAAATCCACCGCCTGAGGTGAGTTTCGTTGATCGGATGAGCCTTTTGCCCTTTCTACCCTCGTCTCGTCAGTCACCTCGTCTTGCCTCGCCTGGGACGTTGCACTATCTCGAGAAATCGGCAGTCTTCTCCTTTCTTCGACTGCTCCGTTCCTTCTACGAAACCCTCCTCCAGGTGTGAAAGCTTTCTCCACGGTCTGGCCTTCTTCCCTCTCTGTCCTTGCCAGTCGCCTCGCCCTGCCTCACCTGGGACGTCGCACCGCGTGGGGAAAGCGACAGCCTTCTCCCTGCTTCGACCACTCCGTGCCTCCTGCGAAACCCTCCTCTCCAGGTGAGAAACATTTCTCCACACTACCTTCAACCTTCCCCATCCCTCCTCCCCTGCTGCGACACCCTTTTGCTTCCACCCCTCGGAGAGGTCCCCGATCTCCATTCCCAAAACCCTAATCGGGACGCCGTACTGCGTAGTTGACGTGCTCCATCCCCGCCGCTGCGGTCGGGAATCCGCGGATCGAACCCTCGCGCTCTCCCGCCGTTGCACCTCTTCCTAAGGCTGGCCTCTGCCGCCCCCCGTCTTCAAGATCCCAACCTGACAGGTGCCTGGTTTTCCTCATCTTGCCTGGTTTCGTGTTGTTCTCCGATGTGGGGCTTGTTTGTGGCGCCTGCTAGGGCACGAACGGGCTTTGTAAAAATTACACTATCCCCTTCCTTAGCCCCTTGATATTCATACTTCTATTTTTTATTAATGTCTATTTTTTGTGTCTATTGTTCGATTTTATTTTCCATGCTTATGTAGTTTGAGATGACCGTGGCTCTTCTCACATGTGGATGGTGTTGGCTACTTAGAATGTGTCAGTCTGATATGATTGCTTGTTAATCTATTTTTTCCAGTTCCGGAATTGAATATGTAAGTGGTTTAATCTTCATGCCTTTTTAGATACTACTGTATAATTCTTAGTGATAAATTCATGTTCCCACATTGATGTCAATTCTGATTTCAATGTCTTTCTTCTCACTAAGGTTTAACGTTATTGTGTCTTTGTTTTCCAAACTTTGGGTATATTCGTCGCACTTCAATTTGAGCAATATTTTATATGATCTTGCATGTTGTCTAGTTTCATTTGATATCACTGGTTATTTAAGCTAACATGACATACCCTTGCAAGAGAGGTGAAGAACCCCGTCCGTTCTGTGCTCAAAAGCTGCTAATATGTAGACTATTTTATGTTTGCAAATAATTTCAGCAGGCTTTTGCAATTAAAGGCTTTTATTTAGGGAGGATTTTTAATGCAGTTGTCACCTAGTTTTATTTCATCTGTATACTATGTTCTAATATATTGACTTCATACCCTTGAAGGGAAGATTGTCTTCCTTGCCTTCTTTGTAAAGAAGTTAATGGCGGACAGTAAGGGGAAACCGCGAGTAACCAACTTCACAACTAAGGAAGATAAGTTGTTATTAAACTTTTTGATCGACCAACATCACAAGAACACGTGCAACCAAGGCACATTCAAGCAACATGTATGGAATGATATTATAGGACCCTTCAATGATCAGACTAAAAAAAGGGTAGACAAAAATAATTTACAAACCAGGTGGAAGAATTTGAAAAAATAATACCATACACTCGAACAACTGCTATCACGAACTGGTTGGGGATGGAACGACATCACGAAGATGCCTACGCCACCTGAGGAGGGTGCATGGGCGGAGACAATTACGGTATGTAAGTTGTTATTAGAACACAATTATTAAATGTCATGTTCCTCTTATAGGTCCACTAGATGGTACTTAGCTTGTCTTCTTGTTTCATAGGCCAACAACGAATACAAGAAGCTCTTAGGAAAGCCATATGAGTACAAGGCAGAAATAGACATTATCTGTGGTAATACCATGTCCAGAGGATGTTTAGGATTTGGAAGCACAATGGACAATGACTTGTCACAAAGGCGGTCTTGGGGAGATGAAGAGTCACCCCGCCAACAATTGGGTTCAGATGATTCAAGTCGTCGTCGATTTACTTCCATGGGTCTTCAACCTAATGCTCCCCTAGTTGATCTGGAGATTGATTTTAACCCCTTCTTCATGCCAAGCTCCCGTGGTTGCCAAGCTCCTACTCCATCGTCAGTGGGTGGATGCAGTGGCATAGGGGAATTCACTCCTTCACCACCTACAAAGTGACGAAATGACGATGAGGCAACCTCCCCTAACAAGATGAGGACATGTGGCACACCCTCATACAGGACTGGTAGGGGAACGCGTAATAAGAGGATGGAGAATGCCACCGATGCACTAAACAAGTATTGTGTTATAAACAACCATATGGCGGAGTTGTATAAAAAGCTTGGCACTAGAGAATCTTCTACAACTTCCACCACTGTGCAGTCATACACAATCAGAGAGTGTCTCCAAAAATTAAAGGAATTGCCAGGTTGCACTCAGGAAATTTTATTTGTGGGTGCGTATCTTTTCCAAGACACTCATGTTCGATCTGTGTTCATGGCATTAGACGACGAGGACAAGTTGGCGTACATGACATATCGCCTCCGTTGAGGCAGTTTACTTCTGAGCCATGACGTTCACCGTGATAACAGTCTCTCTATTTGTCTATCTTATTCTCCACCTAGTGGGACTTTTATGATTACAACATTTGGCATGTATTCTAATATGTATGTTTCCTGTACCTTTTATTTAGGCATGTACTGTTATCTGTTTGTTGCACGTACTTTTAACTGTACCTTTCATGAAGACATGTACTATTATGGCTGTTTCATGTACCTTTCATTCAGGCATGTATTGGTTACACATGCATGCAGGGTGTGATAGTTGGATCATGGGGAAGTATAAGTGCTATGTGGTGTGGGTTGACCGTTGCCCGGGTGTGTACTACACTTGGGATGAGTGTTATACACAGGTGAATGGGTTCTCCGGTGCAAGATACAAGGGATTTACATCAATTGAAGACGCGAACGACGCATTCCGAGCCATTGCCACAATAAACTCTACTTTTGTGACCTACGCAAGGGGAGTGATGGCAAGTAGGAATGACATGAACCCTTATCTGAACAACCTACACCAGAGGGCTACCCCTATTGTTATGCATCACCTATCTATCATTGTTATCCTTTTCATCATCGTTCTCCTCCTTTTCGTCATATTGATTGCCATCTTCATCATTCTCGTTCGTGCCTATTGAGTTTAATGTGTGAGTTAGTCTACGATATGATTTTCATGTATTTTCTCTTGCTTTGAATGGCTCAAGATGTCTATCTACCTGTATTTTCCTTAATTGTAGTGCATGTTGTCTCTCACAATATAACATTCGTCATATCTCATGCATGTGTATGACAAGATATTATGGATGCAAATAATTTAATGCGTCAGCTAATGCGCGAGGGGGTTATAGTTTTACAAAACATGAGTAATCTTATAGTGGAAGAATTAGTAGATGCGATGGCTGAAGAAAATAACGATGTGCGTGTGCCCAGACCTATGCATATATCTCACTACACAGGACATGTGTGGGTACATGACATATTAAGGGGTCATGAAAAACGATGTTACAACATGTTCAGGCTAAACCAAGCTACGTTCATTCGTTTGTGCGATGTCTTGATATGTAGGGAATTGATTAAAGACAGTCACTTTGTCACTGCAACATAGCAATTGGCGATGTTTTTATACGCAATGGGTCATAGTGTTGCGACGGGTGCCATGTATGAGCATTTCCAACACTCGTCGCAGACAATAAGTTATTATGTGAACCACGTTTGTAAGGCTATAGTTGAGCTTAGGCGAACATACCTCCAACTCCCCACAGCAACAACAGAGGTGCATCTGTTCGTTCGGCATAATGACAAGTTTTATCCTTACTTTAAGGTAACTTATAATCTGCACGTCCTCATCTGTTTGAGATTTTTGATGAGACATTCAAATAAATGTAGGATGCATTGGGCGCAATCGATGGCACGCACATCCCTGCCAACGTTCTAACATCAAAACACGCACGGTATCGCAATCGTAAGCAACAAATTCCTCAGAATGTCATGGCTGCTGTATCCTTTGATTTGCAGTTCCAATATCTAGCTACCGACTGGGAAGGCTCAGCCGGTGATCAAAAGGTCTTGAATTGGGCCCTAGAAAAGGGGTGTTTCAGAGTTCCTCCAGGTGAGTTCATATTGAACCTTAGTTTCTTTAAAATTGACTTTATGATTAATATACACATTGTCTCATTTACCACCTATTACTTCAGATAAATATTATCTTGCCCATCTCAGGTATGCAAACACTGGTAGTTTCCTATGTCCTTACCGGGGAGAGCGTTATCACATATCTCAATATCAAGGCCGTGGGGGTAGAGGGTATCAAAATTTACGAGACAAGTTTAACCACCGCCACGCTCAACTGAGAAATGTTGTGGAGCGCACATTCGGGGTAGTAAAAATACGGTTTCAAACGTTGAAAGAGGGGAGCATGTACCCGATCCGCACGTAGATACTAATTATGATTGCATGTTGTGTCGTCCACAACTTCATACGTCGAGAGCAAGGGGACGACTTGTGATGTCCCGGGTCTTTCGGATCCTTCATTGTGGGTCCCGGATCTGGTTTATCGGGGTGTCCGACCCTGTGGTGTCCGAAATTTCGTTTCGGACATCTTTTCGTGTTCGGATCGGCGCGATCCAGAGTCGTTTCGGAGGCCCGGAGTGTGTCCGCGGCTTTTCCGTGCGTGTTTTTCGATTTCCACGTACGGGTTTCGGCGAATCCTTCGGAACCCTGTAGTGGGTGAACCGGGTCGTTCACCAGCCCGCGAGTGGTACCGTTGCGATCAGCGCGTCGAGGCGATCGAGGAGGTGTATTTTTCCATTTTTTGATATTTTTGACATTTTCCGGATTTTCTATAAATACCCCCTATTTTCCCTTTTTCCTTTTTCTCTTTTTTTCTTTTTTTCTTCTTCTTCTTTCTTCCTCCCGTGAGCGCAACGGTCATCTCCCCCCTTCTTGCCCGTTGGACCCCGCGGTGCCCCTTCATCCTCCGGCGACGAGTGGCGGACAACGGCGACGGCGCGGTGACGATGGCAGTGGCGAGAGGATCGTGGCGGTGCCCCCTTTGGCGCGTGGGAGAGGAGTTCGTGGTTGAGCTAGATTTTGAGATCGGCGGTGATTCGGTGGATTTTGAACTTCCTTGAGGTAGGGGGACATATCCTTGCCCTCTTCATAGCTTTCCCCGTGATTTCTAGGCCGTGGAGAGGCCGAGTGGGGTTAAATCCATGCCGGGAGGGTCGTTTTCATGCTTGGGGTTTGAGCGCCGGATCCGTCGATTAGTGGAGTTTTTGATCGATTTGGGGGCTTTAGATGCATGCTAGGTCGTTGTGGGGTGATCCCCCGTTGTTTTCCCTTCACCAGGGGTGGTGAATGGGCGTGGTTTTACGTTTTCTGGGCGTATTTCGCGAACCGGGCTCGGCCCGTTGTCGCGCTATAGTCCAGTGGCGCGTTCTTGATGAACGCGCCGTGTCGTCCGAGCGTGTCCGTCTGAGAAGACGAACAGTAAGGCGGTGGGGAACGCGCCTGGTTCTGGTAGCGCGATCTCCAGATCGTGCTACCCAAGACTAGCGCGTTCAGGTGTGAACGCGCTGCCTTTGGGCAGCGCGACATGGAAGATCGCGCTAGCCATAGCTAGCGCGTTCTTCGGTGTCACGCTAGGGATGCCTAGCGCGACCATCCCCCTCCCCCGAACCGTGTTCTTGCGGGTAGTGTGACCTCCGGTTGGGTGAGTTATGGACCCGGTTGTGGCGTGTGGCCCTAGGGAGGCTGTGGGCACCCAGTGAGAGCCACAGGGGCGCCCGGGGTTCCCCGGAGAGTCAGTTACCTCGGTAGGGGTGCCGCGTGACTTGAGGGACGGTTGGACTTCATGCGTGTCCCCGGCATCCGTACCTACCGTTGGGTTATCGAGAACCTGTGTTAGTGTGTGGCCGACGGTTTCCGTGAGTTGGTCCTTACTTCCAGTGACCTGTCCACTAGTCGTAGCTCCCTGCGCACGCGTGTGTGGACCCACCTGGGAGTGGTGGAGAGCGAGACCCAGTGTGACGCGGTTTTAGGCTGGTTCCCGTAGGGCCCCTTGCCTTTGCCACCAGAGTCCGGTGGGGGGGAAAACCAGCTAGAGGACCCGACCTAGAGCAGATGGTCTGTGTGTGCACACGTAGTTGGGGGCTTAGGACACGCGCTGACGAGCGTGACCCCAGCTAGTCCTTGTTGTGGTACTTGTTGCGTGTCTGAGTCTCACGCCCGGGACGTAGTAGCTAGACACTTGTGACGCGATGTAAGACGTCAGGGGACGCTTCCGGTCGTTCTTCTTGTGGACGGTGCTCCTGTTCACTGGCAGGCGTGGACTCGTGTTTTATTGACCGAGGTTCAGTAGTACGGTGCTGTTAGAGTAGACGGCTTTTTCCGTTTATTTACTTTAGCTTGTTGGCTTTACCGTGCTCTTGTTAGGTAGGGTTACCTTCTACTTTCTCGTTTCTCGTGCGAGGTGGGGATTCGCGGGATCCTACTGGGCCAATGAAATGAGGCTCACCCCTGCTTTTCAGGTGAGGCGGGGTCTTCGAGAGGCACGGCCGAGTTTCAGCGTGGTTCTTCTAGTCAGGGATAGTCGCCAGTCTGCCAGAGCTGGGGGATGCCCCGTGTAGTTGTACTCCGGGGGATGCCCCGTGTAGTTGTACTTTCTTTTCTGTTGACTGTACTTTCTTTTGGACATGAGACACTGTGGACCTTGTAGCAGTTTATTTATTTATATGATTCTGTGCATTTTATTTTGGATTATTGTGCTATCTCTGTGGTCGTTGCAGCTTCTCTTGTACCCCCACACCACTCCTTTCTACCCTTCCGAGTCTTCGGGCTCGTAGGTTGGCGGGCCGAGATTCGAGACGCGCCACTCGGATCCTCGGGTCGTCACACGAATTCTACTTTCAACATGCACCGCTTGATGTTGAAGATGCGGGTGACGAGGAGGTGGATCCGAACATCCCTGTGGCATCTCGAGACATTACGGAAGGAGAGCATCTTAGGGACACTATTGCTACACAACTATGGCTACAAAATTGATCTATTTTACTATGCATCTTTCATTCCTGGGGAATATTTTGTCCATGTTCCCATGTCTTATAACATCTATTTTGCTCCGTTTGACTCAGTATATATCTGGTTTCCACTATGTGTTATCTCTTTTAATATTGTGTGACAGATGTTCTTTTAAAACATCCCTTAGTAGGTCTCCATGTTTGTTGCCCCCGGTGCATGCCTAAGTTGTCATGTGTGTGCATGTATGGGTGTCGTAGACGGCATAGCAATGCAACTCCACCACAATCATGTCACTTGTGCTATTTGGGTCATTGCTCCGGATGAGGCAGCATCATGTGTGCACCGACTAAGGGTTGAGGCGATGAGGAATGGGTTTTATGATTTCATATTAGGGTCGGATGAGCACTTGTGACATCCCAACATGAAAAATGATGACACATACCCCCAAAATCCATACTGAGCCCACCCCACTATCGAAGAATCTTTACTATTACCCAGCATTGGATTGTAGGGTGGCGAGGTCATTGGGAATTTTGTATGCATAGGTAAAATCCTATCTAATTGTCTTACAATTTCCTTCAATATAATTTTAAAATCTCGTACTAATATTATGCTTTTTATTAGGTGGATGAGCATCGTAGAGGAAGGCAACAGGTCTGCTGACCTCGTACTAATTTCAAAATATCGTACTAATTTCAAAATCTCATACTAATATTTTGTATGCATCTGGTCTGCTAACTTTGGACTACAGACAAAATCTACTGTAATGAATGATAAACAGGTCTGCTGACCTGTGTAATTGAAGGAGCTCAGAAAGGACAAAATGTTCCGTTAACAATCTGGATATGTCCATTCATTTGACTATTGCAAGCTAGTTGATTATATTGTTTGTTGTCCTGATATTTTGTAATTGGACCTGTAGATTATCAGGTGAACAGTTCAAACTGGGCCATATACTTTGTTTCATTTGAAAGTGATATAGTGATATGCATAGGTAAAATCCTGTACATTAGCCCAAAAAATTCAAGCAGGCTTCAGATGAAATGCATAGGTAAAAATCATGTCTAATTATCTGGATATGTCCATTCATTTGACTACTGCAAGCTGGTTGATTATATTGTTTGTTGTCCTGATATATGGCATAATTGGACCTGTAGATTATGAGGTGAATAGTTCAAACTGGGCCATATACTTTGTTTCATTGGAAAGTGATACAGTGATATGCATAGGTAAAATCCTGTACATTAGCCCAAAAAATTCAAAATGGCTTCAGATGAAATGCATAGGTAAAAATCCTGTCTAATTATCTGGATATGTCCTTTCATTTGACTGCTACAACTATGAGAGGTCTAGTCAGTGTGGATGAGATTAGATTCGTTATGACAGTTTATTTTTTTCCCCATTTTGCACTACCCAGGAATTAATCATGTGGCTGTGTTTTGAAACTTCTGCTTTCCAAGCTATGTTCAATGAATAGTCTCTAGCATTCGCAGTTCCTCTTTATTGTGCAAAATGCTAATCCATGGTCATTTCCCATGTTTCTGAAGTAACTCGGGTTCTATTTTGGCATCTGAAACTTCTCATTTTTCATAGAATTTTCATCTGAAACTTTAATCATCCAAAGTATATATCTTGTTTACCTTCTCTATGACATCTTCCTACAGATTGGAGTTCATGTTATTAGAGGAATGGAGTTCTGTTTTGGCATCTTCCTACAGATTGGATGATTAAATTTTGGCATCTGAACTTAGTCCATTGAGTTTTTCCTTACCTTCCCCATAACTTCTGCTAACATGTATGGAATAGCATCTGGTTTGCTGACTTTATTGGACTGCAGACAAAGTCTGTTGAAATGTGTTAGCATTCTAGGTCTGTGCATAACATTTCATCAAAAAGTTGATGAACATATTCAGAACGTCCGTGCATATCACAGTGTGTAGTGCATACCAAGGTCGGTGCTAGCTGAACTCAGGTTGATGCTAGTTGCACCTTGTGCATACTAGGGTCGGTGCTAGTTGCATAAAGGGTCGGTGCTAGTGTCATGTGTACTGCATTCAGAGTCGACGTTTGCCTTGCAGTGTCTTGCATAAAGGTCAACGTTAGCACAAGTGCATGCATACCAAAGTCAGTGCTACTTTGCATTGTTATGCATACTGAAGTCGATGCTAGCTGATGTTGTCTCATGCGTTAGAGTCAGTGTTAGCTGGTGTGCTCTATGAGACAAGGTCGATGCTAGTACAACATGTCTTGCATAATAGGTCTGTGCTAGTTTAGGCCAAATGCATACAAGGTCAGTGCATGTCACTGTAGCAATGCATGTTAGGTCGATGCTAGTTTGCCTTCAAAGCTTCATGTGCATGCATTTTACATTTCATAATAAAGGTCGATGCTTGTTGCACTTTGCATTTCAGGTGAGTTTTTTGGTAAGTGTTTACAAGTATTATCAGGTGAGTTTACAACACTGGTAGTCTACAAGTCCATACCAGATCTGCTAACATGTATGAAATACTTGCTGTACATGTATCAGGTGAGTCTTTTGGTAAGTGTTTACAAGCATTACCTTAAATTTGATTGTCTATGCACAGAGCTTCATGTGGAATCTTCTTTCAAAATAAAAAAAATAAGAGAACTTCATGCTGTCTTTTGCCCCTTTTTTGCCGTTCCTGTCTATGAAGCTTGCCACTGTCAATCCAGAAATGCACTTACCAAAGTGAAGCTTGTCAAGGTCAGTGCATGTCACTGTAGCAATGCATGTTAGGTTGATGCTAGTTTGCATTCAAAGCAACCAAATGCATACAAGGTCAGTGCATGTCACTATAACAATGCATGTTAGGTCGATGCTAGTTTGCCTTCAAAGCTTCATGTGCATGCATTTTGCATTTCATAATAAAGGTCGATGCTTGTTGCACTTTACATTTCAGGTGAGTTTTTTGGTAAGTGTTTACAAGCATTATCAGGTGAGTTTACAACACTGGTAGTCTGCAAGTCCATACCAGATCTGCTAACATGTATGAAATACCTGCTGTACATCAGGTGAGTCTTTTGGTAAGTGTTTACAAGCATTATCTTAAATTTGATTGTCTATGCACAGAGCTTCACGTGGAATCTTCTTTCAAAATAAAAAAAAAAGAGAACTTCATGCTATCTTTTGCCCCTTTTTGCAGTTCCTGTCCATGAAGCTTGCCACTGTCAATCCAGAAATGGACTTCGACGTTGAGCAAGTCTTATTACCAATTATGGTCGTTGTCATTGGCGATGTAGAAAATACGAATGAAAGTAGCAGATGATCTTGGCATCAAGTATTAGGACGGAGCAGTCATTCAACACTTGTTGAAAAGACTTTTATTATCGTCAAAATTTATTTTGTTAATCTTCTTTCGCCTTTGCCTTGTCTTTGTTATATTCAAAGGATAAGTGTTGAATGATTAGTGGATGTAATATTGGGTGAATATTTGTCTGAAATACATTTTACCTTGTTAAATGTATGATCTGCAAAAATGATAATCGAGAGAATGTCTGTATCAGGAAAATCAGCTAACCCCTTTCCCTAGTTTCCAGTGCTGAGCAGTGCAATGGAGGGGGATGGAGCCCTTGCTAGTGGGATTGTTGCAGTAAGTGGAACTGGAGTGTCAGGCGCCTCTGGTGATGCACAAACGTTTATGCACAAATGTTAATGCACAAACGTTGTAGTTATTTAGCAGCTATTTGAAATTTTTTATACGTAATTTTTTTAGAATAGGGAGGGGGAATAGTAAACATTTTCAACATATATTGCATATTTTTATGTGTTAGAACTTATAATAAGATTATTATTAATAGTATAAACTTTCATAAGATTTCATAAATAATTTATATTAAAAAATTCACACTTAAACAATCAGACGAGAGAGTGACAACGTGATAGATAGACGAGAGAGGCAAGGGAGATGAGAGAGATGAGCTCGGTAAGATGTTCACAGAGATGAGAAAATTATATTGTGAAAAATAAAAATATTATTAAAATATTCAAATCTTTCATGAAAATATCATTATATTTACTAATTATATTTTAATAGTGACATAAGATTTTACTACGTAAGTGTTTATTTGCTTACAATGTATCTAGTCTCTAGCAAATGATGTAAATGTTGAAAATTTATTAAGAATAATTAAGATTCGATAAATGTAATATACCATTTATTAAGAATAATTAATACTAATTATATTTTAAATGATAAGAAATAATTTAATAAGTTAACATGTGTGTGGGAGAGAGAGAGAAAGAGAGAGAGAGGGAGGGAGATATTAAAAAATGTAAAAGGGAGGGGTAAATGTGACATTTGAGTTTGAATTATCCCTAGTTTAACCTACTACCTATCAAATCACACTAGATTAAAGATAGTTTAACCCACCTCCTTATACTCGGGCTAACTCCCCTCTTATCAAATCAAAAATGAATTAACCCTAGACTAACTCAAGTAGATTGAGTTAGTGTAGTCTAAGTCTAACTCCTTACCAAAGTGAAACTTATGGGGTGTTTGAGAGCATTTTTTTTAAAGACCATTTCTCCCTAAAAAATTATGATACGATGATTTTTAACCCAACTTTTAAAATTGATGAAAATCAATCCTGACTGTTTGTCAAAAATATCACAATTTTTAAATTTTAGATAGCCATGTTTGGAAGACAAAACACATGATCACCCTCGGAGGCTCCTGCCTCACCGCCGGTTCCTGCTGGGCGCCATCGACGGGTCGCCTCCCTCCTCCATCGAGAGGAGTCTCACGTTCTCCTCGTCACCGTCTTCCTTGCGGGAGGTGAACATGACGGGCTAACGAGCGAGCTTCACGTTCTCCTCATTCTGAGCTTCACCGGAGGTGAACAGGCCACAGGGGAGGGGAGCAGGCCGTAGGGGGGAGGGGAGCAGGCCGATGGCGGGGGAGGGGGGCCGCAGGGGGGAGGGGAGTAGGCCGACGACGGGGGAGGGGGACCGCAAGCCGCAGGGGAGGGGGGAGGGGGGCTGCAGGGGGGAGGGGGGGGGCAAGCCGGCGGCGGGGGATGGGAGAGGGGGGGACGCCGCGGGGGAGAGGGGGGGAGGGGACGCCGGAGAGGGGGGCCGCGTAGGGGAGGGGGGGAGCCGACGGGAGGGAGAGGGAAGGGAGGGGAGGGGGAGGGGGGTCGCGAGTGGGAGGGAGGGGGAAGTCCAGAGACGTGGGTATTTTTTTTAAAAAATTGGTCTACACTTATTTTTTTTTGAGGAAGATTTACACGGGATGAGATTCTCTCCCTAAAATTTAGGAGAGGAACATCAAACAGGGTTGGAGCATCTCTTACTCTCATTTTTAAATTTGAGAGAAAAAAGAGGAAAAAAAATAACAACCAAACACCCCATTAGGCATTAGATTAGGGATGTTATCAATTAAAGTCGGACCTTCTAGAGGCTAGTAAATGCAGCGTATGGGGAGCTTGAATGCCCCCCCCCCCTCAAAATAAAATAAAATAAGATAAAAATAAAATAAAAATGAAATGAAATGGAGGTAGTCCGGTGTGTTGCATGGGGCATGCCCGCGAGTTTCATGACCTGCATCGCCTGCAAGACAAAACAGATGCTAGCGTATGTTCCAAGTAACAGTGAATATAATCATGCATTCATATTGGGGGGCACCGTGATAAATGGTAATCAAACTTTCAGTACACTTCAATCTTTCTCTTCCCGTTCTTTCATCCATACCATCAAATGTATGTAACATTGCTGCACACACATGGTGTGGTCCACGTACCTCTCATCTCACACATTCCATTGGACTCGGTCCCAGATAGACCAATAATGGGATGGATGCCTGCAAACTTGGTGTGCAGCAAGGTATATTACTCACTCACCGATCAACTCTGACACTTGCAGCGTCTAACTCTAATTATTTCTATCACTCTTCTTCAAGATTTTATAAAATGGGGTTGGGTTGGATGCGTCGGGGTGCCTGCCCCCATGACGGTGTCAACAACAATTGCCGCTCTAGAGGGCCAGCCTGTCGGGGGAGCTTCTCCTCTTTATGCTCATAAACTTTGCGACAAATTCTGCGAGAAGACGGAAAATAAGAGTGAAGACGTCCCCCAGCAACAATGAATGACAGAGAGTATATAAGATATTATCGGTGACCTGGATGCTAAATGTGACAGGTGCGACTCACGCCACGTTTCATCGTTTCATTTCATTCTATCGGTGAGATTTTTTTTTAAAAAAAAAACAAGAAAGCTCAAAAGGTAAATACATCAGTTTTTAAGCATTTTGCCGTGCCACAAGAACGCCCACATATGTCTGCACCTGACATATGCATCTAATCTTCGCCACGCGAAAGACCCACCCAAGTCCATGCAAACAACATTTTGCAGCGAGGCATTGAACAGAAAAGTATCGAGGGCATCGGCATCGGACATTTACCTTCTAGTTTAAGCAGGGCGTTTGTTCCAGTCGGCAATCTCTTATCCTGTGAGGGTTTGTCTGTCATCAGTGATCATGCCTTTTCTTCTTAAGAAAAATGTGGGCACACTAGATATTTGAGCTATCAGCTTACGTACGTAGTAGGCATGCCAGTAGTAGAGCTCCCTTCTGAAAGCCATTTGAACTCCCTTGAGGAACTCTTCCACAAGCTTCTGCAGTTTGGTTAAAAGAACCTTTATAACTGTGGATATGATGCCTCCTTGAGACCAACGTGTAGCTAACTAAGCGACAGATAGACCATACCTGGAGGATCAGTTTTGGATGCACAGATTCCACCAGTAGCTTTTGAAGCTTCCCACGTACATAAAAAAGTCTGCATCAAAAATTCGATCCGTCAGAAAAGCAAGGTTTGATGTCCAAAAACATCACTTTTCGGCCGAGGACGGTCAGAAATTTGTTCCATAGACATTCCATGGTTTTTATCAGGCTTCTTAATTCATTCCTTGAAAAGCAGTGTTAAGTATCATAGCGATAATGATGTTCATTGCCGCGGATGACTTTTTCCGGGCACGTTAACTGTGGAATTAGAACGAGTTCATGGCATTTTCACTGGGTTGGACTCTGGAAAACACTCGCATCATCTTTATATGATGGCCATAAGAGGTTGTATCTGGTGAAAGTTTCATTTTTGACGGCAATTTTTGATCTTGTACGTACAATTCTCTGGCCTAGTTATTTTGAGGACAGGGTATTTAGACCTTTGATGATGGCTAACTCTATGCAGTCTTTTGGTTTTCCAATCAAAGGCTCCAAAACTGGATCCTTTTAGATCTGGCAAAAAACGGGGGTTACAGGGAGGCCTTTCAGGTTGTCCAAAGATTAGTTAGCTCCATAACTATGCTACTTTTCATGCTGGTAAGTGGAAGCCAGATTAGTAGCAGTACTAAATAAAAGTTTGGTCAAAAATGTCCTTAATGCACAATGACTGATTATTTTGCTCAAGAACATAAGACAAGCAATTGGAATACTCTATTTTAAAATGTCAACAGAAGTCTTTCCCCTGGTAAATGACTAAACCATTTGGGAGATGGATCAGAGTACATGACTAACCTTTTGGGTGATGGATCATCTAAAACCTCTGAGGCAATTTCTGTGAGCGTCTCCTCCCAGCCAATTGGAATTGGTTGCTCATCAACAAAAGGATAGCTGCACCAATAGAATATAATCAAGAAAAAGAGCCATCAAATTGAAGGATTCCCTTATGGCTGTCTATTTAAGGCTCAGTTTTACACCTATAGGCCTTGCATGACTCGAGTGCCATGATTGCTTTCCTCAAGTTCTGCTTGGACTTAGTTGCGATCTTTATAGCAAAGCCCATGGAAAGTTCAAAGTTCTCCTTCTTTGCTATCTGTAAAAGAACTTCTGCAATCTGACATCATGAATAAAGAAAGAGCTTATGAGGATGCAGAAACTGACATGCTTCTAACCTAATCCATAGTCGGACAGATTCATGTGTGCAGGATATCATAGACATAATGAAACAGAGGAAAATAAAACATAACAACAGGGATAAGTCCATGCCAAGATCATCTTTTACAGTCACCTAATCCACTTTTCTATTCTTCCCTTTTCTTCTCCTTTCATTTTATTTTCCTCATTTATGAGCTTCTAAGACTGAGAGATTCACTCCCTTCTTTGGCCTTTCCCCTTCCCCACGCTCAAGTTATTTGGTGGGGGGGTGTGTTTGAAAGGGAGAGAAGGGGAGACTATATTCCCATGTGTTAGAGACATGTTTGATTATAGTTATTGTTAGTGGATAATGATTAGATTATAGTGTACCTAGAGTACAACCTATTGTGTACTCAGGTATAAGAAACCCCTTTCTTTCTGTTAATGAGATATCTAATTGGCTTTTCCTCTCCCTACTCAACATGGTATCAAAGCGGGGTTAGGTCTCTGGGCCGCCGCTCAACCCCCATCCGTCTCTCTCTCTCTCTTAGCGGACACAGGAGGAGGAACCTGCGACCACCGCGGCGGCTGCCGCTGCTGTGACCACTGCTGCGGCTGCGCAGTTCGCTGGCCACCGTGGCTGTCGTCGCCGCCCACCACCCTGCCCTGGGTCCTTGATAGCCCGCTGCTGCGGTGTGGCTCTCTTCCTTGCTACCGTCAGAGTCGACTTTGACGCTTCATCTTCACCTAACTAGCACGTGTTAGAGGGACTTCTCGTCCTCGATTATGGTCAGCACATAAGAACACTCGTCTAGTTTCTTTGCTCTTATGTCCTGACCACTCTAGTCTCGACATCGACAACTAGTTTTCTCTTCTTGTCCTATCATCCGTGTTGTGTTCATCATGGGGGACTCTTCATCGGCTAAGTCGTCGTCTACCTCCAGCCATATGCTAGCCATATTGGTCAGATTGAATGGTGTAAACTATCATTAATGGTCGAGGGCATTTAGATTTCTCTTGATGTCTATGAAAAAGATCCTCCAGCCAAGACAGATTTGAAAGTCTTTGAAGCCTGACAAGCGGACGATGGGACGGTCATTTAGGTGATTGGCAATAGTTGTGAGCCATATATTTTTGTAGAGGCTGGAAAATATCCCCTTGGTCTTGTACTACACCTTTAAGATTTGTTTGTTGGGGAAGAATTGCCGACCATCCCGAGAAAACCTGCAAGCACTAGATAGATTGTTAGAAGGAGCCCTGGGAGTGATCCCAGGGGACAACCCTTCGATACTTAAGTCAGTGACAAGAGAAAGGAACATAAAGAGAGTTAAGGAGAGAAAGTGAGCTTGCAGAATGAAGACAAAGCATGGAGAGTGCTCGGAGAGGAGGAAATGCTCGGAGAGGCGGTCAGTGCCTAGAGACAGAGAATGAGTTGGGAGAACGGGGTGAAGGACCCTCAATTAGCCTTCTCTGTATCGTCTGCCAGCTTTGTCGTGGAGTTTCCGTATGGGGTTGTCTCTCTCTCTCTCTCTGCGTATTACTCTGTGGGTGATCCTTTCTATGTGTGAGGGTGATTCTCAGCCTGTGTCCCCGTAGGTCCATCTGGGGACCTATTTATACCATTCGTGGCGGGGTTACCTTCTCCCTGGCTTAGCAGCGACGGCATGGTTAGTGGAGTGGTGTACTGCTCGATCGTGGGGATCCTCCGTCGCCCACTCGCCCGCTCCCATAGGAGAGGCAGCTAGCGTGGCCGGCATCTTGACGACGTTGGCGAGATACAAAGCCCGTCAGGGTAAGCCCCATAATGGCGGCTTCAACGTTCACCCGTTGGCGAGTCTTACGACACCTAGAGAGCACGGACACGAGGATCATGCCCATGGGCTGACCAGGCCTTGATGGGCCTCACTTGGGCTGTGCTTTGGGGCCGTTGGTCAGCTGGAGAGGGCCGCTACGGGTCGGGCTAGTTTGGGCCGCAATGGGCCTGACGTTATTGGGCCGTGCTAAGCCTGACGCATTCTCCCCTCAATTTTCAATAATGTGCTCTTTCTAGAGACGACAAAGGAGATGTGGGATTCCTTGAAGCATACATACTCTGGTGAGACGAATATTTCCCATGTCTATAATCTTTATTCCCAGTTGTTTGCAATCAAGTAGGATGGTTGACATATTACACAATATTTCTCTGAAGTCCAAGGGTTATGGAATAAGCTTCTCCTGTATCAGTCGACTACCACATATCTCACAACACTACAAAAACAATGGGAATAATTTATTGTTGCTAAATTTCTATCTGGACTTGATGACAATCTCTGGCATGTCCGAGATAATTTGTTGGCTGACACTGCTATAGTTGGCAGACACATTTTCATGCGTGCTATGGGCTAGCACAACGTCTCATGTTTGATGCTGGAAATTTTACAGCTCGGTGAACAACTGTTACTGAAGATATGGGAAGCGCGTTTGCACTGGCCGCTACTGGACGTGGTCGTGGCTGTGGCTATGGTTGTCAGCCATGCACATACTATGGAAGGTCCAATCACCAATCCGATTTCTGCTGGAAGAAGTATGGAAAGGGGGGCAACAAATCACACCCTATGGCTATTCTCGGAGTTGCTTCTGATACTCAGTTTGCTGTTCCCTCTATCCCACAACAGTCTGACCCTTCACCCACGACACCTTTTCAACATGATGACGGAGTTACTTTGCCTCGGGAGGAATATGAGGCTATTCAACGTATCATAAAGAGTTTTGCAGCTGCTTCTTCCTTCTCATTTCATGCTGTTACTCCCTTAGGTAGTGCACTTGCTGTTCACAATCCCTCCTGGATTGTGGACTCCAGAGCCTCTTATCATATGACAGGTGACCACTCCCTTTTCTTCTCACTTGCCCTCTCTAGTTCTCATGCGCCAGTTGCTGTAGCTGATGGCTCTCACTCTTCAGTTGTAGTCAAAGGCATAGTTTGCTCATCTAATCTAACCTTGAATTATGTTCTTTATGTTCCCAAGTTCCTTGTCAATATTCTTTCCATTAGCATGCTAACTCGTTCTCTGAATTGTTTAGTGACCTTCTATCCTTCTTATTATGTTTTTCAGCACCTACGGACGAAGAAGACGTTTGGTGGGGGGCATAAATCTGGTGGACTCTACTATCTCGCTGCAAATACACCTCTCCAGATCTCTCGAGCTCTATTAGCTAGTGAGAATCTATATCAGTGGCATTGCAGGCTAGGTCATCCTTCTCTGTTGAAGCTTAGGACAGCTGTGTCAGTTCCTTCTATAGTCAATAAACTTCATTATGATGCCCGTGAACTGGGCAAGCATCATCATGTGTCATTTCCTTTGACTCATAATAAAAGGAGCACTATTCCCTTCCATCTTGTTCACTCCGATATCTGGGGGCCTTCTCATGTTCCCTCCAGACTCGAATTTTGTTATTTTGTTACCTTTATTGATGACTTCTCTCGCATGACTTAAGTGTTTCTTTTCAAGTCAAGACCTTATGTTATGTCTATATTCTAAATTTATATGATGAAATAAAAACCTAGTATTATGCATCTATCAAAATTATGCGCATTGATAATGTCATGGAGTACACTCAGGCCATGTTTGCTACCCTTTGCTCCTCACATGGAATTGTCCATCAAACATCATGCTCTTGCACATCTCAACAAAATAGAGTTGCTGAGAGGAATAACCAACATCTTCTTGATGTTGCTCGTACTCTCCTATTGCATATTCATGTACCTAAACAGTACTGGGAGATGCGGTTCTTATCTCATGCTATCTTATAAATCGGGTTCCAAGCAAGGTGTTAGATGGAAGATCGCCGTTCTTGTCTTTACATCCAGATCTTTATCCCTTTCCTCTTGTTCCCTGAGGGCGTGTTTGTTAACCGATTAGCTTAGCACACCCGATGAGAGAGAGAGCGGTGGGCCCCACCGCTCTCTCACTCACAGGTGCGCTAAGGGAGTCGCTTGCGCTAACCGTGCCCGGTTAACAAACACCCCCTAAGTATTCAGATGTAAATGCTTTATTTACTCACTTGGTCCAGGCCACGATAACTTATCTCCTAGATTGGTTCTCTACATTTTCTTGGATATTCTCGAACTCAAAAAGGGTATCATTGTTTTGAACCCCGGTCTAAGAAATCCTATGTTTCTGCTGATGTTACTTTCTTTGAGTATGTATCTTTTTATACTCTTTCCTCTGAGGTACGACCTCCTCCCTCTATTTTGGAGGTTCCTATTTCGGAGGTCCCAACTCCACCTATTTTATTTCCTTCTGACTCGGCTCCTGTCACTGATAATGAATCATTTGAGCCACATGCTACGGATAATTTTTATGGACATGTTTATCAGCAACGCACGCCTGCTCCAGTAGATGCCCCTTCATTATCTTCTTCTTTACCAGTGGATCCTTCTTCTTCTGGTGAGTCATCTTCTCCACCTGTTTCAGATCTTCATCTTCCAATTGCTGTTCGGAAAGGGGTGAGGTTGTGTAAAAGTATTTACCAACAACCTATTGGCAATTTTGTCTCCTATATGTCTCTGTCTTCCTCTTTTTGTCAGTTTGCCTTGTCTATTTCTACTGTTCCTATTCCCAAGAATGTTTTGAAGGTGCTTTCTAAACCTGAGTGGATAGCTACTATGGATGATGAAATAAATGCTCTTATATCTCGTGGTACTTGGAACCTTGTGCCCCACTCGGCTCATGTTACTCCTGTTGCCTGCCATTGGGTGTTTACTGTGAAGTACTCTCATGATGGTACCATTGATAAGTATAAAGCCAGACTTACTGCAAAAGGGTTCACACAAACTTATGGAGTAGACTATTTTGAAACCTTATGTCCTGTGGCTCGGTTGAACTCAACACGGGTGCTCTTTTCACTTGCCTTTAATTAAGGTTGGCGGATGCATCAAATGATGTAAAGAATGTCTTTTTGTATGGTGATCTTTAGGAGGAAGTGTATATGGAGCAACCTCCAGGGTATGTTGCTTAAGGGGAGTTGGTGTGTAAGCTAAAGAAGGCCATTTATGGTTTGAAACAAAGTCCTCGTGCTTTGCTCGATAAATTTAGTCAAATTGCATCTAGGATTAGACTAAACAGAAGCCAAGCTGACCATTCTGTCTTTGTTCGTCACTCCTCTGCTGGTGTTGTTATTTTGATTATTTATGTTGATGATATGCTTCTTACTGGTAGTGACATAGGTGGTTTTGAGAAAGTTCAGAAGTACCTTGAACAACACTTTGTTACTAAGAATCTTGGTAGGCCACACTATTTTTTAGGCATTGAGATAGCCTATGGATGAGAAAGTGTCTGTCTCTCTCAAAGGAAATATGCTTTAGATCTTCTTCAAGAGATGGGCCTCCTTGCATGTAAGCCAGTTGAAACTTCTACAGTTCCTCAACAGGAGTTGGATGTTGAAAACAGTCCAAACTTTAGTGATGTTGCAAGATATAGGAGATTATATGGGAAGTTGATTTATTTGACTATCACTAGACCTAACATTGCCTTCGCTGTTGGGGTAGTGAGTCAATTTATGCATGCACCAAAAATATGTCATTGGGAAGTGGCTATGAAATTTTGCATTATATTAAGGCTTCTCCAAGGAAAGACTTATTGTATAGAAAGAATGGTTATTTGAGAATTGAAGCTTTTTTGGATGCTGATTATGCAGGATCCAAACTGGATAGGCGATCTATATTAGGCTCTTGCACCTATGTTGGTGGAAATTTAGTTACCTGGAGAAGTAAAAAACAAAATGTGGTGGTTCAGTCTAGTGTTAAAGAAGAGTATCGGGCTATATATGGCTCAAACTGCATGCAAAATGATGTGGTTACAGAGTCTCATGTTAGATTTTGGAGTTTCTTACTCAAGCCTATGGAGATGCATTGTGATAATCAGGCCGCAATTCATATTGTCAAGAATCCTGTTTTTCACGAGCGGACCAAGCACATTGAGGTGGATTGTCATTTTGTGAGGGATGCTGTCATGTCCTAGAAGATATACACTCCATTCACTCCTACAAAATAACGATTGGCAGATTTGTTTATGAAGGCTTTTGGAGTATCTCGGTTTGCTACTCTCTGCAACAAGCTGGGCATATTTGACATATATGCCCCAGCTTGAGGGGGAGTGTTAGAGACATGCTTGGTTATAGTTATTGTTAGTGGGTAATGATTAGATTATAGTGTACCTAGAGTACAACATATTGTGTACTCAGGTACCCCTTTCTTTCTGTTAATGAGATATCTAATTGGTTTTTCCTCTCCCTAATCAACACCCTGTATACCAGAAAAGGTGATGGCAGGTGTTCCCATGGAGCCTACATGATCACTCAAAACATTGGATATATTCTTTAGGCTGGCTATGCCCTATGCTAGCTAACGATTCACTCGCAGATTGCAAATTCAACAAGGTTAGCCAGAATATCGTGAGTATACACTAATTTTGTTCAGGATGTGCAACATGGGAAAATTGATCATAGTTCAGAATGCAACAAGATGGGATTATCTCATCATAAGTTCATAGTACTACAACAAATGGCTCTACAGATCTATGTTCTTCTAATGACTGTCTTGGATTTCCAGAGTCTATCCTATATGATGAATGGTGATGGATGAGGATGATACTTACTTTGTCAGTTTCGGGGGCATCCACATCGATAACTTTACAGCGGCTGCGGACAGATTCAAGGATATGGTTTTCATCTTCACAACATAATATAATCTTACATGCATCCGTATGGCAGTCCATCACCCACTTGATTAGATGCTGAATGTTTTCTGCTACCTTGTTATTGGCGTACAGAACCATCACTGGAACAATGAAAAGCCAAGTTTAAACTTAAATACATGACTAAAAAGCAACATATGACAGTTGTCAGAATGTTGACCTTTGTACTCAATCTTGAAGCTCGAATCACTCACTTCAGGTGTAATCGCATGGTTGTTGGCTATTTCTTTGACCAGACCCACTAGAGCATATCTGGCATTCTTTGTTTTAGACTTAATGTCAAGTTCCACATGGTGAGGACTTGAAGTCAATGGAACAGCAACCGTCGACCTATTCTCCTGTGAAGGTGCATCATTGGAGACCTGCTATTACCGATATTGTTAAACACTCAAACAAAATCTGACCTTACAATTTGAATTACACAAGCATAGATTAATGTTTAAAATAAAAGCAGATGAGAATTTGATTTCTTGCATGATAAAAACATAGGAATGAGATCTGCGGTGGGATGGAGATTTCTCTTGCCTTTCTATACCGGGTGGTTCATTTGATGATATTAGATTATAAACAAGTACGCAATACATTACTACAAGCCCTGTTCCATCAGTTTGGGGTCAGTTAGAACTTGGTCTTCTCAAAACGCCCAGATGTCCAGGGAAAAGCTTTCCAGCATAGCCACTACCCACCGTGATTGTCCAATCCCCACATTTGTTATACTGGAAAATCGTGTTTGAAGATGTGGGAGGAGGGGAAGGAGGAGTGACAGAATAGTTGGAAGAAGAACACTAATGTGAGGTAACAAATTAAAACAGGAAAAAGGATGTAATGTACGTAGGACAACGTAAGGATAAGAGCAACTAACGATTGCCCACAATCAAGAGTGTTTGAATGACATCTTGCAGAAAATTAGGGACACGACTAATGTTATGCATACTACGCACCCACAGATTGGCATTCGAAATTTAGGAAGACGTACGCATGGATATCCAAAGGAGAAGAAAAAGCTTAATGAGCTTAAAAGATGATTAGTGAGGTATTTGGTTTGGCCAGGATAGATTGGTTTTGTTCCAGAAATGCTCAAAAATCTTACCAAATCATCCCAGAGAAACTGGTGCATGTCTCAAGCCAATTCTACTAGTTTTTGAACGTTGATCTCAACACGACGTATTGTGCACAAATTGAAAAGGAAAAGGCTTAGAAAATGTCAGCAAAACGAGCTTAACAATCTGTAGTCATTTCGTCTCACCCATTACAAAGATACAGGAACAAAACAGGGGTGAACAATTATGTGTGGGACATGGGCTTTTTCAATTTCCTCATGCTGCTGAAGTAGCAGTGGAAGCTTCATCAGTAGTGCTCGAACTGTTTATTACCTGAACAACGAATCGCCTAAGCTCATGAGAGATCTGCAAAAATGTCACAACTAGTCAGCTCATTGGGAACTCAGTTAACTCACATACTTTTAAAAGGAGTTACTCTCGAATCCTCACTTTCTCCGACGAGTCGCCGAAGATTTCATGCAGTAATGCCAAAGCTAGGGATCTCTTTCCCGATCCCGGAGGTCCTCTCAATATAATGTGCGGCCACTTCTTATCAGGAATCTAGCAGAAGGGCGAAAAAAAAAACTCCAGTTAATTTCTTCTTAGTTACAACGAGAAGAGGAGGAAAGAACAAGCAAGAGCTCATCAACAGATGACGGCAGAAAATTACCAGCTTCTGGAGTTGCTGTGCTCGCTGTTTGTGACAGATGAAACCATTGAACGACCGTGGCCGGTGCTTGTCAGCCCAGAACTGTCTCAGTTCTTCCACCACGAATGCCCTATCGATATAGGATGCTTCGCGTGCTGCTCTTGCGTCTGGTGACCTGGACCTGCGGCATGTACGACCTTTCACGCAAGAGAAGAAGGAATCGATGTGGGCTTTGTGTCTGTTGACTGTGAATTTTCTGGAGCTCCCAATGCCACTATCACTCGTCCTACTGCTGCCTTTGCTGAGCACACTGCCACTGTGCCTACCAACAGCAGAGTCACGAGAACTTGATCTATCTGTACTAGTTCGCGAGAGAATCGAGCCAACTGTGACCATTTGCGCGGTCGGATTGGAACCTCTGGCTCGATTGCTCCTCTGTTGTTCGAGTTTGGCGTTACCACGCCTATCTGAGGCCAGGGTACTCGCGGTAGAGCGTGCATCCCCACCATGGGGGCCGTCGTCCTTGGCGGAGTTCTTCTGTACTGCTGTGCCATGATGAGAGAAGAAGATGTCATCAATGGCAATGGATTCTGTTATCTCGTTGATCTCACTTGCGGGTGGGTTCTGCCTCTGCACTACTGGAACTTGAGGTTTACCCAGGCTATGGCCTTGCCTCCTGGCAGAGTTAACAAGTGGTGGCTGCTGCAGCTGCAGCTGCAACTGCTGGGGTGGTCGATTCCTGGGTTTTGGAGCAGACTTCGACCTATGGCCCCTGTAACTTGATGACTCCTCGTTCACCCTCGAGACTTGCCGGAAGTCATCACCAGCTCCACCATCCTCTCTGACTCTGGAAAATGGCAACCTCTCACTCTGCCTCCTGGACGAGCCATTGTCGGCTTCATCTCTCCCGCGAGGATCGCGCGGCTCCGCTCTGGCCATGGTCCTGTGAAGAGACACATGACGCTGCTTGTCATGCTTTATGTGGTTCTTGCCATCTCTGCCGCCGGACTCCGCTTGCGCAGCGGCTGGTTCATAAGGCGGTGAGCCGCCGTGCCCTCTGGGGAAAGGGCTGGGCTTCCTGGAGGTCCCGAGGAGGGAAGTGTTGCTTCGGCCAATGCTCTGGCTTCTCAGTAGGCTGGTGACAGGCCTTGCCGGAGGGGTGCTTTTAGACCGCGGTGGCGCAGTGAAGCCGGCAGAAGCGCCACCAGCTGCAGCCTCGTGCCAGGGGCTGTCATACCACTCGGACTCCGTGTCAGACGGTTCATACCCGCTCCTCCTCCGACCGAGGGAGGAATATGGAGGAAGTATGGATGGCCCCGGGCGGGGCTTTGTGGGTGCCTCTGTTGTGGCCATGACCCAAACGATTGGAGGGATCTGTAAGAGGAGGAGGAGGAGGAGGAGGAGGAGGAGGAGAGCAGGAACAAATTAAAAGCTGCTATTTTGACGAGCGTATGTGGTATAGTGCTACTGCTGGAGTCCCTGCCCAGATGACAGACAGAGGAGCATCAGCAGCAGCAGAAGAAGAAGAAGACGCAAGGGCCCAAGAAGTAGAATATCCAAGATCAGGCGCTCGGTTCGCACGCATGGAAAGAAGTGGCATGGAAGGTCCCTTTCTCTCGCACATGCAGAGGCGGCCATTCCAAGTCCAACAAGAGAAGAATATTGACAGCAGACAGGGAGGCAGAAAGGTTCTGGGTTTTGAATATTGAAGCGAATGGGTGACCGAGGAGCATCGATCACACCCTACGCAAGGGAGACGCCATGCGCCGTCGCTTCCATGGGAAGCAGCAGCCTCTTGAGGCGGCATGGGCGAGGGAGGGGGCGCCTACACGGCTTGGCTACACGGGGCGCCATTGATGTGGGGATGCGTTTGTACTGTCGGGTAGCTGCTATAAGATCGGTTGCCCCGGGACGATGAGTCCGATGCCACCACCTCGATCCCTCCACTACCTGCATATTGCACCCGCCCGCCTCTACAACGCCGATAGGAAGGAGCCAAAAGAGTGTCTGCGGAGGAGCAACGATCGATAAACAAGGTGACAAGAATTACGTCCAGCGATTCGTCTTTCCGCCGCTAAAAATTAATAGGGTGTTTGGTTGTTCTTTTTTATTTTTTATTCTCTCAATTCAAAAAAAAAGAGAAGGGGATCTTATAACTCTGTTCGATATGTATCTCCTAAATTTTAGGGAGAGAATCTACTCCCGTACAAATCTTTCTCAAAAAAAAAAATAACTCCTCCAATTTTTTTTTTGAAACCGCAGTCTCTCGTCTCGTTCTCCCCCCTGCGTCCCCTCCCCTCTCCCCCACAACCGACGTCCCCTCCCCCTCCCTCCCCGGCGGATCCCCCCCTCTCCCTCCCCCCCCTCCCTCCCTGGCGGATCCCCCCTCTCCCCCTCCCTCCCCGACGGATCCCCCCTCCCCTCCCCGGCGGCCGCTGCGGCCCCCCTCCCCCCCCTCCGGCCGTAGCCCCCTCCCCCCCTCTGGCTCCCCCTTGTGCCCGCCGCCCTCCTCGCAGCCCCCTCCCCCCCCGCCGGCTCCCCCTTGCGTCCGTCGCCCTCCAGCCGCAGCCCCCTCCCACCCCTCCGGCTCCCCTGGCGGCACCGACGCCCTCGCCGAGCACCACCGGCCAGGCACTCTGTGATCGTCCCCGGCCAGGCACTCTGCGATCGTCCCCTTGCACGCCGACAGTTGGTCCACCTGGGGCTGCTCCCCGACGCGCTCGCCGGACAGGGCCGCCAGCACGACAGTAGAAACGAGCAGTAGTCGGAGGAGGAGGAGGCGAAGGCCCCGACTTCCCATCACGGTCTACTGGCCCCGTTCGCTGGCCGCCCACCGACCTCTCCCTCCCCCTACACCGACGTCCCCTCCCCTCTCCCACCTCTCCCCCCTCTCCCGCCGGTCCCCCCTCCCAACGACGGCAGAAACGAAGCAGGGAGGAAGATTCCCAAACAAGTTGACATATTTTTTTTAAAATTATAACATTTTTACCAAACACCAAAAGACTCTTTTTATTAATTTTAAAAATTAAGTAGAAAATTGATATGTCATAATTTTTAAGATAGAAAGAGTTTTTTGTTTAAAAGTGTTCCCAAACACCCCATAAGAGAAATTTTTTAGAAATAATCTTATTTTAACAAATAAGTATTTAAATATATCAACTTCAAATTTATTTTCAAAAATATGGTTCCCTCGTGTCAGCCGAACATTTTACCTAGATTATCAATACCACGTCACCCTCTTAATTTAATACATGCCACGTCAGAACATAGTCTTGTCGTCAACTCTTTGCCTAGACTTTCCGTTCCGCTTTCACTCGAACAAACGAAGAGAAAGAGAGAACGAAATAAAAGAGAGAGAGATGTGCATCCCGTCCGAGAGAGAAAGGATGTTCCGTCCATTTGAAATCTGTGAGACATGAGAGAGAGAGAAAGGGTGACAAAGAGAGTAGTGTCTCTCAGTAAATGTGTAAATTTGAGTCAATAAATGTAGTATGATCACATTTAATGTATTTAAAATTTGAAATCTATTATGATGGTCAAATGGATAGTTTAATTTTACTTTAAAACACTTAGATAGCCTATGTTTGTCCGACCATCTATTAGAATAGGCCATTGTTTAATTTCTGAAGGGGTCGATTATAAAATAATTGATTGATTGTGATAGTCGAAGGAGTTCATGCACTTATGAGAATTCAGTACGACTATGTTATTTTAAGTGCGCCTATGTGTGCTCATAGTTTGGTTGCGCCTATGCAACCATAGTTACTTGTGATAGTCAAAAAGATGGTCTAACAGCTATGTGAATCCAATGTGACTATATTATTTTAAGTGTGCTTACGTGTGCTCATAGTTTGTTTGCGCATATGTCACATATGGCGCAATCTATGTTACTTAGTTTGGATTTTCTGAGTCTATATTACTTGACTTTTGTTTTTGTGCGCATATATGACTTTAACTTTTATTTTTGTGCACCTATGTGATTTAGCTTTTGTTTTTGTATGCTTATGTTACTTATCTTTGTTTTTGTGCGTCTATATTATGTTTAACCTTATTTTTCTGCACCTATGTTATACTTAATCTTATTTTGAGTATAGGTTTCTTCTTTAGACTAAACATATTTGTCATCACATGACTTTATTTATTGAAGGCTTTATTATTTCAAGGTTTTGTTAATTCAAGACTTTATCATCGCCAAAGTTGTTATACTTAATTCTCAGTCTAGAATTCAATTTAGAACATTGTTGCACTTGCTTATTTTCTCAAGTTAATTGAGATTTAAGCAAAGGGAATTACTCCCTAAATTTTGCCAAATGGCATAGCCCCCGAATATACCATGCCAGTCGATCCAGGGTCGGAATCGGAGCACCACGATATGTCATATGACATAATGCAACAGAACGACACTTGGCGAGCGGCGCCACATTGGCCATCTTACAGCACATGGGCTCGACCCAGAACCTAGGAAGACCCCTAAAGTGTGACGACCTAGGCTCCGGATACCGAGTAAACCCGATAACACTTGGATCCTGCGAGGCCTCCCAAGAGCGGTAAAGCTCCGAAGGGATAAAAGGAGTGAGTGTGGTACATTGAAGTCCCAGATAAAGCAGTAAGCAATTAATATTTCATTGATCAAGTTTGCTAAAGTAGCAGAAATAAAATTACTTTTTCAATTAACAATTTAAATTAACAGAGTCCAGTCCAAATAAAGGCAAGTACAGTCCAATAGAAAATAAAACGTATACTGAAGTCGGGGGAAGCCCGACGCAGAGAACGCTGGCAACTCTGGCAACAACGAACTAACGCACCGCGCCATGAACCACGAGGAAGAAGAAGACCACACCTAAAAAGCAGGGGTGAGCCTCGTGTCACTGGCTCAGTAGGGGTCACGCGGATCCCCATTGGAAACAACGCATTAACACGCTAAACAGTGCTAAACAGTAAAGCAAGAAGAGCAGAAGTAACAGTAGTACTAACTACAGAAGTAAAGCTGTAAAAAGCAGGAGCAAGCAGGAGGAAGAACAACTAAAAAGAAGAAGTAAAGCCGTATTAACCAAAAACACGACCACCGACCAAACCACGATTCTCTAAGCTACTCCAAACGGCAACAGAAAGGCGAACCCCGATCTCACCAAGTCGGGCGTTACCGATCCGTCGACAAAGCACGAGCTCCAAAGCGAAGCCCTACCAAAATAGGGAAAAAGCCCTAGAAAAGACCTACACAGTCAAGGCACGAACATACACAACTAGATCGTCGTGTATGCTACACAAGACTAGACCGCGGGTGAAGCCAAGAATAGACTACCCGACAAGTCACGTCAATCGTGACGGAAACCAGTCACAAAACACAAGTCACGAGAGTCATGCGTCAAGTGACGGGAGCACCTCCTCACTAGAAAAACAGTCAGATGCGTCCACTGACGTCTTACACTGCGCCACAAGTATCTCCCACACGCCTAGAATGGCGGTAACTGAGACACTCACGGAACCAAGTACCAGGAATAACAGTAACGAGTGACTAGTCAGGGTCACGCCCGTTGGCGCTCGTCCAAACTCCCCTGACCACGTGTGCACACACAAGCTCAATGTCTTGAGCCAGGCCTCTAGCTAGTTTTCTCCCCCAGCGGACGCTACTGCAAGGCAAGGGAGCCCACGAAAACTATCCTAAAAACCGTCTGTCGGGAACTGCCCCGCCACCACTCTTAGGTGGGCCGACACACTGGAACGTGCCGTCGGGCTACGACTAGTGGAGGCTCACTAGACATAGAGACTCCAAAACATCAGTGCTGAAGTACGGATAGGCTAAGCATGCACTATCGCACGTACTACGAAGCATCAGACACAAGGTAGCATACCAGACTGCCACCGGACTCAGGACAGACAACTAGACATGCTGACACAACGATCCTTGAGTCACACTGATGTGACACGACCCCTCGGACCTAGATTTGCAAGCAATCGAACCGAACGGCGGACCCACTCAAGCGGCTTCACCCGCGTCGCGCACACCCGGGTCCGTAGGTGGACCGGCGATAGTGGTGAGGGTCCGAGGATGGACCTCGCCTTTCCAAGGATTTGACTAGCTTGGGCTGAACCCCTAAGGGCCTGGGATGCCCAAATCCGTGGGCGGCCAGCACGCCAAGGGCGTAGGATGTAGTGGCTCTCTCACAACTCGCTCCGCGGCGGACACTCGATTTGATTGATTTTGGATCGAGCACTCCCTCGCCACCGACGGAACTAAGAAGCAATACTAGTTAAGCAAGAAGTGCTAACCAAGAGGAGTGCAACCAGGAGCTCACCGGATCGGCGTGAAGACGCTGATCCCGGCCGGAGACGAGGGCGAGCGGGGAAGCGTGGGCTACCCGCACGCCGCGCCGATGAAGCTTCGGCCGATGACCTGCTAATACATGCACTACTCCTCACGCAGGAGGGGGAACTTGGGGTGGGGAGAGTAGGGTACAAGCAAACACTACCTCCATGCAGGGAGGGGCGCTAAGCCGGCCAGGCGGGGAGGGGAGATTAGCTTGGATCGCGCCGATGGAGCACCTTGCCGATTCTGTCCCGGTCTGGAACAGAAGAACAGGGGGTCGGAGTGGTCGCTGCTGTGCACTCCTCCGAACTCAGAATTCAACGAGACTGGTGCCAAAACGTCACTGACAGACCCAGGTACGTCTGTGAATTTTTTTGGGCACTTCCGAAGTCGACACCGGCCGGGACGGGCTCTGGAACAGGGTCCGTGCGATCAGATTCGGACTGCTCCCTGGGTGTAGCAGCAGATGGATGAAGTCACCATGGCATCTCCCAAAGTCCAAACGTCACAGGACCAAGTCGAGGATGACCGTGGACGAGTCTTCTACGAGCAGCAACCAAGATGGGAACCAGACGACGTCGGGGTAGTGAGAGAGGTCCGTTGAGTGAGGGGGGGTCAGGACAAGACCCTGATGGCCTGTTCTGCGCACCTGGGAGAGAAAAATTGGAAACTGCTCTTCCTGATGCCGAATGGGATGCCGCTTGTGGGTGATGGTAGATGCCTTGTAGTATCAGCTCTCGGCCAAGTGGTGCCTTCAGAAGTTGAGGGGTGTGTCCGTAGTAGCTTCTGCACTGCAGCTCTGGTCTAGGTTCTGGTCCCGGTTGCGCAGTTGGACGAGAATGGGCACCACGATCTATAGGGAAGTCGGAACAAGACGATTCCACCTCGTCTGCGAAGAATACTGGAAGACCTTTCCTGCGATGTATGGTGCACCTCCAGATGATGTCGGACAGCACCAGGGCAATCTCTGCAAGTGGAGCTTCTTCTGCTGCCTGCGAACTGGATAGAGTAGGTTGGTGAATGAAGTTGATAGTGGTGGGAGGGGTGAAGGGGCTGCAATGGGGAGAGGGCTAATGGCTGTGGGGCTTGGATGGAGGTGGATAGAGGTGGTGGAGAGGCTGGAGAAGAGGGCTGGGTTGCAGCTAGCAGGTGGAGGGGGAGGGGGTTGCGACCAAGGGTGGAGGGTGAGAGAGAGAGGGGGGGCGCAATTGGCTTGGAGGGAGAGGGAAATTTGAACTGAGTTTAATGTGGGGTTGGTTAATGTGGCCTTGGGAAGGGGAGGAGTTGCCTTGGGGAGGGGAAAGGTTACTTGGGAGAGGGGATTCTCTCTTGGGAAAATGAAGGGTTGTATGGGGAAGGGGAAAGGTTGCTTGGGAGGAGGGAGAGGTGCCTAGGAGAAGGGGATTCCACCTAGGGGTTGGAGGGGGATTAAATGGGAGGTATGGGGAAGGGGGAGGGGTCTTAATTAGGGGTGAATAGGGAGGAGAGAGAGTGAATTTTGAAATTTAGAAAGAGGAGGAGAGAGAATGGGGTTCGCCCCCTTTAGAGAGAGAGAGAGAGAAATAGAGAGAGAGCTAGAGAGGTAGAGTGAGAGAGAGAGAGAGAGAGCACAGGGGTTTTAATATTCAACTCAAAATTTTCATTCAACAATTCATTAAGTTGGAATGGGGGGAATGGGGTCCTATATATAGGAAACCCACATTTCTACAAAAGTCCCTGACAATTGACTCAATGACAAATAACCGAGGGGGTAGGGGAGAGCCCTTGGGCCAAGCCCAATGAATTGGGCCCAATAGCTAACTAGACAACCTGATGACACTCAAACTTAGGGAAATGAACACAAGACCTAGGAACATGACTCAAATAAAAGAGAAAATACATCAAATGACTCAAATAAAAATTACATAGGACTCAAAATTAAATGACTAGAACATTCCGGATGCAACCGGGGCAAGGAGACGGGCTGTGAACGTGGGCATGGGAGGTGATGTCCCCATCATACTCTCGGGGTGCGGAGAACTCGACTCCGTCGAGTAAGTGTCCTTCCCTCCTCGGAGGGTGTAGAAGTGATACTTCCCTCAAGTCTTCCGAACGAGACTGATCTATCCACCTGCCGAGATAGCGCTCGTATACCTTGCTCCTGGTGGTAGTGACATGTTCATCCAATATTCGTTCAATGTGCTCACGCTGGGCTCTCTTGGCTGGTGGACTCTCCTCACGGGTGGGTGCTCTCTCAACAGAGGGAATATGTTCAATATCCTCACTAGGTACCACCGTGGGTCCCTTGTATGGCACTAGGTCGGCGACATTGAATGTGGGACTTACCCCATATTCCTCGGGGAGATCTAACTCATAGGCATTTGCACCAATGCGCCTCAGGACCTGGATGGGACCAGCCCCACGTGGCCTCAATTTGGAGATGGCTCCCGGGGAGAGCCTCTCCGTCCTTACCATCACAAAGTCACCCTGATGGAATTCTTGGTGACGTCGATGAGAGTCGGCTCGCCTTTTATAAGTCACATTCTTCTTGCTAATGTGCTTGCGGATCTCTTTATGCAATGTTGTGAATGCAGACATTCTAGGGGTGATGGGTGGACCTGGGCAACCAAAAGTAGACCTATCATGTAATGATGTAGTGTAGACTTTGGTCAGCCTAGGTGGGCCGGGGCACCCGTAGGTGGCCCTATCATGCAAAGTGGTGATAAATATCAGGGGACCCGGACATCCGTAGATGCCTTTGACATGCTTAAGACCCATGATGAATGAAGGTGGACCATTACATCCGAACATGGACCACTCATACTTTTTACTTGACATGTGGGTGATATGAATGAATGGACCCAACATAGTGTTCATGCCAAGTGGTGTGGTAAGCCTAGACACATGCATGTTTTTTCCAAGGGTGACTTCCATGTGTATAGGTGTGGGACAACCTTTGAACTCCCATTGGAAAGGATCGAATGGATCTAAGAAGGTGGTCATCATGGGGTGGAGCACAACCTTATTACCTAGGGATATGTGGCCCAAGGTCATGGCTCCCAAGGTGTAACCCGGGTCTAGGATGGGGTGGATTGGGTCAAACATGGTGGGTTGGGTTAGGGAAAGGTGGGTGGTGGATAAGGTGGCTGGGTCACATAGGGGTCTAGACTCCCATAGGAAGGGATCAAAGGGGTAGTGGAAAGGTCTTCCTAGAGGGTGGCACTCTATGTCTTCAAGGTACCCAAACGGTGAGTCATCCTCCTCCAAGATAATTGGGCCAAGGTCTCTAGTGGGTTGGCCAATTAAAGCAATTGGAATCTTGATGGGTGGGAAGTGGGCCAAGATTGGTTTCTCATCCTTGGGGAGAAAGAGGTTGATTTCACTCGTATAATGGCCACTAGTGTAGATGGAGGTGATGGAACCGGTAGCGGGGTAAGCTAGGAAGGGTCCACTAGAGTAGATGGGGCTAGACTCCAATGGTCCTATGGCTAGCATATTGGTCAGGTAGACTTGCCATTGTAAACAGTCTACTAGGTCCCCTAAGCCTTCCACAAAGTAGGAGGTTTGAAGTGTGACATGGGAAGACCGGGTGGGCATAATTTGGACTTGATATGCCAAGGGTGAGAGGTAAGGTGGTGAGCTAGGAATGGTGGGGCCTTGCTTAAGCCATTGGAGTATGGACTCATTCATGGTTAGGGTGTGCGGCTCATGAGGACCCGAACTAGGAGAGGTGGGTGGAAGTGGGGGGTCTAGGATGTTCTCTATGGTGGGAGGTGATGTTGACACCTTGAAAATGAACAGAGGTGGAAGCAGAATTGAAAGGGAAGTCAGACCTACAGTGAAAGATCACTGATGAAGCTCGTCAACCATCTACCCGGCCGAAGTCTTTTCAGACTGAAGCTGATGTCCGGTCTTGTCACCGTTCGGCTGACAATGCTGATGAAACATACCCGGTTTTGTCATCATTCAGATGGCAATACTGATTAAACCCCAGTTTGTTCACTGATGGAACCTCAAGAAGATCTTAACAAAGTCATGTCGCTACTAAAGAGGCCTTATTCGGTCTTGATGGAAATCAATTCAAATAAGAAAGAGAATCCTAAGGCACGTGTGAGGCCTAAAGGCACCAGATGGGCCGGCCGTTTGGGCTTCTGAGATTGGCGCCGGGAACCTCAACGAGGGGCCACTTGTCGCGCCGGGAGCTGTGTCGAACGGAACGAGCCACGCCGACTGCCCTCCACCGAGAGGACGGGAGGATGGGGTCTATAAAAACAAACCCTCTTTGAAATGAAAAGGGGATCGAGGTCGGGCGATTGATCAAAAAGAAAGAAAAGAGAAGAAACCTACAGAGAGAGAGAGCCTCCTCCGCTGAAAAAATAAAGAGAGAAGAGATCAATCCCAAGGGAAGAAGCTCCAGGTGGGCATCCGGGGAGGGAGAGGAGTCAATGCTCCGCCCTCCCCCATGTTTTCTTTTCTTCTGCTTCATGTAATCATTCAAGTGTTGTCTTGATTCCTTGGATGTAGCTGAGATATCTCGGCATCTGTTTACCCCCCTTTCTCTCACTCTCTCCCTGTAATCGGTTTGAGTATTGGAACGATGTATCGCCTGGGTTTTCTCACCATGTGTCTTCCCTGATAGATATCGTCAAACGAATATATATATATATATATATATATATATATGGGCTATAGTTCAAGCCTGATTTCGATTCCTCTGGAGCTCTATTGCCTTTCTTCGTGTTATCTGTAGGCCAGTAGCACAATCCGCCGATTTGCCTTTTTTTCTTTTCCTTGCAGCACCATCAGTGCTTATCTCAGAGCCCGGGACAGACTATCCCTTGGCTTCTGGGATGATGCTGTGCTATGCAATGATCGAAGCTTGTGAGACCCCGGAGTTCTAAGTGTATGTGCTTTGTCCGTTGGCATCGTCGAAGTCGCCTCTAGGTCCAGAGACAGTCATCTCTTGGCTCCCAGGGCGATGAATGACCATATCAAGGTTTTCCCCAGGGTCCTGCGTGATAATGGCGATAGACAGGGGCATCCAGACCTCGGCCTCCCCAGATCCCTCCTGAACCCTGATACCTCTATGAAGCCCAAACCTAATCCGGCTCAGGGTCGACCTCTTGATCAGTTTCGATCCTATAAAGCCTATTTGCTTCGGCCTCGATCATCATTAAACCCAAAACAGAGTGCCGTAAAACCCTAAACCCATCTCGGAGCCTTCATCCATCTCGGCCCCATAAACAGTAAAGCAGGTGAATAGCCCTCGGCGCAAGCCTTCCCCCGCCGATAACCCTACCTTGCCTGCGCCGAGATCTCCCTTTGCCAGTTCCCGGCACGCCGAACAGTAGCGCATGAAGGACCCTTCCCGGCGCGAAACTTCGTGCGCCGAGAGCCCTTGTGTTTGCTCCCCGGCGCGCCCAACAGTAGCTTTTGAAGGACCCTTCCCGGCGCGATGGTTTTGGCGCCGGGAACCACCCTTTTTCAAGCCAAGAGCCTTCTTAAGCCGTGAGCCCTCCATCTCTTGAACCCTGAAAGAAAACCCCTGCTATCATTGAAGAAACCCCACAAATGCCCTTGTGAACTGCTCAGTATACCCTACATTCTATCAAGAATGCCTTGAGTCATCACATGCACTTCAGGGGCGATAATTAGTGGGAACAACTCCCCTTTTTCCACGTGGTTTCCCGAACTCGATCGGCTTTTATAACCTTAAGGACCAAGGAAGCTCTGCCACTGCATAAGCTTCTACGGTCTCAAAAGGAATATCAAGATAGTGCTGCAAGCACATACAGGCGTCAGGGGTCCTATACCCCTCTATTTTTGGCTTTCACCCCGGCACTCCGTGGGTGATCGTCTATCATTCTCTGGCAAATATCAAGTCCAGGGGAGGTGCTGTCAAAATTCTCCCAGGATGACAGAAATGACATGAAACCTATCCGCGGGACCTTATCTATCAATGGTGACAGAGGCTCCCTATACTTCATTGTTCCCCTCCCAAACTTTTCTATGTTCCTGGCCTTCCTTGGGAACCTACACCGAAACAGGTTGAAGTCCAGTGAATTGAGCCATTTTGACTCCTCAGGGTCCATTTGCTTCAACCCGATCATCATGAAACCCAAAATAGAGTACCGTAAGCTCTGTTCCTATCCCGGCGCCCTCACACCTCTCGGCCCCGCTTACAGGGAACTGGATGAACAGCTCTCGGCGCCACTTTTCAGGTGCCGAGAACCATCTTGACCTCCTCCCCTGCGCGCCGGAAGCCCCTGCACCTTGGCCGCGCCGAGAACCGTCTTGGCCTTCTCCCCTGCGCGCCGGGATCCCCCCTTGGCATCTTCATGCGCCGAGAGCCTAACCCACTGGTATCTTTCTGGCGCCAGGAACCCTAACTCCTTGGCATCTTATGGCGCCGAGGACCTAACCCCTCCTTGGCATCGCATGGCGCCGAAAACACTACCCTCCTTCATGCAGAATGACATTAACACCAACTTCCCGGCACCTCAAACAGTACCTCATGAAGAACCCTTCCCGACACGGTGGTTTTCGCGCCGGGAACCTACATGCACACCCAACCTGCCCCAGGAGCCTACTCCTCCGTACAATTGAACCCCCCGTCACTTTAATCAAGCCAATCCAGGGACGCCCATGAGTCATCATATCTGGCCCGGGGATCAATTTAAAAGGAAGTTAGACTCCCTTATGCTCCGCTGTCCTATATCGGATTTATGAACAACCCCTTTTGCTCGCGAGGATTCTGTCACTGCATGAGTCCCGCCGGCTTTCCACAAAGGGAAAATCATACATTGCCCTATAGCCCATATATACAGGTTGGGAGGTTGGACCTCTCTCTTTCTCTCGGCTTTCATCCCGACACTCCGTGGGTGATAGCCTATTTCCCTCTCGGCATAATCCAGATTAAGAGGAAATGCTGTCGAAATATTGATCGATGCTTTAAACCTACATCATGGTCGTGGCTCACCTCGACCGTGATTGATATTTTCCATCTCCTGGTTCCCCCCTAAGCATAATTGTTTTGAACCGCCGATTCAACGATATAGTCTATTTCTGTGGTTGATGTTATTATCTTACCCGCCTCCCTGGCCCTGGTATGAAGTTTAAATTTAAGCATGTGAACATCTGTTCGCCTTAATAGGCCTCCTATTCCGGCGTTTAATCAAGGGTTGTCCTTCCTTGGAAGGGCGTAATTAACATCATAACCTTTATGGTATGGCAGACTTGTGGTCCCGACTCGGACTTCACAATCAACTGACCAAGTCAAGTCGAGCGCACAATGAAATCGTCACGCATGTGACTGGCATGCCTAATAAATAGAAATAAGAGAAATTCTAAATAAATAATAATATAATCAAATATCAAAAATAAAAAAATAAAATAAAAAGAAAAGAGAGCCAAAATCCGCGTCCACAAGTCTGGCACGCCCGGTGGGACTGTCTTCGCTGGATTTGTTGGTTAATGGAAGACATGCATCTGGAACAGACGAGAGGTCTGTTCCTTAAAGCTGACCGTGGCGATTTGCCGACCGACCAGTGCGTGGTTTCATCGTCGACATTGGGTTAATGTCGATGCAAAGGAGTTCAAGCTTCCTCAGAATAGACGTAAGGTCTAAACTGGGTAGGTTCATTGCATGTCGACCGGTTGCTTATCGAAGCACACAGACGCGATTTCTGTTGTTATCATAGTTTCCTGGAAATAAGGAAAGCACACGGAATCAGAATTTTGAGGGGGGGCCCGCTGGGCCTCCTATTTTTGGCGTAGAGATGAAGGGAGAAATGGTCCCACCGGGCGTCGCCTGCTACGTCCATCATGTCCAGAAAAGGGACATGGTCCCTGCTGCTGCTGTGAACGCGTCACGTGGTGGACTGAGAGAGAGAGATGGGGTTTCTCCCTCTCTGAGTGAAAGAGTAAAAAAATGATGAAAATGAAAACGCGTGCGTAAAAAGGATGATGTAGAAAAGACTGTAAAGAGTATGACCTGAAAGGTCACTCTGCACGAGGACGTAGAGCCTAGACTTACCGATCAGTACAGGGCGGAGAACGGGATCCAAAGACCCTCTCACGCAAACTGAACCCCTTCTCGGTAGGCGTGACCTACCATTCCGAGGACAGCTTTCTATATACCGAGTGTGAACCTGGGACTCTACGTAGTAGAAGTTGGCGGACACAAAGACACACGTAGACTCGGAATTTAGAACGGCATATCACTCCTCACATAATAATAATAACATGGATATGAACAGTAAACAGACCACCGCAGGATATTGATCCGTGCGGGGTTTTAACAATAATATAACAAAATGCAGAAAGGAAGTGCAGAAAGTAAATGACCACGGTGAAATGACTCACCGCGGCCGATTATAGTACAAACAGACCCGGGATTTAGCTATCCGCGGGTATTATAGACAGAAATTAAAATTTACTACAAGCATGCGTTTGGTGGTGTGATCGCCAGGGACCGCGGGTCCCGAACTGGTTGATTGATCGCTTGGCCTTTATCGCGGGATTTGCGCGGGTTCCTTCTTCCTCTTCGTTCGACTGGTCGAAGAAGGGGGCTTTTGACTGGCTACCCTGCAAAATAAACAAACAGAAAATAAAATTAAGTTAGACAAGATGATACGATATGATGACAATTCATGGAATAAAACACTAATGACTGGATAATAGACTAAAGATACAATAAAATAATAACAGTAAAAATAGAGCCGCTAATGACGATGCAAACGCGGAACAGGTAAATTGTGGGACGAGACGGCTTCCACGGGAACACGTGGGAGCGCTGATCAGCCGGAGCTTCGGCTTTTATTCCTGCACCAATTTAAGAAGCATTAATCGTATATGCATGTAAAAGATACACACTCACATATATATATATATATATATATATATATACATATATTACTATATGTACATAAATATATATATAATATCTATTTACACCATAAGCTAGATATATATATTTAGTGTATATATATATAACTCTTATATATAAAAAGTATATATATACATGGTAGTAACTACTATATAAATATTATATATTGTTTATATATATCATATATGAATACTATATATACATATGAATACTAAATATATAAATGCTATACACCTAAAACAGAGAATTTACAGGGTGATAAAAGGGAAAATAAAATATATAAAAGAAGTGAGAGGAATTGAAAGAGAGGGGGAAAGAAGAGAGAATGAAGCAGGGAGACGAAAGAGAGAAGGAGAAAGAGATCGGCAGGGGAGAGAGTGACAGAAACGGAGAGATGAGAGGGGGAGGGGGAGAGAGGAGAAATGGAGAGATGAGAGGGGGAGGGAGAGAGAGGAGAAATGAGAGAGGGGGAGAGAAAGAAGAGAGAGGGGGAGAGAAAGAAGAGAGAGAGAAGATTAAATAAAAATAATAAAAAAATGAAAAAGAGGGAGATCGAGAGAGATGAGAGGGAGAGAGAGGGAGATAAATAAAATAAAAAATAAAAGAGAGAGGGGGAGAATTAGAGAGAGGACGAGAGAGAGAAGATGAGGGAGAGAGGGACGGCGAGATGAGGGAACGAGAGACAGAGAGAAAGGGAGAGGAGAGAGTTACGGCAGGGAGAAGGGGAGAGAGAGGGGGAGGATTAAATAAAATAAAAAAGAGAAAGAAAGAGAGAGAGAGAGAGAGAGAGAGAGAGAGAGAGAGAGAGAGAGAGAGAGAGAGAGAGAGTGGGGAGGGGAGAGAGAACCGATAGGGGGGGAGAGAGAGACGGCAGGGGGGAAAAAATAGAAAGAAGAAAAAATAAAAAAGGTGTGTGTGCGTGTGAGAGAGAGAGAGAGAGAGAGAGAGAGAGAGAGAGAGAGAGAGAGAGAGAGAGAGAGAGAGAGAGAGAGAGAGAGTGGGGAGGGGAGAGAGAAGCGGATGGGGGGAGAGAGAGAGAGAGCATGAGAGGGAGAGAGAGGGAACGTAAGAGAGAGAGGGAGAAAGAGAGGGAGACGGTGGGGAGGAGAGAGAAAGAGACAGACACGATGGGGAGAGGGGGGTGCAGAGAGTGGGGAGGAGAGATCACGATCGGGAGAGGGGGAAGAATGAGAGAACGAGGGAGAGAGGGAGAGGGAAGAAGAGGGGGGGCGACGGGGGCTCGGCGGCGGCGAGCTCGCCGGCGGGGGCAGACGACGGCGGCGACGACGGCGACCGGCGGGTGCAGCCGAAGGTGGAGGTGGAGCTCGTACGGCTGGCTCGCGGTGCAACGGAGGAGGGGTGTGCGTCGGCGAAGTGGGGGTGCAGTCACGGCACCCGGTGGCGACGTGGTGTCCGGCGGGGCTCGCGGACGGCGACAGGCGACGGCCGGCGTCGGTGCAGGTGGGAGACGCGGCGCGACCTACAGGTGGGGGCGTGCATGCAGGGGGCTTCACGGTCGCGGACGGTGTGCTCGCGTTTGCGTCGGTGGCGTCTACGGCAGGGGCTTTGCGGCGTCTACGTGCAGTGGTGGACGTGGGCGTCGAGAGTGGCGCGGGGGGTTGTCGGTGGTGGGGCGGTGGAGAGGTGTAGGTGGCAGCGGTCGGTTGCGATGGAGATGGGCGGCGTCGGTGCGGCAGCAGCGGGTGGTGGTCGGCGCGTCTGGGCAAGGTGGCGTCGGGCGGTGGTGATCCCTGTCGCGGACGGCGACCGGAGGTGGTGGACGGCGTGGCTGGAGACGACCGGGGCGGCTTCACGTCAAGGGGGAGGACGGTGGTGGCGGTCCGGTGTGGAGGGAGAGGACGGCGGTGACGTGGACGACGGCCACTGCGGGTTCAAGTGGAGGTGGCCGGGTGGCTTGCAGCGGAGGTGAGCTCGCATGCGGTCGCGGCAGGGCAGGCGGACGTCGGTGGCGGTGACAGCGGCTAGGAGAAGTGGTGATGGCGCTCCGGCCGTGTCCGTGGCTAAAAAGAGAAGGAGAGGGAGAGGGTGAGGGGGAGAGTGAGTGTGAGTGTTGATGCTGTGGTTGTGAAAAATCAGAGTGGAAGGGTGTGTTCGCCTGTGTGATGTTAGGAAGAGAGGGAGATCAGAGGAGGGATGCTACGCTGGTGATGGCTAGAAGGATTATTGAGAAGGAATGAGTGTGTTAGGTGGAGTGTCAATGTGACAGTTGTTGGGTTGTGGAGGGTGTGAGAGAGACATAAGGAGATAATAATTAAGGGAGAGATAATAATTAAGGGAGAGATGATCACTACGTGAAGAAAATAGATGAATGTAGATGATTATGAAAGAAGAAGACAAGGTGGGAAAAGAAAGACAATGAAGTATGAAGGGAAGTGTCGGAAGGAGAGGGATGTGAGAGAAGATTGTTAACATGGGTGTTTAGTGAATGGCGGTGACAAAGGGGAAAATTATAGTGTGTGTTGTTTAGTGATGGTAAAAGAAATATCGTAAGTGGGTGGACAGAGAGATAAGAATGGGGGACAAATAGAGAGACATGGGAGAAGGATTGGAGGTTTTAAAAGAACGGGAGATTTAGAGGGGTGAAGTGATTAGCATATATATATTTACAATCGTATATATATTATATATCATACATATATATTTAAGTTTTTATGTTTATATTTTTATTATTGTTTAACCTTTTTTCATTTTTTTGTATTTTCTATAATCTTATTATTATTATTATTATGTTAAATTTTCTTGTAAGCTTTTCTCATTTTTTTGTATTTTCTAACCTTTTATGATTTTTATTATATATTTTATGTAAAACCCTGAAAATGATTAATCACCCACATAAATTAAATGTGTAAGCCACTTTGAGGCATCGTAGTATAATATGAGATTTACCCGCGAAAAACGTGAAAACGGCGTGTCTACAGCTGCTCAGAAGGGGAGAAGAACCAACCGGAGGAGCCGGTATGTTGCTGTTGACTGTCGTCTTTCCAACTCCGGAAAGACCATGATGATTGGAGGTGTCCGGGCAAACATGAATGGTTGCCCAAGGGCGGTCAAGCCGGACGTGATCGTCCCGATGGTGCCCACTACCAACAGATTCCAGACTCTGGCCACTAGGCAGGCCAACTGGGAGGCTGATGAGAGGAAGCCGCTGGCGCCCAAGCCAGCAAAATACAAAGAGGTCTGGCGACCGAAGAGGATTCAGAGCTGGGCTCCAGCTCGAGATGAGGAGAAGGCTTCTGAAGATGCTGTTGCCCGCTTCAGGGCAGGAAGCCGAAGAAGAGAGGGAAAAGAGACAAGAAATGCTGTTGCTGCTCACCCCAAGGCCTGGGGCAGAAGAGATGAGAGAAATGATGAAGAAAGAAATTTGACTGCTGCTCGCCCCATGATGAGGGGCAGAAGGGATGAGAAGAAAGAAGACCTTACTGTCACCCGTCCCAGGGCTGGGGGCAGAAGATGGCAAAGAAAGAAATATGATGCTGCTGTCAACTGCTGCCGAAACGGCAATGTGGGAATGAGCGAACCAGTCACGGTCGCCATCCCAAGAAGACCGAGGGCCTGTGCCAGACAGGCCGACTTGTTCAAATATTCCAAAGCCGAGCATTTGAATGCTTAGATAACAAGACTGGCCTATCAGCAGAGAAGCCAGGAAAGACTAATGCTCCAGCCTGAGCCACAGAGGCACAATTCTGAAGAGATAAAGCAGATAGTCCAAGACTACTTCCACTACCTGGGGAGCTCTGCCCTCGGTCAACAAAGACTATTCCGTGCCTTGGGCACCAGAGGTGAAGAAAAAGAAGAAACACTTCAAGAAATGATGATCGGAGCCTCTTCTTCCGATTCAAATCACTATGAAGAAGGTCTCAGGGCCGGATATGACAAAGAAGACCTGTACCGGGAAGAAGCCAAAGAAAGGATATCGGTCTTTGACCGGCTCAAATATCCTGACCAGGTGAAAAGAAAGGTCTACAGGCGGAAGGGAAAAATGCAAATCTTCGCCTGCAACATGGCTGGACTTGCCAGGGGGCAAGATATACTACCAACTCAGCCAGATGAACTGCTCAGGTTGGCTACTAGACCTGGTCCTGTCACAAGAAGAGGCCAGGCCGCAAAAGATAAGATGAAGAAATATGATGAAGCCCGCAAGATCACCACCATGACAGTCAATGTGGTGACGGTAGAGGATGAAGACAATCCCCTTATTGATGATGCTGAAGGGACTTCTGAAGATATGCAAATCCCATCAGCCTTGGATCCCATGATCCAGATGATGTTCAGAAGATACCAGCAGGAGATCAGTGCTCTCCAAAGGCAGCTCAATGAGAGACATGAAGCTACATCAGTCTCAAAGCAAGCTGAACCTGCGGGGCAGACATCCAGCTCAGCAGAGACGGCTATCCCAGCTAACCCTCTCCTAGCTGATAAGGACAAGACACCGAGCCAACCTGTTCCACAGCAAACAGCAGCTCAGCCCTCTGTGTCTCAGACACAGCCTACCGCGCCCATCTTGCGCGCCACTGTGATGACAACTCCTCACAGCCAGCAACAAGCTCACTTCTTTCCAGAAGACATAGATCCAGCTGTAGCCCACAAGCAGATGATTGAAAGAATTGTGGAAATGAAGCTGTCAGAAAAGACTGGTGGTGATGTTGGTACCTATGATGTGTACAAGGTACCGTATCCTCCCCAGTATGCTGCCAAGAGACTACCCCCAGGCGTTAGTAAGCCGCCGAAGTTCAAGAAATTTAATGGCCAAGGCTCCCCTAGGGAGCATATAGCCTACTACACTACAATCATGGGCGACCTAGCAGTCGATGAAGCTTATCTGCTCAAGTTCTTTGGCTCATCCCTCACTGGGTTGGCCTTTGAATGGTACTCAAGCCTGCCAGCTGGGTCAGTGGTTGATTGGCCAGATATGCAGAGAAAATTTCGCGACAGATTTCATGTCACGGAAAGGGAAATCACGATAGCAGAGCTATATGCAACCAGGCAGAAGCAAGATGAAACTGCACTGGACTACATCAAAAGGTGGAGGAACTTAGCCATGAGATGCCGAAGACCTCCTCATCAAGAAGATGCGGTGCAGATATGCAAGCAGAGCCTCAGGAGGGAGGTGCTAGAAAAAATGATCGGTGCAGATGTCAGAACATTTGACCGACTGAACAATATAGTGGCAGAAGTTGAGACGTTCTTGTCCAAGCGTCCGACCGCCAATGTTCCCACCATGCCGAAGGGAAAATCCAATGAGCGATGGCCATCACACTCTGAGGCCAACACCGTCGATTTCAGAACCTTCGAGCAACAGAAGGGGAAGAAAGGGGCAGATGAAGCTCCCCCGCTGGCAGATACAGCAGAAAGAAAAGATAAAGTCTCTCTGAGAGACAAGATGAGAAAAGCATATTCCTTCCCAAAAGATAAGACGGCCGCACTGTTCAACTGGGCATACAAGTTCAATAAGGTAACATTGCCTGAACCCAAAAGACCAGCAGATGCAGCAAAGAAAGATGATCCGCTGTTCTGTCCATTTCACCGTGCGCTGGGGCACGCAATTGAAGATTGTTATGTCTTCAAAGATATCATGGAAGGAATGGTCAAGAAAGGTGAGCTGCAGCTGGGAGATTACCAAGTAAAGCCGCCCCATCCACATGAGCCTCCACCCTGGAGAATGGCTGCCAATATGATCTCAGTCTACCAACAGCTGCCCAAGGAAGCCGTTGAAGAATGCACCAAGCATACCTATGAAGCTTGCTTCCTCACCCCATAGAAGGATCAGGAAGGATGGCAGATGATACCCATAAAAAGTAGAAAGAAGACTCCTGCAGCCAGTACCAGCGGAGCAGTTATCCGGGGTGTTACCCCAAGGCCCGAGCCGCCTCCAATAAAGCCAATATGGCATACAGCTGAGACCGGACCAGTCATCCGGATCCCTACTCACAACCGGAGGAGACAAACTCCCCTCCCTACACATAAAGAAGTAAGCCCTGCAGCCAGGCGTCTGCAACAATATATTAATGAGCTTGATGAGTACGAGCAGAAGAATCCCAAGCATCTGCTGATGAAAGACTATATACTATGGGAACAGCTCGAAGAATTGAAAATCAAAGAGCAGCCAGAGGCAGAACAAGAAAAAGCTGAGAATGAACCCTTCTGGGGGCAGGAGCTAGCAAAGCCAAATTCCCAGAAGAAGAAGAGACGACCCAAGTCCAAGAAAGGAAAGAAGGTCACGACAGTACAATGTAACACTCTGTCGGTACTCTTTTCCTTGCCCGGGGAGGATGATGAGCCAGAAGCATCCAACGCTCTGCTAGAAGCTAACCATGCCGAAGCCTCTACCTCGGCCCATGCAACACGTTCTGGGAGAAGATGGGGGCGCCCACCACCAGCCAACCATAATATTATGTTCAGAGGGGAGCAACCCTATCAAATCCCGGAACCAGAGATACGAGGTGTCCAGGTTCCTTCCCCTGCCAGTCTGTACCAAGACAAAAAGAAGGCAGATGAAGCCCCTTCATTCCTGGAGTTCCTGTCCAGCTTAGAAAATGAGCAACCGGCTCATACTGCTCCAACTAAAAGCAATAAATGCCAGCAGACAGCAGCTAGAAAGCAGAAATAGCATGAAGAAAATGAAGAAAGTAACCCTCTAGCAAAACCAGGGGCAGTCGCTACAGAAGAAGCCTTCCGGGAGACCGATGAAGAAGATGAAATTGGGACTGGGCAGCAAAGGCCACAGGCACCACATGAACCTCCAAGACCCCGATGGACAGAGGAGATGAGACTATCTAATGTCCGGGTGGGCAGTCGAGTCATGAAAATGCTGAAGAAGCTCCCTACCAGATTCTCCATCTGGGAAATTCTCTCTCTGAGTGAAGAAGCTCGCCAAGCAATCGTGGATGCCCTGCAGTCCCCGGCACAATGTGAAGCACTCCTGGCAGAAGTGAATGCTGGGCCATCGGTCACCTTCACGGAAGATGATATGCTAATCCCAAATGCCGGTCATAACAGACCGCTGTATATGAGGAGCTCCCTGAACTGTCAGTCGCTGAGCAGGATACTGATAGATCCTGGGGCTGCAGTAAATATTCTCCCGTATCGCATCTATCAGAAATACTACTTTGACCTGCAGCTTACCAAGGTCAGAGATATGAAGATTGTGGGGTTCAACCAGAAATGTGAAACACCTCTCGGGGTGGCTGATTTCAACCTCACACTGGGCGACCTCACTACCGTGGTACGATTCTATGTAATCGACTCCAACACCACGTATAAGGCCCTGCTGGGAAGACCGTGGCTGCACGAATATCAGATAGTGCCATCCACGCTACACCAATGCATAAAATACTGCCATGAAGGAAAAGAAGAAAGGGTGTTTGCAGACCTACATCCCTTCGAAGTGTTCGAGTGCCATATGCTCGATGCATCCTACTACACCGAGGTGTCACAAAGGGATAAAGAAAAAGAAGCTGTGGTCAGCCAGAAAAAGTCGGCGACAAAAATAAGAAATTGGTCTCCGTCGCCGCCAAAGGGCTACATTAAAAAGCATGGGGTATCTCACATCTCTTATGCTGGTGATTTTGCTCGGATCACTCCTCCTGGCATACACCCAGATGATACTGAAGAAAAAATGAAAGAAAAATACACACAGGTGGAAGTTCCTCAGGGTCTAGTCAAGCCCATAGCCAGCATAGAATACCAGACGGTGCTGCCACTGAAGACTATGGAAATCCCTCGCTTCTGCGAGCCTCCTATCATATTCTACACCGGGGAGGCAGTCGAAGAAGATGATCAAGATTGCATGGTCCCTGAAGAAGCCGCAAACCGGATGGTGCCAATTACAGGCCTGGAGTACACTACCCAACGGGTTTCGCAGATGTTCTCCAAGATGCAAATGCCATCGATACAGTCTGCAGCCCAGAAGAAAGCATTCAAGGAGCTATGGGATCCACCTCGAGATAATAAAGAACTGAGGAAGATCACACAGCACCCGGGACTGGGTTATACCCTGCAAGAATACTATGAAGCTGAGGTAGATGTCATCTCTGCCTTCTACCAGCATGAAGATTCCACTGGGATGGACTATGACCAATACCCTTCGGAAAATGAAGAAATCATTTATCTGTCCGTAGTGGACAATGAAGTCCCAGACAATCAGCCGGGGACGGGGACACCTGACGAGACAAAGAGAGATTGGTACTGGGAGGATCTATCTTGCAAGGAGGATATGTTCCAGGATGAAGTGAAATTTGATACGGGAACCCCGGATGAAGATCAAGTAGCCAGAGAGCTGCAAGAGTGCCTGGAGTTTGGGCGCATTCTAGAAGAATTCCAAGCTCTACATAATGATGACCTCTCAGGGGAGCCCACATCAGAAGAGCCTCTAAGCACAGAAGACTCAACTTCGAAGTTTTCCGCTGAGCCAGTCACGTCCTCGGGGCAGACTGAATAGAATCCGGCCATATTGGCCTCATACGATGCACCAGCATCTGCCGATGATCAGTATGATGAAACAGAAAATCATGAGAATGAAGAAGATTATATCCCGGGAGGCTTTATTGATTTGCAAGAAGCCCCACCCGAAGTTGAAGATGGAGGGCAAGCCACCGTCGATGAGCTGATAGAAGTGAATCTGGGGTTAGCAGATGAGCCAAGGCCGACATTCCTCAGTGCACTGCTGGAGCCAGCTGTCAAAGAACAATATATACAGTTCTTGAAAGAATTCCGAGACTGTTTTGCATGGACGTATGATGAAATGCCGGGACTGAGCTCTGATGTGGCACAGCACCGATTGGCAGTAAACCCAGAGGCCAACCCTGTAAAGCAGCCTTCCAGGAGAATGCGTCCTGAATTAATAAACTAGATCAACAAAGAAGTTGACAAGCTGATTGATGTAGGCTTTGTCGAAGAAAACCAGTATACCACATGGCTAGCCAATATAGTGCCCGTAAAGAAGAAGAATGGGCAGATCAGAATATGTGTTGACTTCCGGGACCTTAATAAGGCTTGCCCGAAAGATGATTTCCCAGTGCCGATCACTGAAGTCATGATTGATGTAACTACTGGTCATGAAGCACTATCATTTATGGATGGGTCATCCGGATACAACCAGATCTGGATTGCTGAAGAAGACAGAGTGCACACTGCATTCCGCACCCCGAAGGGGATATTTCATTATAAAAGAATGCCGTTCGGCCTTAAGAATGCCGGCGCTACCTATCAAAGAGCTATGACAAAGATCTTTGATGATTTGCTCTTCAAGAAAGTGGAGTGCTACATTGATGACCTGGTGGTGAAAACCAGCGGAAGAGAAGATCATCTGCAAGACCTGAGGATAGTGTTCCAGAGGCTGCGCAAATATGAACTCAAGATGAATCCTATGAAATGTGCCTTCGACGTGTCCAGTGGAAAATTCCTTGGGTTCATTGTCCGTCATAGGGGCATTGAGATCGACCCATCCAAGATTAAAGCTATCCAGGAGCTCCCTCCACCAAGGAATCTCCACGAGCTGAGATCTCTACAAGGGCATTTGGCCTATATCCGACGATTCATATCAAATCTGTCGGGGAGATGCCACCCTTTTCACAAGCTCATGATGAAAGATGTACCGTTCCTATGGGACGATGGCTGTCAGGAAGCTTTTGAGAAGCTGAAAGAATATCTCAAGACCCCTCCAGTGCTGGGGGCACCTATTAAGGGCAAACCCCTGATACTGTACATTGCAGCCACACACTGTTCCCTGGGGGCAATGCTAGCACAGATAAATGAAGAAGGCAAAGAGCAGGCTCTATACTACCTGAGTCGGAGGCTGATTAGAACTGAAGAAAGCTACACCTATATAGAAAAGACATGCTTGGCACTAGTCTTTGCCGTTAAAAAGCTCCGGCACTATATGCTGTCACATGAAATCAGATTGATATCTGCAGCAGATCCACTCAAATACATATTGACTCAGCCAGTACTGAAAGGCCGGTTGGGCAAATGGGCAGTAATTCTGATGGAATTCGATATCACATATATACCCCAGAGGGCAATAAAAGGACAGGCCGTGGCCGATTTCTTCGCAGAGCATCCTGTGCCAGAGAATGATATGTTGGGGACTGAGTTACCCGATGATGAGACACTAGAAGCCTGCCAGGCTCAGTCAACTATGTGGCAGCTATTCTTTGATGGAGCATCTAGAACAGAGACGGACTCCGATGGAAAGACCAGAATACGGGCCGGAGCCGGTATTGTGCTAAGATCACCAGAAGGGGAGGTTTTGCATACTTCCTGTTCTATAAACAAGCCCTGCACTAATAATGAAGCCGAGTATGAAGCTCTGATAATCGGATTGCACATCAGCCTCAACATGGATATCTAGATGCTTCAGGTATTCGGGGATTCAATGTTGATAATAAAGCAAATCCAAGGGGAGTTCGAAGTGCGAAAGCCGGAGTTGAACCCCTACCACAAAAAAGCTGTGCGCCTCATGGCGAAATTCTATCATATTGAGCTCAAGCATGTGGGCCGTGCACATAATGCCCAGGCTGATGCATTGGCAAAGCTAGCCAGCTCAATAGCAGTCCCACCAGATGAGACACTGAACATTGTTGTTATAAATCGGTGGCAAGTCCCCAGCATGCTAGAAGGCTGCCCCGAAGAAAATGAAGTCGCCACGATCAGTACAGAATAGGCATCTGATTGGAGACAACACCTGCTACAATGGTTTTTACACCAACAGCTGCCGCAGAAAAGAGAAGAAAAGATGAAACTTCTAAGGATCAAAGATTCTTATGAATTCAGAAATGGAACTCTGTTCCGAATAATGGCAGATGCACGCAAGAAGATTTTGCTCCGCTGCCTGTCTACTGAGGAAGCTTGGCAAGCAATGAAAGAAATACATGCTGGGATGGCAGGTGCTCATCAAGCTGGCCCTAAGATGAAGATAGAAATCAAGAAGCTGGGCTACTATTGGCCCACTATGTTTGAAGACTGTTGCAAGTTTGCAAAGTCATGCCAGAAATGTCAGGAACATGCTGTTGTGCCTAGAAGGCCACCTGCCGTTCTGCACCCTACAGTCCCTAGCTGGCCGTTTACACAATGGGGAACTGATGTAGTCGGCCGACTACCGACCTCCTCGGCCGGACATAAGTACATACTGGCAATAACAGATTACTTCTCCCGATGGGCGGAAGCTATAGCATTACGAGAAGTGACTGGTGAACTGGTCGCCAGATTCATCAAGCAGAACATTATCTTCCGGTTTGGGATCCCCAGCCGGATAATATCTGATAATGGAAGTCATTTCAGAAATCAAAAGATCTATCGGCTTGTCGAAAAGTATAAGATCGAATGGAGGACTTCCACTCCTTACAATCCACAGGCAAATGGATTGGCAGAAGCCTTCAATAAAACTTTATGCACCTTGCTGGCTAAAGTCGTCAGTTCTAATAAGAAGGACTGGGAAGAAAAGATGTATGAAGCTCTGTGGGCATACCGCACTGTCTTCAAGACACCTACAGGGTGCTCACCATACTCACTGGTATACGGCTCAGAGGCAGTAGTTCCACTAGAGCTGGAAGTCCCGTCACTCAGAGTGGCAGTCCAATATGACCTGGCCCATGGCGAACAAACCAATGCAGAAAGAAGATTACAAGAATTGGCTGAATTGGAAGGGAAGCGCCTCCAAGCTCAGAAGAATATCCAGATGTATCAGGCCCGCATGGCCACTGCATTCAACAAACTCGTAAAAGGATGAGAATTTAAGAAAGGTGACCTTGTCATGGTCAAGAAAAGAGAAGTCATGGCGTCCAACCCAAAAGGAAAGCTAAATCCTAATTGGGAAGGTCCTTATGTGATACATAGGGTCTACGAAGGAGGGGCCTACATGGTTGTTAACCATCGAGGGGAAATCCAATTCTCACCACTCAACGGTAGACACCTAAAGCTGTATCATGCTGCCCAACCAATATTCCCCGAGTAATCGGGCAAAAAGCTAACCTATTCCTTGGTCTAGCGGCACTCCGCCCTAACCAAGTTACCCTCTTCCTTGGTCTAGCGGCACTCCGCCCTAACCAAGCTACCCTTTTCCTTGGTCTAGCGGCACTCCGTCCTAACCGAGCTACCTCTTCCTTGGTCTAGCGGCACTCCATCCTAACCGAGCTACCTCTTCCTTGGTCAAGCGGCACTCCGCCCTAACCAAGCTACCCTCTTCCTTGGTCTAGCGGCACTCCGCCCTAACCAAGCTACCCTTTTCCTTGGTCTAGCGGCACTCCGTCCTAACCGAGCTACCTTTTCCTTGGTCTAGCGGCACTCCGTCCTAACCGAGCTACCTCTTCCTTGGTCTAGCGGCACTCCGTCCTAACCGAGCTACCTCTTCCTTAGTCTAGCGGCACCCTTCCCTAACCGAGTTACCCTTCTCCTTGGTCTAGCGGCACTCCGCCCTAACCAAGCTACCCTTCTCCTTGGTCTAGTGGCACTCCGCCCTAACCAAGCTACCATTCTCCTTGGTCTAGTGGCACTCCGCCCTAACCAAGCTACCTCCTCCTTGGTCTAGCGGCACTCCGCCCTATCCAAGCTACCACTCGTCTTGATCTTATGGCATTACGGTCTAACGCCCTCTTAATAAAAAAAAGAGAGAGAGAGAAGAAATGAAAGAGAATATAAAAATGGGGTTAAAAATAAAGATACCCCGCCAGTCTTGTTCAGGCATTCTGAGCACGAGCAAAAATGGCTAAAACCCAGCTGTGGTGAAAACCCGAAAGGGCACTGCAGGCAAAATCGGGTACCCCGCCACGTGAAAACCCGAAAGGGCGCGTGGGTAAAAGCAAGAGGGGGCTGGCTCCGGTGAAAATCCGAAAGGGCACTTGGGTCAGTAATGTGGTAATCCCAAAGAGAAAAGCCTCATCTCCCACCATGGTGAAGCTCACTGTTGATCGATTGGCACACTGCCCGATCAATGATGAAACCTATCCAGTTTAGACCTTACGTCTATCCTGATGAAACCTCTTAAATCCTTGCATTGGTACGAACCCGGTACTGATGATGAAACCTGCTATTGATCGATTGGCACACTGCCCGATCAATGATGAAACTTGTCTGGTTTAGACCTTACGTCTATCCCGATGAAACCTATGAATGCCTTTGCATTGGTATCAACCCAATACCGATGATAAAACCTGCCGCTGATTGTTTGGCACACTGCCTGACCAGCGATGAAACCTGTCAGGCTTAGACCTTACGTCTATCCCGGTGAAGTATATGAAATCCTTACATTAGTATGAACCAATACCAATGATGAAACCTGCTACCGATCGGTCGGCGCATTGTCTGATCGACGCTAAAATCCATCCAGGGTGAACCTTCCGTCCGCTCTGATGAAACACGACACAGCCCTTCAAATCAATTCAGACCCTCTGTCTGGATAGATCATGAAACTCTATTCCTTTGCGTTAATGTTAAAACCCCACATTAACGATAAAACCTACATTTCCAGCGAATGGCTTCGTGCTTAAGCTGCTACACACATTCTCGAGTCAAACTAGACCTTCTGTCTAGGTGGACAAAGAAATTCTATCCCCTTGCGTTGATGTCAATCCCCACATCAACGATACAACCATGCTCCCGGCGAACAGCTTCACGCCTAAGCCGCAAAACACACTCAAGTCAACCTAGACCTTCCGCCTGGATGGATGATGAAACCATATACCCCTTGCATTGATGTTAGCACCCACATCAATGATGATACATTCTCAAGCTGCCCACATGGGCTACAAAACCAAAGTTTCAATAAAAAAGAAGAAAAGAAGAAAAGAGAAGAAGAGACAAAAGGGGGTTAAAAATAGTGATACCCCGCCAGTCTTGTTCAGGCATTCTGAACAAGGGAAAAAATGGCTAAACCCAGCTGTGGTGAAAACCCGAAAGGGCACTGCAGGCAAAATCGGGTACCCTGCCACGTGAAAACCCGAAAGGGCGCGTGGGCAAAAGTAAGAGGGGGCTGGCTCCGGTGAAAACCCGAAAGGGCACTTGGGTCAGTAAAGTGGTAATTCAAAAGTTCCATGCCAACCGGCACGTTGTCTTTACCTCTCCTTCATTGATGAAGCCATCCGTCGGTCATCTGGTTCCATGCCCCACCGATGATAAAGCCTTTCCGGGATAGACCTTACGTTTACCCTGATGAAATCTACATACCCTTTTTTTTAACGTCCCACCGACAATGAAACCCATCACCATTCTAATAGACCCTACCCGGGCTAGACCCTACGTCTATCCTGATGAAACCTGCATATTTCTTGGCAAAGTCCCACCCGCGATAAAGCCTGCCGGAATAGATGAAACCCTACCCAGTTTAGACCTTTCGTCTATCCTGATGAAACTTAAACTCTTCCTTGCGTCGATATAAACCCAATATCGATGATGAAACCAGCCATTGATCGACTGGCACATCGCCTGATCAATGATGAAACCCTACCCAGTTTAGACCTTTCGCCTTTTCTGATGAAACTTGAACCCTTTGTTTGCATCGATATCAACCCAATATCGATGATGAAACCAACTATTGATCGACTGGCATTTCGCCCGATCAATGATGAAACCCTATCCAGTTCAGACCCTACGTCTGTCCTGATGAAAACCACATATCCTTTAATTGTCCCACCTACTATAACCTCTACCCAGTCTAGACCTCACGTCTATTCTGATGGAACCTCTCCTTTCACACTCCTGCAAATTGTCTCCTTTGCGGCGCACATGACCAGAAGGATTTTTGCTGCCACTCACAAAATCCGGTTTAAGCATCTCTTCGGATGCCATCACGCGGTGGAGCGAGTCTCCCATCCTTTCTCTGAAGGGGTGGACTCTCTCCTGCCAAGTATGAGCCGTTCGCATGAGGGATCGCTAAAACCACTATCCCGCTTCCCGAAGCAATGAAACCACATGGAAAAGAAGATGGATACATATGAAGCCGGATATTCCTTTTCATTAAAAAAGGGGAGTACATAGAGGGCCCCGAGGGGACATTGTATCACAAAAGAAAAGAAAATAAAGAGAAGATAATTCATGGCCGCCGAAAGATATCTTCAAAGGCCAGAAGACCTACATAGGGGGCGGCTCCTAGCTCATGAAGGCGCGCTTCCTCCTCCTGAAGCCTCATGGACATGTCCTGGAAAGACATCACCCGTCCCTCCAGCAAAGCCACCTCCTCGGCGGACTGTGGCCGAATAGAAGATAATTGCTGAAGCTCGGCCCTAAGTTCGGTGAGTTTCGCCTCCAGAATGGCTACCCGGTTCTGGACGGCCTCCTCCCGCTGAACAACGCTCTGTAGCTCGGCCTGGCGTTCGTCGAGTGTTAGCATCAGCTTCCCCAGTTCAGATCTGCATTCTGACCTCTGCAACTTCAATGCCGTCAGCTTGTCGGTCATAGTCCGTGCTAGAAAATCCCTCCGATGCACGAATTTCAGCAAAAGCAAGACCCGCTGAGCCCATGTGTCCAGAGGGCAGCCCATGGCCTACAGGCCGGCAGTGAAGCGATCAGCAATTTCCTTCAGCTGCAAATGTGTCAAGCCAGGTTGAGATTCTACCAGCTGGCGCAGCATATCCAGGTTCTGCCAGACAAAGCTCTCAGACGATGCAAAGCCAAAAGAAGCAGAGGGGATCACTTCAAAGGTCACTTCGCTATCAATGTCTTCCCACAGTGCGACATCCGGCTGAGAGGATGAAGACGGAAAATCTGCTGGAAGAACTGGCCGGTCCCTCTCCGTGCCCTCTGGCTGAACTAAAGATTCCCCCTCCACTGCTGTCTCGGGTGCTATGGCTTGAACATCCGCGGAGGGAGGACCAATGAATGATGGAGCTATCTCTTCATGAGTCTCCTGAATAAGGGCTTCATCTTCAGCTACTCTTCCTGATAATGGGGGCGAAGGGTCCCTAGTCTGTAAAGGCAGAAATCCAGTCTCTATAGCCACTGTGGCAGGGACTGCTGACTCGGGCGCAATTGACATTATGGCAGCCGGTATAAAAGCGGAGCTTCTGGCTGGGTCTACTTCGGCTCTAAACTCTGAGGCCCTGACAGGGATGGAAATCTCTCCTGATGAGCCCAAGTCCAGTGATGTTAAGTCAGTTGAAAATTGTATTCTCACTGGCACGGGGCGAATAACCTCAGAAATTTCCATGCAAGTTGAAGGTAAAGCAGGGATGATGATCGAATCTGCAGATGAGACATCTATGGAGACTGCGGCTGCATCGGAGCTGATAGTGACAGGGTCCTGAGGACAAGGCAGAATGATCCTCATCAATGGATGGAAGAAAATAAATAGAACAGCAAGCAAAAAAAAAAAAAGAAGCTTACCTTTAAAGTGAGGTCTATACCCTCAAGATGAGACAAAAGAGGAGCAAGCTCCGTAGTTGAAGCAACAAATGGAGGGGTTATGTCGACCTCAGTGTCAAGCCCGGCAAACTCCTCTTGCAATTCCTCCTCAGAAGATAGCATCAACAGTTTAGGAGGCTGAAAGGGCGGAAGGCCTTTTGCTAGCACAGGCAGGGCTTCTGATTTTTGGACTTCCTCCTCGCTGCCACTGAAGGTCACTTCCTCCTCATTATCAGGCACGGTCTCGGAGCTGCCCGAGGATATCTCCACTCTAGCTATGTGCTGCGAGGTCACCTCTAGAGCATGCCGCGATGCAGACCGGGTGATTATGCGTCTGGCCGGAATAGGGCTCTCTTTTGTTTGAGTCCTTTCACTTTCCTGCGGCTGAGACGGCTCTCCCACTGCTAGTGTAGCCCCAGTCGGCTCCCTGACTGCCACCTCAACAAAAGGGGAACTCTGAGGGATATAATGAAAAAGAATAACAGCAAAATTATAAAGAGAAAAGATGAGAGAGCACATTTACCCTCCTCCTCGCCAGCCGGGGTAGGAGAAGGCAGCCTCGTGTCCCTCTCCGCAGGCACTGCAACCTGCTCCGGGGCTGTATCAGATAAAGAGAAGCTCAGTCTCGAAAGGCACCCTAAAAGAACAGTCAAGAAAACAGTGAGGATTGCATCTGTAAGATATTTACCGCTACTCTCGGCGGGTTCCTGAGCAGCCTCCCTCTGAGACCTGAACTCGTCAAAAGAGGGGATGTCTGGAAGAGGGGTCCCGGCGTCCGTCGCAACTGGAGCTGACTGCTGGACCCGAACAACTTTGGCCCTCTTGGCCTTGACAACTGCAGTTTTCACCGCAGAAGGCTTCCTCCTCTTGCCCGGAGGTAGGGGAGTGGTCGTGGGTGCTGCTGTAGGAATTTCAAAGTAAGCATGCTTTTCAGCCTGTGCAATAATCTTCCTGTAAAGTCCCTGACCTTTTATGTCTGGTCTATCTGTGCAAGACACAAGAAAGGCAGTCATAGTCGACAGATGCATAACATGACAATAAAAGAAAGTCGCCATGAGCGCACAGGAAGGGTCATACCTGCTGGGCAGTCATAGAAGGTAGAAAGCGGCCAATACAGATAAGCCACCTCCTTCGAGCGGGAAGCAGCCTCCTTCACGAGCCAGCACACGTCACCTATGGTCTGTCATTTCTCTGTCAAGGCAGCTAAATCTTGGTGGCCGTGGAAGTCAAGGCAATGAAACAGGCCGAGGTAATCCATGCACCAGCCGTCGACATAATGAAAAGAGATAAAAAGCGGCTTATTCAGAATACCGGCTATCGGGTCCTCTACTGACATCCCGTGAACATTCAGCAGCATGAAAAGCCAAGAAGTGTCCTGATAATATGTGTTGGTGCAGTCCTCCCTCCGCACAAATGTCCGATAAGGGTGAAATCTGTCTACCGGGCCCCTCCAGGGGGCTGCTGTCGGGAGAGGCTCCTCCGGGGGAAATGGATACTGCACCTCCACCTGAATGCTCCCTATGTGGCCCAGCTGCTTCAGGTCCTTTGTAAAAGCATCTTCATTGATCTCAGAAAATACAGGCATGGGTATTTCAGAGCCTTCCTCTTTTAAGGACCGACGCCTGGCGATGTATGAGTCCGCCTCCCTCGGATGCTGTGAATAGAGCCTTTTCAGGTGAACCTCATCAATCTCAAATACAGGCCCTGATTGTCGCTTTAAGAAAGAGCGCTCGGCCACGTCCCAGAAGGCACCTCTGCCATCCTTGTAAAAATTGGTGCGGGTATTCCACCACTTGATGTATTCTGATGTGACCCGGGGAATACGATTAGAAACGGTCGGGATCCTGAAAGTTACGCCCTCTCGGCGATGAAAGAAATCCCACCATATCCGACCGTCACTGGCAATGGAGGACCCATGCTTGGCACGGCTGTCCAAAGGGAACTGAGCGGCTGCTGAAGGAATATGCTGATCGTAGCCGAAGTTTCTGCTAAAACGGAATGGGTAATAGGGCTCCAAGATGAGCAAGCCTCCCTTCCTGAAGACCAATACACTGGGTCGGATAGCCATAGCCCACCTTACCAGTTCTGGTTCTAATATGGGCCGGGTGGCATTGGCCCCCGAAACCGGATGGACATAAACTTCTACCTCTTCCACTTTGCACTCCCTCTGAGGGTCTACTAAAGGAGCCGAACCTGCTGCTAAGCTCCAGAAGTGAATGCTGCCAGGAGCATCTACAGGCACTTTTGTCAACCTGCCCCTTATCTTAAACAGCTGCTCTGAGAAAAGACCGGGTTCGACACTAGCAAACTCAATCATCCGAGGGAGCAGTGTGTCTGACTGCAAAGTTCTCGGGGCCAGCTCGGGGAAAATGCTGCAAACCCAAGCATTGAAGAAATGAAATGGACCTACAGTCGTAAGGAACGGGGAACCCGATGTCTATGCAAATCTCCCAGCGATTTGTAAACTAAACACAAAGCCGCCGGGCACAGAGATAGTCTCATCCCCCAGGCCATCTGACAGGCCGGATAGATAGCTTCCGGTCTGATAGTCGTCTCGTCCCCTTGGGGGAGAGCGAAAGTGCACAGCCAAAAGGTCAGATAAGCTGCACAATGAGTAATAGGGTCAACCCCTGCTGGGTTCAGGCCATCTACACCTGCTCGGCGCAGTGAAGCCGGTAATGCTGATTTATAACGGGGGGCCCTGATCTGCTTACTGGGAGTCGGTCCCACGGAAGGGAAGTCTGTATACTTCAAAGGACCCCCGAAGAAGTACTGCATCCACTGTCCTACACGGACTCTCAATCTGCTGCTTTTTTCCCGGGGTTGATATCCTTTGGAAGATCCCCTGCTGTAGGCCAGACAGATGGTGCGATAAGCCTTCATCAAGTACCGGTATGCGTAGCCAAAAGAATATCTGCCCTCTCCATCAGAGGAATCCTTTACAGAGTCGTCTAGACAGACCTCCTCGTATGGCTCACCATCTATAGGCAGGCCTGAAAGCTGCGCAAGACTCCAAAGATCGAGAGAAGTCTCACCTTCTGCTGTATAGAACGTATTAAACTGTGGGCAGAACACTTCGAGCATGCCGCAACATAATCCCCGAGAGATGGGATAGCAGAACCTGGAGGCAAATACACTATGATATATTCCAGCTCTAATCAGTAAAGGGGCATATTCCTTCAAGACAAATTCTGTAAACTCCACTGCTCCTACCCTGAAAAGATGGGCGTCTGTCACTTTAGTATCTCCAAACCAGCCGGCAGCTAGCTGATATTTAAATTGAACGGCCAGACAGTTCAGAATAAATGGCTCGTCCCTGTAACCCCACTTCACAGGAGCTAGAAAAAGTCCAAAGTTAGGCTTCTCCCGATGGACGCGACCGGCTGCATGGTCCCACCTTGCCGGGGTAAACTCTGGAGCCCGGGTCAGCATCTTCTTCTCCGGCTCTAATTCAGAAATGCCCAGCACGGCATTCCAGTCCCTCTGCTCACCCGGGAGATATATAGCTCGGGCGCGATAAACAGAACCCTTCAGGCTGTCTCTGTCAGCAAGTATTGCCGCTTCCACGGACCGAGCAAGCAGGAAATCCCTCATTCCGCCTATGGTGAAGGTCCGGATAAATGGCAGCAGATGACGATCCTTCGGCAGGTCCGGACGGTAGTCAGCAGCCCTTCTGAAATCAATACCCTCTGTGGAAGAATAGACTTCGGAAGACGGCACTGTGTCAGTCTCGGAATCAGAGGATTCATCGACACTAGCAATCTGGTCATAGCCGAAGCTCAGGGTGTACACATTCATCCAGTTGACTTTAGCCCGAGATATATCCGGCTGAGCCGATGAACTCGCCCCAACAGTCATGGAGGCCGCAGCAGAAGTGCCGGAAGCCATGTCAGCACCTGCAGTCAGGGAAAGACAAGAAAAGAAGCATCAGAAAGATGAATGGGCATGAAACAATAAGACAAATAATTCTCAAAAATTTCGGCAGCATCTCCTCTTGTCCGAAGTCTGCCCAAGAAAAATAGGGAGTCACCCACCAAGAGGGAGTGATCCCGAACATAAAATGGGATTCAATCCCATATAATAAACCTACCCCGAAAAATCGGACGAAAAGGGGGGAGGAATGAAGCAGACGCTCTCGGAAGGGGGGGATGGAATTCGCCGCCGCCGAGATGAAGAAAGAGAAAGTGAAGGTGAGAAATGAGGGTAAAAGCCCTCTCGGGGGGGTTAAAAGAGGAGAAGGGAGAGACTTCTAGGCGTGAAGAAATGCGCGTCGAGAGCCCTCCTTCACCCAGACGAAGACCCGCGCCGAAGACATGCGCGCCGAGAAGCACTCGCCGAGGACACCCGCGCCGAGAAGCGACCGCCGAGAGCGCCCGCGCCGATAAAACCCTGCCAAAGAGGCCCCTGCCGAGGTGGCCGTGCCGACAACGGCCGCGCCGAGAGCGCCATGCCGAGAGGTCCAAGGCAATGCCTCAAAATCCCCGAATGGTGACAATGAAGTCAGAAAATGAAAAAACATGAAAAACATGGAAATGAAAGATGCATATGCAGGATGTTACTACAGCAACATGATCAAGCTGAAGGACAATGTCAAAGATAAAACTGAGGAAGATACCCTCGAATGATGAAAGACACCTGCAGACCCCGTGTCGCTTATTCTACGCTTACGCCGCCCGCAGATGGGGGGCATTTGTTGACACCTTGAAAATGAACAGAGGTGGAAGCAGAATTGATAGGGAAGTCAGACCTACAGTGAAAGATCACTGATGAAGCTCGTCAACCATCTACCCGGCCGAAGTCTTTTCAGACTGAAGCTGATGTCCGGTCTTGTCACCGTTCGGCTGACAATGCTGATGAAACATACCCGGTTTTGTCATCATTCAGATGGCAATACTGATTAAACCCCAGTTTGTTCACTGATGGAACCTCAAGAAGATCTCAACAAAGTCATGTCGCTACTAAAGAGGCCTTATTCGGTTTTGATGGAAATCAATTCAAATAAGAAAGAGAATCCTAAGGCACGTGTGAGGCCTAAAGGCACCAGATGGGCCGGCCGTTTGGGCTTCTAAGATTGGCACCGGGAACCTCAACGAGGGGCCACTTGTCGCGCCGGGAGCTGTGTCGAACGGAACGAGCCACGCCGACTGCCCTCCACCGAGAGGACGGGAGGATGGGGTCTATAAAAACAAACCCTCTTTGAAATGAAAAGGGGATCGAGGTCGGGCGATCGATCAAAAAGAAAGAAAATAGAAGAAACCTACACAGAGAGAGAGCCTCCTCCGCTGAAAAAATAAAGAGAGAAGAGATCAATCCCAAGGGAAGAAGCTCCAGGTGGGCATCCGGGGAGGGAGAGGAGTCAATGCTCCGCCCTCCCCCATGTTTTCTTTTCTTCTGCTTCATGTAATCATTCAAGTGTTGTCTTGATTCCTTGGATGTAGCCGAGATATCTCGGCATCTGTTTACCCCCCTTTCTCTCACTCTCTCCCTGTAATCGGTTTGAGTATTGGAACGATGTATCGCCTGGGTTTTCTCACCATATGTCTTCCCTGATAGATATCGTCAAACGAATATATATATATATATATATATATATATATATATATATATGGGCTATAGTTCAAGCCTGATTTCGATTCCTCTGGAGCTCTATTGCCTTTCTTCGTGTTATCTGTAGACCAGTAGCACGATCCACCGATTTGCCTTTTTTTCTTTTCCCTGCAGCACCATCAGTGCTTATCTCAGAGCCCGGGACAGACTATCCCTTGGCTTCTGGGATGATGCTGTGCTATGCAATGATCGAAGCTTGTGAGACCCCAGAGTTCTAAGTGTATGTGCCTTGTCCGTTGGCGTCGTCGAAGTCGCCTATGGGTCCAGAGACAGTCATCTCTTGGCTCCCAGGGCGATGAATGACCATATCAAGGTTGTCCCCAGGGTCCTGCGTGATAATGGCGATAGACAGGGGCATCCAGACCTCGGCCTCCCCAGATCCCTCCTAAACCCTGATACCTCTATGAAGCCCAAACCTAATCCGGCTCAGGGTCGACCCCTTGATCAGTTTCGATCCTATAAAGCCTATTTGCTTCGGCCTCGATCATCATTAAACCCAAAACAGAGTGCCGTAAAACCCTAAACCCATCTCGGAGCCTTCATCCATCTCGGCCCCGTAAATAGTAAAGCAGGTGAATAGCCCTCGGCGCAAGCCTTCCCCCGTCGATAACCCTACCTTGCCTGCGCCGAGATCTCCCTTTGCCAGTTCCCGGCGCGCCGAACAGTAGCGCATGAAGGACCCTTCCCGGCGTGAAACTTCGTGCGCCGAGAGCCCTTGTGTTTGCTCCCCGGTGCGCCCAACAGTAGCTTTTGAAGGACCCTTCCCGGCGCGATGGTTTTGGCACCGGGAACCACCCTTTTTCAAGCCAAGAGCCTCCTTAAGCCGTGAGCCCTCCATCTCTTGAACCCTGAAAGAAAACCCCTGCTATCATTGAAGAAACCCCACAGATGCCCTTGTGAACTGCTCAGTATACCCTACATTCTATCAAGAATGCCTTGAGTCATCACATGCACTTCAGGGGCGATAATTAGTGGGAACAACTCCCCTTTTTCCACGTGATTTCCCGAACTCGATCGGCTTTTATAACCTTACGGACCAAGGAAGCTCTGCCACTGCATAAGCTTCTACGGTCTCAAAAGGAATATCAAGATAGTGCTGCAAGCACATACAGCCGTCAGGGGTCCTATACCCCTCTATTTTTGGCTTTCACCCCGCCACTCCGTGGGTGATCGTCTATCATTCTCTGGCAAATATCAAGTCCTGGGGAGGTGCTGTCAAAATTCTCCCAGGATGACAGAGATGACATGAAACCTATCCCCGGGACCTTATCTATCAATGGTGACAGAGGCTCCCTATACTTCATTGTTCCCCTCCCAAACTTTTCTATGTTCCTAGCCTTCCTTGGGAACCTACACCGAAACAGGTTGAAGTCCAGTGAATTGAGCCATTTTGACTCTTCAGGGTCCATTTGCTTCAACCCGATCATCATGAAACCCAAAACAGAGTACCGTAAGCTCTGTTCCTATCCCGGCGCCCTCACACCTCTCGGCCCCGCTTACAGGGAACTGGATGAATAGCTCTCGGCGCCACTTTTCAGGCGCCGAGAACCATCTTGACCTCCTCCCCTGCGCGCCGGAAGCCCCTGCACCTTGGCCGCGCCGAGAACCGTCTTGGCCTTCTCCCCTGCGCGCCGGGATCCCCCCTTGGCATCTTCATGCGCTGAGAGCCTAACCCACTGGTATCTTTCTGGCGCCAGGAACCCTAACTCCTTGGCATCTTATGGCGCCGAGGACCTAACCCCTCCTTGGCATCGCATGGCACCGAAAACACTACCCTCCTTCATGCAGAATGACATTAACACCAACTTCCCGGCACCTCAAACAGTACCTCATGAAGAACCCTTCCCGGCACGGTGGTTTTCACGCCGGGAACCTACATGCACACCCAACCTGCCCCAGGAGCCTACTCCTCCGTATAATTGAACCCCCCGTCACTTTAATCAAGCCAATCCAGGGACGCCCATGAGTCATCATATCTAGCCCGGGGATAAATTTAAAAGGATGTTAGACTCCCTTATGCTCCGCTGTCCTATATCGGATTTATGAACAACCCCTTTTGCTCGCGAGGATTCTGTCACTGCATGAGTCCCGCCGGCTTTCCACAAAGGGAAAATCATACATTGCCCTATAGCCCATATATACGGGTTGGGAGGTTGGACCTCTCTCTTTCTCTCGGCTTTCATCCCGACACTCCGTGGGTGATAGCCTATTTCCCTCTCGGCATAATCCAGATTAAGAGGAAATGCTGTCGAAATATTGATCGATGCTTTAAACCTACATCATGGTCGTGGCTCACCTCGACCGTGATTGATATTTTCCATCTCCTGGTTCCCCCCTAAGCATAATTGTTTTGAACCGCCGATTCAACGATATAGTCTGTTTCTGTGGTTGATGTTATTATCTTACCCGCCTCCCTGGCCCTGGTATGAAGTTTAAAATTAAGCATGTGAACATCTGTTCGCCTTATGAGGCCTCCTATTCTGGCGTTTAATCAAGGGTTGTCCTTCCTTGGAAGGGCGTAATTAACGTCATAGCCTTTATGGTATGGCGGACTTCTGGTCCCAACTCGGACTTCACAATCGACTGACCAAGTCAAGTCGAGCGCACAATGAAATCGTCACGCATGTGACTGGCACGCCTAATAAATAGAAATAAGAGAAATTCCTAAATAAATAATAATATACTCAAATATCAAAAATAAAAAAATAAAAAAGAAAGAAAAGAGACCCAAAAATCCGCGTCCACAGGTGAATCCGGATTGGCATCCATCTCAACTTGGGTAGGAGTGTGGGCCACAACTTCCAAGGATAATGGGGTAGGATAGTCTATGGTGGGTGGAGTGATAATGATCAGTGCATGGTACTCTCGGGGTGGTGAACATGGGTGGACTTGGGTTGGGCTTGGTCGGGGAAGTTCATGGGTGGGAGTTGGGTTTGGGGGTGAAAGATCGGTTGGTTGAAGAGGTTTGGGTTGGGGTGCGTAGATCTTTCTAAGATCGGCCCTCATTTCATCCCAAGATTCAATGGGTGCTTCCCCTTTGGCTTCTCTCAAACCTACAATGTTCTCCCATTCTTTCCTAGCTTGGCGCCAAAGCAAACTCTTGGCATAGTTGACTTGGACAAGACCTGACAGGGTAAACCTCCCAAAGTGTTGGTCTATGGACTTCTCCCATTCTAGATATATGCTAGGGCGGGATCCATCAAACACAAAGGCTTCTAATGGGACTAAGAGTGGCGAATATGCCATGTATGAGGTAGTCATGATACTGGACAAGGGTGATGCATGCAATGGCCCTAGGACAAGACTTAGTAGAGACAAGTCTAGAACTTGCTCTGATACCAATTGATGTGACACAACCTCGGACCTAATGCAAGCAAGCACAATCGCATTCAAATGGGCCGAATTGGGCCACCGCTCTATCGACACTCACCCAAGCCCGGGGTAACTTGGCAATGCCAAGGTGAGGTTGAGGGGTTGGGCCCTTGATGGTAGAGGGCCAGCAAGGCCAAGATGGGATTCCGAATGGGTATGGATGCCCAATTCAAGGGGGCCGACAAAGTGCCAAAGGCACCGGATGTACTTCTCCCACGGTGATCACTCAAGACAACGGGGCTTGAGGACCGGGCTCTCACTCGCATAACCAGCGGAATTAAGAACAAATATTGAATGACAAGCACTAAATGGAGTGAAGGGTTCAGCACTTACTCGACCGGTTTGAAGAAACCGGTCCCGGTCGGAGACGAGGGCGAGCGGGGAGGCGGGTGGATCCCCACACGCCGCGTCGGGGTAGCTTGACCTGCCCAAACAAGTTACAACACTACACCTCTCGCAGGAGGGGGAACTTGGGGTGGGGAGAGTAGGGTACAAGCAAACACTACCTCCATGCAGGGAGGGGCGCTAAGCCGGCCAGGCGGGGAGGGGAGATTAGCTTGGATCGTGCCGATGGAGCACCTTGCAGATTCTGTCCCGGTCTGGAACAGAAGAACAGGGGGTCGGAGTGGTCACTGCTGTGCACTCCTATGAACTCAGAATTCGACGAGACTGGTGATAAAACGTCACTGACAGACCCAGGTACGTCTATGAATTTTTTGTGGGCACTTCCAAAGTCGACACCGTCCGGGACGGGCTCTGGAACAGGGTCCCTATGATCAGATTCGGACTGCTCCCTGGGTGTAGCAGCAGATGGATGAAGTCACCACGGCAGCTCCCGAAGTCCAAACGTCGCAGGACCAAGTCGAGGACGACCGTGGACGAGTCTTCTACGAGTAGCAACCAAGATGGGCACCAGACGATGTCGGGGTGGCGAGGAGAGGTCCGTTGAGTGAGGGGGGGTCAGCATAAGACCCTGATGGCCTGTTCTGCGCACCTGGGAGAGAAAAACTGGAAGCTGCTCTTCCTGATGCCGAACGGGATGCCGCTTGTGGGTGATGGTAGATGCCTTGTAGTATCAGCTCTCGGACAAGTGGCGCCTTCAGAAGTTGAGGGGTGTGGCCGTAGTAGCTTCTGCACTACAGCTCTGGTCCAGGTTCTGGTCCTGGTTGTGTAGTTGGACGTGAATGGGCACCACGATCTGTAGGGAAGTCGGAACAAGACGATTCTACCTCGCCTGCGAAGAAGACTAGAAGTCCTTTCCGGCGATGTATGGTGAACCTCCAGATGATGTCGGACAGCACCAGGGCAATCTCTGCAAGTGGAGCTTCTTCTGCTGCCTGTGAACTAGATAGAGTAGGTTGGTGAATGAAGTTGATAGTGGTGGGAGGGGTGAAGGGGATGCAATGGGGAGAGGGCTAATGGCTGTGGGGCTTGGATGGAGGTGGATAGAGGTGGTGGAGAGGCTGGAGAAGAGGGCTGGGTCGCAGCTAGCAGGTGGAGGGGGAGGGGGTTGCGACCAAGGGTGGAGGGTGAGAGAGAGAGGGGGGGCGCAAGTGGCTTGGAGGGAGAGGGAAATTTGAACTGAGTTTAATGTGGGGTTGGTTAATGTGGCCTTGGGAAGGGGAGGAGTTGCCTTGGGGAGGGGAAAGGTTACTTGGGAGAGGGGATTCTCTCTTGGGAAAATGAAGGGTTGTATGGGGAAGGGGAAAGGTTGCTTGGGAGGAGGGAGAGGTGCCTAGGAGAAGGGGATTCCACCTAGGGGTTGGAGGGGGATTAAATGGGAGGTATGGGGAAGGGGGAGGGGTCTTAATTAGGGGTGAATAGGGAGGAGAGAGAGTGAATTTCTAAATTTAGAGAGAGGAGGAGAGAGAATGGGGTTTGCCCCCTTTAGAGAGAGAGAGAGAAATAGAGAGAGAGCTAGAGAGGTAGAGTGAGAGAGAGAGAGAGAGAGCACAGGGGTTTCAATATTCAACTCAAAATTTTCATTCAATAATTCATTAAGTTGGAATGGGGGGAATGGGGTCCTATATATAGGAAACCCACATTTCTACAAAAGTCCTTGACAATTGACTCAATGACAAATAACCGAGGGGGTAGGGGAGAGCCCTTGGGCCAAGCCCAATGAATTGGGCCCAATAGCTAACTAGACAACCTGATGACACTCAAACTTAGGGAAATGAACACAAGACCTAGGAACATGACTCAAATAAAAGGGAAAATACATCAAATGACTCAAATAAAATTACATAGGACTCAAAATTAAATGACTAGAACATTCCAGATGCAACCGGGGCAAGGAGATGAGCTGTGAACGTGGGCATGGGAGGTGATGTCCCCATCACACACGACTCGGGGTCAAGATCGTCGCACATCACAGCTCACGCTGTTAATTAGCCTAGTCCCTAAGTCACGTCATGATAAAGCACCGATAAAGGAAACGACATAGGATCACCTGATCCATACTTCCGCATAACACAAACTACGGAGACCTGAGGAATCACTAAGACCCTCAAAGCACATGGACATGTAAACCGAGGTAAGACAGTACCTCACGGCATCCAACACCATGTCTTGATCCATACAAGATCACCGAGACATTCACGAGGTCACATGTCAACCACTGGATCACACCGGGTTGACCAGACGTACACCAATAATGACTCTGAAATAGTACGGAACACCACTCGATACAATGGCACTCCTCGTGTAATGACCCGAAAATTATATAAAATATTTCTAAATTATTAAATATTCTCTGAGAATTTTTAAAGATCAAAATAGATTAATAAATGAATATTGGGTTAAATAAGTCATTATTACCTAGCCTATTTGAATAAAACCCAAAAGGTTTAAAGGACCAAGCCCATGAAGTTTGGCCCATATTCTAGAAGATTAACTAGCATATTCACGGAATATAAGGATAAATACCCTTTAATAGGATAATTAAGTGGATAATAGAATAAAAGAGTTTGAATCAATTCAAATTCGGCACCCAATGACCTTGGCGGTCTATCGTAAAATCGCTAAAAGACTTGTGACGGACTAGTCCTAGACCGCTACATTCTGTCACTTCCGTGAGTAGAAGAAAGAGCAAAAAGATTAGATTTTTAAGGTTCTATCACCTAGGGATCGAGATGGGAAGACTAGTAAACATCTTAAAGACTCTCATAAGTCGATCTAAGGTTTAATAAGGACTCTAGAATCGTTCTAATCCTCAACCCTAGTTAAAACCCTATAAATAGGACCTAGTTTTGACCTGCGCGACTCTTACATTTGGCTCGCGTGGAATCAAGATAAGGAGATATTATTTTGGGTAAGTTCTTTAGAAGTTTTTATTCTCAGAATATAGGACTAACATTCCTCAAAATTTCATGCTAGGAGATCAAGCACACAAGGAGATTGAAGCCTGCAAAGTTGTTGGTTCCACATTAGCGACCCAGGAAACTGAGCGAAAGTCCGGTGAAGATCAAGGGATTAGAGAACCAAATCGAGGTAATTAGCATTAGAGCCCTTAGAACTTTTTGTTCCCCTTAGTATCTACTTCTTACCCTCCAGGTTTCACGTCATTAGGTCAAGTGGATCAAGAGATATTAGGACGTGAAGTCACTGATTTACAACAGGAAGTGTTGTCTTAAGGGTCGACTTCCAACATCAAATTCAAAGCCTAAAAGTCTTAAGCAGAGGTAGGTCATCTCATGAACGGCTAAAATATCATTCTAATATTAAAATCCCTCTTGTTGCACTTGATTTTATGTATTGTGTACCGAGAATTTCATGTTTTAATAGGATCTATACATCCATGCATCTTTCTTAGCCCTAATGAACTAAGATAATTCTTTTTGTCATAATACATGAATCCTATGCATATTGTTAGCCTAATCTTCGTTTCCATCATGATAGAAAAGTTTATCTATGTTGATTTCCAAACATGATATGTTTTAGACATAGTTCTTCTTATTTTAGTTTTACTGTCAGACGTTCTCTAGTGGCCTAGTGTTTGACCGCAAACCTTGTGTAGCGGCCCTACGATAAATCACTAGACACTCTGTAAACTCAATTTTTATGAAATCTCTGACGGACCATAGATAGACCGTTAAAGTCTCTCTGGCGGCCTTATGATAAACTGCCTGTAGCACCCCCAATACAGCAATAGAGAAATCAAACTTCTTTCTAAAGAATCCAACCTAAAGGCCTTACATAAAGAACCCAACCTCATGAGGACTATAATATAAATATACAAGCCAACCTTACTTTATGCCATAAAGAATCATGAAGGTTTTATATAAAGAACCAAGCCTTATGGGGACTAGTATATAAATATACAACCCACCACTTTATGCATAGTACGTAAGGAACTTCTTCCTAAAGAATCTTATAATGAGAGGCTTTGTATAAAGAACCAAACCATGAGAGGGTTATTATATAAATGTACAAGACAACTTTAACATATGGCACATGGGTAGTACGTGAGTGGGTTTCCACTTTTCCAACCAATAGAATTGACGCCCCTTACCAGGACGCCATTCAACAAATTGAAGACCATACAAGGAGGCGCCATTTCTCTTGGGGCCCCATGCTATTATAGTATTAATATATATATATATATATATATATATGAAGGCCAACACGTGAAAGTGGCAGTTTTGTCTAACAGTTAACGCCCTCTTGCAAGGGCGTCATTCACATGAATAGTACCACCTAGATTAATAGACGACCCCTTACAAGGGCGTCATTTAATCTGTGTTTCTAGAAGGTTGAGACACGAACAACCCCATTTAGCTGGTAAAGCACCATGTCTGCTCAGCCAGACCCGCAAGGCAATAAACCAATACTTTGCGATTCCCTATAACTAATTCCCTCCGTAGCACTGTCCGAGGCTACTGCCATCATTCAGTGCTGCTTACAGAAAGGAATATTTTCCTTCATTCCCTCGAAAAATGTGAAGTCTACGTCCTACTGCTGGAGCTTTACGGTGGCAGAGAATGTGTGGCTTCATTCTTGATTTCTATTCTGTCATCTGTGCCTCGTAATCACGTCAAAAAGGTAGGTGTTCTCAAGTCCTTGCCTAACTAATAGCTAAATAGGTTAACTTACGCATGCTTAAAGTTAGATTAACTCGTTATCCATGCTATATTACCTGGCTTTACTGTGATCAAGAAATGACCATGTATATACCATGTTACACATATTTTAATATCATGTTACACCTATCATATATGATTTTATACACCATATGTTACCATGATTTTATGAGTTTTAAACAAAATCTGTTATCATGATTTCATGAGTTTTGAACATATCTTATTACACTAGTTTTACAGTCTTAATAATAATGTTTTAGCCTTAGTATATAACCTCTGCTACCTGAGTTTTAAAATCCTAGAAAGCCCAACCCTCTGGTGAATAGTGCCCCTGACCAGGGCGTCAATTCCCTAAGGGGCGCCCCCAGCCAGGGCGCCAATTAAATGAAGACACTTCATAGTGTCGTAATTTCCATTTCCATAATTTTCAGTAATTATTAATTCAACGCATTCAAAAATCCATAACTATTGAACTAAACCATGAAAATTCTGCATGAATATGTTTCTATGATCCTGACATTTTTCTCTACCTGCTCGTACCCTTACTTCCTGATTCAGAACACTTTTATACTGATGAATAGTGAACCAACCACATGTAAATGGCGCCCCTGACCAGGGCGCCAATTACACAATTGAAGACTACTTGCATGGTTGCTAATTAATTGAAGACGATGTGCAATGTCGTCAATTCCATTTCTGGAATTTTCAAAAATTAGTAAATCAATGCATTCAAAAATCCATAACTATTAAACTGAACCATGAAAATTTTGCCTGAATATACTTCTGTGATCCTGATAATTTCCTCTACCTGTCCATGTCCTTGATTCATGATTCGGAGAAACTTTAGAAAAATGAATAGTAACTTGTATCACAGAATGTACCGTTCTGATACGAAGCATAACCCACTTGAAAAATAACTCAATTGGTGACCCTACGTAGTGTCGTCAATTAGTTGAACCTGTACATCAATTAGTGACACCCCGAAGGGTCTTCAATTAAATGAAGACTACTCGGAAGGGCGCCAATTGCATTTTTGGATAAATTAACAACACATCATTAGAAAATTCATATCTGTAAAACCAAAACCCAATAATTATACATGAACATGTTTCTGAACTCCCGAGAATTTACACTACCTGTTCATGTCTTTACTTCCTGTATTCGAGAAATTTTTTAGGAATGAATAGTGCTTTGAGTCACAGAACGTACGCACTGGGTAAAAATCACCCAATGAAATTGGCGCCCCAAGCCAGGGCGCCAATTCATCAATTAGCGACGGCCAACAAGTCTTCAATTAATTGAAGACTCTCGGGATAGGCGCCAATTCCACCATATATATATATAAATTTCAAAAAAATGAAAATTTTGAAAGACAGGCCATACCCCAGGCACCAATTCATTAAAAAGGGGGTCCTCCCCCAGGCGCCAATTGCCTGAATAGGGGGTCATCCCCCAGGCGCCAATGCCCTGAAACAGGGGCTGTACCCTAGGCCCCAATTCAGTGATTACAGCTTCTGATCTTGATCTGTCTCGTGATTCGTATAAACACATTCTTGAATTCCATTCCATGAAAATCTACTTGTGTATATCTTACATGGTTAAACCTTGAACCTCTTAAACTACCATTTGGGAGTGTTGGAGCTAAGTGCTATGCTGGGTAAAGTGCTACGTTGTGGGAGCCACCTCTTGAGGCCGTACGGCGTAAAGTGCTACACGATGGGAGCCACCTCTTGATCCTGTAGGGGCCACCTCTAGAGTCCTCCATAACCAAATGACTAGTTAATCTTTGTAACTAATATTACATTTCTTAATTTCTTGAAATTCCATATTGGCTATAAATGAGAGTGGATGTCAAAAGTAATACATGAAATGTTGTGCGTATAGGGCCCGGTCTGGTCCTAGGAGGAGCACCCGAAGGTACTTGTGCCCATGGAAGTTTATTGACCACAATGTTTGACATTGCACCGGAGTACTTGCTTGACTTGAGACACTCCACACTTACTCTCTTTACTTGTTTGACTTGACTTGCGTGACCCGGAACGGGCAATACTTGACTTGTGGCCCGAGAAAGAGCAGATTACTTGCTTGATTGAAATAGCCAATTCTACTGACACGTACTTGATATTACTTGCTTGAATTGAATTTTACTTGTTCGTACCTGAGATATACTTGTACATGAGTTCATTCTAGCACCCGAGTTCATGCATGTACATGAGGTCCTGCTTGTCCAAAAGTGGCATCTACGGCTATAAGTTCTTGAAATACTGCTTGTCAATTACTTGAAATCTTGCGATACTCTCTTTATATAGTTCTTGATCTCTTATTGTTCATCATGCATAGATTTACCTGTATACCTGATTTTCTTACACATACATCATGCATAGCCATACTGATAATATATGCAAACTGTAAATCACTTAAAGATTGCTCGAATTTGAGATGTAATTTTTACTGAGCGATTCGCTCATCCAGTTGCTTCCTAACCTTTTCAGGTGATTCGGATAGCGACACGAATGGGATTGAGACCGAGTGAAGAGTGCTAGAATACCACTCGCCTATCATTAGCTAGTCCCGTCTTTTGAATTCACTTGAGACCTACCTTGTATTTCTAATATGTCAGTTTAGTTGTCTAAACCGTGTTAAGACATGTAGCCTAGTGTTGGATTCTAAATTTGGAATTGTCATGGACTATCTTTAATTCCTTTGGTTAATCAAATAATCATCACTTGGACTATTGGGATTGTTAGATTTTATTAGTCTTTTGCGCACTCTGTAATTATGTATGTCAAAAATTCTATCGCTCTAATGACACGATCTATATAGACGCGTCACGCATCCGAGTATCTTCCGCGCTCGGGACGTGACAGTCTTCGTGGTATCAGAGCCTAGGATTTGAGTTTCCTAGGTAAAAACTTGAGTCCAAGGATGGGTAAAACTCAAGTCTTCACATTGCATCATGTTTCAAAGTCTATACATCGCTGTGCATTCCTTGATTTCAAAGTCTGTACATTATGGTTGCTTCATAGCAAGTCTGCACATCCCGCTTGCACTAAGTCTGTACAAGGTCCTGGCGCTCGCAAGTCTGTACATTGATTTGGCGCTCGCAAAGTCTGTACACCGGCTTGGCGCTCACAGAGTCTTGCTGCATTTATGTGCTAGTCCATGCATTGTCAAGTCTATACAGCGTCTCTTGCGTCTTGTGCATTCAGCATAGAAAGTCTGTACATTCGTTGATAGACTCGTGCATAAATAGTAAGACAAAGTCTGTACATTCGGTGACAGCTTGTCTAAGCATCTCATGCATTCAATGTGCATACTTTCATTCTGTTTGTGCATCTCCTTCAGAAGTCTGTACAATCCTTTGAGCATTCAAGTCTATACACAGCCTGTGTCTGCATCAGTTCATAAGTCTATACATTGTCTTTTGCACAAACACTAGGTCTACACATTGTAGCATGCACGATCAAACAAGTCTGTACACACTTCAACACTCAAAGGCTGAACACTCTTCAGCAAGTCTATACACTCTTCAGCACTCAAAGGCTGAACGTTCTTCAAGCTAAAGTCTGTACACTCCTTATTTCTAAGTCTATACATTCTATCCTTCACACTAAGTCTGTACACGGTGGTCTTCAGTTACCCAGCAAGTCTGTACATCCTTCTGATTATTTTCTTATGACTGTGTGACAGGTACTGTTCGTGAAGCCTATGAAGGGCACGTGATCCGAGGTTGGCACCTGGCACGTGATCCGAGGACAACGCCCTAATTGCTGCTGCTATAAATACGAAGCCTCCTCCACCTGGAGAAGACTGATCAAGAAGTGGATGAAAGACAGAAGAAAGAGAGTGATCGAAAGAAGAAGAGCTGAAGCAGAAAGGGCAGAGAAGTAGCAGAAGAAAAAGAGAAAAAGAGAGAGCATGAGTTGAGAAGAAGAAAAAGATTGAGAGATAGAGAGGTCGTGAAGAAGAAGAGAGCTTCATTGTCTTCACTGGAATTTGGATCAGATCCAATACAGTTTGCTCCTGCAAGAGCTACTTTGTGCTTTTCATTTCTCTAGCTTTCTGTCGCTGTGATTTTTATCTTTTATTGTTTTCCTTTACCTTGTTCTTCCGATTGCCCTGTTGGGGATCGGGTTCCTCCTGTGGTTTCAGGAGAAGGGAGATTTGTTTCTCCGATTAGCTGGTGACCTTGTGTCATCAGTGGTTCCCTCCTTTGTGGAGGAAGAGAGGTCCGAGACCTCTGGTTTGCAGGTGACTGGGAGTCACTTGTGGGTTCCCTCCTGGTTTGGAGGAAGGGAGATTTGTCTCCGGTTCTGGTCTTGTGGGTTGCAAGTCCAGGTGTTCCCTCCTAGTCTGGAGGAAGAGAGACTTCGGTCTCTGGTTTGCTAGTGACTGGGTGCCACTAGTGGTTCCCTCCGGTTGGGAGGAAGAGGGGAGGTTGTTCCCCTGGTCAAGCTGTGTGGCAGCATTTGTTACAGACTGAGTCTGCTGTTCTAGCGTTGCTAGTGGAAGCCTCACTCCGGTTTGGTGTGAGGGGTGGACGTAGGTCTGTGGACCGAACCACCTAAAAATCATGGTGTCCTTGTGGTTTGATTTTCTTATGTGTTCATCTTATTGCTTCGCACATTAGATGTTTGCTTAGGATCGAGTGAGAGCTATTTCTTTGTGTTGCTTTGCGAGATCCTTCTAAGTATCTTCAGAATATATCTGCAACTGTTCTTTAAGTCCGCATATCTGAGCATTAGTTTGTAATTAGGCTATATTTTTAAGGGGAGATTCATTCACCCCCCCTCTGAATCTATCGCACCTGTCTCAACAATTGGTATCAGAGCGGGTTGCTGTGCATAGGATCTAACAATCCGCAGCAGATCCTGCATCTTCTGTGGTGCATTTCAGAGTGAGTTTCTGGTGCTCGGTGTTTTGCTTCACTATCTTAGTGCCTTGCTTTGCTCATCTGTTTGCTGTGCATTCTTGTCGATTGTCTTGTGTGCCGTTGCTTTCTATCTGTTGTAATGGCTCATCCGCCAATCTTCAAAGATAATGATCTTGATCTATGGCTGAAGAACTTACATCAGTATGTTAGATCGACTGATCCTGAACTTTGTAAAGTCATTGTCCACGGTCCACACAAATTATCAAGGAATATATCTAAATGGACTGATAGAGATAGAGTGAAGGATTCTGCCAACTCTAGAGCATTAGACTTAATGAAAGCATCACTTGACAGAGCTCTAATCTCATGTGTTTCTTCTTGCAGGTCCGCCAAGGAGATTCTAGAGAAATTGAAGCTTCCAGAAATCACAACACATGTATGATGGTGGACGTTGATGGACAGCAAGAAGAAAATGAAGAAAACGATGAAGATGAGGTATCTTCTGAATTCGATAATTATGATATGGATGATTGGATTGTAGCATACAATGATTTGCTTGATGCTTACGAAAAGTTGAGAAAATGAAATAAATCTCTAAAAAGGAAGTTGAATGATCATGTGAATGCTAATTCTGGAGGTGAGGATATGATAATTCTGAAGACAGAAAATGAGATATTCAGAAGACAACTAAAAGAGTTTGACTCTGTTACTTCAGATCTAGATCATTTGAAATCTGAAAAGGGAATGCTTATGAAACAAATTGGTTTACATGAAAAGGAAAATCAAGAGCTTGCTTGTGAAATTGCTGAACTAAAAGAAAGACTTAGCTTGATTGATGATGATCAGGCTCATAACAATAATGTAGTTCAGAATGAAAAACTGATAAAAGATTTAGAGTGTGTTAGCTCTGAAGTGAATGTCTTAAGATCTGAGAATGAATGTCTTAGGAAACAGAGCTCAAAAGTCAATGCTGAAATTACATGTGAATTTGTTTGCAAGGATTGCTCATGTCTGAAAGAAGTTAATGAGAGTCTTCAATTTGATCTTGAATGGTATAAGGATATAGTTGCCTCTTTAAGAAATGAGAATAATGAATTGCTCAATGAAAGTTTAAAAAATGAACAGAGAGAAGAAGTTCAAATAGAACAGCTAAGTTCCATTGCTAATGACGAAAATTCTACTGAACAAATCAAAAATTTGAAATCTAAAAATAAAAAATTGAAACTGATACAAAAAGGGAATGAAGAGTTGAAGCAGTTAAACACTGCTATGTCAGAGAGACTGCTTACTCTAGAAAAAGGAAAATGTGTTGTTGATGAAAATCAATATGAAAATCTTGCTAAACTCGAACAGGAAAATGAAACATTGAAAAATCTGAATGATGCATTGCATAATCAGGTCATTTCTTATGAAACTGAAATTGTAGGCCTAGAACTTAATGTTTCAAAACTTGAATCTGAAATCACTGGCTTGAACAAATCTCTTGAAAGATTTGTGAGTGGAAAGGATAATTTGGACAAGCTCCTTGGTTGTAAAATTAATTTCCAACGTGAGGGTTTGGGTTTTAACCCAGCAAATAAAAAGGGCATTGATAGTAAGCTTCACACTTCATTTGTGTGCAGCTCTGAGCCAACTAGTACATCTAGTGCACCTATCTTCAAATTCAGTGCTCAGAAAAATAAAAAATCCACTGTTAGTCCCAAGAGTGTAGAACAAACTCAAAAATTGAAAAAGAATGACAATCTACAGAAAAAGGACAAAGACACTCCTGTTGTTACAAAAATTACTGCACACAAGTCACATGATCTCCCACAAACTCATACTAAAAAGGGGTCAAGTTATTATTGTGGAAAATTTGGTCATGAGATGACTGCGTGCTTTGTGATGAAGGAGGATGATCTGAAATTTGACAAAACTCATGCTAGGAAAGACCAAGTTAAGAATCATGGTTTTCAGAAAAAGAAAATTCAATGTTATTATTGTGGCAAGTTGGGTCACATTGCAGCCCACTGTTGGCATAAATAGGGAAATAAACTTAATTTTGAATTTGTCAAATTTCCTGTAAATAAAAATATTTTTGGTAGGAATAAAACTATTTTTGAAGAAAAGAATCTTGCATGCTTTGAATGTGGAAAAACTGGCCACCGAACTTCTGAATGTTGGTGGGCAGGTAATGGTTTTAAAAGTAAGCATATCAAATGCTTCGAGTGTGGAAAAAATGGCCATACAGTCAAGGACTGTTGGCATGTTTGATAGTTAAAATGCATGCCGTAATACATCCACTACCAAATTTAATTATCGACCCACAAATTAATTATAAGAAAATAGTTAAGCGGTGAGTCCGAGTCGAGTCCACAGGGAAATTTAGATTTTAAAGTAGAAAATCTTGAGTTTTTATAACTAGCAATTCATGAGCAAATGGATCTTAAAATAAAAGTTGCCAAATTAAAATTAACAAGTCTAGGTGAATAAACTTAAGAAACTAAGACACCACTTAAGTCAAACAACTGCAAATAGGATATCAATCACACTATACTTAAAGAATAGAAGGAGAGATGAAGACAAATAAGTAAAACACTTATATTAATGAAGAGACATTCTTACAACGTGTTCATCTAATCTATGGTAACCATGATCAATTAACTAACTAAATTAATTTAAACAGTATAAGAGACAAGGAAAGAAGCTCAAATGCACAGTATAAAAATAACAATGCATAAGGTAAGAAGCAACTGCAGAACGGTGATGCTCTCTCCTTCACGTCTACTCGCCCTGGACACCCACATGACAAGCACAGCAGCAAAGGAACTTGCCAACGTCCCTTTCTTCACGCCACGGGTGCCCAGCAGAGGAACTCGCCACGGACAATGGTGACGCAACAGCTATAGGAGGCTCCACGCGAGGTGACCGATGGCGCCGCAGATGGACGTTGCACGTCCTCTTCCTTCCAGAGCGAGGCGGACAGCTGCCGTGGTGAGGCTCCACGTGAACCGCATGCAGAAGGAAGCTTGCTGCGGCGAGGGATGCTCGCCGGACCACCACCTGAGAGAGGCCTGAAAACCAAACTAAAACCCAAGAAAAGAAAACCATAAACAAAAGACGAACCAAAAACCAACACGAGAGCAGAAGACACGATCTCTCAGGAACTCCCAAAATCAAAAGCTAAGACTGGAAACTCAAAGAACGGACTAAAAAAAATCCAAAAGGATGAACTAAAAGCATCCAAAAAAAAACCCCCTGCCCTCCGTTCCCTGTGTACCACTTTTATAGGGGAGAGCCTGATCCTCCCGCGACAGCTATAGGCGCTCCCCCTTTTGAAAAGCTTGTTGCCGCTATTCACGGTGCGTCCACCTTATCTCGTTGGTGGCATGCGTCTTGAAGCTCATCCCTACCGCGAACTGCCACCCACGGAAGCGAACGACCCTCACAGCTACACTCGAGCGGATGGACTCCGCTAGCTTCGCTATCTTTATCCTCTGCTGCGAACGTTGTACCCGGAGCTGAATTACCTCCGATATCTTCTCCATCTCACCTGAGCATTTGCTGCCGATATCCTTGCTGACGCTCCCTTGACTGCATCCCACATGCACGTACAAAATAAACTAATGGTCTTGCCGATGCATGCATATGCCTCTTGCTTGGCCATGCACGTGATGTCCTTACGTGATATCATGCCACCACCTTGCTGCTTGTTTGATTATTATAATGCCATCGCACCCTACTTAGCCATCTTCATGAAGGAACCCCACCACCTTGTGCTTCATGCAAAACCACGTGGATACCTACGTGATGCCACCATGCACACATGCATTCGGCCATGTGCTGTTGTTGAAGTCTTCATGAGCCATATAGCACCAACACCCTTCATATGTAAAAATGATGACTGCAACGTCCTGCTATTTAGAAAATGTGCATATTGATTGTAACACAAAGTTTTAATCAATGTAAATCTTATTCACAAATATGCACTCGAGTTTTAATTACTCCCAATAATTCATCATTTTTTTCATGAAAGCTCAAGTGTTAACAAAAATAGATTTTGGTGAATATTTTCACACAAAATCAACAATTTTCTTAGAATATTCTCTCAAGTGTACAGAAATAATATGAGAAAATATGAAGCTATCACCCTCCCCAACTTACTCATTGCTAGACCCTTAGCAATGCAAATAATTATAAATTAGGACTAACAAGAGTTCATAAATCACGTTTCATGAGAAGAATGTGAGCATTGTGATTTACACTATAGAATACTGCAAGTTCAAGCACTAAACGTCAAGAATAAACTTCGTCAATCCATGTAATTAGGCACTTCCTCAGGTTACACTCATAAATTTTTGTATCTCTTCGTGTATGTGTTCCAATTTGATTAGTGGACATCAGACAACCGGATGCATGAGCCTTCTATTTATCACTTAACGATGATTTTCAATTCTACCTTTCGCAAATCAGACTCTCGAATTACAGGTAGCTTCACTCTGCCTGATCATCATCATTTTTTTTTTCATCATGGTGCTGCACATTCCTTCACTGTTTGACGCGAACCTCAACTCTTGCTAGGAGAAGCAGGCCCGGTTACTAAGATCAGGAGCATTTTCCATGAGTTATTTTTCATCATTCATTTTTTTCTTTCTTTCTTTTTGGTGCTTTGCACTTATTTACAGGCAGGTAGCTTTTTCCTCACGATAGATCTTCAATGACTAGGCAGAATTTTCAATCCTTGCCTAAGTTTTAAGTAAAGAGCTCATCATCTTTGTGTTTAATACCTACTATTCTCATTAGTGTGCAGATGTGTGTGAGTTCAAAAAAATCTGAGTGTATTCCGAGGAAAATGCTAAAAACATAACCGACTAATTCACCCTTTAATTCAATGCTGTCACAAGTGGATATTCTAAGCCTTATCATTTTGACAAGTTTCTTATCATGAAAAATGACCCTGAAGCATTTGTTAGGGGAATCATGAAAGATTATATCATTTTGATGAAAATTTAAGCTTAAGCTACCCCCCAACTTAGGTGACGTTGTCCTCAATGACATGATTAAAATAGAAGACTGGGACAAAATAGAGTGAATGTATTGAGAGGGAAAGGTACAACCTGAGCAAGATGAAATGTTGCTGTAGAGAGAGATGCTGCCCATTCTCCATGTTTCTAGAAAGAAAAGCAATCAGTCATTCTCCTTTATTTATGAAAAAAAAAATAATTGGGTTGCCTCCCAATTAGCGTTAAGTTTAATGTCTTCAGCCAGACATCAGCGAATTCAACTCGGTTCAATTAATGCAATGTCTTCCACAATTAGTTCATTTGAGACTCCTTCAATGAAGGGTTTGAGTCTCTGGCCATTGACTTTGAAAGTGTTGCCACTTTTGGGGTCACAGATCTCAACAGCACCATGGGGAAATGAATTAACTACAAGGTATGGCCCATCCCATCTAGATCTAAGCTTCCCAGGGAAAAGTTTTAATCTAGAATTGAATAACCAAACCTTTTGATTAGGTTCAAATGTTTTCCTGGAGATGTGTTTGTCATGAAAAGTTTTCATCTTGGCCTTATAGATTTTGGAGTTCTCATAGGATTCCTCACGAAGCTCCTCTAACTCACTTAATTGCAAGGCCCTGTGTGATCCAGCTTGGGTCAAATCTAGGTTAAATTGTTTGATTGCCCAATAAGCCTTGTGTTCCAGCTCCACTGGGAGGTGGCAGGCTTTTCCATAAATCAATCTGAAGGGTGACATTCCAATTGGGGTTTTATAGGCCGTTCTGTAGGCCCACAAAGCATCATCCAATCTCTCAGCCCAGTCTTTCCTATCAGTCCTCACAGTCTTTTGCAAAATATTTTTGATTTCTCGGTTGGAAACTTCCACCTGCCCACTCGTTTGAGGATGATATGGTGTGGCCACTTTATGGGTGATCCCATACTTTTTAAGCAAGCTTTTGAATTGGTAGTTGGTGAAGTGACTACCACCATCACTAATTATGGCCCTAGGGAATCCAAACCTAGAGAAAATATTCTTTTGCACAAATTTCATGACCACTTTGTGGTCATTGGTTCTAGTTGCTACAGCTTCTATCCATTTTGAAACGTAATCAACAGCCACTAGAATATACTCATGCCCATAAGATGGTGGGAATGGTCCCATGAAATCAATTCCCCAAACATCAAAAATTTCGACCACAAGAATGGGGTTTAAGGGCATCATGTCTCTCCGAGAAATATTCCCCATAGTTTGACATTTTGGGCAAGAGTGACTAAAAGCATGGGCATCCTTAAAGAGAGTGGGCCAATAAAAACCGCATTGGAGGACTTTCGCAGCAGTTTACTTTCCAGAAAAATGACCTCCGCAAGCAAGAGTGTGGCAGAAGGTGAGAATGCTTTGATGCTCATTTTCAGGGACACACCTTCGAATGACATTATCCGCACAGATACGGAATAATTCTGGATCCTCCCAAAAGTAGTGTCTTATCTGAGCATAGAATCTATCTTTCTCATTCTTAGACCAACCTTTAGGGGTCAATCCAACAGCCAGATAATTGACAATATTGGCATACCACGGGGGTTGGATGTGGCTAATGGACAAGAGTTGTTCATCAGGAAAAAAGTCTCTTATGGGCTCCTTTTCTTGCACAAGAATTCTAGAGAGATGATCAGCCACCACATTCTCAGACCCCTTTTTATCCCGAATTTCAATATCAAATTCTTGTAAGAGTAAGATCCATCTAATCAAACGGGGCTTGGCTTCTTTATTGGACATGAGGTATCTCAAGGCTGAGTGATCAGAGTAGATGATGACCTTGGATCCTAAGAGATATGATCTGAATTTTTCAAGGGCGAACACCACAGCCAAGAGTTCTTTTTTAGTGGTGGTGTAATTCAGTTGAGCATCACCCATAGTGCGACTAGCATAATAAATCACCACAGGGCGTTTGTCAATCCTCTGCCCTAAGACTGCACCTATAGCAAAATCAGATGCATCACACATGATCTCGAAGGGAAGAGACCAATCAGGTGGCTGAAGAATTGGAGCTTTGGTCAGAGCCTCCTTCAAAACATTGAAAGCCTTTAAACATGATTCATCCAAATGAAAAGGGACATCTTTGGCTAGGAGAAGGGTTAAAGGTCGGGCAATTTGAGAAAATTTTTGGATAAACCGGCGATAGAAGCCGGCATGGCCAAGGAAAGACCGAATTTTCTTAACTGAGGTGGGTGGGGGAAGATTAGAAATGAGGTCAATTTTGGCCTTGTCCACCTCTATACCCCGCTCAGAAACTATATGGCCCAACACTATGCCTTCTTTTACCATGAAGTGACTCTTCTCCCAGCTTAGAATCAACCTCTTTTTTATGCACCTCTCCAAAATTTTTGTCAAATTATCTAGGCACACTTCAAAAGAATCTCCAAAGACTGAGAAATCATCCATAAAAATTTCTAAGAAGTTCCCCACCATATCTGAAAAAATGGCCATCATGCATCTCTGAAAAGTGGCTGGAGCATTACATAACCCAAAGGGCATTCTCCTAAATGCAAATGTCCCATAAGGACATGTGAATGTGGTCTTTTCTTGATCCTCTGGATAAATGGCCACTTGGTTATATCCTGAATAACCGTCCAAGAAACAGAAATATTGTTGGCCAGCTAATTTTTCCAAGATTTGGTCAATGAATGGTAGGGGAAAATGGTCCTTCTTAGTGGCCTCATTCAATTTCCTATAATCTATGCATACCCTCCACCCTGTGGGTAATCTAGTGGGTACTAATTCTCCTTTGTCATTTCTCACCACAGTGAGCCCAGCTTTCTTAGGTACCACTTGAGTTGGACTAACCCATGGGCTGTCAGAGATTGGGTATATGATTCCTGCATCAAGCCATTTGACTACTTCTTTCTTAACCACTTCTTTCATGTGAGGGTTCAGCCTTCTTTGCATCTCCCTAGATGGCTTTGCATTGTCTTCCAGATAAATGTGATGCATGCATACTGATGGGCATATTCCCTTAAGATCGGCCATAGACCAACCTATGGCTTCCTTATGTCTTTTGAGGACATCAATCAGTTGGTCCTCCTGAGTGGGTGTCAGATCAGATGCTATTATGACAGGCAAAGTACTCTCATCCCCTAAGAAGACATATTTCAGGGAATCGGGTAGGGGTTTCAATTCTAGCTGTGGTGGGGCATAGATGGAGGGAAGTGAAGGTTCATGTTTCACATCAGATAAATGTTCAAACTGGTGAAGAGCATTGACATCAGAAATGGGCTCTTTGTCTTCAGTTTTGTCAAAGTTTTCTATTCTGGTCAAGGGAGGGTCATTTTCTACCATCTCATCAATCACATCAATGATGTAACAATCTTCTTCCTCCCTTATTTGTTTAGAAGCCTTGAAGACATTTAGTGTCATCTTCTGATCTCCAAAAGAGATGTCCATAAGCCCAGACTTACAATTGATGTTGGCATTGGCCGTGGCTAAGAAGGGCCGGCCCAATATAATTGGGCTTTGGGCTAGGTCTGATTTAGATTCCATGTCAAGGACTAAAAAGTCAACAAGAAAATAACAGGTGTCTATTTTGACAAGGACATCTTCTACTAACCCCTTAGGTGTTCTAACAGATCTATCAGCCAACTGGAGAATGACCGGGGTTGATTTGAGTTCTCCCATACCAAATTTTTGGTACACAGATGTTGGGAGGAGATTGACACTTGCTCCTAGGTCCAACAGAGCATTTTCAAAGGTGACCCCCCCAATGACACAAGATATGAGTGGGGTGCCAGGATCTTTCATTTTCTGGGGGAGTTGATTTAGTAGGACAGCACTAACATCCTCAGACAATAGAATTCTTTCCAGATTCACCTTTGGTTCCCTCTTTTGAGTGCACATTTCCTTGAGAAATTTGGCATATGCAGGCACATGTTGGATTGCATCTAAGAGGGGGATGTTGATGTGGACTTGTTTGAACAATTTCATCAATTCTTCATTCTGAGCTTGATTGTTCTTTTTCTTTTCTTTCCTAGCGTCCAAGGCATTAGGGAAGGAATCTTAGGTTTGTAGCTTTCAGGTGATTCATCTATCTTTGTCTTCCCTTTCTCTTTGTTGATTGCCTCACTATCCACTATAGGAGTGGAACTGGGTTCTTCTTTTTCTTGGGTTTGACTAGATGAGGCTTTATTGTATTCATCAATTTGGTGTGGGTCTGATAAGATTTTACCATTTCTTAAGGCCGAAATGGCTTTAGCATTCTCAAATTGTGGGCCTTTAGGCGGATTTGGGCCTTGTTGGAATTGCCCTTGAGGGGCGAGTGGAAGGGGCTGCTAAAAACCAGGAGGATAATTTCGTGGGTTGGGAATGGGTTGACTTGGAAGTTGACCCGGATCTCTCCTTACATTGGTTTCCAAGAGTTGGCCAATCTGGGCCTTCATTTCAGCCATTTGGGTTTGGAAAGATTGGTTTTGGGCCAAAATGAGTTGTTGTAATTGATTGATTTTGTCATCATTTTGGGCCATTGGTGGAGGTTGCATAGGTGGTTGGTAAATTGGAGGAGGATGTGAAGATTGCCCATATGCGGGCTGAGCAAATGAGGGTTGGCCATATGATGGCTGGCCATAAGGGACTTGGGGGTGATTGGGTAACTGTTGTGACAATTGGCCCCTATGGAAAGTTTGATTTTGAAAATGGGCCTGAGGTTGGGGTTTGGGTTGAAAATTTTGGGTTTGTTGGGGTTTCCAAGCGAAGTTCGGGTGATTCCTCCAGCCCGGGTTGTAAGTGTTTGAAAATGGGTCATTGTTGGGCTTAGACAATCCTTGGGCTGCATAAACTTGCTCCTGGATAGCAGGTGGTAACTGGGCTGCCGCAGGGCATTCATCCACTTGATGGGCTGGGCTTTCACAAAGCACACATGCCTCTTGGACTGGACCTTGGAGAGAGTAGAAAGATGGTTGTGATTGGGCATTGAAGGTTTGTTTATTCAATTTAATGAGCTCGCCCACTTGTTGGGTTAACAGGTCAACTTTATCTAATTTTTGGGCCAAGGCATTCACATCTAATCTAGGCTCAAATTCTCCCTTCTCTTTTACCTCATACATCCCAGCTTTTCTAGATGGCCCCACTGATTTTTCATATGAAGAAAGAGAGGCATGGTTGATGGAGTTCTCACTCAACATTTCAAAGAGAGCATAAGCTTCTTCTTCACTTTTACTCATAAACGCACCTCCACACGAAGCATCAACCATTTGCCTATAGGGTTCAGTCAATCCTTCATAAAAGGCCTGCACAATCTGCCATTTTGATAGCCCATGATGTGGGCATTTTCTTAATAACTCCTTCATTCTCTCCCAAGACTCATGGATCAATTCTCCGGGGGTTTGAGCAAAACCTGTGATAGCTCTTCTCATTGTATTGGTCCGACCTATAGGATAGAATTTTTTCAAAAGTTCTTTTTGCATTTCCTCCCATGACCGAATGGGTCTTCCTAAGGTCCCTAACCAATATTTGGCTTTATCTTTCAGGGAGAATGGGAAAAGAGTCAACTTTAGGGCATCGTCTGTGAAATTCTGAATTTTCACAGTGGAACATATCTCCAAGAACTCATCTAAGTGCTTATATGGGTCTTCATTTGTAAGCCCATGGAATGAAGGGAGCATTTGGATCGTGCTAGATTTGATCTCATATTGGGCTGCTGGCACTTCCGGAAGATGAATGCATGTGGAAGGTTGATAGTTAGAAGGAATGAAATATTCCTTCATCTGTTTGGGCAATTCACCTTGATTGGCCATTGGTTGGATTGGATTTTGGGCCTGATGGATCACTCTTTCAATCTCTTGGATGGGTTCAACTAAATGTGGAACTTGGGATCTTCTACCTTGCATGAACTCCAGAAATTATTTTAGCAAACACTTGATCAACAAATTAACCTACAAGACTTAGGGCTCCTTGGACTTAAAAGCACAAATAGTGAGAATTCCCCTAAGTTCAATTGCAATCTTGCACACACCGACCTTCAAGTTGGCCAGGTAAGAGGTAGGATCGTGGGAGGTTCCCCTTGCTTTCGCAAGCTCCTAATTAATGAACCACGGATCCACTTAGGCGTAGCCTTTTAACCTCTTGCCTAGACACCAGCCTTTAGATGGTGATACAAGCACAATTTCCCTTAAGGTTCAACCACTAAGTGGGCTCAAATGTTAGCTTTCTCACAAATCAACTTAAATCCAGCCCAAGTCCACTACCAAATCTGTCCACTAGCCAGGAAAGAGGTGGGGTTGTGGGAGGCTCCCCCTACAGATGTAGGGTCCTAATTAATAAACCACAATCCCACTTAAGGCGTTTGCCATCGGACCTCTTTCCTAGACACTAGTTTCCAAATTGATAATGGGCCCAAGTGAAATCAAATCTCAAAGTGAACCCTAGGGCCAATGTCTACTGAATTTTATTAGACTTAGGAAATGCAAAATGTGGAGTTGTGGTTTGTGGGCTAAGGAAGGGTGATGAAATCCCCACCTTATGTGATTATGGGTTTTGCCCTTAAGATAGAGTTGAAATGAAATGCAACACCACAATATCAAACAAGGGGTTCTATGTAAATATGCATGTCATGTGATTAAGAAAAAGATAGTAGAACTCACCTTGCCCCCGCAATCTTCAACGATGCATTTAACAAAATTCAATAACAAAAACAATTCTAACATATATGATGCATGACCTATAGCATAGAAATGTGATTGCTATTCTTGAGATGTTGATTTTTATTAAAGTTCAAGTGAATTTTTTTTAATTTTTTAATTAATGATCCTATCTAACCACAAGATATGAAAAATAAAGAAAATAAACTCAAATGAATGAGGGAGATGTGAGCACTTACTTGGAAAAGCGTTCCCTCATTTTTTTTTCTTTTTGAAATAAATGACAAAGAAAACTTACCACTTTTGTGTTTTTGATTTTTCCTGCAAAAATAAGAAAAAGAGAATTTATTAGTGTCAATTTATGTACACAAATACAAGATTAACGACCTAAAAATCATAAACTTCCCCGACAACGGCGCCAAAAATTGATAGTTAAAATGCATGCCGTAATACATCCACTACCAAATTTAATTATCGACCCACAAATTAATTATAAGAAAATAGTTAAGCGGTGAGTCCGAGTCGAGTCCACAGGGAAATTTAGATTTTAAAGTAGAAAATCTTGAGTTTTTATAATTAGCAATTCATGAGCAAATGGATCTTAAAATAAAAGTTGCCAAATTAAAATTAACAAGTCTAGGTGAATAAACTTAAGAAACTAAGACACCACTTAAGTCAAACAACTGCAAATAGGATATCAATCACACTATACTTAAAGAATAGAAGGAGAGATGAAGACAAATAAGTAAAACACTTATATTAATGAAGAGACATTCTTACAACGTGTTCATCTAATCTACGGTAACCATGATCAATTAACTAACTAAATTAATTTAAACAGTATAAGAGACAAGGAAAGAAGCTCAAATGCACAGTATAAAAATAACAATGCATAAGGTAAGAAGCAACTGCAGAACGGTGATGCTCTCTCCTTCACGTCTACTCGCCCTGGACACCCACATGACAAGCACATCAGCAAAGGAACTTGCCAACGTCCCTTTCTTCACGCCACGGGTGCCCAGCAGAGGAACTCGCCACGGACAATGGTGACGCAACAGCTATAGGAGGCTCCACGCGAGGTGACCGATGGCGCCGCAGATGGACGTTGCACGTCCTCTTCCTTCCAGAGCGAGGCGGACAGCTGCCGTGGTGAGGCTCCACGTGAACCACATGCAGAAGGAAGCTTGCTGCGGCGAGGGATGCTCGCCGGACCACCACCCGAGAGAGGCCTGAAAACCAAACTAAAACCCAAGAAAAGAAAACCATAAACAAAAGACGAACCAAAAACCAACCCGAGAGCAGAAGACACGATCTCTCAGGAACTCCCAAAATCAAAAGCTAAGACTGGAAACTCAAAGAACGGACTAAAAAAAATCCAAAAGGATGAACTAAAAGCATCCAAAAAAAAACCCCCTGCCCTCCGTTCCCTGTGTACCACTTTTATAGGGGAGAGCCTGATCCTCCCGCGGCAGCTATAGGCGCTCCCCCTTTTGAAAAGCTTGTTGCCGCTATTCACGGTGCGTCCACCTTATCTCGTTGGTGGCATGCGTCTTGAAGCTCATCCCTACCGCGAACTGCCACCCACGGAAGCGAACGGCCCTCACAGCTACACTCGAGCGGATGGACTCCGCTAGCTTTGCTATCTTTATCCTCTGCTGCGAACGTTGTACCCGGAGCTGAATTACCTCCGATATCTTCTCCATCTCACCTGAGCATTTGCTGCCGATATCCTTGCTGACGCTCCCTTGACTGCATCCCACATGCACGTACAAAATAAACTAATGGTCTTGCCGATGCATGCATATGCCTCTTGCTTGGCCATGCACGTGATGTCCTTACGTGATATCATGCCACCACCTTGCTGCTTGTTTGATTATTATAATGCCATCGCACCCTACTTAGCCATCTTCATGAAGGAACCCCACCACCTTGTGCTTCATGCAAAACCACGTGGATACCTACGTGATGCCACCATGCACACATGCATTCGGCCATGTGCTATTGTTGAAGTCTTCATGAGCCATATAGCACCAACACCCTTCATATGTAAAAATGATGACTGCAACGTCCTGCTATTTAGAAAATGTGCATATTGATTGTAACACAAAGTTTTAATCAATGTAAATCTTATTCACAAATATGCACTCGAGTTTTAATTACTCCCAATAATTCATCATTTTTTTCATGAAAGCTCAAGTGTTAACAAAAATAGATTTTGGTGAATATTTTCACACAAAATCAACAATTTTCTTAGAATATTCTCTCAAGTGTACAGAAATAATATGAGAAAATATGAAGCTATCAATGTTCAGAAGAAGTCTGTTAACCCCCATGTAGTCAAATTCCCTGCAAAACTATTTGCAAGACTTTCATGCTATAACTGTGGGAAGCAAGGTCACAAATCTTCTGAATGTTGGCTGATTAAGAATAAGATACAAAATGTTCATGTAAGCAATAGACAATCTTATGCTCATACACATAGGCCTCATGTTTTTGCTAATGTGCATCATAATAAAGTCAAAAATTCTGTTGGTACATGTAGATATTGTGGAAAATTTGGACATTCTATGGATGATTGCTTTCTGATGAAATTTGATGTTGATCTAGCTAAGAAACATGTTAGAACACTTGTCAGGGCTAAGGTAGGACCCAAAGCTACTTGGGTCCCTACAGGATCAAAATGATCAAAATTTACAGGTGTGCCTTGGATTGAGGAATAAAAAGAGGGGTAAATAAACCAAGGCACCCAAGATGATAAAGCCCCATTCAGGTAAATTCTGAAAACTCTATATTCTGAATTTGTGTGATCTGAATGCACTGCATATCATGATAATTCTTTTGTGCATTGTCTAACTGAATCTAATTGAAAAATCTGAAATGCTCATGGAAATGATTGTAGTTTATCTCTGAATGCATTGCATATAAATGTCATGATGCATGATATGTCAAACTTCGTGTATGTTGTATTACACTGATTTGCATGACCACTATGGTATATTAAATGGTAAGCTACCAAAAGGCAGGAAAATCTGTCTGAAGGCTCTTACTATGTGTGAAGTGGTCTTTTAGACCAAGTGCTCCGCCAAGTACCAAGGGTCAAGACTTCATATAGAGCAGTGCATTGCATAACATAAAATTTGAAAAACCTAAAAGGATATTCCATTGCATCTAGATAGGGAGAGCATTCTTGTTTGACCACTTCTTCATCTCTTGAACTCCTACTGTCTAGCAATCTGATTCATTCTGTTGGCAATTGTGTGGTTCACTTGAATTCACTGCTGTTTCCACTTGTGTAGCTGTTCTGTCTGTACTCCAGACTCAGCTATTGATTTCTAAACAACACTGTTCTAATGTTCACCCCTTGTCTCATCATGATTAATTATTCTGAAAAGAAGAATCTTCTATTATACTGGCTTAAGAATGTCTGATATATCAAATTGATTTAAGACTAATTTATTCATTAAGCTTTGATCTAAAAGACATGAAAGTATCTGAATCATTTGCTTAATAAATCTTAACCAATTATCTCATATAACTTCATGCAAAACTTTCTGAAATCTGAAATTTTAAAGGACATGGCTATCTTTGGTTAAGATACATGTAGAAAGTATTGTTCTTAAACAATTCTGTGTACTGAGCTTTGTTTGAAAATTCAGTTAACTTTTAAAAATTTTAAAATAAGAGTAATTATTTTGGTCATAGAGAAACTGGGGTGTCCATCAAAGAAATAGAGTAATCCCATGTCATGAAGTGCCATAATTACCTCTCTTATAAAAATGATTGAAAATCTGACAGAGCAATGGCATGGTTGTGCTGAGTAACTGGGGATTCTGGCCTCTGATCAAGGTGTCTCCTCATGTAAAAAGACACTCCTCACTGCTAACTCTGTTCTCCTTGAGAGGCAATATGGTTGTCACACTGAGTAACTGGGTAACTTCACCTAAGACGTGTTGTGCCTCACGTAAAAAGGTGTTGACTGAACCAAACTTGCTCAGGAAAAATAAGTGCTGATAAATAGAAAATTCTGAAAAACTAAAGTTAAATTCAGACACATTTTTTTTTGTTTAATCTCAATATTATCTTGTGTAACTTCCATAGGTGACATTGAATTTAAATGAGTAAGATGGAAGAAGGTTAAACATGAATTTCAGATGAGTCTTTGGTTCACTACTATTAAAAGGTGTTTCAGATATGAGTATTGAATTTTCTTGATAAACTTTGAATACATCACTCTTAAATCATGAAAGTAAGTTTCAACTCATTCATAATCTATTATAATTGAAGAGCCTGAAATTCGGTCATCAAGATTTATGAATTTGGTGTGTTAACGAAAATCTTCTTCCTCATTTATTCACTGTGATTACAGACTGTGGTAATTCTTGAGTACCCATGTATTTTGATGATAGATGCTCATCACCTCTTTCACTCCATCTAATCAGGGGGAGCTTTCCTGTCATGTTGAGTGTCTTTCAAAAAGGGGGAGATCTAGTCAGCATTCTTGAGTGTCCCTGTGCTTTTGTTGATATTCTCCATTCATCTAAATTGGTTTCAACCTTCAAATTGTTTCTGATCATTATTCTATTCAGGGGGAGCTAATTGCCATTAAGGGGGAGCTTAGTCAAAGGGGGAGCTTTTAATTCACTCATCTTATGCAGTCTTATTCTTCCCTCTTCAACTAATGTCTTTTTGCTGAAGTCAAAGGGGGAGAAATATTTGATCATGTCAGTATGACTCATAGTGTTGCCATCATCAAAAAGGGGGAGATTGTTGTGTCCCTGTGATTTTGATGATAGCAAACACTATAAGTCATCATCTGTTGTGTCTGTAGATGAATCTGTTTATGTTGCAAATGTGAATGTTTCAATGAACATATTATTTGAGTATCATTACATCGAACAGGCTGTGTGCATTGGTGCATTTCATAACTACCATAAGTCAATGAATGTCTGCATTTCATTACCTTGTTTCTATGAATGTCTAGACTTAGACTCATGCATTTCATATCTACTCAGGTCAAGTCTGTACAACGGGTGTTGTCTGCACAGTCAGGTTAAGTCTGTACAATGGGTGTTGTCTGCACAGCCAGTGTATCACTCTCTCTGCATAGTCTATACATCCTTAGACAGCCTGCCTGAAGCTTGATAGTTGAAGTCTATACACTCATCTGCTGATTAATCGATCAAGTCTGTATAGCCAATGCATTTCATGCTTCTTATGCATCATGTCAAAGTCTGTACATTGTTCTGGTCGCTCTCAAGTCCATACATTGTCTTGTCTGCACACATACACATAGTCTGCACATCCGGTCTGTACAGCCCCTGGTCGCAAGACCAAGTCTGTACATTGTCTCCTGCATGCATTACTTCAAGTGTGTACAGCGTCTGGCAGCGTCTTATGCATCGTCTCGACCAAGTCTGTACAGCGTCTGCCTTGTCTCGCCATGCATAACCAAGTCTGTACAACGTCTGCCTTGTCTCGCCATGCATAACCAAGTCTGTACAGCGTCTGCCTTGTCTCGCCATGCATAACAAAGTCTGTACAGCGTCTGCCTTGTCTCGCATACATGACCAAGTCTGTACAGCCTTCAATTGCAAGAGTTCAAGTCTGCACATGCCTCATTTCATCAAGTCTGTACATTCATAGCAAGCCTTGCTACTGGGAAGTCTATACATCGCATGGCACAGCATGCGTTCAAGTCTGTACATTGGGCTTTCACATAAAGTCTGTACATTGTCCAGCATCTCACTTAGCGTCTAAGTGAGTGTGAACATTGCATCGCTAAGTCTATACAATGCATCGTCTTATGCAGCGTCTCTAAGGTAAAGTCTATACATCGCATGCATTGCACACTGCAAGTCTGTACAGCCCAAGTCTGTACATCCACCGTCTCTTTCAGCGTCTCACACTTGCAAGTCTATACATTGCCTTTGGGCATTAAAGTCTATACATTGGCAGCTGAACTGTACAAGTCTATACATTGCCTTTGGGCACAAAGTCTATACACTACTTGCATTCAGTTCAAGTCTACACATCGCTGTGTTCACTTGTTTCAAGTCTGCACATTGGTTTCCAAGTCTGTACATTGGCCTTCAAGTTTTCCAAGTCTGTACATTGGTTCAGGCTTTCCAAGTCTGTACATTGGCCAAGTGTCTTGTGCTTTGAAGCTTTATCAAGTCTATACATTCGTTTATCAAAGTCTTCACATTGCATCATGTTTCAAAGTCTATACATCACTGTGCATTCCTTGATTTCAAAGTCTGTACATTATGGTTGCTTCATAGCAAGTCTGCACATACCGCTTGCACTAAGTCTGTACAAGGTCCTGGCGCTCGCAAGTCTATACATTGATTTGGCGCTCACAAAGTCTGTACACCGGCTTGGCGCTCATAGAGTCTTGCTGCGTTTATGTGCTAGTCCATGCATTGTCAAGTCTATACAGCGTCTCTTGCGTCTTGTGCATTCAGCATAGAAAGTCTGTACATTCGTTGACAGACTCATGCATAAACAGTAAGATAAAGTCTGTACATTCGGTGACAGCTTGTCTAAGCATCTCATGCATTCAATGTGCATACTTTCATTCTGTTTGTGCATCTCCTTCAGAAGTCTGTACAATCCTTTGAACATTCAAGTCTATACACAGCCTGTGTATGCATCAGTTCATAAGTCTATACATTGTCTTCTGCACAAACACTAAGTCTACACATTGTAGCATGCACGATCAAACAAGTCTGTACACACTTCAGCACTCAAAGGCTGAACACTCTTCAGCAAGTCTGTACACTCTTCAGCACTCAAAGGCTGAACGTTCTTCAAGCTAAAGTCTGTACACTCCTTATTTCTAAGTCTATACATCTATCCTTCACACTAAGTCTGTACACGGTGGTCTTCAGTTACCCAGCAAGTCTGTACATCCTTCTGATTATTTTCTTATGACTGTGTGACAGGTACTGTTCGTGAAGCCTATGAAGGGCACGTGATCCGAGGTTGGCACCTGGCACGTGATCCGAGGACAACGCCCTAATTGCTGCTGCTATAAATATGAAGCCTCCTCCATCTGGAGAAGACTGATCAAGAAGTGGATGAAAGACAGAAGAAAGAGAGTGATCGAAAGAAGAAGAGCTGAAGCAGAAAGGGCAGAGAAGTAGCAGAAGAAAAAGAGAAAAAGAGAGAGCATGAGTTGAGAAGAAGAAAAAGATTGAGAGATAGAGAGGTCGTGAAGAAGAAGAGAGCTTCATTGTCTTCACTGGAATTTGGATCAGATCCAATCCAGTTTGCTCCTGCGAGAGCTACTTTGTGCTTTTCATTTCTCCAGCTTTCTGTCGCTGTGATTTTTATCTTTTATTATTTTCCTTTACCTTGTTCTTTCGATTGCCCTGTTGGGGATCGGGTTCCTCCTGTGGTTTCAGGAGAAGGGAGATTTGTTTCTCCGGTTTGCTGGTGACCTTTTGTCATCAGTGGTTCCCTCCTTTGTGGAGGAAGAGAGGTCCGAGACCTCTGGTTTGCAGGTGACTGGGAGTCACTTGTGGGTTCCCTCCTGGTTTGGAGGAAGGGAGATTTGTCTCCGGTTCTGGTCTTGTGGGTTGCAAGTCCAGGTGTTCCCTCCTGGTATGGAGGAAGAGAGACTTCGGTCTCTGGTTTACTAGTGACTGGGTGCCACTAGTGGTTCCCTCCGGTTGGGAGGAAGAGGGGAGGTTGTTCCCCTGGTCAAGCTATGTGACAGCATTTGTTGCAGACTGAGTCTGCTGTTCTAGCGTTGCTAGTGGAAGCCTCACTCCGGTTTGGAGTGAGGGGTAGACGTAGGTCTGTGGACCGAACCACCTAAAAATCCTGGTGTCCCTTGTGGTTTGATTTTCTTATGTGTTCATCTTATTGCTTCGCACATTAGATGTTTGCTTAGGATCGAGTGAGAGCTATTTCTTTGTGTTGCTTTGCGAGATCCTTCTAAGTATCTTCAAATGTATCTGCAACTGTTCTTTAAGTCCGCATATCTGAGCATTAGCTTTTAATTAGGCTATATTTTTAAGGGGAGATTCATTCACCCCCCCTCTGAATCTATCGCACCTGTCTCAACAGGGGCTTGAAAGTGGCCGAGTATGAGGCCCAGTTTTCAAGATTGTCAAAGTATGCACCCCACTTGGTGTGTACGGAAAAGATGAAGGCTAGAAGGTTCCTCAACGGGCTTCGGCCCCACTATATTACACAACTTGCACCGATGGACATCCAAGTCTACTCGAAGATGGTTCGGCGTGCTCAATTGCTAGAAGACGCCACCGAATTATCTGAAAGGATTCAAGGAAGGGACAAGAAGGAACCCATCACAAGCCCAGGAAAATTCAAACAATCATTCAACATGAAAAGGTTCTTCATGAGAGGGGAGCCCTCCAAGGCGAAGAAATTCCAAAAGAATGACATGCACCCTCTAAGGAGATTTACAAGTATTGTGATAAAGCTGGTCATAAGAACGAGGAATGCTAGAGAAAGTTAGGAGCTTGTCTTCGATGTGGGAGTCGAGAGCATCGAATCCCAGACTACCCACTGATGAAGGCGCAAGACACCAAAGATGAGAAGCGTCCGGTAAAGAAACAAGGCCATCTGCAAGCTCTCCGGGAGACGGATCCCTCAGAAGGTGGAATTGTGGAAGGTATTCTTACTATTTGTTCTAAAACTGCTCATGTTTTATTTGATACCGGAGTTCATTTCCAAGAAATTTGCTGCTTCATTTTCTAAGAAACATGAACTGTTAGATTTGGTCATATCTACACCTCTTGGGAACGAGTCCGATATCACTTATCACTATCCAAATTGTGAAGTGATGATTAAGGGAAGCAATTTACCTGCTGACCTGATATGCCTAGATATGAAGGGTTATGATGTCATACTAGGTGCCGACTAGTTATCCACACACCAAGCAACTGTAGATTGCTGGCATGGTAAGGTAACTTTCGTGGATTTCCCAGAGCTAGTTTACAATAGCCCTCGGAGTAAATCACTTCTTATATCAGCACTCCGAGCTAGTAAACTTATGAATAAAGGATGTATGGCTTTCATAGCATTCGTGACTGCCACGGAAGTCGAGGAGATTAAACTTGAAGACATCCGTGTAATTCAGGATTTTCCCGACGTGTTTCCAAAAGAATTGCCCGGCTTACCCCCAGAAAGGGAAGTGTCATTCACAATCGACCTTATCCTTGGTGCTGGTCCTGTTTCCAAGGCACCGTACAGAATGTCCCCTGCTGAGCCGAAAGAGTTAAAAGAGCAGCTAATGGAGTTATTGAAAAAGGGTTTCATCAGGCCAAGTACTTCCCCATGGGGAGCACCCGTGCTGTTCGTCAAAAAGAAGGACGGATCGATGAGACTATGCATTGATTATCGACAGCTAAATCATCTTACAATCAAGAACAAGTACACGCTGCTGAGAATTGATGAGCTGTTTGATTAACTATCTAGAGCTACATATTTCTCCAAGATTGATCTTCGTTCTGGTTACCACCAATTGAAGATTAAAGAGGAAGACATTCATAAAACTACATTCCGGAGCAGGTATGGGCATTACGAATTTACTGTTATGTCTTTCGGACTAACAAATGCCCCCGCAGCTTTTATGTAGTTAATGAACAACATATTCATGCCTTACTTAGACCAATTTATTGTTGTCTTTATTGATGATATTCTGATCTATTCAAAGACCGAAGAGGATCATGAAGAACATCTGAAGAAGGCATTGCAAGTATTGAAGGAAAACAAATTATATGCCAAGTTCAGCAAGTGCAAGTTCTGGCTCGAGGAAGTATCCTTCTTGGGCCATGTAATTCCGAAGCACGGAATTACTGTGGACCCATCAAAGGTTAAAGCCGTAAAGAACTGGGAATGACCCACAAATGTAACAAAGATTCAAAGCTTCTTGGGTCTACCTGGTTACTACCGACGTTTTATCAAGGACTTCTCCAAGATTGCTGTTCCTCTTACCAGGTTAACCCCAAGGAAGTACCTTATGAGTGGAATGAAGACTGTGAAAAGAGTTTCCAAGCCTTAAAGGATCTCTTGACCACTGCTCCAGTCTTATCATTACTAATTGAAGGGGAGAAATACGAGGTATATACCGATGCTTCTGGTATTGGCCTCGGATGTGTACTGATGCAAAATGGAAGAGTCATTGCATACTCTTCCCGACAGCTCAAGAAATATGAAGAGAACTACTCAGTGCATGAAGATCTGGAGGCACTATCTCTACGGAGAACAATTTACCGTATACTCCGATCACAAAAGCCTCAAGTATTTATTCTCCCAAAAGGAGCTGAACATGCGACAAAGGCGTTGGCTCGAATATCTCAAGGATTTCGACTTCATTATACAATACCATCCTGGTAAGGGTAATTCCGTAGCTGATGCCCTTAGTCGAAAGCCAAGAGCAATTTTGGCCAACTGTATGATGCAAGAATGGAAGTTGCTAGAGAAATTCTCTAAGCTTGATATCAGCATAGATGAGAAGAACATGTGTATTATTCTATCCCACATGAGTCTACATCCAGACTTGCTGCCTGAAATCAAGAAGCTGCAAGAAGAAGATCCCGTACTAGTGGAGATAAAAGGCGAGCTGGATGAGAGACTTGATTTCAAGCTGGAACCTGATGGTAGATTATTGTTTCATGAACGGACATGTGTGCCCGATTGTCCCGAATTAAAGAAGAAGATTCTTGAAGAAGCTCATAGATTGAGATACACGATCCACCCCGGAGTCACTAAGATGTACCAAGATTTTAAAAGAACTTTCTGGTGGCCTAACATGAAAAGGGAGGTAGCAGACTTTGTATCTCGTTACCTCACATGCCAACAAGTGAAGGCGGAACATCAAAAACCCGCTGGAAAGCTACATCTGCTAGATATTCTCAAGTGGAAGTGGGAAGATATTGGCATGGACTTTATCATGGGTCTACCCAAGGCTAGGAGCAGACATGATAGAATTTGGGTAATCATCGATCGCCTAACCAAATCGGCTCATTTCTTACCCATCAAGAGCCGATGGTCAGTCAATGTACTTGCTGCCCTGTATATTAAGGAGATGGTTAGATTGCATAGAGTTCCCTTGTCAATTGTATCCGATCGAGACCCACGCTTCACTTCTCATTTCTGGAAGAGTCTACAACACTCTCTGGGGATGAAACTCAACTACAACACTGCTTTCCATCCCCAGACAGATGAACAGACCGAAATGACAAATCAAGTTGTGGAAGATATGTTGATAGCATGCATTATAGATTTCAGCGGAAGCTGGCATGACCACTTACCACTAGCCGAATTTGCATATAACAACAGCTATCAAGCCAGTATACAAATGGCACCTTTTGAGGCACTGTATGGCAGGAGTGGCCGATCTCTTATATGCTGGGATGAAGTTGGTGAAAAATAAATTCTAGTCCCAGACATGGTAAGAGATTCCACCGAGAAGATACACCTCATTAGAGAAAGGTTAAAGATAGCACAGTCCAGGCAGAAATCTTATGCTGATAATAGAAGGCGAGATCTGGAATTTTAAGTCGGAGATCATGTTTTTCTCAAGGTATCTCCCGGCCGAGGCATTGGAAGATTCGATGTTAAGGGCAAACTAACACCAATGTTTATTGGTCCATTCGAAGTGCTGGAAATAGTGGGCGAGGTGGCTTATCGCATCGCCCTACCTCCGTAACTATCAGAAGTGAACAACGTATTCCATGTTTCTATGCTGAAGAAATACATGCACGATCCCTTCCATGTCATTGACCACAATGACTTAGTGGTACAGAAGGACCTTACCTACGAGCAGAAGCCAATGAAGATCCTCAACAGAGAAGTTTGATTTCTAAGGAACAAGATGATCCCTATGGTGAAAATTCAATGGAATCGATGCTTAGAACAACAAGCTACATGGGAAACTGAAGAGTCTATGAAAAGAAGATTTCCGGAGTTGTTCTAGTTGTAAGTACTTCGCACCCTTCCTATTTTGGCATAATACAGTTGAATTTACGGACCAAATTCTTTTAAGTGGGGGAGGGTGTAGCACCCCTAATTTAGCAATAGAGAAATCAAACTTCTTTCTAAAGAATCTTACCTAAAGGCCTTACATAAAGAACCCAACCTCATGAGGACTATAATATAAATATACAAGCCAACCTTACCTTATGCCATAAAGAATCACGAAGGTTTTATGTAAAGAACCAAGCCTTATGGGGACTAGTATATAAATGTACAACCCACCACTTTATGCATAGTACGTAAGGAACTTCTTCCTAAAGAATCTTATAATGAGAGGCTTTGTATAAAGAACCAAACCATGAGAGGGTTATTATATAAATGTACAAGACAACTTTAACATATGGCACATGGGTAGTACGTGAGTGGGTTTCCACTTTTCCAACCAATAGAATTGGTGCCCCTTACCAAGGCGCCATTCAACAAATTGAAGACCATACAAGGAGGCGCCATTTCCCTTGGGGCCCCATGCCATTATAGTATTAATATATATATATACACCATGAAGGCCAACATGTGAAAATGGCAGTTTTGTCTAATAGTTAACGCCCTCTTGCAGGGGCATCATTCACATGAATAGTACCACCTAGATTAATAGATGACCCCTTACAAGGGCGTCATTTAATCTGTGTTTCTAGAAGGTTAAGGCATGAACAACCCCATTTAGCCGGCAAAGCACCATGTCTACTCAGCCGGACCCGCAAGGTAATAAACCAATACTTTGCGATTCCCTATAACTAATTCCCTCCGTAGCACTGTCCGAGGATACTACCATCATTCAGTGCTGCTTGCTGAAAGGAATATTTCCCTTCGTTCCCTCAAAAAATGTGAAGTCTACGTCTTGCTACTGGAGCTTTACGGCGGCGGAGAACGTGTGGCTTCATCCTTGATTTCTATTCTATCATATGTACCTCGTAATCACGCCAAAAAGGTAGGTGTTCTCAAGTCCTTGCCTAACTAGTAGCTAAATAAGTTAACTTACGCATGCTTAGAGTTAGATTAACTCGTTATCCATGCTATATTACCTGGCTTTACCGTGATCAAGAAATGACCATGTATATACCATGTTACACATATTTTAATATCCTGTTACACCTATCATATATGATTTTATACACCATATGTTACCATGATTTTATGAGTTTTAAACAAAATCTGTTATCATGATTTCATGAGTTTTGAACATATCTTATTACAGTAGTTTTACAGTCTTAATAATCGTGTTTTAGCCTAAGTATATAACCTCTGCTACCTGAGTTTTAAAATCCCGGAAAGCCCAACCCTCTGGTGAATAGCGCCCCTGACCAGGGTGCCAATTCCCTAAGGGGCGCCCCTAGCCAGGGCACCAATTAAATGAAGACACTTCACAGTGTCGTCATTTTTGTTTCCACAATTTACAGTAATTATTAATTCAACGCATTCAAAAATCCATAACTATTGAACTAAACCATGAAAATTCTGCATGAATATGTTTCTGTGATCCTGACATTTTTCTCTACCTGCCCATACCCTTACTTCCTGATTCAGAACACTTTTATACTGATGAATAGTAAACCAACCACATGGAAATGGCGCCCCTGACCAGGGCGCCAATTACACAATTGAAGACTACTTGCATGGTCGCCAATTAATTGAAGACCATGTGCAATGTCGTCAATTCCATTTATGGAATTTCCAGTAATTAGTAAATCAACGCATTCAAAAATCCATAACTATTAAACTGAACCATGAAAATTTTGCCTGAATATACTTCTGTGATCCTGATAATTTCCTCTACCTGTCCATGTCCTTGATTCATGATTCAGAAAAACTTTAGAAAAATGAATATTAACTTGTATCACAGAATGTACCATTCTGATACGAAGCATAACCCACTTTTAAAAATAACTCAATTGGTGACCCTACACAGTGTCTTCAATTAGTTGAACCTGTACATCAATTAGTGACATCCCGAAGGGTCTTCAATTAAATGAAGACTACTCGAAAGGGCGCCAATTGCATTTTTGGAGAAATTAACAACACAACAATAGAAAATTCATATCTGTAAAACCAAAACCCAATAATTATACATGAACATGTTTCTGAACTCCCGAGAATTTACACTACCTGTTCATGTCTTTACTTCCTATTTTCGAAAAACTTTTTCGGAATGAACAGTGCTTTGAGTCATAGAACGTACGCACTGGGTGAAAATGACCTAATGAAATTGGCACCCCAAGCGAGGGCGCCAATTCATCAATTAGCGGCGGCCAGCAAGTCTTCAATTAATTGAAGACTCTTTGGATATGCGCCAATTCCACCCTATATATACAAATTTCAAAAAAATGAAAAATTTGAAAGACAGGCCATACCCCAGGCGCCAATTCATTAAAAAGGGGGCCCTCCCCCAGGCGCCAATTGCCTGAATAGGGGGTCATCCCCCAGGCGCCAAATTTCTAAAACAGGGGCTGTACCCCAGGCGCCAATTCAGTGATTACAGCCTCTGATCTTTATCTATCTCGTGATTCGTACAAACACATTATTGAATTCCATTCCATGAAAATCTACTTGTGTATATCCTACATGGTTAAACCTTGAACCTCTTAAACTACCATTTGGGAGTGTTGGAGCTAAGTGCCATGCGGAACAAAGTGCTACGTTATGGGAGTCACCTCTTGAGGCCGTACGGCGAAAAGTGCTACACGACGGGAGCCACCTCTTGAGCCTGTAGGAGCCACCTCTAGAGTCCTCCATAACCAAATGACTAGTTAATCTTTGTCAGTAATACTACGTTTCTTAATTTGTTGAAATTTCATATTGGCTATAAATGAGAGTGGATGTCAAAAGTAATAAATGAAATGCTGTGCGTATAGGGCACGGTCTGGTCTTGGGAGGAGCACCCGAAGGTACTTGTGCTCATGAGAGTTTATTGACCACGATGTTTGGCATTGCACCGGATTACTTACTTGACTTGAGACACTCCACACTTACTCTCTTTACTTGCTTGACTTGACTTGCGTGGCCCAGAACGGGCAATACTTGACTTGTGACCCGAGAAAGGGCAGATTACTTGCTTGATTGAAATAGCCAATTCTACTGACACGTACTTGATATTACTTGCTTGAATTGAATTTTACTTGCTTGTACCTGAGATATACTTGTACATGAGTTCATTCTTGCACCTGAGTTCATGCTTGTACATGAGTTCCTGCTTGCCCAAAAGTGGCATCTACAGCTATAAGTTCTTGAAATATTGCTTGTCAATTACTTGAAATCTTGCGATACTCTCTTTATACAGTTCTTGATCTCTTATTGTTCATCATGCATAGATTTACCTGTATACCTGATTTTCTTACACGTACATCACGCAAAGCCATACTGATAATACATGCAAACTATAAATCACTTAAAGATTGCTCAAATTTGAGATGTAATTTTTACTGAGCGATTCGCTCATCCAGTTGCTTCCTAACCTTTTTAGGTGATTCGGATAGCGACAAAAATAGGATTGAGACCGAGTGAAGAGTGCTAGAACGCCACTCGCCTATCATTAGCTAGTCGCGTCTTTTGAATTCACTTGAGTCCTACCTTGTATTTCCAATATGTCAGTTTAGTTGTCTAAACCGTGTTAAGGCATGTAGCCTAGTGTTGGATTCTAAATTTGGAATTGTCATGGACTATCTTTAATTCCTTTGGTTAATCAAATAATCATCACTTGTGTCACGTCCCGACGCGGAATATCGAGACTGGCAGTAGAAAACGCTTGTAATGATAACATGCTAAGCTAAGAATTTACATAACATCATGAACATAAATAACTCCAAATCTATTACAATAGCCATCAAACTGACTTAAACATAATCAAGCATAACATCTACTTGACTCCGTTACAATAACTAACACAAGCTCTAAGGCATAGCTAGATGTAAAACAACTATAACAATCTCAACATATCTACTAGCTGATACACTCCAAGTAATCACTCTGGCCCATTCCCATCCATATGTGAATCTTCACCTGAGCTGCATGGAAAGGGGGAAACAACTATATGAGCGAACGCTTAGTAGGTAACAACATGCAAGTGTAAGTAATTAACCAATTAATTACATGTTTATATGAAACAGAAAGAAAAGAAATAACGATCGGATGAAACAACATAAAAAGAAAGTGTTAAAGAACGAAATGGAATAACAATATGGCAGGATGATATTACTACAAGAATTGCAAGTTTATGAACAATATAAATAATAGGAAATTGTAGAAGATTGGCCAATAAATAAGAATATAACCAAGTCGTACACGATTCAAGTAAGAGATTAAGAGATCATTGTCATAGACATCACGCTAGTCATGCACTCGGTGCAATGCCTCACCATGTCATTACAAACTCCCATGGGCACAAGTACTTTTCGGGCGCTCTCCCCAGGACCAGACCGGGCCCCTATGATGCGTTGGCATTGATTTGTTGGATCCAAGATCCCAAGTTGTCTAGACTTTAATCAAGTTAAAATGGCCAATTACAATCAAGTACAAACTTACCTCGGAACATCCCAAGGCTAAGTTGAAGAGATGCTATCCAGAATTTCTATCCAGGAGTTCAAGTTATCAAGAACCATCATGTTCTTAGATTCAAAACCATAAAAACACGTAGAAAACTCATCTCTGGGAGATAGGCGGTCATTACTGGGCCGCTCAATCACTGGGCGGTCAATTCTGAGCCGCTCCAGCACTGGGCTGGAGATCAGCCTCCACGAGGTCAAGGTTGAACGGACGATTAAGGGCCGCTCAGAAGTTGGACGGTAATTACTGGACCGTGCTAGTAAGATGAACGGGCAGTACTGGACCGCTCAAGAGATAGACGGTCAAAAATAAGCCGCACAGGGCCAGAAGATAAGAACAAGATATACGGGCAACATTGGGCCGCTCAATTGACGGACGGTCCAATAAGGGCCGCCTGTGAGATGGACGGTCCAATATAGCCTGCACAATACAGGGCCTATCAATAAGTTAGGAATTAGCCCAAGTGGGCTCCCGGGCTACCATAGGCAGGGTGGAACTGAACCAGAGTCCAGCCCACTATCTGTTGGTCGGCCTAGGGCTTACTGGGCTGATCAAATCAGGGTTTGGTCGAAGATGGATCAAGGATAAATGACCAAGGTTATTTGGCAATAACCAGAGTTGAACGGTCTCTGGCAGGCCGCTCAATGACATAGGCGGTCAACTTATGGCCGTGCAATCTCTGTCAGGTCTGAAGGCCTTATGAAGTTGAGCGATCAGTAGGGTACCTCTGAGAACGTTGAATGGTTGGAGACTGGCCGTACTTAGGTTGACACGTCCGGGATCTGCCGCGTGTCCCTGGAGACGTAACAGCAGCAAAACAGTAGAACGGTCGAAATCCGGCCGCTTATAAGGATACGCGGTCTGTCGCGAGGCCGTCTAAACCAAACAGGGGGGGTCAAGGAAATGATCAAAGATTGAAGCCTTGGACAGTCAGTAACTGGCTGCCTTGATGGTTGGGCGGTCTATCGGGAGGCCGCGCAACCTCATCAAGTTGCTGCCCCTTCTGCCTTGCCCGCCTCCGGCAAGGTTGGCTAGGGTTGAGATAAAACATAACATTTGCATGATTTAAAGCATTAAATTTGGGGCTTTTACTACCAAAAGAAAGAGCACGAAAAACTCTACAAGATTCATGAATCAATTTTGTGTTTACGGCCTGAAATTACTACTTAATCGAAAGGGAACAGTTATAACCCTAGATGTGACATGCTTCTACTAAAACCAAAAATTCTCGCAGAATACTTGATAAAATTTAGGGCTTTCTACATCATTGAAAAGCTGACATGATGATGCTTCCAACCATATATTATTTATAGGGTTTCGCTTGCTATCACCTACTGAATCGGATGAAGAAGGAAGGAGAAGGAAAACCCAAGGTGCTGGTACACGCATCCCCTAATCACTGAAGATCTCCCTCGATCCAGCTCCTCTGGAACCGCCACTGGTTCTAAACGATTCTAGGGTTAGAGAGCTTCATTTTTATAGGTCACACGCCTACTAGAGGGTTCTATGCGCGGAGTATTCGTCCACGCAAGTTGGGTTAATGCGAACGCCGCCATAATTGTTAACACGATCCAATCTCCGCCGATTGCATCTCCTAGGGTTAGAGTTTCGGGAGATTAAGAGAGGGGAAATGATCCTCTCATCCTGGCCTTTCATTTGCCACTGGTTTGAGCTCATTTGATGGAGTATTGGGCTCAAATTTTACGTTTCAAGGTATGGTTAACTAAGTATTTAATTTGGGCTTAATCCACTAATTCGACCTATTTACAGATTTTATTTGGGTTGGTCATAGAGGGCAAGTTTGTTAAACGTGTTATCCTCTACAAGAATATAATTTTTCTGGATTTTTATAAAATGGTCCAAATTTAGCTTATTCTATTTATTAAGGAATTTCTAATTAGTTTCTTGAAAAAAATCGGGGTATTACACCCTCCCCTACTTAAGGAATTTGGTCCTCCAAATTCAATGCACTTAATAATAAAAAAGAGGGTGTGAGACAGCTCACCTAGAATAAGTCAGGGTACTACCTCCGCATAGTATCTTCTGACTCCCAAGTAGCTTCTTCAGTTCCACGCCGACTCCACTGCACTTTAACCATCGGTATGGAACGATTCCTGAGTTGCTGTTGCTTCCGATCCAGAATCTTGATCGGTCATTCTTCATAAGTCAGATCTTTCTTCAATTCGAAGTCCATATGCTGAATAATGTGAGTGGGATCATACACATATTTCCGTAACATAGACACGTGGAAAACATTGTGTACTCCAGATAACTGAGGTGGTAGTGCCAAACAGTAAGCAACCTCCCCCACTCTTTCCAGAATCTCGAATGGACCGATGTATCTTGGACTCAGTTTACCCTGAATACCAAACCTTCGAATCCCTCTCATAGGAGAAACCTTTAAAAACCCATGCCCACCAACATGAAATTCCAAAGCTCTCCTCCTGGTATCGGCATAACTCTTCTGTCTTGATTGTGCTACTTGCAATCGATCTCTGATAATACGGATGTTCTTGGACGATTCGAAAATGAGATCTGGTCCAAGCCATTGCTTCTCACCTAACTTGTAACACCCGAAAATTTAAAAATAGAAATATACAAATTTTTTTTATTATTATTGAACTCATATTCTAATTCTATTCGATTAACCATTTAAAACATTTAATTACCAATAGATGCTTTAGAAGATGCCAAATTATATTTTTGGAAATGCTAATTTATATTTTTAATCACTTAGGAAATTAATATTACACTATTCCAAAGAAATAGGAAATATATTATATAGATAGTGTTTTAAAGGTTAAACATCACTTTTACAAGATGCCAATTCATATTTTCATAATTTTAAAAATTTCATATTTCAACTTTTACATGATATCATTATTTTGAAGAAATAAGGGTATATAGATGAAGTGTTAAAGGATAAACATAATTTACAAAGTGAGAAAGGGTATATAAACAATTTTAGTTACTGTAGAGTGAATATAAAAATCTCTGTTCAAAATAACGACATATGTTAAGTCGTTATTTCCTAAATATGAATATTGCCACTTTTTATTTAAATATAATTTTTCAAAATAATTTATATGTAAAAATAGAGAAAAATGTAAGGGTCTCACCCCTGAAATTTCACAAACAAATTTCCTCAATTTTTAAAGATAAAAATCTTTGAAGTTAACTTGGAAATATTAACTTATGAAATACACGACCCTCTGTGGGGCGTCATTTCATTCCGACAACTATCTCGATCATTCTATCCCTCCAGCCTGTGCAGGCTGTCAACCCACTAAATACCCTATAATTTTGGATCTGGTCTCCCATCCTGTCGACCCTAAGGTTATAAAATACACTCTATTTTCTCCCTATTTGGTTAGTTCGAAGGCTAGATACGGGAACAAGTTCTGAAGAGTTGCAGAGGAAGGGAGGGGCTGCTTCTTCCTCTCCTGTCAACTCCTGTCACTTCACAGAGGTAGGTGTTCTCAAATTCTTGCCTAACTAGTAGTTAAATAGGTTAATTGATGCATGTTTAGAGTTAGATCAACTAGTCAACCATGCTATATATATGTAAATATAAACGGCTTTACCATGACCAAGAATAATACCATGTTATATATATGTTAATAGATTGTTACATACTGTTATCATGATTTTTTAATGAGTTTTAACTTAATTTATTAGCATGATTTCTTGAGCTTTTTAACGTATTTTTATCACATTAGTTTTCAGTCTTAATATTCCTATTTTAAATCCCCTGTTAACGGCTTAACACCCAGCACAATTGAAATTGGCGCCCCTGACAAGGGCGCCAATTAGCAAATTGAAGACTTCATCGAAGTCTTCAATTAAATGAAGACATGCAACATGTCGTCAATTCAATTTCTGAAATTTTGTGTAATTGATAATTCAACACATTCAAAAATCCATAACTATAAAACTAAAGCACGGAATTTTTGCTTGAACATGTTTCTAGAATCCTGACATTTTTCTCAACATATTCATGCCATTACTTTCTGATTTGGAGAAATTTTTTTGAAATGAATAGTAATCACTGAATTGAAGACGGCCCTTAAATCTTCAATTTCAGAATTGAAGACGGCCCTTAAGTCTTCAATTTCAGAATTGAAGACGCCCCTTAAGTCTTCAATTACTGAATTGAAGATGGCCGTTAAGTCTTCAATTTCAGAATTGAAGACTACCCGAGAGGGCATCAATTAATTGAAGACATGCACCATGTCGTCAATTCCATTTTTTGGAATTTTCAGGAACCATTAAATCAAAGCATTCAAAAATCTATAACTAATAAACTGGACCTTGAAAATTTTGACAGAATATACTTCTGTGACCCTGAGATTTTTCTCCATCTGACCATGTCTTAGGATTCTGATTTGGAGAAACTTTTTCGAAATGAACAGTAATCACTGAATTGAAGACGACCCTTAAGTCTTCAATTTCAGAATTGAAGACAGCCCTTAAGTCTTCAATTACTGAATTGAAGACGCCCCTTAAGTCTTCAATTTCAGAACTGAAGACGGCCCTTAAGTCTTCAATTACTGATTTGAAGACGGCCCTTAAGTCTTCAATTTCAGAATTTAAGACTGCCCGAGAGGGCGTCAATTAATTGAAGACATGCACCATATCGTCAATTCCATTTTCTGGAATTTTCAGGAAACATTAAATCAAAGCATTCAAAAATCTATAACTAATAAACTGGACCTTGAAAATTTTGACAGAATATACTTCTGTGACCCTGAGATTTTTCTCCATCTGACCATGTCTTAGGATTCTGATTTGGAGAAACTTTTTCGAAATGAACAGTAATCACTGAATTGAAAACAGCCCTTAAGTCTTCAATTTCAGAATTGAAGACGGCCCTTAAGTCTTCAATTACTGAATTGAAGACGGCCCTTAAGTCTTCAATTTCAGAATTGAAGACGACCCTTAAGTCTTCAATTACTGAATTGAAGATGGCCCTTAAGTCTTTAATTTCAGAATTGAAGACTGCCCGAGAGGGCGTCAATTAATTGAAGACATGCACCATGTCGTCAATTCCATTTTATGGAATTTTCAGAAATCATTAAATCAACGTATTCAAAAATCTATAACTAATAAACTGGACCTTGAAAATCTTGACAGAATATACTTCTGTGACCCTGAGATTTTTCTCCATCTGACCATGTCTTAGGATTCTGATTTGGAGAAACTTTTTCGAAATGAACAGTAATCACTGAATTGAAGACGGCCCTTAAGTCTTCAATTTCAGAATTGAAGACGGCCCTTAAGTTTTCAATTAATTGAAGACTGCTCAAAGAGTCGTCAATTCCGTTTCTTGAGGAATTAAAGTTATAACATTAAAAAAATTCATATCTATGAAACCAAAACTCAGTAATTATATCTGAGCATGTTTCTGGACTCCCGAGTAATTATACTAAGTATTCATATCCTTATTTTCGAATTTCGAGAATTTTTTTTGAAATGAATAGTGTTTTGAGTCACAAAACGTATCTGCTACGTGAAAATCACAGAATTGAAGACGGCCCTTAAGTCTTCAATTTCTGAATTGAAGATAGCCCTTAAGTCTTCAATTTCAGAATAGAAGACGGCCCTTAAGTCTTCAATTTCAGAATTGAAGACGGCCCTCAAGTCTTCAATTCAGAAATTGAAGACTGGGCAAAGGGGCGCCAATTTCATATAGATATATATATATATATATATTTAAAAATTCAAAATTTTGAAAGATTGGGCAACCCCCAGGTGTCAATTACTGAATTGAAGACGACCCTTAAGTCTTCAATTTTAGAATTGAAGACGTCCCTTAAGTCTTCAATTTCAGAATTGAAGACGGCCCTCAAGTCTTCAATTCAGAAATTGAAGACTGGGTAAAGGGGCGCCAATTTCATATATATATAGTATTTTTTTGAAAAATCAAAATTTTGAAAGATTGGGCAACCCCCAGGCGCCAATTACTGAATCGAAGACTGCCCTTAAGTCTTCAATTTCAGAATTGAAGACGGCCCTCAAGTCTTCAATTTCTAAATTGAAGACGGCCCTTAAGTCTTCAATTTCTGAATTGAAGATGTCCCTCAAGTCTTCAATTAATTGAAGACAGGGTAAAGGGGCGCCAATTTGATATCCATATATATAAATTTTTAAAAAATTGAAAATTTGAAGGATTAGAAAACCCTCAGATGCCAACTCAGTAATTACAACTTCTAACCTTGATCTGTCTCAAAAATTGTGCAAACACAACCCTAATCCATACTCCTGCATATGATGAGTTCTTGAAATTCCATTCCAAGAAAAATCTACTTGTGTATACCCTACATCGTCAAACCTTGAATCTCTTAAACTACCATTTGGGAGTGTAGGAGCTAAGTGCCATGCAGGGCAAAGTGCTACGTTGTGGGAGCCACCTCTTGAGGCCGTACGGTGCAAAGTGCTACACGACGGGAGTCACCTCTTGAGCCTGTAGGGGCCACCTCTAGAATCCTCCATAACCAAATGACTAGTTAATCTCGTCTGAAATACTACGTTTCTAAATTTTTGAAATTCCATATTGGCTATAAATGAGAGTGGATGTCAAAGGTAATACATGAAATGCTGTGCATATCGGGCCCGGTATGGTCCTGGGAGGAGCACCCGAAGGTACTTGTGTCCATGAGAGTTTATTGACCACGGTGTTTAGCATTACACCGGAGTACTTGCTTGAATTGAGACACTCCACCCCTACTCTCTCTCTCCTTACTTACTTGACTTGCGTGGCCCAGAACGGGCGATACTTGACTTATGGCTCGAGAAAGGGCAAAATACTTACATGATAATAGCCAATTCTACTGATGCGTACTTGACAATACTTGCTTGAATTGAATCTTTACTTAATATACTTGTACATGAGTTCCTTCTCATACCTGCGTTCATACTTGTACACGAATCCCCGCTTGCCCGAAGTGGCATTTACATCAGTAAGTTCTTGAAATACTGTTTGTCAAATGCTTGAAATCTTGTTATACTCTCTTTATACAGTTCTTGATCTCTTATTGTTCATCATGCCTAGATTTACCTGTATACCTGATTTTTATTATACGTACATCATGCATAGCCATACTGATAATACATGCAAATTATAATTCACGTAAAGATTGCTCGTATTTGAGATGTAATTCCTACTGAGCGATTCGCTCATCCAGTTGCTTCCTAACATTTTCAGGTGATTCGGATAGCGACAAGAATGGGTTTGAGGCCGAGTGAAGAGTGCTAGAACGCCATCCATTTATCATTAGCTAGTCGAGTCTTTGAATTTATTTGAGTCTACCTTGTATTCCTAGTTATGTCAGTTAGTGGTATAAACTTTGTGTTAAGTCGTGTAGTCTAATGTTGGCTTTCTAAATTTGGAAATTTGTCTTGGACTATCTTTATTTCCTTTGATTAATCAAATAAACAGCACTTGGACTATTGGAATTTATTAGATTTTTAGTCATTTGCGCACTCCAAAATTTTGTATGTTAAAATTCTTATCGCTCTAATGACACGATCTATATAGACGCGTCACGCATCCGAGTATCTTCCACGCTCGGGATGTGGCATAACTCGTCTCAACATAATGGGGATCGACAGCTTCTACCATACAAAGCTTCAAATGGTGCCATCTGAATGCTGGCCTGGTAACTGTTGTTGTAGGCGAATTCAACCAATGCCAAGTGATCACTCCAACTACCTCCAAAGTCAATCATGTAGGCTCTAAGCATATCTTACACTATCTGGTTGGTCCTTTTAGTCTGTCCGTCTATTTGTGGATGGAAAGCAGTACTGAAATTCAGACGAGTTTCGAAGGACTCTTGCAATCCTTTCCAAAAATGAGAAGTGAACCTGGGGTCTCTATCAGACACAATGCTGACTGGTATACCATGCAGTCTTACCACTTCCTTCATATACAAAGCAGCCAAGACATCAACTGTTCATTTAGACCTAATAGATAAGAAATGAGCAGATTTTTTCAATCTGTCGACAATCACCCATATTACATCAAATCCACTACGAGTCCTAGGTAGACCCATAATGAAATCCATGCCAATGCTCTCCCACTTCCATTGGGGTATATCAAGGGGTTTCAATTTCCCTACTGATCTGAAATGCTCAGCCTTGACTTACTGACAAACCAAGCATCTACTTACGAAGTCCGCAACCTCTCTTTTCATATTCGACCACCAAAAAGATCTTTTTAAATCCATAAACATCTTAGTACCTCCAGGATGAATGGTGTATCTGGATCTATGAGCTTCCTCGAGGATCTTACTCTTTATCTCAGCTACATCAGGTACACAAGTTCTTCCCTGAAATAATAATCTTCCATCATCAGCCATCATGAAGTCAGGTCTGTTACTCAAGCTTCCCTTGATCTCTACCAACTCTGGGTCAACATCTTGCAGAGACTTTATTTCCATCAATAATTCGGGCTTAAGTTAAATCTGAGCAATCATAACCCGATCCTTGTCAACATTAAGATCCAAACTAGCTAACTGCTCCAGCAATTTCCATTCTTGCAACATGAGGCTTGACAATTTAGCTATAGGCTTGCGGCTTAAGGCATCTGCCACAAGATTACCTTTTCCAGGATGATACTCAATGGAGAAATCGAAGTCCTTCAAATACTCCAGCCATCTTCACTGCCTCATATTGAGTTCCTTTTGAGAAAATAAGTATTTCAAACTCTTATGATCTGAAAACACCGTAAATGCCTCTCCATACAAGTAGTACCTCCATATCTTCAAGGCGAACACCACTGATGCTAGCTCCAAATCATGAACAAGATAATTCTCTTCATGCTTCCTCAACTGCCTAGAACAATAGGCTATCACTTTCCCGTACTGCTTGAGTACACACCCTAAACCAATACCTGAAGCATCAGTGTATACAACAAAACCTCCTTCTCCAGAAGGTAAAGCCAAAACAGGTGCAGTAGTCAAACATTCCTTCAAGGTCTGAAAGCTTCGCTCGCAATCTTCTGACCGATCAAATTTGATCTCCTTGCGGGTTAATCTTGTCAGAGGTATCGTAATTTTTGAGAAATCTTGAATAAACCTCCGGTAGTAACCTGCTAGGCCTAGGAAACTTCTCACTTCAGTCACATTAGTAGGCTTATCCCATTTTTTTACTGCCTCTACCTTCGAAAGATCAACAAAAATACCTTCTTTTGTGATGATATGCCCTAGAAAGGACACCTCTTATAGCCAGAAATCACACTTACTAAACTTGGCATATAACTGATGATCTCTCAATAGTTGCAATGCCATCCTCAAATGTTCAGCATGCTCCTCCTCACTCTTAGAATAAATCAAGATGCCATCAATGAACACCACGACCCATTGATCAAGATAGGGCCGAAACACATCGTTCATCAGTTGCATGAAAGCTGCAGGTGCATTCGTTAGCCCAAAAGGTATTACTACAAATTCGAAATACCCATACCTACTGCGGAAGGCTGTTTTATAGATATCCGCTTCCTTAATTCGTAACGGATGATATCCAGATCGAAGGTCGATCTTAGAAAAATACAGAGCTCCTACTATCTCATCAAATAACTCATCAATCCTTGGCAATGGATATTTGTTCTTGATAGTCAATTGGTTCATATATCGATAATCGATGCACAACCTCATCGAACCATCCTTCTTCCGAACGAATAATACAGGGGCTCCCCACGGGGACGTACTTGGATGAATGAACCCTTTCTCAAGCAATTCCATCAACTGCTGCTTTAGTTCCCTTAGCTCCGTAGGAGACATACGATAAGGAGCTTTGGAAATAGGAGTCGAACCAGGAATTAGATCAACAGAAAAGATAACTTCCCTTTCAGGAGGAAGTCCTGGCAATTCCTCAGGAAAGACATCTGGAAAATCTCGGACGACAGAAAAGTCCTCAATCTCAATCTTCTGCTCAGGGGTCACATAAATAAAGGCTAGAAGAGCCCTACATCCTCTCCTCATCAGCTTATCAGCTCAAAGAGCCGAAATAAGTGGAACAGACTTATGGTGTCTAATTCCTATAAAAGAAAGTCCAGGGTGTCCAATGAAAGACACAGAACTAGATCTGTATTGAACATTGGCCTAATACTTAGCCAACCAATCTGCTCCTAGGATTACATCATAATCCTTCATGTCCATACAAACTAAATCAGCTGACAGGTTTTGTTCATTGATCATGACCTTACTGGAAGGATAGAAATACTTAATTGTTGATCCGGAACCAATATGGGTTGAGATCTCTAATGGAGAATTCATCAAAACTGGCTTCACAGCTAAAGACTTCGTAAATCTCTGAGAAATAAAAGAATGAGTGGCACCAGTATCAAAAGAACAAAAGCTGATTTATCATGTATAATAAGAGTACCTTCGACGAGTCCACCCTCCTCGGCGGGTCCTGCCTCCTCTTCTTGTAGAGCCTAGAGCTTGCCTTGCTGCTTCTTGATTCCTTGCGGTTTCACCAGGGTAGCTTGCTCAGATAAAAGAGGACACTCGGGAATACGGTGGTCCCTACTGCGACAACGTAAACAGGCACCCAGCTTGCGCCAGCACTCCTCCATCTTGTGACCTGGACAGTCACAATACTTGCATATGCCCTTGAATGGAACAATAGGGCCAGACTTCTTGTCTTCATTCTTCGGCATCTTTCCCTTCCATGAACCAGACCCACTAATGGGCCTCTTCCCGCCATGACCGGGCTTGATATTGCCTGAACCAGTATGGTGTTGTTCTTTCTTAACACTCTTCCCATGGATTCTCTCCGTCATTTATAAAGTATCTTCCAATACTTGAGCCTTTCTCACCATCTCGGAATAAGTTTGAATTTCCATCGGTGCCAACTGGTTGATATACTGCAGCTTCAGCCCATTAAGAAAGCGCTTAGCCTTCATCTTCTCGATAGATATCAAGTGAGTAGCATAACGAGATAGCCGAGAGAACTGAGCTTCATATTCAGCTACGGATAGATTTCATTGCTTCAAAGTAACAAACTCAGCCGCCTTCTTCTCTTGTACTCTATCAGAAAAATATTTACCATTGAAGAATTCCTCGAACTCTTCCCATGTGAATTGTCTATCACCAAGGGTAGCCTTCACTGCGTCCCACCATGTCCTCGCATCACGTTCAAGTTGAAAGGTCAACAACAGGACACGTTCTTGATCGCTGCATTGCATTACTTCAAAAATCCTCCCTATCTCTTCAAGCCAGTGCTCGGCTTCATCAGGGTCAGTCGAGCCGCCAAATCGCGGGGGATTCATCCCACGAAAGTTCCGATAAAAGTCGCCAGTGCCATGGTTTGGAGCTCCTCCTTGGGCCACTTGTTGCAAGGCCTGAGTAAGTCCTTGAATCGTACGCTGCAAGTTCCTTCATTCCGCGCGTTCTCCTGCCCTTGCAAAAGCCTACACATGGAATAGGTTATGTTAGGTTCAATTAAGAATGGATAATCGTGCAATTAGATTATTAACTCATCCCCAGTCTTCTACCCAAATCTCACCAGGTTGGGTCCTTAGACTTATAACAAGGTTATAGGTCCGATGATATCACTTAGGATCCTAGAACTTAGAGAACCTAGGAATATTAGAAAACCTGGCTCTGATACCACCAAACTATCACGCCCCGACACGGAATATCGGGACTGGCAGTAGGAAATGCTAGTAATGATAACATGCTAAGCTAAGAATTTACATAACATCATGAACAGAAATAACTCCAAATCTATTACAATAGTCATCAGACTGACTTAAACATAATCAAGCATAACCTCTTCTTGACTCCGTTACAATAACTAACACAAGCTCTAAGGCATAGCTAGATGTAAAATAACTATAACAATCTCAACATATCTACTGACTGATACACTCCAAGTCATCACTCTGGCCCATTCCCATCCATCTGTGAATCTTCACCTGAGTTGCCTGGAAAGGGGGAAATAACTATATGAGCGAACGCTCAGTAGGTAACAACAGACAAGTGTAAGTAATTAACCAATTAATTACATGTTTATATGAAACGAAAGAAAAGAAATAATGATCAGATGAAATAACATAAAAAGAAAGTGCTAAAGAATGAAATGGAATAATAATATGGCAAGATGATATAACTACAAGAATTGCAAGTTTATGAACAATATAAATAACCAAAAATTGTAGGAGATTGGCCAATAAACAAGAATATGACCAAGTCGAACATGATTCAAGTAAGAGATTAAGAGATCATTGTCATAGACATCACGCTAGTCATGCACTCGGTGCAATGCCTCACCATGTCATTACAAACTCCCATGGGCACAAGTACTTTTCGGGCGCTCTCCCCAGGACCAGACCGGGCCCCTATGATGCATTGGCATTGATTTGTTGGATCCAAGATCCTAAGTTGTCTAGACTTTAATGAAGTTAAAATGGCCAATTACAATCAAGTACAAACTTACCTCAGAACATCCCAAGGCTAAGTTGAAGATATACTGTCCAGAATTTCTATCCAAGAGTTCAAGTTATCAAGAACCATCATGTTCTTGGATTCAAAACCATAAAAACACGTAGAAAACTCGTCTCTGGGAGATAGGCGGTCACTACTGGGCCGCTCAATCACTGGGCGGTCAATTCTGAGCCGCTCCAGCGCTGGGCTGGAGATCAGCCTCCACGAGGTCAAGGTTGAACGGATGATTAAGGGCCGCTCAGAAGTTGGACGGTAATTACTGGACCGTGCTAGTAAGATGAACGGGCAGTACTGGACCGCTCAAGAGATAGATGGTCAAAAATAAGCCGCGCAGGGCCAGAAGATAAGAACAAGATATACGGGCAACATTGGGCCGCTCAATTGACAGACAGTCCAATAAGGGCCGCCTGTGAGATGGACGGTCCAATATAGCCCGCACAACACTGGGCCTATCAATAAGTTAGGAATTAGCCCAAGTGGGCTCCCGGGCTACCATAGGTAGGGTGGAACTGAACCAGAGTCTAGCCCACTGTCTGTTGGTCAGCCTAGGGCTTACTAGGCTGATCAAATCAGGGTTTGGTCGAAGATGGATCAAGGATAAACGACCAAGGTTAATTGGCAATAACTAGAGTTGAACGGTCTCTGGCAGGCCGCTCAATGACATAGGCGGTCAACTTATGGCCGCGCAATCTCTGTCAGGTCCGAAGGCCTTATGGAGTTGGGCGGTCAGTAGGGTACCGCTGGGAATGTTGAACGGTTGGAGACTGGCCGTACTTAGGTTGACGGGTCCGGGATCTGCCGCGTGTCCCTGGAGACGTAACAGCAGTAAAATAGTAGAACGGTCGAAATCTGGCCGCTTATAAGGATACACGGTCTATCGCGAGGTCATCTAAACCAAACATGGGGGGTCAGGGAAACGATCGGAGATCGAAGCCTTGGACAGTCAGTAACTGGCCGCCTAGATGGTTGGGCGGTCTATCGGGAGGCCGCGCAACCTCATCAGGTCACTGCCCCTTCTGCCTTGCCCGCCTCCGGCGAGGTTGGCTTGGGTTGAGATAAAACATAAAATTTGCATGATATAAAGTATTAAATTTGGGGCTTTTACTACCAAAAGAAAGAGCACAGAAAACTCTACCAGATGCATGAATCAATTTTGTGTTTACGGCCTGAAATTACTAAATCGAAAGGGAACAGTTATAACCCTAGATTTGACATGCTTCTACCAAAACCAAAAATTCTTGCAAAATACTTGATAAAATTTAGGGCTTTCTACATCAATGAAAAGCTGACATGATGATTCTTCCAACCATATATTATTTGTAGGGGTTGGCTTGCTATCATCTACCTGAATCGGATGAAGAAGAAAGGAGAAAGAAAACCCAAGGCGCTAGTACACGCAGCCCCTAATCACAGGAGATCTCCCTCGATCCAGCTCTTCTGTAGCTGCCACTGGTTCTAAACGATTCTAGGGTTAGAGAGCTTCATTTTTATCGATCACACGCCTTCTAGAGGGTTCTATGGGCGGAGTATTCGTCCACGCAAGTTGGGTTAATGCGAATGCCGCCATACTTGTTAACACGATCCAATCTCCACCGATTGCATCTCCTAGGGTTAGGGTTTCGGGAGATTAAGAGAGGGGAAATGATCCTCTCATCCTGGCCTTTCATTTGCCACTGGTTTGGGCTCATTTGATGGAGTATTGGGCTCGAATTTTACGTTTCAAGGTATGGTTAACTAAGTGTTTAATTTGGGCTTAATCCACTAATTCGACCTATTTACAGATTTTATTTGGGTTGGTCATAGAGGACAGGTTTGTTAAACGTGTTATCCTCTACAAGAATATAATTTTTCTGGATTTTTATAAAATGGTCAAAATTTAGCTTATTCTATTTATTAAGGAATTTCTAATTAATTTCTTAAAAAAATCAGGGTATTACACCCTCCCCCACCTAAGGAATTTGGTCCTCCAAATTCAATGCACTTAATAATAAAAAGAGGGAGTGAGACAACTCACCTAGAATAAGTCAGGGTACTGCATCCGCATAGTATCTTCTGACTCCCAAGTAGCTTCTTCAGTTCCACGCCGACTCCACTGCACTTTAACCATCGGTATGGAACGATTCCTGAGTTGCTGTTGCTTCCGATCCAGAATCTTGATTGGTCTTTCTTCATAAGTCAGATCTTTCTTCAATTCGAAGTCCATATGCTGAATAATGTGAGTGGGATCATACACATATTTACGTAACATAGACACATGGAAAATATTGTGTACTCCAGATAACTGAGGTGGTAGTGCCAAACGGTAAGCAACCTCCCCCACTCTTTCCAGAATCTCGAATGGACCGATGTATCTTGGACTCAGTTTGGCCTGAATACCAAACCTTCGAATGCCTCTCATAGGAGAAACCTTTGAAAACACATGCCCACCAACTTGAAATTCCAAAGCTCTCCTCGTGGTAACGGCATAACTCTTCTGTCTTGATTATGCTACTTGCAACCGATCTCTGATAATACAAATGTTCTTGGACGATTCAGAAATGAGATCTGGTCCAAGCCATTACTTCTCACCTAACTCGTCCCAACATAACGGGGATCGACAGCTTCTACCATACAAAGCTTCAAATGGGGCCATCTGAATGCTGGCCTGGTAACTGTTGTTGTAGGCGAATTCAACCAATGCCAAGTGATCACTCCAACTATCTCCAAAGTCAATCATGTAGGCTCTAAGCATATCTTCCACTATCTGGTTGGTCCTTTCAGTCTGTCCGTCTGTTTTTGGATGGAAAGTAGTACTGAAATTCAGACGAGTTCCCAAGGACTCTTGCAATCCTTTCCAAAAATGAGAAGTGAACCTGGAGTCTCTATCAGACACAATGCTGACTGGTATACCATGTAGTCTTACCACTTCCTTCATATACAAAGCAGCCAAGACATCAACTGTTCATTTAGACCTAATAGATAAGAAATGAGCAGATTTTGTCAATCTGTCGACAATAACCCATATTGCATCAAATCCACTACGAGTCCTAGGTAGACCCATAATGAAATCTATGCCAATGCTCTCCCACTTCCATTGGGGTATATCAAGGGGTTTCAAATTCCCTGCTGGTCTGAAATGCTCAGCCTTGACTTGCTGACAAACCAAGCATCTACTTATGAAGTCCGCAACTTCCCTTTTCATATTCGACCACTAAAAAGATCTTTTCAAATCCTTAAACATCTTAGTACCTCCAGGATGAATGGTGTATCTGGATCTATGAGCTTCCTTGAGGATCTTACTCTTTATCTCAGCTACATCAGGTACACAAGTTTTTCCCTGAAATAACAATCTTCCATCATCATCCATCATGAAGTCAGGTCTGTTACTCAAGCTTCCCTTGATCTCTACCAACTCTGGGTCATCATGTTGCAGAGACTTGATCTCCATCAATAATTCGGGCTTAAGTTAAATCTGAGCAATCATAACCCGATCCTTGTCAACATTAAGATCCAAACTAGCTAACTGCTCCAGCAATTTCCATTCTTGCAACATGAGGCTTGACAATTTAGCTATAGGCTTGCGGCTTAAGGCATCTGCCACAAGATTACCTTTTCCAGGATGATACTCAATGGAGAAATCGAAGTCCTTCAAATACTCCAGCCATCTTCACTGCCTCATATTGAGTTCCTTTTGAGAAAATAAGTATTTCAAACTCTTATGATCTGAAAACACCGTAAATGCCTCTCCATACAAGTAGTGCCTCCATATCTTCAAGGCGAACACCACTGATGCTAGCTCCAAATCATGAACAAGATAATTCTCTTCATGCTTCCTCAACTGCCTAGAACAATAGGCTATCACTTTCCCGTACTGCTTGAGTACACACCCTAAACCAATACCTGAAGCATCAGTGTATACAACAAAACCTCCTTCTCCAGAAGGTAAAGCCAAAATAGGTGCAGTAGTCAAACATTCCTTCAAGGTCTGAAAGCTTCGCTCGCAATCGTCTGACCGATCAAATTTGATCTCCTTGCGGGTTAATCTTGTCAGAGGTATCGTAATTTTTGAGAAATCTTGAATAAACCTCCGGTAGTAACCTGCTAGGCCTAGGAAACTTCTCACTTCAGTCACATTAGTAGGCTTATCCCATTTTTTTACTGCCTCTACCTTCGAAAGATCAACAAAAATACCTTCTTTTGTGATGATATGCCCTAGAAAGGACACCTCTTATAGTCAGAAATCACACTTACTAAACTTGGCATATAACTGATGATCTCTCAATAGTTGCAATGCCATCCTCAAATGTTCAGCATGCTCCTCCTCACTCTTAGAATAAATCAAGATGTCATCAATGAACACCACGACCCATTGATCAAGATAGGGCCGAAACACATTGTTCATCAGTTGCATGAAAGCTGCAGGTGCATTCGTTAGCCCAAAAGGCATTACTACAAATTCGAAATGCCCAAACCTACTGCGGAAGGCTGTTTTATAGATATCCTCTTCCTTAATTCGTAACTGATGATATCCAGATCGAAGGTCGATCTTAGAAAAATACTAAGCTCCTGCTATCTGATCAAATAACTCATCAATCCTTGGCAATGGATATTTGTTCTTGATAGTCAATTGGTTCAATTACCGATAATCGATGCACAACCTCATCGAACCATCCTTCTTCCGAACGAATAATACAGGGCCTCCCCACGGGAAAGTACTTGGACGAATGAACCCTTTCTCAAGTAATTTCATCAACTGTTGCTTTAGTTCCCTTAGCTCCACCGGAGACATACGATAAGGAGCTTTGGAAATAGGAGTCGCACCAGGAATTACATCAACAGAAAAGATAACTTACCTTTCAGGAGGAAGTCATGGCAGTTCCTCAGGAAAGACATCTGGAAAATCTCGGACGATAGTAAAGTCCTCAATCTCAATCTTCTGCTCAGGGGTCACATAAACAAAGGCTAGAAGAGCCCTACATCCTCTCCTCATCAGCTTATCAGCTCGAAGAGCCGAAATAAGTGGAACAGACTTATGGTGTCTAATTCCTATAAAAGAAAGTCGAGGGTGTCCAATGAAAGACACAGAACTAGATCTGTATTGAACATTGGCCTCATACTTAGCCAACCAATATGCTCCTAGGATTACATCATAATCCTTCATGTCCATACAAACTAAATCAGCTGACAGGTTTTGTTCACTGATCATGACCTTACTGGAAGGATAGAAATACTTAATTGCTGATCCGGAACCAATAGGGGTTGAGATATCTAACGGAGAATTCATCAAAACTGGCTTCACAGCTAAAGACTTCACAAATCTTTGAGAAATAAAAGAATGAGTGGCACCAGTATCAAAAAGAACAAAAGCTGATTTATCATGTATAATAAGAGTACCTTCGACGAGTCCACCCTCCTCGACGGGTCCTGCCTCATCTTCTTATAGAGCCTGGAGCTTGCCTTGCTGCTTCTTGATTCCTTGCAGTTTCACCGGGGTAGCTTGCTCAGATAAAAGAGGACACTCGGGAATACGGTGGTCCCTACTACCACAACGTAAACAGGCGCCCAGCTTGCGCTAGCACTCCTCCATCTTGTGACAAGGACGATCATAATACTTGCATATGCCCTTGAATGGAACAATAGGGCCAGGCTTCTTGTCTTCATTCTTCGGCATCTTTCCCTTCCATGAACCAGACCCACTAATGGGCCTCTTCCCGCCATGATCGGGCTTGATACTCCCTGAACCAAAATGGTGTTGTTCTTTCTTAACACTCTTCCCATGAATTCTCTCCCTCATTTATAAATTATCTTCCAATACTTGAACCTTTCTCACAATCTCGGAATAAGTTTGAATTTCCATCGGTGCCAACTGGTTGATATACTACAGCTTCAGCCCATTAAGAAAGCGCTTAGCCTTCATCTTCTCGATAGATATCAAGTGAGTAGCATAACGAGATAGCCGAGAGAACTGAGCTTCATATTCAGCTACGGATAGATTTCGTTGCTTCAAAGTAGCAAACTCAGTCGCCTTCTTCTCTTGTACTCTATCAGAAAAATATTTACCATTGAAGAATTCCTCGAACTCTTCCCATGTGACTTGTCTATCACCAAGGGTAGCCTTCACTGCGTCCCACCATGTCCTCGCATCACGTTCAAGTTGAAAGGTCGACAACAGGACACGTTCTTGATCGCTGCATTGCATTACTTCAAAAATCCTCCATATCTCTTCAAGCTAGTGCTCGGCTTCATCAGGGTCAGTCAAGCCACCAAATCACGGGGGATTCATCACACGAAAGTTCCGATAAAGGTCGCCAGTGCCATGGTTTGCAGCTCCTCCTTGGGCCACTTGTTGCAAGGCCTGAGTAAGTCCTTGAATCGTACGCTACAAGTTCCTTCATTCCGCGCGTTCTCCTGCCATTGCAAAAGCCTACACGTGGAATAGGTTATGTTAGGTTCAATTAAGAATGGATAATTGTGCAATTAGATTATTAACTCATCCCCAGTCTTCTACCCAAATCTCACCAGGTTGGGTCCTTAGACTTATAACAAGGTTATAGGTCCTATGATATCACTTAGGATCCTAGAACTTAGAGAACCTAGGAATATTAGAAAACCTGGCTCTGATACCACCAAACTATCACGCCCCGACGCGGAATATCGGGACTGGCAGTAGAAAATGCTAGTAATGATAACATGCTAAGGTAAGAATTTACATAACGTCATGAATAGAAATAACTCCAAATCTATTACAATAGCCATCAAACTGACTTAAACATAATCAAGCATAACCTCTACTTGACTCCGTTACAATAACTAACACAAGCTCTAAGGCATAGCTAGATGTAAAACAACTATAACAATCTCAACATATCTACTAGCTGATACACTCCAAGTAATCACTCTGGCCCATTCCCATCCATCTGTGAATCTTCACCTGAGCTGCCTGGAAAGGGGGAAACAACTATATGAGCGAACGCTCAGTAGGTAACAACAGGCAAGTGTAAGTAATTAACCAATCAATTACATGTTTATATGAAATGGAAAGAAAAGAAATAACGATCAGATGAAACAACATAAAAAGAAAGTGCTAAAGAACGAAATAGAATTACAATATGGCAGGATGATATAACTACAAGAATTGTAAGTTTATGAACAATATAAATAACATGAAATTGTAGGTGATTGGCCAATAAACAAGAATATAACCAAGTCGAACACGATTCAAGTAAGAGATTAAGAGATCATTGTCATAGACATCACGCTAGTCATGCACTCGGTGCAATGCCTCACCATGTCATTACAAACTCCCATGGACACAAGTACTTTTCAGGCGCTCTCCCCAGGACCAGACCGGGCCCCTATGATGCGTTGGCATTGATTTGTTGGATCCAAGATCCCAAGTTGTCTAGACTTTAATCAAGTTAAAATGGCCAATTACAATCAAGTACAAACTTACCTCGGAACATCCCAAGGGTAAGTTGAAGAGATACTGTCCAGAATTTCTATCCAGGAGTTCAAGTTATCAAGAACCATCATGTTCTTGGATTCAAAACCATAAAAACACGTAGAAAACTCGTCTCTGGGAGATAGGCGGTCACTACTGGGCCGCTCAATCACTGGGCGGTCAATTCTGAGCCGCTCTAGCACTGGGCTGGAGATCAGCCTCCACGAGGTCAAGGTTGAACGGACGATTAAGGGCCGCTCAGAAGTTGGATGGTAATTACTGGACCGTGCTAGTAAGATGAACGGGCAATACTGGACCGCTCAAGAGATAGACGGTCAAAAAAAAGCCACGCAGGGCCAGAAGATAAGAACAAGATATACGAGCAACATTGGGCCGCTCAATTGACGGATGGTCCAATAAGGGCCGCCTGTGAGATGGATGGTCCAATATAGCCCGCACAACATAGGGCCTATCAATAAGTTAGGAATTAGCCCAAGTGGGCTCCCGGGCTACCATAGGTAGGGTGGAACTGAACCAGAGTCCAGCCCACTATATGTTGGTCGGCCTAGGGCTTACTGGGCTGATCAAATCAGGGTTTGGTCGAAGATGGATCAAGGATAAACGACCAAGGTTAATTGGCAATAACTAGAGTTGAACGGTCTCTGGCAGGCCGCTCAATGACATAGGCGGTCAACTTATGGCCGCGCAATCTCTGTCAGGTCTGAAGGCCTTATGGAGTTCGACGGTCAGTAGGGTACCGCTGAGAATGTTGAACGGTTGGAGACTGGGCATACTTAGGTTGACGGGTCCGGGATCTGCCGCGTGTCCCTGGAGACGTAACAGCAGTAAAACAGTAGAACGGTCAAAATCCGGCCGCTTATAAGGATACACGGTCTATCGCGAGGCCGTCTAAACCAAACAGGGGGGGTCAGGGAAACGATCGGAGATCGAAGCCTTGGATAGTCAGTAACTAGCCGCCTAGATGGTTGGGCTGTCTATCGGGAGGCCGCGCAACCTCATCAGGTCGCTGCCCCTTCTGCCTTGCCCGCCTCCGATGAGGTTGGCTAGGGTTGAGATAAAACATAAAATTCGCATGATATAAAACATTAAATTTGAGGCTTTTACTACCAAAAGAAAGAGCACGAAAAACTCTACAAGATGCATGAATTAATTTTGTGTTTACGGTCTGAAATTACTACTTAATCGAAAGGGAACAGTTATAACCCTAGATGTGACATGCTTCTACTAAAACTAAAAATTCTCACAGAATAGTTGATAAAATTTAGGGCTTTCTACATCAATGAAAAGCTGACACGATGATGCTTCCAACCATATATTATTTGTAGGGTTTGGCTTGCTATCACCTACCTGAATCGGATGAAGAAGGAAGGAGAAAGAAAACCTAAGGCGCTGGTACACGCAGCCCCTAATCACTGGAGATCTCCCCCGATCCAGCTCCTCTGCAGCCGCCACTGGTTCTAAGCGATTCTAGGGTTAGAGAGCTTCATTTTTATAGGTCACACACCTTCTAGAGGGTTCTATGCGCGGAGTATTCGTCCACGCAAGTTGGGTTAATGCGAACGCCGCCGCAATTGTTGACGCGATCCAATCTCTGCCGATTGCATCTCCTAGGGTTAGGGTTTCGGGAGATTAAGAGAGGGAAAATGATCCTCTCATCCTGGCCTTTCATTTGCCACTGGTTTGGGCTCATTTGATGGAGTATTGTGCTCAAATTTTACGTTTCAAGGTATGGTTAACTAAGTGTTTAATTTGGGTTTAATCCACTAATTTGACCTATTTACAAATTTTATTTGGGTTGGTCATAGAGGACAAGTTTGTTAAACGTGTTATCCTCTACAAGAATATAAATTTTCTATATTTTTATAAAATGGTCAAAATTTAGTTTATTCTATTTATTAAGGAATTTCTAATTAATTTCTTGAAAAAAAAATCAGGGTATTACAACTTGGACTATTGGGATTGTTAGATTTTATTAGTCTTTTGCGCACTCCGTAATTATGTATGTCAAAAATTCTATCGCTCTAATGACACGATCTATATAGACGTGTCACGCATCCGAGTATCTTCTGCGCTCGGGACGTACCACCCCCAACTTACTATAACGGTTCTAATATAGACCGCCAGTGTTCTATTTTCTGTCAACCCGAGATAGAATCAAGAACAATCCATTTAACTTATAAGTAAGCCTAGTTAACTATGTTCTAACATGTTTTAATGTTATTTACTACTCTAAATTTTTATTTATTGATTCATAACAGTGATTTCATTTTACTTAGGATTAGTTTTAAAACATAAGTTAATTTATGCCAAAGTCATATACTTTTATAAATGAATACATGTTCTCAAAGTTAGATGATTCACAATTTTACATTGATCACTGTTTTAATGATTCTCTTCTTATCTCAGAGTCATTTCTATAAGTACATGACATATATTCCGGTATATGACCTGAAGGGGCGTGATCTCGCGCGGCTCCTGAGCTGGGTAGATGATCACCGAATAGTGAACTATAGAGAAAGGGAAACGGATCAGGGGGCCCAGGGGAGATTCCCTGGGGAAAACCCTCCGATGCTTAAGTCAGTAGGGCAATGGTGGAAGATAGGAAGGGAGGTAGAAAGAGGTGCACGAGATCCCCCTACACCAAGGTGGTGAAGTGGTTCCTGCTCAAGGGATTTTAGGCGTGTATTGCCCTTACCTTACACTGGAGGGAGTCCCAAGTTTATATAGTGTGCTCACCTTATGAGTCCCGTAAGCGGAGGAGTTTCAGGCGGGAGTTACGTCCTCATCGTGGGATCTTTACGTCCTCATCGTGGGATCTTCATAGCCTTGAGGGATCATGGGTCTCTTATCCTCATAAACTCCTGCTCATAAAGGGCTCTCAATGGCAGCGCGGATAAGCAATCATCGATCGGTCCGAGCATAAAAGGTGCCAACCCTGTCCGAGCGATAGACATAGCTCGGATGAAGTCAGGTCGGAGTGGGCGTAGAGCGCTTGCCTCTATCCCGATGAGGGGATAACTCGAGCATGGGTCTTCCTCCGTTTTGACCGACGCTCGGGCCTTCCGAGCCTAAGGGCCGCCGAGGAAGGATGAGATCCCGAGTAATCTTATTGGGCTTTTTAGCCTAAGTGGGCCTTATGGGACTGTCACTTGGATGAGCTGAGCCTCGTTTGGTCCTGATGGACCTAGTTTGGCTGCTCTTAGATGGGCTACAGAAATCCCCCTCTCCATGACCCTTAGTTACACTTTTGCACTATAGGAACATAATCTTGAACTTGATAACCTCTCCTTTGGATATTCCTTCCTGTTGTGCCCCTGTGGTCATTTGAGTCATCTTGTGGTCACTTGGGTCATTCGACATCATCTTGTGGTCATTTGAGTTATTTGATATTCTTGGTTTTGATAATGGCTAAGCACTATAAGTCATTGTTATTTTCCACTCTCATATGACTGACATACATGATGTTTTGCTCATGACAGATAAGCCAATAAATGGACAAAGAATGGAGTGGAGATGGCAAATGTGAAAGTTCAATGATTGCGCCCTCGCACGCGGATCGACCTGTGGGGATCGACCTGCCCGGTCAGGTCGCGGGGGTCAAGGGGGCAGCACCCCTTGCGGGGGTTTCCAGGGGCGGAGCCCCCATAAGAAAATTTTGATTATAGGAGCAATATAATCAATAGAAATCTTCAAGACTGTCAAGGTTGATGCCACAGATGAGAACGGGCTGCTAAAGGACTCAAGCGACGGAGCTAAAGAGGTTAACGGACCGACCCGGGAAAACCCAGGGTCTGCCCAGCTGGCGGTCGACCGCCAGCACAGGGGTGGTCGACCGCCCCAGCCAGCAGACCACTGCCTACACGACTCTCAGTGGCGGTCGACCGCCAGCCCAGTAGCGGTCGACCGGAAATGCCAGGGACCATCAGTCTACAACATTTCTCAGTAGCGGTCGACCGCCAGCTTCTGCAGGTCGATCAGCAGCCCCGAGCCATCAATTGTTGACTTTGTTTTCCACTTCGAGAAGGGCCATTCTCCATGGATTTCTTTAATCCTAAAGTCACCCAATCACCCACAAAATGTGGATCTGGTCTGGGGGATGTCCAAGGACCATTCAAAGGTTATAAAACACATGCAAGAGGGTTAGAAACCATAGTTGATCATTTGGGAGATCAAAGGAGGCTGCAAGGGTGTGTTCAAGGGAGAGGAGTTCGAGTACTGTAGCTGTGAATAGTACTCCGGGAAGAAGTTCTTCATCAAATCCTCAAGTGATTCAAGCTACTTCAAGAGGAGATTAACCCCAAGCCAAGTGAAGATAAAGCTGCAACCATCATCCTCTTCATCATCTCAAGGTGATCCAAAGAAGCCCATTCTCAAGGGAGATCAAATCTGCATCCTTCATCTTCTTCATCAACTCAAGGTGATCCAAGCAAGATCTTTTCACAAGGAAGAAGATACCATTGAAGTATCTGATTCAAGCTCCAGCAATCTTAGATAAGATCTTTTCTCCTTGAGCATATTCTATATCTTGTTTAAGTGTTTTCATATCTTGTTCTTTTTTCATTTCATTCAAACATTTGGAACTGAGGATCATCCCTACCGGTGGTTAGTAGGAAGGCAATCGAAAGTTGTCCGATCTGCGGTGTTGACGTCCCTACCTGTGGTTAGTACGAAGGCAATCAGATGTCTTTCCGATTTATGGTTCAGTGCGTGGCACTAGTGGAGCCTCACCGGATTTGGTGAGGGGTGGACGTAGGACTGGGGATTCAGTTCGAACCACCTTAAAATCTCGTGTGTTGTGGTTTGCTTGTGCGATTGCTTCGTGTTAGATGCATGCTTAGGTTCAATATCTATATTGCGTAATCATCTTGCTAAGCAAATCATTTGTGTCCTTCGTTAAGCTAGTTATATTCCGGTACTATTATCATCATCTAACTTTAAAGAGGGTTGCATTGCGAAAAGAGGGGCAAATCTATTCACCCCTCCCCTCTAGATCCGCTATCCACTACTCAACAAGTGGTATCAGAGCCTAATCTCTCATTATGGGGTCCAACGACCTTGAGGGAAATGGTGGATTAGCGTCCAAAGGTTTTTTACCCGAAGGACATTCTATTAATAGACCTCCTTACTTTACTGGAAGTAATTATCCTTATTAGAAACAACGCATGCAGGTCTTCATTCGCGCCCAAGACTATGAACTTTGACGAGTTATCAGCAAAGGTCCGTATGAGCTTACGGATAATGAGGATTTGTGGACCAAAGAATAAATAAGACAATCCACTATCAACTGGAGTGCCAAACGCATCATGCAGTGCTCACTCCATCCAGTAGAATTCTCAAGAGTGGCTACCTGCGCAACGGCAAAATAAATGTGGGACAAGTTAGAGGTAATTTCTGAAGGAACCTCTCAGGTACGAGAAACAAAAGCCAATATTTTAGTTTCTGAATATGAAATGTTCCGCATGAAGCCTGATGAGTCAATTCAAGATATGTATGCTCGATTAATTGTGCTTACAAATAGTTTGACTGATTTGGGAAAGAAATATTCAGAGCAAGAAATTGTAAGAAAAATTCTCAGATCATTGACTCCCGCATGGCACACAAAGGCTATCGTGGTTGAAGAATCGAGAGATCTCGCAACTACCAAGGTAGATGAACTCATTAGGTCATTGATGACCTATGAGATCAACCTTAAGAACAAAGAGGCTGAGGTGCCTAAGAAAAAGCCCCTAGCTCTTAAAGCTGGACCCAACGGTCAAGGCACTTCTGATGAAGGTGAGGATTAGGCAAGTGAGCGAGATGAGGATGACGTTGCCATGCTCACACGTATGTTCAGAAAATTTCTGAGAAAGGAAGGTAAGAGCTTCATGAGAGGAAGGTCAAAGGTAAGAAACATTTTTAAATATAATTCTGAAAACTTTAAGAAATCTGATAAAATCATTTGTTATTCTTGCAACAAACCAGGGCATTTCAAGACTGATTGTCCTGACAGATTCAAAAAGGCTGACAAATGGAAGGGCAAGAAGAAGAACAAGGCCATGGTGTCCACCTGAGTGATGAGGAAGAAAGTGATGGTGGAACTAGCTCCTCGGACAAGGAAAAAGAAGATCTTTGTCTCATGGCCATAAGTGATGAAGAAACTGAGGTAAACTCTCCATTTGAAAATTACACAATTGATGATTGGGAGGAAGCATATATACAACTCATGGAAAAATATGACATGTACAAAAAGGAGAATAAATCATTGAAAAAGAAAATTAACTTGTTTGTGCATGATCACGATATGAATGATAAGACTGCTCTACTTGAGACTGAAATTGAAGATCTTAAGAAAATGATTGAGGATTTGGAGGAAGGAAGAAAAGAAATGGCTGACTTGGAAACTGAAAATGAAGATTTGAGAAATGAGATTGATAGCATGAAGCTTAAAATGTAAACTTATGAAAAGGACAACAAATTGAGTAATGAGAAGTATGAAGCTATCAAACAAGTCAACATTCAACTTCTTCAAAATATTGAAAACCTACAAAAAGCGTTGAAGGATAAACAACAATCTTTTGAAAAGTTTATGGATGGAAGATAAAACCTAGATGCATTGCTAGGAACTAGAATGAACCATAACAAAGATGGGTTGGGTTTTGATCCAACAAACAAAAGGCCATTTGGGCTAAAAACTGTCACATTTGTTTCATCTTCCGAAGCTTCCACCTCAAACACAACTCCCACACAAAACCAGCAAAAACAAAAGGAGAAAGGGAAAGAAAAGATTGAAGAGGCAGTCACTGAAATTCCCAAAAAGTCTGTCCAAAAGTCTAAGAAAGGTCGACCTTCCCCGCAGCATAGGTCAACACTTCCTCGGCCATTGCATGCTCAATCTTCCAGATATCACCATAACATGATTGCACATTCATATAGGCCAACACCACCCTACTTTTGGGGAAATTGTGATTCTTGTGTTCACCAATCTTATATGTCTCAATCCCCTAGGTGGAAAAATAATCACTTTCAACCCAAAACCAACCAACGGCCTCAATGGTTTAAGAAGCAAACTTCCTCAAACTTCCATAAAATCCAACAAAGAGCTTCTAAACAAAAAGTGAATGTCAAAGCTGAAAAGGAAAATCAAATCCCTGCTCTAAGCAAATAAAACATGAATGCTAGGAAGGTTTGGATTCCAAAAGAAATGGTTTCATGTTTTGAAAATCTGAAGAGTTTGATGGGACCCAAATTTGGTTTGGTTCCAAACACAATTGCTTAATTACTTGTGCAGGAGTGTCTTACAGCCATGCATAACAGGTGGTACCTTGATAGTGGCTGTTCAAGACACATGACAGGAGACAAATCAAAATTTTGTCTCTTGGAGGAAAAGAAAGGAGGATACGTCACATTTGGAGGGAACAACAAGGGAAAAATCATTGGAACATGTAATGTAGGTAAGAACCTCTCCAACTCCATTTGTAACGTGCTGCTAGTTGAAGGTTTGAAATACAACCTGCTTAGTATAAGTCAATTGTATGATAAAGGTCACAAAGTGATGTTTGACTCTCATTAATGTAGGATCCTTGAACTAAAATATGACAAGGTAAAATTTTATGGTAAGAGAGTCAACAATGTTTACATGATTGACTTAGATGATCCTGCTCATTTAAATCTTTATCTTGCTGCACCAAAATTTGAGCTTGAATGGTTATGGCATCGTAGACTAGGACATGCTAACTACAATGTCTTACATAAACTGTTAAAGCATTCAATGGTGAATGGGTTGTCTGAACTTTCTTTTAAACAAGAAAACAAATTATGTGATGCATGTGCCCTAGGTAAACAAACAAGAAAATCCTTCAAGGCTAGATCTGTAAATATGTCATCTAAACCACTTGAGCTGATTCATATGGATTTATTTGGTCTAACCAGAACTTCTAGTTTAAGTGGTAGAAAATATGTATATGTCTTGGTGGATGATTACTCTAGGTTCACATGTGTTTTCTTTCTCACACATAAAAATGATACTTTTGATGAGTTTCAGGCACTCTATATGAAGATAAAGCAAGACGGTGAGTTCAAAATCTCCAACATTCAATCTGATCATGGTAGTGAATTTAAAAATGCTGACTTCTATAATCTTTGCAGGGCTGAAGGCATTTCACACTGGTTTTCTTCACCAAGAACCCCAGAGCAAAATGGTGTAGTTGAAAGAAGGAATCGAACACTCATAGAGATGGCAAGAACAATGCTTGCCGAACGGCAACTCCCAAGGAAATTTTGGGCTAAAGCGGTAAACTCGGCATGTTACATTATCAACCGCTCTATGGTAAGGCCACACACAAAAAAGACTCCTTATGAGTTGCTGAAAGGTAAAAATCCTTCTCTCACACACATGAAAGTATTTGGATCTAAATGCTTCATCCACAATAATGACAAAAGAGATTTAGATAAATTCGAGCCCAAGAGCGATGAAGGTATATTCCTTGGATGTTCTGATAGATCTAGGTCTTATAGAATTTATAACATTAAGAGTCAAACTGTGGAAGAATCACCCCATGTTTCTTTTGATGAATATCATGATGATTCTAACAGTGATAACTCTTGTAGGAAAAATGATGAAGACGGGGAATTCCTAAGCATGAAGGAAAAGAGTGAGTCTCCACAAGAAGAAATAAAAGAAGATGGTGACCTAGATGAATCAAGCAATGTAAGGGATCAAGCTCCAGGAGAAGGTAATGATTCTACAAACATTAGAATTCTTAAGGATCATCCGTTGGAAAATGTCATTGGTAGCTTGAATGACCCACCTAGAATAAGGTCACATTTTAGAATTGTGGAAGAATTATATCAACTTGCTCTTGTCTCCCAGATTGAACCCAAGAATGTTGATGAGGTATTAAAGGATGAAAACTAGATAAATTCAATACAAGACGAGTTAAACCAGTTTGAGAGAAACAAAGTTTGGCATCTTATTCCTAGACCTTCATCACAATCTATCATAGGCACTAAATGGGTCTTTAGGAACAAACTCAGTGAGGATGGCAAGATAATAAGAAACAAGGTTAGATTGGTGGCTCAAGGGTATAATCAAGAGTTTGGGGTAGACTTTGATGAATCTTATGCCCCAGTTGCTAGACTCGAAGCCATCAGAATTTTACTTACTTTTGCATGCTCTCTTAGAATAAAGCTGTATCAAATGGATGTAAAAAGTACTTTCTTGAATGGCTTGATCAAAGAAGAAGTCTATGTTGAGCAGCACCCTAGCTTTGAGAACACTAACCATGCAGATTTTGTATACAAGCTAGACAGAGCACTTTATGGACTTAAGAAAGCACCAAGAGCTTGGTATGAGAGACTAAGCTCATTCCTCATTGAAAAAGGGTACACACGAGGTAAGGTAAACCAAACACTTTTCACCAAGAAGTAAGGTAAGAACATCTTGATTGTTCAAATTTATGTTGATGATATTGTGTTTGGTTCTACTAAATCTGAAATGTATGAGGAATTTGCTAACCTCATGACTAGCGAATTTGAGATGAGCCTAATGAGAGAACTCCAATTCTTTCTCGGTTTGCAGGTCAACCAAGGAGAAGATGAGTGCTTCATAAGTTAAGCCAAATACATCAAGGAGTTGCTGAAAAGATTTGACATGACAAACAGTAAAATAATTGCAACTCCTATGAGCACCTCAACATCACTGGATTCGGATGAAAATGATAAATTAGTGGATGCAAAGATCTATAGAGGTATGATCGGCTCTTTGCTTTATTTGACTGCATCCCGACCAGATATCCAGTTTAGTGTTTGCCTCTGTGCTAGATTTCAAGCTAGTCCTAGAGAATCCCACTTGACTGCCGTCAAACGTATCCTTAGATATCTTACCAGCACTCAAGATTTGGGATTGTGGTATCCGTTATCATGTGACTTATCTCGTATATCTTATTCTGATGCGGACTACGCTGGATGCAAGTTGGATCGCAAAAGTACTAGTGGCTACTACCAATTTCTAGGCGGGTGTTTAGTTTCTTGGGCCTCCAAGAAACAACACTCGGTTACCCTCTCAACCGCAGAAGCAGAATATGTTGCTACGGGGAGCTGTGGCACCCAAGTGTTGTGGATTAAACATCAACTCTAAGACTACTTAGTGGATCTTGGTTGTGTCCCGATTCTGTGTGATAACACTAGTGCTATCAACATTACAAAAAATCCAGTCCAGCACTCTAGTTTTAAGCATATTGAGATAAGGCATCACTTTATTAGAGATGAGGTCGTTTAGAAAAACTTTGAGCTACATTTTATTGATACTCTAAATCAAATTGCTGATATTTTCACCAAGCCCTTGTGTCATGACAGGTTTTCAACACTCAGAAGGGAGCTTGGTCTTTGCCGACCTCAGGCCAATAAAAATTGAAATGATGATTTTGTTCAATTTAGTTGTGTATTTTTACAGATTGGTTTCCATGCATTGTTTATATGTAATTATGTCATTTTGCATGTGGTGTAGCATTGCATGTAGTCTTGATGCACAATAAAATTGAATTCATGTTCATAATGCATTGCATGGTTTGTGTAGCATCCTTCTTGCATGGCCATGGTATATTAAATGTTGATGTATAGAAAGGCAGGCTATGCTTGTCTAGAAGCACTCAATGTGCGTGAGGTTTCACCTCTGCCAAGTACCATGCGTCACTGTCGCATATAGGCCATATAGTAAGGGGGAGTTATCTTTTTGAAGCATTCATGCATATATTTCATCTTCATTCTGTTGCCATGAATAAGTGTACAACCATGTGTTGGGTCATGCATTTCATCTCTACCAACTTCATGTTTGACCAGGTCAACCGCTACATGGTTCAAGTCAACCTCTCCTTGACAATTGTCTTTTCCCTTGCAAATAAAACTCCTTGAGTGCATTCATTGCATATCCTTAGAGGGAGTCTTGTTGATTTTCTTAAATCTCTTGCAATCTGAACTTCAATGGCTTACAGTCTGATTTGAGATCATGAGATCGACAGAACTACGGCATAAGAGCTTTCTATTATTGATGCGGGACGGGACCACGGACACGACAAGCTCGCGATCGTCCCTTAACGAGGGAAGCGTCGGATGTGCGCGGTTGAGAAACCGGCAATGAGCTAGGGTGGTCGGCTCTCTTTTGCGCCCGGATCGGGTCACGGGACGGCTTCGCTCTCTCTCGCAGCAGTGATATTATAAATTGAAGGTGGGCTAGGTATCCCTACACATGCTCTCTAGCAGCGGCATATAAAGCATATAAAGAATTAAGCTAATGTCAAGTGTAAGGGTGAAGGCGATACCTCCACGCTCTCGGCGTGGCGAAGACGGCACCCGGCCGAAGCTCGTACTCCCGGGAACTTAGTACATTATGTTTACAGCAGTACAAATAAGCCCACTCCACACAGGGAGGTAAAGGGCGACACAAGTGGGCCCGGGAGGACCAAGTTCGGGTTGACGGGCGGTTTCGGGCAATGCTTCGGCTTCACGCGTACTCGTGCTAGTGGGGGCCCACGTATTGACCGGAGGGGTCGTGTGGGGCCTGATGACTCCTCTGTGGTGGAGACACCTGGAAAGCGTACCCCTGGGATGGCGAGCTGCTGGAACGACCGTCGGACGCCGGGTGGCCCTCGGACGACGCTCGCGGGAACTCGGCCACGAATCTGAAAATTCTGTTTGCAGGCGCGCGACTCGGAGAAAACTGCCGCTGCGATCAGCCCCGTCGTCGGAATGCGACGAGGTTAGCGCCGTTGGAAAGCTGACTCAGAATACCTCGATGTAGAGGTCTTCAAAAAAAATAATCAGATCTGTATTTCTGAGCATGCATTTTACAAGCTTGCTGGAATCTGGCCAGAACTGCAGGGGCAGGTTCTGACTTCTCTGAAGATCGACGTTGACCGAGGAGAAGACCTCCGAATCTGGAAATGATTTCTTCAGCAAAGTTAAAGGTCTCTGAGAGAGGAATCCGGGACTATTTTTGGTTTTTTGATTGGATAAGAAATAGATTTTCGGGGATGTTTTTACTAGACCTGGGTCGGATCTGGGAAACTGTGGGCAGACTGTTCTTGGGAACTTGGACGAAATTTGAAAAATACCTAGAGACCTTATCAAAAATTAAGAAAATTCCTGGTGGTAGATATATGTGGACAGAACTCCCAGTAAATTTGGGTGACCCAAAAGAAATCAAAAGATGGTTCGAATGGGGTAAACTCAGAGCTGATGAATAGTAAACAGAACCAGGACAGATCTGGAACTTGGACTTAGACGAAAATCAAAAAATAGCTAAAGGATGAATTTTGACGTAATTTTTTTTGTGGGGATAAGGGTTCTAAAGGGGAACCAACTCTGAAATTTTGAGCTTCAGAAGACGAAGGGAGTAACAGCAAGAATTCGGAGAAGAAGGGTCTATCCTGAGTGGACAGAACACCGAAACCGTTGGCGACGACGCGTCGGCGGCGAGACGATGGCGGCGGCGATCACCGGAGTTGCTTCAGATGCTAGAGGGGATCAAGGGGGAGGGGATTACACTCTATAAAGGGGAGAGGGGGTGGAGGAACCAGGGAGAGAGAGGGGAGGGGCGCAAATCTCACTTGGGGCAAATGCCTTTTTTTCTCTTCATTAATTCCTTCAATATGAAAAATACAACCTTATATAGGATGCCAACCAAACTCAACCTCAACCCTTGGATCTAGGGGTTTGGATTGAAGGGCTGGGATACAATGTGAATCACACATTTAATACATTAGTTTAATCTAATTTGACCATACTTATTCAACCTTGGACTAGATCTATTCAAACACCACCTAATACACAACTACCTTGCCTAATAAGACAAGGAACCTTGCGCCCCCTTCCATGGGCCAAGGCCATTCATGGGCCAAGAGCCTCCCATTAGATCATGCTAGACTTGGGCCACTCCCACTTAGATGGCCCATGAGAGAGTGGAACCCAATTTGGGCCTTAAGTGCCTTAATGACCCATTTGAAGCCTAATGACCCAATATGAAGTAACACTCTTAATGGACTATACTAATGGCAATCTAAGCTTGGACTTGACATAACAAATGACCCATTGACTTGATATAAGCCTTACAAGGATGGCCCAAATGAAAGAAATCAAAAATTACATACACTTCAAGCCAATACAACCCATAATACACACCAATCCAAGCCAATACACAAAATACAACTCATAAGCTCTTGATGTCCTCATCAATTCTCCCCAGGTGGGAGGAACTCGACCCCGTCGAGTAGGGGTATGGCTGCTCCGGTACTCCGGCGGATCTGTCACCGTGCTAAGTAGCGCGGGTATGCTCCACTCCAAGTGATCGGCACCTGCTCATTCCATATATACTCGATATGCGCACTACTATGGCTAAAGGTGGTCACTCCGAAGGGGCACTCTCAAAAGGAAGGAAATAGCTCGAAGACTCACTAGGAATCACCGCTGAGTCCCTATAGGTGACTGATCCGGGTATAGATGTAGAACCGATCCCATACTCATCAAGTGAGTCGACTCGCTTCACACTCATAAGAGAACGACACGAGCTTGCACAAGACACATGCAGACTCACCATGCACTGACACATGAATGAAAATCACACAAACAATCGACTCAAAATCACCATACAAACAAACCACACAAAGAAAACACACCGACTCATGCACGACTCTAGACTAAGGTGGTAGCATCAAACCCACTAGGTGGCGACATCCTGGGCGGCCGAAGGGTCGCCCAGCTCTTCCCCCATGGCATAGTATTCATCGGCCAGTGCCTCATCGGCCTCGTAATCGACATGCTCAAGCTCGGGAGGTGCGGATCCGCCAACACCTAAGGCTAGGGTGGTGCGAGCGGGACTCTCACTAGCAATGTGGCCATACCCGTGACAGTGGAAACATTGTATTCGCGATCGACTACTCTCCCCGACAAGAGGGGACTTATCCTTATCATCCCGTCGGGTAGGGGGTGTAGGCAACAATGGGGGAGGTGTAGGTGCCTTGGACAAGAGTGGAGGGGGTGCCGGTACGAGAGGACGGGCTATAGGAGCTGGGGGACGGGCAAAGGGTGCCGGTGGTTGGGATGGAAATAGATCCCGAGGTGGAGGAGGGCGAGGCCGTGGAGCGAAGTGCTCCTGACGGGTGGGCTCCTGAGGTCGAGCCATGGGAGGCCGCTGATGTGGGCCTATAGAGTGACGGGGCTCGGTACTACGGAGAGGGGTGGGGCCCAACCGATGGCTAGACTCGAACTCTCCCTCAAATTGCTCCATCTCGAGAGCAACCTGATATGCCTCTTCCAACGTCTTGGCATTGCGGCGGAAAAGCTCATACTGGTAGTGTGGCCGCAAACCACGTCGAAAGCGGGACACGGGCATGGTACTCTCCTCCGTGACACCACATCGTAGAAAGTACTCATCAAACTCCGCGATGTATTCGGAGACGGACCGGTCTCCCTGGCTAAGACTTTGCCATCTATCGATGAGTCGCTGGCGGTATGTGGGAGGAAGGTACTTTTGCCGAAGTTTATTCTTCATCTCGGCCCATGTGTCGATCGGGGGTTCTAGCCGCTGAAGTAGCAGGCTCTCCACATTCTTCCAATAGGTTTGTGCCAGCCCCATGAGTTTCATGGTGGCAAATCGGACCCTTCGACGCTCCGACATATCATACCATTCAAAATAACGGTCCATGCTAAACTCCCAATCTAGGTAGACTTTCGGATCCAAAGACCCGTAAAAAGTGGGAGGGTCCGCTCGCACGGTCTTAAGGACCCTATCATCATCCTCATCTCGTTGTGGCTGAAAACCACGACGGCGTTGACCATACCCCTCGTAGGCATTGTCGGACCCATAGTCCTCGAGACCAAGGTCACGGTGTGGTAGTTGGGTAACCCAAGGAGGGGCGGGTGGAGGAACTAGTGGTGGCTGGTTTTGGGCCGCGGGAGCGGCCTGGACTTGGGCCATGGGAGCGGGTTGGACTTGGGCCACCACGGGAGGAGGTGCGGGTGGACCTTGGGCTGTCCCAAGAGGGTCCCCGTGTGACATCCTTTCTAACCGCCCAACGAGGTCTTGGACCGACCTATCAGAGTTCTCCAAGCGTCCCTCCATGGCCCTAAGGCGACCATCCATATTATCGGAGAAAGTCCGAAAGTTAGCATCGGATTGGTCCAACCTAGTCATAATGGCCATCATCGCCTCTTGTAGGGAGTGGAAGTCTCCCGAGGTATCCCGTGGGTTGGCCATAGGTGGGGGTGGGGGTGAGTACTGAGTACCCCGACGAGTGGGCATGCAAACACACCGACTAGAAGACACCGACTAAAGCAAAACACACTAATGCAAAATGATGCGCCTAGACATAACCAAAACTCGGTACGCGGCGGAGATAATTGACCCGAAGGTCACTCGCACAAGTGTGCGGCCTTCCCGATAGGCGTAGCCTAACGGTCGGACAACACCTTTTTATATACCGAGTAAAGGGATGTATGCGACCCAAAAATGACTCTTTTTGTTGTTTTAAAAATATGATGATCCTAAACACGACTTAGACCGACTAATGACTACATGACACTCTTTTTTTTTTTTGAATGCAAACACCCTAGACTCAACCTGCTCTGATACCAAATTGATGCGGGACGGGACCACGGACACGATAAGCTCGCGATCGTCCCTTAACGAGGGAAGCGTCGGATGTGCGCGGTTGAGAAACCGGCAATGAGCTAGGGTGGTTGGCTCTCTTTTGCGCCCGGATCGGGTCACGGGACGGCTTCGCTCTCTCTCGCAGCAGTGATATTATAAATTGAAGGCGGGCTAGGTATCCCTACACATGCTCTCTAGCAGCGGCATATAAAGCATATAAAGAATTAAGCTAATGCCAAGTGTAAGGGTGAAGGCGATACCTCCACGCTCTCGGCGTGGCGAAGACGGCACCCGGCCGAAGCTCGTACTCCCGGGAACTTAGTACATTATGTTTACAGCAGTACAAATAAGCCCACTCCATGCAGGGAGGTAAAGGGCGACACAAGTGGGCCCGGGAGGACCAAGTTCGGGTTGACGGGCGGTTTCGGGCAATGCTTCGGCTTCACGTGTACTCGTGCTAGTGGGGGCCCACGTATTGACCGGAGGGGTCGTGTGGGGCCTGATGACTCCTCTGTGGTGGAGACACCTGGAAAGCGTACCCCTGGGATGGCGAGCTGCTGGAACGATCGCCGGACGCCGGGTGGCCCTCGGACGACGCTCGCGGGAACTCGGCCACGAATCTGAAAATTCTGTTTGCAGGCGCGTGACTCGGAGAAAACTGCTTCTGCGATCAGCCCTGTCGTCGGAATGTGACGAGGTTAGCGCCGTTGGAAAGCTGACTCAGAATATCTCGACGTAGGGGTCTTAAAAAAAAATAATCAGATCTGTATTTCTGATCATGCATTTTACAAGCTTGCTGGAATCTGGCCAGAACTGCAGGGGCAGGTTCTGACTTCTCTGAAGATCGACGTTGATCGGGGAGAAGACCTCCGAATCTGGACATGATTTCTTCAGTAAAGTTGAAGGTCTCTGAGAGAGGAATCCGGGACTATTTTTGGTTTTTTGATTGGATAAGAAATGGATTTTTTGGGATGTTTTTACTAGAGCTGGGTCGGATCTGGGAAACTGTGGGCAGACTGTTCTTGGGAACTTGGACGAAATTTGAAAAATACCTAGAGACCTTATCAAAAATTAAGAAAATTCTGGTGGTAGATATATGTGGACAGAACTTCCAGTAAATTTGGGTGACCCAACAGAAATCAAAAGATGGTTCGAATGGGGTAAACTCAGAGCTGATGAACAGTAAATAGAACTAGGATAGATCTGGAACTTGGACTTAGACGAAAATCAAAAAATAGCTAAAGGATGAATTTTGACGTGATTTTTTGTGTGGGGATAAGGGTTCTAGAGGGGAACCAACCCTGAAAGTTTGAGATTCAGAAGGCAAAGGGAGTATAGCAGGAATTCGGAGAAGAAGGGTCTGTCCTGAGTGGACAGAACACCGAAACCGTTGGCGACGACGCGTCGGCGGCGAGACGATGGCGGCGGCGATCACCGGAGTTGCTTCAGATGCTAGAGGGGATCAAGGGGGAGAGGATTACACTCTAGAAAGAGGAGAGGGGGTGGAGGAACCAGGGAGAGAGAGGGGAGGGGCGCAAATCTCACTTGGGGCAAATGCCTTTTTTTCTCTTCATTAATTCCTTCAATATGAAAAATACAACCTTATATAGGATGCCAACCAAACTCAACCTCAACCCTTGGATCTAGGGGTTTGGATTGAAGGGCTGGGATACAATGTGAATCACACATTTAATACATTAGTTTAATCTAATTTGACCATACTTATTCAACCTTGGACTAGATCTATTCAAACACCACCTAATACACAACTACCTTGCCTAATAAGACAAGGAACCTTGCGCCCCCTTCCATGGGCCAAGGCCATTCATGGGCCAAGAGCCTCCCATTAGATCATGCTAGACTTGGGCCACTCCCACTTAGATGGCCCATGAGAGAGTGGAACCCAATTTGGGCCTTAAGTGCCTTAATGACCCATTTGAAGCCTAATGACCCAATATGAAGTAACACTCTTAATGGACTCTACTAATGGCAATCTAAGCTTGGACTTGACATAACAAATGGCCCATTGGCTTGATATAAGCCTTACAAGGATGGCCCAAATGAAAGAAATCAAAAATTACATACACTTCAAGCCAATACAACCCATAATACACACCAATCCAAGCCAATACACAAAATACAACTCATAAGCTCTTGATGTCCTCATCAATTATATGCCCTGATGATTGTCCATCCAATGAAAATGGTTCAGATTTAATGATTTTCTTGAAGTTCTGAAATATTTGTTCTGAAATCATCTATGTTCTGTGATTTTAATAGACCTTAACTAGAGATTGCATATTGTGCTTTGAATGACTATCCTGATATCTGAAAATTCAAAATTCATGATCATCTTGGTGATACACTCAGGCTTAGTATTGTTCTTAAGCATCATGATGAGCTGGAATTCTTGAAAATTAATTTGACAGAGCAATGATATTGTTGCACGGAGAAACATGTCATGTCATCAAATTAAGTGACAAATGATATGTCATGATGTGCCCTTGTTATCTCTGTCTTAATTATATTTGGACTCTAGGCAGAGCACTGGCATAATTGTTGAGAAATATAACTTCTCATCAAAGAAATGAGATTAGATATGTCATGACATGACTTTGCTATCTCTGTTCATTTTGAAGCATAACTGTCAGTTTTGCCAAATACCTAGGGATACTGGCGTCTAAACAACGTGTATTCTTACGGCTAGGAGGCATGTACTAGACTCGACTGCTCGTAAAATATGAGTCATGTGCTTTCAAATACAAAAGATACTGCCAATCAAAAGTATGGTGCAATCATAAATTTCCATGCTTTAGTCATGATTGTTTAGCCTCAATACTAGTTTTTGTGTTATTCCCTTTGTAGTTATTGAAAATAGATATATAAGACAAGGGAAGGTTAAACACTGCCATGCCATGCGCTTTTGGTTCATTTCTTTTAAAACATAGATGTAGATGTTTTTCGAACTCTATTATTGATCTCGGATTTCATTAGCTTTGAACCATGTATATTGCTCATGACATGTTTCCAGTCAGCATATAATGGTTTGCTCTTCACTTCCATTCCGCTCTGGTCTCTCGAACTTTTGTAGCCTTCTCTGCCTTCTCCCTCCTTTTTGCTGTTGTCAAAGGGGGAGAATATGTGAGTCCTTTGTGAGCTACTACCTTGAGCTTGTTTGTTAGTACCACTTTGTGAGTCCGTCCTCTGTGCGCCTTTGTAACTTGTCAAAGGGGGAGAAGCGAATTATGAAAGGGGGAGAGTCAAAGGGAGAGAGAACCTTCATCTGTGATGGGGGATTGTGCATAGCATTAACATGCTTTGATCATCCATGCATACATATCTGCATTCACATGCTTTCACTATCATGGATCGCATATGTCATAAACTTTGCCATCTTGGATATTACTGCCACATCATGACTCACAATGTTGCCATCATCAAAAAGGGGGAGAATGTTGTGCCCCTGTGGTCATTTGAGTCATCTTGTGGTCACTTGGGTCATTCGACATCATCTTGTGGTCATTTGAGTTATTTGATATTCTTGGTTTTGATAATGGCTAAACACTATAAGTCATTGTTGTTTTCCACTTTCATATGACTGACATACGTGATGTTTTGCTCATGACAGATAAGACAATAAATGGATAAGGAATGGAGTGGAGATGGCAAATGTGAAAGCTCAATGATTGCGCCCTCGCACGCGGATCGACCTGTGCGGTCAGGTCGCGGGGGTCAAGGGGGCAGCGCCCCTTGCGGGGGTTTCCGGGGGCGGAGCCCCCATAACAAAATTTTGATTATAGGAGCAATATAATCAATAGAAATCTTCAAGACTGTCAAAGTTGATGCCACAGATGAGAACGGGCTGCTAAAGGACTCAAGCGACGGAGCTAAAGAGGTTAACGGACCGACCCGGGAAAACCCGGGGTCTGCCCAGCTGGTGGCCGACCGCCAGCACAGGGGCGATCGACCGCCCCAGCCAGCAGACCACTGTCTACACGACTCTCAGTGGCGGTCGACCGCCAACCCAGTAGTGGTCGACCGAAAATACCAGGGAGCATCCGTCTACAGCGTTTCTCAGTAGCGGTCGACTGCCAGCTTCTGTAGGTTGATCGCCAGCCCCGAGCCATCAATTGTTGACTTTGTTTTCCACTTCAAGAAGGGCCATTCTCTATGGATTTCTTTAATCCTAAAGTCACCCAATCACCCACAAAATGTGGATCTGGTCTGGGGGATGTCCAAGGACCATTCAAAGGTTATAAAACACATGCAAGAGGGTTAGAAACCCTAGTTGATCATTTGGGAGATCAAAGGAGGCTGTAAGGGTGTATTCAAGGGAGAGGAGTTCGAGTACTGTTGTTGTGAATAGTACTCCGGGAAGAAGTTCTTCATCAAATCCTCAAGTGATTCAAGCTACTTCAAGAGGAGATCAACCCCAAGCCAAGTGAAGATAAAGCTGTAACCATCATCCTCTTCATCATCTCAAGGTGATCCAAAGAAGCCCATTCTCAAGGGAGATCAAATCTGCATCCTTCATCTTCTTCATCAACTCAAGGTGATCCAAGCAAGATATTTTCACAAGGAAGAAGATACCATTGAAGCATCAGATTCAAGCTCCAGCAATCTCAGACAAGATCTTTTCTCCTTGAGCATATTCAATATCTTGTTTGAGTGTTTTCATATCTTGTTCTTTTTCCATTTCATTCAAACATTTGGAACTGAGGATCGTCCCTACCGGTGGTTAGTAGGAAGGCAATCAGAAGTTGTTCGATCTGCGGTGTTGACGTCCCTACCTGTGGTTAGTAGGAAGATAATCGGAGGTCTTTCCGATTTACGGTTCAGTGCGTGGCACTAGTGGAGCCTCACCGGATTTGGTGAGGGGTGGACGTAAGACTGGGGATTCAGTCCGAACCACCTTAAAATCTCGTGTGTTGTGATTTGCTTGTGCGATTGCTTTGTGTTAGATGCATGCTTAGGTTCAATATCTATATTACGTAATCATCTTGCCAAGCAAATCATTTGTGTCTTTCGTTAAGCTAGTTATATTTCGCTGCTATTATCATCATCTAGCTTTAAAGAGGGTTGCATTGCGAAAAGAGGGGAAAATCTATTCACCCCTTCCCTCTTGATCCGCTATCCACTACTCAACACTTCCAATGGAATAGGAAATCTTGTTTCAAGGCCTCCGTAATTCTCCGCGAGCCTGGGATTCCCACTAGGACGCCGAGTTGGTTGTACCATTAAAGTCCAAATTGTCTAGAAAGCACTACCGATGTTTTCTGAATTCTATCCTGTAACGGTTCAATACTCGACCGCTAAGGCCCATTAATGGTCCAGTATCTGACCGCCAAGTTCTCTGAGTCCAAACTGATTTCTTTCTAGATTCAGCCCACTCTAGCGGCCCAATATCAGACCGCCATATCAATATAGCGGCCCAGTTATAGACCGCTAAGTTTCTTGAATGCTATTGACTCGAGGTTTGACCCAAGGGTTAATATTCCTATGATCCTAGATTGAGTAATGATAGTCTAGGACTTGTAACCTTATTCAAAGACATCTAAGATAAAGTATGAAAGATAAAGAATGTACCGTTATGCTGTCGAATTTTCTCCATGGCATAACTTTGTTATTAATGCATTTCTTGAACTCATAAATCTATATTTGGTGCATTCTTATTATTGACATTGAGTCTTGAAAACTTATTGAACTTATTACATGCGTGGCCAACTTTATTGCTATATACGTGGAAGTAGCTTGATTTATACTTGAAGATGCGGTTTGAGCACTGATTGTGTTTAAGGGCTTTATGCTAGTCCCCTCGGCTGATTATCAGAAATATACTATTATAAACTATGGGATATGATGCTACTGGTGTCGCATTGTGCTTAGAGTACTTTCTTTATAAATAAGTGAAATTATCCACGGCTCGTGAAGTAAAAATATCCACAGAAATTCACGAAGTACTTGTTACTGAGTGAAGAGTACATTCTTGCTTGACTTACTAATACATTCTCGTTACATTCTTGTTCATGAAAGGCCATAATTACATTCTTGCTTGATCATGCTTGCTCAATTATATCTTAACTTGATCATGTCTTGTTACTTTGGTTTATTCACGTGATTTATCGTATTTGCCTAATTTTACTTTATTCTCTAGAGCTAAAAATGCTAATCACTTTAATATTACCTTCATGTTGATGCGAAGATACCTACTGGGAAAGTGTGCTCATTACCTATTTTTAAATCTTTTCAGGAGATGCAAGTAGTTCGGGTTCGGATTCGAGTTATTCAAGTGATGGGCCCGAGGGCGAATGAAAGTCACATAAGATTGAGAGAAGACTTAGGAAGTCAATAATGTCTAGATCGAGTTCATGTAATTTTCTCTTTATTTGAGTCAAATAGATTTAAGAAAGTTGAATAGTTGATGTACTTGAATCATTCTTATTATTAATAAAAGTGAAGGTTTGAGTAAATTATTGAGCAATTACTCTGTGTGATTGTTATTGCGCTCTGGTTATTCTTGCTTGCAAGAGGCTTACCATACCGGCTATTCACGTTTCCTGAGATTATCTTTCGTTGTATTAAAAGCTCGGGGCGTGACAGTTAAGTTGGTATCAGAGCCTAAGTCTAAGGACTTAGGGAGAAAAGTCATGTTATAGGATAAGTCCAAAGTTTTAGGACCCGTACCTATGAACTAAGGAAGAAATTCCCCACCTATGTGAGAATTGGGTAGAGTCCGGGATACGATTGCAAATTAGCTCTAGATTAATCCCTTTTCAAAATTCCATGAGAATTAACAATTTGTTATTTCTCTCAGGTACCTTATCATTATAATGGCTCATCGCGTAGACTGGGATGATATGCAGTAGACTGTTGCGGGCCTCACTCAAGCTCTGCAAACTATAGCCCAAGCAGGCACATGAGCAAGAGCTGGGGACTTGCATCGCAATTTTTGAAGCTTAAATCCTCCACGTTTCTATGGTTCTTCGAATCTAGACGAGACCGAGAACTGGATCGATGAAATGAACCATATATTTGACGTCATACAATGTACAGACCAGGAAAAAGTGCGTCTTGCTACTTTTCAACTCAACAAGGATGCACGTACATGGTGGAAGTCAGTACCGGCACCTCCAACTGACGGACCACACACGTGGGAAGGTTTTCTTACCTTATTTCGTGCCAAGTACTTTTCTGAGCATGTCAAGGAGCGCAAGGCTATGGAATTCGCTTCTCTACATCAAGGAATGATGACAGTTACCGAATATGAATTACAATTTTCCAGGCTAGCACCATATGCAACTCATTTAGTCAGTACCAATTTATTGAAGGCCAATCGGTTTATGGATGGGTTAAGACCCTGTTTCATTCAGGATCTCGGGACTCAAAATATCCGTACTTATGCGGAGATGGTCCATCGAGCGTATCTATGTGAGAGGACCTTGGAAAAGGTCAAAAAATTAAAAGGCAAAGGAGAAGAGTCAAGCTGACGATCGGATCAGTGTAGTAAGAAGGAGAAATTTAGCATCACGGAGCCCTACAAACCTCGTGATAGCAGGAAGAGGTCAAGGAATAGGAGCGGGAGTAGCTCCCAAAAGAATAAAAAGGTCAAGGAGGAGGAAAAGCAAGTTATGGCGGCTTGCACCTTTTGTGAAAAGTTCGGCCACTCAGCCGAAGAATGCTGGAAGCACCTCGGTGCTTGTTTAAGATGTGGCAGCCGAGACCATCGCATGCCAGACTGCCCTCTCATGAAGGAACAATCGTCTGGTGGTGGAGGTAAGAGGCAGACTCGCCTCAATTCTGTTTTAGAAGATGAAGAAGCGCCCAGGGACGGTGGACTTATGGAGGGTACTATTCAAGTTTGTTCTCGTCTGCATTTGTGCTATTTGATACCGGTGCTTCTCATTCCTTTATATCCATTGCTTTTACAAAAATGTTGCCAATTTCATCAGTTCCCTTACCTTCGGACCTTTCTATTGCTACACCCTTAGGTTCTGGAACAAAGCTTACCAATTACTACCCTAATATTGAGATAATAGTAAAAGGTCATAATCTCCCTGCAAACTTGGTATGCCTTGACATGGAAGGCTACGATGCTATTTTAGGGGTGGATTGGCTTGTAGACCATGATGCCTATGTAAATTGCCGGAATAGGATAATATCCTTTCGCAAACCAGACTTTCCAAGATTTTCCTTTTTTGGTATTAAGTATAGGAAACATCCTTCCATCATTTCTTCTCTTCACGCTTGCAAACTTATTTCGCAAGGATGTGAAGCTTTCCTTGCTTCTGTAATTGTTATCGAGTCTAAGGAGATAATCTTAGCAGACATCCCAATTGTAAATGAGTTTCCGGATGTATTCCCATCAGATTTACCCAGTTTACCACCCAAAAGGGAAGTAAACTTCTCCATTGAACTCATTCCCGGAGCAGCACCTATTTCTATAGCTCCCTACAGGATGTCCCCCGCAGAACTTAAGGAACTGAAAAAGTAACTTCAGGAGTTATTAGACAAAGGTTTCGTTCGACCTAGCACATCCCCTTGGGGTGCGCCAGTTCTTTTTTGTCAAGAAGAAGGATGAATCGCTCAGGCTCTGTATTGACTACCGGCGACTGAATCAACTCACAATTAAGAACAAATATCCGTTACCGCGTATTGATGTGCTCTTTGATCAGCTCTCGGGAGCAGAATACTTCTCCAAGATAGACCTCAGATCAGGATATCACCAGCTCAGGATTAAGGATGAAGACATTTTCAAAACTACTTTTCGAAGGCGTTATGGTCATTATGAATTTATTGTAATGCCGTTCGGGTTAACCAATGCCCCAGCAACATTTATGCAACTTATGAACAAAGTTTTCCAGCCTTATCTGGACCAGTTTGTGGTCGTCTTTATTGATGACATTCTTATTTACTCCAAGACAAAGGAGGAACATGAAGAACATTTAAAAATAGCCTTGCAGACTTTAAGAGAACATAAATTTATGCCAAACTTAGTAAATGTGAGTTCTAGCTCAAGGAAGTTTCATTCCTTGGTCACATTATTTCAAAGGAAGGTATCGCGGTTGATCCTTCTAAAGTGGAAGCAGTCAAGAACTGGAGTCGGCCAACGACCGTGTCAGAAGTAAGAAGCTTTCTAGGTCTGGCTGGGTATTACAGAAGGTTTATTAATGATTTTTCTAAGATTGCTGTTCCTTTGACAAGATTTACAAGAAAAGAAAATCCTCTTGTATGGTCGAAGGAATGTGAAGAGAGTTTCTTAACTCTTAAGGATCATCTCACTACAACCGCTATATTATCATTGCCCATTGAGGGTGGTGGATTTGAAGTCTATACGGATGCATCTAGCATTGGCCTAGGGTGCGTTCTTATGCAAAACGGGAAAGTAATTTACTATTCTTCAAGACAGTTGAAGCGTCACGGGAGAATTATCCCGTACATGATTTTGAATTGGCAGTTGTTATATTTGCCTTAAAAATTTGGCGTCACTACCTTTACGGAGAAAGATTCACGGTCTACTCAGACCACAAAAGCTTGAAATATTTGTTCTCCCAAAAGGAACTGAATATGAGGCAAAGAAGATGGTTGGAATACTTAAAGGACTTTGATTTTGCTATCCAATATCATCCTAACAAGGCTAATGCTGTAGCAGATGCACTCAACAGAAAACCAATGGGAAAGCTATCAACTCTCATGATTAGTATGACTAATCTCATCTCGCAATTTGCTCAGTTGAAGTTAGATATTGACATGAAGAAGGAAGATTGTTTTATAGCCAATGTTCGAACTCAACCTACATTAATAGAAGATCTGGTCAAGCTACAAGACAATGATCCAATATTACTTGAGATTAAAGCCAATATTACGCAAAGGCTGGATTTCTCTATTGCCAATGATGGAAGGTTGCTATTCAAGGGCCGGATTTGTATACTGGATAATGTTGATACTAAGAAATTGATCTTGGAAGAAGCTCATAATTCCAAGTACACCATTTGTGATGACTCGGATCCTGGATACCGGATATACCCGATAGGACTACCGAGCAGACCCGATACCACTTGGAACCCATGAAGCCTCCCAAGAGTGGTAAAGCTCCGAAGGGATAAAAGGATTGTCGTGTAGTACATTGAAGCCACATAGATATAACAGTAAGCAAATAAATTTCATTAGATCGGTTTGCTAAAGTAGCAAAAATAAAATTACTTTTTAATTAATAGTTTAAATTAACAATTATGTCTGAGTCCAATCCAAAGGAAAGACAAGCAGTATAGTCAACAGAAAAGAAGGATGTACACTGAGGTCGGGGGAAACACGATGCAGGTACCGCTCGCAACTATGAACACATCACACCAGGAACCGCGGAAGCAGAACGACGCCACCCACCTGAAAAGCAAGGGTGGGCCTCGTGTCACTGGCCCAGTAGGGGTCACACGGATCCCCACTGAAAAACAACGCAGTAACACGTTAAAACAACAGGTAAATAGTAGGAGTAGAAAAGTAGGAAAACTAAACTATAAAGTTGTAAAAGAAAACCAAAAATGGAAGGAGTGGAGCAGCTAAAAGTAAAGGGAAAAAGCTGTACCTGAAGGAAAACACGGCTGTCGAACTAACCTCGGCCTCCCAAACTACTCAGAGCAGCAACAGAACGGCAGACCCTGATCTCACGGAGTCAGGAGTCACCGATCCGTCGACAGCCTCAGGGCCTACTAAAGCAGATGAAAGGCTTATAAAAATCTAAACAAACACAGATGCCTAAAGCATACACGACTCGATTGCCGTGCACTCTCTTCTAGACATGCCCACACACACACACGATTAGAACGTCGTGCACACGACACAACACTGACCTCAGGCAAGACCATGAGATGGCTAACCTGGAAAGGTCATGACGTACGAGAAACGTGAGAGTCACGTGTCATGTGATGGAAGTACCTCCTCACTAGAAGAACAGCCAGCTGCGTCCACTGATGTCTTATGCTGCGCCTCAAGTGTCTCGCTTACTATGCCGCCTGAAGCACGATAGAGACTAAGGCACACTCAGAACCAGAACGGGACTACAGTAACGAGTGACTAGACAGGGTAACGCCCATCGGCGTCAGTCCAAGCCCCTGACCACGTGTGCACACACAAGCTCAATGCCTTGAGCAAGGCCTCTAGCTAGTTTTCTCCCCCAGCAGGATGCTACTGCAAGGCAAGGGAGCCCACAGAAACTAGCTTACAAACCGTACCTCGGGAACTGCCATACCACCACTCCCAGGTGGGCCAACACTGGAACGTGTCGACTGGCTATGACTAGTGGAGGCTCACTAGACACAGAACTTTGAAACAGAAGTGCTATAGTACAGACATGCGAGGAAACACTGTCGTACATACTACGAAGCACAGAACACGAGGTAGCATACCAGACTGCCACCTGACTCAGGATAGTCAACTAGACCTGCAACCACAATGATCCTTGAGTTAGAAGACTTGGGTCAAGATCGTCTGTCACGCCCCGAACAAGGCGGAAATATCGGGACGTACAGTTAGGGACACGCTGGCAAGAGAGGGAACTAAATCTAAAACAATACACAAGTGCTACAAGATGGAAATGCTAAATGATCATTAATAAACCACGACTAATACAATAATCCTCAAGTTCAACTTAATACAACTGGAATAATCAACCACTAAAACTCAATAACATGACTGAGACTAAAAGCTCTCCAAAACACAACTAAAGAAAGATAACACACTACTAACACACTAGAACTGATACACTCAAGACATCACTCCTGCCCTTCCCCATCGGTAAGCGCATCACCTGAAAAGCCTGGAAAGGGGGAAACAACGGGGTGTGAGCTAACGCTCAGTAGGAAATAACAGACATGTATAAGTGATTAACAGTTTAATTACATTTTCAAAATGTCATTCTACAAATGATAAAAACAATAAAAAGATAACGATGATATCACGAAACGAAATTCAAAGATCTTGCAAGGTCAAGAAATATAATGAATAGAATAGTAAGATAAGAATTTACTACAGGAGATAACGATAAAGAGTTGGCCATATCAAGTCGATTCAAGTCATGTCAAGCACGTATGTAATTTCATTTCCACGTCCAAGTAATGAGCAAGTACAGTAACCACAAGTAGAGTATAGAACAGTGACGAGTGGAAAGTGAAAAGTAGTAGAAAGTAATGTAGAGAGTAGTGGAGAGAGTAGTGGACAGTCCTAGATTTAACACATGTCAAGTACTGGTGCCAAATGCCACACCTAGTCATTCACCTCCCAGGGGTACACGTAGTGTTCGGGCGCTCTTCCCAGGACCAGACCGAGCCCTTAATTGTTTGCCAGGCATTGATTTCTTTGGATCAAAGATCCCACGAATCTAGACTTCCACAGTTTATGGCCATAATTCCAAGGTTTAAACTAAGTAGCAATAACAACTTCAAGTAGGAAGGAGATTCATTTCCAGAATTTCAAGGTAAGTATAATCATCAAGGAGATTGAAATCAAGTCACAACAAGAGTTAATCGTGTTGCACTACTGTACAACAGCAGCAATCAAACAAGCTAATCAACATATTAATCCTAATCATCAAGTTAAGATATCATGCTTAACCATTATCATTTGTATTAACCAAAGTGCCAACAAGCTGATTCAAGATGATAAGGCAAAGAACAACTCCCACAGGAGTGAAATAGAATGCATTAACAGAGATTTAGTTACACCATTAACCACTAATTATGTGGGTTTCTATTTAATCTTGTATGCGTTGAAATGAAGATGATAAACGGTGTGTTTTTACACTAAGTTTGCATGTATGGACCAATGTTAATTGAAACTAAAAAGGGTACATGAATAGGTCATTAGTTCCTCAAAAATGTAGTTTTCAAAGTGTTTAGGTTGAATGGTTTGATTCCCCGATGATACAGATTGATCCCCGGGTCAAATCATCAAAAAAAACGGGTTTACAATGCATGGGTCGACCCTTTGGGTCGACCCCTGGAAAAATTCCAGGGATGGGTCGACCCCTGGGTCGACCCCTTAAAAATCAGGCTTCATGGGTCAACCCATTGGGTCGACCCCCTTCTCTGGGTGCATGGGTCGACCCCTGCAGGCCGTGGGTCGACCCATTGGGTCGACCCATGCAAGGCAGCATTGCTGCTGCTTGCAGGGTGGAAATGGGTCGACCCGTGGGTCGACCCCTGGGTTTCCAGACCCAAAAAGCTATGAAAAACTCCAAGAATTTGGGGTCTAAATGTATTGGGATCATAACCATAGACTCTAGGGTCATTAATATGCATCTTAGGGTCATGAAACACAATTTTAAATCACGAATTTCGATAGGAATCCAATGAAATATAACCTATTCTATGAACAACATAAGAAAAGTCTAGCTTGCTAGCATGCTTCTAATAACACAGGAAATACTCTAGGCATGATCTATAAAAATTGGGGATTTTGATGTCAAAAGAAAGCTAACATGCTATTGATTACATTCATGTATGTTAATTAGAAGTTGGGCTGTTATCACCTACCTCAAATTGAAGAAGGAACTCGAAACCTAGAATGAAGAACAACTTGACTGCACCTCACTAAAACTTTGATATCTCCACGGATACCTAATGAAAATTGGGGCTTTTGTCACCAATGGAAAGAGCTCGATGAGAGGTACAATCTGCTATACTCATGATCAAGATTTGGTTGAGAATTCCTACCTCAATCGATTGATCAAAGAAGGATGAAGGGGAGCCAACGGCCTGCTGATCGACCTCCACAAATCGAACTAGATCTCTCCAGATCCGAAATTTCAGCGAACCCCACAGCAGCCAAATGAAAGAAGACTCGTAGGGCTTCATTTTGATAGCTCATAGAGCTTCTGGAGCCTTCTGAATTGGGAGTATTTGCTGTTGCAAGCTACGTGTTTAGAAACGGCGCCGAAATCCTTGACTTGACCAAACTATGTCGGCAGCACGTTTTGGGGCTAAGTTTACCTCAAATTGATTGAGGGTAAATGTTCCTTTATGTAATACCTTTCATTTGCCTCTGGAATCACCCCATTTGGTTGAGAAACAAGCTCGAATTTGATGTTCAAAGTTTGGGTGAATAGTGAATACGAATTTGGGTTAGGTGGGTTGTAAGTCAGGCTTAATCCACTGATTAGGGCTAGATAATGATTTAATTAGGCTTACTCCAAGAAGACAAAAGTGTTAGTCGAAACATCTATTATTTAATTACTATTTTTGTGAATTTTTATATGGTAAATAAAATTCCATTTCTACTATTCCGTAATTAATTAAATATTAAGTTCGAAAGAATTAGTTCGCTAATTCGGCTTAATAAACGATTGTATTAGGCTTAATTGTAGAAGACAAAGTTGATAAACAAAATTAATTCTACAAGATGTGATTTTTGGGGATTTTTAGAAAATAGTAGAAAAATGACTTATTTTATTAATTAATTAATTAATCTAATTAATTTGGATAATTCTCATTAATTTCGAATAATTTCAAATAAATTCCAAATAATTACAAATAACTTTCTAAATAAATTTCTAAAGAATTTGTGGTCTTACACCCTCCCCTACTTAAAGGAATTTGGTCCTCCAAATTCACTGCACTAAAACTGAGAGTAGAAAAAGATCGCTCACCTAGAATAGATCGGGATACCGCTTTCGCATAGTCTCTTCAGACTCCCATGTAGCTTCTTCGGTCCCACGCCGACTCCACTGAATCTTGACCATCGGTATCGAACGATTCCGAAGTTGCTGATGCTTCCGGTCCAGAATCTTGACAGGTCTTTCCTCATAGGTCAAATCTTCCTTCAGTTCAAAATCCACTTGTTGAATGATATGAGTGGGATCGTACACATATTTCCGTAACATAGACACATGGAAAACATTATGTATGCCAGACAAATGCGGTGGTAAAGCCAGTCTGTATGCCACCTCTCCCACTCTATCTAGAATCTCGAATGGACCAATGTACCTCGGACTCAGCTTGCCATGAATGCCAAATCTTCGGATCCCTCTCGTCGGAGAGACCTTTAAGAACACATGCTCGCCAACCTAAAATTCCAATGCTCTCCTTCTGTTGTCGGCATAATTCTTCTGTCTTGACTGGGCTACCTGTAACCGGTCTCGGATAACACGGATGTTCTGTGATGATTCCGAAACAAGATCTGGTCCAAGCCACTGTTTCACACCTACCTCGTCCCAACACAATGGGGAACGACAACTTCTACCATAAAGTGCTTCAAAAGGAGTCATCTGAATGCTAGACTGATAGCTGTTATTGTAGGCGAATTCAATTAATGCCAAATGCTCACTCCAATTACCACCGAAATCAATCATGCAAGCTCGCAACATATCTTCCACTATCTGATTGGTTCTTTCAGTCTGTCCATCTGTCTGTGGATGAAAAGCAGTACTGAAATTCAGACGAGTACCCAAAGACTCTTGCAGTCCCTTCCAGAAATGTGAAGTAAATCTGGGGTCTCGATCAGATACTATATTCACTGGGATACCATGCAATCTCACCACTTCCTTTATATACAAAGCAGCCAATACATCAATCGTCCACTTGGACTTAATTGGTAAGAAATGAGCCGACTTTGTCAAACGATCAATAATCACCCATATCGCATCAAATCCACCACGAGTCCTAGGTAGACCCATAATGAAATCCATGCCAATACTTTCCCACTTCCATTGGGGTATGTCGAGTGGTTTCAATTTCCCTGCTGGTCTGAAATGTTCGGCCTTAACTTGCTGACATACCAAACATCTGCTCACAAAATCTGCAACTTCTCTTTTCATATTCGGCCACCAAAAGGACCTTTTCAAATCTCGGTACATCTTAGTGCCTCCAGGATGAATGGTATATCTGGATCTATGGGCTTCCTCAAGAATTTTGTTCTTTATTGTAACCTCATCCGGAACACAAGTTCTGCCTTTAAATAATAATCTACCATCATCGGCCAACCTGAAGTCAGGTCTGCTACTCAAGCTTCCCTTGATCTCTACCAACTCGGGATCATTATCTTGCAAGGACTTGATCTCTATCAATAATTCAGGTTTAAGTTGAATCTGAGCAATCAGGATCCGATCATTGTCAATATTGAGATCTAGACTAGATAATTGTTCCAACAATCTCCATTCTTGTAACATGAGACTTGACAATCTAGCTACCGGCTTCCGGCTTAATGCATCTGCCACAACATTACCTTTGCCAGGATGATACTCAATCGAGAAGTCGAAGTCTTTCAAGTACTCCAACCATCTCCGCTGCCTCATGTTGAGTTCCTTTTGAGAAAATAAGTACTTCAAACTCTTATGATCCGAAAACACTGAAAAGGTTTCTCCATATAAGTAATGCCTCCATATCTTCAAAGCAAACACGACTGCAGCAAGTTCCAAATCATGAACAGGATAATTATCTTCGTGCTTCCTCAACTGCCTAGAGGAATAGGCAATCACCTTCCCATGCTGCATGAGTACACAGCCTAAGCCAATACCTGAAGTATCAGTATAAACAACAAATCCTCCTTCACCGGAAGGTAAAGCCAAAACAGGTGCAGTAGTCAAACACTCCTTCAGAGTCTGAAAGCTTCGCTGACAATCATCTGACCAATCAAACTTGTTCTCCTTGCGGGTTAATCTTGTCATAGGTACTGCAATCTTGGAGAAATCTTGAATAAATCTTCGGTAATAGCCTACCAGGCCTAGGAAACTTCTAACTTCAGTTGCACTAGTAGGCTGTTCCCAATTCTTCACTGCCTCAATCTTCGAAGGATCAACAGAAATACCTTCCTTGGTGATAATATGTCCGAGAAAGGACACTTCTTGTAGCCAGAACTCACACTTACTGAACTTAGCATATAGCTGATGATCTTTCAATAGTTGCAATGCCATTCTCAGATGGTCAGCATGCTCCTCCTCATTCTTAGAATAAATCAAGATGTCATCAATAAAGACTACGACCCATTGATCAAGATAGGGCCGAAATACATCGTTCATCAACTGCATGAAAGCTGCTGGAGCATTCGTTAGACCAAAAGGCATAACGACAAATTCAAAATGACCATACCTGCTGCGGAAAGCTGTTTTATAAATATCCCCTTCCTTAATCCGCAACTGGTGATATCCAGATCGAAGATCGATCTTAGAGAAATATTGAGCTCCCGCTATCTGGTCAAATAACTCGTCAATCCTTGGCAAGGGATATTTGTTCTTGACAGTCTGCTGGTTTATTTGCCGATAATCAATGCATAACCTCATCGAACCATCTTTCTTCCTGACGAACAACACAGGGGCTCCCCACGGAGAAGTACTAGGACGAATAAAACCCTTCTCAAGTAACTCCATCAGTTGCTGCTTCAGTTCCCTCAGTTCCGCAGGAGACACACGATAAGGAGCCTTAGAAATAGGAGCTGTGCCAGGAATAAGATCAATAGAAAAGATAACTTCCCGCTCAGGCGGAAGTCCTGGTAATTCCTCTGGAAAGACATCAGGAAAATCTCGGACAACAGGAATGTCCTTGATCTCCATCTGCTGGTCAGGAGTTGCACAAACAAAGGCTAGAAAAGCCTCACACCCATGCCTCAAAAGCTTATCAGCTCGAAGAGCCGAAATGAGTGGTACGGAGTTATGGTGCTTGACTCCCGTAAAAGATAAACCAGAATGTCCAGTAAAAGTCACTGAGCTATAACTACAGTGAACATTGGCCTCATACTTAGCCAACCAATCTGCTCCTAGGATTACATCATAATCCTTCATATCCATGCAGACCAAATCTGCTGGAAAGTTCTGTTCACCAATCATAACCTTACTAGAAGGATAGAAATACTGGATTGTTGATCTAGTGCCAATAGGGGTTGAAATCTCTAACGGAGTATTCATCAAAACAGGTTCCACAGTTAATGACTTAGCAAATCTCCGTGAAATAAAAGAATGTGTTGCACCAGTATCAAAGAGAGCAAACGCGGGCTTATCGATTATAGTAAGGGTACCTTCGACGAGTCCGCCATCATCAGAAATCCCAGTCTCCTCTGCATGTAAAGCTTGAAGCTTGCCTTGTGGTTTCTTGAAGACTAGTGGTTTTGCCGGTGTAGCTTGTTCTGATATGAGAGGGCAATTGGGGATACGGTGCTCCTTACTTCCACATCGCAAACAGGCGCCTAGCTTGTGTCAGCACTCCTCTATCTTGTGACCCGGACGATCACAATAGTTGCACACGCCCTTGAATGGAACAATAGGGCCAGGCTTCTTGTCTTCATGCCTCGGCATCTTGCCCTTCCACGATCTGGACCCGCTCCACGAACCAGGTCCACTAACAGGGCTCTTCTTGGCATACCCGGGTTTGACACTCCCGGAACCCGTAGATAATTCTTTCTTGGTGCCTTTCCCACGGATTCTCTCCATCATCTCAAGAGTATCCTCTAGAACTTGTGCTTTCCTTACCATCTCGGAATAAGTGGAAATCTCCATCGGTGCCAATTGGTTGATATAATGAAGCTTCAAACCATTGAGAAAGCGCTTCGCCTTCATCTTCTCGGTGGAAATGAGATGTGTAGCATACCGAGAAAGCCGTGCGAATTGAGCCTCATACTCTGCCACGGACAAACCTCGCTGTTTCAAGGCCGCAAACTCTGCCGCTTTCTTCTCTTGCACTCTATCGGAAAAATACTTGCTGTTGAAGAATTCCTCGAACTCTTCCCACATAACTTGCCGATCTCCGAGAGTTGCCTTGATAGAATCCCACCAAGTACGTGCATCATGTTCCAGTTGAAATGTGGACAAAAGGACACGCTCCTGGTTGGTGCATTGCATAACTTCAAAGATTCTCCCCATCTCATCTAGCCAATGCTCGGCTTGGTCAGGGTCAGTCGAACCAGCGAATCTAGGCGGATTCATTCCGCGGAAGTTCCGGTATAGATCACCGGTGCCATGCTGTGCCGCTCCTGCCTGAGCTACTTGCTGAAGGGCCTGAGTAAGGCCTTGAACCGTACGCTGCAGGTTCCTCCATTCAGCACGATCAGCTGCCATCTACACGAGAAATAGGTTACTTAGGTTCAAATAAGATAGATAATTACACGATTAAGAAACGAACTTAACCCAAGTTCTACCCAATCTCACAGGTCAGGTCTTAAACTTTTACAAGGTTAGGGATCTAGTGCACCTAGACACGACCAAAAACTCGGTACCTGGCGGAGGTAATCGGTCCGAAGACCACTCGCGCAAGTGTGCGACCTTCCCGATAGGCGTAGCCTAACGTTCGGACAACACCTTTTGATATACCGGTCATTGGGATGCAATGCAAGAAAACTTAAACTTAGGGAACCTAGGAATGTGAAACCTAGGGCTCTGATACCAACTAAACTGTCACGCCCCGAACAAGGCGGAAATATCGGGACGTACAGTTAGGGACACGCTGGCAAGAGAGGGAACTAAATCTAAAACAATACACAAGTGCTACAAGATGGAAATGCTAAATGATCATTAATAAACCACGACTAATACAATAATCCTCAAGTTCAACTTAATACAACTGGAATAATCAACCACTAAAACTCAATAACATGACTGAGACTAAAAGCTCTCCAAAACACAACTAAAGAAAGATAACACACTACTAACACACTAGAACTGATACACTCAAGACATCACTCCTGCCCTTCCCCATCGGTAAGCGCATCACCTGAAAAGCCTGGAAAGGGGGAAACAACGGGGTGTGAGCTAACGCTCAGTAGGAAATAACAGACATGTATAAGTGATTAACAGTTTAATTACATTTTCAAAATGTCATGCTACAAATGATAAAAACAATAAAAAGATAACGATGATATCACGAAACGAAATTCAAAGATCTTGCAAGGTCAAGAAATATAATGAATAGAATAGTAAGACAATAATTTACTACAGGAGATAACGATAAAGAGTTGACCATATCAAGTTGATTCAAGTCATGTCAAGCACGTATGTAATTTCATTTCCACGTCCAAGTAATGAGCAAGTACAGTAACCACAAGTAGAGTATAGAACAGTGACGAGTGGAAAGTGAAAAGTAGTAGAAAGTAATGTAGAGAGTAGTGGAGAGAGTAGTGGACAGTCCTAGATTTAACACATGTCAAGTACTGGTGCTAAATGCCACACCTAGTCATTCACCTCCCAGGGGTACACGTAGTGTTCGGGCGCTCTTCCCAGGACCAGACCGAGCCCTTAATTGTTTGCCAGACATTGATTTCTTTGGATCAAAGATCCCACGAATCTAGACTTCCACAGTTTATGGCCATAATTCCAAGGTTTAAACTAAGTAGCAATAACAACTTCAAGTAGGAAGGAGATTCATTTCCAGAATTTCAAGGTAAGTATAATCATCAAGGAGATTGAAATCAAGTCACAACAAGAGCTAATCGTGTTGCGCTACTGTACAACAGCAGCAATCAAACAAGCTAATCAACATATTAATCCTAATCATCAAGTTAAGATATCATGCTTAACCATTATCATTTGTATTAGCCAAAGTGCCAACAAGCTGATTCAAGATGATAAGGCAAAGAACAACTCCCACAGGAGTGAAATAGAATGCATTAACAGAGATTTAGTTACACCATTAACCACTAATTATGTGGGTTTCTATTTAATCTTGTATGCGTTGAAATGAAGATGATAAACGGTGTGTTTTTACACTAAGTTTGCATGTATGGACCAATGTTAATTGAAACTAAAAAGGGTACATGAATAGGTCATTAGTTCCTCAAAAATGTAGTTTTCAAAGTGTTTAGGTTGAATGGTTTGATTCCCCGATGATCCGGATTGATCCCCGGGTCAAATCATTAAAAAAACGGGTTTACAATGCATGGGTCGACCCTTTGGGTCGACCCCTGGAAAAATACCAGGGATGGGTCGACCCCTGGGTCGACCCCTTAAAAATCAGGCTTCATGGGTCGACCCATTGGGTCGACCCCCTTCTCTGGGTGCATGGGTCGACCCATGGGTCGACCCCCTGCAGGCCGTGGGTCGACCCATTGGGTCGACCCATGCAAGGCAGCATTGCTGCTGCTTGCAAGGTGGAAATGGGTCGACCCGTGGGTCGACCCCTGGGTTTCCAGACCCAAAAAGCTATGAAAAACTCCAAGAATTTGGGGTCTAAATGTATTGGGATCATAACCATAGACTCTAGGGTCATTAATATGCATCTTAGGGTCATGAAACACAATTTTAAATCACGAATTTCGATAGGAATCCAATGAAATATAACCTATTCTATGAAGAACACAAGAAAAGTCTAGCTTGCTAGCATGCTTCTAATAACACACGAAATACTCTAGGCATGATCTATAAAAATTGGGGATTTTGATGTCAAAAGAAAGCTAACATGCTATTGATTACATTCATGTATGTTAATTAGAAGTTGGGCTGTTATCACCTACCTCAAATTGAAGAAGGAACTCGAAACCTAGAATGAAGAACAACTTGATAGCACCTCACTAAAACTTTGATATCTCCACGGATACCTAATGAAAGTTGGGGCTTTTGCCACAAATGGAAAGAGCTCGATGAGAGGTACAATCTGCTATACTCATGATCAAGATTTGGTTGAGAATTCCTACCTCAATCGATTGATCAAAGAAGGATGAAGGGGAGCCAACGGCCTGCTGACCGACCTCCACAAATCGAACTAGATCTCTCCAGATCCGAAATTTCAGCGAACCCCACAGCAGCCAAATGAAAGAAGACTCGTAGGGCTTCATTTTGATAGCTCATAGAACTTCTGGAGCCTTCTGAATTGGGAGTATTTGCTGCTGCAAGCTACGTGTTTAGAAACGGTGCCGAAATCCTTGACTTGACCAAACTATGTCGGCAGCACGTTTTGGGGCTAAGTTTACCTCAAATTGATTGAGGGTAAATGTTCCTTTATGTAATACCTTTCATTTGCCTCTGGAATCACCCCATTTGGTTGAGAAACAAGCTCGAATTTGATGTTCAAAGTTTGGGTGAATAGTGAATACGAATTTGGGTTAGGTGGGTTGTAAGTCAGGCTTAATCCACTGATTAGGGCTAGATAATGATTTAATTAGGCTTACTCCAAGAAGATAAAAGTGTTAGTCGAAACATCTATTATTTAATTACTATTTTTGTGAATTTTTATATGGTAAATAAAATTCCATTTCTACTATTCCGTAATTAATTAAATATTAAGTTCGGAAGAATTAGTTCGCTAATTCGGCATAATAAACGATTGTATTAGGCTTAATTGTAGAAGATAAAGTTGATAAACAAAATTAATTCTACAAGATGTGATTTTTGGAGATTTTTAGAAAATAGTAGAAAAATGACTTATTTTATTAATTAATCAATTAATCTAATTAATTTGGATAATTCTCATTAATTTCGAATAATTTCAAATAAATTCCAAATAATTACAAATAACTTTCTAAATAAATTTCTAAAGAATTTGGGGTCTTACATCATCGTACCAAATGGAACAAGCCGCCAATCGGTCTAATCCTAAGCCACAGAAATGACATGACCGCGTAAAATGACACTCGGAGACATGAGGGAACACCAAGACCCTCAGTACACTTGGACATGCAAATCGAGGTAAGACGATACCTCGAGACATCCAGAACCATGTCTCGAATTGGACAGAATCGCCGAGACACGCAAGGTCGCCTGTCAACCACTGGGTCATCCCGGGTTGACCGGAACCAGACAATGACGACTCTACAGTAGAAAAGAGAATCTTACTTCAAGCAAGAAAACTCCTGTCTACCTTCTAATGTAGTCTTAGCCCTCATAGGATGTCAAGAGACATCCACAGGATAGTGGGCAGATGATAAGGTCAAGCCAAAACCCTTAGAAATCAAAACCTCTGAAAACAACACCCTAGGGATATGGTGGTCCACCTTGAGGCTGCTATATGGAAGAGGCGGTCGAGGGTAGGGCCGCTAGAGAACTGTAGCGGTCGAAGAAAGACGCGCTACATCAAAGAAACGCATGAAGGTTGGGCCGCTAGAGCCAACTGACATAGACCTCAGACCCGGTCAAAACACACTGTGCGGCCTATAATAGGCGCGCTATAGTAAAGTGGCGGTCATACACTAGGCCGCCAACACGAACTGACATAGACTGTTGACCCTAGTCAATGACTCCTGGCGCTCCAAGAAAGGGCCGCCAGAGGGAATCGATTGACATGAACATCGAGAAATAATGAACCTTGGCGCACCACTATAGGGCCGCCAAAAGCAAGTGGCGGTTGGAGGTTAGGCCGCCAACCTCAACCGACCTTGAAATCACCGACACACTGAAGGATGTGGCGGTCTATTGTGGGGCCGCCAGAGACTTGTGGCGGTCTCTGGAACGGCCGCCAAAGCGATACGACGGTAAAACAAGGGAAAATGCCGAATCAGCCCATTCCATGTCCCATTCACGTCTAAACGCAGGGGAAACAGTCCTAAACGATGAAAAACACCTTCCACAAGCCGAAAGGGTCAAATGCAACCACTGGTTCACGAGAAATGGGCGATTCCAACGAATCGACCCAAATTGGGTCACCGGGGTTCCCGGACTCCTACCGACCCCGAATGACGTCCAATCACGACGAAACTTACGGGAATGGGATCCAGATATCCCAACGGTTCGTTTGATACTAATTTTACTAAGAATGGTCGCCATTTTTCGATGAACCCTACGAACTCCCAAAATTACAGTTTTACCTAAATGAGCCCAAACTCGCCCGTTCTAGCACTGAACGACGTGAAACTACAGGGAAAATGTAGAGGGGAAGTAGGTGAGCCATCTCCCTACCTCCATCGAAGAAACTGTGCGCCGAAGTGACTAAACCTTGTCGAAAACCACGTCGCGAGCTCGACCGTCGGCTTTGAATCCACCGTTCCGGATCACGCCAAAATCGATCCGATCCTCGCCCAATCACGAACCTCATGGACCCCACGCCGTCGCCACCTCGCCCACGAGCCTCCTCCGTCTGCAGTCGGAGCCGGGAGGGTGAGAGAGGAGAGAAAACGGGAGAGAGAGGACATGGCGGTGAAATGAGAAGGGAGAAGAGAGGAAGGGAAAGAAAAAAGAAAAGAAATTAAGAATTTTCCTAATTTCTGAAAATCTGATAATTAGCCCGAAAATGGACTAAATCTGTCACGCCCCGTACTCTATACCATCGAGGTATTCTCCGCTTCGGCCTACCGGCCTTGCAGTTTTGTCCCTTTCTGACAGTGATCGGCTCCAGAATGGAGGACTTCCGGGACAGGTCACCCATCCCAGTACTACTCCTCATTAAGCATGCTTAACTTTGAAGTTATTTTCAAAAATTGAGCTAATACTTCAAAAGGCGTCTCGTTGATATAGAGTACAACTTAGCTATATTTGAGGGTGTTACACTCTACCCTTCTTATATAGGCGACGTCCTCGTTGCTGGGCACATATAGCATGCACTCAAACCCCCAGGCAAGTAGGACTTTAGAGGTGGCCCCTACAGGCTCAAGAGGTGGCTCCCACTATGTAGCACTTTGTCCCATTGTAGGTTCAAGAGGTGGCTCCCATAGCGTAGCACTTTGCCCTGCATGGCACTTAGTTCCCACACTTCCGACTGGGGTATGGCTTTGTTCCCACACTTCCGGCTGGGGTATGGCTATGATACCATTCTGTCACGCTCCGTACTCTATACCGTCGAGGTATTGTCCGCTTTGGCCTACCGGCCTCATGGTTTTGTCCCATTCTAACAGTGATCGGCTCCAGAATGAAGGACTTTCCAGGAGGTCACCCATCCTAGTACTACTCTCCATTAAGCACGCTTAACTTCGGAGTTCTTTTCAAGAACTGAGCTGATACTTCAAAAGGCACCTCGATGATATAAAGTACAACTTAGCTATATTTGAGGGTGTTACACTCTACCCCTGTTATATAGGCGATATCCTCGTCGCTGGGCACATATAGCACGCACTCAAACCCCCAGGCAGGTAGGACTCTAGAGGTGGCCCCTACAGGCTCAAGAGGTGGCTCCCACTATGTAGCACTTTGTCCCATTGCGGGTTCAAGAGGTGACTTCCATAGCATAGCACTTTGCCCTGCATGGCACTTAGTTCCCACACTTCCGGCTGGGGTATGGCTCTGATACCATTCTGTCACGCCCCATACTCTATACCATCAAGGTATTGTCTGCTTCGACCTACCGGCCTCACAGTTTTATCCCTTTCTGACAGTGATCGGCTCCAGAATGGAGGACTTCCCGGGCAAGTCACCCATCCGAGTACTACTCCCCATTAAGCATGCTTAACTTCGGAGTTCTTTTCAAGAACTGAGCCGATACTTCAAAAGACACCTCGATGATATAGAGTACAACTTAGCTATATTTTAGGGTGTTACAAATTCAGAAAAATACGCAAAAATAGTCGAAACGATCCTCTCGACGAGTACTTCGCAACTGCGGCACCCACGAGTCGATGAACTGAGAAATAAATTCACCGCAGGGTTCCGTAACTAGTACGAGAGAAAAACCCACACAGATCGTAAAACTCAACTCAGGACCCATAAAGCGATCCGAAACTCTTTGAAAAGGATCCAAAAGACCTAATAAGAATCCGATAAGAATCTAGGGCATTACATCCTCCCCTCCTTTAAGAAATTTCATCCTCGAAATTTATGGACTAGCAAAGGAGAAGCAGGGAAGAACAACTGTAAGACACAAAAACACAAGTCAGAGGGACAAAGTCAGACCATAATCACAAGTACATGCTCTGGATCGAGCACGACACAAGTGAACACAAGTCTGATACCTCCGAAACAAGGCAACGTTGCTTACGTCTCACAGAAAAGGAGACACGACACATGCCACGACAACAGCTATCGGAAAAACAAAATGACAGACACGGCGAGTATCAGCTTAAACAAGGAAACATAGTCCTCTTAGCTGACAGCTCGACACATCATCGGCTCCAGTGCCAAAGGCAACAGGGAACACCCGGCACACAGGACACCAACGATAGCACCAGACCATAACACATTCAAGTCAGTCCTCACTTAGATATTACATCTGATCGAGTCGCATGCTAACTCTACCTGGAGAAGAGAGTACAACAAAGCTAACCGACAAGACCTGGTCCACACAGTGCCAAGACAGATACACAAAATCATAGAGAAACAACGCCAAAATAACAACAGCAACACTTGCAGGATTGTGGCTCCGTACAGAACACAGAACCACGGAACACAACCGCAAGCTGGGTCACATCAAGGCATAACAACAGCTGAACACATGACCACGAGGGACTAGTCATGCATCGAGCAGCTCACCAAGAACAGACCCACAATAACGAGAAAATGATAAGAATCGCGAAACCTAAGCCAGCTGAAGACTGTACTGGACTTTCAGGACTCTGGATACTGTATATCTCAGATTCCCATGTACTTCACACAATAATGCTCTGATACCACCTGTGACGACCCGGATCCCGGATACTGGATATACCCGATAGGACTACCGAGCAGACCCGATACCACTTGGAACCCGTGAAGCCTCCCAAGAGCGGTAAAGCTTCGAAGGGATAAAAGGATTATCGTGTAGTATATTGAAGCCACAAAGATATAACAGTAAGCAAATAAATTTCATTAGATCGATTTGCTAAAGTAGCAGAAATAAAATTACTTTTTAATTAACAGTTTAAATTAACAATTATGCTAGAGTCCAGTCCAAAGGAAAGACAAGCAGTACAGTCAACAGAAAAGAAGGATGTACACTAAGGTCATGGGAAACTCGACGCAGGTACCGCTGGCAACTACGAACATGTCACACCAGGAACCGCGGAAGCAGAACGACGCCACCCACCTGAAAAGCAGGGGTGAGTCTTGTGTCACTGGCCCAGTAGGGGTCACGCGGATCCCCACTGAAAAACAACGCAGTAACACACTAAAACAGCAGGTAAATAGCAGGAGTAGTAAAGCAGGAAAACTAAACTACAAAGTTGTAAAAGAAAACCAGAAACGGAAGGAGTGGAGCAGCTAAAAGAAAACAGAAAAAGCCGTACCTGAAGGAAAACACGGCTGCCGAACTAACCTCGGCCCCCCAAACTACTCCGAGCAGTAACCGAATGGCAGACCCTGATCTCACGGAGTCAGGCGTCACCGATCCGTTGACAACCTCAGGGCCTACTAAAGTAGAGAAAAAGCATAGAAAAATCTAAACAAACACAATTGTAATGCCCCAGATTTTTCAGATCCTTGTTCGTGGGTCTCAGATCTGGTTTCTCGGAGTGTCCGACTCCGTTGTGTCCGAAATTTCGTTCCGGACATCTTTCATGTTCGGATCGGCACGATCTAGAGTTGTTTCGGAGGCCCGGAAGCGTTCTGCGACTTTTCCGCGTGTGTTTTCCGATTCCTGGTGTGTGTTTCGGTAATTCCTTTGGAACCTTGTTGCAGGTGAACCGGGCCGTTCACCTAGGCAAGTGTGGTACCGCTACGATCGGTGCGTTCCGAGGATCGATTTTCCAGAATTTCTGGATTTTCCTATATATATAACCCTTTTCTCTCTCTCCCCTCTCATTTCTCTCTTCTCTCCCTCTCTCTTCTCACGCTCTCTCCTCTCTCCCTCTGTCTCCGACGGCTGACGGGGTGGAGCGTGGGCAAGGTGGGGACGGCGCGGGTGAGGCACGGGCGAGGATGGGTGAGGATCGAGGCGGTGGAGGCGCGGTGAAGCTCGGCCGTGGGTTCGTGGAACGACGAGGCTTCAACGGCGTTCTCTTCGTGGATCGGCGTCCACGGTGCGTCGAATCTTCGGTGGAGGTAGGGAGATGGAACCTCAACCCGCGTACTTCATTTCCCGCGAGTTTTGTAGGCCGTGGTGAGCCGAGCGGGCTTATTCGAGGGATTTGGGGGGAAAACTCATGTTTTTGGGGTGTGAGTCGGATCTCCCATTTTACGGTGTTTTTGGCCGTCCCAGGGGTTTAGATGCATGCCTAGGGGCTTGGGGGAAGGTTTTCCCATTTGTTTCCCCTTCACTTGGGGGTGAACGGGGCGTGGAATGGGTTTTTCTACGGTTTATGCCATTTTCGGGCGCGGACTGAGAACACGCTAGTCTCAGGTAGCGTGTTCTTGAGGGTCGCGCCGCCCCGATAGGGCGCATTCATCGGAGAAGATGAACAGTTAGGCAGTTCCTGTCGCGCTAATAGGTCCTGGCGCGTTCAGTCTTGTCACGCTATAGGGTCCTAGCGCATTCTGTTTGAACGCGCTATGGACCTATAGCGCGTTATGTTTGAACGTGCTATGCAAAGATAGCGCGTTCTTGGGGTGGCCTGCCGGGCTGCCCAAGGCGGGCAGTCTACGACTGATCGTGCTCCTCTTGGGCCGTGTGTGTCCTGGACACCCCGTGGAGTTCCATGACCGTGTCTTTGGGTGTCTGAAGGTTCCATTTATCTCGATAAGCGTGCCTATGGGCTTGGCGGGTCCGGGTGACCCCAGGTGTTCCGGGCTTCCGTGTTCTTGCTAGATCGAGTCGCCATGTATCGGTGTGAGTGCAGTGAGGTTTCCCCGCAAGTCGTTACTTCTCTGGAAGGTGGCTTCTGAGTGGGCCATGTGTGTGGCCTTGGACTGTGAGTCCAATCTCCCAGCCTGAGGCTGGAGGTCGCTTAAGTTTCCCTCCTCGACGGATGGGTCTCGATAGTGGTGAACTACCTTGTGAGTCTTTCCATCGTTGTTTTGGACCTAGGGATTAGGCCAGATTGACGGATCAGTGCTGTCATGTGCAACGGTTTTGACCCCGAGTCTTGTGACTCAAAGGTCGTTGGGTTTAGTAGGTCTAGTGGGCCGTCCAGAGTCGGGTGGCTTTGAGCCACCTGTTACTCTGTGTTACTTGCAATGGGTGCGTGCGTGGTTTACATTGTTCACGTTCTGTGACACGTCCACTAGTCGTAGCTTCCTACGCACGGGAGTGCGGATCAACCTGGGAGTAGTGGAGAGCGAGACCCTGTGAGAGGCGATTTTTATGCTGGTTTCCGTAGGGCCCCTTGCCTTTGCCACCAGAGTCTGGTGGGGGGGAAAACTAGCTAGAGGACCCGACCTAGAGCAGATGGTCTATGTGTGCACACGTAGTTGGGGGCTTAGGACACGCGCTGACTAGCGTGACCCCAGCTAGTCCTTGTTGTGGTACTTGTTGCATGTCTGAGTCTCACGCCCGGGGCGTTGTAGCTAGACACTTGTGACGCGGTGTAAGACGTCAGGGGACGCATCCGGTCGTTCTTCTAGTGGGTGGTGCTCCTGTCACGTGACGTGAGTCGTCGTGTATCGGGTTCTGTTTCCATCCGCGAGACGGGACTTCGTGAGTGGTTTCGGGAGTGTTCCTGGAGTCGAGGTCTAGGGTTTTCGGTGAGCGTCACCGAGGGCCTTTCCCCAGATAGCGTTGTGTTCACGATGGTGAGGTCGTGACCGTGTTCCTTGACCGTGTGGTTTTGGCTCGGGCCCTTTTGAGGGCAGGCCTTCGTTACGGAGGTATCGTGGCGTTTTTCCTAGTAGCGTGGCTAGGGCGGTTCGTGTCTGGTGGTCCCCGATCGTGGAATCGGGTGGTCGGGTGCGTGGCTTGGTTGTCCCCCGACGGGAGACTAGGTCATGTTTTCTGGTACAGTAGAAGTAGATGTAGAGCCGAGGTTTTACCGACCACTGTAGTTACTTTCCTGCTTTCGTAGTTACTTCTTTCCGTGCCGCCGTTGTTTCTCAGTTGGGGTTCCGCGGGATCCCTACTAGGCCAGTGACAGGAGGCTCACCCCTGCGTTTCTGGTGCGTCGGTTCTTCATCGGGGTTCGAGGGTGCTGCGCGGAGGTTCTTAGTTGCCAGCTTGCCGAGCCGAGTGTTCACTTGGCATGTTGTACGTTTTACTGCTTTAGACTGTACTTTCTGTTGGACTGGACTCTGTTGTAGTTGTTTATTTAATTCTGTTAATTGTTGAATTGTCCTGCTTTATTTCCTATTTCTTTGTACCTCCACACTCCTTTTTAGCCCTTCCGAGCCCTTCCGGCTCGTGGGCGGCGGTTCGAGTCTCGGGTTATCGGGCCTTCCCGGTAACCAGATTCTCGGGTCGTTACAACAGACGTCCTAAAGCATACACGACTCGATTGCCATGCATGCTCTTCTAGACACGATCACATACACACACGACTAGAACATTATGCACACGACACAACACTGACTTCGGGCAAGACCACGAGAGGGCTAACCCGAAAAGGTCATGACGTACGAGAAATGCAGGAGTCACGTGTCAGGTGACGGAAGTACCTCCTCACTAGAAGAACAGCCAGCTGCGTCCACTGACGTCTTATGCTACGCCTCAAGTGTCTCACCTACTATGCCGCCTGAAGCACGACAGAGACTAAGGCACACTCAGAACCAGAACGGGACTACAGTAACGTGTGACTAGACAGGGTAACGCCCGTCGGAGTTAGTTCAAGCCCTTGAACACGTGTTCACACACAAGCTCAATGCCTTGAGCCAGGCCTCTAGCTAGTTTTCTCCCCCAGCAGGACGCTACTGCCATGCAAGGGAGCCCACGGAAACTAGCTTACAAACCGTACCTTGGGAACTATCGTACCACCACTCCCAGGTGGGCCAAAATTGGAATGTGTCGACTGGCTATGACTAGTGGAGGCTCACTAGACACAGAACTCTGAAACAGAAGTGCTATAGTACAGACATGCGAGGAAACACTATCGTACGTACTACGAAGCATAGAACACGAGGTAGCATACCAGACTGTCACCTAACTCAAGATAGTCAACTAGACCTGCAACCACAACGATCCTTGAGTTAGAAGACTCGGGTCAAGATCGTCGTACCAAATGGAACAAGCCGCCAATCGGTCTAATCCTAAGCCACAGAAACGACACGACCGCGTAAAATGACACACGGAGACATGAGGGAACACCAAGACCCTCAGTACACATGGATACGCAAACCGAGGTAAGATGATACCTCGAGGCATCCAGAATCATGTCTCGAATTGGACAGAACAGCCGAGACACGCAAGGTCGCCTGTCAACCACTGGGTCATCCCGGTTTTACCAGAACCAGACTATGACGACTCTATAGTAGGAAAGAGAATCCTACTTCAAGCAAGAAAACTCCTGTCTACCTTCTAATGTAGTCTTAGCCCTCATAGGATGTCAAGAGACATCCATAGGACAGTGGGCAGACGACAAGGTCAAGCCAAGACTCTTAAAAACCAAAACCTCAGAAAACAACACCCTGGGGATATGGCAGTCCACCTTTAGGCCGCTATATGGAAGAGGCGGTCGAGGGTTGGGCCGCTACACCCCAACAGGGACAAGACTCTGGCGGTCCTAGACTAGGCCGCTAGAGAACTGTAGCGGTCGAAGAAAGATGCACTACATCAAAGAAACGCATGAAGGTTGGGCCGCTAGAGCCAACTGACATAGACCTCAGACCCGGTCAAAACACACTATGGTGACCTATAATAGGACTGCTACAGTAAAGTGGCGGTCATACACTAGGATATCAACCCGAATCGACAAAGATTGTGGACCCTAGTCAACGACTCCTGGCGCTCCAAGAAAGGGCCGCCAGAGGGAACCGATTGACACGAACATTGAGAAACAACGAACCTTGGCGCACCACCATAGGGCCGCCAAAAGCAAGTGGCGGTCGGAGGTTAGGCTGCCAACCTCAACCGACCTCGAAATCACCGACACACTGAAGGATGTGGCGGTCTATCATGGGGCCGCCAGAGACCTGTGGTGGTCTCTGGAACGACCGCGAAAGCGATACGGCGGGAAAACAAGGGAAAAGGCCGAATCGGCCAGTTCCACGCCCCATTCACGTCTAAACGTAGGGGAAACAGTCCTAAACGATGAAAAACACCTTCCACAAGTCGGAAGGGTCACATGCAACCATTTGTTCGTGAGAAACGGGCGATTCCGACGAATCGATTGAAATTGGGTCACCGGGGTTCCCGGACTCCTACCGGCCCCGAGTTACGACCAATCACGACAAAACTTATGGGAATGTGATCCAGACTTCCCAACGGTTCGTTTGATACTAATTTTACTAAGAATGGTCGCCATTTTCCGACGAACCCTACGAACTCCCAAAATGATGGTTTTACCTAAACGAGCCCAAACTCGCCCGTTCTAGCACCGAACGACGTGAAACTGCAGGGAAAATATAGAGGGGAAGTAGGTGATCCATCTCCCTACCTCCACAGAAGAAACTGTGTGCCGAAGTGACTAAACCACGCCGAAAACCACGTCGCGAGCTCGACCGTCAGCTTTGAATCCACCGTTCGGGATCGCGCCAAAACTGATCCGATCCTCACCCGATCGCGCACCACATGGACCCCACCCCATCGCCACCTCGCCCACGAGCCTCCTCCATCTGTAGCCGGAGTCGGGAGGGCGAGAGAGGAGAGAAAATGGGAGAGAGAGGATGCGGCGGTGAAATGAGAAGGGAGGAGAGAGGAAGGGAAAGAAAAAAAGAAAAGAAATTAGGAATTTTCTTAATTTCTGAAAATCTGATAATTAGCCCGTAAATGGACTAATTCAGAAAAATATGTAAAATAGTCGAAACGATCTTCTCGACGAGTACATCGCAACTGCGGCGCCCACGAGTCGATGAACTGAGAAATAAACTCACCGCAGGGTTCTGTAACTAGTACGAGAGAAAAATCCACACGGATCGTAAAACTCAACTCAAGACCCACAAAAGCGATCCAAAACTCTCCGAAAAGGATCCAAAAGACCTAATAAGAATCCGATAAGAATCCAAGGCATTACACCATTCATCCTGGTGGTGCTAAAATGTATCAAGATCTTAAAAGGAATTTCTGGTGGCCTAACATGAAAAGAGAAATAGCAGATTTCGTGTCTCGCTGTCTCACTTGTCAACATGTAAAGGCTGAACATTTAAGACCCGCATGTAAATTAGACCCCTTGAATATTCCCGAATGGAAATGGGAAGGTATAGGGATGGATTTCATTATGGGTTTACCTAAAATAAGAGGTGGACACGATGGTATATAGGTAATCATAGACCGATTGACTAAGTCTGCACATTTTCTGCCAATAAAAAGTCGATGGTCTGTGGATATTCTAGCAACATTATACATAAGGGAAATTGTCAAATTATATGGTGTCCCTGTCACTATTGTATCGGATAGAGATCCTCGATTCACATCACAGTTCTGGAAGGGTCTATAACATTCTTTAGGGACCGACTGAACTTTAGCACGGCATTCCATCCATAGATTGATGGTCAAACTGAAAGGACAAATCAAGTGGTGGAAGATATGCTCAGAACTTGTGCTATTGATTTTGGAGGAAGTTGGTATGATCACTTACCGCTAGTAGAATTTGCATACAATAATAGCTACCAAGCCAGTATACAGATGGCACCATTTGAAGCTCTGTATGGAAGAAGCTGTCAGTCACCGATATGCTAGAATGAAGTAGGGGAAAGACAATTTCTAGGTCCCGATATTATCAGGGATACTACTGAAAAGATAAAGCTTATTCGAGAAAAGGCTCCAGATGGCACAAGATCGGCAGAAATCTTATTCTGATAATCGAAGACGCAACTTGAAATTTCAAGTGGGAGATCATGTGTATCTTAAAGCTTCTCCAGGTTGTGGTATTTGAAGATTTGGCATTAAAGGCAAGCTTACCCCAAGATTCATTGGCCTATTTGAAATTCTAGAAAGGGTAGGTGAAGTGGCTTATCGACTGGCTTTCCCTCCACAACTAGCAGGAGTTCATGACGTATTTCATGTGTCAATGTTGAAGAAATATGTTTATGATCCTTTCCATGTCATCACCTACGAAAATATGGAGATTAAGAAGGATTTGACATATGAGCAAAAGCCAATCAGGATCCTTGAACGAGAGGTACGTCAACTTCGGAACAAGACTATTCCTGTGGTCAAGATCCAGTGGATAAAGTCAGGAGAAACATGGGAGACGGAGGAAGCTATGCGCAAGAAATATCCAGAGTTATTTAATTGTAAGTACACTCTCCATAAAATCCATATATTGAATTTGGGGACCAAATTCTCTTAAGTGGGGGAGGGTGTAATGACTCGAAAATTTTATAAAATATTTCTGAATTATTAAATATTCTCTAAGAATTTTTAAAGATCAAAATGGATTAATAAATGAATATTGGGTTAAACAAGTCATTATTAAGGCCCAAGTATGATGAACAATTAACATAGCCTATTTGAATAAAGCCCAAAAGGTTTAAAGGACCAAGTCCATGAAGTTTGGCCCATATTCTAGAAGATTAACTAGCTTATTCACGGAATATAAGGATAAATACCCTTTAATAAGATAATTAAGTGGATAATAGAATAAAAGAGTTTGAATCAATTCAAATTCGACGCCCAATGACCTTGGCGGTCTATCGTAAAACTGCTAAAAGACTTGTGACGGACTAGTCCTAGACCGCTATATTCTGTCAGTTCTGTGAGTAGAAGAAAGAGCAAAAAGATTGAATTTGTAAGGTTTTATCACCTAGGGATCGAGATGGGAAGGCTAGTAAACATCTTAAGGACACTCAAAAGTCGATCTAAGGTTTAATAAGGACTCTAGGATCGTTCTAATCCTCAACCCTAGTTAAAACCCTATAAATAGGACCTAGTTTTGACCTGCGCGACTCTTACATTTGGCTCGCGTGGAATCAAGGTAAGGAGATATTATTTTGGGCAAGTTCTTTAGAAGTTTTTATTCCCAATACATAGGACTAACATCCCTCAAAATTTCATGCTAATGAACCGCTACCCTCATACAGAGAACTTAAACACTAGGCGGTCAAGAAAGAGCCGAACCAAGACAATCGGCCTATCGACAAGTCGTCCCACTGAGCTAAGCGATCTAGGACATGGTCGCTTCACTCAGAGACTCAAACGGATAAAACTGCAGGTCCATAAGGACATAGGGGACAAATGGTCTTCCTCAGGACCGCCAGAAGAAGGTAGAGGTCAAGGACTTGACCGCTAGACCCAATCAAACCCCCTACAGTGAAACCGACTCAATCCAGTCAAATGGACCCTAGCAGTCATATACTGAACCGCCAAAGCCAATTAGCGGTCAGGGCTAGGACTGCCAGCCCAACTGACTTAAAAATCTCGAACCAACATAAACAATGGTTAGTGGTCGTCTCTAAGACCGCCAATCCCAGCTTAGCGGTCTATCGCACGACCGTGAAGCCAAACCGACATACGCCCCCTAAAATAGCAGTCTATTGTACGACCGCAGATGAAGATTAGCGGTCAACCACTGAACCGCTAGCCAGAAGAAACGGTCTATCATGTGACCGCGAAGACCTGAACCGACCTACTGTTCGAAAAGCAGAAACGGTCACCTAAGGACCGCTAAAGCCCTAAAAACGGTCTCTGGTAAGACCGCTAAATTGTTACGGCGAGAAAACCAGAGGATTGGCCGATCTCGGCCATTCCACGCCCCAATCGCGTCTAAACGTCGGGGAAACAACCCTAATGCCCATACATGCCTTCCACAACTGGAAGGGGTCCAAACGACACCAAAATCATCAAGAACGGGCGATTCTACCGAATCGACCCAAAATGAGTCACATGGGTTCCCGGGCTTACGCCGGTCCCAAATGACAACCAATTGCGATAAAACCAGCGGGAATGGAAAGCAGACATGCCAAGGATTGAATTAAAACTAGTTAGGTTAGAAACCGTCGCATGGGTAGGCAAACTCGTCTCACACCCCCCAAAGAATGCTTCACCTAAAACAAGATAGAACCCGCTCGTTCTCGCACCGAATAGCGTGAAAACACGGAGGAACATAGAAGAAGAGTAGGGCGTCTATCTCCCTACCTCCACTGAAGTTCTAGTGCACCGAAGCGACTAAACAGCACCGAAGAACCATCGCACGAGCTCGACTATCGGCTTTGAATCCACCGAACGGGATCGTGCCAATCCCACGCTCCATCCGTCACGCCAGCATGCTCCACGATAACTCCACGGCATCTCTACAGCATCCCCGGGCCTCCTCCGTCTGCAGCCGGAGCAGAGGGGGAACAAGGAGAGAGAACGGGAGAGAGAGAGACATGCATGCGAATGAGGACAGAGGAAAGAGAAGGGAAGAATAAAAAGAAAAGGAAAATAGAATTTTCCTAATTTTCATAAATTTTGATTTTTGGTCGGAACATACACTAATTCAGAAAAATATGAAAAAATAGTCTAAACGATCCTCAGATGGAATGTAACGCAACTGTAGCGTCCTCGAGTCGATGAACTCAACAACAAACTCACCACGGGGTTCCGTAACTTGTACAAGAGAAAAACCCACACGGATCGTAAAACACAACTCCGGACCCACAAAAGTGATCCGAAACTCTCTGATAAAGATCTGAAAGACTCAGGGTCTTACAGTCCTCCCCCTCTTACAAGAATTTCATCCTCGAAATTAAAGGAGCTAACAGGGAAGAAGCAGGGAAGAACAAACCCAAACGCTGGCAATAATCACCAATCTCCAACCAACACCTAGAACATGGCAACACAAATCATGAAAAAATACATCTCAGAGGAACACTTCCAGACCACAATCACAGGCACACGCTCTGGATCTCAAGGCAATCGATCCACAGAATGAGCACGGCACCTAAGTGAACCCAAGTCCGACACCTCCGAAACAACGCAACGTCGCTTCCGTCTCGCAGGGAAAGGAGACACGACTCATGCCACGAAAGTAGTTATCAATAAAACACACGGTAAACACAACAAGCATCAGCTTAAACAAAGAAACATAGTCCTCACAGCTGACTAGTCGACAACATCGGCTTCCGCGCCGAGAACAACAAAACTGGCACGAAGAATGCCAACGACAATGTTGTCCCTAGGTCCTCGTATGGACAAGAAGGGGGGTTGAATTGTCCCCACCAAGTGCAATGGTAACTTTTAAAATTTCAACACAGCTAATAAAAACAGATGCCAAAGCAGAGAAAGGTTGCACGAAGTATAAGCAATAAGAAAGTTAATTCTCTCGCGCTTACCGTTCTCACACAATCAAGACAAAATGATAACAATCAAACCACAAGCATACAGATGCGAGACAAGATTTTTAGGTGGTTCGGGACCACGACGGGCTCCCTACGTCCACCCCTCACCGAACCGATGAGGATCCACTCGCTTCAAATGAAGCGCACGAAACTTCTGCTTCAAAAGACATGGAGACATAGTCTCCTACATGATCCTACCACGGATCAACAATCACACACACACTCGCCGCAACACCCGCGGCACAAGAATACCACAACCGTTCGCAGACGGTCAACAGACTCACAGAGTTGAAGTTTCAAAAATAAAGATATGTTCAATACAAACATGCGAACCTGAAGCTAGTGACTCCACTAGACACAAACAAGATCTAGAAAGAAATCTCCATGGAAAGAAAGGGCTGTAGAAATTCTTCTCTAAGCTCCGGGTCGGAAGGAAACCGGATGTTGACGATGTAAACATCCTCGCGTTCCCCTTCTCGTTCCGCTTCTTTTCTTCTTCAATCACGAACTCCAAGAATGATCGGAAGTAGATCAAAACCTTGGATCTTTGCTCAGCTTCTCTCCTTCTCCCTTTCTTCTCCTACAAGACAAATAGAGAACATTAGAAACCCTAAAGATCTCCCAAATTCGTAACTCATATATATGCCAACAATAGAAGCATGAAAAGACCTATAAACCCTTCACCAAACCCATAGAAAACCCCCTAAACATATGTATATTAACCCTAAGGGCAAATGGGTAAGGTTGGCGCACAAATGGATTGGGTTTAGTGGGTTTTCGGATGCATTTCGTGAAGCCTGATTTCATAGTAGAGAATTTCCGGTCGACCGGATTCATTGGGGCGGTCGACGGGGCCAACACCCATTCTATTTTGGGCGTAGCAGAGAAAAACCGGTCGACCGGTTTTACTGGGCCGGTCGACCGGACAGAACTAGGTTCTGTCTGGTTCTAGCCGGTCAACTGGATTAGGGGGGGCAGTCGACCGGTTCTGGTTCTGCACAAGGTAGACCAGAGCAGGTTAAACCCATTTCTTGATGTTTTAAGGGGTAAATGCAAGGGATTGATATGAATGAAGTAAATACATGTTACCCCTATGTGAAAACACCTAGATGAACACTATGAAACCAATTCACAACATGAAAATCTCAATCAAACCAAGCAACAAGCATCCTTATGTTTAATTGACATGAGTGCTCAATGTGATGCTAAGTTTCAACCAATGTTTGCTTTATAAACCCAGAGTTGATTTCACCTTTTAAAACCTCTAAAAGAGTATACAAGAATGCTCTTTGAAGATCAATGAGACACACCTAGCATGAATGACCTATTGACATGAATGTGAGCAAGATGTGAAACCTTCACAACACATGATTAATCAATATGCAAGTTCAACATGTGAAGAATGATATGCGTGGAATGACTCTTGCAATCACAAATGTTATACATAATCACCAAACATCCAAAGCCTTCCATAATGAACAAGATTGAACATTTGTTACCTTTACGACCCCAATGTCAGTTTTGCAATCATAGATCTTACCATTCCATTTTTGGTGATCATTGTGTGGGATTTTCAACCTGTTTGGTCTTGTTGATGACACGGTACATGTTCATCCAATCCTTTGACTTCAAGAGGGTATTCACCATGAATTTTAGTCCTGCAAAGCAAAGTTATCATATCATGCGCGAGATCCTTGAATAACCATTCATTCATCAATTGATGTTTTGCATACCACATGCATACAAGCATGCACACAAGTTTTGTCAACATTAAAACTAAACCATCAAACTCACCAAGGGGTCCAACAATCTCCCCTTTTTTGATGATGACAAAACATGCAATTGTGTGCCTAACATTTGACAGCAAACCAGAACGTGCGTTTGTGCATGGTTCAGATTAGGGATTGATAATGCCACTTGGAGATGATATTAACAATGCCAATGACAACGTTATGCACACATGTTGACAACGTTGTACACACATGTTCTCCCCCTTTTTGTCTGCACAAAAAAGCAAGCATGCAAGCAAAGACAAGCAAGCATGTAAATATGTATAGCTCCCCCTCAGTGGGAGAAAAGGATAGTAAATGAGTTCTTGATTCAAGTCAAAATGTGAGACATGATGCATAATCAAAAAAGGTAGTGCATATATAAACTAGAAGCACGGCATAAACCATGATAAGAATAAATTCAAGCTATACAAACATCACAATAATACCCGAGTGAAATATGTGGAAATGAGCAATGAACTTCAAACATATATGGATATTGACAGAATTTCTAGAAAATAATAGAGGGTTTATTTCATTTCTACAATTTCATTTAGATCCTCGACTTTTGGTAGCTTCGCACAATCCCCTTATTTTTTTTAATTTGATTTCACCGTTCGACGCGAGTCACCTCATATGTCTCAATGGGGTTTCCCGGCTACTAGGATTCATCACAATTTTCTTGTGGATTTTAGCTTCGCTTTTCGACGCGAGTTTCCTCCTTTGTTTCAGGGGGGATTCCCGGCTACTCGGTTCCACATTCCACTTATTGAATGGGGTTGGCAGCTTTTTCCTCACGAGTACTCTTCATTTCCATGTAGAAATTTAATTTCCCTTAAAGTGTTGAAAAGAAGTTCTGAAATCCTGATTAATAAAAGTCATATGCATTATCTTGTGCAAGGTGTGTGGGTAATTGATATGTATGCAGAACATGAATTTGTCAAAAACATAGCCAGGACTCCCCCTAAATGTATGCACAATTGAAAACAGTTCCTCCTCCTTTGTATATGTCATGATTCACAAATGATCAAAATCAAAGTATTTTATTTAACAAGGAAGTGAGGTCTTAGAAGATTTTCAAGAAATAGTTTTTTAGAAATATATATATACATGCAGTCAAGCAAGGATATGAAAGTAAAGTCATGCAAGATGATTTCCGGTACGTGGCGAAGAACATAGGTCCGAAGACCAGCATCGTGCATGAGGAATGCTTCTAGCTAGACATAATCCAACCTTCTGCAATCGCCATTTGATATACCGGAAAATCATGCCATTAAGGCACAGTTACTCATTCAAACAGCAAATTCCAAGTTCTCTTCTGATTTGAGTGAATTTTTCAGGAGTTAAGGGTTTTGTGAGAATGTCTGCAAGTTGATTTTCTATATTTACATGCAAAAGTTTAAAATGACCCTTACTCACATGATCTCACAAGAAGTGATGTCTAATCTCTATGTGTTTTGTGCGAGAGTGCAAAACAGGATTTTTGGATAGATTAATCGCAGAAGTGTTATCACAAAGAATGGGCGTGTCATTTAAGGAAATGCCAACGTAAATTAATTGTTGTTGGATCCAAAGCACTTGGGCTACACAACTACCTGCCACCATGTCACGCCCCGAGCTTTTATGACAGCAGAAGACTCGCTCGAGGAACGTGAACAGCTCGCATGGTAAGCCTCTTGCAAGCAAGAATGATCAGAGCGCGAGACAATCACACACATAAATGCAATTGCACAATATTTAAATCAAACCTCTAACTTATTTCATTGATAATCAATATTCAAAATAAAATAACTTTCAACTTCTTTCAATCTATCAGACTCAAGAAATAGGAAAATTACATAGACTCAACCTAAACAATATAGACTTTCCTAAGTCATCACTCTCATCTTGACAACACTTTCATTCGCTCTCGGACCCGCTACTTGTATAACCCAAATCCGAATTCGAATCACTTTCATTTCCTGAAAAGAATGAAAATAGGTAATGAGCACACTTGCCCAGTAGGTATCTTCGCATCAACATGAAGGCATCATTAAAGTAATTAATATTTTAGCACTTGAAGAAATAAGGTGAAATCATGCGAATACCCAAAGCAACAAAGACGATCGTTTAAGATAGAATGAGAGCAAGTATGAGCTAGCAAGAGTGTAACAAGAACATGTTATGACCTTTCAAGAACAAGAATGTAATGTACTAGCAAGCCACGTAATCATCACTCCAGTATCTTTTGCTTATGAGCAAGTACTTCGTGAATGTCTTTGGAATGTCAAGTCATGTACAAGAAAGTCATGTCGTGCCGTGGATCTTCACTTATTTATAGAGAAAGTACTCCCAGCGTAATGCGACGCCAGTAGCATCATACCCCATGGTTTATAATAGTATGTTTCTGGCAATCAGCCGAGGGGACTAGCATAGAGCCCTTGAACACAATCAATGCTCGATCGCATCTTCAAGTATAAATCAAGCTACTTCCACGCATGTAACAATAAAGTATGGCCAAGAATGTACAATTCAATAAGTTCATGATAACACTACTCAATGAATGAACGCTTCAATTTAATAATGCGAGAGTCAAGAATGACTTAAACAAGGTTATGCTTATGGAAATAAATCGGCAGCATAACGGTACATTTCTTTAACTTTTATTTCATTATATTAAGCCTCTTTGGATAATATGGCAAGTTCTAGATCATCAATAATCCATCAAGAAACTTTGGAACATCAACCCTTGGGTCAAACCTCGGGTTAAGCACTCAAACAATGTGACGGTCAAGGACTGGGCCGTTACATGATGTGACGTTCCAGTATTCAGCCGTTACATTAGTCTGAATCCAGAAATAGTAAAATAGACTTAGTGAAATATGACGGTCTTATATTGGACCGTTAGATACTCCTGACGGTCCAGTATAGGTCTGTTACATTGTTAGAACCAGAAACACCGATAGTGTAAAATCCTAAATGGGCTTTAATGGTACAACCAACTCGGCGTCCTAGTGGGAATCCCAGGCTCGCGGAGAATTACGGAGGCGTTGAAACAAGATTTCCTAGTCCATTGGAAGGAATATCTAATAGAGAAGTCCTCATGTCCAAGAATAATGTTGCTATAGTGCAAAGTGTGAACTAATGGACAACATACCGGAATATGTGTCATGTACTTAAAGAAATGACTCTATTGATAGAGAGAATGTGTAACAATATGAAATCTTGATAAAACTCCGTCAATACATCATTTAAAATCATGGAGTTAATACAAACTATAGTGCTTTAGCATGAAATTAACATATCCTTAAAATAATTCAAGATGCTTTTAACATGCGATACTTAATCATGAACCAATGAATAAATTTAAGGTCATATCAACATGTCAAACTTAGATAACTAGGCATATTTATAAGTTAATGTGACTGTTCTTCAATTCTGTCTACAGTTACTCTGACGGTCGAGAATGGGGGCGTCACAGTTATTGTGACGATTTATCGTGGGACCGTTACAGTGTTGTAACGTACCGAGTTTGGGCCGTCAGAGATAACAGAGAAATTTAAAAACAATAGAAGGTGTGACGGCTTGTCATAAGGCCGTTTGATCATTGTGACGGTCTTACCTTGATGCGTCAGATAGTCTGCTGGCAGAAAAGAAAAAAAAATCTAAGGTTTCAACTTACATCATGTCTGGAAATCATATATAAACTTCCACATGATAGAGTGAAGTCTAACCTACTAGTATGCATGGGTTTTCTGTGAATTTGACAAGAGAGTTCCTTTTTAACTTAGTTAGGGTTAAGAGTATACATGTATGCATGTCCTACTAAAACATGAAATTCATGATCTATGATGCATGAAATCAATCAAAACCAGAGGGCTTTTATCCCTAACAAGATGTTTTTACCAATCATGAGATGACCTACCTCTTAACTAGACTTTAAGCTTCTAATTTGAGTCTGAAAAACCGTGCCCTAGTTCTCCTTTTCCAGTGATTTTCCAGTAATTTCCTACTGCTCTAACTCCACGACCTCTTGACCTAAAGGTGTGAAATTTTGAGAGTAAGAAGATGAAACTAAGGTGAACAAAAAGTTCTAAAGGATTGAGCTCTAATTACCTCGTTTAGACGTCCTAATCTCTTGATCTTCAGGGGTCTTGCGTCAATTTCTTGAGTTATTATGGTCGAACCAGCAACTTTGGAAGCTTCAATCTCCTTGGTTGCTTGATCTCCTAACATGACATTTAAAGAACTATTAGTCTAAAGTATACTAAACAAAATCCTTTAAAGAACTTACCCGAAATTATGACTCCTCACCTTGATTCTTCACGAGCCAAAAGTAAGGGTCGCTCAGTTTAGAACTAGGTCCTATTTATAGGGTTTTGGCTAGGGTTTGAAGATTAGATCAAATCCAGAGTCCTTAATTTGCCAGAACCTAATCCCTAAGAGTCCTTAGTAATGTTATAATTTCTCCCAAGTTGATCTCTTGCAGATAGGATCCCAAAGGTCTAATCTTTTTGCTCGTTCTTTCATTCACGGAACTAACAGGGTGTAACGCATCAAGACTGGTGCGTTACGTGCATGTGGCGGTCGCACGATAGACCGCTACATCCAACGTGCACAGAATTCAACATAAGTCAAACTCTTTTGTTAATTATTCATATTATTATCCATAAAAATGACATTTATCCTTAAAATACGTAAATATGCTAAATAACCTTCTAGAATATGGGCCAAACTTAATGGGCTTGGTCCTTAAACCTTTTAGATTTTATTTAAATAGGCTAGGTTAATTATTTAACACAATTGGGCCTTATAATGACTTATTATTTCAATAATCTATTTATTAATCTAGTTAGTCTTTATAAATTCCTAATAAATTCTAGAAAATTCTACAAATAATCTAGAAATTATTATATAAATTCTGGGGCACTATACCCTCCCCCACTTAGAAGAATTTGATCCCCAAATTTAATACATGGATTATGAAGAGTGTACTTACAGTTAAAATAGTTCTGAGAATCTTATCCGCATGGCTGCTTCGTTTTCCCATGTTGCTTCGTATGGCCATGTTTTCTTCCATTGAATCTTGACCATAGGAATAAATTTATTTCTTAGTTGACGCACTTCCCGTTCCAGAATCTTTATTGGCGTTTGCTCGTACGTCATATCCTTCTGAATCTCCAGATTGTCATAAGTGATAATATGGTCAGGATCATATACATACTTTTCAATATAGAGACGTGAAATATGTCATGAACTCCTGCTAATTGTGGAGGTAAAGCCAGTTTGTGGGCCACTTCACCGACCCTTTCAAGAATTTCAAACGGGCCAATGAATCTTGGAGTTAGCTTGCCCTTAATGCCAAATCTTCGAATACCACGACCTGGAGAAACCTTAAGATACACATGGTCTCCTACTTGAAATTCCAAGTCGCATCTTCGATTATCAGTATAAGATTTCTGCCTATCTTGTGCCATCTTTATTCTCTCTTGAATGAGCTTGATCTTCTTTATAGAATCCCTGATAATATCGGGGCCTAGGAATTGTCTTTCCCCTATTTCATTCCAACATATTGGTGATCGATAACTTTTTCCATATAGAGCTTCAAAAGGTGCCATTTGTATGCTGGCCTGATAACTATTGTTATATGCAAATTCTACTAGAGGCAAGTGATCATGCCAACTACCTCCAAAATCAATAACACAAGCCCTGAGCATGTCTTCTACCACTTGATTCGTTCTTTCTGTCTGACCATCAGTTTGTGGATGAAAGGCTGTGCTGAAATTCAATCTAGTCCCTAGTGACTGTTGTAGACCCTTCCAAAACTGTGATTTGAATCGAGGATCTCTATCAGATATAATAGTGACTGGGATACCATATAATTTAACAATTTCTCTTATGTATAATGCTGCTAGGATATCCACAGACCATCGACTTTTGATTGGTATGAAATGTGCAGATTTAGTTAATCGGTCTATGATTACCCATATACCATCGTGTCCACCTCTTGTCTTAGGTAACCCCATAATGAAATCCATCCCTATACTCTCCCACTTCCATTCAGGAATATTCAAGGGATGCAGTTTACCTGCGGGTCTAAAATGCTCTGCCTTTACTTGTTGACAAGTGAGATAGCGAGACACGAAATCAGCTATTTCTCTCTTCATGTTGGGCCACCAGAAATTTCTTTTGAGATCCTGATACATTTTTGTACTACCTGGGTGAATGGTATACCTGGATTTATGTGCTTCTTCTAGAATCAATTTCTTTGTATCCTCATGATCCGGTACACATACTCGGTCTTTAAATAGCAATCTTCCATCCTTAATAGAAAATCCGGCCTTTGTTCAACATTGGTCCTGATCTCCAATAATATAGGATCATCATTTTGCAGTTTGACCAGATCTTCTATTAATGTAGGTTGAGCTTGAATATTAGCTAGGAAACAATCTTCTTCCTGTCAATATCTAAGATCAACTAAGTAAATTGAGGAATAAGATTAGTCATACTAATCATGAGACTTGATAGCATACCCATTGGTTTTCTGCTGAGTGCATCTGCTACAGCATTAGCCTTGCCAGGATGATATTGAATAGTAAAATCAAAGTCTTTGAGATATTCTAACCACCTCCTCTGCCTCATATTTAGCTCCTTTTGAGAAAATAAGTACTTCAAGCTTTTGTGGTCCGAGTAGACCGTGAACTTTTCTCCATAGAGATAATGACGCCAAATTTTCAAGGCGAAAATGACAGCTGCTAATTCGAAATCATGCACAGGATAATTTTCCTCGTGACGCTTCAATTGCCTTGAAGAATAACAGATTACTTTTCCATTTTACATGAGGACACATCCTAGGCCAATGCCAAATGCATCCGTATGTATTTCGAATCCACCACCTTCCATCGATAGTGTTAGAATATGAGCTGTAGTAAGATGATTCTTAAGAGTTTGAAAACTCTTTTCACATTCCTCTAACTAGACAAAATGATTTTCTTTTCTCGTGAGTCTAGTTAAAGGAACTACAATCTTCGAGAAATCCTTAATGAATCTTCTATAATAACCAGCTAGACCCAGAAAACTTTGTACTTCGATACGGTCGTTGGCCGGTTCCAATTCTTGACGGCTTCTACCTTAGAAGGATCTACAACGATACCTTCTTTTGAAATAATGTGGCCTAGGAATGAAACTTCCTTGTGCCAGAATTCACACTTATTAAGCTTGGCATAAAGTTTATGTTCTCTAAGTGTTTGCAAAGCTATCTTCAGATGTTCTTCATGTTCTTCCTTTGTCTTGGAATATATCAAGATGTCATCGATGAAGATGAGGATGAATTAGTCTAGATATGGCTGGAAAACACTGTTCATAAGTTGCATAAATGCTGTTGGGATATTTGTTAACCCGAACGGCATTACCACGATTCATAGTGGCCCTAACGACTTCGAAAAGCCGATTTATAAATGTCTTCTTCTTTAATTCTAAGCTGATGATAACCTGATCTGAGGTCAATCTTAGAGAAATATTTTGCTCCTGAAAGCTGATCAAAGAGCTCATCTATACGCGGCAACGGATACTTGTTTTTGATTGTAAGTTGATTCAATCGCCAGTAATCGATGCATAGCCTGAGAGAACCATCCTTCTTTTTGACAAATAGAACCGGCGCACCCCAAGGGGATGTGCTAGGTCTGATAAAGGCCTTATCCAGTAGTTCCTGCAACTGCTTCTTTAGTTCTTTGAGTTCTGTGGGGGACATCCTGTAAGGGGCTATAGAAACAAGTGCTGCTCCTGGAATGAGTTCAATAGTGAAGTTTACTTCCCTCTCGGGTGGTAAACTGGGTAATTCGGATGGGAACACATCAGGGAACTCATTTACAATAGGAATGTCTGCTAAGATAATCTCCTTGGATTTGGTAACAATGACAGAAGCAAGAAAAGCTTCACATCCTTGCGAGATAAGTTTGCAAGCGTGAAGAGAAAATATGATAGTAGGATGCTTCTTGTACTTGATGCCAAGGAAGGAAAATCTTGGAAGATCGGGCTTTCGAAAGGATATAACCCTATTTCAGCAATTGATATAAGCATCATGATCTACAAGCCAATCTACCCCTAAAATGGCATCATAACCTTTCATGTCAAGGCATACTAAGTTTTCGGGGAGATTATGACCTTGTACTATCACTTCGCTATCAGGATAATAGTCGGTAAGCTTTGTTCCAGAACCTAAGGGTGTGGTAATAGCGAGATCTCAAGGTAAGTATAATGTTTTTGCAAAAGTAGTGGAGATAAAAGAATGAGAGGCACCAGTATCAAATAGCACAAATGCAGGATGAGAACAAATTTGAAGAGTACCTTCCATAAGCCCACCATCCTTGGGCCCTTCCTCTTCTTTTAAGACGGCATTGAGGCGAGCCTGCCTCCTACGTCCTCCACCAAATGATTGGTCTTTCATAAGGGGGCAATCTGGCATGCGATGCTCCATGCTTCCACAACGTAAATAAGCGCCGAGGCGCTTCCAGCATTCCTCAGCCGAATGGCCAAATTTTTCGCAAAACGTGCAAGCTGTATAAACTTGCTCCTTCTCTTCATTGACTTTCTTTTACTTATGGGAACTTCCACCATTCCCATTCCTGAATCTTTTCTTACTATCACGGCTTTTGTAGGGCTCTGTGATGCTGAACTTTTCTTTCTTATAACGCCAATCTGAGTGTCCGTTGGATTTTTCTCCTTTCCCTTTTAAATTTTTGACCTTCTCTAAGGTCCTTTCACACAAATACGCTCGTTGAACCATTTCCGCATAAGTACGGATGTTTTGAGTCCCGAGCTACTGAATGAAACCGGGCCGTAACCCGTCTATGAACCGATTTGCCTTCAATAAATCGGTGCTGATAAGATGCGGTGCGTAAGGTGCAAGCCTTGAGAATTACAGTTCATATTCGGCAACTGTCATCATTCCTTGCCGAAGAGCGGCAAACTCCATAGCCTTTCTCTCTTTTACGTGCTCAGAAAAGTACTTGGCACGGAATAGGGTAAGAAAACCATCCCAGGTATGAGGGGCATTGGCCGGAGGTGCCAGAACCGACTTCCACCATGTGCGGGCATCTTTGTTGAGTTGAAAGGTTGCGAGACGCACCTTCTCTTGATCGGTGCATTGGATAACATCAAAGATACGATTCATTTCATCTATCTAGTTCTCTACCTCGTCAGGATTAGAAGAACCGTAGAAACGCGAAGGGTTTAAGCTCCAAAAGTTGCGATGCAAATCACCAGCCCTTGCTCCTGCGCCAGCTTGCGCCATGGTTTGTAATGCATGTGTAAGGCCAGCAATAGTTTGTTGCATACCATTCCAATCTACGCGATGAGCCATGGTAATAATAAGGTACCTGAGAGAAAAATAACAACTTGTTATTTCTCGTGAAACTGGAAGGAAAAATCAATCTTAAAACTAATTAACTATCTTATCCCGGGTTCTACCCAATTCTCACATGGGTGTGCAAATTTCTTCCTTAGTTCATAGGTAGGGGTCCTTAAACCTTGGACTTATCCTATGACATGACTCTTCTTCCTAAGTCCTGAGACTTAGGCTCTGATACCAACTTAACTGTCACGCCCCGAGCTTTTATGACAGCGGGAGACTCGCTCGAGAAACATGAACAGCCGGCATGGTAAGCCTCTTGCAAGCAAGAATGATCAGAGCGCGAGATAATCACACACATAAATGCAATTGCACAATATTTAAATCAAACCTTTAACTTATTTCATTGATAATCAATATTCAAAATAAAATAACTTTCAACTTCTTTCAATCTATTAGACTCAAGAAATAGGAAAATTACATAGACTCAATCTAAACAATATAGACTTTCCTAAATCTTCACTCTCATCTTGACAACACTTTCATTCACTCTCGGACCCGCTACTTGTATAACCCGAATCCGAATTCGAATCACTTTCATTTCCTGAAAAGAATGGAAATAGGTAATGAACACACTTGCCCAGTAGATATCTTTGCATCAACATGAAGGCATCATTAAAGTAATTAACATTTTAGCTCTTGAAGAAATAAGGTGAAATCATGCGAATACCCAAAGTAACAAAGACGATCGTTTAAGATAGAATGAGAGCAAGTATGAACTAGCAAGAGTGCAACAAGAACATGTTATGGCCTTTCAAGAACAAGAATGTAATGTACTAGCAAGCCACGTAATCATCACTCTAGTATCTTTTACTTATGAGCAAGTACTTTGTGAATTTCTGTGGAATATCAAGTCATGTAAAAGAAAGTCATGTCGTGCCGTGGATCTTCACTTATTTATAGAGAAAGTACTCCCAGCGCAATGCGACACCAGTAGCATCATACCCCATGGTTTATAATAGTATGTTTCTGGCAATCAGCCGAGGGGACTAGCATAGAGCCCTTGAACATAATCAATGCTCGATCGCATCTTCAAGTATAAATCAAGCTACTTCCACGCATGTAACAATAAAGTATGGCTAAGAATGTACAATTCAATAAGTTCATGATAACACTACTCAATGAATGAACGCTTCAATTTAATAATGCGAGAGTCAAGAATGACTTAAACAAGGTTATGCTTATGGAAATAAATCGGCAGCATAACGGTACATTGCTTTAACTTTTATTTCATTATATTAAGCCTCTTTGGATAATATGGCAAGCTCTAGATCATCAATAATCCATTTAGAAACTTTGGAACATCAACCCTTGGGTCAAACCTCGTGTTAAGCACTCAAACAATGTGACGGTCCAGGACTGGGCCATTACATGATGTGACACTCCAGTATTCAGCCGTTACATTAGTCTGAATCCAGAAATAGTAAAATAGACTTAGTGAAATGTGACGGTCTTATATTGGGCCGTTAGATGCTCCTGACGGTCCAGTATAGGTCCGTTACATTGCTAGAACCAGAAACACCGATAGTGTAAACTCCTAAATGGGCTTTAATGGTACAACTAACTCGGCGTCCTAGTGGGAATCCCAGGCTCGCGAAGAATTACGGAGGCCTTGAAATAAGATTTCCTAGTCCATTGGAAGGAATATCCAAAAGAGAGGTCCTCATGTCCAAGAATAATGTTCCTATAGTGCAAAGTGTGAACTAATGGACAACATACTAGAATATGTGCCATGTACTTAAAGAAATGACTCTATTGATAGAGAGAATGTGTAACAATATGAAATCATGATAAAACTCCGTCAATACATCATTTAAAATCATGGAGTTAATACAAACTATAGTGCTTTGGCATGAAATTAACATATCCTTAAAATAATTCAAGATGTTTTTAACATGCGATACTTATCATGAACCAATGAATAAATTTAAGGTCATATCAACATGTCAAACTTAGATAACTAGGCATATTTATAAGTTAATGTGACTGTTCTTCAATTCTGTCTACGGTTACTCTGACGATCGAGAATGGGAGCGTCACAGTTATTATGATGGTTTATCGTGGGACCGTCACAGGGTTGTAACGCACTGAGTTTGGGCCGTCAGAGATAACAGAGAAATTTAAAAACAACAGAAGGTGTGATGGCTTGTCGTAAGGCCGTTAAATCATTGTGACGGTCTTACCTTGATGCGTCAGATAGTCTGCTGGCAGAAAAGAAAAAAAAATCTAAGGTTTCAACTTACATCATGTATGGAAATCATATATAAACTTCCACATGATAGAATGAAGGCTAACCTACTAGTATGCATGGGTTTTCTGTGAATTTGACAAGAGAGTTCCTTTTTAACTTAGTTAGGGTTAAGAGTATACATGTATGCATGTCCTACTAAAACATGAAATTCATGATATATGATACATGAAATCAATCAAAATCAGAGGGCTTTTATCCCTAACAAGATGTTTTTACCAATCATGAGATGACCTACCTCTTAACTAGGCTTTAAGCTTCTAATTTGAGTCTGAAAAACCGTGCCCTAGTTCTCATTTTCCAGTGATTTTCCAGCAATTTCCTGCTGCTCTAACTTCACGACCTCTTGACCTAAAGGTGTGAAATTTTGAGGGTAAGAAGATGAAACTAAGGTGAACAAAAAATTCTAAAGGATTGAGCTCTAATTACCTCGTTTAGACGTCCTAATCTCTTGATCTTCAGGGGTCTTGCGTTCAATTTCCTGAGTTATTATGGTCGAACTAGCAACTTTGGAAGCTTCAATCTCCTTGGTTGCTTGATCTCCTAATATGAAATTTGGAGAACTATTAGTCTAAAGTATACTAAACAAAATCCTCTAAAGAACTTACCCGAAATTATGACTCCTTACCTTGATTCTTCACGAGCTAAAATTAAGGGTCCCTTAGTTCAGAACTAGGTCCTATTTATAGGGTTTTGGCTAGGGTTTGAAGATTAGATCAATTCCAGAGTCCTTAATTTGCCAGAACCTAATCCCTAAGAGTCCTTAGTAATGTTATAAGTTCTCCCAAGTTGATCTCTTACAGATAGGATCCCAAAGGTCCAATCTTTTTACTCGTTCTTTCATTCACGGAACTAACAGGGTGTAATGCATCAAGACTGGTGCGTTACGTGACTGTGGCGGTCGCACGATAGACCGCTACATCTAACGTGCACAGAATTCAACATAAATCAAACTCTTTTGTTAATTATTCATATTATTATCCATAAAAATAGTATTTATCCTTAAGATACGTAAATAGGCTAAATAACCTTCTAGAATATGGGCCAAACTTAATGGGCTTAGTCCTTAAACCTTTTGAATTTTATTTAAATAGACTAGGTTAATTATTTAACACACTTGGGCCTTATAATGACTTATTATTTCAATAATATATTTATTAATCTATTTAGTCTTTATAAATTCCTAATAAATTCCAAAAAATTCTACAAATAATCTAAAAATTATTATATAAATTCTGGGGCACTACACGCCATGTACTCGGCTTCGGCAGTTGACAATGCCACATTATTTTGTTTCCTAGAGGCCCATGAGACCATGCAACCTTCAAGAAATTGACAGTACCTGCTTGTGCTCTTACGATCCACTAAACACCCAGCATAATCGGAATCCATGTAAGCTACCAAATCAAAAGTGCAGCTACGTGGAAACCAAAGACCAAGATCTGTGGTGCCTAGCAAGTATCTGAAAATCCTTTGGACTGCTAACATGTGTGAATTTTTAGGATCAGATTGAAATCTTGCACACATGCAAACACTAAACATGATATCCGACCTACTAGCAGTAAGTACAATAAGGAACCAATCATTCCTCTAAAAAGTTTCTGATCGACAGACTTATCTTCTTCATCTTTCTTCAATTTCACTGTTGTAGACATCAGCGTCTTTTGTGACTTTGCATTGTCGAATTTGAATTTCTTGATGAGCTCCTTTGTGTATTTCCTTTGGTTGATGAAGATTCCATCTTTTTGTTGCTTCACCTGCAAACCCAAAAAATATGTCAACTCCCCCATCAAACTCATCTCAAACTCTCCCTGCATCAATTTTATAAAGTCATCATTCAATGAATCAGAAGTGGCTCCAAAAATAATGTCATCAACGTAGACCTGAACAATAAGTATGTGTTTATTGTTACTTTTAATGAAAAGAGTTTGATCTATATTACCTCTCTGGAAGCCATTTTCTGAAAGAAAAGTACTTAGCCTTTCATACCACACACGGGGGACTTGTTTCAGACCATAAAGTGCTTTGTCAAGTTTGAATACATGGTCCGGATGCTTCTCATCTTCAAAACCTGGTGGCTACTCAACATAGACGTCCTCCTTCACTACACCATTCAAAAATGCACTTTTAACGTCCATTTGAAAGAGTTTTATATTCCTAGAGCATGCAAAGGTAAGTAATATTCTAACAGCCTCAAGCCTAGCCACGGGTGCAAATGATTCATCAAAATCAATTCCTAATTCTTGACTATAGCCTTGGGCTACAAGCCGGGCTTTATTCCTAATCACCACCCCTTGATCACTAAGTTTGTTTTGAAAAACCCACTTAGTTCTTATCACCGGGTGGTTCTTAGGTCTAGGCACAAGAAACCACACCTCATTCCTTTAGAATTGGTGTAATTCCTCCTGCATAGCCAAGATCCAGAAATTATCATTTAATGCTTCATTTACAGATTTGGGCTCAATATCAGAAAGAAATGCAAGATTATCAATTTCTTCAACTTCCCTGATTGAAGCCCTTGTTCTTATGCCTTGTTCCACGTCTCCTATGACATTATCTTGTGGATGGTCCTTGTGGAACGTCCATTACTTGGGGAGCTCCTTATTTTGAGTTGGAGCTTCATCATTCTTGTTGTAATCCTCATTTTGGGTTGGAGCTTCATCATTCTTGTTGCTCGACTCTACTTGATCCACATCTTGATTTTCATTATCTTTCTTTTCTTCTCCATCTTCATGCCTTATATCAAGAAAATGATTATCTTTGTCAGACATTCTTAAGGTGTATTCATCAATGATCACATGAGGGCTTTCCTCTACCACAAGAGTACGTAGGCTATATACTCGATATGCTCTAGATGATGAAGAATAACTAAGAAATATACCTCTATCACTTTTTATGGCAAATTTCTCCAAATAATCTTTAGAATTATTCAAGATGAAACATGGAGAACCAAAAGGTTTAAGATATGCAATATTCGGCTTCTTACCTTTGTACAGCTCATATGAAGTTTTCTTGAGTATAGGTCTTACCATGGCTCGATTGATGATGTAGCAGGCCGTGCTTACCGCCTCGGCCCGGAAACACCTTGGTAAGCCATTTTCTGCAAGCATTGTCCTCGCCATCTCCACGAGCATCTTATTCTTTCTTTCCACGACTCCGTTTTGTTGTGGGGTTCGAGGTGCTGAAAAGTTGTGTGTAAACCCCTATTTCCTGCAAAAATCATCAAAGTCATGGTTATCAAACTCTCTTCCATGATCACTTCTAATTGCTTTAATTTGATACCCCTTATCAGTTTGTACGTTCCTGCAAAGATCTTTGAACTCCTGTAAAGCATCATTCTTATGGGTTAAAAATAATACCCAAGTGAATCTTGAGTAATCATCTACAATAACAAACCCATAAAGTTTCCCTCCAAGACTGTATGTGCTAGTGGGACCAAATAAGTCTAGGTGAAGGAGTTCAAGGGGTCTAGTGGTGGTGACAATGTTTTTAGATTTAAAATCATAAATGCTTTGCTCTATTCAAAAGGGGATCAAACTACATGTGCTGCGGGGCATACCCCTGTGTTACATTTAAAAAAAAAGAGAGAGAAATTAAGGGATGCAACGCTTAGTCGATGTCCCTGAAGATGTCCTCGAGAGGGAGGATCCCGACGCAAGGGAAGTTCATCATATCGCACAGTCGGCCCCTCAATCCCTCAAGACGGGCGAGCTCCGCTTCGACGGACACCATTTCAACGTCGGCGACGGCAAGAGCTTCCCTCTCCTCTGCCACCGCCCTTTCCGCCTCGGTGAGGCCAAGTTTAGCCGCAGCGAGATAGCCCTCCAACTTCTCGATCCGGCTCTTGAAGGAACGAACGCTGCCTTCACCTTCCTCTAAGGCCTTTCCGTGGCATTCTCTACTGTGGCGTCGGGCCTTTAGGGTCTGCAGATATTCGTCTGCCTGAGCATCAAGGGTGGCACGTTCGTCAGGAGCCTGGGTCTCCAGGAACTCGCGGCGCTTGACATACTTCAGCAGCAGCAGAACCCACCGCGACTATTCTCCCAGCGGGCAGCTGAGCACTTGCAACGCCCCGGTCAACTGCACCACTATAGTATGCACCTCCCTATATGACAGAGAGGGGTCGGCGAGGAGCATGGTTCGTAGAGTGATCAGCATTTGGCGTACTGGCGCTTCTCATGACATATGGCTGACTGAGGGCGCTACCGGAGGAGTGAATTCCACGGTGCTGTCCACCTCTGCCCACAGGTCGGTATCGGCCGCCACTGAAGATGAAGGAAGGGCGAGGGTCAAGTCGCCCGGCCGGCGTAGCTCGACGAGAGACTCTTGGCCAACCACTGCCTGGGGAATAGAAGAGACCATTGCCGAAGCCTCTAGTGCCCCCATCCTTTGGAGTTCCCCTGCCCCCTCTGCCTCCGCCTGGCCCGACCCTGCCACTGCTCCAAGGGGCAGGGGTGCAGGGGCCGTCACCTCGGCTAGAGGAGGAGCTTCGAGTAAGGCCAAGCCCGAAGTCGCCACCCATGAACTCCTCGCTCGCGGCTGAGATCCCTCCAGATGCGCACGGAGCCCCGCAAATATCTGCTGTAAGAGCGGGTCCTCCATCTGAGCCGGGAGTTTCGGGAAGGGCGGAAGCTGAACCACCAGCTGGGGTAAACGTCCCGCTTCCACGAGCGCCGCCAGGCTCTCTCTCTCCAAGCCCAAGACTGGAGCCGGCCCCTCCACCGCTATCGGGCCAATGCTCGGTCTCCGTTTGGCCACGGCCTTCCAGATACGGCCATGCGCCTTCCCGATATCGGCATCGCCTGACCATGGGAATGGGAATCAGCTATTCACCATCTAAAATAAACCATGCAAAAAGGGAGACCGCGGAGCCCACATACTCACCTCAGCCGCTGGGACGATGCTACCCTCAGGCGCGATCTCCCCCTCCTCCAGAGGCTCGCCCGCCGCTCTGGTAGTACCAGAGGGCTCCACGAGCGTTTCCTCTCGAAGGGCGTCGAGTAAAAGAGCCAACTTGCCCATGCCGACATCGACCCCCGTTGGGCGGTCGATCAGCGTAGCCGGGGCAGCCTCCTCTGCGACCTCAAGTTCGGCCGGTTCTTGAAAATCCTAAAAAAGGGGGGGGGATAAGGTCGTCAGTCAATCACAAAAAAAGGGAAGGGAGAGCCGGCCCAAACAAGCTCGCACTCACAGCGGTCTTCCCCACAAGGCTCGGGGGGGCAACAAGTAAGGGGGCCCCGAAGACTGGCTCGGGTGGCTCCGATGCCCCGGACACGCCCTCGTCAGGAGCTGCTTCGTCGGAAGAGTAGTTATAATCTACCTCTTCCCCAGACGGAGACTCGACCGCCGTCGGCTCGGCCTGGGCCGGCAGAGGAGCTTCCACCTCAGAGTCTCTGTCTAGCACGTCCTCCCTCGGGCTAGGCGAGGCTCGCACTCCAGTCTTCTTCCTCCTCACATATATCAGCGTCGTCGGGAGGTCGGGATTAGGCCCCAATGACTCGCTGGCCACCGCGGCAACGCCTGTCATGCAAAAGAAGATAAGCCATGGTGAATCTACTGGCCCCCAGGATAAAAAAAAGGGGAGCTAACCGTATAGTCGAAAATAATTACCCCCTTCAGTTCCTGCGACACGAGATGACCCACGGGCTCCCTCAACAGGCAAAGCCTTATCGGGAGTCCCAGCCGTACCCTCGCCCGTGAGATAGAAGCGCATCGTCGCCATGCGTGAATCCGAGGCCAACTCGGGAGGCCGGTCGACCGCAGACGACACGGGCGGCCGATGAATCTCACCAGCTTCGTGACTCGGTTCGGTCCGCGTGACTTCGAATTCTTTGAAGGACAAGACAGGGGCCACCGGCGAGGCTGCCGTCGGAGCTGGGGATGCCGCGGTCCGCCGTCGTTTTACCGTCTCTTGCCCTGCCACCTTGGCAGCAGCCAGTGCCTTCTTAACCGGCGACTGTGCCCGGGGCCTTCCCGTTGCCTGCGACAAGGGAGCCGGAGCCACCGCCGGGGTCGCCTCTGCTGCGACCGCAACTTCACCCATGTCAGGCGTGGGCGCGGACTCTCCCATAGAAGCTGAGACTAAAGAAGTACCCAGGTGTCAGGGCTCCACTCCAAAATAAAAGGGGGGGAGGGAGATTCAAAAGACACACTAAAGAGCGGGGACACGGACCGGCGGGTTGGCCTGGCTCGGGACGGGCAGCTTCGAATTCCTCAAAAGACGGGACTAGTGGTGCCGGAGGAATAGCCGTCGGAGCCTTAGCCGATTCTGTCTTCCTCCGCTTTGTGTCCCGCTGCTTAGCCGCCTTGGCGGCATCCACCGCCTTCTTCACAGGCGATTTAGCCCGGGGCCTCTTCGCAGCCTTGGGCAAGGGAGCCGTGGTCGGGGCCAGCGGTGCTGCTTCAAAATACGCAGGCTTCTTCACCAGCCGGAGGAGGTTCCGGTACGTGGCCATCTGCGTGCTGTCAGGATGGTCTGCAAAGAAAAGAGGGGAAAGAACGAACATGCATTTACGATTAATACCCAACTCACCGCGAAGGCCGCAGTGCTAAGAGACAAAACCGAAAAGTAAGAAGAGACTGCATACCATGAGGGCCAGTGTACAGCCGCAGCGTGATCGGCCAGTAGCTCAGGGACGTCTCCTTGTCTCGACGCGCCGCCTCCCGGACTAGCCAGCAAACGTCTTCAATCGTTTGGCACCGGTCCGTAAGGTTGGCCAGATCCGCGTGCTTCTTTAAGGAGAGGTGACAGAAAAGGTTAAAGTGGTCCATGCCCCACCCGTCAGCATAATAATAGGGGACGTGCAGGCACTTGCCCAGGAGGGAGGCCGTCAGATCCTCGATCTTCATCCCATTCACCCAGAGAAGGACGTATAGCCACGTGGTATCCTTATAGTTCTCGGGCTGCCTCTCCTCCCGCCTCATAAACGTGCGGTACGGGTAGGCCGAATCCCTCTCTGGACGCCAGCTCCTGGCAGGAGTCCCCTCTTCCTCTATGGGGAATGGATAATTGATGAGGTCCAGGCGGTCGCTCCCCACTTGGCACAGGTCCCTCAGCGTCTTTTGGTAATGATCCTTGGCCACCGGGGCTAGCTCCACCTTCGGCGTCGGCCTCTTATCCCGGGCTTCCCGGCGAGCCACCAGATACGCTGCCACCTCCTTCTCCTGTCTGTTTTTGAGCCGAAGAAGATGGTCTGGCTCAATGTCAAGGACCGACATCGGCTGTCGACTAAGGAACTTCCTCTCGGCCCCATCCCAGCAATCGATTTTGTGAAGCCGATAGAAGGCCGTCTGGCTATTCCACCACTTAATATAATCTTGGGTCACTCGGGGAACATGACCTGGGGCCGGTACTCTGAAGGAGGCGGAGTCCGCCCGGTGGAAGAAGTCCCACCAGCTCCTGGCGTGCTCAGCAACTGAGCTCCCCCGGATGCTCCGCAAGGGCAGGCCGAACTGTGCGTGATGAGTAGGGATATGCTGGTCATACCCAAAATTGCGACCGAACCGGAAGGGGTAACACGGCTCCAACAACACGTTCTACCCTTTCCTGAACACCAGCACGCTCGGGCGAATTGACAGCGCCCAGTCCCTCAGCTCCGGCTCCAGCAATGGGCGGATCACATTCTCCTGGCTAATAGGGTGGACGTACCTCTCCACCTGGTCATCTTTGCACTCCCTCTTGTTGTTCACCAGAGGGCTCGAATGTGCCGCCAAAGTCCAGAAATGAATAGTCCCGACCGCATCTCGGGTTACCGTTGTCAACCGGCCCCGGATATCATACATCCGCATGGAGGTGGAGCCCGGTTCAGCACATGCAAATTCGAACATCCTCGGCATCAGTCCCCAGTCCTGGAGAACTCGCGGGGCAAACTCCGGGAACAACGAACAGACCCACGCGTTAAAGAAGTGCAGTGGGCACACATACCGGGCCTGCCGCGGGAACTGGTGCGTGCTGATATCCCCCAGGGCCTTGTAAATTAAGCAAAGGGTCGCCGGGCATAGCGACAGCCTGATACCCCATGCCATTTGACATGCCGGGTAGATGGCATCCGGCCGAATCACCGTCTCATCGCCGTAGGGCATAGCGAATGAGCATAGCCAGTACGTGAGATAGGCGGCGCAGCGGGTCTGGGGATCCAAGCCCATCCGGTTAGGCCCGCTTCGACGCCCTCTAGATGGGATCTTCACATCGAGCTTGGGCTTTGCACGCTTCTTGGGGGCGACAGTGGTACCAACACAGGGGAATTCCTCATACCGCTTCGGCCCGTCATAGAAATACTCCAGCCACAAGGGCATGCGTACCCTCTTCCTGTCCCCACGAGCAGGCTGCTTTCCCTTGTGCGAGCACTGGTACAGCTCCCGGTACGCCTTCATGAGGTACCGATATGAATACCCCAGAGAATAATAACCATCCCCGTTAGTCTCATCCTTGATCAAGTCGGGGAGGCATACTTCTTCATAAGGCTCCCCGTCAATGGTCAAGCCACTCAGCTGACTGAGACTCCACAAATCAAGTGAAGTCTCACCCTCCGCCGTGTAGAAGGTGTTGGTCTCCACGCTGAATACCTCTATCATGCCACAGCAGAGACCCTTGGAGATGGGGTAGCCGTACCGGGAAGCGTACACGCTATGATAAATGCCGACCCGAACCAGCAGCGGAGCATAGTTGAACAGCACGTGCTCCGTAAACTCCACCGCCCTCTCCCGGAAGCTGTGTGCATCCTGAAGCTTCAGCTCCCCAAACCAGCCCAGTGACAACTCATACTTGAATCTGATGGCCAAGCAGTCCAAGATGAACGGCTCTTCTCTATAGCCCCACTTCAAGGGAGCCAAGAATAGATCGAATCGAGGCGCCTCGTTGTGCACCTTCCCGGCAGACAGGTCCCATCGTGCCGGGGTAAACTGAGGCGCCCGCACCAGTTTATCTTCGGTCGGCAGCACCCCCTCAATCCCCAGAACTGGTTTCCACTCCCGGACTTCTCCCACCAGATACATCGGAATACTCCGGGGGACGCTGTACAATAGGCTGTCCCGGGCTTGCAGAATGGCCTGCTCAGCCTTCTTCACGACCCGGAAGTCTCGCCCTTCCCGCGAGCGAAAGTGCTTCAGAAATCGAACCAGGTGTCTGTCCTTCGGGAAGTCCTTCCTGTACTCCCCGGTGACCCGGTCAAATGTGAAGCCACTGTCAACTCTGGCAAGCCTCTGGAAATCCATGGTCTCCCTTTCAGACTCAGATGACTCTGCCAAAGCGGCTATTTCTGCATGCTCCCAATCCAAGTCCTCTACATTTAGCCAGGTAACTGCTGGCACCGGACCCCGTGGGATAAGGTCAGCACCGATAGTAGCAGCGGGGGCGGAAGAACCACTTGGAGCAGCCATGTGTCTGCAAAGATATGCAAATAAGAAGATCAGAATAAATCACAAGCAAAAAAGACTGCAAAGGGACTTTACTACAGGTCAAATGAACAGATATTGCCAATTTCTGATGAAATTTCGGCAGAGTTTCCCCTAGGCCAGAGGCGTAAGGGAAAACACGGGTGTGCGTCCACAAGGAGTGACGGCCCCAACAAAGCATGGTGGGCCCCGAGAGGCAACACCAGAAGTCTGTCGGTCAAAAGAAGTCATTCCCCCTAGCTTAAAGCCTCTTTGCCCCCCTTGGCCGGTACGCCCCTGGCGTGAAGACCTTGGCCGGGACGCCCTGCTGAAGCCTTCCCCGGTACACTCAGCCTCCCCCGGTACACTCCAGGAGGAGCTCCCCGGCACACTCCTGCCCCGTGCTCCCCGGCACACCCCGTGGCTGCCCTCACCGGCACGCTGCTAGGTGTCCTTCCCCGACACGCTCGGGACCCCGCTTCGCCGACACGCCCCATGAGGGCTCCCCCGGCACACTCAGCCCCCGTTCGTCGGTACGCCCAGAAGGCCCTTCCCCGGCACGCACCCGGATGAGCCACTCCCCCGGCACACCCGGTAGCTAACTTCACCGAAGCGCTCCTGGAGCCCTGCCCGGTACACTCATGGCTGCCCCGCGGCACACCCCTGACGGTGCTCCCCGGCACGCTGGAGCCCCGCTCCCCGGCGCGCTCCTGGATGTCTTCTCCGGCACGCCTATGGGGGTCTTCCCCGACGCGCCCTAAACCGTGCTCCCCGGCACACGCCCAAAGGGCCCTTCCCCGGCACCATCCCGACCGGCACGCCCGCTCCCAACATCACCTCCGGCCACCCATGGCGCCGGAGACGGAGAAGAAAGGGGGGGAAGAAGAGAACAAGAGGGAGAGGGAGGAGAAAGAGAGACATAGATGAAGGGGGCGAGGGCCTCCGGCCGTCGTCCACTGTGGAGAAAAGAGAAAGAAGAAGAGAACGGGAGAAGGAGGGAGAAGAGAAGAAGGGAGAGAAGAGAAGAGAAGAGAGACGGGGGGGGGCCCTCACGGCGGTGCCCTCACCGCGCTAACGACGACAGCGACGACGGTGACCGGAGGCGGTGGTGCTCGGTGACGGGAAAGACGAAGAGGATGGAGAGAGAGGGAGGGGGGGCGAACGGTCGCCTGTTGAAGGGAGAGAAGAGGGAAGGGAGGGGGATTCGAACGGGGGTGGTTCGAATGAACCGCCCCCGCCCCATATATATATGGCAAAAAAAGGGAGAGAATAAAAAAGAGAAAAGAAAAAAGGAGGGGAAACAAAAGAGAAAAAAAAGAGGGGGAAAATAAAATAAATAAAAAAGGGGAGAGAAAATACAAAAAAAAGAAGAAAAAGAAGAAGAAGGAATGACGGAAAAAATAGAAGGAGATACAAAGGGGGATAAAAAAAAAGAAGAAGGGAAAGGAGAAAATAAAAGGAGAAAATAAAGGGAGGGAAAGCAAAAAGAAAATAAATATATGTAATATGTACATTAAATAAATACATATATATATATACATATATATACCCATATATGTACACACATGTACATACCCATCCGCTCACATATGCGGACGGGTAAGTCGACAACACACAGTAATAAATGTCCCCGGGGAAGATATCCCATCCCCACGATCCCAGTCGGACGAACGTCCACACTAGCAAAGACGACTCTACCCCTGCGGCTCTACCCTTGTCACAGTGCCACTATCCTACCACCAAAACAAGCCTGTCTCTGGCACATCGCCTCGGGCCTCAGCCGCCACCCACGCCCTACAATATCGCCGTCACGGGCCTTACGCCTGGATTGGCAGAACCTCTACTTTTGCGTTGGCATTAGCCCCTTGCCAACGAATAAATCCCTTTCCGGCGCAAGGCCTCGTGCCCTAGCCACCCACTCCGCACAATATTGCCATTATGGACCTTACGTCCAAATTGGCACATATTCTCCCATTGCGCTGGCATTCTGTTCTTGCCAACGAGTGAACTTTATCTTCCGGCGCAAGGCTTCGTGCCCTAGCCGACGCTTGCATATCACTCACTCAAAAAAAAAAGAGAAAAGAAGAAAATGAGGTTAAAAATAGAGATACCCCGCCGGACTTTCCCCTACGCGGGGACAAGGGTAAAAATGGCAACAACCCGGCTGTGGCGAAAACCCGAAAGGGCGCTACGGGCAAAATCGGGTACCCCGCCACGTGAAAACCTGAAAGGGCGCGTGGGCAAAAGCAAGAGGGGGCCGGTACCGGCGAAAACCCGAAAGGGCGCTTGTATCGGTAATGTGGTTCAAAAAAAAGGGGAAATAAAAGAACAAAGAGATCAATAAACCAGGTCAGTCCCCGGCACCCTGTCGGCACTGACGAAGAGACTAAGAGACACAAAGAGATCAATAAACCAGGTCAGTCCTCGGCACCCTGTCGGCACTGACGAAGAGACCAAGAGACCAAGAGATCAACAAACCATGTCAACGCCCGGCATCCTGTCGGCGCTGACGAAGAGACCAAGAGACAAAGAGACCAAGAGACCAGGTCAGTTCCCGGCATCCTGTCGGCACTGATGAAGAGACAAAGAGACCAAGAGACCAGGTCAGTTCCCGGCATCCTGTCGGCACTGACCAAGAGACAAAGAGACCAAGAGACAACAAAGCATGTCAGTTCCCGGCATCCTGTCGGCACTGACAAAGAGACCAAGAGACGAAGAGACCAAGAGACAAAGAGACCAAGAGACCAGGCCAGCTCCCAGCTCTTGTCGGCACTGGCAAAGAGACCAAGAGATCAACAAACCATGTCAACGCCCGGCATCCTGTCGGCACTGATGAAGAGACCAAGAGACGAAGAGACCAAGAGACAAAGAGACCAAGAGACCAGCTCAGTTCCTGGCATCCCGTCGGCACTGATGAAGAGACAAAGAGACAATAAACTGGTTCAGTCCTCGGCATCCCGTCGGCACTGATGAAGAGACAAAGAGACAATAAACTGCTTCAGTCCCCGCCATCCCGTCGGCACTGATGAAGAGACAAAGAGACAATAAACTGCTTCAGTCCCCGGCATCCCGTCGGCACTGATGAAGAGACCAATGTGCTGCTTCAGTCCCCGGCATCCCATCGGCACTGATGAAGAGACCAATGTGCTGCTTCAGTCCCCGACACCCCGTCGGCGCTAACAAAGAGACCAACGATCAACAAACCAGGTTGGCTCTCGACACCCCGTCGACACCGACGAAGAGAAAAGGGACAAGTACACCCGCGGGCACCGCCCGACTCATCCTTCGCCCGCGCTACCCTTGGGTGGGGGGCATTTGTGGACACCAAAAAACGCATACCTGGATATCCTGCGCGGCCTCGCATCAACAACGGCGCCGAGTGAAGAAGCCCCGGAGAAAATCAAGCACAAAAGGCCCCGCAGCCCATGGGCCCCAAAGAAAATCAAACGGGCCGCAGCTCGTGCTCACAGTGGGCTCAACATTGCCCATCTGGCCCCTCAGCGGCACGGCCCAATGGGCCCTTCAGCGGCACAGCCCCCACTGGGCTGTTCAGCGGCACGCCCCAGGGGGCCTTCAACGGCACGCCCCAGGGGGCCTTCAACGGCACACCCCCTGGGGGCCTTCAACGGCACACCCCCTGGGGGGCCTTCAACGGCACACCCCCGTGGGGTCTTCAGCGGCACGCCCACTGGGCTATTCAGCGGCACACCCCGTTTAGGGTTCAGCGGTGCACCCCAAAGGGGGTCTTCAGCGATACGCCCTGAAGTCCTTCAGCGGCACAGCCTCCAGAGGCTTCAGCGGCAAGCCTTTTTGGCTCCCCAGCGGCACGCCCATTTGAAGCCCTCCAGCGGCACGCCCTCAGAGGCTCCAGCGGCACGCTTCCTCAGCCTGCCAATGGCACAGCGTGAAGCTTTTCAACGGCAAGATGACGTGCAGCCCATGCCCTACGCTTCCTTGGCGCGCAGTGAGCCGTCTGAGGTGGCAACCGTCCATTGGGCCACGTGAGCTACCCCCTGATGACCCAGGATGGGGCAGGTCAAATGCCATCATCACAAGGCCACTTCCCGCCTTCAACGGCCGGGTTGGAGGGCTTCGGCTGTTGGAGGTATAAAAGACCCTCCGCTTCAGCAGACAAGACATATACAGAGGGAGAGGCCCAGACGGCAGAAGAGATACACAAAGAAGAGGCAAAGGAAGAGAAGAGAAGAGTGGATAGAAGAAGAAGAGCTCCAGGATAGCCTCCTCGGACGGCCACCGGAAGAGAAGAGCAAGAGTAAGGGAGAGGGAGAGAATTCAATGTAATGGGGGAGAGGGTTAGGGACAGTGGCCAGGGTTTTTGGGCCCCAATGCTTTCTTCCCTTTTGTATTCCGTTCCTCCTCCTGCTCTTTGTTTTGGGTTTCTCTTTTCCTTTGTCCATGGCCTCGTCTTGGGCATTTCCTCTGTAATGTGCATATAGGGCTTTGGCCCTTGGCTCCCCATAAATGAAAATCACCCTCTTTGGGTTTCTCTATGAGTTTTATTGACTTGCGCTAGCTCTCACGGTCTTTTTATGGGGTTGTTCGTTCTCCCTCTGTCTCCCCATTTCTCCGGTGTTTTTGGGTCTTCATGTCGAGGTGATTTCTCCTATGAGCTTTGGCCTCATGAATCCTTCAAGCCCCTACATGGCCTTCCGTTGTGCTCACTGGCCCAGGGGAGGGGGAAGACCCTTGCCCCCCCCTCTTCGAATATCCAGTAATCAAATGGCCTACCCCTGGCCTTGAATCCTCTTTCTTTTTCCTGAATGGCTTCTAAGGCCCCCAGTTTGCTTACACACTCTGTTTGGCCCCTCCAGCGATGCACCTTTCGGCACTTGGCCGACACACCCCATATGCCCTCAGCGGCACACCCCTTTCTGCCCTCAGCGGCACACACACCCAACTAGCCATTGGCCGGCACACTTGTAGCCTTTGGCTCTTGGCCGGTACACCTCCCCTGTTCAGCCCTTAGCGGCACACACTTTTCAGCCCTTAGCGGCACACCCTCCAGCCCCCCCCTTTAGCGGCACGCTCCTTGGCCAGCCCCAGTCCATGCCCCTTTGAGGCCTTCAGTCTGTCGTTTTCCTTCATGTTTTCCGGGGCTCTATAAAGGTGTTGCTCCCCTGGGGGCCCACCTCCAGTTGTTGGGTTCCGCCACTCCATGTGGGCGCGTTCCCTTTATCTCCCTTACGCCCCGGGTCAAGGGGAGATGCTGTCGAATTTTTGTGAGAAACTAATAAATAATTAAAAGAGGCAAAAGGAGGCGACAAATGAGCAGGATAATTAATGAAACCTTCCAGCTCATCAAATCACTGCCGGCATCACAACGAGAACTGAACCGAACTAATTAACTACCCGGCAGCCCGAATGTCCGACCCGCAAGAAAAGAGGCCGAACCGAACAAAACAGAATAAGGGAAGAGTTTTATATAAAACTACACGAAAGTCAAGATAAGAAGAAAAGAAAAGCCTTAAAACAAATGATCCAAAACTGATCGGGCCTCTACAATCACGCCCCATTGGCCTTCAGCGGCACGCCCTTTCTGCCCTCAGCGGTACGCTCCCCTTTAACCTTCAGCGGCACGCCCTCATTGGCCCTTAGCGGCATAGGTCATCCCCATGTCCCTTTCAACCCCCAGTAGCACGCCCTTTCTGCCCTCAGCGGTACGCTCCCCGTCAACCTTCAGCGGTACGCCACCCCTTCCCTTCGCCGGTACACCCCCAGCCATTGTATAGACTTCACACTCCAACGTATAGACTTACCCAGTGTACAGACTTTGGGCGGCCAGTGTATAGACTTCATATCTCAACGTACAGGCTTTATGTTGGGCAATGTATAGACTTTAAGCAGCCAGTGTATAGACTTGAGCTAGCCAACGTACAGACTTCATGATAGCCAGTGTATAGACTTGGGCAGTGTATAGACTTCACACCCCCAGCCACTGTATAGACTTATCCAGTGTACAGACTTTGGGCTTGGCAACGTATAGACTTCGAGCTGCAGTCAAAGGGTCAATGTATAGACTTCACATTTCAACGTATAGACTTGGGCCAGCCAAAGTGTAGACTTCATGACGGCCAGTGTACAGACTTCGGACCAGTCGACGTATAGACTTCATATTGCAACGTGCAGACTTTGCTCCACTCTGCTCCAGTGTATGGACTTTGGGCTTGGCAGCGTATGGACTTCGAGCCCGGGGGGGGGGGGGGGGGGAATGTACAGACTTTATATCCACCCCCATGCCCTGATTGGCTCCTTAGCCGGCATACTTCCCTAACCTTTCAGCGGTACGCTCATCCAATTCTCTCACCGGCGCACCTTTTTCAGCCTCCAGCGGCACGCTTCAAAAACCCTTCATCGGCACATGGCCTCCACTCTTCAATAGCCCTTTGCCGGTACACTTGTGCCCACCTTCCCCGGCACAATCTTTTAAACCCTTAGCGGTACGCCCTTTTCAAAGGCCCAGCGGCACACTTCCCTCCTCACCGGTACACCCCTATCTTCTCTTCGCCGGCACACTATACATATACACATATGCAACCTGATAAGGGCATTAACAATAGCAAATAAATTAATAAAAATTACGCTAATTAAAGGACTCCGAATGCGCAATATTAATCACAATAAAAGAGGCGGGAGGGGTAATAAAAAGATTAATAATAAACAAATGACAATAATAAGAATGATCATGAATAAAAAAGAAGAAAAATCACCCCGGACAAAGGCACGAATAAACAGTAAACACCAAATCAGAAATCCCAGAAGATATAACTAAGAAAGCCCCAGATAAAAGACGCTAATGCCCACATTGCAGACCTCTCTCTCCCCGGGACCCGGGGCAAAAGGGAATAATAACGCCACCCTTTCAGGTCGAGCCCGAGTCTCGGGAATCACCCCGATATGGCCAGGCTTTGATCTAACCTCGGGCCGACATCCTAATCGGACCGGATTTGTTTTCTTGTTCCGGATACCTTCTGAATCCTCATTAAAATTGCCGCATGCTCGGCAGACATTTGAAGGGACCTACCTCGGTTTTCTCATCGTGACTCTGCCACGGACCTGTGTCCGAATACGAAAAGGTCTACGAGTGACCGACACGGCCGATAGTTTATGGCCTTAATACAACTTTCAGTGTGACCTATTCCTATCTCTCTCGCGTAATTAGCACTATTCTTTCGGCCGCGGGGCCCCTAATTTCGGCAATTAATCAAGGATATTCCCTCGTACGAGGGATGTAAATGACGTCGTGACCTTCATGGCGCGGCGGGGTTTGGTCCCGACACGAACCACACAATCGTCTGACGAAGTCAGATCGAGCGCACCATGGGCTCTTCGGAGCCCGAATAAATTGTCATCTCGGTGACTGGCACGCCCACGCACTCAATAAAACGAACGAACCAAACCAGAGAATAAGCCAAGTGACGAAAAGTGCGTCCACACCGGGTCTGTTTCCTCACAACTCTAGATGGTATATGATGGAACACCCTGGAACCCTAACGACCAACCGCGCGACGCTGACCCGGAATCAGACGCCGTCGCACCCATGGGTGACGCGCTTGCATTGGCCTAAGCCCTAGGTTAAACAAGAAGACATCAAGGTGGTAAACAGGGGTCTTGACCAGCCAGAAACACGGAGACTCCTTTGCAGCGATAGCTTTTGCTTTTCAAAGTAGGCAACCAAATGTGTATATTAAAATAAGGTCGCAGACCCTAGGCAGTTTTCACCCTTCAGAAACTCCATCGAACCTTCATCTTTAGAGGGAGAAGGAAGAGTGTAGGGGATAAACCTCCTGAGAGGACCGGCAAAGCCGTTAACCCGGCGAGCGAATAAGGGCCCATTAACTCTTTCCCTTCGGACAACTTCGGACCAAATCTCGAGCATTTACATTCCATAGCCCCCCCCTTTTGTGGATTCAAACTTTTGCTTTGAGGGGTTCCATTTATCGCATCAGGCACGGTCACGACCAGGCTCTTGATTTTGATTTTGTATTTCTTTTTGTGAGGGAGATAAAGTCGTTTGACGTTTGTGGGCTCCCTTTTCGTATGCCTACGGGGACACTGCCCTCTTCTCGTGCTCTGATCGATGCTTGAGGAAATGGATCCTACTCTTGCCTTTGGGGTTTGAGTTTCGGTTTCTCATGCTCAGCGTTTTAAGGGCGCCGACTGTCTCATTTGGTCGAAGAGAAAAGAATAAAGATTACAACCTCCGGAGATCTTCTGGTGGGGCCCCACCGTAGGTGATGCTACCGACTTTTTTGAATAAAATACATAAGTGAGCACATGTTAGCTTTCTTCGAGCGAGCATAGGCCGACGTGGCCGGACAGGGATCTCCACGGTACTGGCAAACCAAGACCCGGTGCCTACCAAGCCTTAATGGGCCCTATCCCAACATGAAGGTTAGATGCAGGGACTTAACTACATGGTGACTGCCAGGCATCAGCATTTTGAATTTTCCATATTTTTAGTGGTTTTCGGTATTTCTTTGTTTTTGATGTTTTTTTATCTTTTCATCATTTTTTTGTTTGTTTTGTGCTAAGGGTAGTATTTCTTAAGATAAAGCCCATTCCAAGGGTGGGATAACTCGGTCCCTTCGGCGTTGACTAGCTTGTAGGCGTTGCCAGGGTACACGGCTTGAATTACAAATGGTCCTTCCCAATTGGGTTGGAGCTTAGAACGCGGCCCTCCAGGTTTGACAAAAATTCTTTTTACCACCATCTCACCGACTTTGAATTTTCTCTCAACGACTTTCTTTTGGTAAAAGCGAGCGAGTCTATTTTGATACACACGCGCGTGTTCGGCAGCGGCCAGCCGTTTCTCATCCAAGAGTTCCAACTGGGCGAGGAGTGAATTATGACGATCGTCGAGGGGAAATTCCTCGTCCAATTGTACCCTAAGAGAAGGGATCAGAGTCTCATACGGGACTACCGCTTCCATACCATAAGTAAGGGCAAATGGAGTTTGCCCGGTGGGGGTACGGATTGAAGTGCGATAGGCCCATAGGGCTTCGATAAGTTTTTCTGGCCAGTCTGAAAACTTACTAGACTCGCATGTTTTTTTGATTATTTTGAGCAATGTTTTATTGGTGGCCTCCACTTGGCCGTTACCTTGTGGGTAATAAGATGATGAATGATACAATGCAATTGCGTACCTTTTGCAGAGGTCCTGTAGGTCCTGAAAAATGAACTGTGGCCCATTGTCGGTGACGATTGTGCTTGGGACGCCGAATCTGGCGAGGATGTTCTTCATGATGAATTTGCAGACTGTTGACGCCTTGATTTCCGCGTAAGCTTCAGCTTCGGCCCATTTGGTGAAGTATTCTGTCGCAGTAAGGATGAAAGATTTCTGCTTGGTGAGGGAATTGGGATCACCTAGGGGACCAATGATGTCGAATTCCCACATGGAGAAAGGCCATGGGGAGGATATTGGATGAAGTGAGGAAGATGGTGAATGGATTTTATCGGCGTGAAGTTGACACTTGACACACCTACGGACATAGACAGCACAATCCTCTTCCATAGTGGGCCAATAAAAGCCTTGGTGAATGATCTTCTTGGCGAGCATCTGACTATTCACGTGGCCACCGCACACACCCGAGTGCGTCTCCTCTACACATTTCCAAACCTCATCGTCACCAAGACATCTTAACAAAATACCAGTAAGGCTCCTCCTATAGAGTAGACCTCCAACCAAAGTATATTTCTGAGCAACCCTTCTTATGGCTTTCTTGTCCTCTGTGGTGGCCCCTTCAGGATAAGACTGATCTTGGCAGTATTTGACGATTTCATAGAACCATGGTTTCTCTTCATCAGCTAGTTCTTCCTCAACCTCTGCCAACATGATCTCCCTCTTCTCAAGGATATCTTCCTGCAGGATCTTCCTTGCTATCCTGTCTTTGATATTTACGTAGGAAGCATCATCGATTGCAGGGGCGTGAAGTTTGTAGATGGAAATGGACTCAAACCATCTTCCTAGAGGGAACCTTATAGATGATGCTAATGAGGCGAGGGCATCGGCGAGAATATTCTGATGACGAGGGACATGAACAAAGATCAGTTTTGTGAACAATTTGGCAAAGACAGCAGTGAGTTCTTGGTATGGCTTGAGTTTGGGATCGCGAGTGCGATATTTAGTGATCACCTGGTGAAGGATGAGTTGACTATCACCTACGACTCGCAACTCAGTGATACGAAAAGAATGAGCGAGTTCTAGGCCAGCTAGAAGAGCTTCATATTCGGCTATATTGTTGGTAACTGGAAATTTGAGCTGGTATACCAATGGGAATGTGAGGCCTTCAGGCGACAGGAGGGCGACGCTGATTCCTCTCCCTTGAGAATTCAGAGCTCCATCAAAATATAGCGTCCACATTGGCTCATCTGATTGGTTGACGGACATTAGTTCCTCATCTGGAAACTCTGATTGGACGGGATCGAACTTGGGAAGAGGATGGTGAGCGAGATGCTCGGCTATGGCATAGCCTTTAATCACCTTTTGCTGGATGTAGGTGATGTCGAACTGAGAGAGAAAACTTTGCCAGCGTGCTAGCCTATCCGTAAGGACGGATTTCTCTAGAAGGAATTTGATAGGATTCATTCGAGCAATCAAGTGGACCTCATGAGCCAAGAAGTAGTGCTTCAATTTCTGCACTACCCAAACGAGGGCAGCACAGGTTTTCTCCATGACGGTGTACTTCTGCTCACAGGGATTGAGAAGTTTGGACAAGTAATAGGTTGCCCGTTCCTTGCCTTCTTCATTAGCTTGTGCGAGGACGGCTCCCACGGAGTCATCCAAGACTGAGACGTAAAGGATCAGAGGTTTTTCTGATTTGGGTGGAATGAGAATGGGTGGACTACCCAGATATTCCTTCAACCCTTCAAAAGCTTTCTGACATTTCGAATTCCAGTGGAATTTACTCCTGGCTAGGTCAACTCGTAGAGAGGTCTACACCTTTGTGAATGTTGGGACACAAACCGACGAATAAACTGCAACCTCCCGATTAAACCTCGGACTTCCCTCAGATTCTTAGGAGGCGGCATATCCCTGATAGCCTTGGCTTTGTTAGGATCTATCTCGATCCCTCTTTTGCTCACAATGAACCCTAGCAATTTACTCGACGACACACCAAACACGCACTTCTTTGGGTTCATTTTCAATTGGAACTCCCTTGACCTCTGCAAGACCTTAGCCAAAACTTCTGGATGTTCCATCCTGGTCCTTGATTTCACCAACAAGTCATCCACATACACTTCCAGGTATATGTGCATCATGTCATGAAATATGGCCATCATAGCTCTTTGGTAAGTAGCTCCAGCATTCTTTAACCCAAACGGCATGACCACGTAACAGTATGTTCCCCAAGGGGTAGTGAATGACGTCTTCTCCTGACCCTCTTCTGCCAAACGAATTTGATTATATCCTGAAAATCCATCCGTGAATGAGAGGGTTTCGTAGCCTGCCGTGTTATCAATCAACACATCAATGTGAGGTAAGGGGAAATCATCTTTTGGACACGCGCGGTTAAGGTCCCGGAAGTCGATACAAATCCTGACTTTCCCATCTTTCTTCATGACCGGGACAATGTTCACCACCCATTGAGGATAAAGGACGACTCTAATGAATCTGGCTTTGTGGAGCTTATCGACCTCTTCTTTCATTTTCAAAGCCATCTGAGGGTGGAAACGCCTTAACCTTTGTTTTACCGAGACGGACCCTGGTTTTAGGGTTAAACGGTGTTCGACCAAGGTTGAATCTAGACCCGACATATCCTCGTAGCTCCATACAAACGTGTCCTTATATTCCTTGAGAACCTCTATTAATGCCTCTTCTTCAGAGGGTGGTAGGTTGTCACTTATGAGGATGATCCTAAGGTCTTCCTCAGTTCCCAAGTTGACTTCTTTGGTGGATTCTTCTACGGCGGTTGACGGCTCGTCGAATCTCCTCATTCCACTAGCGTATGCGCCCGCCGCATCCTCATATTCTTCACCCTCATCTTCAGTGGGGCATTCTTCATCCGTGATCTCATAGACTCCATACCCTTCATCAAATGCACAGTCGCCCTCACATTCTATTTCCGGTAGTTGGATGGGGTTTTCTAACAACTGGGGGATGGCGAGAAGGGCCTGACACCTGGCGGCTAAATCCAGAAGGAATCGACGAGGGATCTGCCTACCCTTGCATTTCTTCCTAAGTACTACCCTTGGCCTATCATTCCTAGATTGACTGACAATATTTACAGAAGAAGAGGAAGATGAAGAGGACGGTGTAGAATGTACAGTAGAAGACCCCTCAGAGGAGGGGTAGAGAAGGTCGCTCATCGGACCTTGGATGGGTGGTCCGCAGGGCGGTACGCACCCGTGGGAGATGTAGGAGGTTTCCTCAACGAAGATGTGTTGTTGGGGAGTTTAAAAATTGACGTTTTTTTTTCGTTTTCATTTTTGATGACAAAACAGTGAAAAGAGATCGGAGGAGAGGGAAAAGTGGTTATGGCCAGAGGATTGTGAGGCTCATAGAGCAGATCATGGTTGAAGACCTGGCGTGGGTTGAGAAGCCCGCGTAGGTATGTAAGCAGAGAAGGGGATCTGGGAAGATCATCAGACAATTGTCTGGCCCAGGAAGACGATATCAGCAAAGGCTGAGACGAGTGGATGGAGAAGATGGTGGCTAATGAGCCGTCGACGGCAATGTTGAGGACGGATGAAGATCTGTCGATGACAGGGTCCTTCTAGCGAAGACGAGGATAGTTTGGAACCTTGGCAAGAGTGGTAATATTCTCTGGTATTTCGGAGATCAATGGTGGTCCTTCAAGCTGCGGAGACAAGAACATCCTTTCCAGTGCAACGGAAATGTCCCGTATGTTGAACCATTTGTTCCACTCGCATTCCGGATCTTTGATCTTGCCTCTTTTGGTGATCCTCGGACATTTTTCAGCCAAATATACAGCATGTGATCTTGCATATGCTTCTCGTGGGTAATCTCCCATCTGAACAACGTGCCCTCTGTTGAAGTGGTTTGATAGAGTCCATGTGAGGGGCTTCCAATCCGCCTCGAACGGTCCTTTGAAGCCTAGGCCAAACCTGCGGTTCGGCCTAATTTCCTTTGGCGGTTTGAGCCTACCCTGTAACTGTGCGCCCAGACCTTTACCCTGTTGGTAGCCGATGTTCCTCATAATCTCCCACCCTTTGGAGTGAAAAGGGAGATATGATGTTGTGGTTGCCCTGACCGGCTCCTTTGGTGCTAGTGGAACGTGAGATAGATCACGTACGTCCAGTAGTGACAATATGGGCCGATGAGATGGCCAAACAGAGGCAGAGAGGTGTTGATAGCATCCACTGTGTGAAGGACAGGAGTGCTGACCACTTTAATAATCTCCCATTGTAAGGAAACTTAGGCACTGATGGTTGGTGGAAGGCACAGCGTCCATGGCTTCGATGTAGGGGCGACCCAGTATAGCCTTGAATGTGGGGTCCATGTCGAGGATATGGAATTCGTGGGAATTGACATGGGACCTAGTTCTACCTTCAGAATAATCATCCCATGCGGCGGCCTTTTGCTATTGTCATAAGCCGTGACCTGTGATCGAGGAAGGTCTTATTTGTTCCTCGTTGACCCCACACAACTGAAGAGTGCTCATGGAGATCACATTTATGGATGCACCCGTGTCCACAAGACACAGGTTTATGGATACCCCATTAATTTTTATTGAAATGCACAATGCATATTTCTGAGCTTCCTTGGGAGCGAGCTCGTAGTTGTGGAACATGATGGCCGGTTGTGTGTCCGTTGGGGTCAGGACGGTAGAGATCTTTTCTACAGGGAGGTCCTCATTCACCATGACCCTTTGAAGGTACTCCATTAAGGCTGCCTGGTGGGATGTGGATCTTTGAAGTAGCTCCAGGATGGAGATCTGAGCAGGCGTCTTGTCCAAGTGTTTCAATAGATCATACTGTGTTCCAGGGATAGCTCTTTCTGGTTGTTCTCCATCATCCTTCTCTGGCTGAGATTGCTCAGGATTCTGACTGTTGTGGGGAAAAACCCTGTGGAAAATCCTTCCACTCCGGAGCACCATTGCCTGCGGCTTTTGTACCTCTGTGGGGGTAGCAGTGGGTTTTAACAGGGATTTGAGGGGTAGTAGTGGAGGAATGGTTGATGAAGCAGGGGTGATGACGGGAGCAGGGATTCTGATGAGGGGTTTGTTAGGTGGAGGCATGGTGGAGGTAGAGGGGATATCGCGCCGATTATGAAGGATAAGGGGTCTGGAAGGTGGAGGTGGAGACGAAGTAGAAGTGGGTAGGGCTTGAAGCGGGCAATGATTTTGAGGTGGGTGATGGGTAATGAGTGGTTTTGAAGGCATTAGTGGTGATACGGTGGAGAAAGACGGGGTTATGTATGGTTGACGGATGATAAGGGGTTTAGAAGGCGTAGGGGTAAATGTGGTAGAGGTGGATGGTAAAGTGGGGGAGCGGGAGAAGATGAGAGGGTGTGAAGGCGTAGTGGAGAGTGTCGGTTGATAGGGGATCGGGGTACGGATGAGAGGGCGTAATGGTAGTGGAAATGGTGAAGGCGATACTGACGCGGGTTGATGAGAGAGAGGTGCTACCCGGGCAAGGCAAGGGTGTTGCATGATGATAGGATTGACGATAGAAAGAATGGAGGTACTTTCCTGGTGCCACACCTGCTCTCTCCCGACTTCCGGGAAGGAGGAGATGGGGTTAACCTGATGATTGGGCTGTTGGTGCTCCGGTAATGGATTCTGGATTATGCCCATGTCGGGCTGTTGTTGTGGGGCCTGCTAATGCTGTTGTTGTTGTTGTGGTTGCTGCTGCTGCTGCTGTTGTAACTGCTGCTGTGGCCTATGAGGAGGTCTCCTAGCCTTGAGAGCGGCGACGTATCGTCTCATTTCATCCCAATCTATTTGATGTTCATCATTCATATCGTGGATGTAATCTTAGTAATCAACTGTGTGTCCTAGCTGCCTATGGTAGACGCAGTATTTGGAGGTATCAACATTCGGGGGTCACACGGGCCTTTCTCTGGGTAGGGCGAGTTGGTTTGATGCCATGAGGGCATTAAAAATGTCTGCTAAGGTTTCTGGCAATGGTGGATAGTAGGCTCTCTTGGGACCGACCGGCCTCCTTTGTTGCTGTTGGGGACCATAGTTCCCCGGGGGTGGAACTTGGTTGTACTGAAGCGGTGGTTGTTGTTGCTGAGGTTGTGGTTGTTGTTGCTGGGGTTGACGTAATGGAGGCATATTATCCTGGGGTGGATTATTTTGGGGTGGAGGACGAAGAGGGAAAGGACCTGGTTGGAGGGGAAGTCGGGGCATTTGTGGAGGCCTTGGGTTGACTGCATAGTTGGCATTGTTGACCGCACCCACTTGCTCATTTCTCACGACCCCTTCTGTGGCTCCGCCCGGGACACCAGCGCCTGTCTTTCTGACCACTTTGGGCTTCAGTGACTCAAACATGTTCATAATGGGGGAGTCTTTTAACTGGGTTTGGATGTACCGGGCCCTTTCATAGAGTTCCTCCATTGTAGTAAGTTTATTCATGGCCAGGACGTGTCTGAACTATGGGGTTGCATTAGACACAATCATCTTCACTTGTTCGGGCTCAGAGAGGGTATCCCTTATTCTTTCCGCCAGAGACCTCCATCTATCAGCATAGCGGACAAAATCCTCATCGGGCTTCATCTTTTCGGCCACTAGGTCGGTAATGGAGAGTGAGGGACTGACCCTGATGCGGGACGAGACTGAAACGGGGCTAGGACCTACGAATGCAATAAAGTGCGGCCAGCACTCGCACGCCAAAGGCAAGCTGGGCGGCTGACCTCCGTAGCGTTCCTCCGGGTGGAGGCGTCTCTCAACAAGAAACTCAAGCCCACAGCCGTCCCCATGAGGGAAGCGTAGGGATCTCAGCGGCTAAGGAACCGCCGTACACCTATGGGAATCTAGTCCGAGCTCGGCGCTCGACTAGGGCCACGGAATGGGGCTCTCAACTCACAGTCACGCGGTGAATAAAAAGCTAGCTAGGATCCTAAACACTCACGCGGCATAATGGAAAGCATACTAGTAAAGCAAGTGCCAACAAGGGGGAGCGTCGCACGTACCTCCACGCCTAGGCGTGGGGAAGAAACCTCGGCCGAGACCAACAACCCCGATACACGAAGAATGAATTTACAACCCAATAAAGTGCCCACTCCTCGCAGAGAGATAACAGGCTACATGCAACAAATTCGGGGCTGCCAGGACACGGGCTGACGGGCAGCACTCGGTGAAGGTTGGCCGCGAGGAGGTTCCGGGTAGCGTCGGCAGGATCGCAGCAACGCGCAAGTCCGCGGTAACGGGTCCCACGATCTCATCCGGACTCCAAATGACGCGCCGTCAGTGAGGGTGTGAAGCCGACAGGTGGGGGAACGTCCCGGCCAAAGGGCGCGTGCTGGAACCACTTGTGGACTCCGGTGGAGGATCTGCAACCTGTGACAGGGTCGCTGCACGCAGAACAGCGCAGCTGAGGGAGAAAATGAAGAAAACGCTGCTCCGGATGGCGAAGGAGGTCCCGCTTGTGGGAGGACGTTGAGGACACCCGGCAGCAGATCCCGACTGAAGGTCTCGATCATATCTGGTCGTGGCTGAGAGCAGCAAGCTCGGGAATCCACAGGTGATCCTGGCGCCGGGTGGACAGGGCAGACCAGCGCGACCTCACGGGAACGGATGCCACGAACAGCTCGGACGTCGGAACGAGGCGAGGTTGGCGGCGTTGGAAAGAGGACGAAGAGAGGTACGATCGGTGAAGATCCCACGTCCAAACTCGCAGTTGTCAGCCCCGTGGAATTTTCGCAAGGGGGCGGACAGAACCTGGCTCGCAGGGAGAGGGTGTCCTGCGCGAGCTCACGAAGAAAAATGCCACGGGTGATACCGATCTCCAAACGAGGCGAGACCACCTCGCACGCGTTGACGACTCGCAGAAGAATCACCAAAAAATGGGTTGGTCGCCCAAAGTCTCCACGAGCAGGGGGTGGCCATCGTTGCCCTTGGAGGAGAGATCCGGGCTCACCGAACTTGAACTTGAGAAGGGATAGAAGAGAAAGTGGCCCTTGGCGTCGCACCGAGGGATGGGGAGTCACACCCCGAGCTTGCTCCCGTCGCAGGAGCAAGGAGGAACAGAGGAGGGGGGCGCAGCGACCTTCAGCCAATTTTCTTTTCAATTCATTCAATAATGCTCAAAAGAAAAAATACAAACCTTTTATATGGGGAGGGGGAATGCTAGGGTTGAAACCCTAGCCAAGAGGGAGGGGGGAGAAGTGCGCACATGGCATGGGGGAAAGGGGGGTGTGCGCAACATGGCTAGGGGGGGAAAGGGGGGTGCGCACCACTCCTTGATTGTAGGAGTGGATTGGGGAAGGGGCGGCCAAAGGAGGGAGGGGGGTGATCGGATGGGGAAGGGAAAGGGGAGGGGGGCGCACTCCACTCCTAGAAAGTAGGAGTGGGGGGCGGCTGCCACCTCCTCCTCTTGGAGGAGATGAAGGGGGCGCCCAAACCCTAGCCCACAAGGGGGGGGGGGCGCAAATCCCCATGGGCCACTCATGTGGGAAGGTGGCCAGCCCAAATGGGCCAATAAGGTGGATCACAAGGTGGCCCACTCTCCCTTGCCTAACTAACAAGCTTAACATCACCTAATGGAAGCCTAATTGGCCCAATTGGCCTACAAAGGTCCACAATAACAATAAAAGTGTCCACGCAGGGACTAAACCAAGGCCCAGCATGGCCTAAAGCATAAAATAACTAAAGATAACTCTGCTCGTCTGCCAAGTGATCACCGAGCCAAAGGGATGCCGGCGAGATCCGTGTACTCCGTCGTGAAGTGTGGCGCATGTCCTCACCAATTCTCCCCGGGTGGGAAGAACTCGACCCTGTCGAGTAAGGGTCCTGGTCGCTCCAGTAGCGGTCCAGTAAATCCAGGTCGATCCTCTCGAGTTCTCTACGTGTGATCCATGTGTCGTCTGTCGCGGGGCATCCTCTCCAACGCACTAGGAAGTGCTGGTAGGCTCCGCTCCTGGTAATGGTTACCTGCTCATCCAGTATACAATCTATATGCTCGCGTTTCTGTAATGGGGCTGGAGGAGGTGGATGCTCAGTAGGTGTAATACTCTCAATAGGAGGGGAGGGCTCAAAAGGCTCACTGGGAATCACCGTGGGGTCCCGATATGCCACTAAATCTGAGACATTGAACGTCGAACAGATCCCATAGCCTTCTGGCAGCTCAATCTCATACGCATTCGACCCAATTTGCTTCAAGACTCGGAAGGATCCAGCACCGCGGGCCTGGAGTTTCTTCACGGCCCCCGAAGGAAACCGTTCAGGTCTGACCCTGATCATGACGTACTCTCCCTTACGGAACTCACGGGTGTGCCGATGCGCATCAGCTAACTCCTCATAACGTGCGTTGCTGGCCTCAAGGTGGTGATGATGCAGACTCCGAATAAGATGGGTAGACTCATACCTATGTGAATGCAGGGGTGGTCCTGGACATCCAAATATGGATCTAATAGGCCTATGACATCTACCAGACTTGACAACATGGGGAGGACCTGGACAACCAAAGTATGACCTATCATGCACATGTGTCCTACTAAATAGGGTAGACTCAGGAGGACGACTAACCCCAAACTTACTCATGACATTACCCCTATATGATGAGGGACATTGAGAAACATGAGAGAGAGACATGTGTTCCTGGCCTCCTAAACTCTGGCGTCTGGAAGTATGCAAGGTGAGGTGTTGGCTAGCAGGTTTGGATAGGGTGTGATGATATACCTCCTCGACTAGGTGGGGAAGAGAATATGAGTCGAGAGGCTCACAAGGGAGGGGATCGAATGGATCAAAGAAATGATGACCCCTCTCGACAGGTCCCTTAACTATACTTGCCCATGTGCGACATTCGCCCAGGTGCAGATGATCACCGTCAGGCGCTCTAATGTATGGGGCAAGAGGCTCATGAGGAAGGCAAGGAAGGCAAGGCTCCACCCTCGGGACCGTGATACCATAAGAGGGGATAAAATCAACCTCCACGGGTATGGGAAAGAATAAAAGGACCTCGGAGGTGATATGTCCTATGGTGTAGACCGAGGTAATAGACCCCAAAGCAGGGAGTGTAAAGCTATGACTATAGGGTTGGTCAGACCCTAAGGTCAACATATATGTCAACTCCCATTGACAATCTAAACTCCTAAGGAAGTCCTTTACATTTTCAAGAAAGTAGAAGGACCGAAAAGTGGTGTGAAAGGAGTCAAGGGGTATAATTGGGAGGGCTGGCTCCATGGAGGGGTAGCAAGGGATCGGAGCATCTAGAATTTGGCCCTTCCTTAACCAGCTAGCTAAAGGCCCTTCAATGACAAGTTCACCCTCGGGAGGCAAGAATGGCTCCAAATGAGGGTCGAAGGGAGCCTCTCCCTCAGGTGGGGAAAAGGGGTCCTCTATGATGTGGGTGGCACCTTGACTCTCCATCGAGTGTCTCGGGATGAGAGTGCCGGTCCCAACCTCCATAGGTTTAGGCACGACTGGGTGCTCCATGGGATCATTCCCTAACTCCTCAACCTCAGTTAGGTACTCCTCAGCCAACTCCTGTTCAGCCTCGTAAGTCACCGGAACAAGCCCAGGTGGGGGACATGAGCCCGGAGGCGGAGTGGATCGCTGGGGGTGGGTGGCTAGCGACACGGAGGTGGTCGGCACAGCGCCGTCGTGGAAGATGAACTCGCCTGGAAGGTGAGATGGGTGTAAGGTGCAGGTCCTCCTGTCCAGGTCCTCTTCTCTCCTCCAACCAAGTTTGCCCTAAAATGATGCATGGACCAGCAAGTGTGTCGATCTTACACCATGCGCCATCGTGATATAGAACGGGGCCAAACCACCGTTGAAACTCGATAAAAGCTAAGCCACCGTGGAGAACAATCTCCCCAGTCTTAGAGAGAGACTCAACAATGTCCTGTGAGACCCAATTAGATGGAACCCTACTGATGAAGTCGATCTCCGTATGCAACCCATTAGGTAGGGCCGCCACGGACATGACAGGGCGCTGGAACGACTCGGTCATCGGTATAGGGATCGGGTCTCCCGACGACTGAGTGGTAGGGGCGACACCTAGGGGTCGTGCCATAAGAGCCTCGAATTGGGCCACCAGGGATGACTAATCTGACACGTGGGCTCGAGGAACCACCATGGGGCTGGCGGGGAGCTGGACATGCAAGACTCAACGAGACAAGGATAAAACTCTAACTAGACACAAACCTAAAATGACAATGGAATGGTAGGTTACCTAGATGAACCAAGAGACTCAATGCACCCTAGACAACCTAAAGACTCAAATGACCTAAGACCCCAATTTGCTAGAACAAACTGGTTCCCTAAGCTCTGATACCAATTTGATGCGGGACGGGATTGAAACGGGGCTAGGACCTACGAATGCAATAAAGTGCGGCCAGCACTCGCACGCCAAAGGCAAGCCGGGCGGCTGACCTCCGTAGCGTTCCTCCGGGTGGAGGCGTCTCTCAACAAGAAACTCAAGCCCACAGCCATCCCCATGAGGGAAGCGTAGGGATCTCAGCGGCTAAGGAACCGCCGTGCGCCTATGGGAATCTAGTCTGAGCTCGGCGCTCGACTAGGGCCACGGAATGGGGCTCTCAACTCACAGTCACGCGGTGAATAAAAAGCTAGCTAGGATCCTAAACACTCACGCGGCATAATGGAAAGCATACTAGTAAAGCAAGTGCCAACAAGGGGGAGCGTCGCACGTCCCTCCACGCCTAGGCGTGGGGAAGAAACCCCGGCCGAGACCAACAACCCCGATACACGAAGAATGAATTTACAACCCAATAAAGTGCCCACTCCTCGCAGGGAGATAACAGGCTACATGCAACAAATTCGGGGCTGCCGGGACACGGGCTGACGGGCAGCACTCGGTGAAGGTTGGCCGCGAGGAGGTTCCGGGTAGCGTCGGCAGGATCGCAGCAACGCGCAAGTCCGCGGTAACGGGTCCCACGATCTCATCCGGACTCCAAATGACGCGCCGTCAGTGAGGGTACGAAGCCGACAGGTGGGGGAACGTCCCGGCCAAAGGGCGCGTGCTGGAACCGCCTGTGGATGCCGGTGGAGGATCTGCAACCTGTGACAGGGTCGCTGCATGCAGAACTGCGCAGCTGAGGGAGAAAATGAAGAAAACGGTGCTCCGGAAGGCGAAGGAGGTCCCGCTTGTGGGAGGACGTCGAGGACACCCGGCAGCAGATCCCGACCTAAGGGCTCGGTCAGATCTGGTCGTGGCTGAGAGCAGCAAGCTCGGGAATCCGCAGGTGATCCTGGCGCCGGGTGGACAGGGCAGACCAGCGCGACCTCACGGGAACGGATGCCACGAACCGCTCGGACGTCGGAACGAGGCGAGGTCGGCGGCGTTGGAAAGAGGACGAAGAGAGGTACGACTGGTGAAGATCCCACCTCCAAACTCGCAGCTGTCATCCCCGTGGAATTTTCGCAAGGGGGCGGACAGAACCTGGCTCGCAGGGAGAGGGTGTCCTGTGCGAGCTCACGAAGAAAAATGCCACGGGTGATGCCGATCTCCAAACGAGGCGAGACCACCTCGCACGCATTGACAACTCGGAGAAGAATCACCAAAAAATGGGTTGGTTGCCCAAAGTCTCCACGAGCAGGGGGTGGCCATCGTTGCCCTTGGAGGAGAGATCCGGGCTCACCGAACTTGAACTTGAGAAGGGATAGAAGAGAAAGTGGCCCTCGGCGTCGCACCGAGGGATGGGGAGTCACACCCCGAGCTTGCTCCCGTCGCAGGAGCAAGGAGGAACAGAGGAGGGGGGTGCAGCCACCTTCAGCCAATTTTCTTTTCAATTCATTCAATAATGCTCAAAAGAAAAAATACAAACCTTTTATATGGGGAGGGGGAATGCTAGGGTTGAAACCCTAGCCAAGAGGGAGGGGGGAGAAGTGCGCACATGGCATGGGGGAAAGGGGGGTGTGCGCAACATGGCTAGGGGGGGAAAGGGGGGTGCGCACCACTCCTTGATTGTAGGAGTGGATTGGGGAAGGGGCGGCCAAAGGAGGGAGGGGGGGTGATCGGATGGGGAAGGGAAAGGGGAGGGGGGCGCACTCCACTCCTAGAAAGTAGGAGTGGGGGGCGGCTGCCACCTCCTCCTCTTGGAGGAGATGAAGGGGGCGCCCAAACCCTAGCCCACAAGGGGGGGGGGGAGGGGCAAATCCCCATGGGCCACTCATGTGGGAAGGTGGCCAGCCCAAATGGGCCAATAAGGTGGATCACAAGGTGGCCCACTCTCCCTTGCCTAACTAACAAGCTTAACATCACCTAATGGAAGCCTAATTGGCCTACAAAGGTCCACAATAACAATAAAAGTGTCCACGTAGGGACTAAACCAAGGCCCAACATGGCCTAAAGCATAAAATAACTAAAGATAACTCTGCTCGTCCGCCAAGTGATCGCCGAACCAAAGGGATGCCGGCGAGATCCGTGTACTCCGTCGTGAAGTGTGGCGCGTGTCCTTACCAGACCCTATCCCTATATTTCTGCAAGAACCTTCTTTGGACTATTTCAAAATTCTCGGCCTCGCGGGGCTCCAAGGAATAGAACCACTCAAGCGCGGGACCATCCAATGATCTCCGAAAGAGGTATGCCAGGGACCTCTGATCGTTTTGCCAATAGGAGGACTCATACATGAAATCCTTGAGGTGAATGAAGAGGTTGCCGGTACCATTGTATCTGCGGTACGTGGGCATTTCGGAGGGAGGAAGATGAATGACGGGAAGGATTGGCAAAGCAACCTCCGGGGTGGCTTTCACGTCCACCATTCTTCTTAGATTTTGAAATTACTCGTCCATGCGATTGAACCTATTGAGGAGCGATTGGGTGAGCTCCTCTGGAGGTGAAGGTTGCACTTGCCACTGGGGGAGAAACTGTCTCCCAGAGACTTGAGGGGGGAACCCCAAATGAGAGGGAGCTACCGGACCGCAGACAGTCGGCCCCGGCTGAAGCGGTATGTGGGGAACAACGGGAGTTTGAGATTGTGACGGGAACTGGAATGAGGGTGGTTGTTGGCTCGCTTGTCCTTGAAGCGAGGGAGACTAGATGGCTTGCGCCAATGAAGGAGATGGAATGGCCTGCACGGACTCTTGGAGAGGTGCGATGGCCGGAGTTGATTCCTGGGGCGTGGGGGAAACAGATTTCCCCTTTAGAATGTCCTGGAAGGCCCGGAGCTGTTCAGAGGTAAGGAGGTGTTGGCGAGGACGCCCAGTAAGGAAGAGATATCCTGTGGTGGGGACGTGTCCCCGACAATAACCTGCACCTCATGCGAGGGCTCATGAGAGGGACCCGAGTCCATAGCATAGACTCGCGGGTCGGCTGACAAACCACGACTAGGGTGGTTCTCCTCAAAAGACTCGTGAGCCATGCTCACAGTTTTCCCAGAACGCAAAAACATACACTAGCAAGTAGGTAGCAGAGATTATCAAACAAGTGGATGCCTTTACGCCTTTTGTTTTGTTTTGATTTTGATGATTTTTTTTGTGCTTTTAGCGAGATCCGAAGTTCACACAAAATAGGGACCCTAGTTTATTTTTGTTTCACCGCCGTGTCAGCTAGGGTCTCTCGTCTCACCACGAATGGAATGACTAACTCCGGGAAACTTCAATGGTACAACCAGCCCAGTGAACGAAGAGGAGATTCTTCGATGTCGGGGACTTACGGATGTCCCAGTGGAGGAGATTCTAGTCCGTTGAGAGAAATTCTCAAACGGAGAGTCCTCCCTTCACCGGGAAAGGGTGATCTTTAGAAAAAATGAAAAAGGATATAAAAGAGGAATGGGTGTATGCAATGGAATGCTGACAGATATATAGAGTAAGAAAACAACAGAAATAACAAACATATAATAAACACCCAACCAATCACAACTGATAGTGCTGCCGTGAGCACAACGGGGGCGCGCGAGGGCGCCAAGGTGGAGAGGCACGGACGGTGCCAAACTTGCAAGGGTAGCCAAAAGGAAGAAGTAGATGTCCCACTGTGATCGCCAATCTGTGAGCGACGTCACGCGGTTCGGGGAGCGGAGAAGACGCGGAGCGCGCGGGCTCCTCTTTTGTTTGCTGCAACACAGAAATAAGAGAAAAGAGAAGGGGCCACCACGGGAGATTGCTCCGGCGGGGTGAGCGGGACAAATGTAATATAGCAAGATATGGGGGTTAAACGGCCATAGCGGGAAGTGACTCGCCGCGACCTCGGGGGGACGGGAATGGTGCAGAAATTAAATAGTAAGAATTGAAACGGCCATTGGGGAAGTGACTCGCCGCGGCCTCGAGAATATGAGCAGATAAGAAGATAACAGAATATAAAGAGAATATAAAGAGCGGGAATTTAAACGGTCATTGGGGAAGTGACTCACCGCGGCCTCGAGAATATGAATAGATAAGAATATAGCATAATATAAAGAGAATATAAGAGCGGAAATTTAAACGGCCATTGGGGAAGTAACTCGCCGCGCCCTCGAGAACATGAATAGATAAGAATATAACATATAAGAACGGGAATTTAAACGGCCATTGGGGAAGTGACTCGCCGCGGCCTCGAGAACAAGATGTGATCGCCAGGGGCCAAAAGACCCCAAAATAAAGAAAGTGATCGCGCCTACCTCAAGAGCGGGAGATGGTGGGTTGCTTCTTCCTCCCCCTTCGGCCGGCCGACGGAGAGGGCTTTCCTTGGGTACCCTTGCAAAATAACGACAAACAAGTAATGAGTGGATTAGAAAGATGAAGGTGTAGTATTCAAATCCTTGCGATAAAAATAATGAAATGATGGCAAGACACACACCTGGTTGGTGTTATCTTTTAAACCCCTCTCGGACTCGAGTAGGAGGAAAATGATATGATGGATGCAAGAAGTATATAAGAAGAGGTGCCCTTATGAAGGGGGATAGAGGATGCGAGATGATGAATGCAAAAGAACTACGAAGAAAAGGAAAGGATTGGCTTATTGGATGTGCCGATGGTGAAATCCGGCGGAGCTCCGGCAGCGTTGGGACGACGTGGAAGCGCGGTGGATGAAGACGACCTTCCTCTCGCGAGCGTGGGCACCCGAGAAGTCGACAGAACCTCCACCTACAAAAGACCCCACGGGTTAGAAATGACTCCATAGCCTCTGGCCTTCGGCAGCCTATCGGATCTCTTAGAAGCTCCCCCAGAACTGAGGGGGTGGGCCTCTATTTATAGGGCTCCGGAGGGTGGAGGCGTCCAGGACCCTGGACACCTCCATCAGGGCAAAAAAGATATTTTATTCTATTTTTATTCATTTTTTATGAATATTTTCATGGAGGCGTCCAGGGTCTCGGACGCCTCCATAAGTCCCACCGAACTCCACCGAAAGTCGCACGCGGTTTGGCACAACGCGTGATTTTGTGAGCGGTGCCTCGTGATTGGAAATGGGCGCGTCCAGTTTTCTGGACGCTTCCACAATTGGCTTTTTTCACACACGACCCCATGAGCAAGGTGATCCTGGACGCCTCCATAAATATATTATTTTTATTTTATTTTTATTTTATTTTTTTATGATTATTGATATTATTTTTATTGTTTTTGCATTGATGGAGGCGTCCAGGCAAGTGGACGCCTCCATGATTTTAATTTTTTTTATTTTTTGGTCATTGATGGAGGCATCCATGCGCCTGGACACTTCCATGATTTTGATTTTTTTTATTTTTTCGTCATTTGATGGAGGCGTCCAGGCGCCTGGACACTTCCATGATTTTGATTTTTTTATTTTTTGGTCATTTGATGGAGGTGTCCATGCGCCTGGACACTTCCATGATTTTGATTTTTTTATTTTTTTTGGTCATTGATGGAGGTGTCCAGGCGCCTGGACACTTCCATGATTTTTCACGGAAAAATTCAAAAAAATGTAAAAAAATTCATAAAAATAGGAAATCACCAGAGTAATTAAAAATGTAAAGGCCGCCTTGGGGTATCATAGTGTAATATGAGATTTACTCATGGTAACGTCAAGAACGGCGTGTCTACAGAGAGCTGTAATAATCGCCTGTCGAGTCTCTTCACTCAAAGAAAGGATCTCCCAGATTGTAAATCGAGGAGGGAGCTTCTTGAGTAGCTTCATTATTCGGCTCCCCGCTCGGACATTTAAGAGCTTCATCTCTTTAGCCCATCTGGGCTTGGGGAAGTTTTGGTTTGCGGGTCCTGACGGACCTGCTTCATCTTCCTCAGATTCGGTGCACTTCTACCCAGAGCCAGTTGACCCTGCAGTCGTGAACCGAATGATGGTGGAAAGAATGATCGAGCTGAAGCCCGCAGAAAGGGGTGACCACGGTGGTCGCCTGTGGAGGATGTAGCAGCGGGGGTGTCTGGTGCACTTGAGGGAGCACCGGTGGTAGCAACGGCTGGAGCTGTGGTGGCCGCTGTTGCATTGTCGCCATGCTTGGTTCTAACGACTGAGGTAGTGTGTAGAGCGGCGGAGGGTCGTCATGCTGAACCGCTCCCCGAGATGATTCACCCTGGACTTCGGGCGGTTTGTAAGCTGAGGACTGTTCAGTTTTCTCCATCAGTTGCTTCTTCAGCAAGTCTATCTCTTGCGGATATTTCTGAAGTAGTATCAAGACCGATGGGTCTATAGTGGCTGTAGTGGGGATAACTTCTGTTGTCTCCCCGGACGTACCCTTGGGCAGGATGTCGAGGGGGACGTCATCTTCTTCTTTCGCCGTCACCACATTGGCGGTCAGGACGGGGGCCTTATCATCCCACTGGTGGTAAACCTGGGGTTGTTTTCCCTTATTCATCATCAGGAGCTCCCTTGCTGCTTCTGTCCTCCGAGTGCTAAGCCCTGGCCTTGCGGCCAACTGAGCCAATTCTCGGGGATCTTCGGGAAGCCCCCCATATCGGTTGGATATACCAGCCATGTTACAGGTGAAGACCTGCATCCTTCTCCTTTGTCGATAGACCCTCCTTTTAGCTTGGTGTGGGAAGGTCAGCCTCTCGAACACAGAAGTTCTTCTTGTTTCTTCCCGCTTGGGGACGGCTTCATCGGCTTCGATCTCGAAGCCATATCCATTGTCGTCGACTAACGACACCGTCATTCTTTCTCCTACATCTTCTTCATCTGCCATTGACGGGCAGTAGTCTTCACTGGCGGCGGCTGCTTGCATCAGTCGTTGTTGCCCAAGCGAGGGGTTGTCTAACCCTCGAAAATAGTTTCTGACCAGACATGTCATTTCTTCTTGACCCCGCTCTTGATGTAACAAGGGGGATAGTTGCCGACCTCCCATAGGAGGGGTATAAGCTAGCCGAGCTCTATTGGCAGGTTGTTAGAATCTTCGTCCCACAGCTGGGTCGTTGGCTTGACGGGCGTACGCCCGAAAACTTTCACGGCGCGGAGGATCCGCAACCACTTCTTCTTCTTTCGGGGCCAGGCCCCTTCCTCTCTTTCCTTCCCCTCCGTCGTGAGCAAGACGACAGGGGACGGGTGCAGCTTGATGAACGGGTTGGACCCTCTTGGGGACCCCCACCTGCTTCAATTTCCTTGGCCTGGGGCCAACTTCTCTCGACCGTAATGGCCGGCTTCTTCTCTTTCCGCCCTCCTTCCAGCGAGGGCTTGATATGAGTTGCGGATGGGGATGGAAGGGACAACCCGATCCGGAACTATTCACGTGTTGCGTCCGTTGAGGAAGACGCGCATGCCACCAACCATCATAAACTTGCCGGATTGGGAGAGGGTTCCGGTAACCACAGCAGTACTTCTCCGGATCTGCCTGTGTTGACGTCCTCCGGAGCTCCTGTTGACATCATTGGGGCGAACCCCACGAACCGCATGGTGCACCAGGCAGCTGGCGACCGGGGTTGGACTCTTGAGTGAGTCATGGAAGCATCGGGCCTACAGAGGCTCAATATTCTTCGTAGCTCCCTCGACAGGCTCCGAGGGTTCCACTTCGAGCATATCCACAAAGGCTAACCCCAAGAAGTTGGGGAAGCCAACAGCGGCAGGGAAGCTGCCGAACTCCATAGGCACCGCCAGGTACCCTTGCGCATGACCGGCAATAATCGAAGGACCGAAGCCGACGCCAGTCAATCCAGTTGTCGTCATCGTTCGCCAGCAAAAACAGACAAACCAACGATCAGTAGCCTTTGAGAGGGCCTCGAAGCCCAAGTATCTCGGCAAAGAGATGAAATGTGACACTGGTCCCACTGGGCGTGCCAGACTATTTGCAATCGTTTATTTATGATCTACCCGGGGGTATATTGTTAGGTAGGTCCCTGACTGTTTGGGACAGGATTTCTATTCTGTTTGTTGGTTTATTTCATGTGTCGATCAATCAATTAACTGACTGGCAATTAACTGACTGATTGACTGCGTGGGCGTGCCAGTCACGTACGTGAAAAGTTTATTATGCGCTCATTCTAACCCGTGTCGGGCGAGAGAGAGGTTCGGTCGGGACCAGCAGTCCACCATACCATAAAGGCTATGGCGTTAATTACATCCCCCGCGAGGAGGGAAAACCTTTGATTAATTGCCGAGATAGTGGGCTGTCGAGGCCGGAATAAAAGATGCGATGTTATGAACATGACAAGATCACGTGAGATGCATCTATCTATCATGCAAGAGAGGCATGGTTTATTAAATTGATGACCCTTGGTACAGGGCGGAGGACGTAGGTCCGAAGACCACCATCGCGCATAGCGGAGACTTCCGATCGGGCATAACCCGGCCTTCCGTCAACGCCATTTGATACACCCGAGGGTCTATGCAAACATGCATGCATGATGCTCATGACTATGCTAAGCATGGCAATAGAGTTATGAAAATGAACAGAGCTCAATCACATTTATTAATCCCCGCCAAAAGGGGGGAAAAGGTAACACAAGCATGGTAACGAAAGCAAAGTGCTGACGGACATGGTAGTGAAAGCATGATAACGAAACGATTCAGACTTGAACGGCCCCCCTCTTATTCAGTTTATTACTAATTAGAGTTTATTAACTCCGACCACGGGAGACGAGGATCGCTCCGGAGGCGAGTGAGCGATTAAAACAGCAAAAAGGTTCAAAATCGGCGCGGCCACGCGTAAGGGTAGGTTTCCCCGGCACGGCCAAACGTAGGTGAAGGGCCTTAATACGGCGCGGTTATGACAACCGGCTAATACAGCGCGAAGGGCACGGGGCGCGCCGGGAACGGGCCAAATAAAAAAGAGGAAAACATGAGTCTAGTGTTAATCCGGCGCGGGGGGGTACCGTGCCGTATTAGGGCGCGCCGGATTATGGCCATGCCGTTTCAGCTTATTTTTGATGGATTTTTGAAACCATTTAAGTTCATTAAGGTTTTGAAGTTATTTAGGCCAATTGCTTGTTTGATTAAAGTCCAGGATCTTTCCAGAATGAAGTAATGGGCCAGTGCGAGGTCCATACTCGAGTACTAGAGTCCCTGATTCAGAGTGAATGCTGTATTATGGTGAGTCCATATAGATGATTCATCTGTCCAGAACCTGCCAAAAATTGGGCAGCATCTCCCCTAAACCTCAAAGGTTGCAGGAGATGAACGGGGTCATACTCACTTGTGGAGTCAGCCCCTTAAACTACCGATCTGCATGGTGACAGCCAGCGAATTCCCAACGGATAGGATACCCCGAGGACTAGCCTACGAGGGGCACCAAAGCTCCGTGGGTGAGGATAGAGGGATGAGGCAGATGATAATGAAAGCAGCACCCCGAGGACTAGCCTACGAGGGGTGGGCAACCCACAGCCTGTAACACATCCCTTAGAGAGAGACCGACCATTAGGGAGGGAAGCTCCGAGGACTAGCCTGCTAGGAGCACACATCCCTTGGTCACCATCGGATCTCCAAATTGCTGAGGCTAAGATTGTTGGGTTAAAAACCCTGTTATTATCCGCTGTGGCCTTGAGGGAGCATCTACCATTGAGAGGTAGAGCCCTCGATCACTCAGCAGCTCCATGAAACAATGGGGAATGTCCCCCTCCCCGGATGATTAAAGTAAAAACCGACGGAATCCCAGAACGGCTCAACGGACGCAGACCAGAAACCAGCGAAGTGGGGGGCATTCGGTGTAGGCAGACTGCCAGATGCAGGGTTGAGGCATCGATGCCAGCGTGATCGGGCTAACATACCCTGAAGAACAGGCAACTGGCCACGACACAGAGGGATAGTTGATGCATAGATGAGATGAGCGAACTGTAGAAGCATATGCTCGAACAACTAGAACGCAATGCTCAGACCATGGACCCTACCATCCCAGAGGCGACTCCCACCCCCGTGAGCAATAGAACAGTGCAAAGGGGAGAATTAATGTAAGTTAGGCCCTCATATCACAGCGGGAAGAAGCATATGCATAAGCACAGCTCTGTCCATGGGGGGACGCAAAGAACGTCAAATGAAACATAGAACCGTTCGATGGGAAGGACCCGGGGAGGGGTCATCTCTGTAGCCTGTGATGTCTCGGGTCATGGTCGGGATTCGAAGAAATCGGAGTCAGAAACTACGCACGGAAGGGCCCCGGTATATGCATTGACAGAGATCAAAGGGGGGGGGGGAAACCTCGAGCAATCATTTGACCCACTCATCCATATATCTATGTATATATCACCACCCCATAAGCGGGGATGGGCTAACATTTACACATTACGAATCCGGTGCCGGCGTCATCGCTCGGTCGCCGTTCATCAGTTGCAGAGGAATGTACAGAGGAGCAACAGTAAAAAAGATCGCAGAGAAGGAGGGGAGGGGTCGGCTCGTATCATCGCCATCCCTCCCCCCTCTCGCTTACATTTGACAGAGAGAGAACAAAGCACGGAATCCACGATAACACGGGCGCCCACCTATTCCCGGAACAGAGTATCAGATGACTCCTCCTTCTCCAGCTCCGAAGGACTTTAGTTAGAGCAGAGGAAGAAGGCCACCGAAGGACGCTCAGACATAACCCTATTTTCCAAGGATGCACTCTCTCCCTGGAATCTGGTTTTCTCTCGAACCCTCTTCCTTTCCTTCTTCTTTTCACCTCTTCTTTTTTTTTCTTTCGAACAGCTGCCTATATATATATAGGAGCAGGTTTGAGCTCTTAATCCGGCGTGGAGATTGGCGCGCCGGAAAGGGTGAGCTCTATCCCCTGTGTGCCAAAATAGGAGGGCGCCGGGGAAGGTCCTTTGCACGCCGGAACAAGGGGTGCCGGATGTAGGCGTGCCAGTTTAGGGCGCGCCGTGTTAATGCTCCTCACACGTCGCACGTCAGCCGATGAGTCCGGGGATGATTCTGGGGGTCACCGTGAACATTTATCTTGCCAGTGCTCCTTGAAACCTCGACAAGACGCCTTGTTGAAGCTTTCAGACCGACGTGAGGCCATTCTCGGAACTTCCGATGACTTTGGTTCAATCACGCGGGTTTTCCACTGACACGGCTCTTTGCACTATGCTAGGTGCTGCTGGCTCGGTCTGGCTTGTGCTCAAAGCTCCTTAGAGGGTGGGATAACACCTGGGATAGTTCCGCCTGAGCTGGGCGATCATTCGGCCACTAAGGGGCCCATCTGGGCGGGAAGCCGCACCCGTGCTGGGTGACCGGGATCTTCTGCTGACAGAGCTTTCGGTCCTCCGTTCTGGAGAGCCAAGGGGACTCTTTCATCTCAGGAGAGCCATTCATGAGGTGGGTGGTCACTGGGTAGACCGTCATCCTTGGTCGAACAACGGGTGTAGTGTATACGGCACGACGGAGTCGATGCCGGTTCATTGGGCAGGCTTGGTCGCACTGCCGGTTGGTTGTGAGTTCATCTCGGCTCTCCTGAGGTGAAGTCTCCATGTTCATACGGGGTGACTCGAGGCTCTGGCAGCTTGAGAAGTCTTCAATATGTTGATCTTTATCAGCTTCTACGCTTCAGCGGGCCCCATCATTCATCTTTATGGCTTGATCGCCGACGATCATATTCTGGGTGCCAACAGTGTGCAGATGTGGTTGGGGGTCCGCGCTGATGAGTATGACCCCACCTAGTCCTTGTTTTGTGGTTACTTGTGTACAATGTCTTAGTTTCCGCCTAGGGTGAGTAGGGTGACACCTAAGGCTGCGGACTAAGTAGTTAGTGGATGCATCTGACCTTGCTTCTAGTGGGCAGTTCTTCTGTCACGCGAGATGAGTTTCTTTGTGGTTCTTCGGGTGACTTCTGTGCACATTTCCTGACGTTAAGGTCTAGGGTCTCGGTAGAGTTATCAAGGTTTCACCCGTAGATAATGTATGGTTCACGACAGCAAGGTTATGTTTGTACCCTTGGACCGCGTGGTCTTGGTTGGGCTTCCGTCTGTGAGGATGGAACTTCACGATAGAAATGTTGTGGTTTTTTTTTCAGTAGCGTAGCCGTAGTTTTACCGATGGTTCGGAAGTCTCGACTCCGAGATTAGGGTTTCCTTTCCATGCTATTAGGAGTAGCTTAGAAAGCTATGTTTCCGATGCCTCCCTTCTGTTTTTGTTGTTGTTACGCTCGCTATTGTTACTGTTGTTATTGTTATTGTTGTCATCGTTGTTGTTTACCGTTGTTGTTTAGTGGTGGGGATCCGTCGGACCCCTACTGAGCCAATGAAATGAGGCACACCCCTTTCTTTTTAGGTGTTGTGGTTCCTCCTCGAGGTCCGGAGGTGTAGCGCCGAGGTTCGTAGTAGCCAACTCGCCAGAGCCGGGGGCGTACCCGTGACTTGAGTACATTTCTTTTCCCTATAGACTGTACTTAGTGGACTGGACTCTGTTGTTAGTTTATTAATTAAAAATATAATTTTATTTCATGTTATTTAAATAGTTAATTATATAGTTGTTTCCTACATTATTTTAAATTTTAATATACCTCCACACACCTAAATAATCCTTCCGAGCATTTCGGCTCGTGGGTGGCGGGCCAAGATTCGAATGGTATCGGTTAATACCTGATATCCGGATCTTGGGTCGTTACAGATGGTATTAGAGCGTGGTTGTGGACGTACATGAGAATTTAAGATAATTATAATATTCCAAAGTTCATAAGGTCCAGTACAGTCCGCAGCTGGCATAAGGTTTTATGTTTATTTATCCCGTTGCTTCTCTCGTGAGAGCTAGAGTGCGCGGTGCTGGCACTATGAAGGTGGATTCAGTTATTATCAGAGTGCCGACAAGAGGGGCCTGAGGAGTAAGATAGAGAGTTACCTTCCCCAGTGGTGGTGGCCCCAGTTGTGCTGAGATGGATGGAGTTTTGCTGGCATATGCAAGATTCTGATGCAACATTAGAGATACCAGCGACGAGGCTAGGCTACTGGCGAGGATAGTTAATGGCTAGGTGGCCATGAGTCTACTCCGAATTCGTTAGTGCCATTTTGGCCATCCCAGTTTGAGGTTCAGCCAGCCCCTGAGTCGTCAAGGTCATGATTTTTGAGGTGGCGGAGCGGATGCTTTGATCAAGAAGTGCTCGGGAGAGTAGAGGATCTTCTTGGTGAGCTTTTGTTGGTTGAGCCCGATTTTCTCATCATGCTCTATGGCATTGGAGATGACATGTCAATCCCAATTATTCTTACAAATTTCAAGGCAGGAATGGATAGAGATGTCCAAGTGAGTTTTAAGTCCTGCCCATCTACGATAGAATGGGCTGTGTTAGCTCTGGATTTTGTTTGGGATTGTCTGGCGGTGGCTTAGCTCGAGGCCCAAATTATGGAATTAGGGGCCATTATGCACCGCACTAGATGCGCCATGCGATATGGTAGATGAGATGTGAAGGTTCCGTGGCATATTCGGGATTTGAGGATAAGCTTTGGTAGGTGCCGATCATGGTTCGTGTTGCGGTTCTTGGTGTGGTGGTTCGCGCGGTAGCAGCTCTGGAGATGGATATTTTGAGGACCCGATAATTGAGAATGGGGCAGTTTCAACAAGGACAGATTCGAGGGAATAATGCCCTGAGGTTGTTAGTGTAGCAGCCTTCGAGCCTGGCATCTTTAGTGATTTCTTCGCTCCTTGGTAAGTGTTTTGACGTGTTAATGAGTCCGATATCATAGATAGGCATAGGAATGGAGTGTGTGGTAGCGGCTAGCTCTACCGCTGAGGCAGAGAGTGGTTGGTAATCAGCTGTAATGCCGTGGATTTTTAGATCGTGTTTCCATAGGTTGCGGATCGTGTCCGTGTGGGATCTGGACTTGAATATTAGATTTTCGGACCCTTAGATGGCATTTATGTGAGTTATTTCAGGTCTGTGATGGTGCGTTGAGCGGTCTAGCTTTTTTCTAGATTTTTTCGTAGCACGAATTGATTTTTTGAATATTTCTGGGGTCTATGTGAATTTTGTAAATGAAAATGGAAAAAATAAAATAAAATAAAAATTTGAAAACCCTTTTAACCCCCCTCTCTCCCCCTCCATTCTCTCATCTCACTCTCTCGCATCTCTCCCCTCCCTCACTCTCCCGTCTCTCTTTCCCTCTCCCTTTCTCACCTCCAGTGGTTGACGGCGGTGATAAGGGGGCGTGTGGTGGAGCAGCGGCAGCGGCGTGCGGCAAGGATGAGGCCGAGGAGTGTGGCGAATGGTGAGGCGGAGGAGATCGCGCCCGTAGGAGTCGATTGTGCGGGTGATTGTTGTTTTGTGGGGTTTTCGGTGGTAAAAGCTTCAGATAATGTAGGGGGATGGATCCCTAGCACTCTCGCATGTTTCTCCTCATGATTCCGTGCCTCGACGAGGTTGACAGTGGGTGTATTACTTATTTGGGGTAAATTCATGTTCGGGGATGAGCGACTGTTTTCGGCTGATTTTAGCCTTGATTTGTTGTTCGATTGCGGTTTACCGGATGAAAGAATGTCGTGGGGTGGTTTCCCCTTGTCTTCCCCTTCGCTTCGAGGTAAGTGGGGCGTGGGATCAAACTCCGCGTGGAGTTCAGTTCGTTTCTGAGAACCTGACAGTGGATGGCCATGGGACTAGTCGTTTGCCCTAGAGCTAGGCGACCAGGGGTCTAGCCGCCTAGGTTGCTAGGCGGCCAGGGGTCTGGCCACCCAGGTTGTTGGGTGGCCAACACCTTGGCCGCCCTACCCTCTCTCTGTTCCCCTCTATCCCAGCCTGCAGGTGGCTAGACAGTTCACCACCCTACACTGTGCCTCGGTGGCCAAAGGTTTGGCTGCCCTGGTCTGCTGGGCGGCCAACACCCTGGCTGCCTAGGTCCCTGCTGTGCCTTGGTCTGGGTGGCCAATGAGGTGGCCGCCCAGCCTACTGGGCGGCCAAGAGGATGGTCGCCCCGTGCACAGGGTGGCCCTATTCCTAGTCCCTTTGAGCCCTGAAGTGCTACGCTTCGCCATTTCATGCCCCGAGGTGTTTGTATGCAACGTGGTTTTGCGGAAGAGGTGTCCGCGTGATTTTGTATGATCTGGGATTTCTGTATAATTATCATGGGCCATCCCTGTGGGACTTATGTACAATTGTAGGGAAACCCTTCCCCGTGTGGATTATCGATAGCAGAGGTCCGATCCTGCGTGAGTTTAGAAGGCCGGCATTCGCCAGTTCCCATTATCAGACTTAGGAGGTTTACCTGTACCGAGCTATGCCACTTCGTAGTTTCAGGTGTACGTGAACCAGACTTTCTCCCGTATAGTACTCCACTGGCACAACTTACTAAGTGTCGTGCACGTACTGTGTCACGCCCTGACGCAGAAAATCAGAACGTGGCAGTAGAGTTAAAATATGTTGATTTCCAGACATGCTGTGTCTTGGGTTAGCATTTAGATAACTCAAAAATAACTCAATAGCAAAAGGTAGGAATAAATCCCTAATAATCATTTATTCCAAACTAATGAAACATAAATAAGTTCCAATATCCGACAACAACTAAATGAACCAAAGAAGTTCCCACTATCCTTTGACATCTTTACATTTCAACTCAAACAATAGCCGAATAACCAATTGCAACCCTGAAACAACTTTAACATAACGACATCCTTGACTCAAGCTATCTAAGGACACTCTAGGAGGCTTTCTAATTGGCTCGCTCTAAGGACTTCACTCCTACCCATCCCCATCCGTTAGAAGTCATCATCGAAGCTACCTGGAACAGGGGGGAAAAATTGGGTGAGCGAACGCTCAGTAGGTAATAGCAGGCAAAATTTAAGTAATTAACCAATTACATTAATGTCATGCGATGAAATGAAAGGAATGACAAATAATGAATTACTCAAAGAAGAAGAATAGAGACATATCATACCCAAGAAATTGGCCGATCGACCATGTAACAAGCAAGTCATGTAAATAATTCCATATCGGAAATCAATAACTTGTATCATAGCGAAACGAAAGGAATGATTCTAATGAATGAAAATGTCATAGACATCACGCCAGTCATGCACTCGGTGCAATGCCTCACCATGTCATTACAACTCCCCTGGGCACTAGTACTTTTCGGGCGCTCCTCCCAGGACCAGACCTGGCCCTTATGATGTGTTGGCATTGATTTGGTGGATCCAAGATCCCAAGTTATGTCTAGACATTTACTGGACTCGGCCAGGAAAAAGAATGAAATTCATCAAGTTATAACTTGAAAACAAATCCAGGATTTTATTGCGGCACAAGCCATCCACGGCGTGGCTACCAAAGCATACAAGAAAGTGAAACAAAGCAATCCTTGGAAGCGACGCGGTCGCACCCTGGCCGCAAAGGATAAACGGTCACTTACTGGGCCGCGAAAGATGAAATTGGGCTAAGGAAAACCCAGCTCGGTGCTAAAATTAAACGGTCTTTTAAGGGCCGCTGAGAGTCAAGAGCGGTCTGGAATGGGCCGTTTAGCAAAGACAGACGGTCCACATCCGGCCGTTTAGTACAACAAGGATCGAAAGCCTACAACAAGCTTACACGGTCTATACTGGGCCGCCCCAACACCAAACGGTCCACATACGTCCGTTTAGATGGTAAAACGGTCCAGGGAGAACCGTATACCAGTTGGGCAAAGCTAGGCGAGAGGAGTCGACTGAAATGGCTCCCAGGCCGCCTAGAACATAACGGAACCGAATCAGAGTTCAGTCTTGAGTTCTCAGGTCAAGCCTAGGGGCTTTAGTTTGATTATCATGGCTGGGTTGAAGGAAGATCAAGGAAAATCGACCAGCAAGACCTGGCATTTAGCCAGTAATACGCGGTCTCAAACGAGCCGCTCAAGGGGTTTAAACGGTCAGATTTAGGCCGTGTAAGGACTGAAACGGTCCTATGTGGGCTGCGAATCTGGACAGAGGCAAACAAGCGATCCGGTCGAGTTAACAGGTGCAGGACTTGAGGTACAACCTGCCCGGCGTCTTAGTGGGAATCCCAGGCTCACGGGGGCTTACGGAGGTATCATTATAGAGGTCCTAGTCCGACGGAAGGAATATCCGACGGAGAGTCCCAACTATTACAAGAATTGAGGTTTGATGAAACGTCAGAAAATGAATGTATGGTAGTCAGTCAACACCACCGGAGTGGAATGACTGTCAAACAAAGCCTAAGAGTAATCCAAGGAGGGGAAATCTTTTAATTTGAGCGGCTTATAGACCCATTCAAGAAATAGTCAAGATGATATAATTGAATGAAAAAGGGGATGAATGGACGCTGGCAATCATGCTCATAGTTGAACAATTATCAAAATTATTCCATATATTTCATTTAATTTAGTGAGTTTCTACCCTTCTCAAGATAGCTAAAAAAGATATGATGAACAATTGTAACTCAAACTGTACATATAAACGGTCGTTCACCGAGCTGCTAACCCAGACCTTGCGGTCTATCGAGGGGCCGTTTAGGTCAAAAGGGGTTCAAAATCTGCAAAGGGGAAAATGGTCTGTCGTGAGACTGCCAGGGGCATAAACAGTTTCTATAAGACCGTGTACAGCACGCCATGTCTGCCTTCCGACTACTCCGATAGACTTCGATTGCAATCCACAAATTCACTCGGTATAGTGCATAACAATTGGGCAAAATGCTATTTTTAGAAAGAGGACAAGAAAACGCATGGTTTGGCATGATTTAATTAAGTTTTAAAGCCTGCTAACTTAACATTTAATCGAGATAAAGAGAGATAACATGATCGGTGCCCTAATCTGACATGCTCCGGCTAAACTTAGCAATACTCGCACTATACAGAACAGAATTTATGGCTTTTGGTATCAAAAGAAAGAGGGCTCAAATACGCTTCCAATGGTATATATTACTTGAGGTTTGGTCCATTATAACCTACCATAAAAGAAGAAGGAAGAGGATGACAACGTCGACCGTGATAAGAAAAGCCTCCTAGAACTCGCCGGAATACTCCCTCGTCCTCGCTCCTCGCCGGCCGCCGCAACAAACGCCGATACTAGGTCGGGCTAGGATTAGTTTTATAGGGTCAATTGATTCTGGAAGGGTCGATTGAAGGGGATAGAGTCCCACGCACGCGGGTCACACGCGATTCGCACTTGACCAAGTCCGCCGCCGCTCTAACTCCAAAATTCTTCTCCTAGGGTTAGGGTTTCAGCGAGCTAATAGAGGGGAAACGATCTACACATCATGGCCGTCCAAAAGGGTCTGATCTGGGCTTAAATAATCGAGAATTGGGTCCGAATTTAACGATTTTAGGTCCGATAAGGTTAAACGTGGTTTTAGCCCTAATACCATTAATTCGACTTGCTTATAATTTTATTTAGGGTCTGCTGTAGAAGATAAATTGTCCAAATTTTTCCTCCTCTACATGATTATCATTTTTATAGATTTTTATAAATTGGTTGCATCTTTTTTTTATTGTATTTTCCATAGAATTTGTTATTCATTTCCCTTTTTGGTGCGGACACCCGAGCGCATGCGAGACACGAGCCGGCGAGCCACCGGTACCGCACGAGGAGCACGACTCGAGCCGCCTCAGCATCCCTATGGCTCGGAGATAGTCTGGAGGTTCCCCACTGAGTCATAGCATTTATCATATTTTTTGTGGATTTTTATTTGTGTGTAATGTATTTTATTTTCTTTCGTCAGTGTGTAATTTAGAAAGTTCGAGGGGCTTATTTACAAAGTGGGACCCCTGGGCCCCACGGGACCCCCAGGGCCCCTCCCATTGATCCACCTCAGCCCATGGGCCCCATGTGGGGTCAGTCAACCTTCCACATGGAGGGTTCTAGAAGGGTGGGCCAAGTGGGGGACAAGTGACTTGGAAAGTCAAAATTTGGCCACCCACCCCACCTACCATGTCAAGCTTGTTCCCCCCCTAGTCAATAGGCTGTCCCCCCCTTATTTTTTTATTGTAATTTTTGTGGAGTGATCACATGGCATCCCAGCCCTCCATCTCACACCCCTAGATCCAACGGTGGAGGATGGATTAGATGGGTGACCTATATATGCTTGTATTTTCCCATTTTGAGGAATTAATGCCATTTTGAATCAAAGAAATTGTTGGAGCTCCAGCTTGGTGCGACCCTCTCTCCCCCCTTGCAGCTGTGAAGGTTGCCTCTGGAGGTGTGACTCCTCCCCTATCAGTTCCGGTCATCCTCGCCGCCGCCACGAGCCGCCACCGCACCGCCATCGTCTTCATCGGAGTTCTGCCCGTGCAGTACCACATCAGCTTCTATGAAATTCAGCCATCAACCATGAGCTCTGATCGACCTGGGGATTTTACTGGCGGTTCCATAGGTGTCAAGGATATCCAAAAAAAATTGGTTTGTCATTCAGATCCCGTTCCATATTTTTAGATTTTCGTCCACTCTTCCCTTTCAGTTCTGCCAGCAGTCTGTCCAGATTCATCTCCGCCCTGAGTTTTAGGTCTTAGGTGCACTTTTTGATTTTCTTTGGTTCGCTCAATTTTACTGGATCTTCCTTCCACCAACCCCTTCATCCACAATTTTTATAAATTTCTAGTTCGTCCATTTCATATTTTCCAAAAATTGTTCTCAGATCCATCTGAAGTTCTGTCCACCCGTTCCCAGATCCGACCACTAGACACTCCGAAAATCCTATCAAATCACCACCACCTCTAAATCCAATTATAAAAATAGTCCCAGCTTCGTGGTTTGATTATCTACAACTTTAAAGAAGAGCTTGAAGTCTGAATCCCAATGTAAGTAGGCGGTCAACGGCCGTTTACATGGAACTGATGTGCTGAACTGAGAGTTCTGGAACTGTGTAGCAGAGAATTGAAAATTAGTTACGTTCCAGGTCCGCGCAGGTTCAAAGGAATCCACTGGCCCTAGGTTGGAGGATTTTGAGTCCTCTTTCCAACGGCACTAGTTTCGTCGCATTCCGGCGACAGGGCTGATCGCAGCAGTTGATTTCTCCGGAGCGCGCGCCTGAAAACAGCAAGCAAAAATCCGTGGGCAGCATTCCACAAGCTTGGAGATCGGAGTTGTTCGGCCACCGATCGCGTTCCCGGCCGACCGCCTTCCGTGGAGGCATGCCACCAGGGGTCCCCATCACAGTGGGACCCACTCCTGCAGATCCGGAGGCCAGCGCCACCCGTGGGCCCCACGGGCCCGCAGAACCCGCCGTTCGGAAAGCACGAAAACGCGGAGTTCGGCACCGCCGGGCGACATCAAGATGCTGCCCGTCAACCCAATTCACGTGATTCCCGGGCCCCGCATGTGACCTTTTACCTCCCTGCGTGGAGTGGGTCAAATTATTGTACTGCTGTAAAATTGTGTTAACCGGGGGTCCGTGATTGGCCGGGGTTGTCTTCGCCACGCCGGGTGCGTGGAGGTAATGGTCCGAACCTCTTGGCGTTCATTTGCTTAGCTAGTATACGGTCTTTTGCCGCTGCCGAGAGTGTAGGTACTAGCCCGTGTATCCATGTCACCGCTGTGAGAGTGAGAGTGACCCGTCCCGTGACTCGATCCGAGTCCGGAAGTGAGTCTGACTACCTTGAACTCTGCCGGTTCCTTAACCGCGCACGATCCACGCTTTCCCTCGCATGGGACGCCGAGTGAGTTTGCACTTCTGTTAGCGACGTGTAGCCTATGGGAGCTCTCCGTGTCGGGCCTAATGTCTCTCCCATCATGTGTTGCTGGTCGTGTCCACGTCTAGAGTCCGAGGTCCATACCACGTAGAGTCGGTCCCCGTGTCCGTCCCGCATCACTTTGGTATCAGAGCAAGTCGAGTCTAGGGTAGTCTTTGCATATGTCTTGCATGCATCATGGTCTAAGTCGAGTCTAAGACCATCATTATTTTCAAAACAAAAAAAAAGTGTGTTTTAAATTGCATTTGCACCCTTTATTCGGTATCTTAAAAGGTGTTATCCAAACGTTAGGCTACGCCTACCGAGAGGTCGCACACTTGCGGGAGTGATCTTCGGATCGATTAACTCCGCCCCGTACCGGATATTGGTTTAGGTCTAAGTGCATTGTCTAGTGTGTGTTTGCATTAGTCGGTTTGTCTTGTCTCTTGTCATCATGCCCATCTTGTAGTTCCGAGTTTCTCATGGAGTCCCAATCACTCGGGCAATATGGCCGTTGGTCTACCCATGGGCTGGGCAACCATCCTCTCCCCTTCCGTAGGCCCGAAGCCTCTGGTTTTTATGGCTCTAATGACTCGGGCGACTACCTCAATTGGGAGGCCACCATGGACAAATATTTTGAATGCTACACCATGTCCGATGCCATGCAAGTTAGTTTTGCCCGAGAGAGGCTTGTCCACAAAGCCGCCTGGAAATGGGAGAGCATTGAGCGCATGAGAGAGGTTAGGAGGCAAAGGCCCATCGAGTCGTGGCATGAGATGAAGGATGAACTTAGGAAGGTCTACCTACCCGGCCCGGTCACCTCTAACCGACCACACCCAATCACATCCACCCAAGGGGGCCATAATCGGAGGCAACGCGCCGCGCATGTAGAAGAGCCTAGGTCCACGATTAAGCCGAGTTCATATGGGAGAGTCCACCACATTACTCCTACTCCACACCCCACCATTGCCGAACTCTTCCAAATCATTTTGGATAAAGTGGATAGGAAGTGTGATTATATTGAATCCCTGCTTCCCCCTTGCCTACCTCCTAGCCGAGATAGAACCAAGCATGAGCATAAGGAGGTAGCAGCCGGTAGTCCCAACCCAGTGCCATCTATGGCTCCATCCCAAGGTCCTCTCCCCATCATAGTGGATCCTCTTTCCCCACCCACGAGAGCTCCATTGCCTACACCCCATGTCCGTCAGGAGGATAAGGGTAAGGGTCCGCTTATCAAGGAGTGAAGAGGATCACGACAGCAGTGTTGTCGCTGCCAAGGGTTTGGCCACTACGCCGGACAATGTCCCACTCGGACATCTCTAGCCATAAGGGACAAAAGGGTTGGAGAAGCCCCACTCTCCGATCTTTATTCTAAGCCACCTCAGCCCGAGCCACCCGTGTTTCTAACAGGTATGCTTGTCATAGCCGAGCCGCTTCTTAGCTGGCTCAAGAAGGGCTTGGTCCCACTTCCCTTCCCATATATGGACCCTATCCTACCTCTGGTGCCAATCAATTCATTTCATACCACTTTCCGGTCTAGTCACCATGTGGATACATTAGATGATCTTCTTAAAGGATTAGACCGGCAGTTGACATTTACGCACTTGTTGGCCCCACGCTTCGACCGACCTATAGGTCGTAGCTTCACACATCCATCCTTAGGGTCCATCACCTCCGTGTACACCATGGGTCATGTTACCACGGAGGTTCTTCTACTCCTCCCTTTGCCGGCCGAGTCCGACTTCATTCCCCTTTGCCCAAGGGAGGAATCTTACTTTCTACCTATGACTGTCGTCCCACCTCTCGCAATGAATGAAGGTGATCATTTACACCTCCAAGATTTCCAAATGTGGGACAGTGATTTGTGGAAGCCTAGTCCGAGGGGTCATACCTTCTTTGATCCCTTCGACCCATTCTCTTATAGACCCCGTGACCCACCATATTTACTCCACCTTTTCGAGAGAGTCCACCATCATACCCCCACCATCTCATCTCCCTTCACGGATGAAGGTGACCATCAACACCTTCTAGAATTCCACACATGGGATCTTGAGATGAGGGAATCCATATCGAGGGGTCACACATTCTTTGATCCCTTCGATCCCTTTCTTCATGGGCCCTTTGGCCCACAACCTCCACTCCACCTCTTTAAGGAAGTCCACTATCACACCCCTCCTACTCGGGCCTGGCAACCTTCACATGGCAATAAGTCCGAACCGTCATTTGGGGGTAATGAAGACTTTGGTTTCCCCGGCCCACCTCAACCACCCAAGCCTCCCGGACTTCCCACATCCAAACCCCATGTCCATGGTTGGTGCATCGTAGGATGTCTAGGAGTCCACCATGACATTAACCTTCGGTTATGTCAAATGCATGCATGGCATACATTCGGATGTCCTGGACCACCTTGCATATGATTGGGTTTTACTAACTGTAGGGTTGTTTAGGGTCGTGTGTGCATCCGTGTGTTTCTTTTCTTTTGCTAAGCATGTTAGGTCGTGTGTGCATCCTGTGTTTCTTTTCTTTTGCTAATCATGTTAGGAGTCTGCATGATGATGTCCGTCGTCACAGTTGAGGCCAGCAATGCACGGTACAAGGAGTTAGCCGATGCCCACCGATACCACCGAAAGTTCCAGGAGGGCGAATATGTCATGATCAGGGTAAGACCTGAACGGTTTCCCTCTGGAACCGTTAAGAAGTTGCAAGCTCGCGGAGCCGGTCCCTTTAGAGTGTTGAAATGCGTTGGATCCAATGCGTATGTTGTGGACCTGCCCGAGGAATATGGTATAAGCTCTACCTTCAATGTATCGGATCTTGTTACATATAGGGACCCAGCGGTGATCCCTAGTGAGCCTTTTGAGCCATCTCCTCCCCTTGAGAGTGATCCCACACCTGAGTGTCCACTTCCACCTCCAGCCCCTTTTTCACGGCAGCGTGAGCATATAGATCGTATACTGGACGAGCAAGTGACAGTTACCAGGAGTGGATCTTACCCGCGCTACCTAGTGCGATGGAGAGGACGACCCGCTATTGAGGACACATGGATCACACATGGCAAGTTGCAGTGGATCGATCCGGACCTTCTGGAGCGATACAGGAGCGATGCAGACCCTTACTCGACAGGGTCGAGTTTCTCCCACCCGGGGAGAATTGGTGCGGACACCCGAGCGCATGCGAGACACGAGCCGGCGAGCCACCGGTACCGCACGAGGAGCACGACTCGAGCCGCCTCAACATCCCTATGGCTCGGAGACAGTCTGGAGGTTCCCCACTGAGTCATAGCATTTATCATATTTTTTGTGGATTTTTATTTGTGTGTAATGTATTTTATTTTCTTTCGTCAGTGTGTAATTTAGATAGTTCGAGGGGCTTATTTACAAAGTGGGACCCCTGGGCCCCACGGGACCCCCAGGGCCCCTCCCATTGATCCACCTCAGCCCATGGGCCCCATGTGGGGTCAGTCAACCTTCCACATGGAGGGTTCTAGAAGGGTGGGCCAAGTGGGGGACAAGTGACTTGGAAAGTCAAAATTTGGCCACCCACCCCACCTACCATGTCAAGCTTGTTCCCCCCTAGTCAATAGGATGTCCCCCCCTTATTTTTTTATTGTAATTTTTGTGGAGTGATCACATGGCATCCCAGCCCTCCATCTCACACCCCTAGATCCAACGGTGGAGGATGGATTAGATGGGTGACCTATATATGCTTGTATTTTCCCATTTTGAGGAATTAATGCCATTTTGAATCAAAGAAATTGTTGGAGCTCCAGCTTGGTGCGACCCTCTCTCCCCCCTTGCAGCTGTGAAGGTTGCCTCTGGAGGTGTGACTCCTCCCCTATCAGTTCCGGTCATCCTCGCCGCCGCCACGAGCCGCCACCGCACCGCCATCGTCTTCATCGGAGTTCTGCCCGTGCAGTACCACAGCAGCTTCCACGAAATTCAGCCATCAACCACGAGCTCTGATCGACCTGGGTATTTTACTGGAGGTTCCATAGGTTCAAGGATATCCAAAAAAAATTGGTTTGTCATTCAGATCCCGTTCCATATTTTTAAATTTTCGTCCACTCTTCCCTTTCAGTTCTGCCAGCAGTCTGTCCAGATTCATCTCCGTCCTGAGTTTTAGGTCTTAGGTCCACTTTTTAATTTTCTTTGGTTCGCTCAGTTTTACTGGATCTTCCTTCCACCAACCCCTTCATCCACAATTTTTCTAAATTTCTAGTTCATCCATTTCGTATTTTCCAAAAATCGTTCTCAGATCCATCTGAAGTTCTATCCACCCATTCCCAGATCCGACCACTAGACACTCCGAAAATCCTATCAAATCACCACCACCTCTAAATCCAATTCTAAAAATAATCCCAGCTTCGTGGTTTGATTATCTACAACTTTAAAGAAGAGCTTGAAGTCTGAATCCCACTGTAAGTAGGCGGTCAACGGTCGTTTACATGGAACTGATGTGCTGAACTGAGAGTTCTGGAACTGTGTAGCAGAGAATTGAAAATTAGTTAAGTTCCAGGTCCGCGCAGGTTCATAGGAATCCACTGGCCCTAGGTTGGAGGATTTTGAGTCCTCTTTCCAACGGCGCTAGTTTTGTCGCATTCCGGCGACAGGGCTGATCGCAGCAGTTGATTTCTCCGGAGCGCGCGCATGAAAACAGCAAGCAAAAATCCGTGGGCAGCATTCCACAAGCTTGGAGATCGGAGTTGTTTGGCCACCGATCGGCGTTCCCGGCCGACCGCCTTCCGTGGAGGCATGCCACCAGGGGTCCCCATCACAGTGGGATCCACTCCTGCAGATCCGGAGGCCAGCGTCACCCGTGGGCCCCACGGGCCCGCAGAACCCGCCGTTCGGAAAGCACGAAAACGCGGAGTTCGGCACCGCCGGGCGACATCAAGATGTTGCCCGTCAACCCAATTCGCGTGATTCCCGGGCCCCGCATGTGACCTTTTACCTCCCTACGTGGAGTGGGTCAAATTATTGTACTGCTGTAAAATTATGTTAACCGGGGGTCCGTGATTGGCCGGGGTTGTCTTCGCCACGCCGGGTGCGTGGAGGTAATGGTCCGAACCTCTTGGCGTTCATTTGCTTAGCTAGTATACGGTCTTTTGCCATTGCCGAGAGTGTAGGTACTAGCCCGTGTGTCCATGTCACCGCTGTGAGAGTGAGAGTGACCCGTCCCGTGACTCGATCCGAGTCCGGAAGTGAGTCTGACTACCTTGAACTCTGCCGGTTCCTTAACCGCGTACGATCCACGCTTTCCCTCGCATGGGACGCCGAGTGAGTTTGCACTTCTGTTAGCGACGTGTAGCCTATGGGAGCTCTCCGTGTCGGGCCTAATGTCTCTCCCATCATGTGTTGCTGGTCGTGTCCACATCTAGAGTCCGAGGTCCATACCACGTAGAGTCGGTCCCCGTGTCCGTCCCGCATCACTTTTATTTTATCTAGTAATTTACCGGGGTGCTACACCCTCCTCCACTTTAAGGAATTTGATCCTCAAATTCACTGCACTTCTCAAAACGGAGATAATTTGGATTATTGACCTTAAAATAAATCGGGGTACTGCCTTCAGATAGCTTCTTAGGACTCCCAGGTGGCTTCTTCAGTTGCACGCCGACTGCACTGAATCTTTACCATTGGTATGGACCGATTCCTGAGCTGCTGCTGCTTACGGTCCAAAATCTTGATGGGTTTCTCTTCATAAGTTAGATCTTTTTTCAACTCAAGGTCTGCATGCTGAATGATATGCGTAGGGTCATACACATACTTCCGTAACATAGAAACACGAAAAAAATTGTGCACACCTGACAACTGGGGTGGCAATGCCAGTCTATAGGTAACTTCCCCCACTCTTTCTAAAATCTCAAATGGGCCAATAAATCTGGGACTCAACTTGCCACGAATATTGAACCTGCGAACTCCTTTTAAAGGTGACACTTTCAAAAACACATGCTCACCCATTTGAAATTCCAAATCTCTTCTTTTGTTATCAGCATAGCTTTTCTGTCTTGATTGTGCAACTTTTAGATGATCTCTGATGATCTGGATATTCTGGGATGACTCTGCAATGAGATCCGGTCCCATCCATTGCTTCTCGCCGACCTCATCCCAGCACAAAAGTGATCGGCAACTTCTTCCATAAAGAGCCTCGAACGGTGCCATGGACTGGTAACTGTTATTGTATGCAAATTCTATAAGGGCCAGTTGTTCATGCCAACTGCCACCAAAGTCGATCATGCAAGCTTTTAACATATCCTCAACAATCTGGTTCGTTCTCTTAGTCTGACCATCTGTTTGAGGGTGAAATCATGTACTGAAGTTCAGACGGGTTCCCAAGGATTCTTGTAGTCCTTTCCAAAAGTGTGAAGTAAATCTGGGATCTCGGTCAGACATGATATTGACAGGTATTCCATGTAATCTTACCACTTCCTTCATATACAAAGCAGCCAATACGTTGACTGTCCACTTCGTCTTGATAGACAAGAAATGTGCAGATTTAGTTAATCTATCCACAATCACCCATATCGCATCGAAGCCTCCACGAGTTCTTGGCAAACCCATTATGAAATCCATACCAATACTCTCCCACTTCCACTGTGGTATATCGAGAGGTTTCAATTTCCCTGCAGGTCGAAAATACTCAGCCTTCACTTGTTGACATATCAAGCACCTACTCACGAATTCTGCTACTTCCTTTTTCATGTTCGGCCACCAAAAGGTCCTCTTCAGGTCCCGGTACATCTTAGTGGCTCCAGGATGAATAGTATACTTGGCCTTGTGTGCTTCCTCAAGAACCTTGCTTTTTATCTCAACTAAATATAGAATACAAGTTCTTCCCCGAAATAGCAATATGCCATCATCAGCCAACACGAAATCTGGTTTATTACCTAGACTACCTTTGATTTCTACAAGCACTGGATCATTATCTTGCATAGCCTTAATTTCCATCAACGCTCGGGGCGAAGCTGAAACTGTGCGATCATGACTCGATCTTTATCAATATTAAGATCTTAACTAGCCATCTGTTCTAGCAGTTTCCATTCTTGCAACATAAGACTTGACAAACTGGCTATCGGCTTGCGACTCAACGCGTCTGCCACTACATTACCCTTCCTAGGGTGATACTCTATAGAAAAATTGAAATCCATCAAATACTCAAGCCATCTTCTCTGCCTCATATTAAGCTCTTTTGAGAAAATAGATACTTCAAACTCTTATGATCAGAAAACACCGTGAATGTTTCTCCATACAAGTAGTGCCTCCAAGTCTTCAAGGCAAAAACTACAGCTACTAGCTCCAAGTCATGGACAGGATAATTCTCTTCGTGCTTTCTTAACTGTCTAGAAGAGTAAGCTATCACCTTCCCATGCTGCATAAGCACACAGCCTAAGCCAATACCTGAAGCATCTGTGTAAACTACAAAACCTCCTTCCCCAGAAGGTAAGGCCAAAACAGGGGCAATAGTCAAACACTCCTTCAGAGTCTAAAAACTCCGCTCACAATCTTCCGACCAATCGAATAGGTTCTCTTTGCGGGTTAGTCTGGTTAAAGGTACCGCAATCTTGGAGAAATCTTTAATAAATCTCTGATAATAGCCTACTAGGCCTAGAAAACTTCTTACTTCAGTTACATTCATAGGCCTATCCCAGTTTCTCACTGTCTCAACCTTAGAAGGATCTACAGAAATCCCATCTTTAGAAATAATGTGTCCCAGAAAAGACACCTCCTGCAACCAGAAGTCACACTTACTGAACTTAGCATATAATTGATGATCCCTCAGTTTCTGCAATGCTATTCTTAGGTGTTCTTCATGTTCCTCATTATTCTTGGAGTATATCAGAATGTCATCAATAAAAATCACGACTCACTGATCCAAGTAGCACCGGAACACACTGTTAATTAACTGCATAAAAGCTGCAGGCGCATTGGTTAGACCAAAAGGCATTACAACAAATTCAAAATGCCCGTACCTGCTCCGGAATGCCATTTTAAGAATATCCTCGTCCTTGATACGTAACTGGTGATATCTGGATCGAAGATCAATCTTGGAAAATTATTATGCTCCTGCTATCTGATCAAACAACTCGTCTATCCTTGGCAACAGATACTTATTCTTGATGGTAAGTTGGTTAAGCTGGTGGTAATCAATGCACAACCTCAGTGATCCATCTTTCTTCCTTACAAACAATACTGGGGCTCCCCACGGGGATGTGCTTGGACGAATAAACCCTTTCTCTGGCAATTCCATTAATTGCTCCTTCAATTCTCTCAACTCCACAGGGGACATACGATATGGAGCCTTTGAAACTGGAGTTGCGCCAGGAACTAGATCGATGGAGAAAACTACCACCCTTTCTGGAGGAAGTCCCAGTAAATCCACAGGAAATACATCCAGGAATTCTTGAACAATGGGGTTGTCCTGAATCTCCAAATCCTTCTTGTCAGTCAAAGAAACCAACGCCAGGAATGCCTGACATCCCTTCCTTAACAACTTCTCAGCTCGAAGTGCCTAAATAAGCGGCACATACCTAAAATGCCTAACCCCAACAAAAGAGAGTTCGGGGTTACCAGAGAAGGACACAGTGCCAGATTTATAGTGAACACTAGCGTCATGTCTAGCTAACCAATCTGCTCCTAGGATTACGTCATAATCCTTCATCTTCATGCAAACCAAGTTAGCTGGCATACTAATCCCATTAACCAGAATCTTACATGAGGGGTAATAGTGCTTAATAGTTGAACCAGTACCGATAGGGGTTGAAATTTCCAGTTGAGAGCTTATCAATACAGGTTTAGTAGATAGAGACTTAGCAAAACTCTGGGAAATAAAGGAATGCGTTGCTCCAGTATCAAATAGAACAAAAGCCGGCTTATCAAAAATAACAAGTGTACCTTCTACCAGTCCACCCTCCTCGGTGGCTTCCATCTCGATTTCTTGCATGGCTTGTAGCTTGCCCTGCCACCTCTGGCCTCCTTGCGGCTTACTCGGTGTGGCTTGATCGGACAAGAGAGGACACTCAAGGATAAGGTGGTTCCTACTGCCACAACGCAAACAAGTGCCTAGCTTTCGCCAGCACTCTTCCATCTTGTGGCCTGCACGGTCACAATACTTGCAAAGGGCCTTGGATGGTGTTCCTGGGCCAGGCTTCTTATCATCATTCTTCGGCTTCTTGCCTTTCCATGAACTACACCCACCATTGGGCCTCTTCTTGTCATTGTTGGGTTTGAAATTCCCGAGACTAGTGGTCTGCTCCTTCTTAGAGTTCCTTCCTTGGATCCTTTCCGTCATTTCCAAAGTATCTTCAAGAACTTGGGCCTTTCTTACCATTTTGGCATAAGTCTGGATCTCCATAGGCGCCAACTGGTTGATATACTGCAGCTTCAAATCATTGAGAAAACGCTTGGCCTTCATCTTTTCAGTAGATACCAGATGTGTAGCATAGCGGGCATGTCACGCCCCGAGCGCGGAAGATTACCCGGAGGCGTGACACGTCTATATGGATCGTGTCAATCATATAAATATCAGAGTGCGCAAATAACTAAGATTTAACTCAAAATTAATACAAATAGTACGAGCTGACAATTGTCACAACTAATCAAAGGACAAATACATATGTTCCCAGAGTCCAACGACTAGGCTTCAAATCTTAAGCAGTTCTAATCAAGTTGATTAATACAAATGACATAGATGAATTGATAAAACTGACATAAGTGAACTAATACAATAACACAAAGGACATGACAATTTGATAACTTCACTCTAACACTCATCACTCAGTCTCATTCCCTTCCGAGTGTTGGTTGACATCCAAATTACCTGAAAATATTAGAAAACAACTAGATGAGCGAATCGCTCAGTAGGAATTACATCTCAAGATTTAACATGCTTTAAGTGCTTTACAAGTTCAATTAATGTCAGTAAAGCTATGCATGTAGATGAGTAGATATCAATGATTGTAAGAATCGACAAGAGCAGTGAAGGAATAATGAGTGAGAGTGTAAGGATTCCAACTTCAATGCAGCAATAGCAAGAGATTCAAGCAAGTAATAACTGGAATTAACAAAATCTTTCCAAGAGAGTAAGAACTCATGTCAAGCAAGTAATAGAAAGTAATATAAATTCAAGCATGTAAAACTGGAATTGGCTATATATCAATTTCATTCAAGCAAAAACTTTACCCTTCTGCGGGTCTCAAGTCAAATCAATCAAGTAATATCACGAGAATGAGTGGAATGTCTAAAGCCTAGCAAGCAAGTATTCCGGTGCAATGCCAAACACCGTGGTCAATAAACTCCCATGGGCACAAGTACCTTCGGGTGCTCCTCCTAGGACCATACCGGGCCCTATATGCACATCATTAATCATGTTTGTTGACATCCACTCTCATTTATAGCCAATATGGAATTTCAAGGTTTGACCCGTATGATATATAAGGCGGAATTATGGAATGGAATCCAAGGGCGCATTGATGTGTAGGGATGAACTAGGAGTGGAAATCAGTAACGTTTGACACACGGAAAAAAAAACTAGATAAGAGAGATGCCGTATATACTTTATATCTATTTTCTAAACATGCAATTGAGAGGGGTCTTGGGTTTGTATGTTTATATTGTTATTCATGTAAGTTCTTGGGATTTTAGTCTTTCTTAGTCCTTTTCATACTTTTCAGATCTTCATTTCAATTTCATGTCTTCTGCAAACTTGTTCATCCTTAAGTGCTTTACATTTTCTTCTTCAACCTTTTTCTCTAATTCCTCTCCATTTTCAAGTTATTACATATTTTTCCACTTGCTGTCCTGGCACATTACTGTTCATCCGTGTTGATACCTTCTTTTGTTCCCTAGTTTTCATGCCCTTCCAATCCACTTTTTGTTAGGGATATGGAGTACCCAGACGAGGAGGACAACCAGCAGAGGAGGAAGAAGGAGAGAAGAAGAATCACACAAGAACACACAGGGATTTTTTTTACGTGGTTCGGAGGTAAGATGCCTTCCTACGTCCACGGCCGCAGCAGGATTCCACTAAGATAATCACAGACTGGTTACAATATAAGGAGAGAGCCCATCCTTTTATACTAGGAGATTAGGGCGTCATAAGTCAGGGCATTAAGGACAATAATACCCCTGATCAACAGAAATCCTCTTCGGGATACATCAGACGCGCATGCTCGCCTGTCCCCCCGGATGCTCTCTTGGGACCGAGTATGCCCTCCAGCGACTGCAGATGCTCCCCCACCATCAGTCAAGTTAATGCATTGCCAAGACAAGTGTCGACACTTCTTCATGCAGGTCAGCCTGCTCCAAGTGACATCAAAATGCCTTGAGCCCGTAATGCATGCTCCCCTGACATTGAGGATGCTCCCCTGGAGCAACGATTGCTCCCCAGAGACAGCATGTGCTTCCCTGCTAGAACCCAGATAGCATATGCTCCCCTGGAGCAGCGATTGCTCCCCTGGCACTGAAGGATGCTCCCCTGGAGCAGTGGAAGCTCCCATGGGGCAGCGATTGCTCCCCTGGAGCAGCGAATGCTCCCCTGGAGATGGCATAAGCTCGCCATGCTTCCCTGATGCAGTGAATGCTCCCCTGGAGCAGTGGATGCGCTCCTGAGGCAGAGTGTGATCCCGTGCAGAGGCACATGAACAAAAGAGTTCTGACTCCACACTCTAACACTTTTCTCTCTGAGTTCTTCACAAAAGTTCTTCTTCTCTTATAGATATAGATTTTCTTCTTCTACCACTTCCTCCAATTCTTCTTAGTTTTTAAGTTATAATTAGTTTTCTACGGTTCTGTTTTCTACTCAGTCACCGTTCACCTGCGCCTATAGATCTCGGTTTTTCACATTTTCCACCTTTTTCCTCTCATTTTCTCTCTCTGCACTCTTCATAAGACTTCTTCCTAACCCTCCAATCTATAACTTTCTCTTCTTTCACATATTCTCATTCTCTCTAGATTTGTCGTTATTCTCCTTCTTAGAACCCCCTATTTTTAATATAATTTCATTGTGCTTTCAACTTGGTCTTTTTCAACTTGGTCTTTTTCCACGTTTTTCATCCTCTTGGCTACAATTTCTTCTTTCACTATTTTCAGGTTTTAGTTTCTCTAATATAACATTTTTAACATGGTGGTTTCAGTTTCACAGAAATTGACATAATGACAGGCCCTTTACCAAAGCATGAACTATATCAAATATAGATATTAGCTAATACATGCTAATCGTCCTAGATTTAAGCTAACACATGCTAATTATTCTAGGTATGAGACTAATACTTACTAATACTTGCTAATTATTCTGGATATAAGGCTAATACATGCTAATTATCGTAGGTATGAAGCTAATACATGCTAATCATCATAGATTTTAAGCTAACACATGCTTTATAAACACTGAATATCACATGGAAATGAGCCTAAGACTAAATGTCTAGACTAATTATCCTAGATTAGCTACTAGTTTAGTTAAAAGTTGAGAACACCTACCTTGTTAGAAGATCTCTAGCAGTAGCAAAACCCTTCTAGGTGACTGTGTAATCCCTGCAGAGCTTTGCCCCAACCTTAGCTAACCTAGAATGGGGGGAGCAAAGGGTATGTTATAGGGTCTGGTATGACCGGATAGGGGGGCAAGATCTGGAATAATGGGGCTTTACAGCTTGTACATGCTGGAGAGATAAGGGATAATGTTTGGACAGCCAATCCATGGCCCAGATCATAAAGTCTGTCTCCCACATTCATACACGATCCCTCTTCAATGTGCACACTTTCAAAGTCTGTACATCCTCTAAGTCTATACAGGCTTCCTCAAAGTCTGTACATCCTCTCCCTCTCAAAGTCTATACATTGGCTTCCCCTCAAAGTCTGCACATCACAAAGTCTGTACATTGCTATTGCTAGCCTATTCACAAAGTCTGTACATCACAAGTCTGTACATTGGCTTCCTCTCAAAGTCTATACATTGGCTTCCTCTCAAAGTCTGTACATCACTTCCTCTCAAAGTCTGTACATCACAAAGTCTATACATTGGCTATTGCTAGTCTATTCACAAAGTCTGTACATCACAAGTCTGTACATCCTCTCCCTCTCAAAGTCATTGGCTTCCTAAAGTCTCAAAGTCTATACAGGCTTCCTCAAAGTCTGTACATTCTATCTTTACCTACGTTACATCCTCAAAGTCTGTCCATTCCTCAAAGTCTATACATTCCTATCTTTACCTACGTTACGTCCTCAAAGTCTGTCCATTCCTCAAAGTCTATACATTCCTATCTTTACCTACGTTACGTCCTCAAAGCCTGTACATTCCTCAAAGTCTATACATTCCTATCTTTACCTACGTTGCTGGTCACTCAAAGTCTATACATTGCAACTCAAAGTCTACACATTGGCCATTTGCTGCAACTCAAAGTCTATACATTGCAGCACCGTCTCACTTAGCGTCTTATTTTAACAAGTCTATACGCTGGCTGCTGCACTCGCAAGTCTATACCTTGGCTGCTGCATGATCACACAACCACTAAGTCTATACATTCTTGTTGTTGTGTTCGTGCATTCAGAAGTCTGTACATCACTGTAGCTGCATCGTCTCATGCTTGCAAAGTCTATACACTGGTCGGTGGAAGCAAGTCTATACATTCGACCGTTTCAGCAAGTCTGTACAGCGATTGCATTCATATTGAAAGTCTATACATCCCTGTAGCTTTCACGAGACGAAGTCTGTACATAGACTATTGGGTAAAGTCTATACATCCTCTAGCTGGAACTGTGCAAGTCTGTACATCGCTGCTTTGCCAAAGTCTGTACATTGGCATCTTTTCCTACGTTGCACTTCAAGTCTGTACGTTGCTAGCTTATAATGTATAATTAATTGGCACAAAAGGTAAATGGTGAATGCTAGGATTTGAACCTAGGTCATTGGGTTGAAAGACAAGTTACTTAACCAACTACACTAGGAAGCCACTTGTTAAGTGAATAATCTTTACATATGATAACTTCGTGTTCCAACTTCTTACTTAAGCTTCCTCTAGAGTTTATCTAATATTTTTTTTTAGAAATATTATTAATAAATATATATATTTTTTATACGGGGTGCTACAGGGCCAATCTAGAGAACTGCGCCTCGTATTCTGCGATAGATAAGTTCCATTGCTTCAAAGCCACAAAATCTACCGCCTTTTTCTCTTGTACCCGATCCGAGAAATAATTACTATTGAAGAGTTCCTCGAACTCCTTCCATGTCACTTGCCTGTCCCCCAATGTGGCTTTCACAGCGTCCCACCACGTTCTTGTGTCACGCTCTAACTGAAAGGTAGTCAAAAGAACGCGCTCTTGGTCGCTGCATTGCATGACTGCAAAAACCTGACCCATTTCTTTCAGCCAGTGCTCGGCCTCATCCGGATCTGTTGAACCACCAAATCACGGGGGATTCATCCCACGAAAGTTCCGGTGGAGATCACCGGCTCCTTAGTGCGCTCCTCCTCCTTGGGTCACTTGATGAAGGGCTCGCGTTAATCCTTGCACAGTACGCTGAATGTCCCTCCATTTTGCATGCTAAGCCGCCATTGCAACAAACTCCTATACGTGGAATAGATTAAATTAGAGCAACCTAGCGGAAATCTTGCAGAGTTGATTTATTAACTCAACCCGAGTCTCTACCCAATCTCACCAGGTTGGATCTTAAACTTCTAACAAGTCATGGTTCTATGACACCACTAGGAAACCTAGGAACCTTTAAAAACCTAGGCTCTGATACCACCAAACTGTCATGCCCCGATGCGGAAAATCGGAACGCAGCAGTAGAGTTCAAATATGTTGATTTCCAGACATGCTATGCCTTGGTTTAGCATTTAGATAACTCAAAAATAACTCAATAGCAAAAGGTAGGAATAACTCCCTAATAATCATTTATTCCAAACTAATGAAACATAAATAAGTTCCAATATCCGACAACAACTAAATGAACCAAAGAAGTTCCCACTATCCACTGACATCTTTACATTTCAACTCAAACAACAACTGAATAACCAATTACAACCCTGAAACAACTTTAACATAACGACATTCTTGACTCAAGCTATCTAAGGACAGTCCAGGAGGCTTTCTAGCTGGCTCACTCCAAGGACTTCACTCCTGCCCATCCCCATCTGTTAGAGAGTCATCACCGGAGCAACCTGAAACATGGGGGGAAAATTGGGTGAGTGAACGCTCAGTAGGTAATAGTAGGCAAGATTTAAGTAATTGACCAATTACATTAATGTCATGCGATGAAATGAAAGGAATGACAAATAATGAATTACTAAAAGAAGAAGAACAGAGACATATCATACCCAAGAAATTGGCCGATCGAGCATGTGACAAGCAAGTCATGTAAATAATTCCATATCAGAATTCAATAACTTGTATCATAGCGAAAAGAATGGAATGATTCCAATGAATGAAAATGTCATAGACATCACGCTAGTCATGCACTCGGTGCAATACCTCACCATGTCATTACAACTCCCCGGGGCACTAGTACTTTTCGGGCGCAACTCCCAGGACTAGACAGGGCCCTTATGATGCATTGGCATTGATTTGATGGATTCAAGATCCCAAGTTATGTCTAGACATTTACTGGACTCGGCCAGGAAAAAGAATGTAATTCATCAAGTTATAACCTGAAAACAAATCCAGCATTTTATTATGGCACAAGCCATCCACAGCCTGGCTACCGAAGCATACAAGAAAGCAAAACAAAGCAATCCCTGGAAGCTACGCGGTCGCACCCTGGCCGCAAAGGATAAATAGTCACTTATTGGGCCGCGGAAGACGAAACTGGGCTAAGGAAAACCCAGCTCGGTGCTAAAGGTAAACGGTATGGAATGGGCCGTTTAGCAAAGACAGACGGTCCACATCCGGCCATTTAGTACAACAAGGATCGAAAGCCTACAACAAGCTTACACGGTCTATACTGGGTCGCCCCAACACCAAACGGTCCACGGACGTCTGTTTAGATGGTAAAACGGTCCAGGGAGAACCGTATACCAGTTGGGTAAAGCTAGGCGAGAGGAGTCGACTGAAATGGCTCCCAGGCCACCCAGAAGATAACAGAACCGAATCAGAGTTCAGTCCTGAGTTCTCAGGTCAAGCCTAGGGGATTTAGGTCGACTATCATGGCTGGGTCGAAGGAAGATCAAGGAAAATTGACCAGCAAGACCTGGCATTTAGCCAGTAATACGCGGTCTCAAACGAGCCGCTCAAGGGGTTTAAACGGTTAGATTCAGGCGGCGTAAGGACTCAAACAGTCCTATGTGGGCCGCAAATCTGGACAGAGGCAAACAAGCGATCCGGTCGAGTTAACAGGTGCAGGACTTGAGGTACAACCTATGCGGCATCCTAGTGGGAATCCCAGGCTCGCGGGGGCTTACGGAGGTCTCATAATATAGGTCCTAGTCCGATAGAAGGAATATCCGGCGGAGAGTCCCAACTATTACAAGAATTGAGGTTTGATGAAACGTCAAAAAATGAATGTATGGCGGTCAGTCAACACCACCGGAGTGGAATGACTATCAAACAAAGCCTAAGAATTAATCCAAGGAGGGGAAATCTTTTAATTCGAGCGACTTATAGACCCATTCAAGAAATAGTCAAGATGATATAATTGAATGAAAAGGGGGATGAATGGACGCGGGCAATCATTCTCATAGTTCAACAATTATCAGAATTATTCCATATATTCCATTTAATTTAGTGAGTTTCTACCCTTCTCAAGATAGCTAAATAAGATATGATGAACAATTGTAATTCAAACTGTACATATAAACGGTCGTTCACCGGGCTGCTAACCCAGACCTTGCAGTCTATCGAGGGGCCGTTTAAGTCAAAAGGGGTTCAAAATCTGCAAAGGGGAAAACGGCCTGTCGCGAGACTGCCAGGGGCATAAACGGTTTCTGTAAGACCATGTACAACACGCCATGTCCGCCCTCCGACGACTCCGATAGACTTCGATTGCAATCCACAAATTCACTCAATATCGTGCATAAAAATTGGGGAAAAAGCTATTTTTAGAAAGAGGACAAGAAAACACATGGTTTGGCATGATTTAATTAAGTTTTAAAACATGCTAACCTAACATTTAATCAAGATAAAGAGAGATAACATGATAGGTGCCCTAATCTGACATGCTCCGGCTAAACTTAGCAATACTCGCACTATACAGAACAGAATGTGGGGCTTTTGGTATCAAAAGAAAGAGGGCTCAGAGACGCTTCAAATGGTATATATTACTTGAGGTTTGGTCCACTAGAACCTACCTTAAAAGAAGAAGGAAGAGGATGATGTCATCAGCAGCGATAAGAAAACCCTCCTAGACCTCGCTGGAATACTCCCTCGTCCTCACTCCTCGCCGGCCACCGCAGCAAACGCCGATAATAGGTCGACCTAGGGTTAATTTTATAGGGTCAATTGATTCTAGAAGGATCGATTGAAGGGGATAGAGTCCAACGCACCCGGGTCGCGCGCGATTCGCGCTTGACCAAGTCCGCCGCCGCTCTGTTGTGCCCCTTAGGCACAAGCATGTGCTATGTTGCTTTGATGATAGCAATTATGTTGCTATGATGATAGCAATGCTATTTGGTTTTGATGATAGCAAGACAGTGAGTGCATTTGAGTGCATTTGATATTGTATTTTGATGATATCAATGTTATTGTGCATTGATGATTGCAATAAACAAAGTGCATTTCTATGCATTCTTATTCTTGAGCATTCTGCATATTGATAGCAACATGAATGATGATGTCTAGCATTGATGGCATTTGCTCCTTATATATGTGCATTGCATTCTGTCAGATATCATGTCTCTACATATATCATGTCTGGGTAGCATAGTCTATGCACTGGACTGTGTCATTGTGCATCATGCTAGTCGATACTTTGGACTCTCGTTCAAGCCTATGCATTGCATTGGCTAAGTATATACAACGTCAGTTCATGCTTTGTCTTAGGCTAAGTCTGTACAGCGTCAACGCATCATGCTACAGCGTCAACGCGTGAAGTCTGTACAGCCGTGTCTTATACTCCTAAGTCTATGCATTACTGTTCATGTGTCAGTCTTCATATGTCTGTACATCCACAGTTAAACTTGAAGTCTGCACACTAGTTTTCAAATCCAAGTGTGTACATTGGTCTTGGCATATGCATTCATAAAGTATACACACTCTTCAGTTGACTTCAACTGAAGTCTGTACATCGGCATGCATTACATCAAGTGTGTACATTGCATAGCATGTTGCGTCTAAGTCTATACATCACTGTAGCATGCATTTCATGAAGCCTATACATTCTCAGTGTTTGCACGCGTTCAGCCTCAAGTCTGTACAGCCGTTAGCACTGAACTCCAAGTCTAGACATTGCACAGTTCTTTTCGTCTTCGTGTTGTTTTCAACCCGTGTCAATTTCTGTTTTCATCTTCGTGTTATTTTAGTGTCTATGTCTTCGTGTTGTGTCAACGTCTTCGTGTTGTTTTTGTTTGATCGTCTTCGTGTTGTTTTAGTGTCTATGTCTTAGTGTTGTGTTTACGTCTTTGTGTTGTTTTTGTTGATCGTCTTCGTGCTGTTCTCACCGTCTTCGTGTTGTTTTCAACTCGTGACGATTTCTGTCATTTGTCTTCGTGTCGTGGTCAGCCCGTGTCGTTTCACCTCGTGCTGTTCTCACTGACTTCGTGTTGTTTTCCTTCTCATGTCTTCGTGTCGTGTTTCTAAAGCAGCTCTAATAGTTCTGATGAACTTCGAGTCGTTTCCCTGTAGACCTCGTGTCGTTCCTGTTTAGTAACCACACTTCGTGTCGGTTACTGTTGTTTCTGTGTCTTCGTGTCGTTTTTGTTCCACTGCGTGTAGAACATTACAGCACCTCGTGTCGCTTTCTGTGCCACCTCGTGTCGTTTCTGTGTGAACCTCGTGTCGCTTCTCTTTGTTTTCTAATTGCATCTCGTGTCATCTTTTATATCTGCTTGTTTCACTTCGTGTCGTTTCCGTATTATGTCTTCGTGTTGTTCTTCCTAGACCTCGTGTCTTTCGTATGTTGAAACCACACTTCGTGTTGGTTTCTGTTTTGTCTTTGTATGTATCTCGTGTTGTTCTCTCCTTACTTCGTGCTGTTCTCATCCTACCTCGTGTCGTTCTTTTCATAGTGATTGTTTTGTTACAATGACTTCGTGTCGTTCTCATTGTAGTATTTGTTTTTGTCACTACTGAATGTTGTGTCGTTCTCAGTGCATCTAGAACTGCTACCACATACCTCGTGCAGCTTTAGTTATTGTGGCCCTCAGTTTTAATGGTTTTTCATCTCCTTGCAGGTCTGAGGAAGAAATGTTCCCCAGTGACTGGCAGCACGTGATCCGAGGCTGGAATGAAGTCTGCTGAGAGACTGCCACGTGGTCCGAATTCTTAGGGCTGGAAATGTGGAGGTCACACGTCGGGGCTGATGATGATGCTGCTGCTATATATATGAGCCTTCTTCCACAGAAGAAGGTCGATCGAGTTGGCGAGAAGAAAAGTCCATATAGAGAGCCACGATCCAGAGAAAAAGAAGAGAGAAAGAAGAAGAGCAGAAGGAGAAGAAGAGAGAGAGATAGTGCTCGTCTGAAGAAAGAAGAAAGAGTGAAGAAGAAGAAGTGCAGCAGAGAGTGAGAGATTAGGAGAGCAGAAGAAAGAGAAAGAGAGATAGAGAGTGAGCGAGAGAGCTCGTGGAGAAGAAGAAAGAAGCTTACCTGAAGATCTGACTACTGGACCGTGGATCAAATCCAGGCCAGTCAGCTCCATGCGAGCCACATTTGTGTTATTTGACTTTATAGCTTTCTGATCGCTGTGTATTTTTCTTTTCTTACTTTTCCTGTTTCATTTGGTTATCTGTGTACTTCCGATCCTCTGGTCTGAGGTCGGGTTCCCTCCGGTTTGGAGGAAGGGAGATCTGATCTCCAGTTGCAAGTAGCTGGGAGCTACTTGTGGGTTCCCTCCGGTTTGGAGGAAGGGAGACTTGTCTCTGGTTCTGGACTTGTGGATTGCAAGTCCAGGGGTCCCTCCGGTTGGAGGAAGAGAGGTCTTCGACCTCTGGTTTGCTGGTGACTGGAAGTCACCGGTTGGTTCCCTCCTGGTCTGGAGGAAGAGGGGAGGTTGTTCCACTGGTCAAGCTGTGTAGCAGCACCTGTTGCAGACTGAGTCTACGGTTTCTAGCGTGAGCTAGTGGAAGCCACACTCGGGTTGAGTGTGGGGTGGATGTAGGTCTGGAGGAGCGAACCACCTAAAAACCCCTTGTGCATTGTGGTTTGGTTTATCTGCTTTTGCTTCCGCTAGATGATTGCATAGGGGCGCTCTAAGCGTTTGGCTTCTGTTTGAGCAGAAGTGTTGATTAGTTTTCTTAGAATATCTTAATCTGTCAAGAGAGCGAAATTCCAGTTGAGCTTCAGATTGTCGAATCTGTCTTGTTATTATTCTTGTTTTTAATTGGGTGAAGGTTTTTTAAACGGGTTATATTCATTCACCCCCCCTCTGAATACTGCACCGAACCCAACAATTGGTATCAGAGCGGTCTCTGACTTAACAGATCTAACAATCTGCAGAGGATCCTGCTAACTGTTTAGTGCATTTCAGAGTGGGTGGATTGTGCTCGTTGTTTTGTTTCACCGGTTTAGTGCTTTAGTGAGTTGAATCTGTCTGCCATCTGTCCAAATGGATCGTCCTCCAATCTATGATGGTTCTAACTTTGAAAGTTGGCTAGGAGGCCTAGCTGTGTATGTAGATTCCATAAATCCCAAATTATGGAGTTTGCTATCCAAGGGCCCACATCGATTACCCAAAGATCAGACCAAGTGGTCTAGTGAGGACACCTTTAAGAACCGTGACAATGTCATAATTCTTAATATCTTGAGAGCTGCTGTTAATACTGATGTATATTCTTTTGCTCTCAGGTGCACATCTGGAAAGGAGATATATGACAGAGTCGTCTCTGCGCATAATCAGTAAGGTGATAGCTGCTTGATGGCCAACCGGGATGATGAAGATGAGATCTCATCTCAGGTAAGTTCTGAATCAGAAGGATACTCTTTCGATGAATTAATATGGATGTATGAAAATTTGTTAGAAGTATCCAAGAAATTAAAATCTGAGAACAAAAAGTTGAAAAAGAAATGTGATAGAATAAATCTGAAAGATTCCTGTGAAAACTATCCAAATATGAAAAAGTCTTATGATGCATGCATGCTAGATGTTCAGAATCTTAAGAAACAAAATGATTCTCTAAAAATTGAAAAACAAACATGCTTAGATAAAATGTCTGAACTTGAGAATCAACTGAATGATAAGAAAAATGAGCATCTAAAAGGCATGCAAGAACTAACTGAAGTTAATTCTGAATTGGACAAAATGAAATTGGAGAATGAGGATCTTCAAAAGAAGAATAAAACTCTTATTATCAGAATGAATGAAATCAATGAGGTTTCACAGTCCTCTTCTGCTAAATCAAATTGTAAAATATGCTCTGCTTTAAGAGAACGAAATGAAGATCTCTTTAGTGAGAATGAACGGCTAAATAAACAAATTGCCTCACTTAAAGATGATCACAAAAATCTGCTCGCTAAGAAAATTAAAGCAGAAGAAAGAGAAGATGAACTGATTAAAAAATTGAAGCACATGTCTGGAAGAGAGAGATGTGCTAACAATGAAATTCAGGATAAAAATCTTGAGGAATAAAATACTGAATTAAAAGCTGAAGTTGAAAAACTGAAGTGGTTAAACACTGGCTTGTCTGAAAGACTTCTCACTACGGAAAAAGGAAAAGCTGTCTATGATGAAAATTCAGAAATTCTGAACAGTCTATAACAAGAAATTGAGAAGTATAAAACTGCAAACCAAGTTCTAAGCGAATGTGTTAACTGCAGTGAACAGGAAATAGCCAGTTATGAACTTCACATTGCTAGCTTGGAAGATAAAATTCATAATCTGGAAAATTCAACTATTGAGTCTGCCAAGATTAAAGGAAAAATAAAAACTATTTGGAAGAGGAAGGATGATAACTCTGAAGGGGGAACAAACTGTTGTTCTGATATAGCTGGTACTTCAAGGCAATCCCCAAAACAAAGTGAAAATCAGAAGTCACCTTCAAAAACTGTCTTTCAGTTTAAAGCTCAGAAAATTGAAAAACAAACAAAGCCTGTTGAGGATAATCAGAAATTGACAAGGAAGAGTCAAACAAAAAGGGCAAAAAAATAATTCTGGTTATACTCTAAAATTTGTTAGCTCTGTTGAATCTGATGCTTCTTGTACTCATTCGCATGCATCTAAGAAATCATATGATAGAAACCATGCTCCTAGGAAATCTGATGTCTCTTGTTACTACTGTGGTAGGCATGGTCATTATATGGATGACTGCAGAGTGATGATAAGTGATGATATGATGCATGATAAAACATTTCCAAATAATCATCACCACCCCAAAAGAAACATGTCTTCCTCAAACCAACATATCATTTGTTACAATTGTAACAGACGTGGTCATAAAGCTGTTGAGTGTTGGTTTAGGCCTTCATGGAGTTTTACTGGCTCAAGAGGTAAGCACCCTAGGTGCATTGAATGTGGCAAGTATGGGCATGCAGTCAAGGACTGCTGGTTTATTCAGGGAAATCATTTTAATTCCAAATTTGTAAGATTCCCTCCAAACAAAAATTTCTTGGGCAGAAATAAAGCTGGTCTTAAAGAAAAGACTCTTGTTTGTTATGAATGTGGAAAACCTGGCCACCGAGCTTCTGAATGCTGGTGGGCAGGTAATGGTAAATCAAAAATTCATGCTTACAACAGAACAATTCATGCTCATTATCATAGGTATCATGCTGCTGTTGATATGCATCATAGGACCAGAAAATCTGTTGTTTCATGTAGATATTGTGGTAAACTTGGTCACTCTATGGACAATTGTTTTCTGATGAAATTTGATGACCATGTTGCTAAGAAACTATTCAGAACACCTGTTAGGGCTCATACAGGACCCAAGGCAGCTTGGGTTCCTGCAAGATCATATTGATTGACATGTTGCAGGTGTGCCTTGGTAAGAGATATAAAAAGGGGTAATTTAGCCAAGGCACTCAAAAAGGAAGCCCCAAGATTCTACATCTCAGGTTAGTTCTGAACTTGTTTTTAAATTTCATCATCTGAAAATGCTGATTTGTCTGTTTGATATCTGAAATTGTTGAACTGATCGATTGACTGTCTGATATTCTCTTCATGACAAGCTGATCAGTCTGCTTTCCAGACTCAGCTACTGAGTTTTACCTTGCATATATCTGATGCTCTTCTCTCTTGCTAGTCTTTGCACTATGAACGTAGGATGTTTGATGTTCTGCACAATCATGTTTGAGTCGATGCAGTACACTGTACTGAATTTGAATGCTTCTTTAGTGTATTCAGTTGATGCACTATATAGACGTTGTGTCATGCATGTGTTTTGTGTTAATGCATTGCATGCTTGGTGTTAAATGCATAACTTGCTGATTGTGAATGGGTCATTTAGTACATACAGTCAATGCATGTGTCTTATGTCTGCATACATCATTTGCATGACTGTCTGATGCTGTTTAATGCATGTAGGACTACTTTGCACTGCATATATCACCTGCATAACCCTGGTATATCAAATGGTAAGCTACTAAAAGGCAGGGAAATCTGCATGGAGGTTCTTACTATGTGTGAGATGGTCCTTGAGACCAGGTTCTCTGCCAAGTACCAAGGGTCTTGTCCTCATGAAGGACAGTTTGTTGCATAGCATATCTCTTGCATTATGATGTCTGGAGGAGTTGAGAGTTCTTTTCAATACATTGAATCCTATTCACTTCTCAGTAATTCTCATTCAAATGATACATATTCTTTGACATCAGTTGCTCATTGAGCCATATTGCCAAGTGCTATCTTTTCCCCATCAGTTTCACTAAACAACAGCCTTGCATCTGGTTTAGTACATTGAATGGTGATTATTGCAATTGTTCACTTATAAGAATCACACTTACAAATTGAAAGGAACTAAAGGTTTAACCTTTATAAATTGGAGAGTTAAGTGTCTGCACTTCAGAATTTGAGATAAAAGAAAACTTTTATAGCTCTTAATCTTTTTCTCATAGCTAAAATAGAAAAAGTTTTTTGTAATGCCTAAATGTGTAGAACTGGATATGTCTAGAACAGGCTAATAAGAGTGTGTACTGATTTTTTAAACAATCACTTCAAAAGAATTAAGGGCAGCAGTAAATAAGATCATTAATGTTAAGAACTGAACATAGTGACAGAGCAATGGCTGATTGCACTGAGAAACTGTAAACTCCTCCGAAGAAGTAGGAGATTTCACATGTCATGAGGTGATTCAGAATATCTCTGTTCATAGGGTCAAATCCATAGGGGGAGTCCTCACCAAGTAACTGAGGGTACTGGCCTCTAATCAAGGTGTACCCTTAATGTCAAAAGTGAAGACTATTCTTTGAGGGTTTTGATCTGAAATAGGTCTAGTAGTTTATGCCTAGTAACTAGGGGTACTTGCCTCTGATCAAGGTGTACACCTAATGTCAACAGCATAAATGCCACTGATCAATTTACTTAGTTCAGGCTCTGGAATTTGAAAAATGCAAATCAAACTGCTGTAACCCCTTGAAATCAAAAGTCATTGAGTGAAAATTAGTTTTATCAATACATATTCAAGTTGCCTTTCTTGAACTTTCATGTTTAGACACAAAAGGATGTTATTTCAGACTTATCTATTAATACCATGTGCCCTAGATTCATTGCTATAAATGGAATCTAAAACTCTCTTTCAGGGGTCAGGTGTTTTACTCTAGATTTATCACTGTTAAACCTGAATTTTGGAAAATTGTATGTTGATGATTCTTATACTTTAACAGTTGTTTATAATCATGCTTCCTTTCTGAACCTATGATTCAGCTGTTGTCTAGTGACCCTCCTACCTTCTCTACCTTGTTTATCTGTTCATATTCCTTCTCAAAGGGGGAGCTTTTATTTAGGGGGAGAAATAATTCCGGGGAGTCTTACATTCAGGGGGAGAATGTTCTAGAGGAATTTGCATGCATAATGTACCTTGCACTCTTGTTTTTACTGTTCTTCTCTTTTTGATCATGTCAAAGGGGGAGAAAATTTTGTGTGTGACTCACTGTCACTGTTTATTCAAATCATCAAAAAGGGGGAGAATGTTGTGCCCCTTAGGCACAAGCATGTGCTATGTTGCTTTGATGATAGCAATTATGTTGCTATGATGATAGCAATGCTATTTGGTTTTGATGATAGCAAGACAGTGAGTGCATTTGAGTGCATTTGATATTGTATTTTGATGATAGCAATGTTACTGTGCATTGATGATTGCAATAAACAAAGTGCATTTCTATGCATTCTTATTCTTGAGCATTCTGCATATTGATAGCAACATGAATGATGATGTCTAGCATTGATGGCATTTGCTCCTTATATATGTGCATTGCATTCTGTCAGATATCATGTCTCTGCATATATCATGTCTAGGTAGCATAGTCTTTGCACTGGACTGTGTCATTGTGCATCATGCTAGTCTATACTTTGGACTCTCGTTCAAGCCTATGCATTGCATTGGCTAAGTATATACAACGTCAGTTCATGCTTTGTCTTAGGCTAAGTCTGTACAGCGTCAACGCATCATGCTACAACGTCAACGCGTGAAGTCTGTACAGCCGTGTCTTATACTCCTAAGTCTATGCATTACTGTTCATGCGTCAGTCTTCATATGTCTGTACATCCACAGTTAAACTTGAAGTCTGCACACTAGTTTTCAAATCCAAGTGTGTACATTGGTCTTGGCATATGCATTCATAAAGTATACACACTCTTCAGTTGACTTCAACTGAAGTCTGTACATCGGCATGCATTACATCAAGTGTGTACATTGCATAGCATGTTACGTCTAAGTCTATACATCACTGTAGCATGCATTTCATGAAGCCTATACATTCTCAGTGTTTGTACGCGTTCAGCCTCAAGTCTATACAGCCGTTAGCACTGAACTCCAAGTCTAGACATTGTACTGTTCTTTTCGTCTTCGTGTTGTTTTCAACCCGTGTCAATTTCTGTTTTCATCTTCGTGTTGTTTTAGTGTCTATGTCTTCGTGTTGTGTCAACGTCTTCGTGTTGTTTTTGTTTGATCGTCTTCGTGTTGTTTTAGTGTCTATGTCTTAGTGTTGTGTTTACGTCTTCGTGTTGTTTTTGTTGATCGTCTTCGTGCTGTTCTCACCGTCTTCGTGTTGTTTTCAACTCGTGACGGTTTCTGTCATTTGTCTTCGTGTCGTGGTCAGCCCGTGTCGTTTCACCTCATGCTGTTCTCACTGACTTCGTGTCGTTTTCCTTCTCATGTCTTCGTGTCGTGTTTCTGAAGCAGCTCTAATAGTTCTGATGAACTTCGAGTCGTTTCCCTCTTGACCTCGTGTCGTTCCTGTTTAGTAACCACACTTCATGTCGGTTACTGTTGTTTCTGTGTCTTCGTGTCATTTTTGTTCCACTGCGTGCAGAACATTGCAGCACCTCGTGTTGCTTTCTGTGCCACCTCGTGTCGTTTCTGTGTGAACCTCGTGTCGCTTCTCTTTGTTTTCTAATTGCATCTCGTGTCATCTTTTATATCTGATTGTTTCACTTCGTGTCGTTTCCGTATTATGTCTTCGTGTTGTTCTTCCTAGACCTCGTGTCTTTCGTATGTTGAAACCACACTTCGTGTTGGTTTCTGTTTTGTCTTCGTATGTATCTCGTGTCGTTCTCTCCTTACTTCGTGCTGTTCTCATCCTACCTCGTGTCGTTCTTTTCATAGCGATTGTTTTGTTACAATGACTTCGTGTCGTTCTCATTGTAGTATTTGTTTTTGTCACTACTGAATGTTGTGTCGTTCTCAGTGCATCTAGAACTGCTACCACATACCTCGTGCAGCTTTAGTTATTGTGGCCCTCAGTTTTAATGGTTTTTCATCTCCTTGCAGGTCCGAGGAAGAAATGTTCCCCAATGACTGGCAGCACGTGATCCGAGGCTGGAATGAAGTCTGCTGAGAGACTGCCACGTGGTCCGAATTCTTAGGGCTGGAAATGTGGAGGTCACACGTCGGGGCTGATGCTGCTGCTGCTGCTATATATATGAGCCTTCTTCCACAGAAGAAGGTCGATCGAGTTGGCGAGAAGAAAAGTCCATATAGAGAGCCACGATCCAGAGAAAAAGAAGAGAGAAAGAAGAAGAGCAGAAGGAGAAGAAGAGAGAGAGATAGTGCTCGTCTGAAGAAAGAAGAAAGAGTGAAGAAGAAGAAGTGCAGCAGAGAGTGAGAGATTAGGAGAGCAGAAGAAAGAGAAAGAGAGATAGAGAGTGAGCAAGAGAGCTCGTCGAGAAGAAGAAAGAAGCTTACCTGAAGATCTGACTAGTGGACCGTGGATCAAATCCAGGCCAGTCAGCTCCATGCGAGCCACATTTGTGTTATTTATCTTTACAGCTTTCTGATCGCTGTGTATTTTTCTTTTCTTACTTTTCCTGTTTCATTTGGTTATCTGTGTACTTCTGATCCTCTGGTCTGAGGTCGGGTTCCCTCCAGTTTGGAGGAAGGGAGATCTGATCTCCAGTTGCAAGTAGCTGGGAGCTACTTGTGGGTTCCCTCCGATTTGGAGGAAGGGAGACTTGTCTCTGGTTCTGGACTTGTGGATTGCAAGTCCAGGGTCCCTCCGGTTGGAGGAAGAGAGGTCTTCGACCTCTGGTTTGATGGTGACTCGAAGTCACCGGTTGGTTCCCTCCTGGTCTGGAGAAAGAGGGGAGGTTGTTCCCCTGGTCAAGCTGTGTGGCAGCACCTGTTGCAGAATGAGTCTGCGGTTTCTAGCGTGAGCTAGTGGAAGCCACACTCGGGTTGAGTGTGGGGTGGATGTAGGTCTGGAGGAGCGAACCATCTAAAAACCCCTTGTGCATTGTGGTTTGGTTTATCTGCTTTTGCTTCCGCTAGATGATTGCGTAGGGGCGCTCTAAGCGTTTGGCTTCTGTTTGAGCAGAAGTGTTGATTAGTTTTCTTAGAATATCTTAATCTGTCAAGAGAGCGAAATTCCAGTTGAGCTTCAGATTGTCGAATCTGTCTTGTTATTATTCTTGTTTTTAATTGGGTGAAGGTTTTTTAAACGGGTTATATTCATTCACCCCCCCTCTGAATACTGCACCGAACCCAACACGCTCTAACTCCAAAATTCTTCTCCTAGGGTTAGGGTTTCAGTAGGCTAATAGTGGGGAAAAGATCTACACATGATGGCCGTCGAAAAGGGTCCAATCTGGGCTTAAATAATCGAGAATTGGGTCCGAATTTAGCGATTTTAGGTCCGATAAGGGTAAACGTGGTTTTAACCCTAATACCATTAATTCGACTTGCTTATAATTTTATTTAGGGTCTACTGTAGAAGACAAATTGTCTAAATGTTTCCTCCTCTACATGATTATAATTTTTTTAGATTTTTTTAAATTGGTTGCATCTTTTCTTATCGTATTTTCCATAGAATTTCTTATTCATTTCCCTTTTATTTTATCTAGTAATTTACCGGGGTGTCACATACTGGCTGGGCCGAGAGTCTTACTTACTGAGTACCGACACGTACCAACCACGTGGTCGAGAACTATTCTCGATGTGATGGTTTTTAGGCTGGTTACCATGGGGCCCCTTGTCTTTGCAGCCATAGTCCGGCTGGGGGGAAAACCAGCTAGAGGACCCAACTTGGAGCAGATAGTTTGTGTGTGCACATGTTGTTGTGCCCCTTAGGCACAAGCATGTGCTATGTTGCTTTGATGATAGCAATTATGTTGCTATGATGATAGCAATGCTATTTGGTTTTGATGATAGCAAGACAGTGAGTGCATTTGAGTGCATTTGATATTGTATTTTGATGATAGCAATGTTATTGTGCATTGATGATTGCAATAAACAAAGTGCATTTCTATGCATTCTTATTCTTGAGCATTCTGCATATTGATAGCAACATGAATGATGATGTCTAGCATTGATGGCATTTGATCCTTATATATGTGCATTGCATTCTGTCAGATATCATGTCTCTGCATATATCATGTCTGGGTAGCATAGTCTATGCACTGGACTGTGTCATTGTGCATCATGCTAGTCTATACTTTGGACTCTCGTTCAAGCCTATGCATTGCATTGGCTAAGTATATACAACGTCAGTTCATGCTTTGTCTTAGGCTAAGTCTGTACAGCGTCAACGCATCATGCTACAGCGTCAACGCGTCAAGTCTGTACAGCCGTGTCTTATACTCCGAAGTCTATGCATTACTGTTCATGCGTCAGTCTTCATATGTCTGTACATCCACAGTTAAACTTGAAGTCTGCACACTAGTTTTCAAATCCAAGTGTGTACATTGGTCTTGGCATATGCATTCATAAAGTATACACACTCTTCAGTTGACTTCAACTGAAGTCTGTACATCGGCATGCATTACATCAAGTGTGTATATTGCATAGCATGTTGCGTCTAAGTCTATACATCACTGTAGCATGCATTTCATGAAGCCTATACATTCTCAGTGTTTGCACGCGTTCGGCCTCAAGTTTGTACAGCCGTTAGCACTAAACTCCAAGTCTAGACATTGCACTGTTCTTTTCGTCTTCGTGTTGTTTTCAACCCGTGTCAATTTCTGTTTTCATCTTCGTGTTGTTTTAGTGTCTATGTCTTCGTGTTGTGTCAACGTCTTCGTGTTGTTTTTGTTTGATCGTCTTCGTGTTGTTTTAGTGTCTATGTCTTAGTGTTGTGTTTACGTCTTCGTGTTGTTTTTGTTGATCGTCTTCGTGCTGTTCTCACCGTCTTCGTGTTGTTTTCAACTCGTGACGGTTTCTGTCATTTGTCTTCGTGTCGTGGTCAGCCCGTGTCGTTTCACCTCGTGCTGTTCTCACTGACTTCGTGTCGTTTTCCTTCTCATGTCTTCGTGTCGTGTTTCTGAAGCAGCTCTAATAGTTCTGATGAACTTCGAGTCGTTTCCCTGTAGACCTCGTGTCGTTCCTGTTTAGTAACCACACTTCGTGTCGGTTACTGTTGTTTCTGTGTCTTCGTGTCGTTTTTGTTCCACTGCGTGCAGAACATTGCAGCACCTCGTGTTGCTTTCTGTGCCACCTCGTGTCGTTTCTGTGTGAACCTCGTGTCGCTTCTCTTTGTTTTCTAATTGCATCTCGTGTCATCTTTTATATCTGCTTGTTTCACTTCGTGTCGTTACCGTATTATGTCTTCGTGTTGTTCTTCCTAGACCTCATGTCTTTCGTATGTTGAAACCACACTTCGTGTTGGTTTCTATTTTGTCTTCGTATGTATCTCGTGTCGTTCTCTCCTTACTTCGTGCTGTTCTCATCCTACCTCGTGTCGTTCTTTTCATAGTGATTGTTTTGTTACAATGGCTTCGTGTCGTTCTCATTGTAGTATTTATTTTTGTCACTACTGAATGTTGTACCGTTCTCAGTGCATCTAGAACTGCTACCACATACCTCGTGCAGCTTTAGTTATTGTGGCCCTCAGTTTTAATGGTTTTTCATCTCCTTGCAGGTCCGAGGAAGAAATGTTCCCCAGTGACTGGCAGCACGTGATCCGAGGCTGGAATGAAGTCTGCTGAGAGACTGCCACGTGGTCCGAATTCTTAGGGCTGGAAATGTGGAGGTCACACGTCGGGGCTGATGATGATGCTGCTGCTATATATATGAGCCTTCTTCCACAGAAGAAGGTCGATCGAGTTGGCGAGAAGAAAAGTCCATATAGAGAGCCACGATCCAGAGAAAAAGAAGAGAGAAAGAAGAAGAGTAGAAGGAGAAGAAGAGAGAGAGATAGTGCTCGTCTGAAGAAAGAAGAAAGAGTGAAGAAGAAGAAGTGCAGCAGAGAGTGAGAGATTAGGAGAGCAGAAGAAAGAGAAAGAGAGATAGAGAGTGAGCGAGAGAGCTCGTGGAGAAGAAGAAAGAAGCTTACCTGAAGATTTGACTACTGGACCATGGATCAAATCCAGGCCAGTCAGCTCCATGCGAGCCACATTTGTGTTATTTGTCTTTACAGCTTTCTGATCGCTGTGTATTTTTCTTTTCTTACTTTTCCTGTTTCATTTGGTTATCTGTGTACTTCTGATCCTCTGGTCTGAGGTCGGGTTCCCTCCGGTTTGGAGGAAGGGAGATCTGATCTCCAGTTGCAAGTAGCTGGGAGCTACTTGTGGGTTCCCTCCGGTTTGGAGGAAGGGAGACTTGTCTCTGGTTCTGGACTTGTGGATTGCAAGTCCAGGGTCCCTCCGGTTGGAGGAAGAGAGGTCTTCGACCTCTGGTTTGATGGTGACTCGAAGTCACCGGTTGGTTCCCTCCTGGTCTGGAGAAAGAGGGGAGGTTGTTCCCCTGGTCAAGCTGTGTGGCAGCACCTGTTGCAGAATGAGTCTGCGGTTTCTAGCGTGAGCTAGTGGAAGCCACACTCGGGTTGAGTGTGGGGTGGATGTAGGTCTGGAGGAGCGAACCATCTAAAAACCCCTTGTGCATTGTGGTTTGGTTTATCTGCTTTTGCTTCCGCTAGATGATTGCGTAGGGGCGCTCTAAGCGTTTGGCTTCTGTTTGAGCAGAAGTGTTGATTAGTTTTCTTAGAATATCTTAATCTGTCAAGAGAGCGAAATTCCAGTTGAGCTTCAGATTGTCGAATCTGTCTTGTTATTATTCTTGTTTTTAATTGGGTGAAGGTTTTTTAAACGGGTTATATTCATTCACCCCCCCCTCTGAATACTGCACCGAACCCAACACGCTCTAACTCCAAAATTCTTCTCCTAGGGTTAGGGTTTCAGTAGGCTAATAGTGGGGAAAAGATCTACACATGATGGCCGTCGAAAAGGGTCCAATCTGGGCTTAAATAATCGAGAATTGGGTCCGAATTTAGCGATTTTTGGTTCGGTATGGGTAAACGTGGTTTTAACCCTAATACCATTAATTCGACTTGCTTATAATTTTATTTAGGGTCTGCTGTAGAACACAAATTGTCTAAATGTTTCCTCCTCTACATGATTATAATTTTTTTAGATTTTTTTAAATTTGTTGCATCTTTTCTTATCGTATTTTCCATAGAATTTCTTATTCATTTCCCTTTTATTTTATCTAGTAATTTACCGGGGTGCCACATACTGGCTGGGCCGAGAGTCTTACTTACTGAGTACCGACACGTACCAACCACGTGGTCGAGAACTATTCTCGATGTGATGGTTTTTAGGCCGGTTACCATGGGGCCCCTTGTCTTTGCAGCCATAGTCCGGCTGGGGGGAAAACCAGCTAGAGGACCCAACTTGGAGCAGATAGTTTGTGTGTGCACATGTTGTTGTGCCCCTTAGGCACAAGCATGTGCTATGTTGCTTTGATGATAGCAATTATGTTGCTATGATGATAGCAATGCTATTTGGTTTTGATGATAGCAAGACAGTGAGTGCATTTGAGTGCATTTGATATTGTATTTTGATGATAGCAATGTTATTGTACATTGATGATTGCAATAAACAAAGTGCATTTCTATGCATTCTTATTCTTGAGCATTCTGCATATTGATAGCAACATGAATGATGATGTCTAGCATTGATGGCATTTGCTCCTTATATATGTGCATTGTATTATGTCAGATATCATGTCTCTGCATATATCATGTTTGGGTAGCATAGTCTATGCACTGGACTGTGTCATTGTGCATCATGCTAGTCTATACTTTGGACTCTCGTTCAAGCCTATGCATTGCATTGGCTAAGTATATACAACGTCAGTTCATGCTTTGTCTTAGGCTAAGTCTGTACAGCGTCAACGCATCATGCTACAGCGTCAACGCGTGAAGTCTGTACAGCCGTGTCTTATACTCCTAAGTCTATGCATTACTGTTCATGCGTCAGTCTTCATATGTATGTACATCCACAGTTAAACTTGAAGTCTGCACACTAGTTTTCAAATCCAAGTGTGTACATTGGTCTTGGCATATGCATTCATAAAGTATACACACTCTTCAGTTGACTTCAACTGAAGTCTGTACATCGGCATGCATTACATCAAGTGTGTATATTGCATAGCATGTTGCGTCTAAGTCTATACGTCACTGTAGCATGCATTTCATTAAGCCTATACATTCTCAGTGTTTGCACGCGTTCAGCCTCAAGTCTGTACAGCCGTTAGCACTGAACTCCAAGTATAGACATTGCACTGTTCTTTTCATCTTCGTGTTGTTTTCAACCCGTGTCAATTTCTGTTTTCATCTTCGTGTTGTTTTAGTGTCTATGTCTTCGTGTTGTGTCAACGTCTTCGTGTTGTTTTTGTTTGATCGTCTTCGTGTTGTTTTAGTGTCTATGTCTTAGTGTTGTGTTTACGTCTTCGTGTTATTTTTGTTGATCGTCTTCATGCTGTTCTCACCGTCTTCGTGTTGTTTTCAACTCGTGACGGTTTCTGTCATTTGTCTTCGTGTCGTGGTCAGCCCGTGTCGTTTCACCTCGTGCTGTTCTCACTGACTTCATGCCGTTTTCCTTCTCATGTCTTCGTGTCGTGTTTCTGAAGCAGCTCTAATAGTTCTGATGAACTTCGAGTCGTTTCCCTGTAGACCTCGTGTCGTTCCTGTTTAGTAACCACACTTCGTGTCGGTTACTGTTGTTTCTGTGTCTTCGTGTCATTTTTGTTCCACTGCGTGCAGAACATTGCAGCACCTCGTGTTGCTTTCTGTGCCACCTCGTGTCGTTTCTGTATGTATCTCGTGTCGTTCCCTCCTTACTTCGTGCTGTTCTCATCCTACCTCGTGTCGTTCTTTTCATAGTGTTTGTTTTGTTACAATGACTTCGTGTCGTTCTTATTGTAGTATTTGTTTTTGTCACTACTGAATGTTGTGTCGTTCTCAGTGCATCTAGAACAGCTACCACATACCTCGTGCAGCTTTAGTTATTGTGGCCCTCAGTTTTAATGGTTTTTCATCTCCTTGCAGGTCCGAGGAAGAAATGTTCCCCAGTGACTGGCAGCATGTGATCCGAGGCTGGAATGAAGTCTGCTGAGAGACTGCCACGTGGTCCGAATTCTTAGGGCTGGAAATGTGGAGGTCACACGTCGGGGCTGATGATGCTGCTGCTGCTATATATATGAGCCTTCTTCCACAGAAGAAGGTCGATCGAGTTGGCGAGAAGAAAAGCTCATACAGAGAGCCGCGATCCAGATAGAAAAAGAAAAAAGAAAGAAGAAGAGTAGAAGGAGAAGAAGAGAGAGAGATAGTGCTCGTGTGAAGAGAGAAGAAAGAGTGAAGAAGAAGAAGTGCAGCAGAGAGTGAGAGATTAGGAGAGCAGAAGAAGAGAAAGAGAGAGATAGAAGTGTGAGCCAAAGAGAATAGAGGAGCAGAGATCAAGAGAGTGAAAGAGAAGAAGAAGAAGAGAAGAGAAGAGGAAGAAAAGCTTACCTGAAGATCTGTCTACTGGACCGTAGATCAAATCCAGGCCAGTCAGCTCCATGCGAGCCACATTTGTATTATTTGTCTTTACAGCTTTCTGATCACTGTGTATTTTTCTTTTCTTATTTTTCCTGTTTCATTTGGTTTGCTAGTCTTTCCGATACTCTGTAAAGAGGTCGGGGTTCCTCCTGTTAGTTCAGGAGAAGGGAGATTGCTATCTCCGGTTGCAAGTAGCTGGGTGCTACTTGTGGGTTCCCTCCGGTTTGGAGGAAGGGAGATCTGATCTCCGGTTCTGGGCTTGTGGATTCAAGTTCAGGGGTTCCCTCCGGGTCTGGAGGAAGAGAGACCGTGTGTCTCTGGTTTGCTAGTGACTGGTGTCACTAGTGGTTCCCTCCGGATGGAGGAAGAGGGGAGGTTGTTCCCCTGGTCAAGCTGTGTGGCAGCACCTGTTGCAGACTGAGTCTGCGGTTTCTAGCGTGAGCTAGTGGAAGCCACACTCGGGTTGAGTGTGGGGTGGATGTAGGTCTGGAGGACCGAACCACCTAAAAAACCCCTTGTGCTGTGGTTTGATGTTTCTATCTGTTTGCTTCCGCTACATGTTTGAATAGGGGCGCTCCAAGTGTTTGATCACAGGTTCATTAGATAACTTGATCAGATTTTGTTCTAAGTGTTTAATCTGTTGAGTGAGCAAAATTCTAATTGAGCGAAATTTTATATTGGGTGAAAGGTTTTTAAACGGGTTATATTCATTCACCCCCCCTCTGAATACTAGTACCGAACCCAACAATTGGTATCAGAGCGGTCTCTGACTTAACAGATCTAACAATCTGCAGAGGATCCTGCTAACTGTTTAGTGCGTTTTCAGAGTGGATGCATTGTGCTCGTTGTCTTGTTTCACCGGTTTAGTGCTTTACCTTGCCCATTTGGTTTTGCTGCATTTCCTGTCGTTTGTTTTAGTAAGTTGATTCTGTTTGCCATCTGTCCAAATGGATCGTCCTCCAATTTATGATGGTTCTAACTTTGAAAATTGGCTAGGAGGCCTAGTGGTGTATGTAGATTCCATTGATCCCAAACTATGGAGTTTACTATCCAAAGGCCCACATCGACTACCCAAAGACCAGACCAAGTGGTCTAGTGAGGACACGTTTAAGAACCGTGATAATGTCATAATTCTTAATATCTTGAGAGCTGCTGTTAATACTAATGTATATTCTTTTGCTCTCAGGTGCACATCTGGAAAGGAGATATATGACAGAGTCGTCTCTGCGCATAATCAGCAAGGTGATAGCTGCTTGATGGCCAACCGGGATGATGAAGATGAGATCTCATCTCAGGTAAGCTCTGAATCAGATGGATACTCCTTTGATGAATTGATAGTGATGTATGAAGATTTGTTCAAAGTATCCAAGAAATTAAAATCTGAAAATAGAAGGTTGAAAAAGAGATGTGAACAGATTAACTCTAATGTTCTCTGTGAAAACTGTCAAAGACTAAAAACATTTCATAATATGTGCTTAGCTGATCTGAATATGAGTAAGGAACAAATCTCTTTATTGGAAAATAAAAATGAAGAATTGAGGTTGCTAAATTCTGCCATGTCTGAGAGACTCTTAATGCTTGAAAAAGGGAAGAATTCAGTTGAAAATGAATGTGAGAGAGTGAGCACTTTAATTGAAGAGATTGATAGCTACAAAGCCATTAATGTCTTACTTAATGAAAAGATCACAGATTCTGAGATTCTCATCTCCTCTCTCAAAAATGAAATCACTGAATTGAACAATTCTCTATCTGAGTCATTTGAAAACGAAGAAAATTCAACGGCAGCTTCTAAGAAGAAGGTCTCTAATGAAGGTAGTAAACAGGAAGAGAGAAAAAGAATGTATACAACCTTTGTGCGTAGCTCTGAGTTGGCTAGCACTTCAGCTTCTCCTTCATGTCTGCCTGCGAATCAGATAGGAAAACAAAAGAAAACAAAACAGAATAAAAATTTGTATGCTGAAATTTCTCAGGCCAATCTGTCTCAGATTAAAAGGAAGAATGTGAAATGTTTCTACTGTGGTAAATCTGGCCATGAGATGGATGTTTGCTTTGTCATGAGAGAGGATGAACTGAAATCAGATAGAATTCATGCTAGGAATTCTAAATTGAAGAAACCTTCTCATGATCAAAATAAGAGAATTCAATGCTTTTACTGTCATAGAATTGGCCACTTTATGCATGATTGTAGATTAAAGAAGCAAGATGATTTGAAAGCTAAAGAGCTTCATGATAGGAATCATGCATATCTGAAAAAGAAACTTCATTGCTTTCATTGTAACAAATTGGGCCATATTGCTGCAAATTGTTGTCATGCTAAGGGAAGAACAATTAACTCCGAAACTGCTATAATCCCTGTAAAAAGACATGCATTCTATAAGAATCTTGACAGAATGAATTCTTCATGTTTTGAATGTGGAAAATATGGCCACACAGTCAAGGACTGTTGGCATGTTCAGAAGAATCATATTAACCCCCATGCTGTCAAATTCCATGCAAAATAAATTGTGAAATTCTCTTGTTTTAATTGTGGAAAACCTGGCCACAAAGCCTCTAAGTGCTGGGTGGCAGAGTTCAGAAAACAAAATGCCCATGCACACAACAGAAATTTTGATGTTCATGGACATGAATTTAATTCTTACAATAAGGTGCATAAAGGGAACTCAAATTCTGTTAGTTATCATGGTAAGTCTGGTCAATTTGGTTATTCCTTGTCCAGCTATAAGTTGATGGGCTATGTTGATAATTCTGTTAAGAGATCAGTCAGAACACCTGTTAGGGCTCATACAGGACCCAAGGCAGCTTGGGTTCCTGCAAGATCATATTGATTGACATGTTGCAGGTGTGCCTTGGTAAGAGATAAAAAGGGGTAATTTAGCCAAGGCACTCAAAAAGGAAGCCCCAAGATTCTACATCTCAGGTTAGTTCTGAACTTGTTTTTAAATTTCATCATCTGAAAATGCTGATTTGTCTATTTGATATCTGAAATTTTTGAACTGATCGATTGACTGTCTGATATTCTCTTCATGACAAGCTGATCAGTCTGCTTTCCAGACTCAGCTACTGAGTTTTACCTTGCATATATCTGATGCTCTTCTCTCTTGCTAGTCTTTACACTATGAACGTAGGATGTTTGATGTTCTGCACAATCATGTTTGAGTCGATGCAGTACACTGTACTGAATTTGAATGCTTCTTTAGTGTATTCAGTTGATGCACTATATAGACGTTGTGTCATGCATGTGTTTTGTGTTAATGCATTGCATGCTTGGTGTTAAATGCATAACTTGCTGATTGTGAATGGGTCATTTAGTACATACAGTCAATGCATGTGTCTTATGTCTGCATACATCATTTGCATGACTGTCTGATGCTGTTTAATGCATGTAGGACTACTTTGCACTGCATATATCACCTGCATAACCCTGGTATATCAAATGGTAAGCTACTAAAAGGCAGGGAAATCTGCCTGGAGGTTCTTACTATGTGTGAGATGGTCCTTGAGACCAGGTTCTCTGCCAAGTACCAAGGGTCTTGTCCTCATGAAGGACAGTTTGTTGCATAGCATATCTCTTGCATCATGATGTCAGGAGGAGTTGAGAGTTCTTTTCAATACATTGAATCCTATTCACTTCTCAGTAATTCTCATTCAAATGATACATATTCTTTGACATCAGTTGCTCATTGAGCCATATTGCCAAGTGCTATCTTTTCCCCATCAGTTTCACTAAACAACAGCCTTGCATCTGGTTTAGTACATTGAATGGTGATTATTGCAATTGTTCACTTATAAGAATCACACTTACAAATTGAAAGGAACTAAAGGTTTAACCTTTATAAATTGGAGAGTTAAGTGTCTGCACTTCAGAATTTGAGATAAAAGAAAACTTTTACAGCTCTTAATCTTTGTCTCATAGCTAAAATAGAAAAAGTTTTTTGTAATGCCTAAATGTGTAGAACTGGATATGTCTAGAACAGGCTAATAAGAGTGTGTACTGATTTTTTAAACAATCACTCTAAAAGAATTAAGGGTAGCAGTAAATAAGATCATTAATGTTAAGAACTGAACATAGTGACAGAGCAATGGCTGATTGCACTGAGAAACTGTAAACTCCTCCGAAGAAGTAGGAGATTTCACATGTCATGAGGTGATTCAGAATATCTCTGTTCATAGGGTCAAATCCATAGGGGGAGTCCTCGCCAAGTAACTGAGGGTACTGGCCTCTAATCAAGGTGTACCCTTAATGTCAAAAGTGAAGACTATTCTTTGAGGGTTTTGATCTGAAATAGGTCTAGTAGTTTATGCCTAGTAACTAGGGGTACTTGCCTCTAATCAAGGTGTACACCTAATGTCAACAGCATAAATGCCACTGATCTATTTACTTAGTTCAGGCTCTGGAATTTGAAAAATGCAAATCAAACTGCTGTAACCCCTTGAAATCAAAAGTCATTGAGTGAAAATTATTTTTCTCAATACATATTCAAGTTACCTTTCTTGAACTTCCATGTTTAGACACAAAAGGGTATTATTTCAGACTTATCTATTAATACCATGTGCCCTAGATTCATTGCTATAAATGGAATCTAAAACTCTCTTTCAGGGGTCAGGTGTTTTACTCTAGATTTATCACTGTTAAACCTGAATTTTTAAAAAATTGTATGTTGATGATTCTTATACTTTAACAGTTGTTTATAATCATGCTTCCTTTCTGAACCTATGATTCAGCTGTTGTCTAGTGACCCTCCTACCTTCTCTACCTTTTTTATCTGTTCATATTCCTTCTCAAAGGGGGAGCTTTTATTTAGGGGGAGAAATAATTCAGGGGAGTCTTACATTCAGGGGGAGAATGTTCTAGAGGAATTTGCATGCATAATGCACCTTGCACTCTTATTTTTACTGTTCTTCTCTTTTTGATCATGTCAAAGGGGGAGAAAATTTTGTGTCTGACTCACTGTCACTGTTTATTCAAATCATCAAAAAGGGGGAGAATGTTGTGCCCCTTAGGCACAAGCATGTGCTATGTTGCTTTGATGATAGCAATTATGTTGCTATGATGATAGCAATGCTATTTGGTTTTGATGATAGCAAGACAGTGAGTGCATTTGAGTGCATTTGATATTGTATTTTGATGATAGCAATGTTATTGTGCATTGATGATTGCAATAAACAAAGTGCATTTCTATGCATTCTTATTCTTGAGCATTCTGCATATTGATAGCAACATGAATGATGATGTCTAGCATTGATGGCATTTGCTCCTTATATATGTGCATTGCATTCTGTCAGATATCATGTCTCTGCATATATCATGTCTGGGTAGCATAGTCTATGCACTGGACTGTGTCATTGTGCATCATGCTAGTCTATACTTTGGACTCTCGTTCAAGCCTATGCATTGCATTGGCTAAGTATATACAACGTCAGTTCATGCTTTGTCTTAGGCTAAGTCTGTACAGCGTCAACGCGTGAAGTCTGTACAGCCGTGTCTTATACTCCTAAGTCTATGCATTACTGTTCATGCGTCAGTCTTCATATGTCTGTACATCCACAGTTAAACTTGAAGTCTGCACACTAGTTTTCAAATCCAAGTGTGTACATTGGTCTTGGCATATGCATTCATAAAGTATACACACTCTTCAGTTGACTTCAACTGAAGTCTGTACATCGGCATGCATTACATCAAGTGTGTACATTGCATAGCATGTTGCGTCTAAGTCTATACATCACTGTAGCATGCATTTCATTAAGCCTATACATTCTCAGTGTTTGCACGCGTTCAGCCTCAAGTCTGTACAGCCGTTAGCACTGAACTCCAAGTCTAGACATTGCACTGTTCTTTTCGTCTTCGTGTTGTTTTCAACCCGTGTCAATTTCTGTTTTCATCTTCGTGTTGTTTTAGTGTCTATGTCTTCGTGTTGTGTCAACGTCTTCGTGTTGTTTTTGTTTGATCGTCTTCGTGTTATTTTAGTGTCTATGTCTTAGTGTTGTGTTTATGTCTTCGTGTTATTTTTGTTGATCGTCTTCGTGCTGTTCTCACCGTCTTCGTGTTGTTTTCAACTCGTGACGGTTTCTGTCATTTGTCTTCGTGTCGTGGTCAGCCCGTGTCATTTCACCTCGTGCTGTTCTCACTGACTTCGTGTCGTTTTCCTTCTCATGTCTTCGTGTCGTGTTTCTGAAGCAGCTCTAATAGTTCTGATGAACTTCGAGTCGTTTCCCTGTAGACCTCGTGTCGTTCCTGTTTAGTAACCACACTTCGTGTCGGTTACTGTTGTTTCTGTGTCTTCGTGTCGTTTTTGTTCCACTGCGTGCAGAACATTGCAGCACCTCGTGTTGCTTTCTGTGCCACCTCGTGTCGTTTCTGTATGTATCTCGTGTCGTTCTCTCTTTACTTCGTGCTGTTCTCATCCTACGTCGTTCTTTTCATAGTGATTGTTTTGTTACAATGACTTCGTGTCGTTCTCATTGTAGTATTTGTTTTTGTCACTACTGAATGTTGTGTCGTTCTCAGTGCATCTAGAACTGCTACCACATACCTCGTGCAGCTTTAGTTTTTGTGGCCCTCAGTTTTAATATTTTTTCATCTCCTTGCAGGTCTGAGGAAGAAATGTTCCCCAGTGACTGGCAGCATGTGATCCGAGGCTGGAATGAAGTCTACTGAGAGACTGCCACGTGGTCCGAATTCTTAGGGCTGGAAATGTGGAGGTCACACGTCGGGGCTGATGATGATGCTGCTGCTATATATATGAGCCTTCTTCCACAGAAGAAGGTCGATCGAGTTGGCGAGAAGAAAAGCTCATACAGAGAGCCACGATCCAGATAGAAAAAGAAAAAAGAAAGAAGAAGAGTAGAAGGAGAAGAAGAGAGAGAGATAGTGCTCGTGTGAAGAGAGAAGAAAGAGTGAAGAAGAAGAAGTGCAGCAGAGAGTGAGAGATTAGGAGAGCAGAAGAAGAGAAAGAGAGAGATAGAAGTGTGAGCCTAAGAGAATAGAGGAGCAGAGATCGAGAGAGTGAAAGAGAAGAAGAAGAAGAGAAGAGAAGAGGAAGAAAAGCTTACCTGAAGATCTGTCTACAATACCGTGGATCAAATCCAGGCCAGTCAGCTCCATGCGAGCCACATTTGTGTTATTTGTCTTTACAGCTTTCTGATCGCTGTGTATTTTTCTTTTCTTATTTTTCCTGTTTCATTTGGTTTGCTAGTCTTTCCGATACTCTGTAGAGAGGTCGGGGTTCCTCCTGTTAGTTCAGGAGAAGGGAGATTGCTATCTCCGGTTGCAAGTAGCTGGGTGCTACTTGTGGGTTCCGTCCGGTTTGGAGGAAGGGAGATCTGATCTCCGGTTCTGGGCTTGTGGATTCAAGTTCAGGGGTTCTCTCCGGGTCTGGAGGAAGAGAGACCGTGTGTCTCTGGTTTGCTAGTGACTGGTGTCACTAGTGGTTCCCTCCGGATGGAGGAAGAGGGGAGGTTGTTCCCCTGGTCAAGCTGTGTGGCAGCACCTGTTGCAGACTGAGTCTGCGGTTTCTAGCGTGAGCTAGTGGAAGCCACACTCGGGTTGAGTGTGGGGTGGATGTAGGTCTGGAGGACCGAACCACCTAAAAAACCCCTTGTGCTGTGGTTTGATGTTTCTATCTGTTTGCTTCCGCTACATGTTTGCATAGGGGCGCTCCAAGTGTTTGATCACAGGTTCATTAGATAACTTGATCAGATTTTGTTCTAAGTGTTTAATCTGTTGAGTGAGCAAAATTCTAATTGAGCGAAATTTTATATTGGGTGAAAGGTTTTTAAACGGGTTATATTCATTCACCCCCCCTCTGAATACTAGCACCGAACCCAACACATGTGGTTGGGGGCAGTGGACGCACATCGACGGGCGTGACCCTAACTAATCCTTGTGTTGTTGTGACTCCGCCTCACTCTCTAGGAGAGGTAGTAAGGCGTGAGTTTGGTGGGCGTTGTAATGCGTCCGGGACGCATTCAACCCAGTCCCTTACCTCCCTCTCCGGGAGAGGTGGCCAGACTAGAGAGAGTAGGGGTGGTGTAAGATGTCAGTGGATGCATCTGACCGGTGCTAGTAAAGGAGTCCTTCAGTCACCTATGGGTTTAGTTCCCGACTGCGAGCTGTGGTTCTCCGGGAGTAGGGATAGTGTGTTTTGATCGGGTGACTTCAGCATGACTTCTCAGCTGCGAGGCCGAGGCTTTTTCGACAACGTTGTCAGGGTTCTCCTGGTAGCTAGGATAGGATATTCTGGCGGCGTGATTTTCGTAGTGGCTTCTGTCCATGAGGACGGTTCATACATAGAGGTTTCTTGGGTTCTCTCGGCAGTGTGACTGTGACCTTCCTTAAATCGGAGGTTCTGACTCACGATCATGGCTCCCTTGTAAGGGTAGGTGTAGCGTAGAGACTCGGTAATACCGTCGCTTTACTATTCTACTTATAGTTGCTTTGCCACTACTGTTGCTCCGATTATTACTGTTATTTCTGTGACTGTTACTATTGTTACTGTTTACCACTTTTGTTGTGGTGGGGATCTGCGGGACCCCTATTGAGCCAATGACATGAGACTCACTCCTTGATTTTTCAGGTGCATCGCTTCTCCTCGAGGTGGTGCGTGTCGGTCGGAGGACGTTTAGTAGCCAGCTCGCTAATACCGTGGTATGCCCCTTGTCAGTGTACGTTTCTTTTATTATTGACTGTACTTGTGGACTAGACTTTGTAGTTATATTAAATTAGTATAAAATGTTAATTTTATTTCTACTAGTTAATTATTAATTCTATAATTTATTTTCTACCTTTGTTTAGAATTTCAATACATAACCACACCATCCCAATTAACCCTTCTGAGCTTCCCAGCTCGTGCATGGCAGCGTAGGATCCGAATGGTATCGAGTTTGACTCGGTATCCGGATCTTGAGCCGATGGTATCAGAGCGTGGTTGTGGAAATGCATGGGAATTCAAAATAGATGTAGTGACTAAGAGTCCGGAGAGTCCAGTATAGTTGACAGCTGGCATAGGGTGTTTTGTTTTTTTCACCCCCTTTGTTTTCTCTATTCGTGTTAAGGGTCAGATGGCATCGAGGAGGCAAGTTCAATCATCGTTAGGGGCTCAGGAGGAGCCGAGTAGAGAGGAACCGGGTCGTGAGTCACCTCCACCAGAGGTAGTAGCCCAGAATGTGCCGAATCAGGTAGAGTTTTTCGCCTGCATGTATCAATTTTTCATGCAACAGTGGGGCCAGTAGCACCGTGGTCAGGAGGCTGGTGAGGGTAGTACGTCGCATGGTGCCTGAGGATGTGTTTTCCAAGAGTTTTTACAATTTTAGCCAACGACATTTGAGGGCCAACCGGATTCTGATGCAACAAGATCGTGGATCGATGAGATGGAATGAGTGTTCCGATCGATGGAATGTGCAGATGAGGAGAGAGTCTTGCTGGCGAGTTACCGATTGCATGGTCCCGCTCTCTCATGGTGGACCTCAGAGTGGGAGATGACTTTTCAGTCTCGACCGCTTCGGCAAATTTCTTGGTAGGAGTTTGTTTAAGCTTTTGAGCGAGCTTATAGTCCTGAGTACCTACGGACGGAGAGGATTTTCCAGTTCCTAAATTTACAGAAGGGAGAGATGTCAGCGATGTAGTATCGGGCCCTTTTCATGGAATTGGGCTGCTATGTCCCTCATGTAATGATAGATGAAGTCTTGAAGACCCGACAGTTTCTTTGAGGTTTGAGAGTTGAGTTGCGACAGATCCTGATTGTGACTCGAGTTACCAGTCTGGACGTAGCATACTAGGCAGCGGTTACTTTGGAGGCGGATATTTTGAGGACTCAGGAGTCTCAGGCAGAGTAGTTTCCACCGGGTCAGGTTTAGTAGATTGATGATCAGCAGTTGGAGGTTCAACAGCCTTCGAGCCAGCCATCCTTGATGACATCTTCACCTTCAGGTAGGTGTCCTCGAAGATTGGGATGAAGATATAGGTAGTGGCTCAAAGGTCAGAGGCAGTCATATGAGGAGAGCGTGATGTAGTTATCGGTCCAGTTTTAGCGACAGAGTATGATTGGAGGTTAGCAGAGTCAGTGTTCGAGTTGTGGCAGGCTGCATCTAGGCAGATCGTGTTCGAGTGCAGGGTGGTGCTACAGGTGTGGTCAGGCAAGACACAAGGCACGTGATTCCCCAGAGGGACCACCCCAGCCGAGGTAGTAGTCTTTCTGATGTAGCGAGGTGCTATTTCCTAGCCATGCGATGCATGGCTCTGGTAGTAGTGGAGGCATCCCACCACCTGGAAGGTATGCGCTATATTTTTGATTAATTCTATGTTATGTATTTTGATTTAATTCTGCGGTTCTCTTGTTTTAATTATGTTTATAACCCTCCTTAAGCATTTAGGAGTTCATAAGGGTGTCCTATGTATTGGCGGTGAAACTACCCGTTGGAGATTGTATGCCCATCCCCCCTGGTGTTATGGTGTGTAAGTGCTGTGGAGGCCGGTGTTGTGCCCCCCGAGGTGTTTTGGTTTGGAGACCAGCGGTGTTGTAGGTGGGTTGTTGGGCATGAAAGGAAGGTTGTGTTCCAGAATCAAGGAAGTGTGGACCTCTTCACCCGTACTTCTATATTTATCCCATTTAAGTTGGAGGTTGTGTCATGGCAGATGCTAGGTTTTTCCTCATTTTTATGGTATAATCGGTGCGGAGTTGCGTAGTGCAAGCGCGTGGGCCCATAACCCACAGGTTCCAGGATCGATAGGCAGTGGCGTATGATGTGTGTTTCAAGGGCAAGCTAGTCTTGGAGGATTTTGTAATCATCTATAGAGGGTTGCCCTTGGGTGCAAAGCGGTGTTGGCCATGTGAGTGGCCTGGGTTGCCGGGTGTCGGCAGTGGTTGTAGCAACTCAATTTTATATATGCATTATATGCGAAAAAAAATGAAAGATGAAAATAAAATAAATGATGAATATTTTATCTTTATGTATTTAAAGTGTAGAATATATAAACGCGAATTCTATCTCAAGTGTTAACACGAACGGCGAGATTCGCGACACGATTCTGAGAAGGCGAAGATGTCGGTACTATAGTAGTACTGTAGCATCCGATTTAAGAGAGAATTATTAGCTCTAATTAAATCTTAATTAGTGGATGATGTAATTTCTTACCTAATTGAATAAATGAGGCCATTGATTATGTCATAAAGGAGATTTATTTCAACATTTACATGTTGGAAATTAATGTCAACATAAGTTAGTGTAATAGTAACATGAGTTGGTAAAATAGGAAAATTAGATGAAAAATTAACTTAGAATTAAATTAGCAATAAAACATCATTGAATAAATGAGGTAATTGATTATGTCATAATGGAAGATTTATTTCAACATCCACATGTTGGAATTTATTGCCAACATAAGTTGGTGTAATAGTAACATGGGTGGGTGAAATAGGAAATTAGGTGAAAAATTAAATTAAATTAACAATAAAATAATTACGGGACGTGGCCTATAAATAGGGCTGGGATTTTCCTTACTCAAAGCACAAATCCATTGGGGAAGTGCTAGTAGTAGAGACGAGGAAATCTTGATGTATGGAGGAGTGTTCAAAGTGTTCTTCGTTCTTGTTCTTCTTCCTCTTCGATATTCCACTAGGTAGGTTTTCTCTCAGGCAAAACTTAATTAGATCTTCATATATGTTCCTTTGCATGAGTATTTTGATTCTATGCAATTTTTCATGATCATGTATTTGTGGCTTATTTTGAGATTTAAAGTCCAAACATTAGAGTTTTCATTGTAAGAACGAGTTTCAATTTTCTATCTAAGAACGCGGACCACACATGGACTGTGATTTGAATGTGGTAACCATGTCCGATTTGCCTCGTTTATGTGTGTTATTTCAAAACTTAAATTTTAAGTTTTAAAATCATGTTCTTGCCTTAAAAAGACTATCAAGAAAGAAATGACTACATAAATGAACTCGTAAGGCTACAGTTAAAGGTTTAAACAACTATGCTTGAATTTTTATAAAATTCCTATACATGATTGACCCTGTCCATTTTGATCTAAGCTCTATCTGAAAGCTTGACATCTTTTTTTCAATGTCTTTTCCTTCATTGAAATTCTTTTACAAATGAATATGTTAGAACATGCAAGAATGATTTCCGTCCGATTTACGTGTTTCTGTGTTTCTGACAAATCGTGTATCTAACAAGTCTAACAAGAAAGACCTGTGTCAAAGGCTAGAGGTCCATGGGCAAACGCTTTAAGTGGATAAGTGGTTACTTAATTAGGACCTTGCGAATGCAAGGAGAACCTCCCACTATCCCACCTCTTACCTGGTCGTGATTCTTCAGTTTTCTAACTAAGCATCTGACTGTGAAAAACTTGATCTAAGTCGTTTAACAAGGTTTTCTATGTGAACCGATCGTGATGTGTCCGTCCAACCAATTCCTTTACCGATTTAATATCGTTGAACATGATGCCTTCTTATCGGCTGAATGTCGTTAAACATTATGCCTTAAATCATTCTTGAACTTCTCTTACAAATACTTGTGCTCTTGTACTACTCGTTCCTTGAATAAATTTTTTTGCTAGATCTGTACTTTATTTAATGAGCTTTACCTTGAAATTCATTGGCTATACATTCTATGTGGATGTCTAAACATACTTGGGATCTTTGATCCATAACCACAATGTCTGGCATTAATGGGGCCCGGTCTAGTCTTGGGGGGAGCGCCCGAAAGTACTTGTGCCCATGGGAGCTATTATTGACCCAGTGTGGCATTGCACCGAAACATGCGTGCAAGATTCGTTTATGACATTCCACAATTCATGAAATACTTGACTTGCTTGAAAGTACTTCAATTATATAAAATACTTGACTTGTACATACTTGCGTGAAATGGCAAATTCCATGATATTACTTACTACACGATCGTTCTCTATTTGAATTTTTCTCTTGATATCTTGTCTACTTGTAATTCCAATTACTTGCATTCCTTTACTCTCTCTCTTATTCATGTTCTATATTTTAGTTTCGTTCTCGGCATCGCACAACAACTTTATCTAAAATGTCAATTACTTAAAGTTTCTTGGTATAGAGACATAAATCCTACTGAGCGTTTCGCTCACCCTGCATTTTCGGTTAACATTTCAGGTAGTTTCGATGATGAACCCCAAACAAATGGGGACGACAATAGTGAAAAGAGGGACCAAGATTATCTTAGACATGTAGGTTTTAAATTTGTTGCTCTTGCAAGAATTATGTGTATTTTGAAGTTGTATTATGCCTCTTAAGGCTTAATGATGTTGTAAACTTTACTTTGATGAAATAATAGTGTCCCTTTGTTGTTATCTCCTTCGTAATTGGTTCCCTTTTATATACATGCTCTGATCGACAAGAGTGTTACGACTCATTGCACCTCGATATTTCACATCAGGGAGTGACAGTCTTTGTGGTATCAGAGCCTAGGTTTCATAAACCTTAGGTTTCCCTTAATATAGGTTCTAAGGGTTGATCAATAACCTCTGATAGAATCTTGAACCTTACCGGTGAGAATGGGTAGAGCCACGGGCTAAGCTTTAAAGTAGGATAAATCAGAAACATAAAACAAACACTTAAGTTTTGTAGCTATTATTGCAGACTTAATTCTCACCAATGGCTGCCGAGAGAGCACAATGGCGCGAGATGCAGTAGACGGTGCAACGACTGACCCAAGCACTACAACAAGTAGCTCAAGGAGGAGATAACCATGGAGCGGGAGATTTATATAGGAACTTCAAAAGTATGAACCCTCCCAAGTTCGCAGGGTCCACGGACCGAGATGAGACGGAACACTGGGTAAAGGAGATCGAGAGGATCTTCCACGTTATGCAATGCGCAGATGATGAAAAGGTCCTATTGGCCACTTTCCAGCCAGAAAAGTATGCCAATATGAGGCTCTACCACACGACCATGTGTTGTGGGAAGAGTTTGTGTAACACTTCAACAATAAATACTTCTCCGATAGGGTTCAAGAAAAGAAAGCGGCCGAATTTGCTTCATTGAAGCAAAGGAGCTTGATGGTGGCCGAGTATGAGGCTCAATTCTCAAGGTTATCCCAATACGCACCACATCTTGTGAGTATCTAAAAGATGAGGGCAAGAAGATTTTTAAATGGCATAAAGCCCCAATATATTACTCAACTCGCCCCGATGGATATTCAAATATATGCCGATGTGGTGAGAAGAGACCAACTCCTAGAAGATGCAACGGAGATGTCCGATCGCATCCGGGGAAAAGAAGGCAAGCGGGAGCAAGTCACTAGCTCTGATAACTTCAAGCCCTCTTTCGGAAAGAAGAGGCCCAATTCTGACGGGCGTAACTTCCATAAAGATGGGCATAACTTTAATAAGGACAAGAAGCTAAGATGGAATGATAAACAAATTGTCCCGGTTGTTACACCATCAAAGGAACTATGCAAGCACTGTGAAAAGCCCGGACACACGGCGGAAGAATGCTGGAGAAGACTTCGTGCCTATCTTCGTTGTGGGAGTCAAGATCATAGAATCCCGAATTATCCACTCCTCAACGAATAAGCTCCGCCGGAAAAACTTCCAGTTGCTGTCAAAAAGCAAGGAAGACTTCAAGCTCTTAGGGATGCGGAACTTACCGAAGAAGGAGGCATTATGGAAGGTACTCTTTCTGTTTGCTCAAAGCTCGCCTCTGTTTTATTTGACACTGGAGCTACGCATTCATTCATATATAAGAGCTTTGATGATACTTTACCTATGAGGCCCGTGCCGTTAGAATTCAAACTTACTATTACTACTCCTATTGGAGCGGGATCGAAGATTAAATATTTCTACCCTACTAGTGAAGTTCTAGTCAACGATTGCAACCTACCGGCTGACTTAGTATGCATGGAGAGGGAAGGATGTGATATTATTTTGGGAGCTGGCTAGTTATCTACAATTGTGTTAGTGTGTTGACACCTTGAAAATGAGCAAGGGTGGAAACAGAATTGAAAAGAAGATCAGACCAATAGTGAAAGATCAATGACGAAGCTCGTCAACCGTCTACCCGGTTGAAGCCTTTTCTCGGCCAAGCTGAGGTCTGGTGCCATTGCCAGTCAGATGGTGGCGCTGATGAAATAGCAGTCACCCGACTGATGAAACCCCCTAGCACACTTTAACAAGAGCAACACTACGGCCTTGTCTGAAGGTCTGCAGATGACACGTCATATCAAGTCAGATATTGATTTGTTGACAGATGAAATATGAACAAATATAAAGATGAGACCAGACCAGCAACGAAGACTGGAAGATGTCTGCAAAGCCAGGATTGAGGGGGAGCCCTCACCACCAACTACTTGCCCGGCCAGGACCTTTTCAGGTCTGGCTGATGTCCAGTGTTGTCATCATCCGAATGGCAATATTGACGAAGCTCCGGTCTGTTGACTGATGAGAAACCTCCGGATTATTCACAGAGGATGATGCATACAAGAGGCCTTCGTCGGCTCTGATGTAACTAAAGGAATCAATATGGCTAAAGATGATATGGGCTTTAAAGGAAAAGAGTCTCGAATGGGCCTATCAAATGGGCCTCTGAAGATGGGTTGAAACCCTCACGCCGAGAACCCCTCTCCATGGGGGCGCGCCGGTAAACCCCTCGAATGGGCGCGCCGGGAACTAGTGCTGCAGGCGCGCCGAGTCCGTTTGCTGCGAACAGGGTTCTATAAAACCCATTGCTTCACCCACGAGCCGAAGGGGGAGACAGATAGAAAAAAACTCATTCCCGAAGGGGGGCGCAAAAAGGGACGATAGGAGAAGAAGCCGAAAAAAAGAGAAGAGAGAATAGAAAAAAGAGAGAAGAGACCAACAAGGAGAGACAGCCTCCTCCGCTGAGAGAAGAAAAGAAGAGATCAACCCGAAGAGAAAGAGAAGAAGAAGAAGCTCCAGGTGGGCAGGCGGCTGGGGAGGGAGAGGAGTCAATGCTCCGCCCTCCCCCATTTTTCTTTTCTCTTCTCTTTATGAATTCCTACGAGTTTTATCTCGATCCACTGGATGTAACCGGGATATCCCGGCCTCTGTTCATCTCCCTTTCCCTCACTCCCTACTTGTGATTGATGTGAGTCTTGGAATGATGTAATGAAATGAAGTGCTACAATAGCCCATTTGGGTGTTGGATGATCGAAATATCTACCATCTATCTCTCCATCTGATGCTGTGTTTTTCCTTTATAAGTTTTCATTTTTAGCTTGACTGAAGCGCGCCTGATTCTTTGATGTGTCTTCGGACTCAATTGTGTTCAGCAGAATAAATGTAGCTCTAGTTATACCGATGTTCCTCGCTGTCCGACGTCGCTTGCATAGAGTCTCCCAGGCTTGCCCCAGGACCAGAGACAGACTATCTCTTGGCTTCTGGGGCAGTCTGCTATCGATATTGGCAGTGCCTTTAATGGCCGTTGCTAGTGAGATTCTGTAATTCTAGATGCTATGGTTTCACCTATCGGCACTGTCGAAATCATCCCTGGGTCCAGAGACAGCCATCACTTGGCTCTCAGGATGATGAAAGACAACATCAAGCTGTCCCCTGGACTTTGAACGGCAATGGTGAAAGAGGTTCTCTGTGCGGGATTTTTCTTCCCCAATTCCCCTCAACTCCCGACCTTCTTTTGGAACATAAACCAAAATCAGTTGAAACCCGATGAATCCATGCGTTTTGATTCCACAGAGCCCATCTACCTTGGCCTAAAACCCCCAAAATTCCCTCTAATCAGGACTGAAATCCAAGAGAACCCCAGAACAGAGTATCGTCGAACCTCCTCAAACCTTGCCGGCACCATAGCTCCCGGCGCGGCCCGCGCCGGGAACCTCACGCCGAGAACCCTATCTCCTTAGCGCGCCGAGAAGCCCTTCCCTTGGCCACCTTGCTGGCGCGCCGAGAAGCCCACCTCCTTGGCCTCCCCACTTCAGCCGCGCCGAGAGCCTTGCTTTTAGCGCGCCGGGAAGCCCGTGCCGGGAGCTCCTTGGCCTCCTCATAATGGCGCCGAGAACCCCCTCGCCTCCTGGCCATTGGCGCCGGGAACCCCTGGCCATTTGGCCCTTGCACCGAAAACCCCCCTTTGGCCTCCCTGTGCACCGAGAACCCCTGCCACCCAATGAGCCTTCAACACTGCTATCAAACCCACCTAGGGATGTCTACGGGTCACCAGAGCTGTCTCGGGGATGAAATTAAAGGGAGTCAAACCCCCTTATGTTCCACTGATCCGTACCGGGTTTATGAGCAACCCCTTTAGCCAAGGTGAGCTCTGCCACTGCATGAGTGTCACCGGCTCCTATAAGGGAAGAGTCAAACATTGCCCCAGGGCATATATGTGCAATGTGGGGGGTTCGCTCCCTCCTTCTTTCGGCTTTCATCTCGGCATTCCGTGGGTGATAGCCTATTCTCCCCTGGGCATAATCCGGGTTATGGGGAGATGCTGTCGAAATGTCGATAGATGTTTCAACCCCGATAAGTCCCGGGAAGTGCTCATCATACACCTCCCGTCTGGCTCGATTTTTCGGGGAATATGAATACTGCGAGGCCTTTGGCTGGATGAGGAACATAAAAGGGGATGTGCCCCTGATGACTATCCAGGCTCCGCCCCGCCGCTGCGTGGACGGTGTCCTATCTCCACTCAGCACGACCCACATAAAAGGAGGTCTTGTTGATTTAATAAGATGTCGTCTATTCAATTACATTCTTAGAATAACAAGAATTTCAATATCACGCACTATCTTTTTCAGCCGCCCCTAGCGGCCTCCTATTTTGGCGTTTAATCAAGGGTTGTCCTTCTTAGGAAGGGCGTAATTAACGTCATAGCCTTTATGGTATGACGGACTTTTGGTCCCGACTCGGACTTCACAATCGACTGACCAAGTCAAGTCGAGCGCACAATGAGATCGTCACACATGTGACTGGCACGCCAATTGACTAAACCAATAAATCAATAAAATAAATAATAAAAAAAATCAAACCAGATTTAAAAAAGAGAGAAATAAAATCCCGCGTCCACAAGTCCGGCACGCCCGGTGGGACTTTAGTCTCCCTTCATCTCTACTCCAAAATAGGAGGCCCGACGGCCCCTCTTAAATTCTAACTGTGCACTAATCCTATTTCCAGGAACTAAGATGATGAGTGGATTCGCCTCCCTCCACTTCGGCCACCAGGTCGTTGACGCTTATGTTCGCGAAGGCTACCTGGCGGTGCCCACGATGTTCAGGTCTATGCCCCCTGCTGTCGGGTTGCCCAACTGCTTGGGCCTCGTCTTCACCGACCTACAGGAAATTGCTGACAAAGAACAAGGCACTGCTGCAGGTGCCCCGATGAAGACTGCTGATGAGAAGGAAAGTCTACCAGAAACGACAGCCCCGATAGTCGTCGCCTGCTCTGTCCACCATGTGGAAAGGAGGGACGTTGTCCCCGCTGCTGCCCAAAAAGGGAGAAGAGGTAACCGGAGGAGCCAATATGCTACTACCAACCGTCGTCTTTCAAATTCTGGAGAGACAATGATGATCGGAGATGTTAGGGTGAATCTCAACGGTCGCCCCAAAGACGTCCGGTCGGATAGGGTTGTCCCGACCATCCAGACCAACAACAAGTTCCAAATTCTGGCCACTATGAAGGCCAACTGGGTAACTAATGAGAGGAAGTCGCTGGCACCCAAGCCAGCAAGATATAAACAGATATGGAGGCCGAAGAAGATACATAGCTGGATTCCGGCTCAAGAGCAAGGTGCCACTGCCGTCCACCCTGAAGCCAGAGCCAGGAGAGATGAGAAAAGAAAAGAAGAGACCACTGTCATCCGCCCCAGAGCAGGGGGCAGAAGATAGGAAAAAAAAGAAAATACCACTGTCATCCTCCCCAGTGCTGGGGGCAGAAGATGTCAGAAGAAAGAAGAGTATGCTATTATTATCCGCCCCAGGACTGGGAGCAGGAGATGAGAAGAAAGAAAAGAAGATGTTGCTGTCATTTCACCCCGAAACTGGGGGCAGAGGAAAAGAAAATGCTACTGTGATTCACCCCAGGGCTGGAGGCAGAAGGAGAGAAGATGTCATTGCCACTCGCCACGAAGGGGGGGGGGGACAATATATACTGCCAAGGGGAAGAACAAAGAAGAATGGAAGATCCAGCCTATGCTGCTATTCCAAAGAGACTGAAGGCCTGCGCCAGACAGGCTGATATCTTCAAATAGTCCAAGTCGGAGCATTTGACTGCCCAAATTTCAAGGCTGGCTTATCAGCCAAAGATCGAAGAGAGGCTGCCGCCCCGATCAGATCTACAAAGACATAGCCAAGAAGAAATGAACCAGGTGGTTCAAGACTACTTCCACTGTCTAGGGAGCCCCTCCCTAGGGCAGCAAAGATTGTCTCGTGCCTTGGGCACCCTACATGAAAAAGATGAAAACTCAGAAGATGTGGCGTTTGGAGTCTCATCCTCAGACTCCAACGACTATGAGGATGGCCGTAGGGTCAGGCATCGAAAAGACAGCCCCAAGAGGGAAAACGCAGAAGAAAGGACTTCAGTCTTTGACCGCCTCACATATCCGAGTCGGGTCAGAGGGAAAGTCCACAGCCAGAAGGGAAATATGCAGGTTTTTTCCTGTAATATGGCCGGTGTCACCGGGAAATATAACACACTACCAGACCAGCCTGAAGAGCTGATTAAATTAGCACACAGGCCAGGTGCCGTCACAAGAAGAAACCGAGCAGTGAAAGAAAAGATAATGGCTGCCGATAAAGCTCAAGAAGTCACTATGATGACAGTCAATGTAGTGACTGCGGAGGAAGAAGGCAACCCTCTGGGTGTTTCCACTGAAGAAATATCGGGAGAAATACAGATCCCAACAACCCTGGATCCCATGATCCAGATGATATTCAAGAAGATACCAGCAGGAGATTGACTCCCTTAGAAGACAACTCAATGAAAGAGGCGAGCATACACTTGTCTCCAAGCATGTTGAGCCAGCTCGATAAGGGTGGCCTCTCCGGTCCATCCTACTCAAACTGACAAAGGCAAGGCGCCGTGTCAACCTTCTCTACAACAAGCAGCAGCTCAGCCATATGCGTCTCAAATGCAGCCTGCCATGCCTGCTCTACCTACAACAATTATGACCACCCCCTTCAGCCGGCGGCAAGCACACCTCTTCCCGGAGCCCATAGATCCGGAGGTGGCTGGCAAGTTGATGATAGAAAAAATTATTGAAATGAAGCTGTCCGAAGGGACTGAGGATTACGGTACCTATGATGTTTATAAGGTACCATATCCTGCGCATTATGCTGCTAAGAAACTACCACCAGGCGTCAGCAAGCCGTCGAAATTTGGAAAAATTCAATGGCCAGGGCTACCCCAAAAAGCATGTAGCCTACTATACAACAATTATGGGCGACCTGGCATCTGATGAATCCTACCTCCTGAAATTCTTCGGCTCGTCCCTTACAGGGTTAGCCTTTGAATGATACTTTGGCCTACCGGCTGGGTCAGTGATTGATTGGCCCGATATGCAGCAAAAATTCCGGGACAGATTTCATATTACAGAAAGAGAAATCACAATAGCCGAGCTATATGCAACAAAGTAGAAGCAAGATGAGACCGCTCTGGATTATATAAAAAGATGGGGGAATCTCACCATGAGATGCAGGCGGCCTCCGCATCAGGAGGACGCCGTCCAAATTTGCAAGCAAAATATTTGGCGGGAGACTCTCGAAAGAATGATTGGAATGGAGATAATGTCGTTTGACCGACCAAACAATGCTGTGGGGGAGGTCGACGCCTTCCCCTCCAAGGGTCCTTCAATTACTACTGTTGTATGCCATAAAGCTAGATCGGCTGATGGACGGCCCACTCCTGCAGAAGTCAGTACAATAGACTTCAAGATGTTTGAGCAACAAAAAGATAAAAAAAAGGGGGCGTTGCCCGCCCTCCTCCCACCGGAACGGCTGATCAGAAGGATGGCCCCGCTCTGCGAGCCAGGATGAGCAAGCCTTATCCCTTTCCTAAGGAAAAGACTTGGCTCCTATTTAAATGGGCCGCCCAATTTGACAAAATTATCCTTCCAGATCCAAAGAGACCTGGTGATGCCAAAAGAAAAGATGACCCCCGCTTCTGCCCATGCCACCAGGCATTGGGTCATCCCATTGAGGGTTGCTATGAATTCAAAGATGCTATTGAAAGAATGATTAAGAAGGGGGAACTACACCTGGGTGAATACAGGGTGAACCTGCCACGCCCGCATGAACTGCCTGAGCTAAAAAGAGCAGTCAATGTGATATCCCTACACCGGCAGTTGACTAAAGTGATGTCAAAAGCCTGTGCAGAAGGCACCGATGGACCCGTCTTGCGGGAGCATGTCAGATCCCCAAGCCTGATGAAGAAGATGAAAAGTGAATCAAAAGTGCCAGATGTGCTAGATAACCCCTTAGCGGTATAGATGCCGACCGCCAAAAGGAAGGAAAAGCGAGATGCAAAGAAATACGGGGGGAACAAAGTCTGCTCCTATAACATGCTGTCGGTCTCGCCCGGCAATGGCCAGACTCTCAAAGAAGATGATGGAGAGATATGCTCCGCACCAGTAAGGTTAGAGCAAGCCAAAGCTTCAGTCTCCCGTCATGATGATAAAACCAGGAAGAAGTATGGGCACCTCCCGCCACCAAAAGAAGAAGCATGCTACCCCACTCCTCCTCTGTATGGAGGCATAAGGGCAAAGATGTCAATCTCTGAAAGCCTGGGCGCATCTTGCGTCTTTAATAGAACATCGCCAGTCCCTCCTAAGATTAGGACTGGGGGCAATGTTCTTGGCCTTGCCATGATGACAGAACTATATGAAAAATTACAGGAAGTTGAAGGACTGTAGAGCAAGCTGAATGAAATGGGTTGGCATCTGCCTGGTTTGCACTCAAACTCACCAGCTCTAGCAGTAATGGATAGACCCGATATGAAACAGACAATGGGAACCGAGTCTGCCAAAGAAGAAGGCACTAAGGCAGAATTGTACGAAATTAAACAAAGGGTCGATGAATCTGCTCTGGATTATATCTGCCGATGAAAGGACCTCTGCGCCAGATGTCGGCACCCGCCAAACCATGAAGAGGCTGTCCTGATATGCAAGCACAACTTGAAGATAGAAATCTTAACAAGGTTGATTGGCATCGAAGTCAAGTCCCTCGATCTCCTGAATGAGATTGTGGCTGATATTGAGGACTTTTTTGGTGAAATATTGCCCGACCGCTACTGCCCTAAGTCAAAAGAACAAGCCTGCCAGTGAACAACTGATGCATAAAGATATTCACATTACCTATTTTCAGGCCTTCGAGAAACAAAGGAAGAAGGCAAAGAAGGCAGCCAGCTCTTCGTCAGCAAAGACTGGCGAGCTAGGCCATTCCCTAAGAAGCAAAATGACTAAACCCTACTCCTTTCCTAAGGAAAAGACTTGGGCCCTGTTCGAGTGGGTCGCCCACTACAACAAGGATACATTCCCGGCCCCAAAGAAGCCCGGTGATGCTACAAGAAAAAAATGACACCCCACTATGGGGCAGATATATACCAAAAAAGGGGGGAAGAGAAAAAAAATGATGATGGTGAAGGATGCCAATGATACCCCTTCCTTGGGGGCAGATGTCCACGCATAAAAAAAAATGAAATGATGAAGGGTGCAGGTGATGCCCCGTCTTGAGGGCAGATGCATTAACAAACAATGATGACGAAAGGGATGAATGATGCCCCGTCCTGGGGCGCATGGGAATAAAAATGATAAAAAAGAATGATGATGAAATAAAAAAATATATATAAATGGTACTCCCATTTGAGGGGTGATACCCATCAAAAATGGAAAAAATGAGAAAGATGATGAAATGATGGAAGATACCGATGATACCCCATTTTAAGGAGGGGGATGCATATTAAAAAAAAAAAGAAAGAAAAGAAGAAAGAAGAAGAAAATAGGGAGAAAAATGATGATTATGAGATGATGAAAGTTCCAAATGGTACCCCATCCCGGGGGCAGATGTATGCCAAACAATGAGAAATATTGATGGTATCCCATTCTTGGGACCAATGTATGCCAAAAGAATAGTGGAAGACACACATGGTTCCCCATTCCAGGGGTAAATGTATGAGATGTCAATGGAGGCATGCATGGCCGTTGCTGGATATGTTCACCCCTTTAAAGGGGCAATGATCACTTATGGCAATGATGAATAAAATTGGAGCATTGACCTTTCAAGGGCCATCCTGTCGCAGACTCTTACACTGCACGTCTGCTGCTGATGTCAGGGACTATCCAAATGATGGAATCCCAGAGGACAATGAACAATGAATGATGGATCAATGAAGAATGATGGAAGTTCGCCTAACCACAGGCGTTCAAGTTGATAGATGCCTGATGAGCCTCCAGAGTGCCAGAGATGTCTAACCATCAGCATTCGAGATGACAGATGCTCACAAATATGGATTGCCAGTATGGCCAGCTAAGAGAAATCAAAATTCTAGCTATCGGTGCCCAGGCCGACAGATATTCTACCATCGACACTCAAGCCGACCAATGTGCAAAGATTGCCAAAGAAAAGTCAACAGAATCAGTGATATGCAAAGATGAAGATATCCAGCTGATCAGAGCCACATTAACGATGGAACTCACATTTCCAGTGCACGGCTTCGGGCCTGAGCCGCCATCCATATCCTCTAAATCAATTCAGACCTTTCGTCTGGATAGATTATGAAATCCTATTCCTTGGCGTCAATGCCAAACCCCAACATTGACGATGAAACATACATTTTCGGAAAACGGCTTCATGCTCAAGCTGCTATCCATCAACATTAATTCAGACCTTCCGTCTGGATTGCATGATGAAACCCCATCCTTCTTCGCGTCGATGTTTACCTCACACCAATGAAGGGCGTTCCGCCCTAGTCAGGCTATTTCCCTCGGTCTAGTGGCACTCCGCCCTAGCCGAGCTACCCCTTTCCTGGTCTAGCGGCACTCCGCCCTAGCCGAGCTACCCTTTTCTCGGTCTAGCGGCACTCCGCCCTAGCCGAGTTACCCTTTTCTTGGTCTAGTGGCACTCTGCCCTAGCCGAGCTACCTCTTTCTTGGTCTAGAGGTACTCCACCCTAGCCAGGCTACCCTTTTCCTTGGTTTAGTGGCATTCCGCCCTAACCTAGCTACCCTTCTCCTTGGTTTAGTGGCACGCCACCCTAAACCGAGCTACCCTTTTCTTGGTCTAGCGGCACTCTGCCCTAGCCGAGCTACCCTTTTCTTGGTCTAGCGGTACTCCGCCCTAGCCAGGCTACCCATTTATTGGTCTAGCGGCACTCCGCCCTAACCGAGTTACCCATTTCTTGGTATAGAGGCACTCCGCCCTAAACCGAGCTACCCTTTCTTGGTCTAGCGGCACTCCGCCCTAGCCGAGCTACCCATTTCCTTGGCCTAGCGGCACTCCACCCTAGCCAAGCTACACCCTTTCCTTGGTTTAGCGGCACTCCGCCCTAACCGAGCTACCCATTTCTTGGTCTAGCGGCACTCCGCCCTAACCGAACTACCCATTTCTTGGTATAGCGGCACTCCGCCCTAGCCAAGCTACCCTTCCTGGTCTAGCGGCACTCCGCCCTAACCGAGCTACCCATTTATTGGTATAGCGGCACTCCGCCCTAGCCAAGCTACCCTTTCTTCGTCTAGCGGCACTCCGCCCTAGCCGAGCTACACCCTTTTCTTGGTCTAGCGACACTCCGCCCTAGCCGAGCTACCCTTTCTTCATCTAGCGGCATTCCGCCCTAGCCGAGCTACCCCTTTCTTGGTCTAGTGGCACTCCGCCCTAGCCAAGCTGCACCTTTTTCCTGGTTTAGCGGCACTCCGCCCTAGCCGAGCTACCCATTTCTTGGTCTAGCGGCACTCCGCCCTAGCCAAGCTACCTTTTTCTTGGTTTGACGGCACTCCGCCCTAACCGAGCTACTCTTCCTTGGTTTAGCGGCACTCCGCCCTAACCGAGCTACCCTCTTTCCTTGGTCTAGCGGCACACCGCCCTGGCCAAGCCACCTTTTTCTTGGTTTAACGGCATTCCGCCCTAACCAAGCTGCCCTCTTCCTCAGTCTAGCGGCACTCCGCCCTAACCGAGCTACTCTTCCTTGGTTTAGTGACACTCCGCCCTAGCCAAGCTACCCTCTTTCTTGGTCTGGCAGCACGCCGCCCTGGCCAAGCTACCTTTTTCTTGGTTTAACGGCACTCCGCCCTAACCCAGCTACCCTCTTTTCTTAGTCTAGCGGCACACCGCCCTGGCCAAGCTACCTTTTTCTTGGTTTAACGGCACTCCGCCTTAGCCGAGCTACCCTTCCTTGATCTAGCGGCACTCAACCCTAGCCAAGTCACCCCTTATCGTGATATAATAACATTCTGACTTGTCACTCTCTAAAAAAAAAAAGAAGAGAGAGAAGAAAAGAAAAAGAAAAAGGGAAGAAGAAAAAGAAGAGACAAAATGGGGTTAAAAATAGAGATACCCCGCCAGGCTTGTTCAGGCGTTCTGGACAAGGGCAAAAATGGCCAAAACCCAGCTGTGGTGAAAACCCGAAAGGGCACTGCAGGCAAAATTGGGTACCCCGCCACGTGAAAACCCGAAAGGGCGCGTGGGCAAAAGCAAGAGGGGGCTGGCTCCAGTGAAAACCCAAAAGGGCACTTGGGTCAGTAATGTGGTAACCCCAAAGAAAGCCTCGTTTCCCACCATAAACTCCTCGTCGATCGGCCGGCACCTTGTCCGATCAATGATTAAACCCACTCAGTATAGACCCTACGTCTATCCTGATGAGACCCTCATTCACCCTATCCAAAGTCCCACCATGGTGAAACTCACCATTGATCGACCGGCACCTCGCCCGATCAATGATAAGACATGTCCAGTTTAGACCTTACGTCTATCCTGATAAAACCTATGAATTCCTTTGCATTGGTATAAACCCAATACCAATGATGAAACCCACCTTTGGTCGACGGGCTCGCCGCCCGATCGGCAAAGAAACCGGTCCGGTTTAGACCTTACGTCTGTTCCGACTAGATCTGCATATCTCTTTACGTCCCGCCGTGATGAAACCTGCTGCTGGTCGATTGGCACACTGCCCGATCGGCGATGAAACCTGTCCGGGCTAGACCCTACGTCTATCCCGATGGAACCTATGAAATCCTTGCATTGGTATAAACCCAATACCGATGATGAAACTCGCTGTCGATCGACTGGCACACTGCCCGATTAGCGATGAAGCCTGTCCGGGCTAGACCCTACGTCTATCCCGATGAAACCTATGAAATCTTTGCATTGGTATAAACCCAATACCGATGATGAAATTCGCTGCCGATCGACTGGCACACTGCCCGATCAGCGATGAAACCTGTCCGGGCTAGACCTTACGTCTATCCCGATGAAACCTATAAAATCCTTGCATTGGTATGAAACCCAATACCGATGATGAAGCTCGCTATTAATCGATTGGCACACTGCCCGATCAGCGATGAAACCTGTCCGGTTTAGACCTTACGTCTATCCCGATGAAACCTATGAAATCCTTGCATTGGTATGAACCCAATACCGATGATGAAACCCGCCACTGATCGATTGGCACACTGCCCGATCAGCGATGAAACTTGTCCGGTTTAGACCTTACGTCTATCCCGATGAAACCTATGAAATCCTTGCATTGGTATGAACCCAGTACCGATGATGAAACCCGCCACTGATCGATTGGCACACTGCCCGATCAGCGATGTAACCTGTCCGGTTTAGACCTTACGTCTATCCTGATGAAGCCCATGAAATCCTTGCTTCGATATAGACCCAATATCAATGATAAGAGCAGCTATCAATAAAGCGATACGCCGCCTAACCAATGTTAAAACCCGTCCGGAGTAGACTGTTCATCCGCTCTGATGGAAAATGCTACACTCATTCTCAAATCAACCCGGACCTTCCGTCCGGATAGATGATAAAACCTCATCCCTTTGCGTTGATGTTAAACCCCACATTAATGATGAAACCTACATTTCCAGCGAATGGCTTCGTGTTTAAGCTGCTACACACATTCTCGAGTCAATCTGGACCTTCCCTCTGGATGGATGGTAAAACCCTATTCCCTTGCGTTGATGGTAATCCCCAAATCAACGATGCAGCCATGCTCCCGGTGAACGGCTTCGCGCCTAAGCCACAAAACACACTCAAGTCGACCCAGGCCTTCCGCCTAGGTAGGCGATGAAACCTTATGCCCCTTACATTGGTGTTAGCACCCACATCAATGATGATACATACATAAGCTGAGCACGTGGATTACAAAGCCAAAGTCCCCAAAAAAAAATAATAATAAAAAGAGAAAGAGACAAAATGGGGGCTAAAAATAGAGATGTCCCTCCAGACTTGTTCAGGCATTCTGAACAAGGGCAAAAATGGCCAAAACCCAGCTGTGGTGAAGACCCGAAAGGGCACTGCAGGCAAAATCGGGTACCCCGCCACGTGAAAACCTGAAAGGGCTCGTGGGTAAAAGCAAGAGGGGGCTGGCTCCGGTGAAAACCCGAAAGGGCACTTGGGTAAGTAATGTGGTAATTCAAAAGTTCCATGCCAACCGGCACGCTGCCTTTACCTCCCCTTCACTGATGAAGCCTTCCGTCGGTCATCTGGCTCTATGCCCCACCGATGATAAAGCCTTTGCGGGGTAGACCTTACGTTTACTCTGATGAAATCTACATACCCTCTTTCAAACGTCCCACCGACAATGAAACCCATCACCATTCTGATAAAGCCTATCCAGCTCAGACCTCACGTCTGTCCTGATGAAACCAGCGCATTGATTGGCGAAGTCCCACCCGCGATGAAACCCTGCCAGTGTAGACCTTTCGTCTATTATGATGAAACTTATAACGCTCTCTTTGCATCGATATAAGCCCAATATCGATGATGAAACCAACTGTTGATCGACCGGCACCTTGCCGATCAATGATGAAACCCTGCCAGTGTAGACCTTTCGTCTATTCTAATGAAACTTATAACACTTTCTTTGCATCGATATAAACCCAATATCGATGATGAAACCAACTGTTGATCGACCGGCACCTTGCCCGATCAATGATGAAACCCTGTCAGTGTAGACCTTTCGTCTATTCTGATGAAACTTATAACACTTTCTTTGCATCGATATAAACCCAATATCGATGATGAAACCAACTGTTGATCGACCGGCACCTTGCCCGATCAATGATGAAACCCTGTCAGTGTAGACCTTTCGTCTATTCTGATGAAACTTATAACACTTTCTTTGCATCGATATAAACCCAATATCGATGATGAAACCAACTGTTGATCGACCGGCACCTTGCCCGATCAATGATGAAACCCTGCCAGTGTAGACCTTTCGTCTATTCTGATGAAACTTATAACACTTTCTTTGCATCGATATAAACCCAATATCGATGATGAAACCAACTGTTGATCGACCGGAACCTCGCCCGATCAATGATGAAACCCTGTCAGTGTAGACCTTTCGTCTATTCTGATGAAACTTATAACACTTTCTTTGCATCGATATAAACCCAATATCGATGATGAAACTAACTGTTGATCGACCGGCACCTCGCCCGATCAATGATGAAACCCTGCCAGTGTAGACCTTTCGTCTATTCTGATGAAACTTATAACACTTTCTTTGCATCGATATAAACCCAATACCGATGATGAAACCAACTGTTGATCGACCGGCACCTCGCCCGATCAATGATGAAACCCTGCCAGTGTAGACCTTTCGTCTATTCTGATGAAACTTATAACACTTTCTTTGCATCGATATAAACCCAATATCGATGATGAAACCAACTGTTGATCGACCGGCACCTCACCCGATCAATGATGAAACCCTGCCAGTGTAGACCTTTCATCTGAGACAGTTGGATCAACGATGAAACCCTACCAGGACAGACCTTACGTCTGTTCTGATAAAACTACATATCCTTTCATGTCACACCTGCAATGAACCTACCCAGTTTAGACCTTCCGTCTATTCTGATGAAGCTTAAACTCCTTTGCATCGACATAAGCCCAATGTCGACGATGAAACCATGCACTGGTCGGTCGGCAAATCGCCACGGTCAGCTTTGAGGAACAGACCTCTCGTCTGTTCCAGATGCATGTCTTCCGTTAACCAACAGGCCCAGCAAAGGCAATCCCACCGGATACCGACGCGCGGTGGAGCGAGTCCCCATTCTCTCCCTGAGAGGATGGACGCTCTCCTGCTGAACACGGGTCGTCCGTATAAAGGTAGCTGAGACTGCCACTCTTCCACATGAAGGAAATAACAGCACATGATGCCAGATGTACAGCCGATCGGGGCTTCAAGCTGACATATGCAAGATGTTCAGCCAATCGGGGCCTAAAACCGACAGATGTCAGATGTGCCAGTTGATCAGGGCTCAAGCCGATAGATGTTCAGCTGATCGAGGCTCAAGCCAAGAAGATCGTGCCAGGATGAAATCCCAGTATGAGGATACTGCCAAGCTATAATTGAAAGAATGAGTCAATAGCATTGAGCTAAAGATGCACCTGCGGACACCGTGCGGCTTATTCTGCGCTTACGCCACCCGCAGGTGGGGGGCATTTGTTGACACCTTGAAAATGAGCAAGGGTGGAAACAGAATTGAAAAGAAGATCAGACCAACAGTGAAAGATCAATGACGAAGCTCGTCAACCGTCTACCCGGTTGAAGCCTTTTCCCGGCCAAGCTGAGGTCCGATGCCATTGCCAGTCAGACGGTGACGCTGATGAAATAGCAGTCACCCGACTGATGAAACCCCCTAGCACACTTTAACAAGAGCTACACTACGGCCTCGTCTGAAGGTCTGCAGATGACACGTCATATCAAGTCAGATATTGATTTGTTGACAGATGAAATATGAACAAATATAAAGATGAGACCAGACCAGCAACGAAGACCGGAAGATGTCTGCAAAGCCAGGATTGAGGGGGAGCCCTCACCACCAACTACTTGCCCGGCCAGGACCTTTTCAGGTCTGGCTGATGTCCGGTGTTGTCATCATCCGAATGGCAATATTGACGAAGCTCCGGTCTGTTGACTGATGAGAAACCTCGGATTATTCACAGAGGATGATGCATACAAGAGGCCTTCGTCGGCTCTGATGTAACTAAAGGAATCAATGTGGCTAAAGATGATATGGGCTTTAAAGGAAAAGAGTCTCGAATGGGCCTATCAAATGGGCCTCTGAAGATGGGTTGAAACCCTCACGCCGAGAACCCCTCTCCATGGGGGCGCGCCAGTAAACCCCTCGAATGGGCGCGCCGGGAACTAGTGCTGTAGGCGCGCCGAGTCCGTTTGCTGCGAACAGGGTTCTATAAAACCCATTGGTTCGTCCACGAGCCGAAGGGGGAGACAGATAGAAAAAAACTCATTCCCGAAGGGGGGCGCAAAAAGGGACGATAGGAGAAGAAGCAGAAAAAAAGAGAAGAGAGAATAGAAAAAAGAGAGAAGAGACCAACAGAGAGAGAGAGCCTCCTCCGCTGAGAGAAGAAAAGAAGAGATCAACCCGAAGAGAAAGAGAAGAAGAAGAAGCTCCAGGTGGGCAGGCGGCTGGGGAGGGAGAGGAGTCAATGCTCCGCCCTCCCCCATTTTTCTTTTCTCTTCTCTTTATGAATTCCTACGAGTTTTATCTCGATCCACTGGATGTAACCGGGATATCCCGGCCTCTGTTCATCTCCCTTTCCCTCACTCCCTACTTGTGATTGATGTGAGTCTTGGAATGATGTAATGAAATGAAGTGCTACAATAGCCCATTTGGGTGTTGGATGATCGAAATATCTGCCATCTATCTCTCCATCTGATGCTGTGTTTTTCCTTTATAAGTTTTCATTTTTAGCTTGACTGAAGCGCGCCTGATTCTTTGATGTGTCTTCGGACTCAATTGTGTTCAGCAGAATAAATGTAGCTCTAGTTATACCGATGTTCCTCGCCGTCCGGCGTCACTTGCATAGAGTCTCCCAGGCTTGCCCCAGGACCAGAGACAGACTATCCCTTGGCTTCTGGGGCAGTCTGCTATAGATATTGGCAGTGCCTTTAATGGCCGTTGCTAGTGAGATTCTGTAATTCTAGATGCTATGGTTTCGCCTATCGGCACTGTCGATATCATCCCTGGGTCCCAAGACAGCCATCTCTTGGCTCTCAGGATGATGAAAGACAACATCAAGCTGTCCCCTGGACTTTGAACAGCAATGGTGAAAGAGGTTCTCTGTGCGGGATTTTTCTTCCCCAATTCCCCCCAGCTCCCGGCCTTCTTTTGGAACATAAACCAAAATCAGTTGAAACCCGATGAATCCATGCGTTTTGATTCCACAGAGCCCATCTACCTTGGCCTAAAACCCCCAAAATTCCTCTAATCAGGACTGAAATCCAAGAGAACCCCAGAACAGAGTATCGTCAAACCTCCTCAAACCTTGCGGGCACCATAGCTCCCGGCGCGGCCCGCGCCTGGAACCTCACGCCGAGAACCCTATCTCCTTAGCGCGCCGAGAAGCCCTTCCCTTGGCCACCTTGCTGGCGCACCGAGAAGCCCACCTCCTTGGCCTCCCCACTTCAGCCGCGCCGAGAGCCTTGCTATTAGCGCGCCGGGAAGCCCGTGCCGGGAGCTCCTTGGCCTCCTCATAATGGCGCCGAGAACCCCCTTGCCTCCTGGCCATTGGCATCGGGAACCCCTGGCCGTTTGGCCCTTGCACCAAAAACCCCCCTTTGTCCTCCCTGTGCGCCGAGAACCCCTGCCACCCAATGAGCCTTCAACACTGCTATCAAACCCACCTAGGGATGTCTACGGGTCACCAGAGCTGTCTCGGGGATGAAATTAAAGGGAGTCAAACCCCCTTATGTTCCACTGATCCGTACCGGGTTTATGAGCAACCCCTTTAGGCAAGGTGAGCTCTGCCACTGCATGAGTGTCACCGGCTCCTATAAGGGAAGAGTCAAACATTGCCCCAGGGCATATATGTGCAATGTGGGGGGTTCGCTCCCTCCTTCTTTCGGCTTTCATCCCGGCATTCCGTGGGTGATAGCCTATTCTCCCCTGGGCATAATCCGGGTTATGGGGAGATGCTGTCGAAATGTCGATAGATGTTTCAACCCCGATAAGTCCCAGGAAGTGCTCATCATACACCTCCCGTCTGGCTCGATTTTTCGGGGAATATGAATATTGTGAGGCCTTTGGCTGGATGAGGAACATAAAAGGGGATGTGCCCCCGATGACTGTCCAGGCTCTGCCCCGTCGCTGCGTGGATGGTGTCCTATCTCCACTCAGCACGACCCACATAAAAGGAGGTCATGTTGATTTAATAAGATGTCGTCTATTCAATTACATTCTTAGAATAACAAGAATTTCAATATCACGCACTATCTTTTTCAGCCGCGCCTAGCGGCCTCCTATTTTGGCGTTTAATCAAGGGTTGTCCTTCTTAGGAAGGGCGTAATTAACGTCATAGCCTTTATGGTATGACGGACTTTTGGTCCCGACTCGGACTTCACAATCGACTGACCAAGTCAAGTCGAGCGCACAATGAGATCGTCACACATGTGACTGGCACGCCAATTAACTAAACCAATAAATCAATAAAATAAATAATAAATAAAATCAAACCAGATTTAAAAAAGAGAGAAATAAAATCCCACGTCCACATAGTGTTAACTAAAAATTAGGTACAATAACCTTTAGTCGGTACCCCAACCTCTTATTTTCTGGTGTCAGGCATTCTAGACACTTATCCCTTATTTCGGCCCTTAAAGTTGATAAATTATTGAAGAAGGGTTGTGCGGCTTTCTTAGTTTCTATGACTATGGCCAAGCATAAGGAACCCAATCTGGAGAATATTCCTATTGTTCGGGATTATTCTGATGTATTCCCGGAGTAGTTGCCTGGTATTCCTCCGGAGAGAGGAGTGGTCTTCTCTATTGATTTGATTCCGGGAGCTATACCTATTTCTAAGGCTCCGTATCGAATGTCCCCTATCAAAATTAAGGAGTTGAAAGAACAACTGATGGAGTTATTGGAGAAGCGATTTATCTGACCGAGTACTTCACCTTGGGGAGAGACCTACAAGTGTGACCGAAATTTGAAGCTTCTTGGGATTGGCAGGATATTATAGAAGATTTATTAAGGACTTCTCCAAGATCGTTGTATCTTTGACAAGATTAACAAGGAAGGAGACCCCTTATATATGGTCCGAGGACTGTGAGAAAAACTTTCAGACTCTAAAAGATTGTCTGACTACTGCCCCTATACTCACGTTGCCTATGGAAGGAGGAGGATTTGAAGTTTATACTGATGCATCTGGAATTGGCTTAGGTTGTGTATTGATGCAACATGGCAAGGTAATCACTTATTCCTCAAGGCAATTGAAAAGGCACGAGGAGAATTATCCCATGCATGACTTAGAATTGGCGATTGTAGTCTTTGCCTTGAAGATTTGACGGCATTATCTCTATGGTGAGGCTTTCATTGTGTATTCTGACCACAAGAGCCTCAAGTACCTATTCTCTGAAAAAGAACTCAATATGAGACAAAGAATGTGGGTGGAATACTTGAATGTTTTTGATTTCTCTATACAGTACCATCCAGGAAAAGGTAATGCCATAGCAGATGCTCTTAGTCGGAAGCTGATGGCATTGTTATTGAACTTAATTATTAAAGAATGGCAATTATTAGAGCAAATAGTAAACTTGGACCTCAATGTGGAGGAGAAGAGAGAAGGAGTCTTGATTGCAAATATTAGACTTCAACCCAAGTTACTCTCAGAAATTAAAGAGTTACGAGATGATGATCCGTTGATTGTTGAAATTAAAGAGAAATTAGATCAACGGTCGGATTTCCTTTTAGCGAATGATGGAAGGTGGTTTTTCCGAGGAAGAACCTATGTGCTCGATTGTTCTACCATCAAGAACAAAATCTTGTAGGAGGCACATCGATCGAGATACACTATTAATCCTGGTGCCACAAAAATGTACCAATATCTCAAAAGAACCTTCTGGTGGCCTAACATGAAAAGAGAGGTAGCCGAGTTCGTGAGCCGATGTTTGGTCTGCCAACAAGTTAAACCCGAACATCTCAAACCGGCTGGGAAGCTTATTGTTAGTATTGGTGTGCTACAGGCCAATTTCGGGTCGGATAGACCCAATAGTTGTACAATCTTGTTCATTATTAATAAAGTGGTATTTGAGCGTAAATATGTGATTGTATATTACTTTACGATGTCCCTAGGATATGTTGTTGTAAAGTCAACTCAAGATGGAATCTCGTGTTAGGGTGCAAGCCCTGGATACAGAGGGGGGGTGAATGTATCCTGCTAGGAATATCACCCAATTAAAACTTCGGAAGCTAAACACAATACCAGAATAGAAACTAAATCAATTGAACAAACGAAGAGTCACTTGGAGCGCTCCTAATCAATCATCTAGCGGAAGCAAAACACACAAATAAACCACTGCTCAAGAGATTTTTAGGTGGTTCGGTCCAAAGACCTACGTCCACCCCTCACTCCCAACCGGAGTGAGGCTTCCACTAGTAACACTAGCACAGCAGACTCAGTCTGCAACAACTGCTGCCAAACAGCTTGACCAGGGGAACAACCTCCCCTCTTCCTCTCAACCGAAGGGACACCCCAAGTGACTACCAGTCACTTGGAAACCAGAGACACACGGTCTCTCTTCCTCCAGACTCGGAGGGAACCCCTGGACTTGCTATCCACAAGCCCAGAACCGGAGGACCAAACCTCCCTTCCTCCAAATCGGAGGGGAACCTAGAGACCCAAGTCTCTCTTCCTCTGAACCCCAGAGGGAAACACAAGTGACACCAAGTCACTTGCAAACTAGAGGTCTCGGACCTCTCTTCCTCCCAACCGGAGGGAAACAACCAATGACACCCAGTCAAAGGCAACCAGAGACGCAAGTCTCTCTTCCTCCACACCGGAGGGAACCCGATCTCACACTAGAGGATCGGAAGAACAGCAAGTGAATAGTTCAAAGAAAAAACAAAAACCAGCAACAGAAAGCTGAAAAGATAAAAACAAATGTGGCTCCCGCAGGAGCTGGCTGGCCTGGATTTGATCCACGGTCCAGCAGGAACTTCTTGTACTGCTTCTCTCTTTCTCCCAGCACGAACTCTCTTTTCTTCTTCTTCTTCTTTCTTACTTCTTCTTCTTCTTACTGCTTCTACCTTCCCCTTCTACTCTATTCTCTATATCGTGGAGGCACTCTCTGCATTTCGATCTTCCTTTCTTATCTTCTCTTTTTCATCTTCTGCTCTCTCGATCAGGCTCTCAGCTTTTTCTATCTCTTCTTTCTCTTCTGCACTTCTTCTCTTAGCTCTGGCTGCTTCTTCTTCAGTCACTCTCTACCCTCGCTCGCCATCTTCACAGGAAGAAGACACATATATATAGCAGCAGCAGATTAGGGCGGCGTGTTCTCTCCACGATTCCCGCCCAAATGCTTCAGTCCACGTGGAGGCTCCTCTGCATCTCGGATCACGTGCCAGATGCCAGCCTCGTATCACGTGCCCACTCTTACAATAGAGCAAACTGGGTTCGGATTTGATCCTGAAACCAGAATCCTTCTTCTTCTTCTTTTTCTTCTTCTCCTGCAAAGAGATTAAAACCATTAATACTCAGGGTTCTCTCTATATATATATATACCTGAAATAAGTCGGTTGACACTCAAGCTAAAGCTGCACGAGGTGTGTAGGAACAACAAAAGGTGCACTATACTGAGAATGACACGAGGTACATAAGATGACTACAGCACGAGATAAAGAGAGAACGACACGAGGTACCACAGTAACAAGGCTAACACTACAAAGAGAACGACACGAAGTCAGATGAGAACAGCATGAAGTAAAGAGAGAACGACACGAAGTCAGATGAGAACAGCACGAAGTGAGAAGGAAATAACTCGGAGTAAAACGGTAGTAAAACACGCGATCAGAGGAAACCTGGACGAAGATAGAAAGAAGCAACACGAAGACATAAAAATAACACGAAGACACAAATACAGAAATAACATGATGACTCAAACACAAAAATAACACGAAGACAATAAAACAACACGAAGACACAAATACAGAAATAACATGAAGACTCAAACACAAAAATAACACGAAGACATAAAAACAACACGAAGACACAAATACAGAAATAACATGAAGACTAAGTGTGGTCACAAAGCAAGAAAGACACTTCCAACGTACAGACTTCATATGAACAGTCCAATGTGCATACTTCCCTTCGATGCATCTACAGTGCAATGTATTGGCTTTGATGATTGATGCATGTACAGTCCGTTGTACATACTTGATGCATGTGAACAGTGAGACGGATGTATAGACTTGATGCCTGTAGCAGTGTATAGACTTTGGACTTCGCCATGCTTACACTAAGCGATGTACACACTTGCTGGCTGACTAATGTGCATGACAATGTATAGACTTCTCGAAGTGATGCTTGATCAAAGAGACAGTGTATATACTTAGCCACCAATGTATGGACTTCAACACAAATGAGAAGATCGGATGAACATACTTTGAAGCTTAACATAGACGGTGGATGTATAGACTCCATGAACACGATGCAATGCTGACTGATGTATACACTTGGCAAATAGAGTGATGCATGAACTACCCTATACAGACTTTAAGACTTAATGAGCAACAAAAAGTGGACAAAGCAGCATGGCGTCAACCCAGCTGTTCCACTGCGTCAACGCAGCAAGTAAATCAGCAACTACTGCGTCAACGTAGTGTCCTTGTAGCGTCAACGCAGCTAGTGAATAGACTTGCTAATGCGTCAACCCAATCTCCAACTGCGTCAACGCACTGCATGAACAATTAGCCACTACGTTAACCCAATCTAGCCATATTCATGAAATAGCTATTCAAGCAAACAATCAGATATTCAGTGTGACTCATGGTGTGTCAGCCATCACTAAATCACTGTGACTCATGGTGTATCAGCCATCATCAAAACCACACAGGGGCACAACAATCTCCCCCTTTTTGATGATGGCAACACTATGAGTTACACTGACTCAGATTAGATTCTTCTCCCCCTTTGCCTTCATCAAAAAATGAAATAGGGAAACGATTCAGTATTGTTATACTTCCCTTTGGATTGATGATGATTCGAAGGAGGCCTTCTCTTTGGAGACATCTATCTTCCAAATGTATCCTTCCAATAGCTTCTCCCCCTTTGACTTCAGCAAAAAGACATGAGTTGAAGAGGAAGGAATAAGACTGTATAAAAAGAGTGAATTAAAAACTCCCCCTTTTGACTAATCTGCCCCTTTTTACTTTAGCAAAACGAATAATTCAGAGATGTCATATGAGATACTCAACATAGTTCAGCAGATGAGGACAACATAATATCAGAAGCAATTAAATCAATTCTCCCCCTTTGTCAAACAACTTATGCAGTGATGCGTATGCAACAAATACTCCCCCTTTGACATGGCAGAAGATATAGAGCTAATGCAGACACACAACATGATCAGACAATCTAGCACATTGTCCCCTTATGCAAATAGTCTCTCAAACAGACTAGAGAGTTCTGCCTTTATGATCCATGATGCAAGAGAAATCTACAAGGATGAACTCTGGTTATCCAAAAAAAATTTCTGAGAGTTGTGCGACACACAAAAGAGAACCAATGTCAATCAAAATACATTGATAGAGGGCAATATGATCAGAAACGTTTTGAAGGTTGAAACCAATTGAGATGAAGGGAGAATATCAACAAAAACACAGGGACACTCAAGAATGCTGACTAGATTTCTCCCTTTAAGAAAGACACTCAGCAAGACAGGAAAGCTCCCCCTGATTAGATGATGGAGTGAAGCCAATTGATATAGTGAAGTGATGAGCATCTATCAGCAAAACACAGACTGTAATCTCAGTGAATAAATGAGGAAGACATATTTTCATTAGCACACCAAATTCATAAATCTTTGTAAACGAATTTCAGAGTCTTCAATCATAATAGATTATGAATGAGTTTAAACTGACCATCATGATTTAAGAGAGATGTATTCAAAGTTTATCAAGAAAATTCAATACTCATATCTGAAACACCTTTTAATAAAGGTGAACCAACAACTCATTTGATATTCATGTTTAACCTCCTTCCATCTTACTCATTTAAATTCAGTAACTCCTATGGAAAATACACAAGATCATATTGAGATTAAACAGAAATAAATGAGATTGAGCTTGTCTTTAGATTTTCAGAATTTTCTGATACCAATTGAGCAGCACTTATTTTTCCTGAGCAATTTTAGTTCAGTCAACACCTTTTTACATAAGGCACAACACGTCTTAGGTGAAGTGACCCAGTTACTCAATGTGACAACCGTATTGCCTCTCAAAGAGAACAGAGGTAGCAGTGGAGTATCTTTTTACATGAGGAGACACCTTGATCAGAGGCCAGAATCCCCAGTTACTCAACACATCCATGCCATTGCTCTGCCAGACTTTCAAACATATTGAAAAGAGGTAACTATGGCACTTCATGACATGGACTTACTCTATTTCATTGATAGAAAACCCAGTTTCTCTGTGACCACAGTCATTGCTCTAGCTTTAAATTTTAACTATTTTCAGATTCTTCAAACAAAGCTCAGTACACTTGAAATGATTAAGAACAATACTTTCTACATGTATCTTAACCAAAGAAAGCCATGTCTTTTAAAATTTCAGATTCAGAAGGTTTAGCATGAAATTCATGAGGCAGTTGGTTAAGACTTATTAAGCATGATGATTCAGATATTTTCAAGTCTTTTACATCAAAACTTAGAAAATACATTAGGCTTAAATCAATTTGATTTATCAAAACATTCTTAAGCCAGTATAATAGAAGATTCTTCTTTTCAGAATGTCTGATTTATGCCTAGGGTGCACTGATTAAATCTTTCCTCATTCGGCTGAATCAATGACATTGTCAAGAGAAATTAGCAGAGAGCAATTCAGATACCAATAGTTGAGAGAATTGAGCAATTCAGAAGCAAGTCTTAAAGACTAGAATTCAGTCAGATTAGCTTGGGCCAGTCTTGACAAGATATGAAGAAATGTGTATGATAGTAACAAGTTATCAATTGAATTCATAGTAGACAGAATCAATGGAGCTACATCAGTGTAGACAACAGAGAATTCAAGTGAATCACATATTTGCCAAGAATGGATCAGATTGCTAGATAGAAAGAGTTCAAAAGGTGAAGAGATAAAACAGGAATGCTCCCCCTATCTAGATGCAATAGACATTTCTTTTTAGATTTTTTAAGGTAAGGAAATGCAGTGCTACTTACTACATGTACGCATACAGCAAATGAGATTATCATGATATGCAAGCATTAGTCAAACTCCCCCTTACAGAGTGCACGATATGCAATTAGGGCACTGAAACATAATTTTAAAATTTATGCTCATTCAGACTGTCATAAAAAGAACAAATCATGTATGAGGAGAGTTCAGAAAATTTGAATCTGACAATGCAGATGATGAATGAATATGCAACGACGGATTTAACATGCTATTCAGTTATTCTAAGAACAAGAAGTGCAGAGAATTTACCTGAAAGAGGCTTTATTAACTTGGGTGCCTTGGTTTAATTTACCCCTCTTTATTCCTCCATCCAAGGCACACCTGCCAAGTATTTGATCATCTTGATCCTGCAGGGACCCAAGCAGCTTTGGGTCCTGCGTTAGCCCTGACAGGTTTTCTAAACATTTTCATAGCAACATTATCATCAAATTTCATCAGTGAACAGTCATCCATAGAATGTCCAAATTTTCCACAGTATCTACATGAAATGGCTGGTGTTTGATTCTTATGATGCATATTAACAGCAGGGTGATGTTTATAAACATGTTCATAAGATTTTCTGTTATATGCATGAGCAGTTTGATGCTTGTTCTTAACCATCCAACATTCAGCAGATTTATGGCCTGGCTTCCCACATTCAAAACATGTAAGTGTTTTCTTTTCAAACACAAATTCATTTCTATCAGAAATATTTCTATTGACAGGGAATTTACCAGATTTATTGTTAAACTTCCTTCCCTGAGCATGCCAACATTGGGCTGCAGTGTGGCCCATCTTGCCATAGTGAAAGCATGAACTAGAATTTCTTCCACCAGCCCTCAGCCAGCATTCAATGGCCCTGTGGCCTGTCTTTCCACACTCAAAGCATGTAATGAGCTTATCTTTAAAAACAAATTTGTTCTTATTAGGACCATGTTGGCTTGCAGGAGATTTACCATGATATGAATGTGATGTTTTCTTATCATTTGCAAACCAGCATTGTGCAATTGTGTGTCCTAATTTACCAGAGTGAAAACATTCAATTTTCTTTTTCTGAAATGAAGGATTTCTATCATGAAGGTTCCTAGCAATCATATCATCATTCTCCATCAATTTACATTCATGCATCATATGACCAAATTTATGACAATAATGGCATGGCACTTTCTTTTTAGATGCATGTGAATGTGTGTGTGAACTTTGATCAACATACCCTAATGAACCCTTTTTATTTATTTTATATTTTCCAATCTTTTTCTGATTTTTGTTCTGTTCTTCAGTTTTCTGAACAATGGGCTGTTTATCATTTGAAGTGGTGGCTACATTTGAAACCTTTACAAAAGATGTCATCAACTTGCTCTGAAATTCTTTCTTATTACCATTATTGTAGCCCAGCCCTTCCTTCCTAGTGTTGATTTTTACACCTAGTAGCTTGTCTAGGTTTTTCTGCCCACTTACGAATTTTGACGAAGTATTGTTCAGATCATTTATTTCAGATTGAAGGGAAGAGACCTGATGTTCATAGTTTACTATATCTTCTTCACAGACCAGAATCTGTTGATGCATCACATCATTCAAGTTTTTAAGAGTTTCAATCTCTTGTTTCAGTTTGAGCTCTTTTTTATTTTCATCAACATATTTTCCTTTTTCAAATGTCAGCAATCTCTCTGACATGGTGGAGCTCAACTGTTTCAGTTTCTCAATTTCTTCCTTTAGACTTGTGTTTTCCTGCTCAAGTTTATCATCATCAAATAATACATCAGTTAGGAAACTTGGATATTCTGATTTACAGTTTTCAAAGTTTTCCTGAAACTTTAAGTTCGGAACACTAACAGCCTTGAACTCTTCATTGATCAATCTATTTTCATTCTCAAGACTGATTAGTTTTTGGTCAGATTCCTGACATTGTTTTCTGAGTTTAGTGTTTTCAGTTTTAACATGATCAAGTTCTGATTGGATTCCATCTAGTTTAGACACTTATCTTCTGAGTATTTCATTTTCAGTTTTCAGAATTTCAGGATTTTCAAGATTTTCAGTCCCAAAAATTGGATCCCCTAGATGTGTTATCTTCTTTATCAGACTTTTATTCTTCTTCCTCAGTTTTTCATGGGAGTGTAACAGATTAGCATAGGCATCTTCCCAGTCATCTAAAGTGAAATTCTCGAAAGGGTTTACCTCCACAGCATCTTCAAATTCATCTTGTTCACTGCTATGGTCGCTCTTATCAGCCATCAGGTAGCTGTCCTCATTCATCCTCTGATCTAGCTTCAACTGATCCAGAATGTCCTTTGCAGACCTGCAGTCATAAAAATAAGAATGTAGAGCCTTGTCAGTAGCTTCTTTCATTAATCTCAAAACTTTCTGATTCTCTCCATTTCTAGATCTGTCACTTTTAGTCCATTTGGACTCTTCCTGTGGCAGTCTATGAGGACCATGTGAAATTAACTTCCACAGATCCGGATCCATTAAATTCACATAGTTATGTAGACTGCTAACCCATGAGTTAAAATTAGAGCCATTGAAAACCGGTGAAGAACCCATTGAATAAATCGGTAAGCAAATTAATGCATCAAAGAGTAAAATCAGAAATGCACCAAGGGACAACAGGATCCTCTGCAGATCGTTGGATCTGATCAATCAGAGAACTTGCTCTGATACCAATTGTTAGGGTGCAAGCCCTGGATACAGAGGGGGGGTGAATGTATCCTGCTAGGAATATCACCCAATTAAAACTTCGGAAGCTAAACACAATACCAGAATAGAAACTAAATCAATTGAACAAATGAAGAGTCACTTGGAGCGCTCCTAATCAATCATCTAGCGGAAGCAAAACACACAAATAAACCACTGCTCAAGAGATTTTTAGGTGGTTCGGTCCAAAGACCTACGTCCACCCCTCACTCCCAACCGGAGTGAGGCTTCCACTAGTAACACTAGCACAGTAGACTCAGTCTGCAACAACTGCTGCCAAACAGCTTGACCAGGGGAACAACCTCCCCTCTTCCTCTCAACCGGAGGGACACCCCAAGTGACTCCCAGTCACTTGGAAACCAGAGACACACGGTCTCTCTTCCTCCAGACTCGGAGGGAACCCCTGGACTTGCTATCCACAAGCCCAGAACCGGAGGACCAAACCTCCCTTCCTCCAAACCGAAGGGGAACCTAGAGACCCAAGTCTCTCTTCCTCTGAACTCCAGAGGGAAACACAAGTGACACCAAGTCACTTGCAAACTAGAGGTCTCGGACCTCTCTTCCTTCCAACCGGAGGGAAACAACCAATGACACCCAGTCAAAGGCAACCAGAGACGCAAGTCTCTCTTCCTCCACACCGGAGGGAACCCGATCTCACACTAGAGGATCAGAAGAACAGCAAGTGAATAGTTCAAAGAAAAAACAAAAACCAGCAACAGAAAGCTGAAAAGATAAAAACAAATGTGGCTCCCGCAGGAGCTGGCTGGCCTGGATTTGATCCACGGTCCAGCAGGAACTTCTTGTACTGCTTCTCTCTTTCTCCCAGCACGAACTCTCTTTTCTTCTTCTTCTTCTTTCTTACTTCTTCTTCTTCTTACTGCTTCTACCTTCCCCTTCTACTCTATTCTCTATATCGTGGAGGCACTCTCTGCATTTCGATCTTCCTTTCTTATCTTCTCTTTTTCATCTTCTGCTCTCTCGATCAGGCTCTCAGCTTTTTCTATCTCTTCTTTCTCTTCTGCACTTCTTCTCTTAGCTCTGGCTGCTTCTTCTTCAGTCACTCTCTACCCTCGCTCGCCATCTTCACAGGAAGAAGACACATATATATAGCAGCAGCAGATTAGGGCGGCGTGTTCTCTCCACGATTCCCGCCCAAATGCTTCAGTCCACGTGGAGGCTCCTCTGCATCTCGGATCACGTGCCAGATGCCAGCCTCGTATCACGTGCCCACTCTTACAATAGAGCAAACTGGGTTCGGATTTGATCCTGAAACCAGAATCCTTCTTCTTCTTCTTTTTCTTCTTCTCCTGCAAAGAGATTAAAACCATTAATACTCAGGGTTCTCTCTCTATATATATACCTGAAATAACTCGGTTGACACTCAAGCTAAAGCTGCACGAGGTGTGTAGGAACAATAAAAGGTGCACTATACTGAGAACGACACGAGGTACATAAGATGACTACAACACGAGATAAAGAGAGAACGACACAAGGTACCACAGTAACAAGGCTAACACTACAAAGAGAACGACATGAAGTCAGATGAGAACAGCACGAAGTAAAGAGAGAACGACACGAAGTCAGATGAGAACAGCACGAAGTGAGAAGGAAATAACATGGAGTAAAACGGTAGTAAAACACGCGATCAGAGGAAACCTGGACGAAGATAGAAAGAAGCAACACGAAGATATAAAAACAACACGAAGATACAAATACAGAAATAACATGATGACTCAAACACAAAAATAACACGAAGACATAAAAATAACACGAAGACACAAATACAGAAACAACATGAAGACTCAAACACAAAAATAACACGAAGACACAAATACAGAAATAACATGAAGACTCAAACATAAAAATAACACGAAGACATAAAAACAACATGAAGACACAAATACAGAAATAACATGAAGACTAAGTGTGGTCACAAAGCAAGAAAGACACTTCCAACGTACAGACTTCATATGAATAGTCCAATGTGCATACTTCCCTTCGATGCATCTACAGTGCAATGTATTGGCTTTGATGATTGATGCATGTACAGTCCGTTGTACATACTTGATGCATGTGAACAGTGAGACGGATGTATAGACTTGATGCCTGTAGCTGTGTATAGACTTTGGACTTCGCCATGCTTACACTAAGCGATGTACACACTTGCTGCCTGACTAATGTGCATGACAATGTATAGACTTCTCGAAGTGATGCTTGATCAAAGAGACAGTGTATATACTTTGCCACCAATGTATGGACTTCAACACAAATGAGAAGATCGGATGAACATACTTTGAAGCTTAACATAGACGGTGGATGTATAGACTCCATGAACACGATGCAATGCTGACTGATGTATACACTTGGCAAATAGAGTGATGCATGAACTACCCTGTACATACTTTAAGACTTAATGAGCAACAAAAAGTGGACAAAGCAGCATGGCGTCAACCCAGCTATTCCACTATGTCAACACAGCAAGTAAATCAGCAACTACTGCGTCAACGTAGTGTCCTTGTAGCGTCAACGCAGCTAGTGAACAGACTTGCTAATGCGTCAACCTAATCTCCAACAGCGTCAACGCACTGCATGAACAATTAGCCACTACGTTAACCCAATCTAGCCATATTCATGAAATAGCTATTCAAGCAAACAATCAGATATTCAGTGTGACTCATGGTGTGTCAGCCATCACTAAATCACTGTGACTCATGGTGTGTCAGCCATCATCAAAACCACACAGGGGCACAACATCTCGATCATGAGACTGACTTTACATAGACACATACCTTAAACTGTTCCTGGTTAGAGGGTAATCACTCGGGGACTTTGATTACCTATTAAACCAGTACACATGATGTGTTAGGGACCAGTCTCATGGTCACTAGTGCGGGGCACCAACACATATATGTAGGTGTATGTCCTTAGAGTATGTACACTGAACTGATCTGCTATTGGATCTTCAGATGGTTGATTATACCTAATGTCAACTGAAGATCTAACTGTCTCAATAGCATCGTTGGTCCTTTGACCTGAGACATTGATCGGATCTTACACGAGGACTGGAATGGTTTAATTACTTGGCTAAGTGACTTTAACCATAAGTCATGAGTTGCCGAGTCATTAACCACTCCAGGATACGTGTGAAGATCATCAATGGTCAAGAGGGGATCGCTTACTGTCGGGTATATATCAAACAGTTAATGGGTCATGACATTGACGCTCCGTTAAATCCCTAGCCATGGTCATATGAGTTCGTTTAGAACGGACGTCATACACTTTAAAGAGGTCATGGTCAAATGGTACGATCATGGGGTTTGACAGAAACCATACCCTCGATCGAACCAGACTTATAGAATGAGCGAGAGATTATAGCGATGCGGTAACTGTAGACTTACAGGTACCAGACAGGGCTGGTTTAAACCTGGCGTCCTCTAGGATCACGCGAAATTTGTTTGACCCAACGTGATCAAAGGTTCGGAATAAATTAAACTATTATTCGGCTCTGGTTGAAGCGAATAATAAGTTTAATTTACTTCTAATTAGGAATTAGAAGTTAATGGGCCTTAAACTAGAGTGACTATGGGCCTAGAGGATCACACATAATGGATTCTTGGGTGATGGATTATTATTGTACGTAGTGTATATATTAATTCCCTTTGATTCATTTTGGAAAGGCATATAAGAGGGGCTTAATATATATGTACAATAATGAAAGGGATACATATATAATATCGATTAATAGGGCCTCTTTTAGAAAGGGCTAAAACCTATATATATGCATCCTACGAGAGCTCTCTTCCCCCTTGGCTTAATCAAGCACTAACAGCAAGGGAAGAGAGATTTCTCTCCCCCCTTTTCCTCCCTCTTGCTCCCTCTCTCTCTAGAAGCCCTTTCTCTCTCTAGAAGGGGAAGGCTTGGGGAAGATCGTGCCGGGGGGATACCGTCGTTGCGCGAGGATCCGTGTGGATCTACTCTAGAGGCCGTACTTCTATGCGGCTCGGTGTTCGTAAAATTCTGCATCGGGCATTACCGACAGCGTCGTTCCGCGCAAGGTGAAATCTGCAACCCGTAGTTAGGGGTTGGGGTATTTTAATGCATCGATTAGAGCATGGATCTAGGATTCCATCTAGCCAGGTTCGGGTAAATATTTTTGTTATCCGCTGCGTTGCCCGAACTATGCTGTTTGGAACCTTATAGTGGTATCAGAGCCAGGTTGGCATTCTGATCGATGCAATTGGCTCCGTATAGAACCATGTTTATGAAAATTTAAAATCTATAATTTTTATACAGAAGAAATTGATGTTGGGCATCTCTGTTCTTCCTAGATGCTGGGCATCAGGGCAGTAAATTTTTTTTTTAAAAAAAAAAATTGGCCCGTTAAGGCGCACTGCGCCCTGGGCGCAGTGCGCCCGACCGCGTGCTCCGCCCTCGTAGCGCATGCGGGCGCACCGCGTGAGGGCGCGGGCGTAGGCGCGACCGCCCACGCGTCCCGCGTGGTCGGCCCCGCCTAGTAAGGCCTGCCAATTTTTTTTATTTTTTAAAAAAATTACTTTTATTAGCTTAATTGTGTTTTTAATATATATATATATGATATATATATACACATTAAATTAATCTTATTTTTATCTCAAATATTAATTATGTTATCTCAATTGTAAAATTCAAATGTTAAGTTTTATTTAACCTTTTGAATTTACTAAGGGGAGATAATTATTATTTACCTTGAGATAAAATGGTAATAATTGAATTTACTTCGAAAAAAATTAATTTTTGAATTTTTAATTATTAGATAATTAGTAAATTCAGAATTTGAATTTCATTGAAGTTAAATGTATAAAATTTAAATATTTAAATGTTTAATTATTAGATAATTATTAAATTCAAATTTTGAATTTTAGAAAAATGATAATTGAGGATAATTACATTATTTAAATTTACTTTAAAATAAAATTATTGGATAATTAGTTTGAATTTAAATTTAAATGACTGTCATATTTAAATTTAAATTTTAAATTTGATTATTGGATAATTAAATTTAAATTTAAATTTAAATAATTATCTTGATTATCTGACTTTTTTGAATCAGATTCAAATATGCATTCTCATGTTATAAATGTTGGTTCTTTATGTGATTTACTTTATTTACCTTGCATTGGATTGCTTATGTGTTTAATTTTAGTTAATCCTGCTTCGATTTTTAAAATTAAACAAAACTAGTCTATTTTTGTTTGCACATCCCATTTTTAAATCCAAAAGTAAGGATTATTTTCAGAAATAACCCTTGATTGATTTTACATGAATGGATTGGCAAGTGATCATGGACTTGGTTAATGTAATTAATTGGGGTCTACGAACCTCCTTTCTCTCTCTATTAAAATTCTAATGTACTTCTATCTCCCTTTACAGTTGTACGTGCCCTAAGGGCTGCTGGAATTTGAGTCACACGTAATTTAAATTTTATCGGCCTGCGTGCCGTGTAAAAGTTATAATTAATGCGGCATCGGAGTTTGAAAGCGCGGAGCACACCCGACGAGGATGATCCAGCTGCTTCGGAAGCGGGCCGGATGTCTTAGTTACATTAAGAATAAAGTCCATGATCACTTGTGATTTAATTTCTGCATTGGATACATTTATTTTGTGCAAACTATTAGGTACTGTAAATATATTGGATATATTTATATTACCACCTAGGGTGAGATCAAGATAAAATCAAATTCCCTCATGATTAAATTTTAGATCTGGTAAGCGTGGCTCTAGGAGTCGTCGTGGCCCTCCATCATTATGGAGTGAATGAACATCTTCATTTCATGGATTTGTTGTGCTTTCCACATGGTCCATGAGTTTGGGGGCGGGATACAACCCCAAGGCTCGGCCTCAATGGGATGAGGAATTGAACTCGGCCTTGTTGTTCTTTCCACAAGGGTCGGGTCATGAACTCATTGCTATGTAGTAATGATGGTTAGATCTAACCGAGAATATCCTTTGTTGTGCTTTTCACAAGGGGATGATTTCTCGGGGGCTGAATATCGGATATTGCATTAGATGCAAATGTCTATTGACTGCCCTTGAGATGATGTATGGCTTGTTGTGCTTTCCACAAGGTCATACATCAGTCTCGTTGGGATTCCGACCCGCTAGGTTGATCTCGTTGATCTCCCGTTCTATATACTGAGGGTTATATAGTTCGATCGAAAAATAGTGGGACTAACTAAGATAGAAAGCCACATCTAAGTTAGAATTTAAACATATGCTAAGTTGTCTTTTATTTCTTATCTAGATTACAATATCATCGTCCAACCCCCTCCGCGGTATCTTGGATGCCAACAGACTGACTAGACCGAACTACTCGGATTGGCTGCGTAATTTACGCATAGTCCTCACCGCCAAAAAAATAGCCTACGTGTTGGACATGGTTCATTCTGAGCCAGCTCCCGATGCCGACAAGGGCGAGTTGATGGCTTATGCCAAATGGTCAGAAGACTCTTCCCTTGCCCAATGTTACATGCTGGCCTCTATGGCTCCCGAGCTGCAGAGACAATTTGAAAAGACTGATTGTAGAAGCATACTTCTTAACCTGCGCCAGCTCTTCGGGGAGCAGGGTAGGATTGAGAGGTATGATATCTCTAAGAAGCTTTTCAGGACTCGGATGTCGGAGGCTGCTTCAGTACATGCTCATGTACTAAAAATGATGGAGTGGATTGAGAGACTCAATGCACTGGGGTTCAAGTTGGATCTTGAACTGTGCATTGATCTTATACTCTAGTCATTGCCCGATTCCTTTTCTTCCTTCATCATAAACTTTAACATGAATAGAATTGATGCAACTCTCCCGGAGGTACTCAACATGTTAAAGAATGCTGAAGGAACTATGCAGAAAGATAAACCATCTTCTTCTGTAATGATTGTTAGCCGGGCCAACAAGAAAAGGAAGGTCACCCAGATATCCACCAAAGGTGACAAAGGGAAGGGAAAGAAGAATGCCATGGGTAAGAAATTCGCCAAAGTTGACAAAGGAAAGGGCAGGAAGAATGAAAAAGAAGACAAGTATTTTCGATGCGGGGAAATAGGGCATTAGAAAAGGAATTGCAAGGTAATTCTAAATGAATGTATTTTTATCATAGACCTTAATTTGTCATATATGGAATCCACATCATGGGTATTGGATACTAGATGTGCATCTCATATCTGCAACTCTATGCAGGTGCTGGCAAATAGAAGGCGGCTGGGTAAAAAGGAGATTGAACTGAGGATGGGCAATGGAGCTTTAGTTACTGCCAAAGCTGTCGGGACTGCACGCCTCAGTTTACCTTCGGGAGTCATTATGGAGCTGAATGACTGTTATTATGTTCCTAATATTATTAAGAATATTATTTCAATCTCTGGCTTGTATAACGTTGGATATACATTGACTTTTAATAGCACTGGGTGCTCTATAATGAATAATGGTTTGATTATAGCCAATGGTTCATTAGTCAATGGTCTTTATGTATTAGATACACGTTCTAACGTTATGCAGGTTTCTAATGCAAATGATGTGAATTCTGCATATCTATGGCATTGCAGGCTTGGTCATGTAGGCGAGAAAAGAGTCTCTCACCTACACTCAAATGGGTATTTGAATTCATTCGAATACAAGCCATTTGATACTTGTGAGTCGTGTCTCATGGGGAAGATGACCAAGGCTCCCTTTAGTGGACATGGTGAGAGGGCTGCTGACCTTCTCGAGCTCATACACTCGGATGTGTGTGGACCCATGTCCATGGAAGCAAAAGGGGGTCACCTCTATTTCATTTCTTTTATTGATGACTTCTCGAGATATGGCTATGTGTATTTAATGAGACATAAATCACAAGCCTTTGAGAAGTTTAAGGAATACAAGAATGAAGTAGAGAAACAGACGAGCAAGAGTATTAAGGCTCTTCGATCGGATCGAGGAGGTGAATACCTTAGCCATGAATTCACTTCTTATCTTAAAGATAATGGAATTATTTCATAGTTGACTCCACCGTATATACCACAACACAATGGTATATCCGAAAGGAGAAACAGGACCTTGTTAGACATGGTCCGATCCATGATGTCTATGTCAGGACTACCCTCGTCTCTCTGGGGCTATGCTTTAAAGACTGCAGCATATTTACTGAATAGGATCTCAAGTAAATCTGTTCCTTCTATACCATATGAGATATGGAAGGGCAGGAAACCAAATTTTAATCACATTAAAATTTGGGGGTGTCCTGCTCATGTAAAGAAGAACGATAGTGATAAGCTTGAGTTGAGAACCGATAAGTGTAGGTTTGTGGGATATCCAAAGGAGACATTTGGATATTATTTCTATCACCCTTCTGAGCAAAGGGTCTTAGTGGCTGAAAGAGCTGTATTTCTAGAAAGAGAATATCTACTCCAGGAAAATAGTGGGAGCCAGATAGAATTAAATGAGGTCCAAGAGCCACAACCCGTAGATACAAACTCATTAGATGAGACTGTATTGGTTGATCCTATTCATAGTGAAACACAGACACTACGGGGATCTGGTAGACTACCAAGAGAACCTGAGAGATATGTTGGACATGTCTCACAGAGGTCCTCTAAGGTATGTATCGATGAGGATGAAGATCCTCAATCGTACCAGGATGCAATCCATAGTGCGGACTCTGAGAAATAGCAAGAGGCAATGGATTCAGAGATCCAGTCCATGTACACCAATAAAGTTTGGAACTTGGTTGATGTACCCGAAGGGAAAGTCCCTATCGGCTGCAAATGGATTTTCAAAAGAAAAATTGGTGTAGATGGACAGATTGACACATACAAGGCCAGATTAGTGGCGAAAGGATATCGTCAAAGATAAGGTATTGACTATGACGAGACTTTTTCACCGGTAGCCATGGTTAAGTCAATCAGAATCCTCCTTGCCATTGCTGCATACCTGGATTATGAGATTTGGCAAATGGATGTGAAGACAACTTTTATGAATAGAAATCTGTCAGAAGAGGTGTACATGGTACAGCCTGAAGGATTCACCTCCAAGCTACATCCTAATAAGGTATGCAAACTTCAGAGGTCCATTTATGGATTGAAGCAGGCATCTCGAAGCTGAAACTTAAGATTTGATGAAGCTGTCAAATCTTTCAACTTCATTCGGAATGGAGATGAACCATGTGTTTACAAGAAGGTCAGTGGGAGCTCTATGACCTTCTTGGTCCTTTATGTTGATGACATCTTACTCATTGGGAATGATGTAGGGATGTTGACATCAACTAAGTCTTGGTTGTCCAAGACCTTCTCTATGAAGGATTTGGGAGAAGCATCCTATGTGCTACGCATAAGGATCTATCGAGATAGATCTAAAAGGATGCTAAGATTATCCCAATCCATGTACATAGATACTATCCTCAAAAGGTTTATGATGGAAAATTCTAAAAGATGTCTCATTCTTATGAGACATGGAATTTGCCTATCTAAGGGGATGAGCCCTAAAATATCTGAGGAGGTGGCACACATGAATAAGGTACCCTATGCTTCGGTCATAGGGTCAATCATGTATGCAATGCTATGTACACGACCTGATGTTGCCAATGCTTTGAGCATTGTCAGTAGATATCAGGCAAATCCAGGTGAAGAGCACTGGAAGGCAGTAAATGGCATCCTTAAGTACTTGCGAAGGGCTTAGGATCTTTTTCTGCTTTATGGAGGAGAGGACCTACAGCTTAGAGCTTACACAGACTCTAGTTTCCAGTCAGATCCAGATGACTGCAAATCCATGTCTGAGTTTATATTCATGTTGAATGGAGGTACAGTCAGTTGGAGAAGCTCCAAGTAAGATACGACTGTAGACTCAACAACGGAGGCAGAATATATTACTGCAGCTAAAGCTGCTAAGGAAGCCGTCTAGATGAAGAAATTCATCTTGGAACTTGGCATAGTTTCTAAGATATCAGCTCCCATCCCATTATTTTGTGATAATAATGGGGCCATCGCCTAGGCGAAGGAACCGATATCTCACCAAAGGTCGAAGCTTATTCTCAGGCGCTTCCACCTTATTCGGGAGATTGTTGATCGTGGAGATGTGGCGGTAGAGCGTGTACCATCAGAAGACAACATAGCAAATCCACTGACTAAGTCTTTGACACAGACTATATTTGAGCGCCATCGGGATAAGATGGGCCTCAAAGTTGTGGGTAATTGGCTGTAGATCAAGTGGGAGATTGTTAGTATTGGTGTGCTACAGGCCAATTTCAGGTCGGATAGGCCCAATAGTTGTACGATCTTGTTCATTATTAATAAAGTGGTATTTGAGCGTAAATATGTGATTGTATATTACTTTACGATGTCCCTAGGATATGTGGTTGTAAAGTCAACTCGAGATGGGATCTCGATCATGAGACTGACTTTACATGGACACATACCTTAAACTGTTCCTGGTTAGTGGGTAATCACTCGAGGACTTTGATTACCTATTAAACCAGTACACATGATGTGTTAGGGACCAGTCTCATGGTCACTGGTGCGGGGCACCAACACATATGTGTAGGTGTATGTCCTTGGAGTATGTACATTGAACTGATCCGCTTTTGGATCTTCAGATGGTTGATTATACCTAATGTCAACTGAAGATCCAACTGTCTCAGTAGCATCGTTGGTCCTTTTACCTGAGACATTGATCGGATCTTACACGAGGATTGGAATGGTTTGATTACTTGGCTAAGTGACTTTAACCATAAGTCATGAGTTGTCGAGTCATTAACCACTCCAGGATACGTGTGAAGATCATCAATGGTCAAGAGGGGATCACTCACTGTCGGGTATATATCAGACAGTTAATAGGTCATGATATTGACGCTCCGTTAAATTCCTGGCTAGGGTCGTATGAGTTCGTTTAGAACGGACGTCATACACTTTAAGGAGGTCATGGTCAAATGGCATGATCATGGGGTTTGACAGAAACTATACCCTCGATCGAACCAGACTTATAGAAGGAGCGAGGGATTATAGCGATGCGGTAACTGTAGACTTACAGGTACCAGACAGAATGGTTTAAACCCGGCGTCCTTTAGGATCACGCGGATTTGCTTGACCCAACGTGATCAAAGGTTCGGAATAAATTAAACTATTATTCGGCTCTGGTAGAAGCAAATAATAAGTTTAATTTACTTCTAATTGGGAATTAGAAGTTAATGGGCATTAAACTAGAGTGACTATGGGCCTAGAGGATCACACACAATGGATTCTTGGGTGACGGATTATTATTGTACGCAGTGTATATATTAATTCCCTTTAATTCTTTTTGGAAAGGCATATAAGAGGGGCTTAATATATATGTACAATAATGAAAGGGATACATATACAATATCAGTTAATATGGGCTCTTTTAGAAAGGGCTAAAACCTATATATATTTATCCTACGAGAGCTCTCTTCCCCCTTGGCTGAATCAAGCACTAACAGCAAGGGAAGAGAGATTTCTCTCTCCCCTTTTCCTCCCTCTTGCTCCCTCTCTCTAGATGCCCTTTCTCTCTCTAGAAGGGAAAGGCTTTGGGAAGATCGTGTCGGGGGGATACCGTCGTTGCACGAGGAACTGTGTAGATCTGCTCTAGAGGCCGTACTTCTGTGCGGCTCGGTGTTCGTAAAATTCTGCATCGATCATTACGGACAGCGTCGTTCCGCGCAAGGTGAAATCTGCAACCCGTAGTTAGGGGTTGGGGTATTTTAATGCATCGATTAGAGCATGGATCTAGGATTCCATCTAGCCGGGTTCGGGTAAATATTTTTGTTATCCGCTGCGTTGCCCGAACTGTGCTGTTTGGTACCTTACACTTAAACCTCTCGAAATACCAGAGTGGAAATGGGATAGTATTGGTATGGACTTTATTGTTGGATTGCAGAAGACCTGAAGTGGATTTGATGCTATATGGGTGATTGTGGACCGACTCACTAAGTCCGCTCACTTCTTTTCTATTAAAAGCAGATGGATCGTGGATGTTCTAACTACCCTATATATCAAAGAGGTTGTAAGGCTGCATGGGATTTCAACTTCAATTATTTCAGACAGAGATCTGAGATTCACCTCTCATTTCTTGAAGGGATTGCAAACATCTTTGGGTACTAGGCTGAACTTTAGCACAACTTTTCACCCTCAGATAGATGGGCAAACCGAGAGGACGAATCAGATTATCGAAGACATGTTGAGGGCCTGTATGATAGATTTTGGTGGAAGTTGACATGAGCACTTGCTATTGATTGAATTTGCATATAACAACAGTTATCAGTCTTGCACTCAAATGGCACCATTTGAAGTACTGTATTGCAGGAGTTGTAGATTACCTCTATGCTGGAGTGAGGTTGGAGAGAAGGGATTGATGGGTCCCGATATTATTCAAGATACAACTCACAATATCCAGTTGATCTGAGAAAGACTAAAAGTTGCTCAATCATGGCAAAAGAGTTATGCCAACCATAGAAGAAGAGACCTCGAATTCAAAGTGGGAGAGCATGTCTTCTTGAAGATCTCACCCACACGAGGAATCAAAAGGTTCGGTATCAAAGGAAAAGTGAGTCCATGATTTATTGGCCCTTTTGAGATTCTGGAAAGAATCGACGAAGTGGCATACAAACTGGCTTTGCCTCTACAATTGGCTGGTGTCCATGATGTATTTCATATATCTATGCTAAGAAAATAAGTGTATGATCCTTAGCATGTGATTCAATTAGATGATTGAAGCTACAAAAGGATTTGTCTTATGAAGAAAGTCCGATCAAGATCTTAGATCAGAAATTACACCAGCTAAGGAATAGGGCTATACCGATGGTAAAAGTCCATTGGAGTAAGCGTTGATTCGAGGAGGCTACCTGGGAATTAGAAGAGTCAATCAAGAAAAAGTATCCAGATTTGATCTCAGGTTAGGATTTTGAACCCTCCATTTGAATTTTTAAATTACTATTATGTAATGTGAATTTGGAAGACCAAATTCTTTTAAGTGGGGGAGGATGTAGCAACTCGAAATTTTATATATGCATTTATATGTGAACAAAATAATGAAAGATGAAAATAAAATAAATGATAAATATTTTTCTTTATGTATTTAAAGTATAGAATATATAAATGTGAATCCTATCCCACGTGTTAACACGAACAGCGAGATTCGCGGTATGATTCTTAGAAGGCGAAGACGTCGATCGGTACTGTAGCAGTACTGTAGCATTCGATTTAAGAGAGAATTATTAGCTCTAATTAAATATTAATAAGTGGGTGATGTAATTTCTTACATAATTGAATAAATGAGGCCATTAATTATGTCATAAAAAAGATTTATTTCAACATTTACATGTTGAAAATTAATGTCAACATAAGTTGGTGTAATCGTAACATGAGTTGGTAAAATAGAAAAATTAGGTGAAAAATTAAGTTAGAATTAAATTAGCATTAAAACATCATTGAATAAATGAGGTAATTGATTATGTCATAAAGGGAGGTTTATTTTAACATCCACATGTTGGAATTTATTGCCAACATAAGTTGGTGTAATAGTAACATATTAGATGAAAATTTAAATTAAATTAGTAACTAAATAATTATGGGACTTGACCTATAAATAGGGCTGGGATCTTCCCTACTCAAAGCACAAATCCATTGGGGAAGTGTTAGTTGTAGAGAGGAGAAAATCTTGAAGTTTGGAGGATTACTCGAAGTGCTCTTCGTTCTTGTTCTTCTTCCTCTTCGATCTTCCACTAGGTAGGATTTCTCTAAGATAAAACTCAATTATAGCTTCATATATGTTCCTTTGCATGAGTATTTTGATTCTATGTAATTTTTCATGATCATGTATTTGTGGCTTATTTTGAGATTTAAAGTCCAAAAATTGATATTTTCATTGTAAGAACGAGTTTCGATTTTCTATCTAAGAACGTGGATCACACATGGACTGTGATTTGAACGTGGTAACCATGTCCAATTTGCCTCGTTTATGTGCGTTATTTCAAAACTTAAATTTTAAATTTTAAAATCATGTTCTTACCTTAAAAAGACTATCGAGAAAGAAATGACTACATAAATGAACTCGTAAGGCTATCGTTAAAGGTTTAAACAACTATGCTCGAATTTTCATAAAATTCCTATACATGATTGACCCTATCCATTTTGATGTAAGCTCTATCTGAAAGCTTGACATCTTTTTTTCAATGTCTTTTCCTTCTTTGAAATTCTTTTACAAATGAACATGTTAGAATATGCAAGAATAATTTTCGTTCGATTTACGTGTTCTTGTGTTTCTGGCAAATCGTGTAGCTAGCAAGTCTACCAAGAAAGACCGGTGTCTAAGACTAGAGGTCCACAGGCAAACGGTTTAAGTGGATAAGTGGTTACTTAATTAGGACCTTGTGAATGCAAGGAGAACCTCCCACTGTCCCACCTCTTACCTGGCCGTGATTCTTCGGTTTTCTAGCTAAGCATCCGACTGTGAAAAACTTGATCTACTCGCTCCTTGAATGAAATTTTTTGCTAGATATGTACTTTATTTCATGAGCTTTACCTTGAAATTCATTGGCCATACATACTATGTGGATGTCTAAATATACTTGGGATCTTTGATCCATAACCACAATGTCTGGCGTTAATGGGGCCCTGTCTGGTCCTTGGGGGAGCGCCCGAAAGTACTTGTGCCCATGTGAGCTATTATTGACCTGGTGTGACATTACACCGAAACATGTGTGCAAGATGCGTTTATGACATTCACAATTCATGAAATACTTGACTTATTTGAAAGTACTTGAATCACATGAAATACTTGACTTGTACATACTTGCGTGAAATGGCCAATTTCATTATATTACTTGCTACATGATCGTTCTCTACTTGAATTTTTCTCTTGATATCTTGTCTACTTGTGATTCCAATTACTTGCATTCATTTACTCTCTCTCTCTCTCTCTTATTCATGTTCCATGTTTTAGTTTCGTTCTCAACATAGCACAACAACTTTATCTAAAATGTTAATTACTTAAAGTTGCCTAGTATAGAGATATAAATCCTACTGAGCGTTTCGCTCACCCTGCATTTTCGGTTAACATTTCAAGTAGTTCCGATGATGAACCCCAAACAAATGGGGATGGGTAAAAGTGAAAAGAGGGACCAAGATTATCTTAGATATCTAGGTTTTAAATTAGTTGCTCTTGCAAGAATTAAGTGTATTTTGAAGTTATATTATGCCTCTTAAGGCTTAATGATGTTGTAAACTTTACTTCGATGAAATAATAGTGTCCCTTTGTCGTTATCTCCTTTGTAATTGGTTCCCTTTTATATACATGCTCTGATCGACATGAGTGTTACGACTCGTCGCGCCTCGATATTTCACGTCAGGACGTGACAATGGTATAGTGCTGAGTGGCACTGCCAGGATTGAGAGTTGGGTAGCACGGTGATAGGAGTTCTTGGATGAGAGTAATTGTTGTGCCAATCCTTTCTGTGAATTGTGCCATGTGGCTCAGAGTGGAGTCGGTTAATGATTCGTATTGGGGCAGGTCGTGGCCGTTGTTGAGTATATTCAGGTGATTTTGATGATAACAAAACCCAGGACGCACGTTCTATCACGTGCTATCTATTAACAATCAAGTTCGAGTTTCATACGCATTCAAAGCCTAAGTTCATCATGCACTATGTTCAATTGCTTAATCCTTTCCAAATGCATAAATCTATTTTGGTTTCTAAACTGACCAGGCTAAGCACAACCCACTCACCTTGATTGGAACAAGGTAGCCATAAACTGATTCGTTCATGTATTATGTTGCATTGGCTAACTTCTTTATTTTTTACAGGAAATCCAGCCAGCGGTCGACCGCCAACAAGGGCCGGTCGACCGGTTTTCACAGAAACGAAAAGCCATGTTCCTGTAAAATACCGGTCGACCGCCCCCTACTATCGGTTGACCGCCAGTCTCGAAAGCCTTCATTTTTGACTTTGTGTTCTCAACGTGGGAAGCTCTATTCATTGGGTTTGTTTAATCTAAAAGTCACCATACTCACCATGATTTGTGGATCTGGTTCCTAGCTTGTCTCTTGACCATTCAAGAGTTATAAAAACATCTCCTTGGGCCTTGTAACCCTAATCAATCCAAGGAGGCTATCAAGGGGAGATTCAAGTGTTGGTACTGTAGCCGTGAACAGTGCTCCGGGAAGGAAGTTCTTCATTCACCTTCAAGTGATCCAAGCCACATATGGAGCAGATCAATCCCAAGCCAAGTGGAGATCAAGTTGCATCCAAAACCTTCTTCACCAACTAAGGGGGAGCTTGAATCTGAAGTTTTCTTTTTGTGTCTTCCATTCGATTTCTATTTCAGATTCAAGTGTGTGTTTTTGTAATATTTGAATTCTTGTGTGTGTGTGAATCTACGCAGATCCGTGTGTGTGTGTGTGTGTGTGTGTGTGTGTGTGTGTGTGTTTATTTCTTCACATTCCTTTGTGATTCGGTGCTTGTGCACCTTCGTGGGAGTTCTGAACTCACACGAGTGTGTGTGTGCTTTGATCTGTGTGTGTGTGTGTGTTTATTTCTTCACATTCCTTTGTGATTCGGTGCTTGTGCACCTTCGTGGGAGTTCTGAACTCACGCGAGTGTGTGTGTGTGTTTTGATCTTGTAACCTTCTACAAGATAGTGTGTGAATCCTCACAGTCGGTGAGGGGTGGACGTAGGTTGTAATTGTTGCATACGAACCACCTAAAATCGTGGTCTCCTGTGTGATTTGCTCCTTATCCTCTACCTCCAATTCTACTCTAGCTTTTGCATATTGCATCATCTGTTTTCTTTGTTAGATTTAGCTCGATTAACCATTCTACGAGAGATCTCTGGTATATTAAAAGGTGTTTTCTGATTGACGAGGTTAGTCCTGTCGGGAGGAAAATACCTTGTGTGGGAGAATCTTCAGATTCTCGAACTCCGTCCCATACCAAAGAACTACTGTAGGGGTTGATTTAGCTAGATTATTTTCTGTAATCCATCAAATCTATACGTGGTTGTTGCTTGCTCTTAATACGTGTTTAAATCAGTTAAAAGTTTTTTAAAATCTGTCATCACCCAATTCACCCCCCCCTCTTGGGTGTCATTGATCACGGGACTTCAATTGGTATCAGAGCTAAGGCTCTATTTCCTTCAGATCTAACGATCTAGAGTAAGATCCAGATCAATGGCAAACAAGGGTATGATGCCTGAGGGTCACTTCATTCATCATTCTCCATACTTCGATGGCTCAAATTACTCATATTGGAAAAATAGAATGCATGTTTTTTTTGAGAGCCCAAGAGTATGAGATCTGGAGAGTTGTGACTATGAATAGAAATGGACACCCGAGGAAATTAAGAAATGCACCGTCAATTTTAATGCTATGAATATTATGCAATGTGCCATACATCCTAATGAATTCTCTCGTGTATCCATGTGCAGTTCAGCAAAGGAAATGTGGGACAAATTGCGGCTCATTTATGAGGGAACCTCCGAGGTCAAGGAGACCAAGGCAAATCTCCTCGTAAGAGATTATGAGCTGTTCAAAATGAAGCATGAAGAAACAATTTCAGAGATGTTTGCAAGATTAACTGAGATCATAAATGGTCTCAAAAGTCTTGGAAAAGAGTATACAAACTTCGATCTTGTAAGGAAGGTTCTGAGATCACTTCCATCAGCGTGGCACACAAAAGCCACAGTGATTGAGAATTCGAAGAACCTGTCCACACTCTTGTTGGACGAGCTCATAGGGTCACTCATGACCTATGAGATAAATATGAAGAGAACAGCCGAGGAAGATACAAAGAAGAAGAAAGTGGTTGGACTAAAAGCTCATCAATCTGATGAAGGCTTTCAAGAAGAAGAATCCAGCGAGGGAAGTAATGAGGAAGAAGACTTGGCCATGATAACTCACCAAGTAAGGAGATTCTTGAGAAAGAAGAGGAATTTCCAAGGCAACTTCAAAAAGGGGCAAAGGAAGCCCATTCAAACCAAGGGCGAGTCAAGCAAGCCCAACAATATCATTTGCTATGAATGCAAGAAGCCCGGACACATGAGAGGAGAGTGTCCAGATCTAAAGAAGAAGTTCAAGAAGGAGAAATTCAGAAAGCCAAAAGCAATGGTCGCTACATGGAGAGACGAAGAGGAAGAGCTGTCCGAAGAAGAGCTCAGAGAGCTCATGGAGAGCATGTGCCTCATGGCACATGAAGATGTTTTTTTCCAAAAGCTATCACTCGTACTATTGATAGACTGTGTGCTAATTTCTTCTGGCAGGGATCTGATAGTTTGAGGCGTCGCCATTGGATATCTTAGCAGAACATTCAGAAACCAAATCTGGAAGGGGGCCTTGGCATTAGAGACCTTAATCAAGTACAGGCATCTCTGGCTTCAAAAAGTTTGTGGTCCATCCTACATGGTTCTTCTCTATGGTCATCATATGCTCGACAAAGGTTCATCAAAAAAAGCTTTTATGACTGTATTAGGCCTTTCCCTACTGGTATGCCACTCAAAATTTTTCTGCAGGCCAAGGATCTCATAATTAACAATTCTAGATGGATGATTGGTGATGGTAATGGTATTGACTTCTGGAAAGATAATTGGACAGGGAAGGGGCCTCTTATTAACATAGTCCAGCAGGTTCCAATTAGTAGAATTCAGGCTATGCCAAGAACAACAGTCAGAGAGGTTCTCCAAGACTCCAATCATGCGGCCAGATCCTTCCTTAATAAAACAAATTGGCTCTCCAATGTTCATCTGAGCAGAGGGACAGATTATTGTATTTGGACTGGTACGTCCACAGGAGAGTTTACTGTAAAGTTTTCCTACAATCTGTTGAGGATGACAAGCATAGTCAGACATCCGTGGGCTAAGCTTTGGCACTCAAGTATTGCTCCGAGGGTTGCTATTTTCTTTTGGAAGCTTCTTTATCGAGCTGTACCAGTGGACTGTAGAGTGGCTAAATGTTGTATTTCTCTGGTTTCCAAATGTGTTTGCTACAAATCTCCATCTCAAGAGGATCTAAATTATGTCTTCCTAAAGAGTGAGCTGGCAGTATATTTATGGAATTGGATTGCTCCTTTATTCAGTGCCAAAATCAATTTATGTGATCAGTTAACTATCCGATGCTGGAACATCTTGACTGGATCAAACTTGCGTTCAGCTTATTGTTACTCTGGAATGTATGCTGCTATATTGATCCTTTGGGAGATTTGGAGGGTCAGATGTGCCTTAAAATTTGAAGGAATTACACCTTGTGCAAATAGTATCAAAAGAAAAGTGATTGCAACAATATCTTATGCCTTGGACAAACTGACCTTTTCATCCATGATCTCAGCCGAACAAAAGAATATTTTGGCGCATTTCTATCTATTCCCTAAAGTCCACACCAAGCGGGCTATAACAGTTTTATGCAGTTTAGCTCACACTCAGTTTACTTTGCATGTGGATGGGGCATCTAAAGGAAACCCGGGGAGATGTGGGGGTGGTGGCTGTATTAGAGATCATAATGGAAATATGAAAATCTGTTTTGCCTTTAACTATGGGGTTGGCAATAGCATTTACCTGAAGCTAGGGCTCTTCATGATGGATTGTCCTTAGTTGTTAATGGAGGCCTTCAGGTGGGAGCAATTTTTTCTGATTGTGCTCTTCTAGTTTCTGCTATCCAAAGGAAAGTGGCACCTAGCTGGCTAGTTCTACCTTAGTGGAAGGATATCTTGGACTTAATATCCCAATGTGGCTGCTTGGTACAGCATACATACAGAGAAGGTAATCAAGTTGAGGATGCTTTGGCTTCCTATGCATGTTATACTCACACTAATAGTATCTTTACAAATGTGCGGGATCTCCCTAGATTGGCAAGGGGAGCTTTTAGGCTGGATAAGGGCAGATTGCCCACTCTACGAAATTGTAATTAGCTTATTGGCTCTTTGTTATCTTGGTTTTTGGATGTAGATATGGACAGGGGTATGCCCCGGAGATGATGTATTCTTTCAAAAAATCAATAAAATTTTTTGGTCTCAGGATCGGTCTGGGGGAGTGAGAACATATTCCCCTTATGGGGGAATGTGCATTCGACCAGATTAGATTCTGTTTGGCCGGTGTTGAAAAAAAAAGATGATTCGACGGAGGTAAATTCTGACCCTGATTTTATTTCAAATGAACAATGGGAGTCGGAATATGAAAAATTGTATACAAAATACAAAAAATCAGATCTGAAAATAAAACTCTCAAAAGGAAAATTGATGATTCATCACATGAGGATATCTTTGTTAAATTTGAGAAACTGGAACAAGAATGGTTTGAGTTAACAGAGGAAAAAGAAACCATGCTTCAAACAATTTCAGATCTTGAAAAAAATCAAAGAGGAGTTATCTTGCAAAATGTCTGAAATGGAGAAAGTGTGAAAAAATGAAAACTGAAGAAAAAATTCTGAAATCCACAAATTCAGAACTGGAAAAGAAAACTGTGAGTTTGGATAAAGAAGTGGCTAAACTTCAGTCGACCTTGTCAAGGTTTGTCAAGGGTAAATAAAATCTAGATAACTTGTTGGGAGTAAGTGTCACGCCCCGAACCGATAGCAGCGGGAAGCGATGCTCGGAACGTGGTAGCGAAACAGTCATGAATCATGATAATTAGAGCAGAAAATAAATAAACACAATAAATAATATTCAAACACATGGAGACCATTGATTTGAGAAACTTATAGTTTTATTGATATTTAGAAATTGAATTACAATTTAACTCAGTTTACATTAATAGACTCAATAAAAGAAATAAAGACAAGAAATAACAAGACCCACTATACTAACTAGACTCAAGAAAATTAAAAGACTCTGGTCTCTAAGTTCCAGGTTCACTCGATCACGCTGGCCTGAGCCCAGTTGTAAACGTTCCATCTACCGAGTTACCTGAAAAGGATGGAGATAAGTGGGGGTGAGCGAAAAGCTCAATAGGAATTACACTCTATCATTAGGCGAAATTTAAGTAATTAATCAATTTCAGGAATGTATAACAATGCGAGAAACTCAATTAAAGCAAACTAAGTAACCAACAAGATCCGAAGATAATTGATAGATAAATGGAAAAGAATATTGCAAGTCGAGACATCAAGCACTATTAACAAGAACTTCCCAATAAATGGCCATTTCAAGTCAAGTCGAGTCATGTCACGCAAGCAGGTACTTCACGCTTTCAAGCATGAATAGCAAGTTCACGAGAATCTGGAATGTCGTAGACTCAACACGCTAGATAGTACTCGGTGACAATGCCACAGATAGTCATTCACCTCCCCAGGGATCAAATACTTTTCGGGTGCTCCTCCTAGGACCAGACTGGGCCCTTAAATATGATTGCCTTGGCATTGATTTGTTTGGATCACAGATCCCATGAAATTTAGACATCTACGAATATCATGGCCAAGAGTTCCAAGATCAAGCTCATGTAATCATGGTAAAATGTGTAAAAATATTGATTTTCTTGAGATTCCAACAATAAGCTCATTAATCGAGAGGAATTAGTCATTTAAAGAAATGACTCTTGAATGGATAATGTTGACAATAGACCTAACAATAGGTCAAAATTCGGGGTTCAATAGTCTAGTTGGGCTAGAGTAGCTTACACATATCAAAACCATGAAAACATCGATTTTTGGAAAACTGGAAAGTGAAATGGTCAGCAAAGGACCGTTAATATAGGTACACGGTCTAAGCAGGACCGTATGAAAAATATAAACGGTCTAAGAACGACCGCTAAAAGCTAGATGGGTCAAAGATCCAACCCAAAGAGAACGAGTATAAAACGGTCCAAGGTGGGCCGTGATTAGGACTAGACGGTCCTGGCTGGGCCGCTTGAAGAGATAAATGGTCTAATATCAACTGTGTACATTATAGAGCCCAAAGGACTAAAGTCGATGCACAACCGGTTAAACACGGTCACAAGAGGGCCGTTCAAGCAGTCTGGTGGTCATGACTGGACCGCTTACTGGCATAAACAGTCTCAGAAGGGCCGCCATCAACAGGACAGTCCCGATTCTGGGGTTTAGCAAAAATACGCTATTCGATTGAGTCAAAAAGGTTCAGGCTTGTGGGTACAACCCGCCTGGCGTCCTAGTGGGAATCTCAGGCTCGCGGGGACTTACAGAGGCCTCATAACATGAACACCTTGTCCGACGGAAGGAATATCCGATGGAGAGGTAATTCAATGCCCAAAAATTTATAGCTCACAATCAACGGAAAATAATGTATTCGGTCCAGTCGCCACCACCGGAGTGGCACGACCTTAAAACAGAACTAATAAGATAGCAAGATGAACTAATAAGGTAGCAAGATGCCAATGGTATAAAGAAACCAACATTGAATTACTCTACTTATTTCAATTATAAGATATCAAGAATGATGATCATGGGGAAAATAATCATGAAGAAGATGAAGGTAGATCATAAATTCCATTTTTCTAGTTAACAGTGTGATGTTTAACATAACCAAAATCCTACCAGCAAGTTATGAAGTATGGACTAACAATGCACACACGTCGTAATCAAAAGAACTAAGTTACAGAACAACATAGGGTAGCGGTCTTGCAGAAGGCCGTCACTGTTCCCATACGGTCTGTCTAGGGCCACTTACAGAAACTAAAATGGTCTAAAGGTGGGCCTCTCAGTATCTCAGATGGTCAGAGGATGACCGCTAAGAACCAGTGCAAATCCCCTTTCTCTATTTAAAATCCACCGCCATAAAGCGGTCTATCGGGTGACCGCTAGACTCATAAGCGGCCTATTGGCATACCGTTAAGGCCCAGCGTAGCCCTAATAAGAAGAAACGGTTGTCCCTGGGCCGCTAGACCATGAAAGTGGTCTATCGCGCGACCGCTAAAAATCAGGCGGTCTCTGGAAGGGCGTTTATTCAAGTCCGAACCTAGAACTTAAAAACACAAGACCTCGGTCCAATGAAAGCAAGATTAAAACCTGGATGTAGCATGAAAATTGGGCTATTTACTAACAAAATGTAGGTAACTTAAAAATGCACACCAAGGCATGATCAATTTAAAGATTCCACTACGATTGATCTATGTAAATCGAACGGAGATGAAAAGAGTAAAAAAATCTAATTGCATGCTCACATAAAACTAGGAATACACCTAAGATAGATAGCCAAAATTGGGCAAAATAGGTTCAAAAGAAAGCTAAGGACGAGATCTATCTATTCATGTTAATTAATTTGATTGGGCTTGAGAGAAACCTACCAATTTGGAAGAAGAAAGGGAAGACGCGCTAAAACCCTAATCGTGAACACGTCACCGTCCTCGCCCTAATTCACCCTCGATCGACCACGATTGCTTGCGCCACCTGTTGGAAAAATAAAAGGAGGTCTAGGGATGTGAAAGCCCTCTATTTATTGAGCCTATAGGTCATTCTAGGGATCGAATTGGACTCAAGAGTCCAAGGAAGGAAAAGTGCCTAAAACTTCGATCCTTTGACCAAATCCGCGTCGCCGCCGCCGTTAGAAGGCTCTAGAGTCTAGGGTTTCGAAGGGAGAACGAGCTCCTATGGTTAACCTTTCGATTGGACCTGGTTTGGGCTTGATTGATTAAGAATTGGGCTCCAATTTGGTCATTTAAGGTTGACCTATTGAAACAACGAATTTAGCCATTAATTCCTTAATTCAGCCTAATCAAATTTTTATTAGGGGTCGGCTTAGTTGACATTATGGTTAAACACATCGTTCTCTACAAGAATATAATGTTTTCATATTTTTAGAAATTAGTCAGAATTTTAGCCTACGGGTGAAATTCAATTAATTTAATCTATATACATATTAAATTCAGATTATCATGAAAAATTCTATTATCTCTTGAAATATGAAATTTCTTTTATGATAATTGTAGAAAAATAATTATTCCTTTTTATTGATATAATTTGGCCACTTTCAAAAGTAAATAATATTTTTTAATTAAGAAAATTATTGAAGTCGTTAAATAGCGAGGAAATAGCTTTAATTCCAATACATATTTCAAAATTTTAATTTTATACTTTATTATTTAACCGGGGTGTTACAGTAAGAGTCAATTTCCAGAAGGAAGGATTAGGATATACTTCCCAAAATAAAAAACCCTTTGAGCATAAGATCACTACATCCTATGTTCATGAAAAAGAAAACAACCATGCTTCATGTTCCAACACTAAGCCAAAACACGTCTAATCCAAACCACGACAATTCCAAAGGAAGTTTGCACATGTTAATTGCTATCATTATGGTAGATTTGGTCATGTTGTTGTAAATTGCTGGTTCAAACAAAATTCACCAAGAAATCATGCTTTTTAGACCAAGAAAAGATATGCTCAGAATTGGACTAACTCCTACGGACCCAAACTAGTTTGGGTACTGAAATCAATTGCATGAGAATGTTATTTCTTGCATATATGTCTTGAAGCCAGGGAGAGCAAACGGTACTTGGATAGCGGCTACTCAAGGCATATGACAGGGGACAAGAAGGTGTTCTCTACAATGCAAGACAAGGATGGAGGTTCAGTTACATTTGGAGGCAAGGACAAAGGTAAAATCATTGGAATCTACAATATAGGTAAGAATTCTAAAATTCTTGTCGAGAATGTCCTTTTGGTGAAAGGCTTAAATCACAATCTCTTAAGCATAAGCCAGTTGTGTGACAAGGGTTTTAAAATTATTTTTTATGAAACCCACTGCCTTGTCATAAATAAAACCTCTAATGAAATAAGATTCATCGGCAAGAGAAGCAATAATGTCTATAATATTGATTTAGATGATGTTTCCGGTGATGATGTGTGCTTGGTAGCAAACAATCATGATAATGCATGGCTATGGCACCGAAGACTAGGTCATGCTAGTTTTGGAGTAATCTCCAAGTTGTCTAAACATGACTTAGTAAATGGTTTGCCAAAATTAAAATTTAAAAGTGATAAAATCTGTGAGACTTGCACAAAAGGTAAGCAAACATGCATATCTTTCAAAAATAAGAACATTGTTTCTACCTCCCGATCTTTGGAATTGCTGCATCTTGATTTGTTTGGCCCAACTAGGACATCCAGCCTAGGAGGGAAATCCTATGGTTTTATGATTGTTGATGATTATTCCAGATTTACATGGGTGTTATTTCTATCCAATAAAAATGATGCATTGATGGAGTTTCAAGTGTTTTGCATGAAAATCCAAAATGATAGAGGCTACCTTATCACCACCTTTCAAAGTGATCATGGTGGGAAATTTACAAATCATGAATTTAGAAATTTTTGTGAAGAGCAGGGGTATACGCATAATTTTTCATCACCAAGGACGCCCCAACAAAATGGAGTGGTGGAGAGGAAAAATAGAACCTTGATAGACATGGCACGGACCATGTTAAGTGAAAATTCTCTACCAAAATACTTTTGGGCTGAGACGGTAAGTACAGCATGTTACATCTTCAACAGGGCAATGGTAAGGCCAATTTTGAAGAAAACTCCCTATGAGCTCTACAAGGGTAAGAAACCGAATATTTCTCATCTTAAACCCTTTGGATGTTCATGTTTCATCTTGACCAATGGTAAGTCTAACCTAGGTAAGTTTGATGAGAAAAGTGACAAAGGAATTTTTTTAGGTTATGCACTTAACTCTAGAGCTTATCGATTGTTCAATAAAAGGATTTTGGTTGTTGAAGAAAGTCCTCATGTTATTTTTGATGAATCTGAACTAAAACTGACAAGCCAATCTATTCTAATTGTGGATGCAGGAGAAGCCCCCAAAGATTCAACTAATGCTGGAACATCTAAAGCTAGGGATGGACCAAAGAAAGGAATACCCATCAAGGGTGAAGAAGATGAAGATCCTTCAATTGAAACGCTGCAAGAGCAGCAAGTGCAGCACCCTGACTTGCCAAGTAGCTTAAACTTTTTGAAAGATCACCCAGCTGAAAACATCATCGATAATCCTCAAGATGGGGTAAGAATGAGATCATCACTAAGGCAACTAGAAGAAGAGGATTTGATAGTCTTAATCTCACATGAAGAGCCTAAGGATATTCATGAAGCTCTTCAAAATGAATCTTGGATCCAGGCTATGCATGAAGAGTTGCACCAGTTCGAAAGAAACCATGTGTGGACTCTTATGCCGCGGCCTAAGAATGAACCCATAATTGGAACCCGATGGGTTTTCAGAAATAAATTGAATCATATGGGATTGGTTGTTAGGAACAAGGCCTGGCTTGTAGCCAAAGGGTATAGCCAAGAGATGGGTATTGATTTTGATAAGTCATTTGCACCGATTGCTCGTCTAGAGACAGTCTGAATTTTACTGTCTTATGCTTGCTCATCTAACTCTAAATTGTTTCAAATGGATGTTAAATCTCTGTTTCTAAATGGGTATATCAAAGAGGATGTCTTTGTAGAATAACCTTCAGGTTTTGAAGACCCCAAACATCCACAACATGTGTACAAGCTCCAGAAGGCCTTGTACGGACTGAAGCAAGCACCAATGGCATGGTATGAACGGCTCACCTCATTTCTGATTGAAAATGATTTCAAGAGAGGTAAGGTTGGTCAAACACTTTTCACAAGGAAATCAGGTAAAGATATATTAGTAGTTCAAGTGTATGTGGATGACATAATTTTTGGAGCTACTAATAATGCTTTATGTGATGATTTTGCATAAATTATGCAAGGAGAATTTGAGATGAGCTTAATGGGTGAACTAACATTCTTTCTTGGACTGCAGGTGAAGCAAACATCTGAGAGCATTTTCATAAGTCAAGCCAAGTATACAATGGAGCTTTTGAAAAAATATGGGATGGCTGAAGTAAAACCTTTGTCAACTCCAATGGCCACAACCTCGAAGTTAGACAAAGACGAAAATGGTAAAACAATAAATCCTACACTGTTTCGAGATATGATCGGATCACTACTATATCTTACAGCATGCCGCCCAGACATTTAATTTGGTGTATGTCTTTGTGCCCATTTTCAGTCATACCCTAAAGAATCTCATTTATCTGCTGTTAAACGTATGTTTAGATACTTACTTGGCACAATAGACTTTGGCTTGTGGTTTCCCATCGGCAGTTCTTTTGATTTGATTACATACATCGATGCGGATTATGCCGGATGCATTGTAGATCGTAAAAGTACTAGTGGGAACTGTCAGTTTCTTGGTGGGTGTCTTGTCTCATAGGCCTCCAAGAAACAACATTCAGTAGCTCTCTCAACGGCCGAGGCTAAATATGTAGCCGCCTGAAGATGTGGAGCCCAAGTACTTTGGATCAAAAATCAATTGGTTGATTTAAATATTGAAATGAAATGTGTGCCAATCTTGTGTGATAATACCAGTGCAATCAGTTTGTCAAAAAATCCTGTTCAACATTCTACGATCAAGCATATTGATATTCGTCATCACTTTCTGAGAGATCATGTAGGAAAAGGGGTCTTTGAATTGAATTTCATTGACACACACAATCAGCTAGCTGACATCTTCACAATACCCCTAAACCAGGATCAATTTAATAAGATAAGAAGAGAACTTGGGATGTGCAAGGGTGAGAGCATACATGCATAGGTTTGTGTTGCTCCCAAGTCTATGATGTGTGGCTTCAAGAGTTCTGATGATGTCAAATGAGATATGTTGGGATCGGTGCGATGGATTCAGAGGGGGGTGAATGAATCTCCCCTTTGAAAAATACTCCCAATTAGAAACTTAAAACACTCAGAGATATGAAAATAAAAATAGATTCAGATCTACCGAAATCCAGTGACGTGTTTAATCAAACACAGAACGTGCAATCAAATCTCTACTAAACTGAAGAAACAGGTCGGCCTAAGCATTCATCTAGTGGAAGCATAAATGAACATTCAAACCACTGTGCAAGAAGAGTTTTTATGTGGTTCGGTCCTCCAGACCTACATCCACCCCACACTCAATCCTGAGTGTGGATTCCACTGATACACAGCTTAAACCGCTGGGCCTCACAGCTTGCCTACAATCGCTGACAAACAGCTTGAACAGCTTGGCATTACAGCTTCGCCGATCAGAGGATACCACACCTCTGCAACCGCTGGGGATTACAGCTTAACCCGTCCAGAGGAATCCTCCTCTGCAAACCGCTGAGCTTCACAGCTTGCTGTCCGAGGTATTCACCTCGCCCGCTGACAAACAGCTTGAAGAAAGGTTAAAAATGAAAGCAGGAAACACGAACTAACATCGACTGAAAGCTGTAATCAATGAAATGTAAATGTGGCTCCCATGGAGCTGACTGGATTGGATTTGATCTAGATTCCAGTAAAAATAGATCTTCTGATGGAGTCTTCTATCTTCTTTTTCACGAACTCTCTCTCTCTATTCTTCTGCAACTTCTTTCTTTCTCTCTCTCTCTTTTTCTTTATCTTTCTCTTCTTCTGGATCGTGCAGGCTCTCTCTCTGCTTCTGCTCTTTCAGATAAGTTCTCCTGCTTCGATCACTCTACTCTTCAGGAAGAAGCTTTTTATTTATAAAGTAGTGAGGTAGGGCGTGTGCTTTCCATGATTCTCGCCCAGAGGCCTTGGTCCACGTGGCGGTATCCCAGCACAATGGTTCCACGTGTGACGATCAGGGTTAGACCTCCATCCTTGGATCACGTGCCCTTCTTAAGCTTCTCGAACAGATGTTCTGTCAGGTTGAACATATTATCAGTTTGAATCAATCTGAAGGAAAAGACAAGGATGCATCGAGTAAGTTTTATATTTGAACTAAGCCTGTACAGACTTTATAGCGTGTAATGCAGTATGCATATAATAAAGTATGCACATTGATGATGAATGCACGGGCATGCCATCAACGAGTGTACAGACTTTGTGTGCAATGTACAACCAATGTGCAGACTTGCTATGCCTAGAGTTTAAGCATGAATGCATAATGCACAAACTATGCATGTGCATGTGTGGACTTTGGGTGCATGACACTGCCTCACGTATGTATGCAACAGAATGTATAGACTTTGAATGCCGGGTGAAGAGTGTACAGACTTTGTCTTGAAAGATGCACAAATGCATATAGGAAAGTATGTATAATGACAATGAGTGCTCAGGCATGCTATCAAGGAGTGTATGGACTTAGTGTGCATGCGACACCAATGTACAGACTTTGCATGCATGCGACAAGACGATGTACAGACTTTGTATATGCATGAAGCACAACGATGCAAGAATGTATAGACTTGCTGGAGTTATGATGCATGAACTTAACCACTCGTACCTGCAATGGAATGTATAGACTTTGAATGCATGGTAAAGAGTGTATAGACTTTGTTTTGAAAGATCGCATAAATGCATATAGGAAAGTATGCACATTGAGAGTGAATGCTCGGACATATCAGCAGAGAATGTGCAGACTTTGTATATGCATGAAACAACCGAATGCACTGACTATGCTCATGAATACGCATCGACTTCGAAATAAAGCACCTGATGAATGCACCGATGCAATGTATGCATGTGGCAGATATTGAACTGATGCAATGTATGCAGGAGAACTAACAGTGCAGTCTATTTACCAGATCATGCATCGACTATATGACGTGCAACAACAGTTAATGTACCGATGCAAACTACACTTGTTATGCAGGAACTAGAGTTGCACCAATGCAGAGATAGACAATGCAATGAGATGAATGTGCCCACTCTCAAATCAATCAATCAATCATGCTCATAGTGCTTGCTGACATCAAAGCCACAAATAAGATGCTCAATCAATCATTCATATGCAAACACATGGTGAGCAATCATTCATACTCATAGTGCTTGCTGACATCAAAACCACATGGGCACAATAATCTCCCCCTTTTTGATGATGGCAACACTATGAGTCACACAGACCCAAACTATTCTCCCCCTTTGACTTCATCAAAAAGAAAAGAGTTTGAGAGAGAAAATTTAAGCAGGTATAAAAAGATTGAGATAATATCTCCCCCTTTGACAAATGAAGGCACAAGAGCTATTCTCCCCCAAAATGAAGTATGCAGGATGAGCACTAGAAGAATAAAATATAAGAACTCCCCCTATCAATGTGAATGAGTGACTACTCTCCCTTTAAATGCAGATAATCTAGAACTCCCCCTGAAGTGCAGGAATGAACTCTGGTTATCCAATGGAGCAATGTGAAATCTGCCACCACAATAAAACAGTAATGGTTGTGGCACCTTATGATTGTATGAACAGAACAATGCAGGTGAAAAGCCCACAGAACCAGAACTGGTTACAGAAACAAGATGGAAGATTCTAGCATTGTGGACAAGAGTAGGGGTGAGAAACAGTTAAAGCACAGTACATCTCAAGGAGTAATCAATCAACTGATAAGAGATAATTGTCAACAAAGGTCCTGTTGATCAAGTTGTCAGGAGTGAATCAGACCATGAGGGATTGTAAGGCATGCACCACTACAATAAGTCTTAATCATGAATAGACTCTCCTATCATAGAGGGTTATGAATTGGCAACTTGACCAACCTGATTTAATTATGATGTATACCAAATTTGTCAATTAAACTCAATACTTATATCTGAATTCAAGTTTTAATAAAGATGAACCAAATTATCAGATAACACTCAGGACCAATCATCTTTATCTTACACGCATGATTTCAATGACTCCTTTGAGAGTTACACAGATTAGTATTGAGATTAAACATTTTTACAAGAGCATGAGTTGACAGAATTTGCAAGATATTTTCATTTGAAGCACATTATACTTTTCCTGAGCAATTTAAGTTAATCAACACCTTTTTACGTGAGGCACAACATGTCTCAGGTGAAGTGACCCAGTTACTCAGTGTGATAACTGTCATTGCCTCTCAACATTGAGACCAGAGTTAGCAATAGAAATGTCTTTTTACGTGAGGAGACACCTTGATTAGAGGCCAGACTCCCCAGTTACTCAATACAAATATGCTATTGCTCTGTCAGGTTTTTCAATAAATTTTCACCAAAGATAACTATGGCGCTTCATGACATAGGTTTACTTTATTTCATTGATAGAGAACCCAGTTTCTCAGTGACCAAGTCATTGCTCTAAATTCAATTTTTCCTTTTAGTCAACATTTTCCAGGCAAGTGTTTAAAACAATACTCACTCTATGTATCTCAACCAAAGTAGCCATGATTTCAAAATTTCAGATTTCAGATGAGTGAATCTAAGGTTTTCATGACACAAATGGTTAAAGTCTATTATAACTTATCATTCAGATATTTTCAAGTCATTTAAGTGCAAATGTGAGAATACATAACTCTTACATCAGTCTGATTTAGTGGTTATTCTTAAACCTATATGATAGGAGTTTCTGCATGAGTCAGAGTAAAACATGGTACACCACATAAGGATCTCAGATCAGTCCAACCAATGCAACTTAATAGCTCATTATCACTAGAACAAGAATTAGATTAATCAGACCAGCTTGAAAGGATGTGTGTTTGATAAGTACAAGCTGGTAGAGCAAATAACAGTAGGAGAGAAAAACATCAAATATATGAAGAGCATAATCAATTTCAGTAGTTGAGTCTGGAGTACAGACAGATCAGCTAAACAAGTAGAGACAGCAGAGAATTCAAGTGAACCACACATGGCCAAGAGAATGGATCAGATCGCTAGACATAAGGAGTTCAAGAGGTGAAGAAGTGATGAAGCGGGAATGCTCCCCCTGTCTAGATGCAATGGTAAACAAGGAAAATGTAGCACATGGTTTTATGTGAAACAGACATGCACTTCAATCAGAAAGAGATTACCATAGACATTGTGTGCAATTCAAATTTTCAGATGATTTCAATTCAGCATAGACCGAATTGACATGATGTTCAAACCTTTCAAGCTCACAATTTCAGATGACAGAATTCAAGGTAAGTGCTCAGAACAGACTTGAAGAGTGCAATGATGGGGTTTTCATTTTGAGTGCCTTGGCTTATTAACCTCCTTTATTCATTCCAAGGCACACCTGCAGCAAAATAATCAGTTTGATCCTGCAGGAACCCAAGCCACCTGGGGTTCTGTATTAGACCTAACAGGAGTTCTAAACAGTCTTTTAGCAACATCGTCATCAAAATCCATCAAATAACAGTTAGTCATGGAATGTCCAATTCTACCACAATATCTGCATGAACCAATATGTTTTCTGGTCCTATAGTGCATATCAACAGCAGTATGAGACCCATGAACATAATCGTGAAATGTTCTGTTGGATGCATGGATAGTTTGTTTCTTATTGCCCGTCATCCAACAATTTGCATACTTATGACCTGATTTACCACAGTTGAAACATGAAAAATTCACAGGTCTTTTGGCAGAGTATTTGAAGTTTTTGTCATTACCATTGCCTCCTTGGGCATGCCAACAGTCCTTGACTGTGTGGCCATACTTCCCACACTCGTAGCACCTTAGGTGCTTGCCTATTGAGTCATTGTATCCCCATGAAGACCCAAACCAGCACTCAACAGCTTTATGACCACGTTTGTTACAATTATAACAGATGATGTGTTGGTTTGAAGCAAACGTGTTTCTTTTGGGGTGGTGATGATGATTTGAAGTAAATTTATCATGCATCACCTCATCACTTTTCATAATACTGCAGTCATCCATATAATGACCATGCCTACCACAGTAGTGACATGACACTTGTGATTCCCTGGCAACATGGTTACTAACAGACTGACTAGATGCATGCGAATGAGTACATGAGGCATGAGCAGTGTGCATTGACCCATCAAATTCAGCCCAGCTAGCAAATATTGGGTCATGAACAGGAACATTCTTTACCTTCTTTGTTTGACCCTTCTTTTTCAATTTCTGACTATTCTTTATAATTTTCGTTTGTTTTTCATTTTTCTGTGCTTTGAATTGAAATGCAGATGATGAGGGTGTTTTCAGGTTTTTGTTTTGTTTTGGGGATTGACATGAGGTACCAGCTACATTAGAGCTTTGCACAAAAGTGATGTATAGCTGGTTTCTCACACTTTCCTTAACATCAGAACTACAGCTTATCCCCTTCTTTGAGTTCTTATCCTCACTTTTTATGACAGCTTTCATTTTTCTCTTATTTTCAATAGACTCGGATGTTGGTTTTTCCAGATCTTGGATTTTTTCTTCCAGAGATGCAATGTGAAGTTCATAACTGGCTATCTCCTATTCACTGTAATTAACGCATTCACTCAGGACCTTGTTTGCAATTTTATATTTCTCAATTTCTTCTTCCAGACTGCTCAGTATGTTTGTTTCTTCATTGCAAGCAGTTTTTCCTTTCTTTAACATAAGAAGTTGTTCGGACATGCCGGTTTTTAACAGTTTTAACTCCTCAATTTCAGCTTTCAATTCGTGGTTCTTATTGTCGAATTTTCCCGCTTGAATTTCATTGCCAGCACATCTTTCTCTTTCTATAGACAGAAGCCTCTCTAAAATAACAGTGTTTATGACTTTGAGGCTTTTGTTTTGTTCCTTCAGGTCTTTATTCTCCTCAATCAACTTCCCAAATCCTTCACTACATTTTTCACTACTGGATATCAAGTCCAGTCTTTCAATCAGTTTCTCTTCCCTTTGTTCAAAATCAAGTTTATCTTTCACCAAATCTTTGTTTTCCTCTCTAAGGGAAGCAATCAACTTCCTCTGCCATTCATTTTTATCATATAGATCTTCATTACGCTCTTTTAGAGCCAGGCACTTGTTGCAGATCGATGTTAAAGAGAAACCCTGCATGCCTTCCTTGCTTATTTTCTCTATTTCAGCTTTAATATTTTCATTATTACTCTGAGTTTCTCCATTCTCAGCTTTCAATTTCTCTAGATCGGAATTAATCCTTTCCAACTCTTCTAGATTTATCAGATGTTCATCAGTTTTCAGCTTTAACTGACTTTCTAGTTCAGAAATTTTGTTGGCACATTCTTGATTTTCATTTTTCAGCATGCACATTTGCTTCATATTCACATGAGTTTCAGATAGACATTTATCATATAGTTCATTGACCTTCAAGCACTTTTCACATGATGAATTAGAATCATTTTTATCAATTTTCTTTTTCATCTTCTTATATTGCTTTCTTAAATGATCATGAGAGTCTAATAATTCATTATATGCAGTAATCCAATCATCCAGGGCATAGTCTTCAAAGATGTTTACCTGATCATAGTCTTGTTCTCTATCTTGATTGCTGCTGTGTTCACTTCCTTGAGCCACCAAGCATCGATTATCATTTTTGCAGCTCCCTTCCTTCAGTTTGTTCAAATTTTCTTTGGCAGTCCTGCAAGATGAGACGTATGAGATTAGTGTTTTGTCAATTGATGCTTTCACCATGTTCAGTGCTCTATAATTGACGGAGTCTTTCAATTTATCTTCCTCGGTCCATTTGGATTTATCTCTCGATAATTTGTGCGGACCGTGAGTCATTACCTTCCAAAGAGCAGGATCGGTTGTTCTTACATGCTGATGCATCTTTTCCATCCATAAATCAAAATCGTCACCTCTGAAGTTCGGTGGATGAGCCATCAAGAAATAACTTGATCAAATGAAGGAGATGAAAAATGCACCGGAGTCACCAGCGGTACAGCCAGGCACCGACTTAGTGAGACAGGAGCACAGAGAACGATGACACCAGACCCACTCTGAAATGCACCACAGAAGTAGCAGAATCCTCTGTAGATCGTTGGATCTAAATGCACAGAGACCCGCTCTGATACCAATTGTTGGGATCGGTGCGATGGATTCAGAGGGGGGTGAATGAATCTCCTCTTTGAAAATTACTCCCAATTAGAAACTTAAAACACTCAGAGATATGAAAATAAAAACAGATTCAGATCTACCGAAATCCAGTGATGTGTTTAATCAAACACAGAACGTGCAATCAAATCTCTACTAAACTGAAGAAACAGGTCGGCCTAAGCATTCATCTAGCGGAAGCATAAATGAACATTCAAACCACAGTGCAAGAAGAGTTTTTAGGTGGTGTTGACACCTAAAATATAATAGGGAATGGAGATGAGACATAATGGAAGATTAAGTGAGAGATGAAGATCCCAGAGATTCCTACAAAACCAGCATTACGGAAGATACGTCATTAAAGCTACCACCTGGCTGAAGCCCTCCCCGGCCAAGCTGATGTCCGGTATTGTCGTCGTTCAGACGGCAGTACTGATAAAGAACTACAGTCCACTAACTGATGAAAATCCCCAGAAATATTCTGATGAAGCTATGCTAACTCGCCAATTAATGGGCCTTCGCCTAGCCTGACGGACTCGAGGGACCGACAAATTAAGGGACAGAGTAAGCGGCTTTAACAGCTCGAGCTTACTGATGAGGGAGCATAAAAGACTAAAAGATCTAAACGGGCCCAGCCGTGTGGCGCCGAGAGCCCAACAAGACCCATAGGGGGAAGGGGCGCCGAGAAGCCTACTGCCTCCGAATAAGGCGCGCCAGGAGCTCATCAACCGTGCACCGAGATGACCATGCCGATAGGGGGGAAGGTGGTGTTATAAAAACCCCCTTTCTCTCGAGAAAAGAAAAAAAAAGAGAGGGGAAAGGATCCTGACCATCGCCAAAAGAAAAAGAGAAAAGGGAGAGATAGAAAAGAAGAGAAGAAACCCTACTGAGAAGAAGAAGAAGAAGCTCCAGGTGGGCTGCTCGGGGGAGGGAGTGGAGTCAATGCTCCACCCTCCCCCCCCATGTTTATTTTCTTCTTCTATTTTCCTCCGTATGTAATAGTCTATGTCCTCGTACTTTGATTATTCATATGATGACCGAGAATTCTTTTCTTGCCTGCCTCCGTTCCTCCCCTCTACTTGTTTCTCGGCTTCAGCCTTGCAGTTGATGTAAGTGGTGATAATGAGATGAAATGAAATGTCACAGTTGTCGTGCCGGATATTAAGCAACCGAAGCTCTGCCCTCTGTCTTTCTATGTATATATCTTTTATCTGAATGTCCACTAGTCTAGACGCTCCGAGTTTCAGAGTCATTTCTATGAGCCTGTTCTTCGAAGAGGAATGAAGATAGGGCCCCTACCCCCATCTAATGGGTTATTGGGTTCTGTTTCCTTCTCCCCTCCTGTCTCGATGGCAGATCCCCCACATACATTCGAGTTTTCCTTCGAGTTCCCCCCTTATGCCGTTCAGGAACCAGATACATCAATCTCTCGGTTCCCTGAACTGCTGGTTATGAGATATATGCTTAATCTGCAGATGAATGCAACCCCACGAGGTTCTGATAAGTAACGACCTCGACCCCTGGGTCCTCCATTCTGACTCTTGAATGATTAGGGCCTAGAATTCCAGTGCCGAGGGTTGTGTCATTCCTCCATCACTGGTTTGTTTCCTCGATGCCATTGGGCTCGTCCAGGTGATCAGAGACAGTCATCTCTTGATCTCCTCAGACGGCTGGCGGCAAACAGATAACAATCTTCACAGGACGTTGTGAGAGGGTCTTATTCCATCTACTGACTTCGCCTTCCAATTCCCTTGGCATCCCTCCAGCATAAATCTTCATGTAATCCCCTTCTGCACTTCAAATCCTGCCTCAATCCAAGCCAAAAAATCCCAGAAATCTCTGGAACAGAGTATCGTAATCAAGCCATAAACCCTTTCTGGCCCTAAGCCCTTTCACCTTCCCGGCGCGAGCTTGGGTAAATGGTTCCCGGCGCGGCCATTGCCACGCCGAGAGCTATGCCGCCGAGAGGGCTTCCCTCTTTTCCCTTCAGCACGTAGATAAAACCCTCAATCCTGTTCACTGCCCAAGAAGACCCCTTTTCAATACAGCCTTCCTGGCCCGGGGGCTTCCCGGCGCCCGGTTCCCGGCACGGTGACGAGCGCGCCGAGAACCCCTAGGCACCGAGAACCCCCCTGGCCAATAAAAGCCACGCCGAGAACCCCCCTGGCCAATAAAAGCCACACCGAGAACCCCCTTGGCCAATAAAACCCACGCCGAGGCTCCTTCTCTGGCCAATAAAACCCAGGCCAAGGTCCACCTTCGCACCATCACCCTCCAATCCTTTTAATCTCTCCACACATCTGTCCAGAGGATGTTCAGAGACCTTCACATATGCCCCGAGGAGACACAGTAATGGGGAGGACCTCCCCTACATCTCTTAGTCCCGATCCGGATTTCTCTGCAGCCTTATGAACCTAAAGAGCCATGTCACTACATGTGCTCTAATGGGTTCCAAGGGAACATCAATCGATGATATGAATGCAAGCAATGTCCCCGGGCCTGGCGCCTTTCTCCTTTGGTTGTCGTCCCGGCTTCCCGTGGATGATGGCCTATCTTTTCTTGGCATAGTCCAAGTTAAGGGGACATGCTGTCGAAATTCGTACATACCTCATCAGATAGCTATGGTATTCCGCCCTAACCCCGTTGGCCCACGGAGTTCTGCCCTTGCATGTTCTCCGATGGTCTTCCGAATGGGAATATTAATAAGACATCGCGCCTGCACAGGGTGTGTCATGTCGCACTGGTCCTTATCCAGATTCCAGGTTAGATATACCCGATCTTTTATAGATCCCATCCTGCCGCTGCATGGGTGGTTTCCTATCCCCATCTGGCATAGTCCAAAGTAATGGGGACATGCCACCAGATTTGTTCCGCATTTGATGTATTCTTGCTTCACTCAGGCCGTTTAACGCCCTGCTGATGAACCAACCCTCGCTTTCGTTTGAGTCTTATGTTTGCCGCTGCCTTCCTCCTATTTTTGGCGTTTAATCAAGGGTTACCCTTCTTAGGAAGGGCGTAATTAACGTCATAGCCTTTATGGTATGACGGACTTCGGGTCCCGACTCAGACTTCACAATCGACTGATTAAAAGTCAGATCGAGCGCATAATAAGATTGTCACCCCGGTGACTGGCACGCCTAATAATCAATAAATGCAAATAAGAGAATTCCCTAAAAAAATATAAATGAATAAATTAAATTAAATTTAAATAAAAAATCCGCGTTCCACAAGTCTGGCATGCCCGGTGGGACTGAGTCTCCCTTCATCTCTACGCCAAAAATAGGAGGCCCAGCGGGCCCCCCTTAAATTTCTGATTCTGTGTGCTTTCCTTATTTTCAGGAAGCTACAATGACTACTGGACTCATGTCCGTATGCTTCGACCAACAACCGATCGATGTGCATGTCCGAGAGGGTTACCTGGCGGTACTGCTGTCATTCGGGTCAATGCCCCCTGCTGTCGGGCTACCCAACTGCCTGGGCCTCGTCTTCACCGACCTTCTGCAGGTCGACAACAACGAGCAAGGCACTGCTGCAAGTGCCCCGATGAAGACTGTTGATAACAAGGGTAGCTTACCAGAGAGGACAACTTTGACAGCCGTCACCTGCTATGTTCATCATGTTCAAAAGAGGGACACGGTCCCCGCTGCTGCCCAAATGAAGAAAAGAACTAACCGGAGGAGCCGGTATGCTGCTGCTGACCGTCGTCTTTCAAATTCTGGAAAGACGATGATGATGGGTGACGTTAGGGTGAACCTCAACGGTCGCCCGAGAGAAGTCCGGCCGGACAGGATTGTCCCGACCGTCCTGATCGACAACAAGTTCCAAGTTCTGGCCACCAGGAGGGCCAACTGGGAAACTGATGAGAGGAAGCCGCTGGCGCCCAAGTCAGCAAGATATAAACAGGTCTGGCGACCAAATAAGATTCAGAGTTGGGCCCCAACTCGAGATGAGGGGAAAGCTACCGAGGATGTTGTTGCCCGCTTCGGGGCAGGAAGCAAAAGAAGAGAAGGAAAAGACATAAGAGATGATGCTGATGTTTACCCCAGGGCTTGGGGTGAGAAATATGAGAAAGAAAATGAAGAAAGAAATCTGACCACTGTTCGCCCCAGGATGAGGGGCAGAAAATATGAGCAGAAGCAAGACCTCTCGGTCCCCCATCCTAGGGCTGGGTGCAGAAGATGGCAAAGGAAGAACTATGATGCTGCTGCCAACTGCTGCCAGGGTGGCGACAGAGGATTTGAGAAAGAAGAAAGAATGAGAACAAGCGAACCAGTCGCTGCTGCCGTTCCAAGAAGATCAAGAGCCTGTGCCAGACAGGCTGATATATTTAGATATTCCAAAGCCGAGCATCTGAATGCTCAGGTGGCAAGACTGGCTCATCAGCAAAGAGGCCAGGAAAGACTGATGCTCCAACCAGAGCCACACAGGCGCAACCCAGAGGAGATGAAACAAGTAGTCCAAGACTACTTCCATTACCTGGGGAACTCTGCCCTCGGTCAGCAAAGATTATCCCGTGCCCTGGGCACCATGGATGAAGAGGAGGAAGAAACCCTTCAAGAAGTGACGCTCGTAGTCTCCTCCTCCGATTCCAATGATTATGGGGATGGCCGCAGGGCCGGATATGGGAAAGAAGACTTGTGTGGGGAAGAACCTGAAGAAAGAATATCGGTCTTTGACCGACTCAAATATCCCGACCAGGCAAAAAGAAAAGTCTACAGGCAGAAGGGAAAGATGCAGATCTTCACCTGTAACATGGCTGGACTTGTCAGGAGGCAAGACATGCTACCAACTCAACCGGACGAGCTACTCAGGCTGGTAACCAGACCCAGGCCTGTCACAAGAAGAGGCCAGGCGGCAAAAGATAAAATGAAGACTAATAATGAAGCCTGCAAGATCACCACTATGACAGTTAATGTGGTGACAACGGAAGAGGAAGATAATCCCTTCATTGATGATGCTGAAGGGACTTCAGAAGATATACAGATCCCGTCCACCCTGGATCCCATGATCCAGATGATGTTCAGAAGATACCAGCAGGAGATCAATGCTCTCAGAAGACAGCTCAATGAGAGACATGAAGCTACACCGGTCTCCAAGCAAGCCGAGCCTGTGGGGCATACTTCCAGCTCAACAGAGATGGCTATCCCAGCTAATCCTCTCCTGGCTGATAAGGGAAAAGCACCGAGCCAACCTGTTCCACAGCAAGCAGTAGCTCAGCCCTCTGCATCTCAGACACAGCCTACCGCGCCCACCTTGCGCGCCACTGTGATGACAACTCCCCATAGTCAGCAACAAGCTCACTTCTTCCCAGAAGACATAGATCTAGCCGTAGCCCACAAGCTGATGATTGAAAGAATTGTGGAGATGAAGCTGTCTGAGAAAACTGGCGATGATGTTAGTACCTATGATGTGTACAATGTGCCATATCCTCCCCAATATGCTGCTAAAAGACTACCTCCAGGCGTCAGTAAGCCACCTAAGTTCGAAAAATTTAATGGCCAGGGCTCCCCCAGAGAGCACATAGCTTACTACACCACAATCATGGGCGACCTTGCAATCGACGAAGCTTATCTGCTTAAGTTCTTTGGCTCATCCCTTACTGGGTTAGCCTTTGAATGGTATTCAAGCCTGCCAGCCGGATCGGTGGTTGATTGGCCTGATATGCAGAGAAAATTCCGCGACAGATTTCATGTCACTGAAAGAGAAATCACAATAGCAGAGCTATATGCAACCAGGCAGAAGCAAGATGAAACTGCACTGGACTACATCAAAAGATTGAGGAACTTAGCCATGAGATGTAGAAGACCCCCTCATCAAGAAGATGCGGTGCAGATATGTAAACAGAGCCTTAGGAGAGAGGTGCTAGAAAAGATGATCGGCGCAGATGTCAGAACATTTGACCGATTAAACAATATAGTGGCGGAGGTTGAGACGTTCCTGTCCAAACGTGCAACCGCCAATGTTCCCAATGTGCTGAAAGGTAAATCTAATGATCGACGACCATCACATTCTGAGGCTAACACCGTCGATTTCAGAACCTTCGAGCAGCAGAAGGGGAAGAAGGGGGCAGATGAAGCTCCCCCTCCTGAGGGTGCAGCAGAAAGAAAAGACAAGGTCTCTCTAAGAGACAAGATGAAAAAGGCTTACTCTTTTCCCAAGGATAAGACGGCAGCACTATTTAACTGGGCATATAAGTTCAACAAGGTAACATTGCCTGAACCGAAGAGACCCGAGGATGCGGCAAAGAAAGATGATCCGCTGTTCTGTCCATTTCACCGTGCGGTGGGGCACGCGATTGAGGACTGCTATGTCTTCAAAGATATCATGGAAGGAATGGTTAAAAAGGGTGAGCTGCAGCTGGGAGATTATCAGGTAAAGCCGCCTCATCCACATGAGCCTCCGCCCTGGAGAATGGCCGCCAATATGATCTCGGTTTACCAGCAGCTGCCTAAGGAAGCCGTTGAGGAATGTACCAGGCATACCTATGAAGCTTGTTTCCTCACCCCACTGAAGGATCAGGAGGGGTGGCAGATGAAACTCATAAAGAATAGAAAGAAAACTCCCGCAGCCAGTACCAGCGGGGTGATTATTCGAGGTGTCACACCAAGGCCTGAATCGCCGCCAGTAAAGCCAGTATGGCGCACAGCTGAGACCGGGCCAGTCATCCGGATCCCTACTCACAACCGGAGGAGACAAACTCCCCTACCCGCACATAAAGAAGTAAGTCCTGCAGCCAGGCGTCTACAGCAGTATATCGACGAGCTCGATGAATATGAGCAGAAAAAGCCCAAACACCTGCTGGTAAAAGACTGCATACTCTGGGAGCAGCTCGAAGAATTAAAAATTGAAGAGCAGCTAGAGGCAGAACAAAGAAAAGATGAGACTGAACCCTTCTGGGGGCAGGAGCTGGCAAAGTGAAATTCCCAGAAGAAGAAGAGACGGCCCAAGTCCAAAAAGGGAAAGAAAGTCACAATGGTACAGTGTAACACTCTGTAAGTGCTCTTTTCCTTGCCCGGGGAGGATGATGAGGCTGAAGCATCAAATGCCCCGCTAGAAGCCAACCATGCTGAGGCCTCTACCTCAGCCCATGCAACACGTTCTGGGAAAAGATGGGGGCGCCCACTACCAGCTAATCATAATATTATATTCAGAGGGGAGCAACCCTATCAGATCCCAGAGCCAGAGGTACGAGGTGTCCAGGTTCCTCCCCCTGCCAGCTTGTACCAAGAGAAAGAAGAAGCTCCTTCATTCCTGGAATTCTTGTCCAGTTTGGAGAATGAGCAACTAGCTCACACTGTTCCAGCTAAGAGCAATAAATGCCAGCAGACTGCAGTTAGAAAGCAGAAGCAGCATGAAGAAAATGAAGGAAGTGACCCTCTAGCAAAGCCAGGGACTGTTGCTACAGAAGAAGCCTCCCGAGAAACAGAGGAAGAGAATGAAACTGGGACTGGGCAGCAAAGGCCACAGGCACCACACGAACCTCCAAAACCCCGATGGGCAGAAGAAATGAGACTGTCTAATGTCCGGGTAGGCAGTCGAATCATGAAGATGTTGAAGAAGCTCCCTACCAGGTTCTCCATCTGGGAAATCCTCTCTCTGAGTAAAGAAGCCCGCCAAGCAATTGTGGATGCCTTGCAGTCGCCGGCACAATATGAAGCGCTCTTGACAGAAGTGAATTCTGGACCATCGATCACATTCACAGAAGATGATATGCTAATCCCGAATTCCAGTCATAATAGGCCGCTGTATATGAAGGGTTTCTTGAACTGTCAGCCGCTGAGCAGGATACTGATAGATCCCGAGGCTGCTGTGAACATCCTCCCATACCGCATCTATCAGAAATATTACTTTGATCTATAGCTTACGAAGGTCAGAGATATGAGAATTGCAGGGTTCAACCAGAAATGTGAAACACCTCTTGGGGTGGCTGATTTCAACCTCACATTGGGCGACCTCACTACCGTGGTACGATTTTATGTGATCGATTCCAACACCACGTATAAGGCCCTGCTGGGGAGACCGTGGCTGCATAAATATCAGATAGTGCCGTCCACGATACATCAATGCATTAAATACTGCCATGAAGGAAAAGAAGAAAGGGTGTTTGCAGATCTGCATCCCTTTGAAGTATTCGAATGTCATATGCTCGATGCATCCTACTACACCGAGGTGTCACAGAAGGGTGAAAAGAAAGAGGCTGTGGTCAACCAGAAAAAGCCTGCGACGAAGGCAAGAAATTGGTCTCCACCGCCACCAAAGGGCTATATTAAAAAGCATGAGGTATCTCACATCTCTTATGCCGGTGACTTTGCTCGGATCACCCCTCCTAGCATTCACCCGGATGATATCAATGAAGAAATGAAAGAAAAGTACACACAAGTGGACGTGCCGCAGGGTTTATTTAAACCCATCGTCAGCCTCGAGTACCAGACGGTGCTACCACTGAAGACTATGGAAGTCCCTCGCTTCTGCGAGCCTCCTACCATATTCTACACCGGGGAGTCAGTCGAGGAAGATGATCAAGACTGCATGGTCCCTGAAGAGGCTGCAAACCAGATGGTGCCAATTACAGGCTTGGATTATACTACCCGACGGGTTTCGCAGATGTTCTCTAAGATGAAGATGCCATCGCTGCAGTCTGCCACCTAGAAGAAAGCATTCAAGGAGTTATGGGATCCGCCTCGAGATAATAAAGAATTGAGGAAGATTACACAGCACCCGGGACTGGGCTATACTTTACAAGAATACTATGAGGCTGAGGTAGACGTCATATCTGTCTCCTACCAGCATGAAGACCCTCCCGAGGTAGGATATGACAAATACCCCTCGGAAGATGAAGAAATCATTTATCAATCCATAATGAGCAATGAAGCCCCAGACAGTCAGCCGGAGACGGGGACGTCTGATGAAGCAAAGAAAGATTGGTGGTGGGAAGACCTACCTTGCAAAGAAGACCTGTTCCATGCTGAAGCAAAGTTTGACACGGGAATCCGGATGAAGACCAAGCAGCCAAAGAGCTGAGGGAATGCCAGGAGTTTCAGCGCATCTTGGAAGAAGTCCGGGCTCTACAAAATGATGATCTCTCAAGGGAGTTTGCATCAGAAGAGCCTCTAAGGGCGGAAGACTCCGTCTTTGAGTTTCCTGCTGATCCAGTTACGTCCTCGGGGCATACTGAACAGAATACAACAATATTGGCCGTATATGATGAGCCAGCACCCGCTGATGACCAGTATGATGAAACAGAAAATCATGAAACTGAAGAAGATTATATCCCGGGAGGCTTCATTGACTTACAAGAAGCCCCGCCCGAGGTCGAAGACGGAGGTCAGGCCACCGTCGATGAGCTTGTGGAAATAAATCTGTGAACCGCAGAGGAGCCAAGGCCGACATTCCTCAGTGCACTGCTGGAGCCAGCTATCAGGGAACAATATATACAGTTTTTGAAGGAATTCTGAGACTGCTTTGCATGGACATACGATGAAATGCCGGGACTTAGTTCTGATGTGGCACAGCATCGATTGGCAATAAACCCAGAGGCTAACCCTGTAAAGCAGCCTTCCAGGAGAATGCGTCCTGAACTAATAAATCAGATTAACAAAGAGGTTGACAAGCTAATTGATGTAGGCTTTGTCGAAGAAAACCAGTATACTACATGGCTGGCCAATATAGTGCCCGTAAAGAAGAAGAATGGGTAGATCAGAATATGTGTTGATTTCTGGGACCTTAATAAGGCTTGCCCGAAAGATGATTTCCCAGTGCGAATCACTGAGGTGATGATCGATGCAACTACTGGCCATGAGGCCCTATCATTTATGGATGGGTCGTCCGGATACAACCAGATCTGGATTGCTGAAGAAGACAGAGTGCACACTGCATTCCGCACTCCGAAGGGGATATTTCACTACAAAAGGATGTCGTTCGGCCTCAAGAATGCCGGCGCTACCTACCAAAGAGCCATGACAAAGATCTTTGATGATTTGCTCTTCAAGAAAGTAAAGTGCTACATTGACGATCTGGTGGTGAAAACCAGCAGAAGAGAAGACCATTTGCAAGACCTGAGGATGGTGTTCCAGAGGTTGCGCAAATATGAGCTCAAAATGAACCCTATGAAATGCGCCTTTGGCGTGTCCAGTAGAAAATTCCTCGGGTTTATTGTCCGTCATAGGGGCATTGAAATTGACCCGTCCAAGATTAAAGCTATCCAGGAGCTCCCTCCACCAAGGAATCTGTCCGAGCTGAGATCTCTGTAAGGGCGGCTGGCCTATATCCGACGATTTATATCAAATCTGTCGGGAAGATGCCACCCCTTTCACAAGCTCATGATGAAAGATGTGCCGTTCCTCTGGGACGATGGCTGTCAGGAAGCCTTTGAGAAGCTGAAAGAATATCTTAAGACCCCTCCGGTGCTGGGGGCACCAATTAAAGGCAGGCCCTTGATACTGTATATCGCAGCCACATACTGTTCCCTGGGGGCAATGCTGGCACAGATAAATGAAGAAGGCAAAGAACAAGCCTTATACTATCTAAGTAGGAGGCTGATTAGAACCGAAGAAAGTTACAGCTACATAGAAAAGACCTGCTTGGCACTGGTCTTTGCTGTCAAAAAGCTCCGACACTATATGTTGTCACATGAAGTCAGATTGATATCTGCAGCAGATCCGCTCAAATATATATTGACTCAGCCAGTACTGAAGGGCCGGTTGGGCAAATGGGCAGTGATCCTGATGGAATTCGATATTACCTATACACCCCAGAGGGCGATAAAAGGACAGGCCGTGGCTGATTTCTTCGCAGAACATCCTATGCCAGAAAATGATATGCTGGGGACTGAATTACCCGATGATGAGACGCTCGAAGCCTGCCAGGCTCAGTCAGCTATGTGGCAGTTATTCTTTGATGGAGCATCTAGAACAGAGGCGGACTCCGATGGAAAGACCAGAATGCGGGCCGGAGCCGGTATTGTGCTGAGATCACCGGAAGGGGAGGTTGTGCATACTTCCTATTTTATAAACAAGCCCTGCACCAATAATGAAGCCGAGTATGAAGCTCTGATAATCGGACTCTATATCAGCCTCAACATGGGTATCCAAATGCTTCAGGTGTTCGGGGATTCAATATTGGTGATAAAGCAAATCCAAGGGGAGTTCGAAGTGCGAAAGCCAGAACTAAATCCCTACCACCAAAAGGCTATGAGCCTCATGGCAAAATTCTATCATATTGAGCTCAAGCATGTGGGCCGTGGACATAATGCCCAGGCTGAAGCACTGGCGAAGCTAGCCAGTTCACTAGCAGTCCTGCCAAATGAGACACTGAACATTGTTGTTATGAACCAGCGGCAAGTCCCCAATATGCTATAAGGGTGCCCCGAAGAAGAAGAAGTCGCTACTGTTAGCACAGAGCAGGCATCTGACTGGAGACAGCACTTGCTACAGTGGTTCCTGCACCAACAGCTACCGCAGAAAAGAGAAGAGAAGATGAAATTTCTGAGAATCAAAGATTCTTATGAATTCAGAAATGGGACTCTGTTCTGAATAATGGCAGATGCGCGCAAGAAGATTCTACTCCACTGCCTGTCCACTGAGGAAGCTTGGCAAGCGATGAAAGAAGTACATGCTGGGACAGCAGGTGCCCACCAGGCTGGTCCCAAGATGAAGATAGAAATCAAGAAGTTGGGCTACTATTGGCCCACCATGTTTGAAGACTGCTGTAAATTTGCAAAGTCATGCCAGAAATGTCAGGAGCATGCTACTGTGCCTAGAAGGCCGCCTACGACTCTGCACCCTACAGTCCCTAGCTGGCCGTTTGTGCAATGGGGAACTGATGTAGTCGGTCCACTATCGACTTCCTCGGCCGGACATAAGTACATACTGGCCATAACAGATTACTTCTCCAGATGGGCGGAGGCTATAGCATTAAGAGAAGTGACTGGTGAACTAGTCACCAGATTCATCAGGCAGAACATTATCTTCCGGTTCGGGATCCCCGGCCGAATAATATCTGACCATGGGAGTCACTTCAGAAATCAGAAGGTCTATCGGCTTGCTGAGAAGTATAAGATCGAATGGAGGACATCCACTCCTTACAATCCGCAGGCAAACGGATTGGCAGAAGCTTTTAACAAGACTTTGTGCACCTTGCTGGCCAAGGTCGTCAGTTCCAATAAGAAGGACTGGGAAGAAAAAATGTATGAAGCGCTGTGGGCGTACCGCACCATCTTCAAGACACCTACAGGGTGCTCACCATACTCATTGGTATACGGCTCGGAGGCAGTGGTTCCACTAGAGCTGGAAGTCCCGTCACTCAGAGTGGCAATCCAATATGACCTGGCCCGTGGCGAACAAACCAATGCTGAAAGAAGGTTAGAAGAATTGACTGAGTTGGAAGGGAAGCGCCTCCAAGCTCAGAAGAATATCCAAATGTATCAGGCCCGCATGGCCACTACATTCAACAAACTCGTAAAAGGGCGAGAATTTAAGAAAGGTGACCTTGTCATGGTCAAGAAAAAGGAAGTCATGGCGTCCAATCCAAAAGGAAAGCTAAATGCTAATTGGGAGGGCCCTTATGTGATACAGAGGGTCTACGAAGGAGGGGCCTACATGGTTGTTAACCATCGAGGGGAAATCCGATCCTCGCCACTCAACGGTAGACACCTGAAGCTGTATCATGCTGCACAACCAACATTCCCCAAGTAATCGGACAAAGGCTACTCTTCCTTGGTTTAGCGGCACTCCGCCCTAACCAAGCTGCCCTCTTCCTTGGTTTAGCGACACTCCGCTCTAACCAAGCTACCCTCTTCCTTGGTTTAGCGGCACTCCGCCCTAACCAAGCTACTTCCTTGGTTTAGAGGCACTCCGCCCCAATCGAGCTACCCTTCCTTGGTTTAGCGGCACTCTGCCCTAACCGAGCTACCCTCTTCCTTGGTTTAGCGGCACTCCACCCTAACCGAGCTACTCTTTCTTGGTTTAACGGCATTCCACCCTAACCAAGCTGCCCTCTTCCTTGGTTTAACGGCACTCCGCCCTAGCCGACCTACCCGTTTCTTCGTCTAGCGGCACTCCGCCCTAGCCGAGCTACCACTTTCTTGGCATAGTGGCACTCCGCCCTAACCAAGCTACCCTCATCTTAAGCTGGTGGCATTCCCGCTTGTTATTCTCTGAAAAGGAAGGAAGAAGAAAGAACAAAAAAAAAGAAGTAAAAAAAAAGGGGGTTAAAAATAGAGATACCCCGCCAGACTTGCTCCTATATTGGGGACAAGTGCAAAAATGGCTCAAAACCCAGCTGTGGTGAAAACCCGAAAGGGCATTGCAGACAAAATCGGGTACCCCGCCACGTGAAAATCTGAAAGTGCGCGTGGGCAAAAGCAAGAGGGGGCTGACTCCGTTGAAAACCCGAGAGGGCACTTGGGTCAGTAATGTGGTAACCCCAAAGAAAGCCTCATCTCCTACCATAAACTCCTCATCGATCGGCCGGCACCTTGTCCGATCAACGATTAAACCCACTCAGTATAGACCCTACGTCTATCCTGATGAGACCCTCATTCACCCTATCCAAAGTCCCACCATGGTGAAACTCACCGTTGATCGACCGGCACCTCGCCCGATCAATGATAAGACATGTCCAGTTTAGACCTTACGTCTATCCTGATGAAACCTACGAACTCCTTTGCATTGGTATAAACCCAATACCGATGATGAAACCCACCTTTGGTCGACGGGCTCGCCGCCCGATCGGCAAAGAAACCGGTCCGGTTTAGACCTTACGTCTGTTCCGACTAGATCTGCATATCTCTTTACGTCCCGCCGTGATAAAACTTGCTGCTGGTCGATTGGCACACTGCCCGATCGGCGATGAAACCTGTCCGGGCTAGACCCTACGTCCATCCCGATGGAACCTATGAAATCCTTGCATTGGTATAAACCCAATACCGATGATGAAATTCCCTGCCGATCGACTGGCACACTGCCCGATCAGCGATGAAACCTGTCCGGGCTAGACCCTACGTCTATCCCGATGAAACCTATGAAATCCTTGCATTGGTATAAACCCAATACCGATGATGAAATTCGCTGCCGATCGACTGGCACACTGCCCGATCAGCGATGAAACCTGTCCGGGCTAGACCCTACGTCTATCCTGATGAAACCTATGAAATCCTTGCATTGGTATAAACCCAATACCGATGATGAAACTCGCTGCCGATCGACTGGCACACTGCCCGATCAGCGATGAAACCTGTCCGGGCTAGACCCTACGTCTATCCCGATGAAACCTATAAAATCCTTGCATTGGTATGAGCCAATACCAATGATGGAACCTGCTATCGATCGGTTGGCACGCTGCCTGATCGACGTTAAAATCCACCAAGGGTGGACCTTCCGTCCGCTCTGACATAGCACTACACTGCTCTTTGAATCTATTCAGACCCTCCGTCTGGATAGGTCATGAAACTATATTCCTTTGCGTTAATGTTAAACCCCACATTAACGATGAAACTCATATTCTCAGCAAACGGCCTCGTGCCCGAGCTGCTACTTATATCCCCTAGATCGATTCGGACCTTTCGTCTGGATAGATCATGAAACCCTACTTACCTTTGCATTGACGTTGGCACCCACATCAATGATCGTGTGTCCACAATAAACATATGGCGCCATGGTCCATATGATGAAAGTTCTGGTCCCAGAAAGACAGTAAAAAAGGAAAAGAGAAAGAAAACGACAAAAATATATATATATATATATAAATGGGGTTGAAAATAGAGATACCCCGCCAGACTTGTCCAGGCATTCTGGACAAGTGCAAAAATGGCCCAAAGCCCAGCTGTGGTGAAAACCCGAAAGGGCACTGCAAGTAAAATCGGGTACCCCTCCACGTGAAAATCCGCAAGGACGCGTGGGCAAAAGCAAGAGGGGGCTGGCTCCGGCGAAAACTCGAAAGGGCGCTTGAGTCGGTAATGTGGTAATTCAGAAGTTCCATGCCAACCGGCACGTTGCCTTCACCTCCCCTTCACTGATGAAGCCTTCCGTCGGTCATCTGGCTCTATGCCCCACCGATGATAAAGCCTTTCCGGGGCAGACCTTACGTTTGCCTTGATGAAATCTACATCCCTCTTTTCACATGTCCCACCAACAATGAAACCCATCACCATTCTGATGAAAACTCCTAAACCTTCCCTTGATCGGTCGGCCCCCTTTGCCCGATCAACGATGAAACCCTACCAGGATAAACCCCACGCTTATCCTAATGAAACCTATGTATTTCTTGGCTAAGTCCCACCTGCCATAAAGTCTGCTGGAATAGACCTTACGTCTGTCCTGACGAGACCTACACCTCTACATATGTCCCACCGTTGATCGACCGGCACCTCGCCCGATCAATGATGAAATCCTCTGTCCAGTTTAGACCTTACGTCTCTACTGATGAAACCTATGAGACTCTTTGCATCGATATAGACCCAATATCGATGATAAAACCAACTGTTGATCGACCGGCACCTCGCCCGATCAATGATGAAACCCTGCCAGTTTAGAACTTTCGTCTATTCTGATGAAACTTCAACTCTTCTTTGCATCGATATCAACCCAATATCGATGATGAAACCAGCTACTGGTCGACCGGCACCTTGCCCGATCAATGAAGAAATCCTGCCAGTTTAGACCTTTCGTCTATTCTGATGAAACCTATGAAGCTCCCTTGCATCGATATCAACCCAATATCGATGATGAAACCAGCCATTGATCGACCGGCACCTCGCCCGATCAATGATGAAACCTTATCCAGTTCAGACCCTACGTCTGTCCCGATGAAAACTATACACCCCTTAATGTCCCGCCTGCTATAACCTCTGCCCAGTCTAGACCTTACGTCTACTCTGATGGAACCTTTTTATTCATATTCCTGCAAGTTGTCCCTCCCCGCGGCACATATGGCCAAGAAGGACGTTTGCTGCTGCCAACAGAATTCGGTTTAAGCACCTCCTCGGATGCCGTCACGCGGTGGAGCGAGTCCCCCATCCTTTCTATGAAGGGGTGGACGCTCTCCTGCCTAGTAGGAGTCATTCGTGTGAAGGACTGCTGAAACCACTACCCCACTTCCCACAGTGATAAAACCACATGTAGAAGAAAAGAAGAAGAAGATGGAAACATATAGAGCCAAAAAGTCCTTTTCATTAAAGAGGGGAGTACATAGAGGGTCCCCGAGGAGACATTGTATCGCAATAAAAGACAAAAAAAAGAAGAGAAATGGCTCATGGCCGCCGGAAGATGTCTTCGAAGGCCAGAAGACCCACATAGGGGGCGGCCCCTAGTTCATGAAGTCGAGCCTCCTCCTCCTGCAGTCAAACAGAATCATCCCAAAAGGATGCCACCTGCCCCTCCAATAGAGCCGCTTCTTCCTCGAGCTGCGGCGGGGAAGTTGTTATCTGCGGCAGCTCAGCTCGGAGACCAAACAGTTCAGCCTCAAGAATGGTTATTCGGCCGCGCACGAACTACTCCCGCTGCGCCAGAGACTACAGTTGTCACTGTCGCTCCTGAAGAGTAAAGTTCATCTTTTCTAGCTTAGACTTGCACTCCATCCTTTGCCACTTCAAAGCCGCCAGTCTATCAGACATAATGTGTGCCAAGAAATCCCGGCGATGTACAAATTTTAACAACAACAGAACCCGCTGGGTCCATATTTCTAGAGGACAACCCATTGCCTGTAAACCGGCGGTGAAACGCTCGGCTATCTCCTTCAACTGCGGATAAGTTAGTCCGGGCTGGGATTCCACTAGCTGGCGCAACATGTCCAGGTGTTGCCAGACAAAACTCTCAGGTGAAGCAAAGCCAGGCAAGGGAAGTGGAGCCACTTCAAAGGTTACTTCGCTGTCAATGTCTGCCCATAGGGTGATATCTGGCTGATAAGAAGAAGACTGGAGGTCTTCCGAATGCGCCAACTGAGCTCTCTCCACAACCTCTGACGAAGCCGGGGGACCTTCCACCTCCATCTCCTTGAGGGTCACCGTTTGAATGCTTGTGGGGGTGACTCCAGTAAGTGCCGGAGTGGTTGCTTCCTGGGTCTCTAATGCAATACCCGCACCTTCAACATCCTCTTTGCAGGGTACCTCCTCCTCAGATTCCGAAAGTATGGAGATAGATTCCGGGGCAGTTATAGACAATACTCCAATTTCTGTAACAGCTACCTCTCCTTCTTCCACCCCCGCTGCAACAGCCAGTTCCTTCGATGTCAAGGCTATAGGGGTCACAGCCCGGAGAGGCAAGGGTTCACTCTCCATGATTGATGTTATGGGAATCGCCGATTCAGGTGCAATGGTCAGCACTGCGGCCGGTATAAAGGCGGAACCCCTAATTGGGTCCATCTCAGCTCTGAAATCCAGGACCTTGATGAGAGCCGGGCTTTCCCCCGAAGTCCTCAAGTCCAACAATGCTAAGTCCGTAGAGGACTGCACCCTCACCGACACAGGGCTGATTATCTCGGGAACGCCTGCCTAGGCTACTGTCGAAGCAGGAACAATGGCCAAGGCATCAGATAGAGTGGCTTCAAAGGCTGCAGTCATCACCGGGCTAGCAACAGGGGATTCCTGTGAACAGATCAATACAGCATCAAGCAGCAGATAAAAATGGGAAACAATGTGGAGAAGAAAAGAGACTCACTTCTAATATAATGTCAATGTCCTCAAAGGAGTGCAGAGGAGGAGAAAGTCCCGCTGCTGAAGCAACAAAAGGAGGAGTTATATCTGCCTTGGTATCCAAGCCGGCGAACTCTTCTTGTAATTCCTCCTCAGGAGAAGGCACCAGCAACTTGGAGGGGGTGAATAATGGAACAATGGCGGTGCATGCGGATGGGGCCTCTGATTTGGAAACACCCTCCGTCTCGCTCTCGCTGAAACCTGCTTCCTCTCCATCTGCCTCAGAAGCGGTCGCGGAGCTACTAGAAGAGATTTCTACACTATCCACGGGTGGGACCGCCATTTCTAACGTCTGTCTGGAAGAAGATCGGGTAACTATACGCCTCATAGGGACGAGGCCCCGTTTCGTCTGGGTCTTATGACCCTCCTGTGGCTGAGTGATATCGCCAACCTCTCCCGTAATTTCAGTCTCCTCCCCGACCGTCACTATAGGGAAAAGCTCGTGAGAGGGACAATGAAAAGTAATTGAAATATGCAGGAAAAGATGAAAAAGGCATGCTTACCCTCCGCCTCACTAGCCGGCGTGGGAGAAGGCAGCTTGGTCTCCACCACAGAAGATGCCACAACTGGCTCTTGGGCTGTGCAAAAGGGAGGGGTCAGATTCAAGGACTTCTTTGAAATCCAGCAAAAGAGGATGAAGAATGCAACTGCAGGCTATTGATGTTACCCTGAACCGATGTCTGAGCAGCCTCCCTTTCAGATTTGAACTCATCAAATGAGGGAATATCAGGGAGAGGGGTCCCAGTGTCCATAGCTATCGAAGCCGACTGCTGAGCATAAGCCTTCTTGGCCTTCCTGGCCTTCCCGACTGCAGCCTTGACTACAGAAACCTTTCTCTTCTTGCCAGGAGGCAGGGGAGTGGTAGTCGGTGCTGCTGCAGGGACTTCAAAATAAGTAGGCTTCTCAACCTACGTAATGATCTTTCTGTATAGCCCCTGTCGCTTTATATCAGGCCTGTCTGTTGAGGACGACAGAGAAGCAATGAGGTCAGTGAATGCAGAGTTTAAATATTTAGCAGAAAGCACTACAGTCAGAAAAGAAAGGATCATACCTGCTGGGCCATCATAAAAGACAGAGAGCGGCCAGTACAGATAAGCTACCTCCTTGGAGCGGGAAGCAGCCTCCTTGATAAGCCAACAGACATCACCAAATGTCTGGCATTTTTCCACCAAAGCTGCTAGATCACTATGACCACGTGAGTCAAGACATCGAAATAAGTCGAGGTGGTCCATGCCCTAACCGTCGACATAATGAAAGGAGATGAACAGTGGCTTATTCAAGATGTCGGCTAGCGGGCTTTCCGGGGACAACCCATGTAAATTCAGCAGAATGAACAGCCAAGACGTTTGCTTGTAGTACGTCTGAGTCCTGTCCTCCCTATGCACAAACGTCCTATATGGATGAAATCTATCTGTCGGACCCCTCCAAGGGACTACTGCCGGGAGTGGCTCTTCGACAGGAAATGGGTATTGTTGCGCCTCCAAGCGAGCGTCCCCTACACGGCTCAGATGTTTCAAGCTCTGCATGAAAGTGTCCTCGTTGATAGCAGCAAAGACAGGAGCAGGCGGGTCGGAATTCTTTTCCTTCAAAGCCCGACGCTGGGCCAGATAGTTCTCCGCCTCCCTCTGGTGCTGTGAATAAAGCCTCTTCAGGTGGGCCTCGGGGATGTCAAATACTGGCCCGGGCTATTGTTTCAGAAAGGAACGCTCGGCCACGTCCCAGAATGCACCTCTACTATCCCTGTAAAAGCTGGTTCGGATGTTCCACCATTTGATGTATTCTGATGTTACCCGGGGGACACGGTTGGAAACGGTGGGGACTCTGAAAACTACGCCGTCCTAGCGATGATAGAAATCTCACCACAGCCGACCATCGCCGACAATGGTGGACCCATGCTTAGCCCGGCTATCCAGGGGAAATTGAGCAACTGATGTAGGGATATGCTGGTTGTAACCAAAGTTCCGCCCAAAGCGGAATGGATAGTATGGTTCCAGAAGAAGCAGGCCACCCTTTCTGAAAACTAAGACACTAGGCCGAATGGCCATGGCCCATCTGACCAGCTCCGGCTCCAGGATTGGCCGAGCAGTATTAACCCCTGAGACAGGATGGATATAGGTCTCTACCTCTTCCAGCTTGCACTCTCTCTGAGAATGAATCAAAGGAGCTGAACCTGCCGCCAAGCTCCAGAAATGAATGCTACCAGGGGCATCCACCGGCACCTTTATCAGTCGGCCCCTTATTTTGAACAGCTGATCATAGAAAGGACCAGGTTCAGCATTGGCAAACTCAATCATTCTGGGCAATACTGTATCTGCCTGCAAAGTTCTGGGCTCCAATTCAGGGAATAGATTGCAGACCCAGGCATTGAAAAAATGAAAAGGACCCACGGTCCTCAAAGAACGGGAAGTCCGATGCTTGTACAAATCTCCCAAAGATTTATAGATTAAACACAAGGCCACTGGGCAAAGCGACAGCCTCATTCCCCAGGCCATCTAATAGGCCGGGTATATAGCTTCTGGCCGGATGATTGTCTCGTCCCCTTGAGGGAGAGCGAAAGTGCACAACCAGAATGTGAAGTAAGCCGCACAATGTGTGATGGGGTCTACGCCTGATGGGTTGGGACCACCTCTGCCTGCACGGCGCAATGAAGATGGCAGCGCTAACTTATAGTGAGGAGCCCTTATTTACTTGCTAGCAGCCGGTCCCAGGGAAGGAAAGTCTGCATGTCTCAAGGGACCGTCAAAGAAATATTGAATCCACTGCCCTATCCGGACCCTCAGCTTGCTTCCTTTCTCTCGGGGATGATAGCCTTTGGAGGACCCTCTACTGTACGCCAGACAGATGGAGCGATATGCCTTCATTAGATACCGGTATGAGAAGCCGAGGGAATACTTGCCTTCACCATCGGAACTATCCTTCTCAGAATCTGCCAAGTAGACTTCTTCATACGGCTCGCCATCAATAGGCAGTCCAGAAAGCTGTGATAGACTCCAGAGGTCAAGAGATGTCTCACCCTCTGTTGTATAAAATATGTTGAATAAAGGGCAGAAGACTTCAAACATCCCACAGCATAACCCTCGGGATATGGGATATCGGAATCTGGAAGCAAAGACACTATGATATACCCCGGCTCTGATCAGCAGAGGGGCATATTCCTTCAGAACAAACTCAGTAAACTCCACTGCTCCTACTCGAAATAGGTGGGCATCAGTGATCTTGGTATCTCCAAACCAACCAGCGGCCAAATGATACTTGAACTGAATGGCCGAACAATTCAGCACAAAAGGCTCTTCGCGGTACCCCCACTTTACTGGTGCCAGGAAGAGACCATAGCCGGGCTTCTCCCTATTAACTCGGCCACTGGCATTATCCCACCGAGCAGGTGTGAACTCCGGGGCCCGGGTCAGCATTTTCTTTTCCGGCTCCAGCTCCGATATGCCAAGGACTGCACCCCAGTCACGCTCCTCCCCGGGAAGATATATAGCCTTCCCACGATACACTGAATCTTTCAGGCTGTCTCTCTCGACCAGAATTGCGGCTTCAACTGCACGAGCTATTCGATAGTTCCGCATTCCACCCACGGTGAAAGTCCGGATAAACGGCATCAAGTGCTTGTCCTTCGAAAAATCCGGATGATAATCAGTGCCCCGTCTGAAGCATGTTTCCATGACAGTGGAGTATACCCGGGATGTTGACACCGTGTCGGTTTCAGAATCAGACGATTCATCAACGAAAGCGATTTTGTCATATCCAAAGTCTAGGCTGTGCACACTCAGCCAGTTTACTGTGGCCCGTGATATATCTGGCTGGGCTGACAAACTGGCCCCGACATCTCCAGAGGATGTAGCAGCAGAGCCGGAAGCCATTGCAATATCTGCAGTCAGGAAAAAGAAATATTAAGTAAAAGACCTAATATAAGAGGCAGTCTCTTGACACCTGGAAAATGAAGAAGGGTGAAAACATAATTGAAAAGAGGGTCGGACCAACAGTGAAAGACCAATGATGAAGCTCATCAACTGTCTACCCGGCTAAAACCCTTGTCGGCAAAGCTGATGCCCGGTGCCAATGTCACTCAGACGGCAGCACTGATAAAGCAGCGGTCACTCGATTGATAAGACCTTCCAGCCCTTTAATGAGAGCTGTACTACCGTTTCGTCTAAGAATCCACGGATGATATGTCAGGATAAGTCAGATGTCGGCTTACTGACAGATGTAATGTGAGATGAAGATGAAGCCGGTACCGGCAGATGAAGATTGCAAAGGCTTTTGCAAAGTCAGAACATAAGAGGAATCGTCTCCACAGATTATATACCCTGCTGAGGTCTTCCCAGACTAAAGTTGATGTCCGAGCCGGTGTCGATAAGATAATACCCGGTTTTGTCACCATTCAGATGGCAATACTGATGAAACCCCTGTCTACGGACTGATGAAAACCATAATAATGATCTCGATGCAAGCTGTGTCACCAATGAAAGACCCTTTGGGTGATGATGCCCTTGAAAGACCCAAATGGGCCTATTGAAAGTGGCTAAAATGCTTTAATTGGGCCTGCAATATGGGCGCCGAGAGTCACTTGCCGAAGCCCAAAAGATGGCGCCGAGAAGCTCAATGCAAGCGCGCCGGGAAGCCCAAAAGATGGCGCCGAGAAGCTCAATGCAAGCGCGCCGGGAAGCCCAAAAGAGGGCGCCGAGAGCCGCTTGCAATCGCGCCGGGAAGCCCCATTTGGGGCGTGTTGAGATGAAGCCTGTCGAGAAGGGGGGAAACAGGTATAAAAACCCTCTCCCTTCGAACAGATGGATGGCTGGCGAGCGGACCAACTGAGGGGGGACGAACAGAAAAAGAGAGAGCCACCAAAAGAGAAAATAAGAAAAAAGGAGAAGATAGAAGAATAGAAAAAAAGTAGAGAGAGCGTCTCCCTCAGCTGAGAGAAGAGAAGAAGCAGAAGAGAAGAGGAAGCAAGCTTCAGGTGGGCTGTCCCGGGGAGGGAGAGGAGTCAATGCTCTGCCCTCCCCACGCTGTCTTTTCTTTCTATTGATGTAATCTAGTGAGTTTTCTTCTCGATTCATCAGATGTAGTTAGCGAGGTTTACGTCTCGAGCTCCGTCTGTCTCTCCACTTTGCATTTCTCTTTTACAGTCAGTGTAAAGCTTCGAGCAATGTAATGAAATATCAATGAGACCCATTCGGGGATCTAATGATTAAGAGGTTTGCCCCCCCTTTGGCTGAAATATCTACTCTCCGCTCCCCCTCGTATGATCATCGTTTACGGGAAATGGCTAATGGTTTATACGAACCTTCTCTGCAGAGGCGTAGGAACAGAACCCCTAACCTTATCTAATAGGTTACTGGGTTCTGTCGCCTCCCCTCTTCCTGCCTCAATGGCAAATCCCTCGTGTCCGTGCAAGCTTTCCTACAAGGCCCCTCAAGCCTCCTCCTTGTGCCGTTCAGGACCAGAGACATCAATCTCTTGGATTCCTGAACTGCTGGCTATACGAGAGGACATGTCAGACCACTGCTATCCCTCGGATTCTAACGAATGACGATTTCGATCTCCCGACCCTCCATTCTAACCCATTGGATGACTAGGGTCTGGAGTTTCGGCGATAAAGGTTCCTCCGTCACCGGTTTTTAGAGGCCATTAGGTTCGTCCGGGGATCAAAGACAGTCATCTCTTGATCCCCAGACGGCCGGCGGCAGAAATAAATGAAGTCTTCAAAGATCCAGATGATAGTCTCGATTCTCCATCGATTCTACCTTCCAGATCCCCCTTGGCCCTTCCTAACAGAAGCATCCTTGAAATCCCCCTCCTGCATTTCAAATCCGGCTTCAATCACAGTCAGAAAGCCCAAGAATCCCAGAAATAGAGTACCGTTTGAGCTCTGAAAAACCCTGAAATCCTTCCGCAAATCCACCTTCTCGGCGTGCAAAATTCTCCGCCGAGAACTGTCCCACCGAGAGACCCTCTCCTCCCAGCTAAACGACAAACCCTGCCATTCAAACCCTTTTCACGTGAGCCTCCATGCAAGCCTCCCGGCGCCAGGCTCCCGGCGCGACTAGGAGCGCGCCGGGAAGCTCCCTGGCCGAGACCCCTCCCTTTAAGCCTATTCAAACCCCCCAGTCCACATGCTCCCGGCGCCACCTTCTCGGCGCGGCCAGGAGCGCGCCGGGAAGCCACCGCCGAGATCTCCTTTTTTTGGTTAAGGAGGCCACGCCGAGATCCCCCTTTTAAGCCAATAAACCCACGCCAAGAAGCCCCCTCTTCCGGTCAACTAAAGCCATCGCCGAAACCCTTCTTCTTGGCCAATTGAAGCCCAGTCAGGGGCCCATCCCTGCACTGCCATTTGTCAACCTTCTGATCTCTTCAGACATAGGCCCCGGGGATGTTCAGAGATCGTCATGGATGCCTTGAGAAGATACAGTAATGGGGAAGACCTCCCCTACAGTCCTCATTCCCGATCCGGATTTCACCCTTATGAACCCAAAGGGCCATGTCATTACATGAGTTCTGAGGGGCTTAAAGGGGATATTAATCGATGGTATAAATGCAAGCGATGTCCCGGGGCCCGGTGCCCATCCTCGTTCGGTCGTCATCCCGGCATTCCGTGGATGATGACCTATTCTCTCTTGGCATAATCCAAGTTGAGCGGACATGCTGCCGAAATTTATGCATAGCCTATTGGGTAACTGTGATGTTCTCCCTCTCAACCCCGTCGGCCCACGGAGTTATGCCTTTGCATGTCCTCCGCTGGTCCCTCGAAGGGGGATATAGATGTGCCATCGCACCCGTATGGAGCGTGCCATGTCACGCCGGTCCCCACTCGGACTCCGGGCCAATTATGCCCGATCTTTTCCGGATCCTACTCTGCCACCGCATGGGTAGTTTCCTTTTTCCCCACTTGGCATAGTTCAAGCTGGTGGGAATATGCCGTCGAAGCTATCCCCTAAGATAACGAACCCCTGCTTCGTCTAATCCATTTAGCGTCTTGCAAACGAATGAATTCCGTTTCTTTTGAGCATGTGGGGTTACCGATGTCCTCCTCCTATCTTAGCGTTTAATCAAGGGTTGTCCTCCTTAGGGAGGATGTAATTAACGTCATAGCATTCAGGGTATGAAGGACTTCTGGTCCCGACTCGGACTTCACAATCGACTGACCAAGTCAGATCGAGCGCACAATGAAATCGTCACTCCGGTGACTGGCACGCCAATAAATAAACTAAATAAATAAAAAGAATAATAAAGCGCGTCCACAAGTCTGGCACGCCCGGTGGGACAGAGTCTCCCTTCATCTTTACGCTAAAGTAGGAGGCCCAGCGGCCCCCCCTCAAAATTCTGATTCTGTGTACTTTCCTTATTTTCAGGAATCTACAATGACAGCCGGAATCATGTCCGTTTGCTTCGACCAGCAGCCGATTGACATGCATGTGCGAGAAGGCTACCTGGCGGTACCTCTCGCGTTCGGATCGATGCCGCCTGCCGTGGGGCTGCCCAACTGCTTGGGCGTCGTCTTCACTGACCTTCTACAGGTCGATGACAATGAGCAAGGCACTGCTGCAAGTGCCCCGGTGAAGATCACTGACCAGAAGAATATCTTACCAGAGAAAACGGTCCCCACGGCCGTCGCCTGCTACGTCCATCATGTCCAAAAAAGGAACATGGTCCCTGCTGCTGCTTAGAAGGGGAGAAGAACCAACCGGAGGAGCCGGTGTGATGCTGTTGACCGTCGTCTTTCCAACTCTGGAAAGACCATGATGATTGGAGGTGTCCGGGCAAACATGAATGGTTGCCCAAGGGAGGTGAAGCCGGACGTGATCATCCCGATGGTGCCCACTACCAACAGATTCCAGACTCTGGCCGCCAGGCAGGCCAATTGGGAGGCTGATGAGAGGAAGCCGCTGGCGCCCAAGCCAGCGAAATACAAACAGGTCTGGCGACCGAAGAGGATTCAGAGCTGGGTTCCAGCTCGAGATGAGGAGAAGGCTGCTGAAGATGCTGTTGCCCGCTTCAGGGCAGAAAGCCGAAGAAGAGAGGGAGAAGAGACAAGAAATGTTGTTGCTGCTCGCCCCAAAGCCTGGGGCAGAAGAGATGAGAGAAATGATGAAGAAAGAAATTTGACTGCTGCTCGCCCCATGATGAGGGGCAGAAGGGATGAGAAGAAAGAAGACCTTACTGTCACCTGTCCCAGGGCTGGGGGTAGAAGATGGCAAAGAAAGAAATATGATGCCGCTGTCAACTGCTGCCGAAACGGCAATGTGGGAATGAGTGAACCAGTCACGGTCGCCATCCCAAGAAGACCGAGGGCCTGTGCCAGACAGGCCGACTTGTTCAAATATTCCAAAGCCGAGCATTTGAATGCTCAGGTAACAAGACTGGCCTATCAGCAGAGAAGCCAGGAAAGACTAATGCTCCAACCTGAGCCACAGAGGCACAATTCTGAAGAGATGAAGCAGATAGTCCAAGACTACTTCCACTACCTGGGGAGCTCTGCCCTCGGTCAACAAAGACTATCCCGTGCCTTGGGCACCAGAGGTGAAGAAAAAGAAGAAACACTTCGAGAAAGGATGATCAGAGCCTCTTCCTCCGATTCAAATCACTATGAAGAAGGTCTCAGGGCCGGATATGACAAAGAAGACCTGTACCGGGGAGAAACCAAAGAAAGAATATCGGTCTTTGACCGGCTCAGATATCCTGACCAGGTGAAAAGAAAGGTCTACAGGCGGGAAGAAAAAATGCAAATCTTCACCTGCAACATGGCTGGACTTGCCAGGGGGCAAGATATACTACCAACTCGGCCAGATGAACTGCTCAGGTTGGCTACTAGACCTGGTCCTATCACAAGGAGAGGCCAGGCCGCAAAAGATAAGATGAAGAAATATGATGAAGCCCGCAAGATCACCACCATGACAGTTAATGTGGTGACGACAGAGGATGAGGACAATCCCCTTATTGATGATGCTGAAGGGACTTCTGAAGTTATGCAAATCCCGTCAGCCTTGGATCCTATGGTCCAGATGATGTTCAGAAGATACCAGCAGGAGATCAGTGCTCTCCGAAGGTAGCTCAATGAGAGACATGAAGCTACATCAATCTCAAAGCAAGCTGAACCTGCGGGGCAGACATCCAGCTCAGCAGAGACGGCTATCCCAGCTAACCCTCTCCTAGTTGATAAGGGCAAGACACCGAGCCAACCTGTTCCACAACAAACAGCAGCTCAGCCCTCTGTGTCTCAGACACAGCCTACCGTGCCCATCTTGCGCGCCACTGTGATGACAACTCCTCACAGCCAGCAACAAGCTCACTTCTTTCCAGAAGACATAGATCCAGCTGTAGCCTACAAGCAGATGATTGAAAGAATTATGGAAATGATGCTGTCAGAAAAGACTGGTGGTGATGCTGGTACCTATGATGTGTACAAGGTACCGTATCCTCCCCAGTATGCTGCCAAGAGACTACTCCCAGGCATCAGTAAGCCGCCGAAGTTCAAGAAATTTAATGGCCAAGGCTCCCCTAGGGAGCATATAGCCTACTACACTACAATCATGGGTGACCTAGCAGTCGATGAAGCTTATCTGCTCAAGTTCTTTGGATCATCCCTCACTGGGTTGGCCTTCGAATGGTACTCAAGCCTGCCAGCTGGGTCAGTGGTGGATTGGCCTGATATGCAGAGAAAATTCCGTGACAGATTTCATGTCACGGAAAGGGAAATCACGATAGCAGAGCTATATGCAACCAGGCAGAAGCAAGATGAAACTGCACTGGACTACATCAAAAGGTGGAGGAACTTAGCCATGAGATGCCGCAGACCTCTTCATCAAGAAGATGCGGTGCAGATATGCAAGCAGAGCCTCAGGAGGGAGGTGCTAGAAAAAATGATCGGTGCAGACGTCAGAACATTTGACCGACTAAACAATATAGTGGCAGAAGTCGAGACGTTCTTGTCCAAGCGTCCGACCACCAATGTCCCCACCATGCCGAAGGGAAAATCCAATGAGCGACGGCCATCACACTCTGAGGCCAACACCGTCGATTTCAGAACCTTCGAGCAACAGAAGGGGAAGAAAGGGGCAGATGAAGCTGCCCCGCTGGCAGATACAACAGAAAGAAAAGATAAAGTCTCTCTGAGAGACAAGATCAGAAAAGCATATTCCTTCCCAAAAGATAAGACGGCCGCACTGTTCAACTGGGCATACAAGTTCAATAAGGTAACATTGCCTGAACCCAAAAGACCAGCAGATGCAGCAAAGAAAGATGATCCGTTGTTCTGTCCATTTCATCGTGCGCTGGGGCACGCAATTGAAGATTGTTATGTCTTCAAAGATATCATGGAAGGAATGGTCAAGAAAGGTGAGCTGCAGCTGGGAGATTACCAGGTAAAGCTGCCCCATCCACATGAGCCTCCACCCTGGAGAATGGCTGCCAATATGATCTCAGTCTACCAACAGCAGCCCAAGGAAGCCGTTGAAGAATGCACCAAGCACACCTATGAAGCTTGCTTCCTCACCCCACAGAAAGATCAGGAAGGATGGCAGATGATACCCATAAAAAGCAAAAAGAAGACTCCTGCAGCCAGTACCAGCGGAGCAGTTATCCGGGGTGTTACCCCAAGGCCCGAGTCGCCTCCGATAAAGCCAATATGGCATACAACTGAGACTGGACCAGTCATCCGGATCCCTACTCACAACCGGAGGAGACAAACTCCCCTCCCTACACATAAAGAAGTAAGCCCTGCAGCCAGGCGTCTGCAGCAATATATTAATGAGCTTGAGGAGTACGAGCAGAAGAAGCCCAAGCATCTGCTGATGAAAGACTGTATACTCTGGGAACAGCTCGAAGAATTGAAAATCAAAGAGCAGCCAGAGGCAGAACAAGAAAAAGCTGAGAATGAACCCTTCTGGGGGCAGGAGCTAGCAAAGCCAAATTCCCAGAAGAAGAGGGGACGACCCAAGTCCAAGAAGGGAGAGAAGGTCACGACAGTACAATGTAACACTCTGTCGGTACTCTTTTCCTTGCCCAGGGAGGATGATGAGCCAGAAGCATCCGACGCCCCGTTAGAAGCTAACCATGTCGAAGCCTCCACCTCGGCCCATGCAACACGTTCTGGGAAAAGATGGGGGCGCCCACCACCAGCCAACCATAATATTATGTTCAGAGGGGAGCAACCCTATCAAATCCCGGAACCAGAGATACGAGGTGCCCAGGTTCCTCCCCCTGCCAGTCTGTACCAAGACAAAAAGAAGGCAGATGAAGCCCCTTCATTCCTGGAGTTCCTGTCCAGCTTAGAGAATGAGCAACCGGCTCATACTGCTCCAGCTAAAAGCAATAAATGCCAGCAGACAGCAGCTAGAAAGTAGAAACAGCATGAAGAAAATGAAGAAAGTAACCCTCTAGCAAAACCGGGGGCAGTCGCTACAGAAGAAGCCTTCCGGGAGACCGATGAAGAAGATGAAATTGGGACTGGGCAGCAAAGGCCACAGGCACCACATGAACCTCCAAGACCCCGATGGGCAGAGGAGATGAGACTATCTAATGTCCGAGTGGGCAGTCGAGTCATGAAAATGCTGAAGAAGCTCCCTACCAGATTCTCCATCTGGGAAATTCTCTCTCTGAGTGAAGAAGCTCGCCAAGCAATCGTGGATGCCCTGCAGTCCCCGGCACAATGTGAAGCACTCCTGGCAGAAGTGAATGCTGGACCATCGGTCACCTTCACGGAAGATGATATGCTAATCCCAAATACCGGTCACAACAGACCGCTGTATATGAGGGGCTCCCTGAACTGTCAGTCGCTGAACAGGATACTGATAGATCCTGGGGCCACTGTAAATATCCTTCCCTATCGCATCTATCAGAAATACTACTTTGACCTGCAGCTTACCAAGGTCAGAGATATGAAGATTGCAGGGTTCAATCAGAAATGTGAAACACCTCTGGGGGTGGCTGATTTCAACCTCACACTGGGCGACCTCACTACCGTGGTACGATTCTATGTAATCGACTCCAATACCACGTACAAAGCCCTGCTGGGAAGGCCATGGCTGCATGAATATCAGATAGTGCCGTCCACGCTACACCAATGCATAAAATACTGCCACGAAGGAAAAGAAGAAAGGGTGTTTGCTGATCTACATCCCTTTGAAGTATTCGAGTGTCATATGCTCGATGCATCCTATTACACCGAGGTGTCACAGAAGGATGAAGAAAGAGAGGTTGTGATCAGCCAGAAGAAGCCGGTGACAAAGACAAAAAGTTGGTCTCCGCCGCCACCCAAGGGCTACATTAAAAAGCATGAGGTATCCCACATCTCCTATGCCGGAGACTTTGCTCGGATAACTCCTCCTAGCATCCGCCCAGATGATACTGATGAAGAAATGAAATAAAAGTACACTCAGGTGGAGGTACCGCAGGGTTTATTTAAACCCATCGTCAGCCTAGAATACCAGACAGTGCTGCCACTGAAGACTATGGAAATCCCTCGCTTCTGCGAACCCCCTATTATATTCTACACCGGGGAGCCAGTCGAAGAAGATGATCAAGACTGTATGGCCCCTGAAGAAGCTGCAAACCTGATGGTACCGATTACAGGTTTGGATTATACTACCCAACGGGTTTCACAAATGTTCTCCAAGATGCAAATGCCATCGATGCAGCCTGCTGCTCAGAAGAAAGCATTCAAGGAACTATGGGATCCCCCTCGAGATAGCAAGGAACTGAGGAAGATCACACAGCACCCGGGACTGGGTTATACCCTGCAAGAATACTATGAAGCCGAGGTGGATGTCATCTCTGCCTTCTACCAGAATGAAGATCCCCCTGAAGCGGGATATGATCAATACCCCTTTGAAGATGAAGAAATTATGTATCAATCCATAACAGACAATGAAGTCCAAGACAACCAGCCGGAGCCAAGGATGTCTGATGAGACTAACAAGGGTTGGTGCTGGGAGAATCCATCTTGCAAAGAGGATCTGTTCCAGGCCGAAGCACAATTTGATACGGGAACCCCAGATGAAGATCAAGTAGCCAGAGAGCTGCAAGAGTGCCTGGAGTTTGGGCGCATTCTAGAAGAATTCCGAGCTCTACATAATGATGACCTCTCAGGGGAGCCCACATCAGAAGGGCCTCTAAGCACGGAAGACTCCACTTCGAAGTTTTCCGCTGAGCCAGTCACGTCCTCGGGGCAGACTGAACAGAATCCGGCCATATTGGCCATATACGATGCACCAGCATCTGCTGATGACCCATGTGATGAAACAGAAAATCATGAGAATGAAGAAGATTATATCCCGGGAGGCTTTATTGATTTGCAAGAAGCCCCGCCCGAAGTTGAAGACGGCGGCCAAGCCACCGTTGATGAGCTGATAGAAGTAAATCTGGGGTCAGCAGATGAGCCAAGGCCGACATTCCTCAGTGCACTGCTGGAGCCAGCTGTCAAAGAACAGTATATTCAGTTTTTAAAAGAATTCCGAGACTGCTTCGCATGGACATATGATGAAATGCCAGGACTGAGTTCTGATGTAGCACAACACCGATTGGCAATAAACCCAGAGGCTAACCCTGTGAAGCAGCCTTCCAGGAGAATGCATCCTGAACTGATAAATCAGATCAACAAAGAGGTCGACAAGCTGATCGATGTGGGCTTTGTTGAAGAGAACCAGTATACTACATGGCTGGCCAATATAGTGCCCGTGAAGAAGAAAAATGGGCAGATCAGAATATGTGTAGATTTCAGGGACCTGAATAAGGCTTGCCCGAAAGATGATTTCCCAGTGCCGATCACTGAAGTCATGATCGATGCAACCACTGGCCATGAAGCCCTATCATTCATGGATGGGTCATCCGGATACAACCAGATCTGGATTGCTGAAGAAGACAGAGTGCACACTGCATTCCGCACCCCGAAGGGGATATTTCATTATAAAAGAATGCCGTTCGGCCTTAAGAATGCCGGCGCTACCTATCAGAGAGCTATGACAAAGATCTTTGATGATTTGCTCTTCAAGAAGGTAGAGTGCTACATTGATGACCTGGTGGTGAAAACCAGCAGAAGAGAAGATCATCTGCAAGACCTGAGGATAGTGTTCCAGAGGCTGCGTAAATATGAACTCAAGATGAATCCTATGAAATGTGCCTTCGGCGTGTCTAGTGGAAAATTCCTCGGGTTTATCGTCCGTCATAGGGGCATTGAGATCGACCCATCCAAGATTAAAGCTATCCAGGAGCTCCCTCCACCAAGGAATCTCCACGAGCTGAGATCTCTACAAGGGCGTCTGGCCTATATCCGACGATTCATATCAAATCTGTCGGGGAGATGCCACCCTTTTCACAAGCTCATGATGAAAGATGTACCGTTCCTCTGGGACGATGGCTGTCAGGAAGCCTTTGAGAAGCTGAAAGAATATCTCAAGACCCCTCCAGTGCTGGGGGCACCTATTAAGGGCAGACCCCTGATCCTGTACATTGCAGCCACACACTGTTCCCTGGGGGCAATGCTAGCATAGATAAATGAAGAAGGCAAAGAGCAGGCTCTATACTACCTGAGTCGTAGGCTGATTAGAACTGAAGAAAGCTACACCTATATAGAAAAGACATGCTTGGCACTAGTCTTTGCCGTTAAAAAGCTCCGGCACTATATGCTGTCACATGAAATCAGATTGATATCTGCAGCAGATCCACTCAAATACATACTGACTCAGCCAGTACTGAAAGGCCGGTTGGGCAAATGGGCAGTAATTCTGATGGAATTTGATATCACATATATACCCTAGAGGGCAATAAAAGGACAGGCCGTGGTCGATTTCTTCGCAGAGCATCCTGTGCCAGAGAATGATATGTTGGGGACTGAGTTACCCGATGATGAGACACTAGAAGCCTGCCAGGCTCAGTCAACTATGTGGCAGCTATTCTTTGATGGAGCATCTAGAACAGAGACGGACTCCGATGGAAAGACCAGAATACGGGCCGGAGCCGGTATTGTGCTAAGATCACCAGAAGGGGAGGTTGTGCATACTTCCTGTTCTATAAACAAGCCCTGCACCAATAATGAAGCCGAGTATGAAGCTTTGATAATCGGGCTATGTATAAGCCTCAACATGGGTATCCAGATGCTTCAGGTATTCGGGGATTCAATGTTGATAATAAAGCAAATCCAAGGGGAGTTCGAAGTGCGAAAGCTGGAGTTGAACCCCTACCACCAAAAAGCTGTGCGCCTCATGGCGAAATTCTATCATATTGAGCTCAAGCATGTGGGCCGTGCACATAATGCCCAGGCTGATGCATTGGCAAAGCTAGCCAGCTCAATAGCAGTCCCACCAGATGAAACACTAAACATTGTTGTTATAAACCGGCGGCAGGTCCCCAGCATGCTAGAAGAGTGCCCCGAAGAAGAAGAAGTCACCACGATCAGTACAGAACAGGCATCTGATTGGAGACAACACCTGCTACAATGGTTTTTACACCAACAGCTGCCGCAGAAAAGAGAAGAAAAGATGAAACTTCTAAGGATCAAAGATTCTTATGAATTCAGAAATGGAACTCTATTCCGAATAATGGCAGATGCACGCAAGAAGATTTTGCTCCGCTGCCTGTCTACTGAGGAAGCTTGGCAAGCAATGAAAGAAACGCATGCTGGGACAGCAGGTGCCCACCAGGCCGGTCCAAAGATGAAGATAGAGATTAAGAAGCTGGGCTACTACTGGCCCACCATGTTTGAAGACTGCTGCAAGTTTGCAAAGTCATGCCATAAATGTCAAGAGCATGCTACGGTGCCTAGAAGGCCACCCACAACTCTGCACCCTACAATCCCTAGCTGGCCGTTTGCACAATGGGGAACTGATGTAGTCGGGCCATTGCCAACTTCCTCGGCTGGACATAAGTACATACTGGCCATAACAGATTATTTCTCTCGATGGGCAGAAGCTATAGCATTAAGAGAAGTGACTGGGGAGCTGGTCTCCAGATTCATCAAGCAAAACATTATCTTCCGGTTCGGGATCCCCAACCGAATAATATCTGATAATGGAAGTCATTTCAGAAATCAGAAAATCTATCGGCTTGCCGAGAAGTATAAGATTGAATGGAGAACTCCACTCCCTACAATCCACAGGCAAACGGGTTGGCAGAAGCTTTAATAAGACCTTGTGTACATTGCTGGCCAAAGTCGTCAGTTCCAACAAAAAGGATTGGGAAGAGAAAATGTATGAAGCTTTATGGGCATATCGCACCGTCTTCAAAACACCTACAGGGTGCTCACCATACTCATTGGTGTACGGCTCAGAGGCAGTGGTCTCGCTGGAGCTGGAAGTCCCGTCACTCAGAGTGGCTATCCAATATGACCTGGCCCATGGCGAACAAACCAATGCAGAAAGAAGATTACAAGAATTGGCTGAATTGGAAGGGAGGCGCCTCCAAGCTTAGAAGAATATCCAAATGTATCAGGCCCGCATGGCCACTGCATTCAACAAACTCGTAAAAGGACGAGAATTTAAGAAAGGTGACCTTATCATGGTCAAGAAAAGAGAAGTCATGGCGTCCAACCCAAAAGGAAAGCTAAATCCTAATTGGGAAGGTCCTTATGTGATACATAGGGTCTACGAAGGTGGGGCCTATATGGTTGTCAACCATCGAGGGGAGATTCAATTCTCGCCACTCAACAGTAGGCACCTAAAGCTGTATCATACTGCACAACCGACATTCTCCGAATAATCGGGCCAAAAGCTACCCTTTTCTTGGGTTAGTGGCACTCCGCCCTAACCCAGCTACCCTTCTTTCTTGGTCTAGTGGCATTCCGCCCTAGCCAAGCTACCTCCTTCTTGGTCTAGCGGCACTCCGCCCTAACCGAGCTACCCTTCTTTCTTGGTCTAGTGGCATTCCGCCCTAGCCAAGCTACCTCCTTCTTGGTCTAGCGGCACTCCGTCCTAACCGAGCTACCCTTCTCCTTGGTCTAGTGGCACTCCGCCCTAACCAAGCTACCTCCTCCTTGGTCTAATGGCACTCCGCCCTAACCAAGCTACCCTTTTCTTGGGTTAGTGGCACTCCGCCCTAACCGAGCTACCCTTCTTTCTTGGTCTAGTGGCATTCCGCCCTAGCCAAACTACCTCCTTCTTGGTCTAGCGACACTCCGCCCTAACCAAGCTACCTCTTTCTTGGTCTAGCGGCACTCCGCCCTAGCCGAGCTACCTCATTTCTTGGTTTAGCGGCACTCCACCCTGGCCGAGCTACCCATTCCTCGGTTAGCGGCACTCCGCCCTAATCAGGCCATTTCATCTTGGTCAATGGCACTCCCCCCTGATCAAGCTACCCTCTCCTTGGTTTAGTGGCATCTCGCCCTGCCCAAGCTACCCTCTCTCTCAGTCCGCATACCAAATAAAAAAAAGAAAAGAAGAAAAGAAAAGAAAAATGGGGTTAAAAATAGTGATACCCCGCCGGTCTTGTTCAGATATTCTGAACAAGGGCAAAAAAAAAATGGCCAAAAAACCCGGCTGTGGTGAAAACCCGAAAGGGCACTGCAGGCAAAATCGGGTACCCCGCCACGTGAAAACCCGAAAGGGCGCGTAGGCAAAAGCAAGAGGGGGCTGGCTCCGGTGAAAACCCGAAAGGGCACTTGGGTCAGTAATGTGGTAATCCCAAAGAAAAGCCTCACCTCCCACCATAAAACTCCTCGTCAATCGACCGGCGCCTTGCCCGATCGACGATTAGACCCACTCAGTATAGGCCCTACGTTTATCCAGATCAGAGCCCTCATACCTTGTCCCAGGTCCCACCGTGATGAAACCTGCTGCTAATCAATGGGCACACTCACCCGATCAATAATGAAACCTATCTGGCTTAGACCTTACGTCTATCCTGATGAAACCTATGAAATCCTTTGCATCGATATAAACCCAATATCGATGATGAAACCAACTATTGATCGATTGGCACACTGCCTAATCAACGATGAAACCCATCCAGGCCAGACCTTTCGTCTATCCTGATGAAACCTATGAAATCCTTTGCATCGATATAAACCCAATATCGATGATGAAACCAACTGTTGATCGATTGGCACACTGCCTAATCAACGATGAAACCCATCCAGGCCAGACCTTTCGTCTATCCTGATGAAACCCATGAAACCCTTGCATTGGTATAAACCCAATACCGATGATGAAACCTGCTGTTGATCGATTGGTACACTACCCGATCAATGATGAAACCTACCCAGTCTAGATCTTACGTCTATCCTGATGAAGCCTATGAAATCCTTGCATCGGTATATACCCAACACAGATGATAAAAGCAGTCACTAATGGAGCAGCACATCGCCTGATCCGTGCTGAAGTCCCAATTCAAGAAATATATATATGTATATATAAATAAAAAAAATGGGGTTAAAAATAGAGATACCCCGCCAGGCTTGTTCGGATATCTCGGACAAGGGTAAAAAATGGCCAAAACCCAGCTGTGGTGAAAACCCGAAAGGGCACTGCAGGCAAAATCGGGTACCCCGCCACATGAAAACCCGAAAGGGCGCGTGGGCAAAAGCAAGAGGGGGCTGGCTCCGGTGAAAACCCGAAAGGGCACTGGGGTCAGTAATGTGGTAATTCAAAAGTTCCATGCCAACAGGCACGCTACCTTTACCTCCCTCTCACTGATGAAACCTCCCGTCGGTCAGTCGGCTTCATTCCCCACCAATGATAAAACCCTTCCGGGATAGACCTTACGTTTATCCTGATAAAATTCACATACCCTCTTTCAAACGTCCCACCGACAACGAAACCCATCACCATTCTGATGAAGCCTGTCCAGCTCAGACCTCACGTCTGTCCTGATAAAGCCTACGCATTTCTTGGCAAGCCTCACCTGCAATAAAACCTGCTGGAATAGACCTTACGTCTATCCTGACGAGACCTATGCCTCTACTGACGTCCCACTGTTGATCGACCGGCACCTTGCCCGATCAATGATGAAATCCTGCGGTTTAGACCTTTCGTCTATTCTGATGAAACTTATAAACCCCTTTGCATCGATATAAACCCAATATCGATGATGAAACCAACTGTTGATCGATGGGCACTCTGCCCGATCAATGATGAAACCCTAGCCAGTTTAGACCTTTCGTCTATGTTGATGAAACTCTTCTTTGCGTCGATATAAATCCAATATCGATGATGAAACCAACTGTTGATCGATTGGCACCTTGCCCGATCAATGATTAAACCCTACCCAGTTTAGACCTTACGTCTATTCTGATAAAAACATATGAAATCCCCCTTGCATCAATATAAGCTCAATATCGATGATGAAGTCAACCGTTGGCTGATCGGTACATCGCCCGGCCAATGATACAATCTGTCCAGTTC